>VONZ01000128.1:0-1408207 GCA_012976165.1 Labeo catla
TTTTTTTATGTCTATATTTTAAATGTTCGACCCCAGAACCCCTAGACCACTTTGGGGTCGTAACATTTATGGGGGCTTGTCCGGGATTATTAAGACCCATCCAAGACGTTAAAAAGATATACATATAGCTTGTGTTGGTGCAAAAGTGACCGTGCTTTTCATATAGTTGTTTGTGCAGGAAACGGTGTCGCATGTGATGTGTAGTGTTGCACTGTCTGTATTGTGTCTGGTACTGGCAGTAAGCAGTAAACGAAGTGGCTTCTTTGATTTACATTCGTTTATTAATCATCCATCAATAGAACATCGTCCATTATGATTTTGTGTCAGACCTCATGGATTCAGACTTGGGTAAAACTTGATAGAATGTGCAAATCGTGACAGATGTATCTTTATGGTTTTTATTCTCACCACAGCCAATTTTTTTCTTGCAGTCACACAAAGACAGAAAAGCACATGTATGTGTTAGTTATTTTTGTATCCTTAATCTCAACTTCCTTTTCTCTGACAGAAACTGTGCAGTAGTTTTCTAACTGTATTGTGAGCACAGATGAGTGTCATTCAGGCTCTCCTGTCAGAGTGAGGAGTGATTGTGTGACTGAAGCAGCATCACACTCTTCTGCTGGTTTTGGGCTCTTCTGGAAACTGGATTTTAGAGAAATGATGCTCATCTTTGGACTGATGCTGCTGCTGCTGCAAACTACTGCATGTGAGTCACTTTCACATCAATGCTGATTAAGTAAATCTGAAAATATATATATATATATATATCTGAAATAAAACACTGTAAGATTACATTAGTTTTCCCCAAAACATTCTTCAATGATCTAGTTTTATGTTTGAAGTGTTTTGTTTAGTGTTTTTATAGTGTTTTCTTCACAGTGTAGAGTTAGTGGAGTATTCATTTGTGAGGTGGAAGAGTTTCAGTCACAGTAATAGAGTTCAGCATCTGTATTAAAGATCCATGAAATCAAAATCCGAAATTTGTGGCTTTAAGTTCATTATTGAAACTCTAAGTCAGGAGTCTGAAAATAACCACAACCTCCTTCATCTGTATGAAATCTCACTGTGCGGAGTATAACAGCTGTACATTCACTGAATGATTAGAACATATTACTTTACCGGTTAAAGAGCTAGTAAACATTTTATTAAAAATTGTCTAGATTTTCAGCAGTTTTTTTTTTAAGAAAAAACTTCCTTTTACCCCTCTCAAATTCTATTGTTCTTTGACTTAATACACTCTGTGTGGTGTGTGTGGTATGTAATGGTTTTGCCATAAAACTCTGAAAAAGAGTAGAAACCTGAAATTATAAAATAGTAAGGAAGGTCTGAAAATGTAAATAATGTAAACAGCGTTCTGGTAAGGGTATTTAGGGTTAGTTGGGTTAGGGGATAGGACAATATCGCTGGTCAGTATAAAATTGATGGAGTCCCATAATTCACAAAAACAAACGTGTGTGTGTGTGTGTGTGTGTGTGCGCATGTGCACTGTTTTAGGGTCTGGATCGGTTTTGTTGGTTTGATCAATCACCTGTTACAGCTCTGGAGACAAACTTAATCCAATTGATGGTGCTGGAGGTTGCAAATATGACTTGAAGATACACAAGAGGATATACAACCCACAAGATGATCCAGTTTGTAGAATAAAGAATAACATTATGTGCCAGAATGAACGTTGGATCTTTAAAATAACAGAACTGAAGTGACAGCCGCTGAATGGGACTGTGATACAAAACGATGTGATCAGGAGCAGATCTGTGGAATTTACAGATTAAGACTCTTGAACTCAGACGGCACAGAAACATCTAGAGATCTTCAAGTGATTGTTGAAGGTATAGAAAACTCTCTCATCAGACTCATTCCAATCTCATGTTCTCCAAAGATCTCACTCTCATGCAAATGAATCAGTTGAATCTCTGTGAAGGTTTTTATTCCTGTAGCTCACAGTAAACACACTACATACTCCAGTAATAGTATGAGTAGTGTGGAAGAACAAGAACAAGATTCTGCTGTGTTTGTCATGTGACTGTCATGTGTCCCTCCCTCCAGCTCCTATTGGCTCAGTGGAAGTGTCAATCATCTGCTCCTCCAGTGGGGTGATGAGGGCGTCCTGCTCCTCTGAGGGGGATCAGCTCCTCTACAGCTGGACTCTGAATGGAGATCCACTGATGGATGGAAACAGCAGCATTGATCTGGATGAAAGAACTGATAGAAACATCAGCTGCAGTGTGAAGAACCACGTCAATCATGGACAGAAAACCATTAGAGTCAAACCCTGTCCTGGTGAGATCATTTCTGTGAATCTACAGATATCAGCAACCCAGCACAGACTGACTGGCTAATTGATTGATTGATTGATTGATGTGTTTATTGTTACGTCCCACACAGTGTCTAGGGGATGAGGAAACGTAGCATTATGTGAATGAGCTTTTAAGTCGGGGGTCCTGCCGCCGTACCACAAAGACAACAATTATCTTTATATTCATTTCTTTTTTTATTCAACAAAGTAATCAAACAAAGAAGGGAACACAAGTTCAGGAGCAGCCAGGCAAGAAAACAACAAACAAAAATTCCCCTCTAACTTGGGAACGGTTCGACTTAATAATCTCACAAAACAAAAACAAATCAGCAACAGAAATATACACTCACTCCCTGACTAACTGAAAAACAGGAGAAAAAATGGGGGTTACAATAAATAAAAGGGCCGGGCACCTCCCTACGGTTCCCCTGAGAGAAACAGAAAGAGAAAACAATCTTCAATGATAATTTAACACACACGAGAAACAGGAGAATGATACAGACGTACCACAAGCTGTAGGCATATGAGTATTTACCTGCACATGAGTATAAATCTACAATGCTCAAAGCCACAGTGCTTAAGCTTGTTAACCAGGTTTAACCTTAACACCTTCAGCAACAATCTCAGCAACTAATAAAATCAGCTAAGCAAAACAGGAGAAGATATGGAAAGTAAGGTACAACCGGTTAAGATGGTAAGACCAAAAAAGTGAAGCACAACAACAAATTGTACTGAGCAGGACACCCGACAGCTCTGGAGAACTTCTCATCTGCTGGCTGTTGAGATCTGCTTTTAAGCAGCTTCCCTCCTTGGTGTTAACCTCCTGCAGCTGGAGCTGCAATCAGCTCCCTGGTAGAGTGAGAGAGAGAGAGGGAGGAGCCAGGAGAGCAGAAGACACAGAGCACAGAGAAAAACAACTATCCCAGATACAATAATAAATTAATTAATACGCCCTTGGACATAACACCCCCACCCATAGGTTACAAACAGTACTCACCAAAGTGTTTGTAATTAAAATAAACTACCTTTACAACCATCTTTAAATGTACCATTTACAACTCAGTTATCCCTACTGTACACTCTGGAAAGTGCGTCAGCTACAACATTTTCCACCCCCTTTCGATGCCGGATGTCTAGATTGTACTCCTGGATAATGAGAGACCAGCGCATCAGCCGTTGATTAGAATTCTGCATTCTACCCAGGAATACTAAGGGGTTGTGATCAGTATAGACCACCACTGGACTAGAGCTACCACCCAGGTAAACTTCAAAATGTTGCAGTGCTAAGAGTAAGGCCAAAGCTTCTTTCTCAATAGTACTGTATTTCATTTGACACCTTGTAAACTTCTTGGAGAAGTAACTCACAGGATGCTCTACACCAGTTACATCCTCCTGTAACAAAACAGCACCCGCACCCGACAAACTGGCATCCACCTGCAGCTTGAAGGGTAAAGAGAAGTTTGGAGCAGAGAGAACCGGGGCATGACACAGCAAGTCTTTTGCAGCATTAAAAGCATAGTTACAATCCTGACTCCACACAAACTTCTTAGAGGTACTGAGTAGATCAGTCAACGGGGCTACCACGGAAGCAAAGTTTTTGCAGAAGCTTCGGTAGTACCCAGTCATACCTAAAAACCTTCTCAGTTCTCTTTTATTGGTGGGAGAGGGAAAGTTCAGTATGGCAGCAACTTTTTCTTCGACAGGCCTTACTGCCCCTTGACCAACTCTTTTACCAAGGTAGGTAACCATTGCTTTGGCAAATTCACACTTCATTAAGTTCAAAGTCAAAGATGCATCTGATAACCTGTTAAAAACTTGATTCAGACTGCTCAAATGGCTCTCCCAACTGTCTGAATAGATCACCACATCATCTAAGTAAGCCTCACAATTAGTCACCCCTAACAACACTTTGTGCATTAGACGTTGAAAGGTGGCTGGTGCATTTCGCATTCCGAACGCCATAACAGAATACTGCAGGAAGTTATCGGGCGTGACAAAAGCAGAGATTTCTGAGGCTCGAGGTGTAAGAGGCACTTGCCAGTATCCCTTTAAAAGGTCTAACTTAGTGACATATCGAGCAGAACCAACTCTGTCCACACAGTCTTCTACTCGAGGAAGAGGGAAAGAGTCAGGCTTAGTGACACTATTCACTTTGCGGTAGTCTGTGCAAAAGCGATAAGAGAGGTCAGATTTTGGAACGAGCAGACACGGTGAGCTCCAGGGGCTCTGACTGGGTGTAGCAAAACCATGCTGCAACAAATACTCAACCTCTGACTTCATTATCTCTCGTTTATGAGGATTGACACGATATGGATGCTGCTTAATAGGTGGAGAATCACCAATATCAATGTCATGTGTGAGGATGGTAGTCTGGCGTGGAACATCAGAAAACAAATGGCCATACTTCCCGATCAACTGAACTAAATCTGTACGTTGGTTCTCAGGTAAGTGGGCAAGGTACGAGTCCAAGTCACTCAGTACCGCAGAGTTGTTAAGACGGATACAGCTCATACGTTCTTCATTTTCCACCAGGTTATCCTCCAGAGGGCAACATGCAGAAGACAGCACAGTAACAGCAGACACAGAATCACACACAGGAGTTTCTTTTGCAGTGTCACTCTTGACGTAAGCCTTCAGCATATTCAAATGACACACTCTACTCTTTTTCTTACGATCTGGAGTCAAGATTACATAGTCAGTGTCTGTAAGCTTTTTCTCCACAGCATAAGGGCCTTGGAATTTAGCCTGTAATGCTGACCCCGGAACAGGAAGTAAGATTAAAACCAGTTCACCAGGCTGAAAACTGCGTTTGACACAGGCCTTATCATGCCGTAGTTTCATCTTGGACTGAACCGTTGCCAGATGGGACTTTGCTATCTCACAAGCCTTATGAAGACGTTCACGGAAAGCACTTACATAGTCTAAAATATTACAAGACACTGGGTCTTTTGACAACAACTGCTCACTTAGCAATTTCAAGGGTCCACGGACCGTGTGTCCGAAAACAAGTTCAGCAGGGCTGAACCCCAGTGACTCTTGCACCGTTTCTCTTACAGCAAACATCAACATTGGCAAACCCTCAACCCAGTCTTTGTACTTAGACAGTATGCACGCAACATTGACTTTAGGGTTTGGTTAAAACGTTCCAGAGCACCCTGAGACTCTGGATGGTAAGCACTGGACATCTTGTGAGCAACCCCTAACTCCCTCAATATTTGAGCAAAGACCTTTGAGGTGAAATTAGTACCTTGATCTGTTTGCACCACTCTAGGCAATCCAAACGTTGAACAAAACTTCACCACCTCCTTTACTATAGCATGGGCCTTGAGAGTGCGAAGAGGGACAGCTTCTGGAAAACGAGTGGCAGTACACATCAGCGTTAGAATGTATTGGTGCCCTGATTTAGATTTTGGCAGTGGACCAACACAATCTAGAATTAAACGTTCAAAAGGCTCACCCATTACCGGAATTGGATGGAGGGGAGCAGAAGGTATGGTCTGATTCGGCTTACCAGCAAGCTGACAGACATGGCAAGATCGGCAAAAGTTGGAAACACTAGACTTCAGGCCAGGCCAAAAGAAGTATCGGGAAATTCGTTTGTAGGTTTTGTTAACCCCAAGATGACCAGAGAGAGGGTGCTCATGGGCCAGCTGCAATACCTGGGAACGATAATCAGAAGGCACAACAATTTGATGGACAGTCAAAGCTTTATCAGCCCCATGCGGCCTCCAATGACGCATCAAAACCCCGTCTTCCCAAACTAAAGCTATTCTAGCATCAGGTAAGTCATCAGACTGAACAGCTGCTTCAACATAGGATGCTAGAGATTTATCAGACTTCTGAGCTGCACTTAACTGTTCTCTGCCAAACTTTAAAGCCTCCACTCTTAAATCAGAGTTCACAGAAACATCAGGAGCCACTGGTGGTTCAATGGATAGAGTACACTCCACCGGGTCTTTTGCTGGGCTCAGAAATGAGTCAACAAGATTGACCTCCTCCTCCCACTTCTGTGCCTGTGCACGGGTTACTGCGCAAGCAGGGAACACAGAAGGAAAACAAACGGCAACGTCTGAGTCAGAGGGCTCTGGTGTATCAACGACAATAGGAAATGGGAAGACCTTACCACCTGCTAAGTCATTCCCGAGGATAAGGCTTACTCCCTCTACAGGCAGCTCGGATCGCACCCCAAGAAGAACAGTACCTGTAACCAGATCAGATTTAAGATGAACCACATGCACTGGCACCCTTACACATCCTAACTCAATTCCCCGGACCAAAACATCAGTACCGGAGTACGTTCCTGCTGAGAATGGCAAAATGTCTGCTGAAATGAACGATTGGCTTGCTCCTGTATCTCTCAGTATTGAGACAGACTTACTTGGAGTGTCAGCACCAAGTGAAACAGAACCAGTAAACAGAAAAGGTTCATACCCTGTACTCTTAGTTGGCATAGAAGTTTCAGGGGTGACAACAGCTTGGGCAAAACCTACACTTTTAGATTTTCCAGTCATACTTTTCTGTTTCCATGCTCTACAATCGGAAATTAGATGACCTGGATCTAAACAGTAGAAACACACGCGTTTGTTACTAGAGGGTTTTGCATCAGCCTTACGACCCTTGTCTGTAACTTCTCTGGACACATTAGAAGTTTCCTTCTCTGCATACCTCTCTGCATACAGTCTTTTAGACTGACGTGAAGATGGGAATATGGTCCTATGTGTAAGTATAAACTCATCTGCTATTACAGCAGCTTCAGAAAGCATGTTTACCTTTTGCTCATTCAAGTGGACAACTAAAGGTTCAGGTGCACAGTTTTTAAAGTCTTCAAGTAAAACAAGTTCCTGTAACTGCTCAAAACTAGTCACTTTATTTGCGAAACACCACTTCTCAAAAAGGGACTTCTTCTCTCGTGCAAACTCTACATATGTCTGTTTGGCTGTTTTCATTAAGTTTCGGAACCGCTGACGGTAAGCTTCGGGAACCAACTCATAAGCTCTCAACACTGCAGCTTTGACAATCTCATAATCAAGAGACTGCTCAATTGGAAGAGAAGAGCAGACTTCCTGGGCCTTACCTGCTAAATTACACTGGAGCAAAAGCCCCCACATGTCTTTTGGCCATTCTAACTTAGCAGCAATTCGTTCAAAAGCGATGAAGTATGAATCCATCTCTGACTCTCTGAAAGGAGGAACTAATTTTACATACTTCACAACATCAAAGTTTGGCTGGCCACTACTTACGGCATCACAGTTAAATGTACTAGATTGTGACTGGACATGCTGAAACGTTGGTGAGGAAGGAACCCTAGTGCGTGGGCGAGGAACAGGAGGCTTCCTACCTAAAGCAGCTGCTTCCAACTCAAGCGTTTTAAGCTTAATGTCTCTATTTGCCTCAACCTCACGAGTACGGAGCTGTACCACTTTAATATCATGTTCTTGCCTTTTAAGCTCCAAGTCAAGCTCTTTTAACTTAATTGCAGTCTGTGGATCTAATTGAGACACAGCAGGAACAAGAAAGCCTGAAGCAGAAGTTTCTTCTCCTACCACATCTTCTTCAGCGGGTAAAACACCTGTGCTCACCAACTCATTATATAACTCCTGTTTGATAACCGCTTTGACAGCACCCCTAGTTACCTTGACATTGAAGAACTCCGCAATTAACAACAAGTCTTTCTTCTTGCATCGATTAAAAACTTCAGTCGTTGGTGAAAGAGTAAATGCCAAAAGATCAAAATCCATTTCACACACTCTGCCCTCACCCTAAAAAAAAAATGAAAGCAGCCAAAAATATTAAATTCAGACAAGCTATAAAATTTTATTACGTGATTCTCTCGTTTTTTTTGAAAATGGCCAAATCCAAAATGAACTCCTATAAAATAGGAAATGTCACAACAACACCAAATTAGCAAAAGTACAAGCTCTCAACTGAGCAATAAATTTTGAAAGGGACGAGCCCCCAAATAATGTTACGTCCCACACAGTGTCTAGGGGATGAGGAAACGTAGCATTATGTGAATGAGCTTTTAAGTCGGGGGTCCTGCCGCCGTACCACAAAGACAACAATTATCTTTATATTCATTTCTTTTTTTATTCAACAAAGTAATCAAACAAAGAAGGGAACACAAGTTCAGGAGCAGCCAGGCAAGAAAACAACAAACAAAAATTCCCCTCTAACTTGGGAACGGTTCGACTTAATAATCTCACAAAACAAAAACAAATCAGCAACAGAAATATACACTCACTCCCTGACTAACTGAAAAACAGGAGAAAAAATGGGGGTTACAATAAATAAAAGGGCCGGGCACCTCCCTACGGTTCCCCTGAGAGAAACAGAAAGAGAAAACAATCTTCAATGATAATTTAACACACACGAGAAACAGGAGAATGATACAGACGTACCACAAGCTGTAGGCATATGAGTATTTACCTGCACATAAGTATAAATCTACAACGCTCAAAGCCACAGTGCTTAAGCTTGTTAACCAGGTTTAACCTTAACACCTTCAGCAACAATCTCAGCAACTAATAAAATCAGCTAAGCAAAACAGGAGAAGATATGGAAAGTAAGGTACAACCGGTTAAGATGGTAAGACCAAAAAAGTGAAGCACAACAACAAATTGTACTGAGCAGGACACCCGACAGCTCTGGAGAACTTCTCATCTGCTGGCTGTTGAGATCTGCTTTTAAGCAGCTTCCCTCCTTGGTGTTAACCTCCTGCAGCTGGAGCTGCAATCAGCTCCCTGGTAGAGTGAGAGAGAGAGAGGGAGGAGCCAGGAGAGCAGAAGACACAGAGCACAGAGAAAAACAACTATCCCAGATACAATAATAAATTAATTAATACGCCCTTGGACATAACATTATGTTGTTGTTCAGTGTGTTCAGTGTCTGTGGTGTTTGTGCTGGTCTGGTTTTCAGCTGATGGTTCTGTTGGGTCTGTTAGGAGGTTTTCACATCTACATGAGACACACGTCAGGTCAGAGACATTTATGATCATCATTATGGATTTGACATGCAAATATTAAGAGTGAACATGATGATGATGATGTGATGCTTTTAGGAAAGAAACAGGAAGATCAGAAAGTGAGAATGAGAAGATTTAGAGAACGACATGAACACACAGCAGAAGATTCATGAGAGCAGCAGCAGATCATCTGTATTTTACATGGTATTTAACATGTTTAGACACACTTGTGTATTTTTAATTTACAAGTTCTCTGTGTTAATATAGACAGGGTTGGAATGGTTACTTTTAAAAATGTAATGACAGATTACAAAATTACATGCTTTAAAAAGTAATTTGTAATATATTTCATTAGGTTTCACAAGTTTTGTAACACAAAGGATACTAGGATGCTTTTCCAGAATATCAGATGCAGAAAATCACAAATTAACAGTAATTGCCTGTTACAGTTTATGTTAATGTTTAAATAAAATAAATGACATTAAAATTCAAAGTAATTACTTTGGTAATCTAAAATTCTTTTAAGCTGTAACTGTAATTTGATTAACGAACAATGTAAATGTATCTGTAATGAAATAAAGTTACTCATTTTTTGTATTTTAAATATGTAAATAAGTTACATGTATTCGTGCCCTCATTTTAAATAAAATAGTCTGAAAGAAGTCATAATTTCCTTTATCATTACTTCTTTCCAAATAGTGTTTTCAATTCATTCCTATGGAAGTAGAGTTGAAAACACACTTTGTACCTTATTTACTACTGTATGGTCTTTATTAGGACCTCAAAGGTACATATTTTTTGTACATATTTTCTACCTATTGCTACCTATTTGTAGAGCACAGATTATCTTGGGGTATCTGTTAACGGTTACTGTTGTTTGAAATCCTCAATGATCGTCACCATCTTTCTCTCTGATTTTCCAGGGTTATAAGCCTTATCCATGTTAAATTCTAACTAGTTGACTAGTTCAAATTTCAACAACATTATTTATTGTGGCAACAAGCTACAGTATAATGTAAATGTTACTTCTTATTTTACACATTTCTCTTACAGTAGTTTTACTTCTGTTCATGTCAACTTCTTGTTTTAGATGTATCGTAATACAAACTAACAGCGTCAATATCTTGTTCCATAGGAGGAAACTTCCTCTTTAGACATTTCCTTATTGCACCATGAAGACACTTCATGAGAACCAGAACACAGATGGTCGATCTGAAGCAGCATCACACTCTTCTGCTGGGATTGGGCTGCTGACTCACATAAACACACTGTAATTGTCACGCTGGCACAGAAGGGCAGAGGCAGAGATAATGTTTGATTTGTTTATTAAAAGAAAGGTGCACAATAATGCGATAAGGTGTAAACAGGTAAGTAGTTCAGTTTCTTTTTGCAGGTGATTTACAACAGTGCCGGTAAACTCTGGTGAGTATTCGATACGTAAACAAATCATTCCAAAAGTATCGTACAGTCACTTCCCTTGAAATGTCTTTGAATCTCCTTCCTCCACAGAGCCGTTTCAGTCCGAATCCTACTGAAGTACCTCATGAGGAAAGAACGCAGACGGAGAAGCTTACATCCACATACAAAAGGAGCCAGGTTAGTTTGATACCAGCTGGTGAGTAACACAAACAGGTAAGTATTTATACTGTGGGTGATTGGGTGCACAGGTGCATGTGATCATAGTCAGGTGACGGTTCACGGGTGTTCCGGCTTTGGGATCGTGACGATGACGTGACACTACCCCCTCCCCACCCCCCTCCACGGGTGCCTCCTGGCACCCCAAATCATCTTCTGGGTGCTGGTAGTTCGGGGTGTCGTTGGTTCTTCCGGGAGCCAGGATGGTGCTGCGTCTTTTCAAGAGGATGTCCTGGAGGATAGGACACGGGAAGGTGTTCAGGAAGAGCGGCCTTTGGAGGGCCCTCAAGAGGAACAAGCTCTGGAGAATACTCTTGAGGAGCAGTCACTGGAGGGTGCTCTGGAGGAGTGGTCACTGGAGGGCGCTCTGGAGGAGCGGTCATTGGAGGAGGAGCGGTCACTGGAGGGCACTCTGGAGACGCAGGCTCAGGAGGGCGCCCTGAAGGCGCAGGCTCAGGAGGGCGCTTTGGAGGCGCGGAGGAGGCACATGCTCTGGAGGGCGCTCTGGAGGCGCAGGCTTAGGAGGGCGCTCTGGAGGCGCCGGAGGAAGCACAGGTTCTGGAGGGCGTTCTGGAGGCACCGGAGAAGGCACAGGCTCTAGAGGGTGCTCTGGAGGTGCCAAAGGAGGCACAGGCTCTGGTGGGCGTGCTGGAGGCAGCTCAGCCTCTGGAATAATGGCCGTATCTTGACTTTGATTTGTGGAGGTCAGCTGTGACTGGACTTGATTTGTGAAGATTAACTGTAGCTTGACTTGGCTGGTAGAGACTAGTAGTGACTTGACTTGTGAAGATCGACTATGACTTGACTTGGTTCATGGGGATCAGCAGTGATTTGATTTGGTTCGTAGAAACCAGCTGGGACTTTACTTGACTCAGGAACGACAGCTCTGACTTGGCTTGACCCAGGAAGCCAACCTGACCTTGCTAAACTCAAGAACCCCGGCTGTGACCTTGCTTGACTCAGGGGATACAGCTGTAGTTTTACTTGACACAGGAAACACAGCTTTAACTTGACTTGACTCTGGAGCAGCAGCTGTAGTTTGACTTGATTCGGGTAACACAGCTGCGACTTGACTGGACTCGGAAACATGACTTGACTTAGAAAACGCAGCTGCAACTTGACTAGACTTGGAAACTTGACTTGACTCGGGAAATGCAGCTGCAACTTTACTTGACTCAGGGAACATAGCTGTAGCTTGACTGGACTTAGGAAATGCAGCTGCAACTTGACTTAGCTCAGGAAACACAGTTGCAGCTTGACTGGACTTGGAAACTTGACTTGACTCAGGAACAGCACTCCTGGCCATTACGAGGAAACTGGATTCGTTAGCACATAGAACGGCACTCTTGGCCTTGACGAGGGAACTGGATTCGTTAACGCATGGAACGGCACTCTGGCGCGGACGAGGGAACTGACTCTCGCGAAGCATGAAACGGCACTCTTGGTCGTGATGAGGGAACTGAATTCGTTCTTGCATGGAACGGCACTCTTGGCCTTGACGAGGGAACTGGATTCAGGAGAGATAGCCTTCCTGGCCGGAGGCTCTAGCTGGGCGGCCATCTCGGCCGGGTGCTCTGGCTAGGCGGCCATCTTGTGAACTGGTTCTGCAGTGGCAGGCTTGACGTGAGCAAGGCTTAGAATGGTAGACGTGATGTGAATGGGCTTTGGCTTAACAGACTTGACGTGAGTGGATTTCAAAGGACGGCCAGCGGATTTCAGCGCTGATCGCACTGAAGTAAAGGCTGGGTCCGCCAGCTTTGTCCCCAGGTTAGTGGTCCAGCATGTGAAGGATCTCCGCATCAGGTGAGTTGACAAGGCGACGTGAGATTTAGAGGGGACAGGATGAGACTGGAATGCATTCTTTCTTTCCTCTTCGATTACAATGTTAGAGTCATTCAAATATAGTATGAGATTGATTAATTCAAATAAAGAGAAATCACATACGGGAAAACTACAGCGAATAGTGTTCTCGTCCAGTCCCATCTGAAAAACCGCACATAACGAGGCTTCGGGCCAGCCCACCTGATGAGATAGCTCGATGAATTCCGCTGCGTACTTCTCCAGATGGTGACCACCCTGACGTAAATTCAGCAGCCGATCCTCAACCCACTGCCGCTTAGCAAAGACCCCAGGCATGATGAACTTAAATCTTCGGTTCTAAAAGCCTCCTTTGTTTGGGCTGGTATCCTGTCACGCTGGCACAGAAGGGCAGAGACAGAGATAACATTTGATTTGTTTATTAAAAGAAAGGTGCACAATAATGCGATAAGGTGTAAACAGGTAAGTAGTTCAGTTTCTTTTTGCAGGTGATTCACAACAGTGCCGGTAAACTCTGGTGAGTATTCGATACGTAAACAAATCATTCCAAAAGTATCGTACAGTCACTTCCCTTGAAATGTCTTTGAATCTCCTTCCTCCACAGAGCCGTTTCAGTCCAAATCCTACTGAAGTACCTCATGAGGAAAGAACGCAGACGGAGAAGCTTACATCCACATACAAAAGGAGCCAGGTTAGTTTGATACCAGCTGGTGAGTAACACAAACAGGTAAGTATTTATACTGTGGGTGATTGGGTGCACAGGTGCATGTGATCATAGTCAGGTGACGGTTCACGGGTGTTCCGGCTTTGGGATTGTGACGATGACGTGACAGTAATATTATATAATATAAAACGGTCTGCAGTGATCATGTAATAGTGTTTTTCTTTCTGTTGTGAGTTTTGAGTGTTTAATAGAGTTTTAATAAATGTAGAGTAAATGAGTATTAATTTGTGTGATGTTCAACATTTAAAAATCATAAAATCAAAAATACATGTTTGTGGCTTGCAGTTCATTATGTGATAGTGAAGTTTAAATTCATCACCACCTACTTCATCTGTATAAACTCTTAGAACTCTCTTTGTACAAAGTATAACAGCTGAAAACTCACATAATTATTAATACATATTACTTTACCTTCTAAGGAGCTTACAAACTAAGCTAAGATGTCAATTTGAAATCGGTTTAGATACTCTTCCACTGTTTTTTCTTTCTTCCAGATCTCTAGCGTCCTGTTCTTCCATCTCTCTTTCTCTCTTTCTACTTGCATCTCTCTCTATCGCAGAGTGCATGCTGTGAGTGTGTAGGGGTTGTGTGTTGATAAGAGTGGTTGTGGAGACCTCTGTTTCTGTTTTCCTTTTTTTGCCCTAGCTGGACAGTCTTTTAAAAAGTGGAATGAAATTTTGTTGTAACACTTGCACAGCAAGGCTGTCCTCTTTCAACTCAGCTTTACAGTATAGGCATTTCATAAAGACGCTGTACAAGCCTTTATTGAGAAGAGAACTGGAGACCTGCAAAAGAGGATTGTACATGCTATAGCAGCCACAAACTTATACAGAGACCACGCTTTGACCCACAGGTAGAAGGGTTGTCGTTTTTGTGGAGTACAAAAAACAGTTTTAACTGTGTAAGATTACAGCCATTATTTCATCAACTGGAGTGGTGTCAAACTCTGGAGGAGGTTTTCACACCTGCAAGGTTTATTTATGGGCCTAAGTACAGTAGAAGTAGAACGGAGAGTCATGTTTTATTTAATTATTTATTTAAGCAAGACAACGTAGTTGTTATATGGTTGTCAAGAAAAAGTAAATTAAATGATAAGGGATCAACTGATGCTATTTCTATTTTAAAAGGATTAATCAAACCCCGCAACAACAAACAGTAGGTATTACAAGTTTGTAAATGATCTGCAGATGTTCAAAAACAAGTAGGGAGTAAAAACCAATGTATTTGTGAAGTTGCCTCAGGTGACTGTTTGCTCATAAAACCATATTTGTGTGATTATCTATGTTTTCTGCCCTTACACAGTTTATTTAATTCTTTAAGTTTTTGTAATGAATAGACACTTAAAGTCAAATCCCTCTCTCTCTCTCTCTCTGTGTGTGTGTGTGTTTTGTTCTTCAGGTCCGGATCGGTTCTGTAGGTTTGATCAGTCTGATCCCTGTTACGCAACTCTAGGACACAGACTCAATCTGCTGATGGTGCTGGACGCTAGAAAATATGACCTGAAGATACAAAAGAGAATCAGCACAGACAATGGTGCAGTTTGTAGAGTAAAATATGGCAGGATAAGGGAATGTGATCTTTATAATAACAGACCTGAAGTTACAATTGTTAATGGGATGCTGATCATATATAGTGTGAGCACAGCAGATTCAGGGGATTACAGATTAACACTCTCTTATCACACACAGGCCACAGAAACATCTAGAGATCTTCAAGTGATTGTTGAAGGTACAGAAACTCTCTCATCAGACTCATTCCAATCTCAAGTTCTCCAAAGATCTCACTCTCATGCAAATCAATCAGTCGAATCTCTGTGAAGGTTTTTTATTCATGCAGATCACAATGGATTGGAAGAACTTAGTCAACAGCACCTTCACTTTATTATTTTTTTTAAATCAGATTTAAAGTATAACATGAAACAAACGTTTCGTGGTTATAGTAAAGTATATAGCAAAGCTGAATCAGGATGGCCTGCACAGTCCTAACTGACCATGTTTGTCTCTGGATCCTCTTCCAAAAATGATGGCATTTAAATTTCATTTTGAGTAGCTTTAATTATTAATTTTATCTTCAGGAACTGAAAATAAGTTAATACTGAAATCACGGGGACTGATATCTCTATTAAACTGATTTTAATAGATATTTTTCCTCATTCTTAATCAGCAATACTCCCCTTGATAGTACAGGATTTAGTGAAAAGATTAAACAAATATTACTTGAATGTATTTTGTTTTAATTTTGCAGTCAGTGTTTAGATATATTTATAAATTTTAATGTTAAGTATTATATAGTGAGGTCTAAAAATGTACAGTTTACTTGTTAACCTCAAGTAGACAACATGTCTATGTTAAATGATGTTGAATACAAATAAGAATTATTTTTCTTTCTTTAATTGCCAACATTTATGAATTACTGTCAAAAATAATGTCAATAAATTTATATTGTTTGGAGCTGATTTGTTGATCAAATTGAATGTAGATTTTTTTATGTGAGTGTAATTTATATATTTTGGGCAGCTAATTCTGAAAATGCCTCCCAAAACTTTCTGAGGACATTCTCATTTGTGATAATGGTATATATATATATATATTTTTTTTTTTTTTTTTTTTTTTAATTGAAAAAATGCAGAAAGTTTTCTTTTAGGGGAAAAGTTTTGAATTAGCTGGATATAAAAACAATAGAAGCTATGCCGTTTAGATAACTGAGTAAATCTGTGTGTGTGTGTTTTGTTCTTCAGGTCTGGATCGGTTCTGTAGTTTTGATCAGTCTGATCCCTGTTACGCAGCTCTGGGACACAAACTCAGTCTAATGATGGTGCGAGACACTAGTAAATATGATCTGATGTTACGGAAGAGGATCAACAACCCCCAAGACAATCCAGTTTGTAGAGTAAAGAATGGCAGGATGAAGGATTGTGTGTCATGATCGGGGCTGTGGGTCTTCCCTCAGCCTCTCGAGGTCGCTGTTCCCCTTGCACTGCACTCCCCTGATTGTTCACGTCTGTCTTGTCATTTGCACTGATTACGCTCACAGCTGTTCACACTCTGGACTACTGTATAAGAACTCTCACTTCTCACTCCTGCGTCAGGTCTGCATTGTCTTTTGTCTTGTATGTACTTTTGTGTGTTCCTGATCTGGCCTTGACCGTGTTCCCTGTTTATTTATTTAGTATTCTGTTTGTGCCGTGTTGGCCTTTTGGTTTATGTTTATTTGTGTTTTGTTTTATTAAAATTTCCCTTCCCTGCATTTTGGACCCTCACCTCATTTCTTGTACATCGAACGTGACATTGTGATCTTTATAATAACAGAACTGAAGTGACAGTCATTAATGGGACTCTGATAATAAAGCGTGTGATCAGAGCAGATTCAGGGAATTACAAATTAGATTTTACTGACTCATGGGTCCTAGAAGAACTTCAAGTGATTGTTGAAGGTACAGAATCTCTCTCATCAGACTCATTCCAGTCTCACTCTGTAGCACACAGTAAACACACTACATACTCCAGTAATAGTATGAGTAGTGTCCTGGTGAGATTCTAATACATTAATGTCCATATGGGTTCTTCGGTCACTTCTGACCGGAATTTTTTAAATAAAAAAAAATTAAAAATCGTAGCTTCATCGGAATGGTACGAAACTTAGTGACTTGTATGCTACTTGGTATATGAACACACAAAAAAATTGGGGACAGGATTTGAAAAGTCTAAGTGGTCGTAAAAAAAATAGTCACACTCAGGGCCTTCGGGTCAAAATGACCTGGTGAGACTGTAACAGGGCGACCGCTATCTCTGTTCCTGACGCGGCGGCTGCATAGGCATTCTCCGTTTCCGCTGACGCTACGCAACGCTATTCCGCCTGAATGCGGTGACCGCGCTCGTTTCCTGACGCTAAGGCGGGCGACCGCTTCTCTTTGTTCCGGACACGGGCGGGCGACCGCTATTCTGTTCTCGACGCTACGGGCGACTGGCTTCTGTTCCTCCTGACGCGGGCGGGCGGTCGCTTCTGTTCCTGACGCCAGAGATCAGCTTCTGGTCCTGACGCGGCGGGCGTACCGCCTCTCTGTCCGGACACCGGGCGGCACCGCTATCTCTGTTCCGGACGCTGCGGCGGCTTCTTCTGTTCCCTGACCGCGGCGCTCTTCTGTTCCTGACGCTGGCGGCGTAATCGGCTTCTGTTCCTGACGCGGCATCAGCTTCTCTGTTCCGTTACAAGGGCGGTTCTTCTGTCCGGACGCGGCGGGTGACCGCTTCTTGTTCTGACGCTGGCGGCGACTGCAGCTTCTGTTCTGACGCTGGCGGCGGCACGCTTCTGTTCCTGACGCGGCGGGCGGACCGCTTCTGTTATCCGACGCTGGGCGCTACCGGCGACGTAATCGCTTCTTTGTTCCGACGCTGGCGGCTAATCGCTTCTGTTCGAATCTTCGACGCTGCGGCGCATCAAGGCTTCTCCGACGCCATGGGCATGCTTATCTTGTTCTTTGACGCTGGGCGGGCGCATCGCTTCTTGAAATTCGACGCTGGGCGGGCGACCGGGCTTCTTCTGATTCGACGCTGGCGGGCGACCGCTATCTCTTCCGGACGCCGGGCGGGCTCAGCCTTCTGTTTGTTCCCGACGCTGCGGCGACCGTCTCCTGACGCTGGGCGGCGATCGGGCTTCAATCCCGCCTCGCGGGCGCACCGCCTTGGTCGGGCTAATCGCCGCTGGGCGGACGCTGGGCGGGCCTTGTCGGACGCTGGCAATCGCTATCTTCTGTTCCGCGCGGGCGGGCATCTGATCCGGGACGCTGGCGGGCTTTCTGGTCCGGACGCTGGGCGGTGACCGGGCTGGTCTTGTTCCAGACGCTGGCGCGGCGACCGGGCTTCTTGTTCCTGACGCGGCGGTGACCAAGGCCTTCTCCGACGCGGGCGGGTAATTGCGGATTCTTGCTTTCGACGCGGGGCTGGATGTGGCGGGACCGCTATCTCCGCTCCGCAGACGCGCGCGCACCGTCCGCTCCTGACGGGAGGCGCTGCGCCGCTGTTCCTGACGCGGCTCCTCACCGGGCGCTTCTGTTCCGACGCTGGGCGCACCGCGGCTCTTGTTCCGACGCCGGGCGGTGACCGGGCGTTTCTTGCCCGGGACGCTGGCGGCGACCGCCATTCCCTCGCTCTCGGGCTAAGGCGGCGCACCGCTTCTCCGCTCTCTGACGCTGAGGCGGCGCTGCCACAGCCTCCTGACGCGGGCTCCCACCGCTCTTCTGTTCTCCCGACGCTGGCGGTGATCGCTGGCCTTCTGTTCCGGACGCGGGCGGGCGCCGCTATTCGCTCCTTAGACGCCGGGCGGGTGACCGCTTGTTCTTCCTGACGCTGGGCGGTGATCGGGCTGACGCTGGCGGGCGTCGCTATGTTCCTCCGACGCTGTTCCCCTCACCGCTGTTCCTCTGCCCTCAATTCGCGGCCGACGCCGGGCGTGACCGGCCTTCTGTTCCTGACGCTGGTGGTGACTATGCTTGCACGGCTCGGCCCTGGCCTCCCCCTGAGTTACCTTCCTCCGTACCTCCTCCCTCCAGACTTTGGGAACGTCTGGAAGCCGTTCCGTAGGGAGGGGGTACTGTCATGATCGGGGCTGTGGCTGTGGGTCTTCCCTCAGCCGCTCGAGGTCGCTGTTCCCCTTGCACTGCACTCCCCTGATTGTTCACGTCTGTCTTGTCATTTGCACTGATTACGCTCACAGCTGTTCACACTCTGGACTACTGTATAAGAACTCTCACTTCTCACTCCTGCGTCAGGTCTGCATTGTCTTTTGTCTTGTATGTACTTTTGTGTGTTCCTGATCTGGCCTTGACCGTGTTCCCTGTTTATTTATTTAGTATTCTGTTTGTGCCGTGTTGGCCTTTTGGTTTATGTTTATTTGTGTTTTGTTTTATTAAAATTTCCCTTCCCTGCATTTTGGACCCTCACCTCATTTCTTGTACATCGAACGTGACATTGTGATCTTTATAATAACAGAACTGAAGTGACAGTCATTAATGGGACTCTGATAATAAAGCGTGTGATCAGAGCAGATTCAGGGAATTACAAATTAGATTTTACTGACTCATGGGTCCTAGAAGAACTTCAAGTGATTGTTGAAGGTACAGAATCTCTCTCATCAGACTCATTCCAGTCTCACTCTGTAGCACACAGTAAACACACTACATACTCCAGTAATAGTATGAGTAGTGTCCTGGTGAGATTCTAATACATTAATGTCCATATGGGTTCTTCGGTCACTTCTGACCGGAATTTTTTAAATAAAAAAAAATTAAAAATCGTAGCTTCATCGGAATGGTACGAAACTTAGTGACTTGTATGCTACTTGGTATATGAACACACAAAAAAATTGGGGACAGGATTTGAAAAGTCTAAGTGGTCGTAAAAAAAATAGTCACACTCAGGGCCTTCGGGTCAAAATGACCGGCCATAGGAAATGAATGGGAAATTGGCAAAAATATGAAAATACAGAGTTTTTTTGTGCATACAATCTACAAATCAGCCACAATCCAGAAAAAAAGCACACAACAGTGAAGGGGTGACTCTCTAAAACATCAGTAGTGCAAAACACTACAATACACTCACACACACACACACACTTATACACACACACACACAAATGAACGTGTGTCATTTCAAAAGCTAATTTTGGGAAATGTGTGAAATAGAAGCAATCAATGTAAGAAATAAAGTGCACAGCAATGAAAGCATGAGACTGTAAGCCATCAAGGTTGCAAAATAGACACACACACACACACACACGCACACACACACATAGGGAAATATGAGACTGGTGAGACTGTAACAGAGAAATGTGAGAATATGTGAAACAAAATCAATGAATCAAATAAAAGGGAGACACTGGATCCAAAATGCAAAAGTCACACACCATGTCTCTCTCTTGAACACACACACACACACACACACACACACACACAGGGAAATATGAGACTGTAACAGAAATGTTCTAATGCAATGTTCAGGTTTGACTGTATTATAAAGTAAAACTGGCGCTTCAAATAACCAGTTAAACCAACCAAACAAACAAAAAACTTGGCAAATAATAAAAAAAAATAGTCTTTGATAATCTCATATGATATATTAAAATCCACAACCTGAAAAGGCAAAGGCAAATATGTGCAAAAACAACTAGAATTTACAAGCCCTTCTACAGAGAGCAGTACATTCATCTAGTGGTTAAAATATGATATTGCTTGATAATTATGCTCACTACAGCACCAGATGGCACCAATCTGACTTCAAAAAATTGTTTTCTATAGGCCAGGTCTCTACTTTAAACTGAAATACAGCATTAATTAAAAAATAATAAAAATTATATATATATAAAAATTGTCTATTATATTCAACGGGAAAAATTAGATCATAATTATTGCATAAATATTAATTATTATCATAAAATTCTCTCAAAACACCACAAAAAAAAAGAAAAAATATTATTGAACAAAAATACATTTGATTGATTTTACTGGAAAAAAAAAATAATGATTTCAGGGGTCCGGTCACTTTTGACCGTGAAGGTCCTGAGTGTGACTGGAAAACGAAGAACCCCAGAGGGATACATATATATATATTTATATGTATATGTGTGTGTGTGTATATGTATATAAATGTATGTGTGAAAAGAGTCCGTTTCAGTTTGATCTCAGCAGTGAATTGTGTTGATGTGGTTCAGAGAGAGAAAGCAGGTGATTCTGTGCTGATGTTTGATTTCAGCAGCAACTACTGCACCTGTGACCTCTAGTTTGACCTCTGCAGTGACCAGCAGCACACACACATCAGAATGTGGTACGAGTTTAACAAACACACTACTGGAAACATGAACGATGGGTTTTGTTTTCTGTCTAATTGTTGTTGTTCAGTGTGTTCAGTGTCTGTGGTGTTTGTGCTGGTCTGGTGTTTTCAGCTGATGGTTCTGTTGGGTCTGTTAGGAGGTTTTCACATCTACATGAGACACACGTCAGGTCAGAGACATTTATGATCATCATTATGAATTTGACATGCAAATATTAAGAGTGTGAAAATGATGATGATGATGATGATGATGTAATGCTTTTAGGAAAGAAACAGGACGATCAGAAGGTGAGAATGAGAAGATTTAGAGAACGACATGAACACACAGCAGAAGATTCATGAGAGCAGCAGCAGATCATCTGTATTTTACATGATCTTTAACATGTTTAGACACACTTGTGTCTTCTAAATTTACAAGTTCTCTGTGTTAACATAGACAGGGTTGTGATGATGATGATATATTTCATTAGATTTCACAAGTTTTGTAACACAAAGGCTCCTCTAGAGCAGTGGTCTCAACCACAACCCTGCAGATTCAATTAATCCCTATGGAAGTAGAGTTTTACACTTTTCTCACTACACACTTTCTACCTTATTTAGGTAGGTACATAAAGGTACATAAAAGGTACTTTTTAGAGACAGCGTTTGTATCTTTATGTCTGAGAGTGTAGGGTATCTGGGGTATCTGGTGAAGGTTACCCTCGTTTGAAATCCCCGGTAATCGTTGCCATCTTTCTCCCCCCAGTGACGGCCCTGATTTTCCAGGGTTATTAGTCTGTTTAGACACTCCATCTTAAATTCTAACTAGTTGACTAGTTCAAATCACAACAACATTATTTATTGTGGCAACCAGCTACAGTATAAATAATGTTACATTAAGAGTCTGTGTCTGTGTCTGTGTGTATTAGTGGAGTATTATGTGTTTCGGCCTCTTTTTCCTTTTTCCACCTCTCTGTCTCTAACTTCCTTGTTCCCTCCATGCTGTCCATTTTATACAAGTTTGTTTCTGTATCTTTGTACTCAAAGCAACTGTATGCAGTTTTGTGTATTTTTGTGACTTGGAGCCCCTACACACTATATAGCAAGCGAGTTAAATTGACTGTCATAAATATGCCAGTGTTACAACAATATAATTTCAGTGGATAGTTGTACATGTGCATTTGTTGCTGCTGTAAAGCATGACTTCTCAAAGATGCTGGGTCCCAATTTGCCTTCTCATACTTTCCCTTAAAAATATGTGCACTTTTTGTGGAAAAGTACCAGCATTATTTTGAGCATGCAGCAGAATAGTAGACAAGGTTTGGGACAAACAACTTCATTATAATTGCATCTTTAACAGACACTTTGTCACTTAGTGACATGCATCCTGTCACTACATTTGGCTGAAGTGTTTAAGTGTGTGTGTGTGTGTGTGTGTGTGTGTGTATGTGTTGTACTTTTGATACACACTTAGTCCTACAGTGTAGTGTTGCTAAAATGATAAAGTTTTTACAGAGCTTTATTTCCACATTTTATACATGTAATACTTTGCACCTTAAAATAAACTTATAATGCAATATTACATTTAAAGTCTGCATTGATTAATTATAGTCTGGTCTATAAAGTTTGTAGTGGAGTGTTAAAATTTGAGAGTAATTTTGTTTCTTTCTTTGTGTCCACTCTGCTGAAACGTTTGAGGAAGGATTCATAGAATTATGTGATGTCAGAAATATCAACACATTATTTATAAAAAGAGAAATGTCACAAGTTAACAGAATTGCGCAGAAAGTGCAGGGAAAAGACAGTTTATGCTTTATTACAATAAAGCTTGATAACATACAAGCATTTGCAGACAGTGAAAGCATCTGAATACAGTCAACTTTTAGATTTGTTTTTTGACTGAGGTCATACAAAAACAGCTGATATTCCAGTGTTAAACAGACATTTTCAAATAAAATTTATGTTTTATTTTTACAGTTTTACTTATTTTGTTTTACACACTAGTCCAGTAATATGATGGTGCTCATTATCCTGCTAATTATGTCAGTAAGTCAGGAGACACACAAATGACTCGAGAGAAAAGAGTTAAACCTTATGATTAAATTAAA
This sequence comes from Labeo catla, assembly GCA_012976165.1. Classification (NCBI taxonomy): domain Eukaryota; kingdom Metazoa; phylum Chordata; class Actinopteri; order Cypriniformes; family Cyprinidae; genus Labeo; species Labeo catla. The sequence continues at coordinate 23,345 of VONZ01000128.1, forward strand.
TGAGATCAAGTGTCTGTTTGATGTTTGTTTAGTTGAACTTTGTTTGAATTCTGTGAATGTTAGTATCATTTGTGTCTGATTTTAATTGATGTCTGTAGATTTTGGTACAATTCATTGTTTTTGTTCTTCAGGTCTGAATCTGTTCTGTAGGTTTGATCAGTCTGATCCCTGTTACGCAGCTCTGGGACACAAACTCAATCTGCTGATGGTGCTGGACGCTAGTGAATATGACCTGAGGTTAATGAAGAGAACAAACAACACACAAGATGATCCTGTTTGTAGAGTAAAATATGGCAGGATGAGGATGGGGGAATGTGATCTTTATAATAACAGACCTGAAGTGACAGTCATTGATGGGACTCTGATAATAAACCATGTGATCAGAGCAGATTCAGGGAATTACACATTAAGACTCAGTCACTCAGACGGCACAGAATCATCTAGAGATCTTCAAGTGTCTGTTGAAGGTACAGAAACTCTCTCATCAGACTCATTCCAATCTCATGTTCTCCAAAGATCTCACTCTCATGCAAATCAATCAGTTGAATCTCTGTGAAGGTTTTTATTGCAGCTCATTATTAAATGTCTGGACAAATTTGGTCAAATTCATCTGCACTTTCCATCTACCATGTACAGGGTTTCCACGGGTCCTCAAATAGTCTTAAGAATTTTTAGTTGTTTCAAATTTAATGCCAAGAATTGTGAAATGTCTGAATGTGACGATTACATTTTATAAGGCTATGATTTCACTGAATAAATTTGAGCGCTGCATGTTTCAAAGTCAGGTGCTGTACTGCTTTGTGTACTGCCATTACTGGGGAACTGGTTTGACAAGAAGATAATGAATTATAGAAATCCAAACAATCAAGACAGTAAAATATCTCTATATTTTATTTAATATAATATTTGATTCAAAATAATTGTTTAAAATTAGTATAATAATTGATACCTTTGACTTCCTACAAATGGTTTAGAGGCTGAAATGTGAAGTTTACCATTTTATAAATATTTGTGACTGATACTGTGTGCCTTACACTGGCTTCCGCCTTCTAGCCATGCTCTTCCGTTAAAAAGAGGTGCAACAGTCCAGATTTCCAAGAAAAAAACTTTAATCCGGTTGATGGAAGTACAAATTTTACAGGGATTTATGCGTTTGTGTGGTTTCCTATAAATAAATGTAGAAAATACAAAGTTACAAACTATTTAACATTACTGAATTAAATTGTGTACATTTTCACATATACAAGTGGCATTTCTAATCAATATACATAGCGTAATACAGCAGGGGGAATGATGACGCAGTTATAATAAACCTGCGCTCTTCAAAATGGCGGCATTAACGTGTCATATAAACACCACAATCCCCACTTACTAACTCACAGATCAAGTGATATAAAGTTGCAGAAATAAAGTAGATGTAAACACCAACTAGAAATGACTTAAACATTAGTTCCGATAAGCTTAAATGATACTGTAATGAACGCTATTGCGGCAGGGAAGCTGCTGAGTCATTCACATAAGTATTAGGAGTGCAACGGTAACACTTTGAAGCTAAATACTCATAATGATTCAGGCATTAACACTTATAGATCACTTACTTGTCAATAACGCACACAATAGGCACAAATTATAATCATCACTAGGAACAGTCTTCACTCCGTCTCAAACGCACACGATCTGAGTTAGTATGACGCTAACAAAACAAGGTAGCTACAGACCACACCCGATCTGGCAGTTACATACTGCCACCTGCTGGCACATTTGTGTAACTTAGAGAACTTTGTACAATAAAACTTTTATTAACTTTTGCTTTTTAACCATTTTACAGTTTAATATGTTACAATAGACATTGTCCCACCACACTCATATAGTATTAATTTTATTTGTGCAGGTCTTAAAAACATCTTTTAAAAAAGTTTTACATTTGAGCTTTAAAATCCTGCATATACCATGACTAAAACTATTCTCAATACTAGCATGCTGCTTACAAAATAATATGTGAAAGCATTTCCAACAATAATTTGCTACATTGTTGTCACATGACTGACCTACACCGCATGTTTAGTGAGTCCAGCAATCACATAAAAATTTTGTTTAGAAACATCTTGATATTGATTCATGTGACTGTCATGTGTCCCTCCCTCCAGCTCCTATTGGCCCAGTGAATGTGTCAATCAGCTGCTCCTCCAATCAGACTTCAGTGTCCTGCTCATCTGAGGGAGATGAGATCATCTACAACTGGACTCTGAATGGAAAAATACTAAAACAAGGACCAATGGCTAGAAACACTATCATTCAACTAAATGAAACATCAGCTATTGGAAACATCAGCTGCAGCATGAAGAACAACGTCAGTCATGGAGAGAAGACCATTAGTGTCAAACCCTGTCCTAGTGAGCTTCTAATACATGAATGTCCACAATATTTGAAACAATAGCAGCAGCAACAAGAGTGATGTAGAATCTCTCAAAACCTGTCAAGAACACATCAAAATCACGTTTACCCCCAAATCCCATTACACCAGACTGCAGTATCTTTGAAGCATATTTTATTGGATTGTGATGGTTTTAACTCCTGTAGGAATCTTTATAAAGAATTTTGAAACTTTTTTGTTTTTATGTGCAGTTTCCTATACAATTTATTTACTTTTTCAGTTTTTTCACTTGTTTCTCAACAGTAGCTGGCATGGCGCTAAATTATAAACAAACAAACATGTTAAGACAAAATCATTTATATGATACATTTTTCTCACATACATTTTATGATGATATGATGATTCTCATAAGTCAGAAACATACAATTAAACATTATGAAAAATATTGCTTACTAATTAGTTTTGAACTGAAATGTGATCTGGATGTTTCCTTGACAAGGTTGCTAATTATCTCTGTACTGCCCACTTATTAAAAACAGACACAAATATGAATTAAAAACAGACACAAATTACACAAACATTCACAGAAAACGTTCAGAAACAAACTGAAGAATCGTATCAGACTGATCTGGTAAAGCTCATCTTCTGTCATTTGTGTCTCCTCCTGACTTACTACTGATATTAACAATTATATCACTTTTTATATCATTTGATTTGGATTAATGAACAACTGTTAAAATAGAACATTTAAGAATTAAACACTGGAATATCAGCTAGTCTGTGTGCTCTCACTCATCCTAATGTTAATTTTATTTCAATTACGTATCACGCTTTTACTGTCCACAAAGTTTTTCTGAAACACTTTATGGTTACTAACATGCCATATTCTGATAATGCATAATTTGTCTTTGTCTTTCTGTTCAAACCCATTTTCTCTGTGACATTTCTCTCTCTATTAATAATGTCTTCTTTCTGACAGTGACATCATATTTAATGAAAAGACATCATATGATGAAATAAATGTATACATTTTTATTTATATAAATTTAATCCAGTATTTACAAAATGTTACAACTTTCTTAGTACAAGGGACATAAGGAAACACCCACATTCTCTCACAATTTGTAATACTCCACTAATATAAACTGTTAAGAAATCAGAAAACACTACGACTAGACTACTGCAAACTCTAAATGTAATACTACAACTCAAATAAAAACTACAGATGTTCTTAATTCAAAGATTCAAGTGATTCAAGTGAGATCGCATTGCCCGTTTGTTGCGGTCGCACGTTTAGAGTTTGAGCTCTGTCAAGTTGATTTCTTATTGTCTGTTTTTCAATTTAAAATCAAATTTATACACCATCATTTTCGTTTCTTATAACGTGTGAATATACCCCGTTGTATTTTACAACTAAAACATCCGGATTACTTTGTTATAACTAGTTTTGTTTGATTTCCCGAGTTGCTATCTTATAGCCCGTTAGCCGCACCAGCGTGGTTGCCGCTAATCCTGATTGCATTGTTTACACACTATTTACACACATTACCATTGTTTACTCACTGTTACTTGCTTTAATGGCGAATTTGTGTCCACCTTTGAGTGCAGGTGAGGACACGTTCGAGCTGCACTCGTTGCAGCTCGAGCTGGAGGCCGTGGAGAAGCAGATTCAGGAGCTGTTGGTGCGGCAGACCGAGCTGAGAGAGCGGAGGGCCGCTCTGGAATCCTCCCGGGTAAGTAACGTTATACAGCGCGATACTAACACTCTGACCACCTCTACTCCGTGTGCTTCTCTGCACAGCTCCCGTGCACCCTGGACGCGATCTTCCCAGATGTCCTTCACTCCGGCGCCGGGACACCACGGACCCTGGGTGCAGCAGCAGCGGAAGACGCGAGCCAGGCCCCGGCCGAGGACCTCGCCCCCTCCGCCGCCTCCGGTCTTCGAGATCTCCACCCGGAACCGCTTCGCTCCCCTCCGCGAGACGGAACGCGACGCTGTGATCGTCGGAGACTCCATTGTCCGGTACGTACGTGCTACTTTAGCTAAAGGTAAAGTCCACACCCACTGTTTTCCTGGTGCTCGCGTTCTCGATGTTTCTGCGCAGATACCCGCAATCCTGAAGGACGGCGAGAGCGTCGGCGCGATCGTCCTGCACGCGGGGGTGAACGACACCAAGCTGCGGCAGACGGAGGTTCTGAAGAGGGACTTCAGCAGCCTGATCGAGACGGTTCGCAGCACGTCGCCCGCGACGAGGATCATCGTGTCAGGACCGCTTCCCACGTATCGACGTGGGCACGAAAGGTTCAGTAGACTTCTTGCTCTAAATGAATGGTTATTGACATGGTGTAAAGAACAGAAACTGCTCTTTGTTAATAATTGGAATCTTTTCTGGGAACGTCCTAGGCTTTTCCGTGCTGATGGCCTGCACCCCAGCAGAGTCGGAGCGGAGCTGCTGTCGGACAACATCTCCAGGACGCTACGCTCCATTTGACTAGTAAGTACATTCTCAAATGATTGCTATGATGGCTTTTGTTCTGAACGCTTAAATGATAGTACTTGCACTGTCCAATCTATAAAGACTGTGTCTGTTCCTCGAATAGTGAGGTCAAAACATAAATTTAATGCAGGATCTAGAAAAAATCTGATCGTAATTAAACCAGAAAAAAGCAAAATACACGAACAGAAACCATTTTTAAAGCTTGGGCTCCTAAACATTAGATCACTTGCACCCAAAGCAGTTATTGTGAATGAAATGATCACAGATAATAGTTTTGATGTACTCTGCTTAACCGAAACCTGGCTAAAACCTAATGATTACATTGGTCTAAATGGATCTACTCCACCAAACTACTATTATAAGCATGAGCCCCGTCAGAGTGGTCGTGGTGGTGGTGTTGCAACAATATATAGTGATATTCTCAATGTTACTCAGAAAACAGGATACAAGTTTAATTCATTTGAAATACTTTTGCTTAATGTTACTCTGCCAGATATGCAAAAGAAATCTCTCCTATCTCTTGTTTTAGCTACTGTGTATAGACCGCCAGGACCATATACAGAGTTCCTAAAAGAATTTGCAGAATTCCTTTGAGAACTATTGGTTAATTTTGATAAAGTGCTAATTGTCGGAGATTTTAACATTCACGTTGATAATACAAATGATGCGTTAGGACTTGCGTTTACTGACCTAATAAACTCTTTTGGAGTCAAGCAAAATGTCACCGGGCCCACTCATCGTTTTAATCATACGCTAGATTTAATTATATCGCATGGAATTGATCTTACTGATATAGATATCGTACCTCAAAGTGATGATGTTTCTGACCATTTCCTTGTGTTGTGCATACTGCGTATCACTGATATTAACTATATGGCTCCGTGTTATCGTCTTGGCAGAACTATTGTTCCAGCCACCAAAGATAGATTTACAAATAACCTGCCTGATTTATCTCAACTGCTCTGTGTACCCATTAATACACAGGATCTAGACAAAATGACTAGCAATATGGGCACCATCTTCTCCGATACGTTAGAAGCTGTTGCCCCCATCAAATTGAAAAAAGTTAGAGAAAAACGTATTGCGCCATGGTACAACAGTAATACCCATTCCCATTGTTTCTTGCATCAGACCAAGGCTGCATCTCATTGCTAGTTTTACTTGATCTTAGTGCTGCGTTCGACACTATAGATCATGACATACTAATAGATCGACTACAAAATTATGCAGGTATCCAAGGGCAGGCTTTAAAATGGTTTAGATCCTACCTGTCTGATCGCTACCACTTTGTTTATTTAAATGGGGAGTCATCTCAGTTATCACCAGTGAAGTATGGAGTGCCACAAGGATCTGTTCTAGGTCCTCTACTATTTTCAATATACATGCTGCCCCTTGGTAATATTATTAGAAAACACGGGATTAGTTTCCATTGTTATGCTGATGACACTCAACTATATATCTCAACAAGACCAGATGAAACTTCTGAATTATCGAAGTTAACAGAGTGTGTTAAAAATGTAAAAGATTGGATGACCAACAATTTTCTGCTATTAAATTCAGATGAGACAGAGATATTACTTATTGGACCTAAAAACAATACACAGAATCTTTTGACTTACAATTTACAACTAGACGGATGTACTGTTACTTCCACTACAGTCAAAAGCCTGGGTGTTATATTAGACAGCAACTTGTCTTTTGAAAATCATATTTCTCATGTTACAAAAACAGCATTCTTTCATCTTAGAAACATTGCCAAGCTGCGAAACGTTACCTGTTTCTGATGCAGAAAAGCTAGTTCACGCATTCATGAGCTCTAGACTGGACTATTGTAATGCACTACTAGGTGGTTGTCCTGCATCTTCAATAAACACGCTACAGATAGTCCAAAATGCAGCTGCTAGAGTCCTTACCAGGTCAAGAAAATATGATCATATTACCCCAATTTTAAAGTCTCTGCACTGGCTACCTATTAGGTTCCGCATCAGCTACAAAATAGCACTTCTTACCTATAAGGCACTTAACGGTTTAGCTCCTGTGTACCTAACTAGTCTTCTATCACGCTACAATCCATCAGGCTCCCTAAGGTCGCAAAACTCTGGACTGTTGGTAGTACCTAGGATAGCAAAGTCCACTAAAGGAGGTAGAGCTTTTTCACATTTGGCTCCCAAACTCTGAAACAGCCTTCCTGATAACGTTCGGGGTTCAGACACACTGTCTCTGTTTAAATCTAGATTAAAGACACATCTTTTTAGCCAAGCATTCAAATAATGCATCTCAAACTTTTCCTGCAGTTATATCTGATCAAATGTTCATTATTAATCTTTTAGCTCTGGTTTAACAAGCCTTCCTTTTCTTAGTTTGAACAGCAGCTACGCTAATTATGTTCCTATTTGTTCTCTGTTTTTGCCATGGGATTGACATCCTGTGGTAACTAGGAATTCACAAGCTCCAGTGTGGATCCAGAACACTTAAGAAGAGATGATGCCAACCCCACAGAGGACTTCAGATGATGCCAACCCTAAAAACATACAGCACTACCGAATTCTGCTACTAATTTGTAGTGTTCTTTGTCTGTTTGATTACATCATTAATTGATCTTTACCACACATCTCTACCATATGTACATCAAGCTACTACTACATATATTGTAAAAATGTCAATTTGGTGTAAAGCTGCTTTGCAATGATATGTATCGTGAAAAGCGCTATACAAATAAATTTGAATTGAATTGAATTGAATTGATCAGCATCATAAGATGAGTTTGATGTGAAAGTGACTCACATGCAGTAGTTTGCAGCAGCAGCATCAGTCCAAAGATGAGCATCATTTCTCTAAAATCCAGTTTCCAGAAGAGCCCAAAACCAGCAGAAGAGTGTGATGCTGCTTCAGATCGTCTGGACTTTCGTCTGTCTGTGTTCTGGCTCTCATCAAGCGTCTTCACAGTGAGACTCACACTGGACTGACACATGAGGAAACATCTGACCGCTTCACTGAGGAAAGAGGAAGTTTCCTTATATGGGGGAAGACACATGCTGTTAGTTTGCATTGCAGTTCATCTAAAACAAGTGAAACTGAAATTGAATTGAGCTCCAACCCTGACAAAACTCACTTATGTGTGATTTTCTAATGATCCTGAAGACATCATTAACATGTTCAGGTGTGTTTGATTAGGGTTAGAGCTAAACTCTGCAGGAGAGGATCTCGTGGGCCAGATTTAGTGACAGTTTTATTGAGAATTAACCAGAATCAGGTCTACATGTGGTTGTTACAGCAGGTTGTTTGTAATATCTTCCTCTGAGTGTGTGATGATGTTTATATTGTTTGACTGGTATCCAGTCAGTTCACATGTGAAGGAAGAGAATATTCTGAGCTTCAGCCCGTCTGGACTCGATCTTCTGTTTATGGAGCTGAGACTCATGGGACACGTTGAGTTTGTCTCTGCTCATGGATTAAAATGAGTTTAATCTTATTTATTTGAACTTAACTTATAATAATAACTTATAATTAAAGCTAAATTATGGATGCATTTTTTGTTAAAATTAATAGATTATTCATTAATCAACAAAACAATAATGGATTATTCATTTAAAAAATGCACTTTCTTTGTTCTTTGTTATGAGTGACACCTGCAGGAGGAGGTGTAACAAGAGTTACAGCTGAACACATTTACTAAAATGAATTTAATTTCTGTCTGGGTTTATTGTTTTTATATGTGGTTTGTTTTTATGTCTGTTGAAAGTCATTGATATGTGGTTTCTGTTAATTAAATTTAATTCACTATTCATTAAAAAATGCATTATCATTAAAAAATGAATATGCCTGTGACTTTTGACTGCAAATATGGTTTATTTTTAAAGCATTTTATTTTCATTTACAGTTTTTTTAGAATCACATTAATTATGTTTCTCAATATTCTATGATGACACAAATATTTGGTAAAAGCCATCTCAAAAAACTGTATATTCAAGAAAAACATCAGTCAAAAAACACCAGATGCTGCAAAACTGAGAACAGATAAAACATCTAAACAGACACTGTAAATGAAGAGAAATCAACCAGACACAAAGTATAAGAGAAAAAGCAGAAATATGAAATGAACACACAGTTCCTTCACAATCTGACAGATCTGAAAAAAAGATTTTGATCAGTGATGAACAGAAGAGGTTTCATGTAATGAAATAATGGACACTGTAGAGGTCACAGCTGGAGTAGTTGTTTCTGAAATAAAACAGCACAGAATCACCTGCTTTCTCTCTTAATATGAAGTAGTGCAGAGATAATTAGTCATTTTGAAGACTGTGACCTCTAGTTTGACCTCTACAGTGTCCAGCACTATACAGACGTCAGATTATGTTACGAGTTTTTCATCAGCTGGTACGAATCAAACCCTCACTCAGAGCACTGAAGCAAATCCTTCACAGATGTGTGTGTTCATCAGAATGTGGTACGAGTTTAACAAACACACTGCTGGAAACATGAAGGCTGGGTTTTGATTTCTGTCTATTTGTTGCTGTTCATGTTTTCAGTGTTTGTGCTGGTCTGGTGTTTTCAGCTGATGGTTCTGTTGGGTCTGTTAGGAGGTTTTCACATCTACATGAGACACACGTCAGGTCAGAGACATTTATGATCATCATTATGGATTTGACATGCAGATATTACGAGTGTGAATATGATGATGATGATGTGATGCTTTTAGGAAAGAAACATGAAGATCAGAAGGTGTGAAAAAGAGGATTTAGAGAACGACATGAACACACAGCAGAAGATTCATGAGAGCAGCAGCAGATCATCACATCTATGAGAAATGATTCAGAATCTCACAGATTGTCACATCAATCCAGATTTCACCTGTCAACAGCAGATCTCATAATATTAATCCAAGAGATTAATTAAAACCAGGAGATCTGAATTAAACCTGATTATTAACTTTTTTTATTTCATTACATAAAACCTTTTCTGTTCATCAGTGATCAAATTCTTTTTTCAGATCTGTCAGATTGTGAAGGAACTGTGTGTTCATTTCATATTTCTGCTTTTTCTCTTTTACTTTGAGTTTGGTTGATTTCTCTTTATATATAGTGTCTGTTTAGATGTTTTATCTGTTCTCAGTTTTGCAGCATCTGGTGTTTTCTGACTGTGATTTTGCTGGAATATGCAGTTTTTTAAATGGCTTTTACCAAATATTTGTGTCATCACAGAATGTTGAGAAACATAATTAATGTAATTCTTAAGAAACTGTAAATGGAAATAAAATGCTTTGAAATTAAACCATATTTGCAGTCAAAAGTCACAAGCGTATTCATTTTTTTTAAATATAGTCAATTAAAATTATCTAACAGAAAGCACACATCAATGAATTTCAACAGACATAAAAACAAACCACATATAAAAACAATAAACCCAGACAGAAATCAAATTAATTTTAGTAAATGTGTTCAGCTGTAAGTCTTGTTTTCTCCTGCAGATGTCGCTCATGACAAAGAAAGTGCATTTTTTAAATGAATAATCCATTAATGTTTAATAATAATAATTTTAACTAAAAAGCATCCACAATTTAGCTTTAATTATAAATTCAGTTTAAATAAATAAGATTAAACTCATTTTAATCCGTGAGCAGATACAAACTCAACATGTCCCATGAGTCTCAGCTCCATAAACTGAAGATCGAGTCCAGACGGGCTGAAGCTCAGAATATTCTCTTCCTTCACATGTGAACTGACTGGATACCAGTCAAACAATATAAACATCATCACACACTCAGAGGAAGACATTACAAACAACCTGCTGTAACAACCACATGTGGACCTGATTCTGGTTTACTCTCAATAACACTGTCACTAAATCTGGCCCACGAGATCCACTCTCCTGCAGAGTTTAGCTCCAACCCTAATCAAACACACCTGAGCATGTTAATGATGTCTTCAGGATAATTAGAAAATCACACGTAGGTGAGTTTGATCAGGGTTTGACCTAAATGCTGCAATACGTTGTCCCTCCGGAGCAAGATATGAAGAACCCTGGTCTAAAGCATTTCATCAGTAAAGTAAAGATAATATTATATTTGACTTAAAGGAGAATTTGTAAAGTATTATTGTTAATTTTACTGCATTCCCACTTGTTGCTTTTAAAACAAGTTTTTTTTTTTTTGCACTTTTTAGAAAATGTGTCTGAAAACTGTTTCTTTCTTTCAGTTTCACTTGTTTTAGATGAACTGCAATGCAAACTAACAGCGTGTGTCTTCCCCCATATAAGGAAACTTCCTCTTTCCTCAGTGAAGCGGTCAGATGTTTCCTCATGTGTCAGTCCAGTGTGAGTCTCACTGTGAAGACGCTTGATGAGAGACAGAACACAGACAGACAAAAGTCCAGACGATCTGAAGCAGCATCACACTCTTCTGCTGGGATTGGGCTCTTCTGGAAACTGAATTTTATAGAAATGATGCTCATCTTTGGACTGATGCTGCTGCTGCAAACTACTGCATGTGAGTCACTTTCACATCAAACTCATGCTTCTCAATCTCTCAAATAAACATTTGTATTGTAATATTATTTTAGGAGTCTGCAGTGATAGTCATAGTCTTTTTTGGTCTTAACAGTTTGTATTAGTAGAGTATTAAAATGTGAGAGGAAGTGTGTGTTTCTCCATGTTCATTTCGTTGGAAAGTTTTAGTACTTTTGTAAATGCACTTATTCTAAGTATGATGTCAGAAAGATAAAGATATTAATAAGGAGAGAAATGTCACAGCATGATGGGATTGAACAGGAAAGAAAATTAATATCACATGTTAACAAAAAAAGTAATTGACAGTTAAAGCATAATGGTTTAATTAGAATAAATATGAATGAGAGCATATAGCTTAGCTGATATTCCAGTGTTAAACAGATATTTTCAATCAAAATAAATGTTTTATTTTAACAGATATTATGTATTACAGAGTAAACTGAGTTAACCTCCTAAGATCTGGGAAAATAATTTAGTATTTAGTATTTTTTTTCATGTCATTACATTGTTTAGAGCAGGGGTGGCGAATGTCGGTCCTGGAGAGCCACAGCCCTGCATAGTTTTGCTTCAACCCTAATCAAATGTACCTGAACAAGCTAATCAAGGTCTGAAGGGTTACTAGAAAGCTACAGGCAGGTGAGTTTTAATTAGGGTTGAGCTGAACTCTGCAGGGCGGCCTCCAGGACCGAGTTCACACCCCTGGTTTAGAACATTAATAAAATATAAATAAATAATATTTCATTCATAAGTTATGAATAGGTAGAGGACATCAGGACTCAATTAAAAAAAAAGAAATGAACAAGAATAAACATACACAGGCAAATACAATTGATTTTTTTTTTTTTAAATCACCAATTTTTACTTTTCAGGATTTTTTTTTTTAACCAAACTTTGTATAAAGATGAGTCTCAACTATGTTATACCAGAATGCTTTTATATACCATTTTTCATTATGCAAATGTGTGTAAAATGGCCATAAACATTTTACTCATTATATACAATGTATCTATAAACGAAATCTAATTTGCATATTTATGTGTTTTTGGGGCAACATGTAATGGAAAAAGAAGTGTAATAATAGGAGTAATAATTGAAAAAAATGTTCATACTTTATAGGAATATTGAAATATAATTTCTTTCCCTCTTCATTTGTTGTGTCTCCCAAAATGCATAATAAACATGCTTTTAGTCCCGGTGTCCTCGTATGAGGACATGTATGAAATCAACATCCTGTTTCGTAGCAGAAAGTCATATTTTGATTTGAAACCCCATAACATTTTCCTGAAATGTTGATTTATAACACAGTTTAAAAATTAGTCAGATTTAAATGATAACTAATATTAGACATTTTTGAAGACCAAGGAGAGGGAGTGGTCATGGTGAAACTTCCAAACATTTAGTATCTCTGAAAAGCCCTGAATGTGCTGTGTGCCACATGATGTCCTGTACAGTCTCAAAGAAATTCACCTAAAGTATAATGTCCTCATATGTGGACGCAGGGTCTCAGGAGGTTAATGATAATATTATTATGTTCAGTGTTCTGTTAATTATGTCAGTAGTAAATAAGGAGACACACAAATGACACTGTTTCCTAAGAATAAGAGCTGAGTATCTGTGTTTATGATGAACATGAGCATTTCTGAGATGAACTGTCTGGAATATCTGTCTGATGTTTCTTCTGTTGAACTTTAATTCTGTGAATGCTTGTGTAAACTGTGTTATTTTAATTCATGATGTCTGTAGATTTTGGTAAATTTGTGTGTTTTGTGTTTTCAGGTGTAGAGTGGAACTGCAGTTTTTATCAATCTGATCCCTGTTATGCAGCTCTGGGACACAAACTCAATCTGCTGATGGTGCTGGACACTAAATATAAACCACAGTTAATAAACAGAATAAACAACAACACAGGTGATCTCGTTTGTAAAGTAAAAAATGACAAGATGAGGGAATGTGATCTTTATAATAACAGAACTGAAGTGACAGTGATTAATGGGACTCTGAAAATAAACTCTGCAATCCGAGCAGATTCAGGGAATTACACATTAACTCTCGAGGATTCAGACGGCACACAAACATCTAGAGGTCTCCAGGTGATTGTTGAAGGTACAGAAACTCTCTCATCAGACTCATTCCAATCTCATGTTCTCCAAAGATCTCACTCTCATGCAAATGAATCAGTTGAATCTCTGTGAAGGTTTTTATTCCTGTAGCACACAGTAAACACACTACATAGTCCAGTAATAGTATGAGTAGTGTGGAAGAAAAAGATTCTCCAGTGTTTGTCATGTGACTGTCATGTGTCCCTCCCTCCAGCTCCTATTGGCTCAGTGGAAGTGTCAGTCATCTGCTCCTTCAATCAGAGTTCAGTGTCCTGCTCATCTGAGGGTGATGAGATCTCCTACAACTGGACTCTGGATGGAAAAATACTAGAACAAGGACCAATGGTTGGAAACACTACCATTCAGCTCAATGAGGGAACTGATGGAAACATCAGCTGCAGCGTGAAGAACCACGTCAGTCATGGACAGAAAAGCATTAGAGTCGAACCCTGTCCTGGTGAGATTTTAGTACATGAATGGCCATATATTTGCTAAACAGTATCACTGGCAACAAGAGTAATGTAGAATCTCACAAAACCTGTCAAGAACATGTCAAAATCACTTTTATCCCCCAATCCCATTATACCAGACTGCAGTATCTCTGAAGCATATTTTGATGAACTGTGATGGTTTTAACTCCTCTAGGAGTCTTTATAAAGAATTTTGAATGAAGTGAGAACAGAAATTTAAAAACCTTTTTGTTTTTATTTGCAGTTTCCTATACAGTTTATTTACTTTTTAAATTTTTTCACTTGTTTCTCAACAGTAGCTGGTATGGTGCTAAATTATAAGCAAACAAACAAACATGTTACCCCAAAATCATTTATATGATACATTTTTCTCACATACATTTTATGATGATATGATGATTCTCATAAGTCAGAAACATACAATGAAACATTATTAAAAATAATACTTACCAATTTTGAACTGAAATGTGATCTGGATGTTTCCTCAACAAGGTTGCTAATTATCTCTGTACTGCCCATTTTTCAAAATAATTAATTATCTCAGCACTACTTTATATTAAGAGAAAAAAGCAGGTGATTCTGTGCTGATGTTTTATTTCAGAACCAACTACTCCAGCTGTGACCTCTACAGTGACTTCTACAGTCTCCAGCACTACAGATTATGGTACGAGTTTCTCATCAGCTGGTACGAATCAAACCCTCACTCAGAGCACTGAAGCAAATCCACAGATGTGTGAGTGTTGAGCTACAACAAATACTGTGAATTACAAATAAACCCAATAATAATGATGGCAGAGTAACTAATATGTTTTTTGAACTTTTAAATGTTGCAGTTGATATGAATGACCTTTTCAACAAAGTTTGATTTAAATTATTATTATTATTATTATTATTTTTTTTCTCTCCATAGTTGTAGTTTATCTGATTGTGGGCTGTGCTGCGCTGATTGTGATTCTGCTGTTAATCACCGTATGTTATGTTTACAAGAAGAAACAGCTCAAGTCGACACCAGGTCAGATCATATGAATCTGTAATTCATATCCTAACTGATAAAGGTTAAAATGTAGTACTGTAGTTCAATGCAAGTGGCAATTACAGAGCAAAACACATTGGTTAATATCCCTCAAAATCTTCAGAAGATTTGTAGAATATATGTTATATTGCTGAATAGATTTGTTTGGTCATTGCACTTACAGACAGTTTCAAAGACAATTACACCAAAAGTAAGCATTTATTTTTGGCTAGTAGTGCTCTAGTATGACCACAGCATAAATAGGATGGTTAAAGTCATTTGTCCTTATTCATGAAACATAAGCAGAATTCATTTTTATGTATATTTTTCATTAAGCAGTGTTTGTATGTTCACAATGTTAGTTGGTTTGAAAAAATTTACACCAGCTTCCAACATGTGAAACGTGCATATAACATTTAAATGTTTCTTGTTCTTTTGACACTGCATTTTAATAACACTATTTACTATAATAATATATAATTACAAATGAATTACTTAACCAGTTAGTTAAATGTGAAAATTAATTGCCATTTGTAAATGTGCATAGATGCATGCTTATTTATGAATGACTGGAATTTATTAACATAATGTTAAAATATGAATTCTGAGGTTAATGATGCATTTGTGAATTTTTGGGATGGTACTTACTTTCTATGTGCAGATTACTCTGAATTTACTCCTATATTTACAAAAGCTTAATGAATGAGATCCAATAAATCAGAGATTGAATATATGATCTCAATGCATTGCATGCAAACACTCATTTGATCACCGGCATGATTGTGATAAGGCTAGTTTTGAAGCCAGTACTTTAATGATTGAAATACGAGATTGTAGTTGATCTGTTGATAATGTGAGTGTTTTCCCATCAGACGCTGCTGGAGATACGGAGCTCACATACGCGGACATCTCTAATGAGAAAAAGGGTAAGAAACTAAATGAAGCTTGGAGATCCACTTTACACTGTTGTTTTCAGCTTGTAGTTTATTAGCCTCAATCATTAAATTAGTGATGTTATCATGTTACTGCCTACAACTTGAGATCATACAGTTACCATCACTCTTTGCATCACTTCAGATCCTCCACACCCTTTCAGAGTAAAAGAAAAGATCACATAGAAACTGGTTGAATCTGTCTTTTAAAATCATGTAGTTTAAAGTTTGAACACTGCTTTATGGAGTAGGTAATAAAGATAATGTTTGCGAACTCTAGACTCTTTTGGTGTGGATTCTTTTGCTCTGAATCAGTCAGTCAGTTCCCATCCCATGTTCAATGCAAACTTCATCACCTTGTAATTATAAGGTCCTATCTGCATTCTGAGCAGATCTGAGATATTAAGCTTATTTAGATAAGCTAGATATTTAGATATTAAAGTTTTATAGGTAGAACCCTTTTTATTTCCTTAAAAAAATTACAGTGTACAAAAGAAACATCACACAATGTAGATGCGTTGAATAAGAATATGTGAATAACTCAAATTTGACAAAAAACATAAGATAGAACCTTATAATTCCAAGGCACTTGTTATGTTATTCCCCTTTTACACAAATGGAGAAGTGACTTAGAAAGTGTCATCATTAAACTCTTTCTACAGAATGATGGAAAGTCTTCAGTTGTAGGGTTGACTAGTCAAGCTCAACCATTCGATGCTAGACTAAATCTACAGCTCATTACCCATTCTTACGTAGAGTTTAATTTAGTTTTATTCCAATAAATGCAGGGTAGGTGGTCTAAATGTATTTATATCCACTATGGAAAGTGTAGGATCATTAAATATTCATCCAATCATATCCTTTGGTCTGAGAGCTCTGATAGGCTGTCCTGTCAACGCATCTATTTGCAGACAGAGCGACAATGGAAGGTGTTGTTATTGTAATATTACACACTTTGTACTATAATGTATTTTGTCACTGCTGAGCCTCTGGCATGTTCATATTTGTAACAGAGAGACGGGAGACGAGCGGATCCATCTGCATACTTTTATTAATGGGACGAGACAAAGACATGGTCAAGGCAGGCGGGGTCAGACAATGGCAGTCAGGTATATGGACAGTGAGACAAAGAGTATCTGTAACACAAGCGAGGGTCAATCCAGCGGCGAACGTAATCCGTATGGGCGAGGCAGTAGAATAGTCAAACAGGCGAGAGTTCCAATAGGCAGACAACAAGACAGACTTAACGAACCAACAAGGCAAAACAAGAAAACTAGACACAGGGTAACACGGAGAAACGCTTTGTACGAATGCTAGAACAATTCAATACTCCGCAATGTGTGACAGGAAGACCGGGGCTTTTATACTGTCTCTGATTGGTGCAAGTGATAAGAGCAGTGGCTGATGGGTAATGTAGTCCGGGGTGTAGTGCGAGAGTCTGGGTGCAAAATAAGGTGAGAGCGACATCTGGTGGTGAGTGGTCCGCAGTTCACCGACCAGATCCGTAACAATATTATTATTATTATTATTATTATTATTATTATTATTATTTATTTACTTTTTTTTAGTTTGTTAAAAGTTTGTTAATTTGTATTATAAAAATTAGTAGAAGAGGAATGTTTAAAATCATCTGTCTGTTGTTTTTAAAGATTGTAATGTATAAACAGCAGTGAAAGGTTTTGGTCTTTGTTTGTAAACTAAGACTTCTTATATTGTCTTCTGAGGAAATCGCAGCATTAGAAACAAAGTTTTAGTGGTTTAGAAGATTAATCCCATGCTCACTTAGTAACTAAGCTAATCTGTAGAGTAGTCGGTAGTTTAATAGTGATGGGTTGATTCATGAATGATTTGTTCATTGCATCCCTCATGTTACAAATGAAATATAAAATACTCATGAGTGAATATCTTTTGCTGCAATATAATGATTTTCTAATGTAGGATATGATCAAAGATTGTGTAAACGTATATGGGATTTGAAAGTGTAACATTTTAAAAGGAGAAATCCACTTCCAGAACAACAATTTACAGATAATGTACTCACCCCCTTTTCATCCATGATGTTCATGTCTTTCTTTCCTCAGTCATAAAGAAATTTTTTTTTTTTTTTGAGGGAAACATTCCAGCATTTTTCTCCATATGATGGACTGATATGGTGCCCCGATTTTGAACTTCCAAAATGCAGTTTAAATGCAGCTTCAAATGATCCCAAATGCGGTTGTAAATGATCCCAGCTGAGGAACAAGGGTCTTATCTAGCGTAACGATCGGTTTCATTTAAAAAAAAAAAAAAAAAAAAAATGCAATTTAAATCCTTTTTAATCTCAAATGCTCGTCTTACCTTTCTCTCCCTGAACTCTGTGTATTCTGGCTCAAGACAGTTAGGGTATGTCGAAAAACTTCAATCGTATTTTCTCCCTCAATTTCAAAAATCATTTCAAAATCATCCTACATCACTGCAGAAGTACCGACCCAGTCTCTGCAAAGTGAACATGCAAAGAAGATCAAACACCTTTAACAAAAAATGTAAAACAGTGATATAGGATGATTTTGAAGTTGAGGGAGATCATGAGATGGGAGTTTTTCGACATGCACTAATTGTCATGAGCCAGAATACATAGAGTTCAGGCAGAGTAAGACAAGATGAGCATTTGAGATTTAAAAAGTATACAAATTGTATTATTTTAATGAAAATAACCAATCATTTTGCTATATAAGACCCTTCTTCCTCGGCTGGGATTGTTTACAACCACATTTGTGATCGTTTGTAGCCGCATTTAAACTGCATTTTGGAAGTTCAGAATCGGGGCATCATATCAGTCCATTATATGGAGAAAAATGCAGGAACATCTTGGATGACAAGGGGGTGAGTACATCATCTGTAAATCTTTGTTCTGGAAGTGAACTTCTCCTTTAAGAGTAGTTCCATTTATTGAATGAGAGTTGTTAAATTTATCAGATTTTCCCATCACTAGTCTTTTCACCATTAGTGTTACTAGTACTAGCTACATTAATATTAGTTTCTCAGTAAAGTAGTTTTACTCCTGAAAAGCTTCATTTGTCAGTTAGCAGTTGTAGTAAAGCTGCAATTTCTGCAGTAACTAACAGCTATTCAGCATGTCAGTATTTCTCCTTTCTCTCCGCAGAATCACTCCCGACTGCTGATGGGGAATACGCTGTGGTCAGACGGCAGACAAAGAGGAAGGAAAGGAAGAAGGAGGAGGACGAGGTTCAGTATGGCGAGGTGACGTTCACTCCGAACAAATCGAAATCCCTACAGCAGCCTCAGGAGGAGTGTATTTACTCGCAGGTAGTGAGACACTAGTTTCACAACAACTCCTCATGTCTGATTGCACTGGGAAATCAAGCACTTATGTTCACTTAAATTTGACTTTGGAAGCTTCACAGTTGATATAAAGCACATGTGACGTGCTGTATGTTGATATGGACTGTAGAGTGTGGCTTTAACTTACATGTCCGGGCTGAACTTTAAGATGTTGTGTAAGCAAGACAATGACAAAAAGAGGAAACCAATTGCATGTTATTTTTCCCACAAACTACTAAGCACTTCTGCTTTTAGCACTTCTCGAGTTGCATCTGCGACTATATGACGGCAAGAAAGAGTTTAAATGAAAGTCTTGTAATCGTGAAACTCAAGGTTATCGATGTGCACAAGTGCTCAAGTCATTAAAACACAGCAGTTAGTGACTTTGAATTATTGAAACATTTCAAAGCAACTGAAATTCAGAAGTTACAGAAAATCTGAGTTTTGCTAGAGCATTCACAACGCATGCAGAGGCGGCGCAGCAGCGCAAAGCAGAAGCGGCAGTGCCAGGATCATTTTGGCGCTGAGTCTATTTTTGCTGCGCCACTTACGCTGGATTAAAGCAACGGTGCATAGTTCTTGGTCAAAATGGACCTGACTGACATTAAAAATAACAATTTCACTATAAAATCATTTATCACATGTATCACAATGACGGGGTAAAAGCACACACTTTAGCTAAAATAATACTACAGGCTACTGTCATTTAAATATGTAAATAAAACATTTTAAAATACAGAAACAATATAATTTTTAAAAGTAAAGATTCTGAAAGCATTAAAGTACATCCCATAATAATTTAATATAGATTTACAGTAGTAACAACAAATTATATTTTTAATAATGTTTAATATCATGTTTTTAAATTTGATGGTTTCATTATAAACGTGGTGATTATCTCTAAGGTGGACACCCAACATATGATATTTACCATCTGAATCTAACCATGTCATGTCAGCAAATGGGAAAAAAAACAAAACAATCATCTATTAATTATCTTGTAAATGATTGTGCCTTTACACTGCAAAACATTTTCTTCCTTAGTATTTTTGTCTTGTTTTCTAGTATAAATATCTAAAAATTCTTGAATCAGGATGCATTTACTATCTTGAGTAAAAATGACTCAAGATATTATCTTGTTTACTGAAAAAAAATTACCCAAACTGTGTTAGTTTTTGCTTAAAACAAGCAAAAATATCTGCCAATGGGGCAAGAAAAATAATCTTGTTAAGCCTTTGATTTAAGATTATTTTTCTTACCCTACTGGCAGATATTTTTGCTTGTTTCAAGCAAAAACTAACAAAATTACATAATATAAGTCATTTTACTTGTCAAGTAAATGCATCCTGATTCAAAAAGTTCTTAGATATTCATACTAGAAAACAAGACAAAAATTACTAAGGAGGAAAATCATTTTTTGCAGTGTAGCCCCTACAGCAGGGGCGATTTTACCTCAAATAATATACTTGTACATATTCTTTTTGTTATTGAAAAACTGTTGCTTTAATTTTCTTAAACCAAATTGGGAACCATTAAGACGAATTATTCAATAATTTAGCGTTTCTCATTTGGTACTTAAATCTACAGCATAAAAAAAAAAGACATCAAATATAACAGTTTGCACAGAATCAACTACACGAAAACATCACTGCCAGGAGTTACTGCCCAAATTTAACCCTCTGGTGCTCTTCGTTTCGGAGTCACACTTGTGCTCTTCGCGGTCAGAAGTGACCGGACACCTGTAACGCATCTTGTAATTTTTTTCAGTAAAACCATTCGAATTCATTTTTGTTTAATAATATTTTTTATTTTTTATTTTGCATTTTGAGAGGGTTTTGTGGTAATAATTAATATTTATGCTGTAATTAATATCCATTTTTTTTGCCATTGAGAATAATTAAAATTAATTCTCAAAACTCTGCTCTGTTTATAGACACCGTAGTTCATAGGTGTGTTTGTGTGTGTGTGTGTGTGTGCACGTCTGTGTGTGAGTGGATGTGTCTACATCAGTGTCACCCCTTCACTTTTTTCAGCGTTGCAGCTGATTTGTAGATTGTATACAAAGATACTGTCTGAATTTGTATATGCAAGAGAGTGTGTGTCTTTTGCACTCTGGATATGTAATTTTTTTTATATATTTTTTTTTATTTTACATATTCTCAATTTGCTGTGTTACAGTTCATTTGTGCGTGTGTGTGGATGTGTGAGAAAGAGACAGAAAAATTCTCTAAATTTTTGTATTTTTGTCGATTTCCCATTCATTTCCTGTGGTCGGTCATTTTTGACCAAAGAGCACAAGTTTTTTGTTTTTTTTTGGAATCGTGCCCTCATTTTTTATGTGTGTTCACATTCCAAATGCCATAAAAGTCACTGAATTTGGTACCGTTCTGATGAAGCTGTGATTTTTTTTGAAAAATTCAAAACCGAAAATGTTTTGGTCAAAAGTGACCGAAGAGAGGTGTGTATATAATGTGTGTGTGTGTCTGTGTGTGTGTGTGTGTGTGTGAATGGGTGTGTTTATGAATGGGTGTGTTTTAGAGTGTCACCCCTTCACTGCTGTGTACTTTTTTTCAGCATTGTGGAGGATTTGTAGATTGTGTACACAAAAATTCTCTGAATATTTGTATTTTTGTCGATTTCCCATTCATTTCCTATGGTCGGTCATTTTAGACCGAAGAGCACAAGTGTGACTATTTTTTTTACGACCACTTAGCCTGCTTGAATCATGCCCTCAATTTTTTTTTTGTGTTGACATTCCAAATGGCATAAAAGTCACAGAGTTTCATACCATTCCGATAAAGCTGTGATTTTTAAAAATTTAAAACAGAAAAATTTTCGGTCAAAAGTGACCGAAGAGCACCAGAGGGTTAAAAGGCCTGTTTAAATTATTAAAACTAAAGGCATTTATTAATTTTAAGATTATTTGTTATCTTGTAAACTACCTATGTACAGCATGTTAGCCTATATGCACGTGTGTGGGACAGAGGGGGACACGGCCGCATCACAGCATGCTGCACATATCATAAATCAAAGCACTTGACAAACAGTTGTCGGAGAACACCTGAAAAGCGTGATCGAATGAACGATACCCGTCTGTATTTGCAGTACACGAGCCGCGGTTCACATGGGCGCGTGCTGCTCCCGCTCTGTCCAAACACAGCTTCTGCGCTGCCTCTGCTCTGCTTGTGCATTCAGTGTGAAACCGACATGAGTTCTAGAATATACAGTAGTCAACATTTGAAGTGGATCAAAAAAGTTGTCCTAAGACAAGAAGAACTACTACTATAGACTAGTTTTAGAGGTTAAAATATGTCAAATATCTGCATTTGGCCATCTGGAGTGAGTTGAAGCAGTCACATTTTGTTTCTAAACACCTCTGTTTACAGATAAATACAACAATAATGATGTCTTAAATTTTGTAAGTTAAGTACAGCCTGAGAAAAGCACGGTGATGTCTAAAAATTCACTCGCATAAGTCCTGTAGTGTTAGTTGGTAGTAAACTGCATTGTTTTTACCATCTAAACTAGTCCAGGGTTCCATTCCAAAACAAAAACTTTATAATTTGAATTTACAGTAAAGCATCTGATTTTAAAAAAAAAATATATATATATATATATATATATATATATACATAATTATTATTATTATTTTTTTAATAATAAATAATATTTTAATTTTAATAATAAATTAATACATAAATTAATAAATTTGATTTTTCAATGAAAGCTGCTTTTATCAGATGCTTTACTGTAAATTCAAATTATAAAGTTTTTGTTTTGGAATGGAACCCTGGACTAGTTTAATATATATATATATATATATATTATTTTATTGGCTATATTGTTTATATTATGCATACATATATACTCCATACATATGGTATGCTGTAACCAAAATTAAATAAATGTGAACCTGGACCACAAAACCAGTCACAAGGGTTGATTTTTTAAACAGAGAATTATACATAATCTGAAAGCTGAATAAGCTTTCCATTGATGTATGGCTTAGGATAGGACAATATTTGGCCGAGATACAACAATTTGAAAATCTGGAATCTGAGGGTGCAAAAAAAAAAAATATTGAGAAAATCACCATTAAACTTGTCCAAAGGAAGATCTTAGCAATGCATATTACGAATCAAAAATTAAGTTTTGATATTTACAGTAGGAAATTTACAGTAGGAACATGATGTTTTACTTCCTAGTGATTACAACCTAATGATTTTTGGCATTTAAAAAAATTGACCCATACAATGTATTGTTAACTATTGCTATAAATATACCCGCACTACTTCTGACTGGTTTTGTGGTCCAGGGTCACATATTATTGACCAAATCTTTATATAAAGTTGGATATATAAGTATTAAGCTTTATTTGCACACATACTGTATAGTGCACCCCTTTGATCCTCTTTTTCTGTTTTACAAGCTGATTCAGTGTGTTTTTTGGTGTGTCAGTGTTGCATCACTTCCTGTAGCTTGACATGTGTTTATAAATGTAAGGTTGATTTAAACCATTGTTTAACACTGTAGATCAGTGCTTATTTTGATCGGTTTTTAACCTTTTGAAATGTTGGGTTGGGAAATCATAGTATGATCTGGGGTGGATTATTTAAATGTGGTTTTCTGATCATTTCATGTGATTTCCTGCATGCGAAAGGAAACGTCTCATGCCTTCCGAGTGCAATAGTTGAATGTCGTGAGCATCTCTGTCGTCTACATGCATGAACTTTTGCAAATAAGTCATTTCTGAAACATACTCAATTCTAATGATATATATATATATAGGTTAAAGACGAGACATAACATTTTCAAATTAAAAATGCAAAAGTGATTTTATATACACAGATATCATATTAAATGCAAGTAAAGTCTGTAATGTTTCAGATAACTTTTGTGAAAAAATAAAATATCAAAATATGGGTGAAATAATGTTCTATCATCATTCATATTTATGTAAAAATGAAATATACTTATTCTGACCTGTACTTATTTAAAAAAATATATTATTATTATTATTATTATTATTATTATTACTATTATTTATTTATTTATTTATTTATTTTTTACATTTTAAATGTTTAAAAACATCTTGCTGACAAATTTATCTAAAGGACAGTGGTTTAAAAAAAAAAAAAAAAAAGTAATTAGTATTTGTGGAGCTGAACTGTGTTCCATAAATAGAGACTCTTAATGTCATCTAATGATTTTGGATCTAAATAGGCCTTAAAAGATGATTTTGTTATGAACTACTGTTACACTGAAATGTACATGGTTTACATTTTTTGTAAATCAGGGTAAAAATGGATGATGGTCATTTTTTGCTCTGAAAAATTAAACCAAAAAGGATGCATTGTAATTTAGGGGGAAATTTAAAGCTATATAAAACTTTTACTGTTTTGATGCTTGAAAACCCCTTTCATCTTCGATCCATATATTGTCCATGAGATTTCAATTGATGATTTTTTTTTTTTTGACTTTTGGACTGCATATGAATGAAAACTTAAATTATTATATTTATTAGTGTAAAATATCTCTAAGATTAAAAATCTTATAAATCCACACAAGTGGGGTTATTTTATTATAGTTTTGATTACTATTTAAAAATGGTTTTTATTCTTGTTTAGATTAGTTAAGTTTTAGTAACAGTTTAGTTTTTTTTTTTTTTTTTTTAAATTGTCTATAAAGGTTTTGTTTTTTTTTTAAATGAACTTTTATTTCAATTTTAGTTATTTTACATAAAATTACTATAAAACTAAATGAGAAATGAAATAAATAAAATAAATAAATATATAAATAAATAGTTATACCAAAAAATAGTTTCAGTTAATGTTTATTTTATTTCAGGCAAAAGGTTTTTTTAAGAAATGTATAGTTTTAGTCACTCAAGCACTCACAGAAAAGAAAATATTTCTTGTTTACAAAGATAGAGTAGTATCTGTTGGATGAGTATTTTCGAGTGTGTTTTTGCTGTTGCATCTTCTTCCTCAGCAGTGTCATTTACTAACAGCTAATGATTAACTAACACACAGAATAACGCCCTGCTGTTATCTGCACGGCCGTAAACGCACTGTCATGAGAACATGAAAAAGGAAAAAGTCCTGTCAGGATATTTAGAGGAATTAAGTCATATGATTTTTCTGAAGTTTGATTGCATTTCATTCTCTTGTATTAAGTTTTTCACACTCGTCGAGATAAAAGTATGAACTTTTGTAAACTACTTCTGTTGGCTGCCTCAAAAATACTGAAGTGTAAAACAAGATAATAATCTCTTTAAGGATGTGATGTCACACTAATAGGCTGAATATGCTCTAACAACAGGAAACTGAAGTGAGGATTTATTTTTAAAGCATGAGCTGTATACGTTATTTGTGGAAATAAGCATGCACACCGACCCATTTACATAAATGTTTCTTTTTTTGCTTTACAGCTGTAGGTAGTTCTCCATTTATAAGTAAAGTAATGCAGGCTTTCTTCTCTATTTTACTTGTTTGCATGTCTGTTCTACTTCAAGTGATAATTCACAAACAATCTGTCATTCTGTCACCCTCATGTCCTCTGTGACTTTCTTTTTGCTTGTGAAGATACACTGACTTTTTTTTGTGTGAACAAAAATAATGTTCCTCAGAAAAAAAATTAATAGCATTATTTTGTTCAATATCTTATTTAAATACTCAAAACTAAAAGAGTAACTAACTCTTTTAAACTTCACCAAATGTTATTTTTACTTAAAACAGTCAATTAAATTTCAGTGTAAAATGTATTAGGAAACATCAGTAAAAAATAACATTAAAAAAAATATTTCAAACTTCTGACTTAAAGTCTTTGACCGGAGTAGTGTTTTTTTTTTTAAATGTCATTGACTGTCATCTTCCAGTTTCTAAAGATGCAACACATTTAAATTTTTTTTTTTTTGTGGTTTTCACTAGTCTGCTATCACTACCACCATCACCACATTTGCATCTCATTCTATATAACAACATCAGGTCCTTTCAGAAGAAACTCAGATAAAATTAGACTAACCTCAAAGCATGAACTTACCAGTTTAACTT
The DNA here is from genome assembly GCA_012976165.1 of Labeo catla. NCBI lineage: Eukaryota > Metazoa > Chordata > Actinopteri > Cypriniformes > Cyprinidae > Labeo > Labeo catla. The sequence continues at coordinate 49,607 of VONZ01000128.1, forward strand.
CCTCTTTCCAAGTTTAACCGACATACCTAGTGTTCTGTTTTAGTGAACTCTGTCATCCGTCTGATGGTGATTAAATCCTTTCTCCAGCTCCAGGCACTGGACATCATGATGCACCACTCCGTATTTGTCCTTCGTCCACATCTTCCCTCCTGCATCACAACAGGGTTATGTTTTATTTCCACATTCCTGAAGGTTTTTAAAAGTCATTTTATAGAGATTAATGGGCCGGATTTCTATTTGTGTCAGTTTCCAATCACTGTATATAAGGCAAGACACCCTAGGTCAAAAGAGTAATAAAATTAACTATTTCAAGACTTCAGACATTTTTTTTAAATTTCATGTTTGTGTTATGTTTATATGCAAATGCAAATGCAGATGCATTATTTAAATACTATTCACTGAATTACATTAAAATGGATAAGGTCAGGTTCAAAATTCTTGTTTGATTTTGCTGACTTATTTGAGTTAAAGTTTTTTCCAGCAGGGATTTTGGAATTCTCCTTTTAATATTCCATAAATCAGAAAATACTGTCAACAACTGTATTGTCTTTTTTTTTGTTTGTTTGTTTGTTTTTTTTTGGATAGTAAATCTACAGTCGCAAATAGATGAAGTACAATAATACAACCATTCGAATGATATATGAATAAACCCCTCTGTATAAATATTCAGAATCAAGATAGGTACAAAACTACCAAGTTTGGTATATGTAAGTGCTCCTGAAGTGGAGAAGCAGACTTATTTTGAGAACACCACCTTTAAAAATATATATTGTAACTGAAATCTGCAGATGCAAATAGATAAAGTGCAATAATAAAACCATTCGAGTGATATATGGGCAAACCCCTCAGTGATAATCTTCAGAATCAAGCTTGGAATAAAACTACTAAGTTTGGTTTATGTCAGTGCTGCTGAAGTGGAGAAACAAACTTTTAAAGATGTGTATTGTAATTGAAATCTACAGGCGCAAAAAGATAAAGTGCAATAATAAAACCATCCGAATGACACATGAACAAAACCCCTCAATAAAAATCTTCAGAATCAAGATGGGTATAAAAATATTATATTATACTAGATGAGTAAAGTTTGAGAACAAACTTTAAGTTGGCTTGAGAAAGCCTAGCCTTGAAAGTTTGAAGCAGTTGTAAAAGTATGAAAGCAGCTAGCATGATTTAACATATTGCTTACATTTTTATAGGCTGATTACAATGTTGTTAGCATGATTACTATCATGTTTCTAGCCTGATTAGCATGTTGATAGCATGTTTCGTGCATGATTAGCATGTTAGGGTGCTTTCACACCTGCCTCATTTAGTTCGGCTGAATCGCACTAGAGTTCGTTTTCCCTCTTGGTGCGGTTCGTTTGGGCAGGTGTGAATGTAGCAATCGCACTCGAGTGCGCACCAAAAGCGGACCAAAAAAAGCGTACCGAGACCTCATTGAAGAGGTGGTCTTGGAACGCTTTCAAACGAACTCTGGAGCGGTTCGTTTGTGGTGAGAACATGATCCGAACTCGAACAGACCCAACTGCAAAAAGTACTGCACCTTTTTGGACTAATCCAGCTGCCGTAATCAGCTGCGCTGTGCATTATGTGATGAGGACAAGTATTTGTTGACAGTTAGAGCTTTAGCAACATAGCCCCATGGCAGCTCGCGGGCAAGCTGAGATGGAGTTGTGAGAAGGTGCGGAGCCTCATAGAAATTACAATCATAGAAATTACAGGGATACAATCAGCCAGCACAGTCGTCCCTCCATACTAAAAAGCGGCGTGTTGTCTGCCGGCTTTTTCTCCTCTCTTTGTTTACTTCCGGGAGTTCCATTGGAATTTTCCCGCACGTTAATTCTGACCAATCGAAAAGCAGTTTAGGAAATACCTTCAATGACACATCTGGCCAACGAGTGATGTGGATCTTGTCACATGACTGCATTTTGGTTCGTTTCAACTGGTTTGGACCAGAGCAATCAGTGTGGTGTGAAAAGGACCCAAAACAGGAGAATAATGCTACATGTATCATTTGTTGCCCTTGGTCCGGACCAAATGAACCGAACCACAGATGTGAAAACACCCTTACTAACATGTTTCTAACATGGCTAACATGTTACTAGCTTGTTGTTAACATGTTATTAGCATGAGTAGCATATTACTTGCATGTTGTTAACATTATTGGCATGTTGCTAGCATGATTAGCATGTTACTAGCATGTTGCTAGCATGATTTAGATAGCTAGATAGATTAGAAATATTAGAGTGGAAGCTTGAATGAGTCTAAATAGGTTGTTTGCAATCATGTGATTGAGGACGTGCGAAATGCAGTTGGAGGGCAGGAAGTGATTTTTCTCTATAGGAATCAATAGCAGAATCTCAAAATGACTGTTTTCTGTTGTTTATGGAAATCGGTCAAATTGAGAAGTTTTATTTCATATTGTGTATGAACATCTGCTGTTGCATAAAGAGGAAAAGGCAAGAAATTGACTGAAAAAAAATTGGGAAAAGTGGCTTGTAAACCTGCGTCTGCGGTCAGGAGGACAATCAGATAATGCTTGTGTGTGTGCGAATGGTTAATAAAAGATTAATAATATTAAGATATAAAGAAATATAGAAACAGATACAGGGTGAGACAGTGAGAATTCACTCAATGCTAAATGCCACACGTACATACAATGCAAATAAGATATTATATTTGCAGTTGATTACAATTGAACCTTGTGAGATTGCGATAAATTGAAGTGAGTCACAGCTTTTTAGTGACTATATGAAAGCGCTATTTGCTCGCTTTCTAGGCTGTAATCAATTCAGAATGTGAAAAAAAAGTTTCGCTTTACATGCTACTAACAGGACCAGTGGCCAAAAACCCTGTACAGCAGTAGTTTTAGGAGTGACATATATCCTTCATTTAAATGTGGGAATCACTTTCGAAAGAGTTTGTTTGCTATCAGGCTTAGTTGCGTAGCTTATTCCCACCGCCTCGATGACTGGCAACTGAGGCACCTATTTCAATTTAGTTGAAAAATCACTCCTCTTCATAACGTAAGGATCACATCCAACATGTTGTAACTTTCTGTTTATACGTTTCTCTTGTACAGTACAGACATTCCTCCATCTCATCCGTTCTGCTTTTTCAGTCACTCCTGAAAGTTCACGGCATGTGCAGGGTTTTGTAGCTATTGGTCCTGTTAGAAGCACTTAAAGCGAAACTTTTATTCAAATTCCGAACTGATTATAGAAAGCGAGCAAATAGAGCTTCCGTATAGTCACTAAAAAGCTGTGACTCACTTCAATTTATTGCAATCTCACAATGTTCCGTTACAATTAATGACGCTCGGAACTACAAATATAATAGCTTACATTGTGTCTACGTGTGGCGTTTAGCATACAGTCTCACCCTGTATATATTTATATATTTCTTTATTAATATCTTAACATATTATTATATCTTTTCTTAAGCATTTGCACACACAAGCATTATCTGACTCTCCTCCTGACCACAGACCACAGGTTTACAAGCCACTTTTTCCTGCACTTTTCAGTCAATTTCTTGCCTTTCCGCCCTTATGAACAGCAAATTACGTCATGTGCAAACAACCTATTGATTAGAAATAGTACATAGAAGGGAAGCTTGATTGAGCCTCAAAGGATTCTGCAAGTTTAGATTTGAATTTTGTCAGTTGGAGTTTGAAGAGCGTTGGCTCATTTGAACATTCCGTCAATGTAAGTCTATGGGATTTTTGGTGGATTTGATAGTCTGGTTGACGAAAACTGTAAGCCGGATCAGTCTAAAAAGATATAGCACACTAAGTCAGACCAGTCTGAAGGTCTGGGCTAGGTGGTTCTAGCTTGAAAGCTCTAGGAGGAGATAGATACCGAAATTTGGCTCAGAAGAAGAATAATAACTAGATGAGTAAAGTTTGAGAACAAACTTTAAGTTGGCTTGAGAAAGCCTAGCCTGAAAATTTGAAGCAGCTGTAAAAGTATGAAAGCAACTAGCATGATTTAACACATTGCTTACATGATTTAACATGTTGTTAACACGTTTTAGCATGATTAGCTTGTTGTTTGTATTTTTATAGAGCGTCATTCTGAAAAGTTGATCTGTTTTCAACTCGATGCGGCGAAAAAAAAAAAACGAGCTTCCATTATGAGCGCGGCTGCCGCGTGTCTACATTTGAAATAATGAACTTAGCGCGCAAAAGACGCGATATGTGAACGGCCCCTTAAATAGTAGATCAGTAAATTGGCTTTCTCAAGCCAACTTAATTATTATTATAGTTTGGTATATAAGTGCTGCTGAAGTGGAGAAAAACTCATTTTTAAGAAAAGCACCTTTAAGAATATATATTGTAATTGAAATCTACAGACACAAACAGAAAAATTGCAGTAATAAAATCCAGCGAATGATATGCAAACAAAACCCTAGAGAAGAATAAAACTCTATGGCCTGTTTCACAGACAGGGCTTAAACTAAACCAGGATTAGGCCATAGTTCAATTAGGACATTTTAGCAATTTTTAAAAACCTTAGGAAAAAAAAAAAATTACTGGTGTGCGTCTCGAGACAAAACAAAGGCACTGACATATTTTAAGATCAGTCAGTGCAAGTTTCTTTCAGTTGTAACAGCTTAGAATTACATTTTAGTCTAGGACTAGACTTGAGCCTTATCTATGAAACAGGGGTAGGTTTCTGTTTATGTAAGTGCTGCTGAAGTAGAGAAACAAACTTTTAAAGATATGTACTGCAACTGATATCTACATAATCTATATAAAGTGCAATAAAATAAACACTTACATGTGTAATTTGAATGGGTTTGTTTCACTAGTCTGAAATAACATATGAAAAACCAATTAGCCCACAATCTCAACATTTACCAGTCAAAAAACGTGGCCCTGTAGCGTCTTGCATTAAGAGATTATTTATTTCTGTCTCCAATAAGAAAAAACACTTGTACAAATACAGATATTTGAATGATAAATAGAAAAATGCACAAATTCCCACAACTTTTATTAAGATGAAAATACACATAAGAGTTGTGCGGTTTTAGTGATTTAAAACATGAATCCACCGATGAAAGGTGAGACAATTCTTGGCTTTTTTTTTTTTTTAAAGGGCACTTATACACTTAAGCAAATGGAAAAAAGCCTGATGTGTAGAAAATGTTTTTGAAAGAACGGCAGCAGTTGAGATCTCAGTTCCTGTTTTTCTAGTCTGTCAACATCCAGAACAGGTCTCACGCTAATATTAACATTATTATTGCTCTGCAGAGGCTGATGGAGAATATTGGTGTGGTAAACCACTTTCATATTCCTCTCACACTTTTGGTTCCTCTTAAGATGTTCTATTCTGCCTGATGTAGGTGTTAACCACTTGTGCTAAAACTCACAACCTCGTCTTACAAGATGTGAAACACAAAATCATCTTAGGTGGTTATTTTAAAAATCCGTTGGCCATTAAAAAGTAAAGTCACTTAAAATGTGACTATATTACATTGGAAAATTACAAAATAGGTACAGAAGCTTTTCTTAGATCAATTTCACTTTTCTGAACCTTTTGCAATGACCTTTAAACAGCTGAATCAGACATTCAGTGAGTGAATTCAGTGTCTAAATGAGGCGGCTTCATACTAATACTTTTGTCTTTCTACTTTTAAAATGTCTTTAATGTTGTGGCACAAAAACATTATAATCACTCATTAAAAATAAATGTATTACATATAGAGCAAATAGGGAAGATGTTTGCATGTGACATTCCCATCATCAGCATGTTTTTCTGGCTGTTAGATGGGTGTCAAATTTTCATGAGGTTTAGCGGAAAGGCTGACAAGAGTGTGTTGGATTTCTGGTGTGTCTGTTTGTAAATGAATGCTATTTTATAACTTATTTTAGCGATGTCATTTTGACTATTTAAAAATTACAAACAAAAACTATAATAGTATCTCAGTGCTATTTAAAATGTGGTCCTGGACCACAAAACCAGTAGCATGTGTATATCTGTAGCAATAGCCAACAATACATTGTGTGGGTCAAAATTATCGATTTTTCTTTTATTCCAAAAATCATTAGGATATTAAGTAAAGATCATTAAGATATTTTGTAAATTTCCTACCATAAATATATCAAAACTTAATTTTTGATTAGTAGTATGCATTGCTAAGAACTTTGTTTGGACAACTTTAAAGGTGATTTTCTCAATATTTAGTATATGGGTCACAAATAACACTGACACAAACACACATATGAACTGTCGTGAAAACCCCCGAAAGCAGTTTTCAGACTGAAACTCTTTCTCAACAGTTTTCTTCCCTTTTCTTCAGCAGCTTCAGCTAACATCTAAACACACACACACAGAGTCTCGCCCTTATATAAGTGCGCTTCGGTTCTCCCATTGCAGGCATCACAGCAGGCATTGCCTCGCTGGCCTCTGCTACTATTAGCTTTTGACTAAATTTGTCACTCCTTTCGACTCTCAAGGCGCCTTGTGTTTAGACACATTTATGAATAGTTGAGCTGTTGACAATGGGCAATGCCTTCACACACTGTTTCATCCGGTGTCACACTCCGCTGTTGCCCATTTGCAATGCAACAATGCTTTTGGAAAATGCAACCCTGTTTGACAACATTCCTCGTCATCAAAATTTACAACATTGACTTTGTTAGCGCTCATTGCTGGTCCTGAAATGAACAATTATTCTGTGCAAGTTAATCCACTGAAATTAACTTGCAACGTTAATACCGTTAATCCACTGGTGTTGTTTTACACAAGAATTGAGGAATTTTAAACTAAGTATGTTACAGACATTTCATGGAGATCCCAAAGATTTATACCAATTTGTGGAAAATGGGCATGACATAGTTACCCAAAGTATACCCAAAAATGAAAATGGGCCTGTTAAGTGGTAACGTAACACGTCCATCAAACGCACCAATGAAAGCGGCTTCCGGGTCCAATCCCTAATTCATTTCACTTGAGAATACAGCAGCCGTTTATGAGCACTGTTTATTCATATTAAACATTTAAGCTAAAAATGTTCAAATTTACGGTGTACACTACAGTCTTCACGCACAGCATCCCAAACACAATTTTTATATTTATATTTTCATTGTCTGGCTATCTGAGATTTCAGTACGGAGTTAAAGGGTATAATTATACTTACAATCACATTGTGAGTGTATAATTAGTACCGTCTGTTGTTTTCTCGTGTCATCTCATCTGATCTGAGCATTTGGACCCGGAAGTAATGGAAGAGGTGATGTGATGTCAGACTTAACAAGCGAATTCTGTCATTATTTACTCACCCTCATGTCGTTACAAACCCAAAGACCTTCGTTTTGATTAAATCTGAGAGCTCTCTGACCCTCCATAGACAGCAAGGGCCCTACCACACTCAAGGTCCAAAAAGGTACCAAGAACAAAATAGTCAATGTGACATCAGTGGTTCAACTGTAATTTTATGAAGCTACAAGAATACTTTTTGTTGTGCAAAAAAACAAAAATAACTTTTTTCAGTTTGTCTTCTCTGTGTCACCCTGGTGCTCTTTTGGGGAGTACCATGAGATGCATACACATGCTTTGATCTGTATTCAAATTAAGCCTAAATGACTTGATTAGCTGGATCAGGTGTGTTTAATTTGGGTTAAATCTAAACTGTGCAGGAGCTACGTTTGACACCCCTGTTATAGGCCGTTCCAATTTCAGAATTTTTTTTTTTTTCTCTCTTCTTTTGAACAAACTATTTTCAGCATTTCTCTTAATATGATCACTGAGTCAAATTTCTCTTGAGCTGCAGGGGCCTCATCTGTTGTCAACAGTGCATAGAAAAGATTTTATGCACTGTTTATTTTTGCAAGGTTCTATATTTTGTCCTTATATTAACACACATTCCTACATATAAGTACAAGTTGGTAGATTGTTAAACTTCTTATGCACAAATGAAGGCCCAGGAGATTCAGGTAAGACAGCAGAGGCTGATGGAGACCTCGTGTGGTGAACTTCAGGAATGACAAAGATCTCAGTCTCATTATTTTAGTACAAAATGAGCTTCTTTATCAGGGCAGGAGAAATGTTTTTACAAATTGCAATGATCAATGAGAGTTTGTTAATACAGTTTCAAACCACACATGCAGCCTTTAAAACAGACATTTAGCTGTTTTTTCTGTATATTTTACTCACAGTGCAGGTCATTTTGTGCCTCATATTTTTATTTCAGTGGTTTAATGCGAAGAATATTCAAAATACACTTTAGAGATCATGGATAGACTTTGATGGTCAGTTTTCCAGTGGAGTAAAAGGGAAACGTGCAAATCATGACAGATGTTTTTTTTTTTTTTTTAGAATTTGTTTGTGTTTGGCTTTTATTTTCACCACAAACAATTTACTTTGTGGTTGATGCTTTTGTTTGGGGTTCATAATGAGCCCTGCTGGTATAAAAACAACTAAGGGTGACAGAATATTAACATAATAAATAATGTCTTAATGAAAATGTAAAACTAAAACAGCATCAGTCAATGGAAAGTTTGCAGCATCAGTTGAAATATTGTTAGCAATATAAACTGATATCTGGCTAGCAAGATTATGAATCTGATATATGCCTCATATTTTATCCCAGCACTTTTTGACTAACTTGTGAAACTACACGAACACCAGATTTATTAACCTCAGCTTTGCGTATCCTTACGCTGAAACGAAAATATTGACATTCTGACGCAATCTAAAGACTTATAACATTACGAACAACTTTACAGACTTAAAAGAATTCATAACAATACTGAAATTGCGGCATTAGTATTTTTAGGTTACATTGTATTCAGATGTCTTATCAATTGCATTACGTTTTCAGTTGCATGTATTCAGTTAAGTTTAACTTACTCGTCTGAATCTTGATTGTACTCACCTGTCAGTAACTTTCTAGTGATCATGATGAGCTTGATTAGCTTGTTCAGGTGTGTTTGATTTGGGTTGGAGATGAACTCTAAAGGAAAGTGCACCTTGAGCACCAGAGTTGAGAACCTCTGATTATCGTATAATATTTAGTCGTGTGACAAAATCTTCAGAATCCTATAAGAGTGCGAAAGAACAGAAGCAAATTAAAGCCGTTTTTCAACTCGTTACAAATTTAAAAGTTGCCGCTTTGCTACAGACTTTCCGGTAGTAAAATCAAACGCCCATTGGCTCTCCCCTTCTTTCTCACAGATTGGGACACGCCCTGTTTCGGGCCACGTGTTTGAATGAGACGTACACTGGGATAGTATTTTTAGTGTTTAACAACTTAAACTATGCTCTTTCTCTCACAAAACAATTTTTCTATGGCTTTTGGCATTTTTTTGCAATAAATACATTCAGAGAATAAATTCAAAGTGTCTGTCATGTTTTTCTGTATACTGTACATATTTTAGGAAATGGTAATGTTAGATTTAGAAGGAGTGGGATTAGCAATTTAAAATGTCTTTTTAATGCTACATTGTTACTAAAATTGCAGCTTTTTTTGTTTGTTTGGTCTATTAAGTAATGTTTAGGTTCGGGGTACACTCAAAAAAGAAAAACACCTCTTCAAATATTACAAAATAAATTGATTAAACTATTTCAAAAGAGGAGTAAAATCCAAGACCCTTGTTCTATCCTGGATTGGCCTTTAATTTATAAATCCAAAATGTCTCTTTAAGCTTAAATTCTCCATTTTCTTTCCTAACAGTATTGTTCACATGGTCAATACCTTTTATTCTAAGGAAAAATGGATTACTGTTAAATTATATTCATCATTTAAATCTTTTAAAAGGATTCCACTACCTAAAGAAAAAGCACTAATATAATTAATATGAATAAGTGCCTAATAAAATAGCGTCTAAAATAGACTCTAGTAGCATGAAAATAGATACTAAGTTATATATAGATTAAATTTTGGAATGGCTTGTCATAGAAATTTGCAACCCTGATTTAAAAGGGTTGTATTTTAATGATTATAGATTGACTATTTACAAATTGAAAATTAATGCCACAACTGCGAATCAGCTGAGCTGAACTTGTATTGTCAGCACTTCCGCACAGCTTGTTCTTTACCTGTATGCTTCATCCAGCAACCTTTTCTTTTTTTTTTTTTCCCCCTGTAAGAGCAGATGTGGCCATTTGTAACTTTTTTTGGGTCTGGCTTCCAGTCTCATCCACATCCACATTTTTAGCTGTACAAATCAACTTGTTTTGCTGTTTGATATTGCAAATTGTTGTCTTACCATGTAATTTTAATGATTTATCTTAATTATGAGCACACTGATTTGTAGTACAAACAGTTTTACGGTTTACTACAAATTGTTATTCTTCTCATTTTCCTATAGCGGCTAATGAATCGGAAGTCCAGCCACAGGCTTACTTCCGCATTGAAGAAAAAGGTGGATAAAGTCAGGACGTCACATGACCAATCACACACAAACACAGAGGCACTGAATCACTCACTGAACTTTTATTGCAAAACAGTGATGAACATTTTGATAGCTTAAAGTACAAAACATGTAATAACCAAAACATTTACTGAAGTGCAGTCTTACCATATTGAAAAAATAGGCAGAAAATAGAAAATAAAAAGAGGGCAAAGCCCTCCACAAGTAGATCTATCCACACTTCCCTGAATTATGTCTACGAAAACTGAAAAAAGAAATCTGAGAGCTTTACTGATGACACTCTCAAAAGAAGGGAAAAATGTTACCCGTCTATTTCCAAGTTCTCAGTCTGAATGGAAAAATGCATGTAAATGTGCTTGCAAGCATGGAAGTAGAAAGTCTTGGTCCGAGTAACCATCAGTTATTCGCCGTGAAACCTGAGATGTGGAATTGTCTCTGTGCTGTCAGTGTAACATCAGTCAGATCCCGACTCCTCCTCCGAGCTGGCGGGTGTGGATGCGGCTTCCTCTTCCTCATCATCATCATCATCAGAAGCCTGTGACGGATCAACCAGGTTAAATGATGCACAACTAAACTCCAATAAGCCAAAGAAAAAAAAAAAAATAAAAAAAATAAAAAAATGCGTCAGTCACAAACCTTGCGTTTGCTGCCTCTGCCGTGGTCAGATTCAGATGAGCTCTCCTCACTGGAGATGAACTCTTTACTCTTAAAGCTCTCATTTCCACCCTCCTTCTTTCTGTCCTTTTCTCCTCCACTCTTCCTCTTAGCTTCCACCTTCCCTCCTTTCTTCTTCTTCTTTTCTCTGAAAGTACAAGTAATAACGGTGATAAAGTAAGGCAGGGCACAAGGATGCATTAAGCATGTTACAAAAGATTTCTATTTCAAATAAATGCTGTTCTTTTGAGCTTTCTCTATATATAAAAAAAATACATATATATATATACAAATGCTCACACAATGTTCAAAAATGCTTTAAAACAAAACAATTGTAATATAAAGAGTGAGTCTGATAGATCAGTTTGCTCACTTAGTATTAGATGCTGCTGCTGCTCCTCCTCCACTTTCTCTGTACTCTTTCATGGCTCTCTCATATTGTTTCTTGGCCTCTTCAGCTTTTTTGTCCCACTCCTGCAAAACACACGAGAAGCACTGAGCTGAACGCACTGCTGAATCAAATAAACAAACCAGCTGACAGCACAACATCAGGAGTTTATGCTTCAATCATCTGTCTATGGCACAACAAAACAAAGCACAGACAAATAATTCACTAAATGGCAATCAAACATCTTTAGTGCTGCAACTCACTCTGCATTTGCAGGAGAGAAAGCAATTCTCCTAAAACTAGACTATGCATGAAATATTATAAAATATATAATATGAAATATATAATTCAAGCACTTTTCAAGGCCCTCTCTTCATGTTGCTATTTTCAAGGGTTTTCCAGGCCTTAAATTTCAAAAAGTCAAATCCAAGTAATTTAAGCACCTTGTTTGAACTCTGTGCTCAACATTCAGACTCATGATATATTTTTGGGTGTTTTGATGAAGCGATCGTTCTCAATCTGACCCAGACTTAGTCCAACTAAAAGATTTTGGTTCAAAATGTTGCTGTTTTCATGAAACTTGGCCACATTCATGTGTTGATGAAGAATGCATGATCACAGAACATCCAGGATTCACATTTAAATTGTATTTTTGCGGTGTATTATTAACAGATACTAGTCCATATTGCGGTTTGATTTAAATGTAATGACCTACTTTTGATTCAGACTTTGACAAATACTGTGACATTCCGCATTATTCAGTAAATTCCGTTTTAAGAATTTTTGCAATTCTGTTTCATAAAATTTTGTGAAAATTATCAAAAGTGTCGGCAGCAGCTGGACACTTTATAAAAACGCTGGCGGCGAAAGAGTTAATAGGGGTTGTGAAGACTTTCTGGCTAGTGGTGTGCATGTGTGTGATTTTAGTTCACCTCTTTGCGGTCTTTGCCCAGCTGTTTCCACATTTCTCCAGCCTTCTTGGAGATTTCAGTGACTGATATCCCAGGATTCTCACTCTTGATTCGCTCTCTGTTGCCGTTCAGCCACAGCATGTATGCACTCATCGGCCTCTTCGGAGCTCCAGCGTCCTTTACCTTCTTCTGTTGGCCACAGAGAGAGGAGGAAAGGGTTAATAAAATGTGCTAAGGGAGTCATGTCTGTTCAATTTCATTTCCTCAACTGTTCACCAAGGTTGCTCATTTTGTGCCATTTTAACAGAGGGAAGCAAACTAGCATGCTCCCAAAAATCACCATTTAATCTATGAAATACTGATATGTAAATATTCAAATACTGAGCAAGACCTCTTTCCGTGGTTTTCGCTCTTTCTTCTCCTTCACCACTTTCTTAGGCTTCTTCTCAGGTTTTTTCTTCTTGCCTTCATCCTCGCTGTCTCCATCTTCCTCACTATCACTGACTGAAGCGTTACTGTCATACCTGCACAGAGACAGCATTATATTAGAGTGAAAGACTGACAAACCGTCTAAAAATCAAGGGAAAAATGGATTAAACCGCTTACTCTTCTGGGACGTCATCATCCTCTTCTCCAGGGTTGAAAGACTCATCTGCAGGAGGAAAAAGGGTATTAACTACAGTAACTACTCGATCGAATTCAGCACAATCCACTAAAACTCTGTGCTGAGTTTTTAACTTAAAAGCAGTAGAAGCACCAATACTCACATATAGTCACTTAACATAAAACTAGTTTTAATGAACTTTTGTAGAAAAAGCATGATTTGTATCTTTATTTTACATATAACGTCAGATATTTAACTGGCATCATTTAACAATATTTTGCATCTGTTAAAGGATGATTTAATACAGACAAAATTTGCAACCCTTTTATTTATTCTTTTTTTATTTATTCTTTATTCAGAAAAGGTCGGAAACAGGGTAGAAAATAACCTGTTAATTCTAAATTATGTTGAAAAAAATAATAAATAAAAATAAATAAATAAATAAATACATACATTAAAAAATAAACATTAAGTGGACCTCTGAGAACATGCAGATGCACTTCATGACCCCATACATTTTATTAACTTTAAAAAAAAAAAAAAAGGTGGAAACGACGCTATATTTTTGTGTTTTAGTTAAAGGGGGTGTTCGTACCGCTGTCACCCTCCGATTCATCACTGCCGTCTCCCTCCTCTCTGATCTTGCCCTCTTCTTTCATTCTCTCCAGGTAAGCGTCATGCTGGTCTTCATCAGAGTCGCTGTAGCCGTCTGCTCCCTTCATGCCCTACACACACACACAAACACACAAAAACCGTTCGATAAATAATGTCAATGTAACACATTACTGTGTATGTGGCTGCTCTCCACAGGAAGTTCATGAAGTGAAAGTGTGTCGCCATCAGGGGCACTTCAGAATAAACACACACTGAGTGTGGATCAGAGAATTAGAGGTTCAAACACTCTTCCTGCGTATTCCCATCAGAGCAGATCCGTCAACAGCACGGGTTGTTTATATAGTTAAAACCAGTTTCAGATTGCGTGTCCAACCGTGCGTGAACACCACAAAAAAAAAAACCCTCAATTATATCTCAGAAAACATTTGGAACAAAACATGATCACTAACAGTCACATCAGAACAAGTAAAAGAAAGGATCCAAGGAAGAGAAAAGAAAATTAAGAAATGGAAAAAGGATTTTGCACATTAAGGCCTGCCATAATGTGCTTTTATATTTATATTATTAACTAACATTGCGAATGATGTGAAAATTTGAATCCTGCACTTAAATCCTGCAGAAGAAACCTGAATTTGTAATGTTGTACATACAACAGAAGTTTGGGTCAGTAAGATTTCATTTTAACAGAAGTCTCCTATGCTCATCAGGGCTGCATTTATTTGTTTAAAAATACAACAAAAATAGTAATATTATGAAATATTATTACAATTTAAAACAGCTGTTTTCTATGTGAATATGCATTAAACCGTAATTTATTTCTGTGACCAAAGCTGACTTTTCAGCAACTCCAGTCTTCAGTGTCACATGATCCTTTAGAAATCATTCTAATATAAACATTTGCAACATTATAAATGCCTTTACTGTCACTTTTGATCAATTTAAATGTATCCTTGTTAAATTAATTTTTTATTTGCCAAAAAAAAAAAAAAAAAAAAACCTACTGACCTTGAAATTTTGAACAGTAGTCTTAAAAAAAACAAATAAAAATAAAGTACTGACCGACTACAAATGGGTTTAAAAAGGCTTGACTCTCTCCCAAAGCAAACATATTAATAGAAACATTTAATTTTTAACTAGTAAATTATGATTCATAAATTGATTATATTGCCCAGCCCTACTGTGCATATTTCTGCACATTTTGGCTTAAATCAAAATAAACGTTCTGAAAACAGCAGAACTTACCTCTTTAAATCCTCTGTTCTTGATAGTCAGCTTCTTGGCATTGACAAAGTCAAAGAGCTTTCCGTATTCTTCTCTACAAAAGACAGAAGAGAGCTGATTACTTGACGCTCACATGGAGATCTTCCGCTCATGATTGACAGATGAAAGATGCCGCTGTGTGTGATAAGGTGTTGTTACCTCTCGATGTTGCTGAAGGTGTACTGGTTATTCTGCTTGGTCTCGATTTCGAAGTCAAAGGATCGAGTAGTGGTGGTTCCTCTGGCAAAGTTGACGCAGGAGATCTCCTCAAAGCGCAGGTGAACCGGCGGCTTGTGCACGTAGATGAAGCCTCGCTCCAGAGGATACAGCAGCCCTGAGCTCGCCTTATATGCACACGTTATACACTGAGACCCTGAGTGACTAAACACACACACACACACAAAGATAAAGACTGACATCAGTAGCAACTTCAGAAACTTCACCTTGACACACTATCAATGTCAGAACTATGGGTAGGTAATGAGAGTAATTTACAACAGGGTGCCCAATCCTGTTCCTGGAGAACTACCATCCTGCAAAGTTCAGCTCCAACCCTGATCCACCACACCTGAACCAGCTAATTAATCTCTTAGGCAGCACTTGATAATTACAGACAGCTGTGTTGGAGCAGGGCTGGAACTGAAGTCGGCAGTTAGGTAGATCTCCATTAACAGAATTGGGCACACCTGGTTTACAATAACTGTTTTAAATGACATGCGAGCTGACATTATCAAATATGTCACATTGCAAATAACATCTTGTTTAAATGCAGTTTAAATTCTAGTTAAAAAGGGCTCTAAATGTCTTATCTAGCAAAACGATCAGTTATTTTCTAAAAAAAAATATATATATATATAATTTGTATACTTTTTAACCTCAAACGCTCATCTTGTCTCATCTGCCTGAACTTAATTTTTTTCCGGTTCATGACAGTTAGGGCACGTCAAAAAACTCCCATCTCATTTTCTCCTCCAACTTTAAAATCATCTTACATCGCTGCAGAAATACCAACCCAGTGTTTACAAAGTGAAGATGCAGAGAAGATCAAACACCCTTTACAAAAAAAAAAAAAAGGGGGTAAAACAGCAACGTAGAAAATGAGATGAGAGTTAAGTAATCAGCAAGTTTTACAAAAATAAATAAATCCAATATTCCAAGTATTTTCAGATACACTGGAAATTCCTATTGAACCAGACCCTATATTAATTATATCTGGAGTTTCCAAAGAATTTTTGAGACGTACATGGGTACAGTGGGTACATTTGTTTATCCATGACTAAACCAGCCTAGGTACCAGCACAAAAACAGTGTAATTTAAAAGTAATTCTTATAAAAACAAACTACTACATGAATTAAAGACCAAATCATTGAGGAAGGACAGTTCTGAACAAGTTATTCCTCATTTTCCCTATAAAAGGTAATAATGTAAATATACCGTCCACCCCTAATAAGATTCATACAATGCTGAGTCTAATGTGTTTATAAGAGAGCATCAGTTTGTGTGCTTTACCCCTGGAAGTTTCCAGGCACCGTGATCTTCCTGTTGACCAGCGCCTTCATGACCCTGCTGACGATCTCGTAGAGCGGCCCGGACATGTTCTTACTGAGCTTGCCCTCAAAACGCTTCTCCACCTCATCCCTAGAGAGGACAGAGACAGATCCAGTCAGCAAAGTTAACAGCAGTCAACCTCAGACAGACAGAGAAAGTCCAGTGTACTCACTCATTCATGTTCAGAGCAAGACTGATGTCTTCATCTTTGGAGAAGAGGAGGATGAGGAAATGATAACGCGTCTGACCCTGTTTAATGGGTGGGTCGAGACTGATCTGAAAAACAGAAAAATCAAAACCGAGTCAAGAATCAAAATGAACCACAAGGCAGCATTTTTATAAAGCATCTGCAAAGATTTTACTGAATAAACCCTATGATTCTACACAGCAGCACCAGTGCATTATTTAGACACAACAGGTGTGTTTACATGCACTCATCTTTATAAATACAAAAAATACAATATATATGTATATAAATGTATATAAATGTGTGTGTGTATATATATATATATATATATATCTCTCAATATTTATTGCGATTTTTCAATGACGATAATGGAACAATATTTTGCTGTATGTGTTTTTGTGCATATACTTTGGCTAGTTTAGACCTGCAATGGCTAAATAAATGATACTAAAAGCACCAGTAGGTGGTAGCAAATCTGCCTTAATGAGTGATTCACTGAATTATTCTTTCAAACAATTCATTCAAAATGGATGATCCATTTAGAAATGAATCAAGTGGCTCTCTTTATGAATGGATCACTGACTCATTGACTCAAATGATTTGTTCAAAAACAGATTAATTTAAGAAAGAAACATCTGAGATGCACTAATGTTCTGATTGAGCTTTGATGGGAAATATTTTCTTTGGTAAAACAGAAAACTTACTCAATATTAACTTCTTATTTGGGATTGTGCTGATGCGCTAATATTTAGGAAAATGGCACTGTCGGTTGTGTGATATTATTTAACTATCACTTAAAGCAACAGATGCAACAGATTTCTTTGGTGTTGCAACACATTTGTTGTGTTTGTATTAGAGATGCACTGATCAATCTGCCAGGGATCAGAATTAGCCGGTTTTCCACATTTTCCGAGCCGATCCGTTTGACATCAATTTGCTCAATTTCCTTGCAGAAAATAGTTCCAATCAAAGCCACAGCAGACCTGCTTCATGTTTCTGAGCAACAGAGTGATGTTTTATTAATGAATCCACATTTATGAATGATTCAGAAACCCATTCATAAAGACTAAATGGCTCACTCATTAAAACAGTCTTTTGCCGCCATCTACTGGTGATTTAGTCTCATATTCAAAGTGTCACTGCATTTTTCACAGCTTTTCTTATTTGTTTGTTTAAAACATACTTAAAACATTCATGTAATCTTCAATATTTTTTTTATTATGTACATTTTTTGGCATTGGAAACAAAGTATATATTTTTGTTTGTATATGCTCTCAATTATACTTTTTAGAAAGAAAATCAGAATCAGCAAAAATCGGTATCGGCAGGTCACACTTACAAAAAAATATAATAATAATAATAATAATAATAATAATAATAATAATAATGAAAACTGAATCAGACAGGAAAATTGCAGTCGGTGCATCTCTAGTTTGTATATTCTGTTTTATATTGTGCCTTGTTTGAAATGAAAAAAATGTAATGAAAAATGAAATAAACTATATAAATATAAAAAACAAAAGTCCATTTCATGATTTTTTTTTTTGCTTTTACAACTTAAATTACATTTTAACTGCATTCTAATATGCTTCATCATGCAACAAGTGCATTTAAACTTGTTTGTTTTTTACAAAGTGAGTGACATACTTCATAATAGTAGCTCACATAACGCTAAAACAACAACTGACACTGTAGACGATAAATATCACACACCCCTACTGTGCCTGTGCAAAATATTTTCTTAATTAAACCTAATTAAGATAGTGGGATTCAAGCATTTACATGCTTAATTTTTTCCTGTTATATTTATTTCAGGTCTACACCACATCAATTGACATTTTATTTAATATAGGCTCAGTCGGACTGATTAAAAATGTTCAGATTTTAAGGTTTTCAGTCATCAATCCAATGATCCAGACTGAGACATCAATCCAAAACTAAACTGATTATGAGTGCATGTAAACATGGGCATTAATTTAGTTTCTCTTTGTTGGGGCGAATCACACAAGAATCACACAAAACTCACCACAAAGAACATCTGCCTCTGGTCCTTGTGTGGCAGCAGGAAGAGCCGCAGTACGGTGGTGTAGGGAATCTTATAGTCAAACGTCTTACCGTGCAGGTGCAGGAAGGAGGGGTAGATACGGATATCATACCTGAAAGACAGACACAAGTACAGTCTCAAATACAGGCCATGTGCATCAATAGAGTGAGAGAAAAAAAAAAAACACTACAGTCAGCTTTATTACTACCTTATGTGCAGCTGAGCTGAATTTTAACAACTAGCTAACTGATCTGGCAAAAGATGTGTACTGTTTTAACACCAGTGCTTTAAAAACAACTTACCTTCCTCTCGGCGTAAGGCACTGAAGTTCTTTAAAGATACACACAGCATCTCCAGTAGCCTGGATGACGTCTGCTTTTGACAGAACATTCTGAGCGAACGCCTGCGATAGCAAGAGAGATGAGGATCATCATCAGAACCAATGACAGCAGCTCACACACTGACACAGGCTCACACACACAAACACACACACCTCCACAGGGTCTGAGCCATCGTCCCCGGTGTTGGGTGGGACATAGAAGCGGACCTCCATGAGTGACACCTCAGCATCATCATTCTGATGGAACTCCACAGTCACCTCGTTCTTTCCTGTGGCACACTGGGATACGCTGGTCAGCGGGATCTCGAAGACAGGACTGTCGTTCACGTCAAACGACAGCAGAGACCCTGAGCACAGACAGAAACGCACGATATATCAGTGTCCATGTAATACTGGGCAAAATTAGCTTTTTTTATTTTAGCCTCGCTATCGAAAAATTTTAATGCAATACAATCAAGTTTGGGGTCTCTTTTGCTGGCCAAGGTTGCATGCATTTGATCAAAAATATAGTAAAAATGGTGAAATATTACTAAAACGTATTTTATTTGTTTACTATGTGAATATGTAATTGACTGCTGTGATTAAAGCTGAATTTTCAACATCATTATGCCACTCTTCAATATCACATGATCCTTCAGAAATCATTCTAATATGTTGATTTGCTGCTCAGGAAACATTTCTGATTGTTACCAACGTTGAAAACACTTGTGCTGCACAATATTTTTGTGGAAACTGTGATACATTTTATTTTTCAGGATTCACAGATGAACAGGAAGTTCAAAAGAACAGCATTTATTTGAAATAAATTTACTTTCTAACATCATACATGTCTTTATACTCACTTTCACTTTTGAAAACAATAACCCTAAACTTTTTTTTAATGAAACAATTTTATTTTGCTGCATTACAGTTTAATATTTTGATGCTTAATATATGGTTGATATTTATCAAGAATACACTTTAAAAATGCAATAAACCTCACAGTGGAGTTGGAGATACTGTAAAATGAAATTCCAGGACTTTCAAGGACTTTAAGCAATACTTTTTAGATTTTCAAGGACTTCAAACAGATCTCACTTATCAATCTTATCTTTAAAATTCTACAGAAAGATAAATAAAGATATACTAATAAAAATAAAGTGAAGCACATGCAAAGTATTACTACAAATATTATTACAAAGTATACTACACTTTTACTATAGTAAAACCACAGTTAATTTTCTTAAGGGTGTGTGTATACTTCATTTCTTTTCTCTTTTTTCCTTTGAAAAACTGTACTACCTTAATTGTTTGAGGTTTTCTATTGTTTAAGAAAAAAAGATCAGATCGGGACTTCATCGCGGGACAAATCGCGAATCATATGATTCAGATCAGAACATCAAATCGCATATCGCAAATCATTAAATTAAATTAGATTTCAAAAAGTAGAATTCAAGAGCTTTAAACACACTACAAATCCTGTCTGTATTCTATCCATTTTTTTACATGCTCATTTCCCCTATTTTAGATTTAAATGACCTTTGCCAACATGTAAAGCCGACTCAAAGTGAATCTTTAAAAACACTAATACTTTTAAATGTAACCTTTAACAAATTCCAAATACTTCTTCATACTGTACATTACAAAATTCTTTTTTATTTTTATTTTAAAGTAGCACATAATTTTCATATTGGTCATTTATCAGCCATAACATAATTTTTAGTCAATTTTTAATGCACAGGACTGTACTCTCATGCATTGCTAGTAGCGCATGTAGATGGGTGTGTGTACCTGAGAATTTGGCAGTACCCCAGTTCCAGCCCTTCACACACATGTCCTTCTCTGCCAGCTCAACCTTGTAGTTCGCTTTGAAAAATGATGAGATCTTCTCAAAGTCCTGTGGTGGGGAAGAAAGCGCACGAGAAAGAAGAGATAAACAGAATTAATGCCTCACTTCCCCCGACTCTCTCTCTCATCCAGTTGTGGGTTCATTAATAAGGAGAGTTGGCAGAGGCGCTCGGCCCTCTGGGACGGCAGAGGTGTGTGTAATCCGGCCAGAGGCTGATGCGGAGCACGCTCAATCAGCCTGTTTATTTATCCAGTGCTGCGCAATCGCTTCCACATGTCACTCCACCAGGTGTGTGCGCGTCCATCTGTGCGCTAATGAGCTTGGCACTGCTTAGCGAATCCCTCACGATCGCATTAACATTACACAAACCAGCAACTCTCACACGGTTTTCCCTGATCCTCAAAACATGGCTTTTTCCCTAACGTAAGGACGAAACAATGACGAGACTGTTAAAGTTAGTAGATGAACAGCAAACAAACACATTCTCATGTCAACTTTGTCTACGTTACATGTTACAGATTCTTCCGGAGTTACGGTACACTGCTCAATGATAAACACCAAACACAATGACTTCATACAAACACACGCACACACTGAGCAAATCCATTACTGGAGGCCAGTGATTAACCCCTGGAGAAAAGCATTCCTGAAACATCTTGAATTACACACACACACACTGCACTTCCTCTGACACAGGGGGGAAAAAACACTTCAGCAGAAAGTAGTATTACATTTAAACAATATCATTATCAAGATTTTGATCAAATTTATACCAATAATAACGATAACCTATGGACTTTTGCACTAAATATGATTTAATCTAACAGTAAAAATAAAGACAACAGCAGCAGTCAATGAATCTGATCGTTCTGTGTAAATGAATGGCGCGGTTTCACATAAACTCCATCTCAGAGCTGCTCTGAGACTCTTTTCTGCAACTCTACACTGTTTCATTTGAGAAAAACTACCATCAAATACACACTGAAACTGAAAGTAAAACTGCAAGACATTCATGACAAGCCTCCAAAAACGTCCTGTGTAACTTTAAGAAATTATGACAGAAATACACTACCAGATTTCTAATGTTTTTAAAGAAGTCTCTTCTGCTCACCAAGCCTGCATTTATTTAATCCAGAGTACAGCAAAAACAGTATTTTTTTTTATTTTTACTATTTAAAATAGCTGTTTTCTATTTGAATATATTTTAAAGTATCATTCATTCCTGCGACTTTAATGCTGAATTTCTAACATCATTACTTCAGTCACATGATCGTTCAGAAATCATTCTAATATTGTGATTTGCTGCTCAAAATCATTCATTATTATTGTTGAAAACAGCAGAGTAGATTTTTTTCAAGTTTCTTTGATGAAAAGAAAGTTCAGAAGAGCAGCATTCGTCTGAAATAGAAATCTTTTGTAACAGTATAATTGTCCTTATTTTTTTGATTAATTTAAAGCATCCTAAAAATAATGCTAAATAAAAGTTAATTTCTATCATTTCTTTCCCAGACAAAACAATGATACTAACTCCAAGCTTTTGAATGATATAGTGCAGGGGTGCTCAACTCTGTTTCTGGAGATCGACCTTCCTGCAGAGTTCAGCTCCAACCCTGATCAAACACACCCGAACCAACTAATTAGGATTTGAAGAAGCACTTGATAATTACAGACAGGTTTGTTTGATCAAGGTTGGAACTAAACTCTGCATGAAGGTAGATCTTCAGGAACAGGTTTGGGCACCCCTGGTATAGTGTATTGTTTTACAAAAAGCTTTTCATTTCAGATAAATGCTGATATTTGGATCTTTCTTTTCATCAAAGAATCCTAAACAAAATGTACTCAACGTTTTAAAATATTGATTAAAAAAAAAATAAAAATTTGAACAATAGCATATTAAAATGACTGCTGAAGTATCATGTGATGATGCTAAAAATTCAGCTTTGATCACAGGAATAAATTACATCTATTTGAATATATTCAAACAGAAAGCAGTTATTTTAAATAGTAAAAATATTTCACAATATTGCTGCTGGTGCTGTACTTTGGATCAAATGAATGCAGGCTTGGTGAGCAGAAGAGACTTTAAAAAAAATAAACAAACACATTAAAAATCTTACTGACTGATAGTGTATATTACTAGTGTATGCTAAAAATTCATTGTCATAGTAATACTATTTAAGGAATAGCATATAACTAAGATATTTTTTCCATAAATTTATACAGTTCTGTTGTGCAGCATCTTGCTTAACAAAATTGCAATGTTTCGCTATAATTTAGTAATTTAGATTCACAACACAAAATCCAGAAAACATAAAACGAAAAACAGAATTATAAATAAAAATAAAATGGTGTTAAACTCCAAGTACAATTGTGAACAAACAAAATTATGTTTACGTTTATTTTCAAGGTCCAACATACATGTGGAAAGTATCCTTAACTACTAACAACACATTAATAATGTAATAAATATTAATATCATATGATTTGGCCATATCATCCAGCCCTAATTACATTTATGAATATGCAGCCCTGATCAGTCAGTTATGATTCAACCAAAACACTCACTGTGTCTTTAAAGCCATCATATCTGTAGACGTGTCCGGTGCTAGTGGCAAGTTTGATTCCGTGACCCAGACAGACACGTCGCCACTGGGCCGCAGCAAGATCAGGAGCCGGGATACTGTCCACCTTCCCCGTTTTATGGCTTTTATAGACCACAGACTGCTTGCTGAACCTCAGTCGGCCATCATTCTGACAACAAACACAAACAGCAATGCAGGGAGAGCACTCAGAGGTTATTTAATAAACCACTGCATTTTTATTACATGTGGAAATATTACAAACAATACGAGCTATTGAAATCTGTAAAGATTACACAAAAACATATGTATCGTGACCTGAAGAGGACATTTATAGAATTATACTAAATCAGATGACAGATCAAATCAGTTTTGATCATACTAATGATTTAGAGGTCTTATAAATTCATGTATTAGTGCTACATTAGGCTTTATAGCTGGCCAGTTGATGTGAAATGTCAGACAGCGACTCCCAGGGGTCATTTTAATGTTTTGCAGTTTTTGCGTGCTGTTTATATATATAAAAAAAAAAAAACAACAATAAAAAAAAAAAAACCCTCCATACTTTAGTGAAAGTTTAGCATCACCTACCCAAGATCCCTTCACCTCTGTATGAATGTCATTAAACTCCAGAGTGTCTCCCATCTCTGTAAAATGAACACAAACATCAATACACAACCATACAAATAACATCGCATTCATCAATAGACTAGTCTCAGTCACTCATAATAGGGTTTTTCTTGATTTGACTTTAATTCACTTCCATATGAGCTATCAGTACCATTGCGAACCACACTCAGAGTTCGAGCTGTACTCATTCCCCATCTTCATGTGTTATTAAAGTAGGACAGTGTTTGTGAGCTTTCTACACAGACAGCATTTTGTATGACATGGGCTGTAAGGGTTGAATTACTAAAGGTATAGAGTATTTTACGACTCGAAGACGCTAGTAACTCTCGAAATGCTGTCTATGTAGACAAGTTCAGCTGGTTTTGAAACACCGCCGCAGTGTCCGCACATGTGGAGCCAACGCGATTCCCTCAACCGGCTTCATTTGAGTTCATCAGTTAACAAAACTAACTTTTTTCGCACTTACTTTGGGCGAAGAACGACTTTATAAATGTATAATCGTGTTTCCCGGTGTTGAAGATATTTGATGTAAACACACACAGATACCTGCAATGATCAAGCTCTTCTATTCTCCGGTTTCCCGCGTCAAACCTCCGGGTTCTGAACACAATGACCCGGAAGAAGTGTTGAAGGGTCACGCGTTTCCTTGACACCGCACTCACGTTTTCCTGTATGATTTATTTATTTGTTTATTTTTTTGTCACGTAAAAAATGGTGTCCGCGTTTCATTAAAAATTAATATTATTCCTAAATTATGTGTGTCTTTATTCAGACACACCAAAAAAACAAAAGAAACAAATTTCAAACTTTTTTACTGTAGAATTAATAGAACGTTTTGAATAAAACGTTTTGATTTGAACGTTTACTATAGCAGCAATCTATATTTCCTTTAAATGAAAAAGCAGTATATAACAATGTTTATTTCATATTTATGGTTATAAAGATAACCTTTTATATTATGCATACAGTATTACCGTCGTATGACCGAAAATATAACGAAATAAAACATAACTAAAATATCTTAAAACATTAAAATATTAAATTGATGTTATTATTAAATATTAAAACGATGTAATTAAATATCAAATTGTAAAAAAGCTGAATATGAACATAAAGTCTGTATTTATTGTCCTTCCTGCATATACATATATTCCTATATATATATATATATATATAAATAGCGTAAATGTAATGCTATTTATATGATGTTATTATTAACATTCTTATTATGATTATTCTTAACACTAATAATAAAATGTTATCATTAACATATTCTTATTATGATTTATTATTATATACAAATATAATAATATTGAACTTATTAATAATGTATTATTAGTCCTATCAAATGATTAATCGCAATTAATCGCATCTATAATATCGCATATATAAATACACACACATGCATGTATATATGCTGTTTACATATGGAAAATATAATATCAATTATATTAATATAACTAGTGCTGTCAAACGATTAATTGCAGCTAATTGCATCCAAAATAAAAGTTTTTCTTTACATAATATATGTGTGTATACTGTGTATATTTATTATGTACTGTAACACATACAGTGTTTTCTGTTTCGTACATATATTTCGAAAATATTAATATGTATTTACATGTATATATTTATATTCATATAATTAATATTATATCTAAATAATTTTAATATATAAACATTTTCTTAAATATATACATATATGTGTGCATATTTATATTTACATAATAAATATACACAGTATACACACATATATTATGTAAACAAAAACTTTCATTTTGGATGCAATGAACTGCGATTAATCATTTGACAGCACTAGTTATATTCATATAATTTATATTATATATAAATGTAAACAAAAACCTTTATTTTGGATGTGATTAATCGCGACTAATCAACAGAACTCAAATATATACATGTAAATATTTTCAAAATATACACTGTATGTCTGTGTATTAAAATAGGCCAATACATAATAGATATACACAGTATAAACACATATATCAATTAAAAAACTTTTATTTTGGAGTGATTAATTACAATTAATCTTTTGACAGCACTGTTAATATAAAACAATAATTAATTTCCAAATGCTGAATATTGTTTTTTTTAATGTCCTGCAGTGAAAAAATATAATATAAGCCTACCTAACTTTAGATTTTAGCTTCTGTTTTTAAGCTTTTAAAATATATATATATATATATATATATATATATATACATACATACATATATATATATTTTTTTAAATTTTTTTAATTAATATATTTTAATATATATATATATTTTTTTTTTTTAATTATTAATATATTAAAAAAATGTAGTTAAATTGTAATCCCGGTGTTGAACAGCAGAGGACGCCAGCATCACGATTCATCCAATCAAACCAATCAGCTGACAGCAAATCAGTCAAACATCACAGGCTCAGAGGAGTTATGCAGTAACCACAGTGTTAATTCTCCCTCTTCTTTTAATGTCACGCCGTGAAACGAAGTGCTTATCCTCATATCACGCTTCTGAAATAAACCCACGCATGTGTGTTAAACACACAATCTCCATAATCTCACTGTCAATAAAGGTAATACCGGAGGCGTGACGCATAAAACGAGCAAAGACTAGGTCACAAAACACACCAGTCTAAACACCGTCCGTTCTGAATGAATTACTCAGTGTCAAATTATGATTGAGTCACCGAACCCGGAAAAAAAAACACACACACACACACATGCTGTTGTTGGTGAGAAAATAATTGGACGAATTATGAAATATCTGTCAGAAGTGTAATTCCTCCCAGCTTTGTGGTTGCGGAGTCTCGTGGCAGGGTCCTTCACTTCAGAGAAGATGAATCAACAGTGAATCACTGAAGAGGAGAGAAGGAGGAGGAGGAGGAGAGAGAGACTGGGGAAGGAGGAGAGGGGGACAGAACTTTCTCTCAGGCATGTGTATAAAATCACTTCAGTCAGTCACTCACTCACTCATTGAGTTTCAGATATCTGGGCATCACTGCATTCTGTCTGAGAGACTTTATCTATTGCATTTGTTTACTTTTATTTTTTTTAATTCATGCTAGAATTATTTTTACTCTCTCTCTCTCTATTACTCTTATATGTAAAGCTCCAGGCAAGCGCAGGCTAATTCGGGTTTGGAAGAAGCTTTGAGAAAGTTTACTAAAGTTTACTGAAGCACCGGACAGCGCACGGAAATAACGGAGTTCATTGTATTTCATCCAGAACTCTTTCAAGACCTCAGAAACAATAAACGGATCCGAATTAAAATGCATCGCTGGAAAGGTAAGAGATGAGCGACTTTGGCTTTTCACAGTTCATTTTGATTATTAGTATTATTAGATCAGATAAGTATATAATTAAAAAGCTTTAAGCTTTTTGTCGGAGCTTTAAGTCCTCAATATTTTTTTAAAAGTTATTATTATTGTTAGTGTGGGCGCCTAAATTGTTTGCAAGATGAAAATGCGGCAATTCAGTCATGAGTTCTCTTATGAATTTTTTTTTCTTTATTTTTTAGAACCAAAAATATTATACAAACAAGAGTACATATATCTACATGTCACGGGTAACGCAGATATATGAACACAATATAAAAAGAATATATAGATATAAAGAATGCAATAAATACATGAAAAGCAAGAAAGAAATATGTAGAGAAAGGCTTTTGACACTTGCACTTATTGAACAACTGTATAGTTTCTTGTAAATTTGTACTATTTCTATTGCCTCCAAATATATTTAAATTTAAAATTATTCAAAATTTGGTAATTTATCATTCCATTTGACTTTATGAATGTAGTAACAGGCAAATATAATAGTCAAATCAAACATAAATATAAAACTCTTATCACCATCAAATGAAAAACATTTTAACATAAAATGAAAAATCAGTTTAAAAAACTCTCAAATCTATCAAAGATTGATTCTCTAATAATCTGCTTTTGAGTTTGAGAGGCCTAACAATCAGTGCAGAAAAATTGCATGTTTAATGAAACTTTTCATGTCAAATAATCGATTGCAATGTTGCTTAAAAATCTTCTTAATTATTTTTATTTACATATGTTAAATCAATCTAACTTTTTACGCTGGCGCAAGACTGATTAAAGTGTAATAAGTCAGTATTCATTGATTAAAATGATTACTTTTTAATGAAAAATGCCATTTGAGTTTATATAATTTCTTGTCAATTTCAATGAACGTATTACATGATAAAGAAGAATATAAAGTTGGATTACAGAAATACACATTTATGAATAGAAAATGGGTTGTTCTGAAAAAATAAGTAAATTATTTAAAATATACATTTGTAGTTTTACTAAAAAAAAAATACATTTATAACAAAGCATTTCCAAAAATAGCGTCAAAGCAGGAAAGGACATCTCATAATAGTTTTTATTGTTTTCTAAACTGTAACTCTCACATAAACCTGTTGAGCCTTACAAACATTAGACTTTTTCAAATGTACTTTTCAAGTTCATTTTCATTCTTTCACTATATTTGTGGGACATTTTCATAAATCACACGTACAGGCAGACGTGTGCACACGTACTTATGCTTCTATTCTTGTTCTCGAGTGCATGCGGTTCACAGGGCAAACTCACCCCTGTCTTGTTAACCGACACTGATATGAGAAAGTACATGATTCAAGTTAGTCAGGGTCTAAACACACAAACCCACACACACACACACACACACACACACACACACATAGCACCTGTCTTCAGGGAGACATGCATGTCTGTGAAAAGGAGGACGAGTGTGTGACGAAATGATGCGATTTACGCCTGAACAAAGCAGCAGAGCAGTCTGTCACGCTCACACACACACATATTCTCTGTTCTCTCTGTTACAGTTCATCTTGCCCCACATGCATCCATCACACCAATCATACACAGCCCAAAACTGCCAAATACACTCAAACTCACACAGATGGTTTCAGAAAAAAAGCCCCAAACTATTAACATGTCACAGCGCCCCGTGCATTTGCATTTTAATCCACGCAAAGATGCGGACAAGACGGTCGGTTTAGAGGAGAGAGAGAGAAAGAGAGAGAGCGTGTGTGTATAAACGAGGCAGAGGGATGAAGAGCTTTAGGAAGTACAGGGCTTAAGGAGAAAGAGAGAGATGGAGTGATGGAGGAAAGGAAAGAGGGTTAACGCAGCCCAGATTCCCTCTAAAAGAAAAAGGAGCGAGCGAGCACAGGGGAATGATATAAAATGAGTTGGTCACGGTTTGAACAGTTACACATGCTGTTTACATTTTTCCCAAATTAACATGGCCCCTCGCTTCACCAAGCCCCTTTCGCTCTCCCACTTCTTTCTCTTTCTTTCTTTCTTTTCTTTCTTTCTTTCTTTCTTTCTTCCTTTCCATCTCAAACTGTTTAAGTTCCATTTTTGATCTTCTAGATTGGACGTGCAGATCTTCATTCTGTTGTATTTATTTTCAAGAGCGGGTCATTTTGGACGCTAAATGAGAAACTTGAGTCTGAGAGATGGGGGAATGGTGAGGGGGAAAGGAAGAGATAATTAAAAAAAAGCAAGAGTGAAAAAAGAAAGGTAATTGCAGAGGTAGAGATATAGTGCATCAAACAGAAAAAAATAAGAGAAAAAAAGATCAGAGATGGAGAATGTGAACTCTTTAAAAAAAAAAACCTTTTAAAGGCAGTTTTCACAGTGATGAACCATTTTGGTTCACCTGAAAACCTTTCAGATAACAGGTCGTTTTTTGTTTTTTTTTCACTAGTGTGAAGAGCATTTTAATAATCTAAAACATAAGGGGCTATGGAAAGATACCATAATTTGTTAAAGGTTCTTCATGGACGTATTAAATCCAGTAAATAACCGTTCAATGAACCATTTGTTCTTTTTAGTGTGAAGAACATTTTAATAATCTAAAGAACATTTTTCCATTATTAATAAGCCTTTGTGTAATAGAAAGATTGATAAAGGTTGTTCATGGAACCAATGATGTCAATAAAGAATCTTCAGTTTGTAAGAACAATTTTTGGTTCCCCAAAGAACCTTTCAGTGGTCAGTTCTTAAAAGAACCATTTTCTTAGTGTAAAGAACATTTTAAAAATCTAAAGAATAATTTTTCACTATAAAGAACCTTTTGTGCAATGGAAAGACTATAGTTTGTTAACTAGGGAACTAAGGTTCTTCATGGAACCAATGATAAAATAAAGCACCTTTCAGCAAATATTCGTAAAAGGAAGAACATTTGAATATTTAAAAAAAAAAATTCCCATTATCCACCTTATCTGTCCTGTAAGAGTGGGCGTGGCCATTTGTAAATTTAATGTAATAATTTAACGGCTTCCGGTCTCATCCGCTTCCAGCTGATTTTAGCTGTACAAAACAGCTCGTTTTGGTGCTTGATATTGCAAAATGGTGTGTCTTACCATATTAGTTTAATGTATTATCTTAATTATAAACACAATGATTTGTAGTGCAAAGAGTTTTACCATTTACTGCACTTTGTTATTTTTCTCGTTATTTCCCTATATGAACCGGAAGTCTAACACATTACCAGAAAACAGCTTACTTCCGCATTGAAAAATAAGGTGGATACACCCTTAAAAGTAAAGGTTCTTCAATGGCATTGATGGTTCCTTAAAGAAGTTTTAACAACCATGCAAACTTTCAGCTGCAGAAAAGGTTCTTTAGATGATGTTCTTCACACCAAAAAAAAAAAAAAAGCTTTTTTAAGGAACTGTTCACTGAAAGGTTCTTTGGGGAACCAAAAATAGTTATTCTATGGCATCACTGCAAAAACATCCTTTTGGAATCTTTATTTTTAAGAGTGTTAACCCTTTCACTGGTGAGTTTAAAATATTCTATCTGATCCCCTAGAATGTTTTTTTAGGCGACCATTATTTTAGAACTTTCCCTTTATTGTTTAAATGGCGTCGCGTCATGATTGTCACGTGACACACCGCAGCCACTATAGCACTGTATGACAGACTTATCGCTTTTATTTAGTTTCTCCTTTTTTATTCAAAATATTCACACACTTGCTTACCATATCTTCAACTATCTAATATTCCGATTCACGAATACGTGTAAGTGAGTGTATTTTGCCGTTTTAAAACTTTTCAAATCTGGATCGTGATCATTAACGTGAAATGGGCGCAGCCATGTTTGTTCGCGCTGCCGTTCAGAGTCCTGTCAGCCGGATTTACAGAACGTACATTCACCGGTTTCTCCCGAAATACACGCAAGTAAGTATTTTAAATGTAAGTAATTTAAATGTCTGAAACCTAAAATAAACGTTATGTGGTTGAAAACACTGCATAATTGCGATTATATGACAACCACAGCGCGTGTCTCTCTCTGGCTCAGCGCCAGCCAACGCGCGAAAAAAGCAGTTTGAATTTGGCAGTTGCGTGACGTCACCGAACGTTCTAAATCCCATATGTGGGACCGTGCCGCTCAAAGTGTTAAATGTTCTTTATGGAACCAGTGATAAAATAAAGAACCTTTTATTAAATATAGTCCTAAAAAGAAGAATGGACCTTTCTCACATTTTTCATAACGGAAGTCGTCATAGAGCAGTGAATGGGAGAGTAGCACAAATATATTTTTTGCATTCCCATTTGCTCAAACAGCAAAAGAAGAACAACAAGATAGTGTTTTCACAACTTTAAATCAAAGGAAAAAAATTGAGAGAGGCTGATGTTGGCAGTCAGAAGAGAGAACTTGCTCAAATTTACTGTCCCTCCCATTGAAGCGGCATTAGAAACACCCTCGCATAGCGTTAACTAGTTTTTTTGTAACTTGCAAAAAAAGGTGATATAATACAAAGTACAGTGTTATAAATGTACATACATACTTTTAAAATTCAAAATATAAAAAAACTTTAAAGGATTTATGATGATGATGACCGTTGAAACGCGTCATCACAGGCTTGTGAAAAGGGTCCATATCTTAATAATTTTAAAAGATAATTTTTCCCCACAATAATCTCTTAAAAATAATGGTTCTTCAATGACATTGATGGTTCCATGAAGAACTTTTGACATCTATGAAACTTTCAGTTTATCAGTTTATTTAGATTATTAAAAGGTTCTTTACACCAAGAAAAAAATGGTTCTTTTAGGATCTGTCTGTTGAAAACCAAAATGGTTATTCTATTGCATCGCTACATTTTGAAACCTTTCTAAGGAGTGTAAAGAACATTTAGTGCAATGGAAATATTCCATGGATGTTGAAGGTTCTTCAAAGAACCATCAGTGCCAATAAAGAACCTTTATTTCTAGGCGAAAGAAAGTTCAGGGGAAAGTGAGGATTTTTCTCCCAACGCAGGTTTTATTGTCCATTCCCACTTTGTTCTGAAGCTCCTTGGCAGAGCCAACAACATTTCAGGCCAACTTCCATCCATTTAAAATTGAAACTAAATATCCACAGGGAGATTGAGGAGTGTGTATCGCCTCGTAGAGATCACGGGATGCATCGCTGGATGTGTGTAAAGATGCATTTATTTTCTAAAATTCAAGTAGTGCCCTGCATGTGTGTGTGTGTGTGTGTGTCTAGTCAGTGAAGGAATGCATGTTTGATTGAGTGCAGACTGCACATAAATCTCTACTTTAACTGTACACAGACACACAACATGACCCTGACCCCCTTCACAAACACACACGCACACACACGCTCATGAATATGAAAGACTAGCCTCTTTGTGCACTGAACTGACCGGCCCATCATATGGGCAATATAACTTTATATGATGTGATAGGAGGGAACATGTTTTATGATATTGCACCATAATGCCGAATTCTCGGTATTGTTGACTGGAGCCTCCGAGACTCGTCTGTTTAGTGTTAACACAGAGGCAACAAATCAGTCAGAATATGGAAGGCGAGAGGCTACGTGTGCATGTGTGTGAGACGGAGAGAAAGACAGCGCAACTGACTGATATACCGATTTGACATCATATCATTGCTGCCAGCTGTAGGCTCCGTGCAAACACACACACACACACGCAGATCCGTCCTAATGAAAGCCGTTGTTATTCAATAAAGTCGCGGGGGATTTGTTTCAGGGGTTATGTAAATATGCCAGTGCTCTGTTTTTGAGCTGTTTTACTTACAGCCAAATAAGCAACAAGAGAGAAAAACATTTTTCATGTGATTCTCGATAAGATCTACAATGGCATGAGAAAAACAGCGGTTCCTGAATCAAGGGTTTAATTGTTTGTGTTTTCTAAGAAACACCACTTTTATCTTTGTCAAACTGATAGATAGTAACCTTAAGAAAATGTTGTAAATATAACAGCAAATCATGCTGATTGTTGTGGAGATGTGAGCTGTTCATTTTCGCAATCAGAGTTATGATTTCTGCCTGGCGGCGTTCATCGAATTACTTTTTTACAGGCAAATCCCACTAACATTTTCTTTAGAAAAAGTCTACTTAAAAAGCTTAGTAAAGTCTAAAATGGACATTACAACAATGATGTTACTGGTATGTGATGCCTACTTTCATGAAAAATTAGATCTCTTCTATTTCTTGATTGTATCTCCAATTGTTTCCAAAGAATCACCTTATCAACTTTTAGAAATAAAGGCTGAAAAACTGGGTTTTTCCACAGTGATGCCACATTTTTGGTTTCAGTTCTTAAAATAACCTTTATTTTCTTTGTGTGATGACATTTGAATAATCTAAAGAAACTTTTGTCCAATGGCAAGGTTTTATGAATGTTAACGTTTCTTCATGGAACCATCTATTTTAAGAACAAAGAGTCTCAATTATTAACAGTGTAGTCTCTTGTGTCTTCAGTTCATCTTTGATTTCTCTCAGAGATTTTCAGAAGAGATCTCAAAGTCTCTCGAAACCAAGAGACCAAAGTCTACAATCAAAATGTAAGATTTTCTCATCAAATTTTCAGAGGGCATAAATCAACATTACTTTGAAGCTCTAAGATCTCAAACTCCTAAAAAAATGGTTTCAAAAGGGGATTTTGCAGTGAACGCCATATAGAAGAGCCGTTCGGGGTTCCTTTGAGAACTTTTCAGTAAATAGTTCTAAAAAAGAACCATCTTAAATCTTGTTTCCACTGTAAAGAATGTTTTTTCCAAATGTCAAGATGTTAAAGGTTCTTCATGGAACCATCAATTTTAAGAAAAATAAAACCTCAATTTTTAAGAGTGTAGTCTCATATGTCTTCAATTCGTCTTTGATTTGTCTCAGAGAGATTCAGAAGAGATCTCTAAATCTTTTGAAACCAAGATACCAAAGTCTACAATCAAAATTCAGAGATCTCAAACTTTTCAGATTGCATAAATCAAACTCAAACTCCTAAAAAAATGGTTTCAAAAGGGGGTTTTGCCATTTGGGCTTCCTTTGAGAACTTCTCAGTAAAGAGAACCATCTTAAATCTTTTTTGTCCACTAAAAAGAACATTTTTTCCAAATGTAAAGTAAAGATGTTAAAGGCTCTTTATAGAACCATTGATGCCAATAAAGAATCTTTATATGTATATTATACATTGCCAGTTGTCTATTATACTATTTCTCTTTAGAAGAATAATAGCAGAAAGATTTGAGACAATCTTAATGCTTTAATGAAACAAAATAGACTCTTCTGAGCTCACAAAGAGAAACCTTGGAGCAATAAAATGTTCCTCGGGGTGCTCTTATCCAGTTATTCACTGGAACAAAAGGCAGTTGTAATAAGAATAAGATGTCAGTCAATGTTTATAAGACTTTAATGGAAGATTTCAGTATATCTGATGTTTGCAATAAGCCGTTTGCGTTGGATCAGGATTTTGGACGCATCTGAGATGCACTGCTGAACTCTTCCACACCCTGCTACTGATCTAACCGAGACACTTTGACTTTTATTGTGACCCTGAGTTGGGTAAAAGGTGTGTCAGGAGTGTGTGTGTGTGTTTCAGGTAGTGTTTTAGATGAGTGTTTCATAAGAATTCCTCGCTCTTGAAGAAGAATGAGTGAATTAGAGAGAGAAATGAGAGGAACAGAGCTGAAAAGAAAAACTGGCAGGGCTAATCAAGGTTAATAAGCTGTTGTTATTTTGGCCGGGGGCAAAAAGGAGATAAACCACTTTAAAGAAGGGAAGGAAACTTAGGCGTGTGTGAGAAGATAAAAAACAACCTGGAAAACTTGACAGGGGGAATATGAGGGGAAGGAGAGAGAAACAATGTGTGACAGTGAGAAAAAAGCTGGGGGAAGAAAGGATGGACGTGAGGAAAAGGAGACGAATGGAGACAAAAAGGAACAGCGGAGGGGAGGAGGTGCACATATTTCACACCTGTTGAAAACACAATGCCTCAAACAAGTAATTACACATCTCTGCCATGTTCCTCTGAATGCTTGACACAAAAAAGAACGAGAAGAGAGGCACGATGTGAGATGTGTTTGTGCCGGATGACTCCCTGAGGCTCACACACACTCATAATAGGAGCACTGTGTGACCTCTTCTGAAGTTCGGAGGTTTGTTCTCATTTGCTGCCATTTTCCCAGTGTGATTTTGGGTCTAAAAGGGTCTGTGGACGGGCACGTTCACACACACTCGCGCTCAATGGCGAATGCAACAAATGCACTGGTCTGTGTACAGGCATGTATATACACATAATCCAAAACAGAAACCTACAAACACACACACACTACAAAACAAAAACATGTCCCAGAGTAGAGGACCACACACACACTCACACCCCTGAGCTCAAAACAAAAAAACACACACACACACACACACACACACACACACAGAAGGTACTGTTACTTAAAAGAAAAGATACACTGTTTAAAACATTTTGTTTGTTAAACATTAGAGAATTCTGTGGATAGTTAATATGATGCTGTACAAAAATAACTCTTATTCATGTACTCAAATACATTTGGGGTCACTGTATTTATTGCTATCGTAAGTCATGATGAAACAGAAGTAGCAACAGATCTTTTCTTATTGTAACATGCAAGTGAAACAGGTTATCAAAACAGAAAAAATAAGGCAGGGACTTGTCTGAATATTGAGTTATGACACTTTGATTAAAATGCATGCATGAATGAATTGCTCACAATAACGTAGTAATCTACATGTTATTGTGAGCATTTAAGCGGTCAAGA
Organism: Labeo catla; assembly: GCA_012976165.1. Lineage (NCBI taxonomy): Eukaryota > Metazoa > Chordata > Actinopteri > Cypriniformes > Cyprinidae > Labeo > Labeo catla. Next base: position 85,660 of record VONZ01000128.1, read on the forward strand.
TATATGGTCACTTAATGCTATAATACACTGCACATAAAATTTATTTCAACTTTTTATGACCCGTTTCAATACGAACATAAATCCCTTTAATAATCCTGTGCAGAACTTCTCTATCTCTATAAACAAACTGAACAGAGACAGAAGCAGAAGCAGTGCCAGATAAAGCCACATGAAACCGTAACCTCTATAATCAAAGTATAACATAAAACTAACTATTTTAGTTTGCATACCTCAAAACAATTACAGCTACAACCACCGTATTACAAAAATTCACTAAAATGACACGCCATAATTTGTGTGAACGCTTATAAACCAAACATTTATCCGGAGCTGATTACAGACAGATTTTCTCCACTTGCTGTTATTCCTCAGCAGTATCACAGCCTTCATTTTGAGTTTTTGAAAAAATGACAGCATTATTAAAGCATTTTGCGAAATGCATTGGCAGAAATGCTCCAAACTAGAGAATTGGATGTTAAATTGTCAAGTGTGCATGTACTGAAATCCCATGTCTTCAGTTGATCAGGTTGCTGTGTTGCTATTGCTGGCGGCTGCGGTCGGGTTCGGTCAGGTGCTGGACCGCACGCTCATCCTGTCCAACGAGAGGAGCTCCATAGAGAGGACATACGAGCTGACCAAATACCTGGACCACCAGCTGAAGGAGATCAGAGACACTTACGTGAGTCACTCTGTTTGCGTGTGTGTGTATGTTATCAGTGTGTGACGATAAATGGAACTCTTTTGTTTATAGATGTTTTCCTGTGGATGCTCTTCCCAGATTTTTTATCTCCTGACTAGTTTTAATTAGTCATCCGTAGTATCTCCTATTTTACCTAGCCTTTGTCTAGTATAGTGTATAAAAAACATTTAAATTGTTTGATAGCAGTTTTATGTAGTGTGTTTATGTGTTTACTTAATGTTGAAACAGGACATTTTCTTCAGGGCTTGTCCTTTTTATTTTAACTATATGTTGGCATGAAATTAAATTCACCCTGTCTGTTTAAAAAATGCATATCTTACTGTAAACAACACATCTGTGATTTATTATGTGTTTATTTTGGGGATCAATTCACTATTAAAGGAAATTCCACTTCCAGAACAACAATTTACAAATAATGTACTCACCCCCTTGTCATCCAAGATGTTCATGTCTTTCTGTCTTCAGTCGTAAAGAAATTATGTTTTTTGAGGAAAGCATTTCAGGATTTTTCTCCATATAATGGACTTCATTGGTTCCCCAATTTTCAACTTCCAAAATGTAGTTTAAATGCAGCTTCAAAGGGCTCTAAACGATCGCAGCTGAGGAAGAAGGGTCTTATCTAGCGAAACAATGTCATTTTTTCGAAAAATAAACATTTGTATACTTTTTAAGCACAAAAGCTTGTGTAGCACAGGCTCTGGGATGTGCGTTCACGATGCTACGAATTAGTAATGGATCGTTCTTGAACGATTCTTTAATTTTTAACGAATTTCCTATTGTGACTCGGCAAGAACGAGTCATCTCAGGAGTGATTCAGTCATGCATGCGCAACATCCTATTAGGTTCTGTACTGGAATTAGTTCACCTGTTTTGAGTCTTCGGGTTTTTCGAGTGGTTCGTTCATCTTATGGGGCTGTCACGTGATGAACGAACGAATCAAACCCGAAAAGTTGTCAGATAAGAGGTGAGGTGAGCCAATCATAGACTAAAGACTGAGGTAAACAATGAATTAATCTTTTCTGTTTCTTATAGCATTATAGTTTTGTCTTGTTTGCAGTGTGATCAATGTTTGTGTAAGCAGTAGATGTGTTTTGGAAGTAACACGTAACATTTTCATTATATTTTGCTAAAATGAACTAAATGACTCAAAAAAAGATTTGTTCATTTTGCTGAACGAGACTCAAAGGTCCGAGTCGGGAAAATGATCCGAACTTCCCATCACTACTACGAATCACGTCTAAGTTCATCGTCTGTGTACTGAGTATGGTGAAAAACTCCATCTTATTTTCTCCTACAACTTGAGAGGAGAACATCTTTGTACTTTTTTGTTTGTAAACAGCGTTTGACTCACTTGCACTTTCTTAGTCTTTGCGCGTTCGCTTTGTAAACACCGGGTCTTTAGTTCCGCGTGACCTTTCGACGTGATTCAATAGTGCGTAGCATCGTGAACACGCAACCCAGAGCCTGTGCTACACAAGCTTTTGTGCTTAAAAAGTTAAAAAAATTATTTTCCAAAGAAATTGACCAATCGTTTCGCTAGATAAGACCCTTCTTCCTCGGCTGGGATCATTTAGAGCCCTTTGAAGCTGCATTTAAACTACATTTTGGAAGTTCAAAATCGGGGCACCAATGAAGTGCGTTATGTGGAGAAAAATCCTGAAATGTTTTCCTCAAAAAACATAATTTCTTCACGACTGAAGACAGAAAGACATGAACATCTTGGATGACAAGGGGGTGAGTAAATTATTTGTGAATTGTTGTTCTGGAAGTGGACTTCTCCTTTAACTAACTACAACTTTGCCTCAATAAGCTCCTAATTTGTTGCTTATTAATAATTAGTGAGATAGTTGCTAAGTTTAGGTATGGGGTGGATTAAGGGATCAAAAACATGCTCATGCAGAATAAGGCATGAATGTGTGCTTTGTAAGTACTAATAAAGAGCCAGTATGTTAGTAACTTGCATACTAATACGCAACTAGTTAAGAGTGAGAATTGGTCCCAAAAGTATTATTGTGATTTTTCAATTAGTGCAGTTAAACTCTTGAAAACTCATGCTCATGTGTCTCCACTTTAAGTGAAAGACCTACATTTTAAAAAATCAAATCAAAAACTGATGCATAAAACAAAGTCCCGTACATTTTTATTTTTCAGATAATCTGTTGCATTTGGATGTCAAAATACAGAAAAAAATCTGTTGCTAATTTCATTGTGACTTTAAAGAAATAGTTCCACCAAGAAATGAACTATAGAGTTTTGGTTACCATTTATTTTTTCATTGTCTTTTTCACATCTTACAAAAGAGACTAAGTCATACAGGTTTGGCTCAACATGAGGGTGAGTAAACCATGACAGAATGTTCATTTTTGGGTGGAACTATCCCTAACAGGCCAACAACAGAAATACAAACAAACAGCATCGCCAATGAAGTTAATACTTAAAAGGACATTCTCAGACTAGTATAAAAGCCAGTTTCCGCTACTGATTAAAAAATGAAAAAAGTTAATTGTGACTTTTTATCTCACAATTCTGACTTTTTCTCACAATTGCAAATTTGCATTTTGCAGTTCTTACTTTTTTACCTCAGATTTGCATGATATAAACTCATAATTGCGAGTTATAAAGTCAGAATTGCCTGATATAAACTCATGAATTCCAAGTTCATATCTCACAAATCTGATTTTTCTTCTCAGAATTGAGATATGCAGTTGCGAATTATAAAGTCCAATTCTGAGGCCACTGAAAAGACCAATAAATAAAATAAAAATAATGTAACTGCGACTTCATATCACACAATTTGGACTTTGTAACTAAGGTTATATCGAACAATTCGGAGAAAAAAAGTCAGTATTGTGAGTTTATATCACAGAATTCTGAGGAAAAAAATGTCAGAATTGCCACATGTAAACTCACCTGCAAAAAAAAAGTGAGAATTGTGAGAAAAAGTTCCAATTATCTTTTTATTTTTATTCGGCAGAACCAAACTTCCATAATCTAGAGAGCATTTTGTTTACAAAATATTGTATACTCTCTGATTATTCAATATATATGAGAAGTTTATTTGCAAAAACACATAACTCTGTTTTTTTTTTTTAATTTTCAAAAAATTAATTGTGTAGTTTTTATTGTGTTTTATTGTTAGTTAGCTGTATTTTTTTTAGTTGTTTTTACTTTATATCAAAATAACCCAACTGCAATTTGATTGAGAATAATTGGAATGCACAATGAAAAAAAAAACATGTTTTTTTAAAATAGAAATTTTAAAATTGAACTTTTAAAGACAATAAAGAACTCTAATTTTTAAAGTGACAGTTCACCCAAAAATGAAAATTGACATCCATAGTATTTTTTGTCCATAATCAATAGCTACCATCAATTCTTTGATTACCAACAATCTTCAAAACATCTTTTGTGTTTAACATAAGAAAGAAACTCATACAGGTTTAAAGGATGTGTAAATCCTTTGGGTGAACCGTCCCTTTAAGGGGGCGCTAGAAGAGTGGTTTTCAACCAATAAACGCTGCACATTTTGCATGTCTCCTTTGTCTGACCCATTTCAGTTCTTGGAGTCTCTACTAATGAGGCGATGACCTGAATCAGATGTGTTTGATTAGAAAGACATGCAAAACATGCAGTGTTGGGGGGGGCTCCAGGAATGGGTGTAAAAACCTCTGCACTAAAATAAAGATGACGAAACTCCAGTTTTAACTACTTTGGTCTTATAAATCTGAAAGGACATCAATTATTCTCTAATATGCTCTCTCCTCATCTTTGGTTCTCAGCTGTCCTATCTCGGGCCTCCGTTCAGCGATCCCGGCTTCTCTCCTCCGCGTCCCAACAGCTCCTCTCTGTCCGTACCCAGCGCGGCCACACGAGTGGACCTGTGGCGCGGGCTGGAGAACGGCGCCCGTCTGGCGCAGAACCAGCGAGCTTACAGCGTTCTCCTGTGCGCCGTGAAGGAGCTGGCGCGCTCCACCCTGTGTCCGTACCTCCAGAGCTCCCTCCTGCACTTCTGCTCCGGCCTCAGCGGGTTGCTTGGCTCAATATCCGGCCTGATGAACGCCCTGGGCTACACCAACCTCCCACCCTCCACGGGATACGCCACGCCCGCTCAAGCATACGCCCCGCCGCTGTCGTCACAGTTTCAGGGCGTGAGCGAGAACAGCCCTGCCCCTCTGCGGAGTTACGTGCCTCGAAACCAGGGCGCTCAGCCTGTCTCGGGAACAACTCGGGCGGATCTCAAACGGGACAGAGAGAGGGGCAGAAGAGGAAGAAGAAAAGAAGGAGAGAGCTGGGCTGCCAAAGAGGAGGGAGGGAAGGAGGAAGGAATGGAGAGATGGGGGAAAAGGAGAAGACTATTAAGCGTGGACGAAGAGAAAATAATAAAACTGAACATGAACTACACAACTTTTGGGGACGGATACAGAAAGCAACCCGTACTCTTTTCATCTGCGTCTCTACAACATCGTCGACCTGTTCGTTCAACTCATGCCGGTCTCTCTTCTCTCTCACTTCTTTATCAGTACAGCGGGCCGGCCACTGAGGTTCACACTTTGCTGGCGGCCCCCGTGTTGTCGTCCCATCCCACCCCAAATGATTTCTCACGGAAGGTGGAGGGATTCTGGGTACTTCGAGAGCTGCAAAGCTGGCTGTGGAGATCCGCAAAAGACTTCACCAGACTGAAGAAACGACTGCGTGTTTGAGACAAAACACCGTCTCTGTTTCAAAACCTAGCGAGCTGCCTAAGAAGGCAGCGGAATTTCGCAAACAAAAAAGTTAATTGCGATATACATGACCGTAGCCAGCTATGAGCTCACTGAGGTCCTGGGTAAATTTTTCATATTCAGAAAAAGAATCAGTTCTCTGAAAGACTAATTAGCACTTTAAAACTCTTCATATGAGGGTCTGCATGTATAATTCAGTTTAGACGGTTTGCCTAAATTGTTCAGTGTAGAAAATGATGGAAAGCTTAAAAGAGTGAGGGCGCGGGCGCAGCCTCTGCTGTGTTGCCAGATCCAGTTAATATAAGCATCACTGGACTTGTTTTTCCACTTAACAGGACACTATAGAAAGTTAATGAAGTGGAAATTTGCCATTTAGGGTTAGTGAAATCTGCATCGTGAACTTACTTTGCTTTATTCTATTTTTGGGTGGCTTGTTTTTTGCTACCATGGCAATACCTGGCAACCTGGCACTTAAACTGACAGTAATAGTAATAATAGAGAGCACAGGCATGCTATTGCTGACAGATGCCACATTCTAGAAGACAAACACAATAATAGCAATGGTAGTAAGGCTATACAAACACTAGTATAATAACACCAGTACAGAAATCTGTAGAACAAGTAGGTTACAGAATTAAATATTCAAACACTGAACATAAAGAACACTGTAAAAAAAAAATGTGGCAAATTTACGGTAAAAAAACGACAGCTGTGGTTGCTGGAATTTTACCATAAAAATACAGTAGCAACATTTTAGGTTTTATGGATTTACAGTTTTAGCTTAAAATTACATTTAAATAATGTCATTTTATTAACTGATGTAATGTTGGTAATGGTGATGAAAAGTCACATGATGAACCAGCTTGTAAATACTAACATATATAGAAGGTGCACAGTGTCATCATGGTACCACACGGTACTGAAATAATGCAATAAACATTAATTTAACAACATTAGATATAACACAACTCTAATATACCAAACTGATAAGACTAAAAACTAAGAAGAACATAGTTATTTCAACAAAAACAAAGTTGAAATGTAACACAGGGAATTGTGTAAAAAAAAAAATTAACATTCTTTTTCACTTCGAAAAACGGTATAATACTGTAAAATTACATCCAGTGTCATACAGTTTTTCACCGTATATAGTGGGGGAATTTACAGTTAACCATTTAACAGGATTTTACTGTAGCATTTTTACAGTCTTTTACTATTAATTTTAACGGTCATTTTTTTACAGTGAAGGCTATGCTATTTGATTCAATTTTAGTCATACTAAAACATTCACATAAGAGCAATAGACAAAGTTTTTATCATACAGCAATGCTTACTAATGTAAACTATTACAGTAATAAGTATTGTTGCATGGATAATAAACTATACTATACTATATTAAAGTATTAAAATGATCCACCCCTAACCTTTAGTAAAGCATGAACAAACTTTGATGCACTAAATAGTCTAATTAACAGAGAAAACATCTTTCACAAACATCTGCATGTCTGTTTCTTTTAAAGCGTGTTTGTAGTGTATATAATGAGTTGCATTTATTATAACACAATTCTTAACACTCCACCCAGACCTCGGTAATACAGCCAAACCGATATATGATGAACTCCCACAGAAGTCATTTTCAAACCAAGCAGTTTTATACTGGTTTGTGTGGTTTTGTGAAATCTACGTGGGGAGATCAGCTCGCTAGGTTTCGGCGCAGAGCGGAAGTGTGTGCGAAACAGACTGATTCACGCTCTGTGGATGGAGATCTAAGGATCTCAGATGGTCACGCTTTGCACTAAATCACCAAGCAGAAAAGAGCCGCCAGTACGTCACGGACAAAGGGAAGAGAGCGCTCATTGAGAGCGCCAGACGTGATTCAGCAGAAGGAAAGTGAATCATGCTCAGCGTCATGCAGTAGTGAAAGGGTCAACGGGCAAAAAGAGGAGGAAATGTGGCATAATCAACAAAACAATGGAGAGTTTTTTGCTGCCTCACAAACTGAGTCAGTAATGCCTCACTGACACTGACTCGTCTTTTTCCAGGCACACGCAAACACACACCTACACATTTGGAAACAGATGCACAGATCTGATGTTCAGATGGCGTGTGTGTGAACAGAAAAGGAAACATTTAACAGTATATCATACAAAAACTTTATCATGTGAATAAGGTCATAAATTAGTACCATGGTATATAGTAGTCAACATTTGAAGTGGATCAAAAAAAGTTTATTAAAGACAAGAACGGGTATTCTTTTTGGTTTTGGGACAAATTTAATGAAAGGTTTTGATTTACTTTAAATGTTGACTACAGTATTTCAAAGTACTATGGCATTACTATGTTTTTGGGCATGGCACCATGGTAATACTAAGTTGATGTTTTTTTTCAATGGTAATCAAAGGGTTATGTTTTTTTGGATATGGTACCATGGTAATAGTAGTGAAGTACGCTCTAAAAAATGCTGGGTTAAAAACAACCCAACGCTGGGTGAAAAATGTGACCCAGGACCACAAAACCAGTCATAAGTGTCAATTTTTTTAAAAGTTGAGATTTGTACATTATCTGAAAGCTAAGTAAATAAGCTTTCCATTCATGTTTGTTAGGATAGGACAATATTTGGTCGAGATACAAATATTTGAAAATCTGAAATCTGAGGGTGCAAAAAAATTTAAAAAATCACCTTTAAAGTTGTCCAAATAAAGTTCTCAGCAATGCATATTACTAATCAAAAAAGAGTTTTGATATATTTATGGTGGGAAATTTACAAAATATCTTCATGGAACATGATCTTCACTTAATATCCTAATGATTTTTGGCATAAAAGAAAAATTGATCATTTGACCCATACAGTGTATTGTTGGCTACTGCTACAAATATACCCATGCTATTTTTTTGGTCCAGGATCACATATGGACAAACCCAGCTACTGGGTTAATTTGACCCAGCGGTTGGGTTAAATGTTTAACCCTACATTCTGGGTAGTTTTATATAACTCAACAATTGCTTAGAAATGACTATTTTTCTTGCTTAAAATGAACCAAATAGATTGGAAATTATAATTTTTTAATATGTTCAATACATGAACATTTATTAACATGTTAAATAAACAATATATAAATAATAAACATTTTAAAACATTTCTTATTAATAAATGTTCACCTTTTTATTATTTTTGCTGATGCCTCTAGTAATTATATGTCTGATCTTTAATTTACAACCTATTTTTTAGCCAGCCAAATAGTAATTTTAAACAATAGTTGAGTTAAATAAAACTACCCAGAAGGTTTAATTAAACATTTAACTCAACATTTTAAGAGTGTAGTTTGGAGTAACATGCAAATACAGTGGTATGTGAATATGGTAACCATTCAGTACCATATTCCCATGTTTTCGACATGACAGCAGTGTTCTTGAAGATTTATTGGGGTGTCATGTAAATACCACAGTACGTAATAATATACTGAGGTATTTACTTGAAACAGTGTACCTCCAAGAAAAAAAAAAGTACCACAATGCGACAATGTTTTGAAAAAATGTAATTTCGGCACCATGGTATATATGAAAGTATCATGGCATTATTGTGTTTTTGAACAAGACATGGATATAATATAAATGTAACTGTATATAAATATGATAATCATACAGTCCCATAATATGTATCAAAGTACTATAGTTTTACCATTCGTTTGGTAAACCATGGTACCGCCACAGTTCCGTTTTTGTTTTTTTGTTTTAATCAAGGAATTTTACACATATGATGAGAGGGTGTATAAATATGAGTGTTTGTGTACAGTCTGTACAGTGATTTCTGTATGTGTGTATATGTCTGTTATATTTATTTAATACTATTTATTTCTCTGGGGTATAACTGTATGATGTCACTTTTTTCGCAGAGTACAAAAGACCTTTACTGGCTACACTATGGGTGTGTGTATGTGTGTGTGTGTGTACTCTTACCCCTTGAGGAAAAACCAGAGGGACTGGGAGGATAGCGCAAGTTTTATTCGTCTGTCTGAGCAAAATTTATGACCACTCCGTTCTTTCATGTAATCCCACATCCTCTCATCCCTCTCTTCCCCTCTATCTCTCTCTCTCACGCCTCTCCTCTTCCCTAGTGCTCACCTACTGACACACACACACATTGCATAAACTTCTATTGTTTTTATATAGTTAGAAATACTCTAACAGATAACCCACACCCTACTCTTTTAACAGAAAACATTCTTCTTTTGTTACATTTTACTTTGTTTATACACTTTTTTTATGTCTCAAAAATTAGGCTTTGTCAAGTTAAGCTTCCAGGTCGGTTAAGCAGGTAAACACACACACACACACACACATTCATACAGATAAAAACAAAATGTCATTTCAGGCCCTTATGGCATAAACATTGCAGTACAAACACAATGAGCCGGCACTGAAATGAACGAACGTTCAGGTGCTTACGGTTTCTTTTCCTCAGGCTATGTTTGGGGTAAAATTAAAGGATCAATGAGAATTTGTGTTTCCCTTTGAGCAACACACCTGCGCTGGAGTTATCACGGCACCACCACACCCACACACACACACTCACACTCACACAGGGGTGTGACACGTTCTTTTATGTGCAATTATCACAAATTGCGGGAAAAGATGAGTTTTGTGAGGGGGAACAAACTCACTCACTCTCTCTCTCACACACATGGCCGAAGACTCAGCGAAATGCGTAATGCAGAGTCCAGTTGTCTTCGGCCCCTAAATGGATGACCACACATCGGCAACAAAGGGCGCATTGTGCGCCTGAGTGTGTGTGTGTGTGTGTGATCACGTGTCGCTTCTCTGAATCAGTCCGAGTGTGTGTGACTGTTTATGTATCTGTGCGACTGTAAAGTAGTTTTATTTGTTTTACTTTAAAAGGCCCCCTCTCATCTCATGCCATCGCGTCTGCATGGATGTTTCTGCCATATGTGCAGCAGAGCTTGAGTCCTCCCTGCCAATCACGCAGTAAATCACTCGTCTGTCATCAGTTCATCGGCAGCAGCATATTTAGTGAGTCTTTATCGCTCCCTCCGTTCTCATTCGGTCTGCCGCCGTTCATTTTTCTCCGTGCTGTCCAGCACCCCCTCTTTTTCTCGTTCTCTCTCCGTGTCGAGCCCTGATCACCTGCAGCACATAAAAATTCCTTTTTTCTCTCTCCAGAGGATTGCGCCGCTGCCTAGGGAGTTTCTGCATTCCTGTTTCTCTCTCTCTCTATCTCTCTGTTTCTGTCTGTCTCTGCCTCCTCCTCAAATCTTGGCGTTTTTTTTCCTCCCGCCGCTTTGTCTTTCCCTCTCACCTGTAGCCCAGCCCTTCCTGTTCAGTCATGGCACCCACCTGCCGCGCTTCTTTGGCTGCAGGGCTGGGCTGACTCTCCGAAACCGCTCGGTGCGGGGGAAACCTAGGGCACAGGTTGACTGATTTATTGCCTAATCAATTGATCCTCCCAGATAAGAGTCGGTAACCACAGTCACCGTGCATTTATGTTATGTGAGTGTTGCCCTTGAGGAAAAACAGACTTTAATGTACCGTGGCGTGTTTTAGTGTTATTCAACATGCTTTCAGAAAAGATTATGGATGATTGTTTTGGATCGCCTACAGAGAGCTTGCTGTAACCTACGTGTGTGTATGTAGGTGAATGAGTCAACTATGTGTGTATAAAGTTGCACCTTGTGAGCTGCTTGCTATCTGCCGCCTGTACAGAAGGCATCTTAACTGAGTGACTCATTTGAAATGCTTTACATACAAATTGTGCTCCTCCAAAGAGTCTATAATATCTGGAGATAGCTATATGTTAGTATTCACATTAATCTCAATGGAAAATGCCAGCTAATTGGCTGATGACGCCACAAGAAAATATCCTAAATATTAGCTATAATGTGACCCTGGACCACAAAACTAGTCATCATAAGTAGCACGGGTATATTTGTTAGCAATAGCCAACAATACATTGTATGGGTCAAAATATTGATTTTTCTTTTATGTCAAAAATCATTAGGGTATTAAGTAAAGATCATGTTCCATGAAGATATTTTATAAATTTCGTACCGGAAATATATCAAAACTTATTTTTTGATTAGTAATATGCCTTGCTAAGAACTTCATTTGGACAACTTTAAAGGTGATTTTCTCAGGATTTCGATTTTTTTTACACCCTAGTTGTATCCTAACAAACCATACATAAATGGAAAACTTACTTATTAGCTTTTCAGATAGTATATAAATCTCAATTTCAAAAAATTGACCTTTATGCTTTTGTGGTCCAGGATCACATATATACAGTTCTATTCTGAGGTTGGAAGGATATTTTAATGTTTTTAAAATAAATCTCTCAACAAGGCTGGATTTATTTTGATTAAAGTACTGTAAAAACAGTAATACTGTGAAATATTTTTATAATTTAAAAAATGTTTTCCATGTGAATATATTAAATGTAATTGACTCCTGTGATCAAAGCTGAATTTTCAGCATAATTACTCCAGTCTTCATGATCCTTCAGAAATTAGGCTAGTATGATGATTTGCAGCTCAATAAACATTTCTAATTAATGTTTAAAAAATAATGTAGAAAAAATAGAAACTATTTCTGTGGAAACCATGACAATAAAAGCATTGCATAAGCTAAATAAAATTGTTAAAAAAAAAAAAAAAATTTCATTGACCCCAAACTTTTAAACCATAATTTATGTTGTATGCAAAAAAAGCTATAAAAATGTAATAATTATGTTAATATATTATTAAATATTAATAATTTTATGACTGTATTAAATAATTATATTTTATATAATAATTTTATACTTATCTATTATTAGTTTTATACAATTTAATAATAATAATTTCAGATTATTATTTATTTATTTTTATTTTTTTTGGTGAGTGACTGTACTATGTGCAAATTGTACAAACCTTGGATCTGCCTACTTCTCTACTGTATAGTACGTAAAAAAGAAACATTTAAAAATAAATAAATAAATAGAATTTTTGCATGTTATTTTTTAATTAGTACTGACCTGAATAAGATAGTTCACATAAAAGACGTTTACATATAGTCCACAAAAGAAAATAATACTTTTTTTTAAAAAAGTTAATTAATTAATTAATTAAAGCAGTATGTAAAATGAGTGGCCTACACTGTAAAACCCAATAAGTTAACTCCAACCAAGCGCCTTAAACCAATTAAGGTTCTATTCTGGCAGTATGAGATTCGTCTTAACTTTCAACTGATTTTAATACAGTCTGACATATTGCTTAACAGACTGATGCAAAACATTGTGTAAAATAGCTAATTAGGCTATACTATCTTTAGGAAAATAAATTTATAATCAACGCTTTTCTCCACTGCGTGGATGAGCTTTTCCACTGAACTTGTTGCAAAGCGTTTTATGATTGGCTTTTTGCAGTCTGTAGCACAACATAATTCTGTCTAGACAGCTCACTAGGATTCAAAACAGAGCTACAGTTCAGAATGAAGATAAACTAGATGATAGAATTAGCTCAATAGCCAGTGGTTTGAAACGCATGCTGGCATTTCCTCAGAAAAAAATCGGGTTAGCATGTGTTTGAGCGTGTGAAGGGAATAGGTGATGCTATTAAGCTGTGCCAGGGAATCTGAACTCAATTGTAAGTGAAGGACACACTGAGTTTGATGAACACAGAGACGTTTGTCTGTGATCGTACGAGTGAGTGAGCGAGCGAGAGGTAAATAAAAAGCTTTTAGTGTCAGAGATTACAGTATCTGATCTGTCTCCGTACACACGCACACATGGCCGGGCCTATTTTTGGAGGCTTTTAAAAGTTCCAAGAATCCTCAACGTAAACTAATGAACTGTAGCGGTTCCTTAAAATCCGGATGAGCATGAGACGTTCTTCCATTCCGTTCTGCTTCTCCTCTCTCTCTTTCATTTCGCTCTGTTGTTTTTCCGTGACCCAAACACGAGCTGACAGGTGAAGAATGGCTTTCTCACGCTGCGAGCGCGAGCGAGTGATTGCGCGCCCGGCTCGACCCCGGCAGAGGAGTTCGACTGCGCCGCGCACGCCCTCGAGTGATTCCACTTCTACTGCAGTTAAATTAGGCTGGCCGAGCGCCAGCAGCTCATTTAAGAAGAAGAAATGCATTTCTATTTTTGGTCCGTGACTTCAGAAGACCTGGAATATTTAAAAGCACATGTTTATGGTACTTCGTGTCCTCATTCACCTTCATTGTATGGAAAAGTCTACCTTCACCGTTGTTGTGTTCCACAGAATAAAGTCGTTCTAGTGGGGAAATTCCAGTTTTTGTTTCTGTCTTATTCACTAGGATCGTCACTTCTTACGCTTATTAATAGGCTTCGTTGTTTCCGCACAGATGAAACGCAGCCTTCTCAAATATGGCTCGAGTTAGAATTTACAGAGAAACGTCTTGCCTTACGCTTCCATTGTACTCGGCCTTTGAATTCGGTGAAGTGTGAGGAGTTTGTTTACGTTCCATTCGTTTGGGAACTGTCAAGGTGGAAACATGTTGAAAAGAGCCTTCTTTAAATGCTTGAGCAATACTGTTTAGATTCACACACCTGTTTTGAAAGCAAATAGAACTACACATGCACGCACACACACATGCACGGCCAGACATAAAGTTTGGGGAAGCAATTGGGGTGTAATTACAGACATGTGTGGACGCTGAAGGTAAGAAGTCAGTTGCAGGAACTCTGACATGAGACCGTGACCTTTACGGATGCAGACTTAAAGGCAAGAGTTAAGCTACTGACAGACTGTATATATACATACCACTGCAAACATATGTTAGAAAATGCTCCTGTCAGCTTAACTAGACAAATTGAACAAAATGTTGTTCACAGAACATTTTTTTGGACAAAAAGACTTATCAAGCACACAAACAAATGCACATTTTGACCCTTTCAATTCATAATTTGTAAAACAGGACTTTTGTTAATTTTTTTAAACAATAAATTCAAAGTAAATATATGTTCCATTAATTGTATTTATTTATTTATTGTATACACCTATTTTGTTCACCCTGTCTGATCATTTTGAAAATGTAAGTCCAGTTAAAAATGATTTTACTTCAGCCAAGGCAACATTTCTCATTTTCATTTAGGTTAAAATAAATAAATAAATAAACAAAAATAAAATCAGTTAAAGCTATGTACACATAAAAAATATATTGAAATAAAAATAATAATAATAATAATAACAACAACAACAAAAAACTTGAAAACATAAAATATACAAATAAAATCTGATTTAAATATTAATTAAAAACCTTAATAGTATTCTAAAACAATACTGTTTTTCATTAGATAAAGATTAAAAAACATGTTTAAAGATGTAATAAACTGAAAATAATGAATGAGTACATTAAAAAAAATCTGTTATTTTACATGCTGGAACGGAATCCGCGGTAAATTGCGTTCGCGCGTGTTTACGTCATATACGTAAATAAAGAACGTAAGGGCAGGCTACTGTACGGTGGAAGATATAGCTCTAAACTTAACACTTTCAACTGCAACAAATAAGTAAAACTGACCATGGATCATTCAAAGAGGCAAACCTCTGGGGAACCCGTTGTAAAGATAAAGAAACCTCGAACTAAAAAGATTTTGCAAGCAAAAGAGAGAAATGGACAGTTCCAGTAGCAGCAGGCTAATTTTTAAAGTTTGGGCTACAACCTTGGTCTTGTCTATTATAGCTTAGCCAAGTTGTATGCTAATATTTTCCAATGTTTTATATGATCTAATATACTTAGTAATGAAGTAAAAATAAATTTAAAAAAACACTGGCGTACATGCTACTTACTTGCTCATAAAATATGTTTTACGGACATCCGTCTTTCATTTCCTTACTTACTGATTTATTTGATGTCGTTGGTCAAAGTCACATTGACTAGATCATTTTTCACCATGGCCACAACGGTGCACCTCAATTAGATTCATCCGCGCAGAAAGCGCAGAGCCGAAGCACAACTCACGCAAATCCCAAAACAATGCTCCTCCGCAAGGATCTTGCCGTTTTACGCACCAACCTCTAGAGGGCTAAAACTTACATTATGTTGCTTTTCTATTTTTTGTAAATTAAATATAATTAAATTAAAATAAGTTACTTATTAAGATGCTTTCTACAATTAATTTAATGTAGATTCAACAAAATTCTTTTAATTGAAAAAGTTGAGGTTAGTCATTTTTGACATTCTAATCTAACAATTTTCTCTCTCTCAAAAAAAAAAAAAAAACATGATTGTTCCTTAACTACAAATTGTACCTTATTTAGCAAAAATGCGGTCAAAATAACAGCTTGTGTTACAGAATCTACACCTAAACTTTTTCAGATGCCACACAAGCAGCAGCAGCAGCATAAATGATCACAATGACCAAACTCTGTTACTCAAATTCGAACTTCCAACACAGAAGAGAAAACTAATGTTTTTTGACAAAAGGACTGTTATCTTGTCAAAGCTCATTGCTGATCTGCTCTAAATGCTCTGTTTATGGCAGCAGCGCTGTAGCTGGATCTCAGAAGTGCTTTCTGTCACGAGCAATCACATAATCAGCAGAAAACACAGCGCCGCAGCAAACACAGCAGCGTTTACAAGTCTACAGAAGCCGTGGGTTTGTTCAGTTTGACGTTTACAGAGTCTGCACAAGGGAAATTGGTCTCCTTTGGCTCAATAGAGGATGTGTGAAGAGTTTATGAGGGCTAACTGTATGAATGACAACACTATTGTTCTTTGTCCTCAGGATGGATGAGGGCACGGATTTTAATAACACCATTTTAGACATTTAAGACACCTTTTGTTGTTTTACAGTTTAACCCTATCCTACGCTTTTCCCCCTCAAGTTCTCTCCTCTTCCACCGTCATCCATCATCCGTGTCGCTGGAGGTCACAAACCATCGATCAGTCTCCACCTTACACATCACCTCCTGCTCTCGCTCGTGTCTTAGATCAATCGATTTGAAGTCTCAATTATAATGATGATGAGTGCCAGAATAATGATCTGGTGGTTTATGTGTTCAACTATTTCATCACTTTGTAGTTTGATAGTACTTGTACAGACACAAATAAAAACACCCACAACTCTATAGAGAAAAGAAAGAAAGAAAGAAAGACAGAAAGAAAGATGAGAAAACTCAAAAAACATGGCAACATAATATCTGACTTTCACACAAATCACACAAATAAAACAAACGTGCATGACTTTTTTTCTTGCAAGGTTTTAAGTAACTACAATAGTAATAATAATAATAATAATAATAATAATAATAAAATGCTAAAAAAAAATGCTACCTTCAATAAATTAAACGGTAACAGAAATAAAATAAAATATTTAAATTATGTAAAATTTTTTTTTAAATATTTAAAAAAAAAAAAACAAAAAAAAAACTTTGGGCAGAGGTAATATTTCTCATTTTCATTTAGTTACATTTGAAACTCTAAAATAACTAAAACTGATAGTAATAAAATTGACAACAACATTATTTAATTACTGAAACTATTAAAAAAACTTTGTGTGTGTGTGACCCAATCATATAGATACAATTTTTAGCTTTCCAATGTAAAAACATTTTACAATTTAATGTACCTGATACAGTCAGTAATTTTCTATCTCTTGGCAACAACACTAAAAAACAATTCGGTGTAAAAACAATTTTCACTCAGAACTTGCTAGTAAATGGCAAGAAATGGCAAGTGACACATTGAAATGACTTAAGTAGAAATATTGAAAGTCTTTGAAATCTTGAAAACAAACTTTGTTTTATTTACAACTTACAAATAAAATAAAGATCCTGTTCAGAAATGAGCATTTCAAATCTTTTTGTCATTATTTATCACTACCAAGCACTTTTTTATAGGTTTGACTTTAAAAGAGAAAATATCAAGATGATTTATTATTAACACAAAACACACAAAACTCTGTATGGAGACAATCAACAAACACATCAACAAATCATGCAGCATTTCAAAGTGCTTGAAATTGCATGAAATTAACTCCAAAACAGTATATTCAGTATAATTACTCAAGGTCGACAACAATAAGCAAGCAAATTCAGTGTGTATTTACTAAAGCAGAAAGATTAACTAACAATACAAAACAAACTCCAAGAAAAGAGTGCTAATAAAAAGTTAGGTGTTCTGGTGCCACCATGTGGATATGAATAGCAGCTGTCTGACTGAGCGAGCCGGTCATCGTGGCCCCCGAGAGCCGACGAGAGCCGAACGGAGCCCCGCGGGCCCCTCGCTGATCCTCTGAGGAAATCATAATAAACTCAAGTCCTGCGTTTCTGCCTTGGAAGTGGAGTTGGTCTTTTACTGAAGTTTTACAATGAAACTCAAGCTCAGCCAAACTCCAAACGTTGCCTGGGGACGAAAATTAAAACCACATGAGAGAGAAAGAGAGCAAGAGCGAGAGAGAAAAAGAGAGATGTCTGTTTATATGTTCATACTGATTGCAGTCTGGTCATCATTAAGAACAGAGAAATTGAGGAATGATAATAAGGTCTAATTTGAGAGGAATTTAAATCTCATCAAAGCATTTGAGGCCGTTTGTTAGGTGATCTGCTATTGTCAGAGTGTATTTGTAAATCATAACATGCATAAAGGGTGGGGAGTCATTCATGCAAAATGTGAAATGAAATGTAATGTGATTAAGGAAGATGCTCGTTTGTGCATGTATTTCCTGATCTGTTTGTGTCGGCCGCATCAGCGTCAGACACAACATGTGACATTTGTGCGGCACCAGTGTCTTTATTGGAAAATTCATGTCAGCTTCTTCACATTTGCAGGTCAGTATGTAACTGTTTGTAACACTTCATTTGCACCAGCTCTGACTGAGGCTGTGTGGTTTACACTGGAATCGCATACATGAACCATTTTCAACTGGAAATTTACAAACTCATTTTACAGTATATTCTCCCAGAGACTTAAAGGCATGCAGGACATTGTGAGGTGAGCTATGGCTTGCTGCACAATGCTTAATGAGTGTAAGATCATAATTTGGCACAAAGTGTCCTAAATGTAGTTTTGAAACTCTAAACAGATGTTGGGATGATCTCTGGAGTCTTTGACACACACGCTTCACTCTCAGGGATTTAATGACATCACGACCGCAGGTGCATCTAGACAATGTGTTTATCATATTAAACGAGACCCGGAAACCTCTGCGTCTAGACGTTAGAGCTCAGACTCGGCTTATTATATAGTTGCAAGAAAAAGTATGTGAACGCCCTGGAATTGGTTAGTTTTCTGCATTAATTGCTCATAAAATCTCATCTGATCTTAATCAAAGTCACAATGTGCTTAAGCTAACAACACACAAACTTTTATGATCTTTATTGAAACCAAAGCTTATGTGCTGTGGGAAAGAAAACACTTATCTTTACCTGTTTTAAGGTTTTGTGATAGTTCAGTTCAAATGTGTCCGCTGTTCTTCAGAGAAATCCTCCAGCTGCCGCTCATTCTTTGGTTTCGCAGCATATTCTGCATATTTGAACAGTTTACAGCAGTGACTGTATAATTTTGAGGTCATCTTTTCACAATGAGGATGGACAAAATGCATTAAGAATCGGGGGTGTAAACAGTTAGTGTCAATTGTACCTATTTTGTCTTCTTGGAGGGGCAGTGCTAAATGAAAATATGATATTTAAACAAAATAAGAAAAAAATACATCTCAAAATTACACAGTAACTGCTGGAAAGGGAACAAATATACAGAATTTGCTGGAAAACCAAAGAATGAGCAGGAGGCGGAGGAGTTTTCTGAAGATCAGTTGAACTGCTCAGGACTCATGAACAAACAGGTAATGGCAACAAGGTGAAGTTGACTTTTTCCACAAAGCTGTGAATGTTTAATTGCATGGTTTCAATGAAAACATGAAAGAAATGTGTTGTTAGCTGAAGCACATTGTTTTTGTCTGTACTTGTGACTTTGATGAAGATCAGATGACATTTTATGACCAATTAATGCAGAAAACTAACTATTCCAGAGGGTTCACATATTTTTCTTGCCACTGTATCTCTGCATTAAAGGAGTCAGCAACCTTTTTTGGTAACACTTTACAATAAGGTTCCATTTTTAGTTAACTATTAGTTAACATACTAACAATTAAAAATACTTGTAAACATTTACTAATACATTAATAAAATCAAAAGCTGTATCTGTTAATGTTATGTAATGGACCTAAGCTAACATAAACTAACAATGAACAGCTGTATTCTTATTAACTAACGTTAACAAAGATTAATAAATACTGTAAAAACATGTCATGGTCATTGTTAGTTAATGTTAAAGCGTGTGTGTGTTACATACATGCGCACACTTCAGTTAGCAGTAGGTAAACCAGTTATCTCACCTGAGTATGTTCGTAGATTTTGTATGTCTTGGACGTGAAAAGCAGTTAATTTCAGAATGGAAATATGAATCTTTTATTTGTAAACACCAAAATCTCATAATAACCACGAAGCTAAACCAGTTGTAGTACTGACTGACAATGGCATGTGTAAACATGGCTAAAGACACGAAAAGCTGAGGAACAAACAGACAAACCGATTTCCGCTGGAACAGCTCCGATTGATTCAAATGCGTGACTTTGATCATTCAGTTCAAGCGATTCACTAGCAAAAAACAGTTCAAAAGAGCCAATGGGAGAGTCATTCAGATCTGGACTTTGGAGCGCGTATCGCAAATCATTTGATTTAGATCAGAACTTCATGGCGGGTTCGTGAATCTTTTGATTCAAATCAGAGCGTGTTCGTGAATCATTTGATTTAGATCGGAGCTTCGCGGGTTCGCGAATCATTTAATTCAGATCGGAACCTCGGAGCGGATTCGCGAATCATTTGATTTAGATCGGAGCTTCAGAGCGGGATTGCGAATCATTTTATTCAGATCGGAGCGTGTTCGTAAATCATTTGAGTCAGACCGGACTTCGGAGTGGGTTCGCGAATCATTTGAGTCCGGTTGAACTTATGGTTTGCTTGAATCTTTTATTCAGATCGAGTGTGTTCGTGAATCATTTGAGTCCGATCCGAGCTTCGAGCGGGCGATTCATTTGATTTAGATCGGAGCTTCGCGAATCATTTGAGTCGGATCGGAGGGGTTAAGAAGCTTCATTCATTAAAGTCGATTTAGATTTAGATCGATCATCGCGAATCATTTAAATCCGATCGACTTGATCGGGTTGACGATTCATTTGATTTAGATCGAGTCATGAATCATTTGAGAGTCGGAGGGGTTGGCATTCATTGATTTAGATCGAGCCGCTAATCATTTGAGTCGGATCGGAGCTTCGGGGTTCGAATCATTTGATTAAAGATCGAGCTTCGAATCATTAAAGTCGGATCGGGTTCGCGAATCATTTGATTTAGATCGGATCATCGAATCATTTAAGTCGATCGGAGCTGGCCGGGTTGACGATTCATTTGATTTAGATCGGAGCTTCGCGAATTATTTGAGTCGGATCGGAGCTTCGATGCGGGTTGGCGAAAGATTTAATTTAGATCGGAGCGGGTTCGCGAATCATTTGAATTAGATCGGAGCGGGTTCGCGAATCATTTGAGACAGATCGGAGCTTCGGAGCATGTAATTCGAATCATTTGATTCGGGTCAGAACTTCGATTCGGGTTCGCAAATATTTTGATTTAGATCGGAGTATGTTCGTGAATCATTTGAGTCAGATGGGAGCTTCGGAGCATGTAAGACGAATCATTGTATTTAGATCGGGGCTTCGCGGTTCGCGAAACATTTGATCTAGATAGGAGCTTCGCGGGTTCGCGAATCTTTTGATTCAGAACAGAACTTTAGAGCACGTAACACGAATCATTTGATTTAGATTGGACTTCGGCGTTTTAATTTTTTTTAAAGCCATGTATAGGCCTAATTAAATAAGCAGGGCAATATACATTTATTTTTTTATATTTCCAGCATGCATTTATACTGAACTTTGCAATTGCATAAATAATGTTATGAGACTAATGTTTTAAAGTGATAATGCATACAGACCATAGTAATAAAAACGCTGCCCCTGAATAAAACAGACTAGTAAAGAGAAATAGGCCTCTATTTATTTCTGCTTTAGAATTTCATGTTTAATTAAGTTACTTGCCATTTCTTTGTAAATATCTGTGAAATTTACAAGCGATTTCTGAGTGAAAATTGCTTCAAAGTGCATCTTTTTAGACTGCAAAGAAATTGCAGCTGACATGCACTTAAGCAAAAAAGCCCAAAGAAATAATGTTTCCCAATTTTGATACACATCCACTGATTTGAAGTAATAAGTTTGCTTGGCCTGTTGCAAGTTGAACACTGTGAACTGCAGGACCAGAATAAAGGAATGACACAAACTCCTCATTATCAGATTCAGCTGTCAGTCATCAGCAGCATCTTCACTGATAGTCTGTCACCAAACCTGTTCTTCTTCAGCACTTGTTTCAGTGTCTCATCGAGTTGTTTTTTGCACACAATCTTGCATGTTTTCCTATACTGGACTGGAGTAATTTCCCTGTCTGGATTCTGTTTATAATTTTGAGTTCATGATCCTAATCTGTATCTTTGACTTCTCTCTTTGAACGCCCCTCATATGTTTGGATTATTGGATTACATCAGCACTGAATTTGGAACTGATTTATTGATTACTGAAACTAGACTGCAGATTTAGCTTTGAAGCTTTAATTGTTCACAGGAACGATAATCAAGTGTCATTGATACTGAAGGCATTACGCTGAATCTGTAATCTGTTCTGAGTGTATTTATCAGTACGGTTAGTCTGCGTTTCCCAGAACCCTTTCACTCATATGCTGCCTTCATCATCGAGAAGCTTCAACGAATCTTAAATCCAAACAGTGTGACTTGAGAACAGTGACGGATCCCTTGATCACTCTAATACAATAATCAGTTCCTTTCAGAAGACCTACAGTAAGCTTTATCATATTCATCAAAATGAAATGTATATTTGTATACATTTATGTGTAGAATCATGTGACACTAAAGACTGGAGTAATATGCATTACATAAATAAACTGCATTTCACAGCACAAGATTTGTCCCTTTTTGCTTTTTAAAAAGTAATTGGAAACCTAAGTCTACAGTTTTTGTAAAATAAGCAGATCTTTTCACCACTTGTGACAGAGAGAGAGAGAGTTTAAGTGTGGATTTAGTGCTTGAATAGACCTGTTTCCACCATCTGTTTGAATTACAGTCACGTGTGTGATCAGGAAGCAGCTGATTAGTGTCAGGAAGGGTTTGTTTTCCACAAATGATGCACTATAGACACCTTGAGCGCATCTGAAATTACCTTTTAACTCAGAGACAATTACACAGCACTGCATAAATGATTAATATTTCAGATTTTACACTTTCCATCCAAAGTGATAACATTAAAAGGGTCCTGTCAATACTTAATTATGAACAAAATGTGTGGGGTTTTTTTATATGGCAATGCTCATATATACATTATAGAAATGAACTGCATAGCCCAAACAGCTGATAAAAACATCACAATAATCCACAAGTAATCCACACCACCCAGTCCATCAGTTAACATCCTGGGAAGCCAAAAGCTGAAACAAATTCATCATGAAGATGTTTATAACCTCAAATCATTGCTAAAATATGAGTCCGTAATCCATAATAACACTTCCTCCAATGAAAAAGTCATCTGGACTGAATCAGGAGAGACATCTGCACAGATCAAGCACCGTTTTCAAGCCAAAACAGCTTTAAACAAATATGTGGGTGGATTTTAATGTGAGAGACAACAGGATACAGACTTTTTGACTGTAGAAAGCATTATTATGGACTATGGACTCATATTTTAGCCAGAAACTATTTTAGTCAGCTGATAACAGGACTGATGTCTTAAGATTTATATTTAGGCTAATTGCATTTCAGTAAGTGACAAAAAGCTAATATTTACATTAAAATAACACTGTGCCATCAAAAAGTAGCATAAAAATTAGCTCATGTTCTTAAAACTATATGCACTTGTCTCTTGGGAAAATCCAACCATATTTTGATCGACTCTACTGTTACACAGAGCAGATATTTATCAGCTTTGTGTTTATTTTGTTGACTGTTTCTGCATTAATTTGCTGATTCCCATAGCGACCTCCGTTTACAAAATGAGCATTTCCTAAATGTTTGATGATTGTATCTATAATAGGCTACTCCAGTCTTCTCCATTGGTACTTAAATACAGAGACAAAAGAACTTCTTCAGCTTCATTTCATCGCAGGTCAAGACAGAATTCAACTCTGACATTTGGATTTTTTATTATTTGTTCACTCAACAACAAAGCACCACAGTTTTGGGATCTACTGAAGGATTGTAAGTTTGATTTTCTCTGTTTAACTGAGACACGGCAGCAACAAAATGACTTCTCCCAGTTGAATCAGTCAATTCCTCCAGGTTCTGTTTATGCTTGCCAACCCCAAGTTTTGGGTCAAGGTGGTGGCCTAGCGATCCACCTTATTTTTCAATGGGAAGTAAGGTGTTTTCTAGTAATGTGTTAGACTTCTGGTTCATTAACCATTAAGGCAGAGATCTTCAACCCTGCTCCTGGGGACCCACTCTCCTACAAAGTTTATTTCCAACCTGTTTCAGCACACCTGCCTTTGTAGTTTCAAGCAATCTTGAGGAGCTTGATTAGCTGCTTCAAGTGTGTTTGATTAGTGTTGTAGCTAAACTCTGTAGGATAGTGGGTCCCCAGGAACAGGGTTGAAGATCTATGCATTGAGCCAGGGGTGCTCAACCCTGGTCCTGGAGATCGACCTTCCTGCAGAGTTCAACTCCAACCCTGACCAAATACACCTGAACCAGCTAATTAGGATCTGAAGGAGCACTTGATAATTATAGACAGGTGTGCTAGGGTTGGAACTAAACTCTGCAGGAAGGTCAATCTCCAGGAACAGGGTTGGGCACCCCTGCATTAAGCTATTAAATTTACAAATGGCCGTGCCCACTCTTACAGGAACAATATGGTGGCTAATAAGAAATGGAAGGTGTTTATTATATCTGTACCTTCTTATTGTTATTGTTATTTTTTTTAATCCATTATGTTACAAGTTATAGACCACTATCATAACTACTATATATACCATCCACATAAATCTAACTTTATCCTAATTTAATAAACTGGTGGTTGGAATACTAAAATATTATTCAGTACAATGAATAATATCTTAAGACCACCTGATGCTTTTTCATTATGTTCAAATTCTATACCTTGTGTGATACTTTTGACTTATTTTAATGATAAAATTAAAACTATTCAAAACTTTGATGACTCACAATAATGGGGCATGTAGTACAGCTTTTTCTAATTTCTGTTTGTCTGTGGCCGAATATGAAATAGCTAAGTGTGTCCAAAAATACACACTTGATAACTCAAATCATACAATTTTCTCTGCAGCCATAACTTCCATACTTAACCCTCTTAGTACGGTGTTGCCATATGGCAACAATTACTTTCTACTTATTTCCTTGTTATTCTGAAAAAAATACAATATATTGCAATATGTTAAATAAAAGGGCCAGCCTTAAGGTAGTCAATGATGTGCTGTTTTTAAGCCACATGACATTTGAATGTTCCTCCAAACACTTTTTGTCATCCCCACATGGAGGACACTGGTTGAAGTGCTCCAGAAATTGCTCTGTAAACCTAATTTCTGAATGTCTCTTCTCAAGGGAGATTTTTTTTTGCATCATCTTTGGGTAGTAAACTACATAATTTTATTCAGAAATCAATATTATCTAAAATAGTTTTTCTGTAAAATGAGAAAATATCAATGTTGCCATATGGCAACGCTGTACCACAGTGGAATTGAAGTAATGTATTTCCCCATTGGGCTTTTATAGATAGTAAAATCAATAATTTGATTGTAATTATTTATGTATTTGAAGTGTTTATTGTAGTATATATGTATTTATGTATAAATAAGGAAATTGTTTAGTCTTTGCAAAAAATGAATACAACAATATTTTACAGAAAGGGCAATAGGAAGAGCGCCGAGTTGCCTCTTCCATGTGATGACAATGAGGATGAGTTAGCCTTCAGTGACCGTAATGAGTGTGTTTGTGCATTTGTTTATGTGTCTGTATGTGTGTGTGGCAGATTTTGGTGGAAATTAAGACTGGATACATCAATTTCTAAAAGAAATGTGCATTTGAACTGAAAAGTAAATCATAATTTAATAGAAAAAGTAATTTTGGGCCATTTTCCATTGTGGTACATTGTTGCCATATGGCAACGTTTTCCTAAATACAAATTCAAATTTCAGTTTTTTTTTTTGTTTTGATTTGTATCTATTTCATGTAATAAAAACGTATGTGAAAAAATATTTCATGGTTAGAACATAATGCGTACTATAGAGAGTTAAGAAACCTGTTATATAATGTATATAATGAATAAATAAAATGAATTATTATTATTATTTTAATAGTTTACCTAATTAATCACTGCACATTGATGTTAGGGTATTTATTTTTTAACACAAACAGCTTTTGTTGTCTCTTTAAATTTCCCATTATTTTTTAAAGAGTTCCTTCGATTATAAAAACACAGTGCATGAATGTAAGTTTCAAAATCTCTATAATTAATACACATTAACATTGTTTCAAGATACACAGTTTAAAAATAATAAGGCTAAAATGTTTTCATTAGTCATTCCCTCCTGTGTATGTAATGAAACCTATCCTCCTTTTACTCATCAGTGATTTACACCAAAACAATCCAGATTTTCATTCCCTCCAATCCACCACCAGAGGTCAGCCTTACCTCATTATTGACCTCTATTTTCACATCTGCCACAGCTGCTCCTTGTTATCAGTGATTAGATAATCTCTGTATGTGAATAGCACTTTGTAAAGTTTAGCTATTTCAACATTGGAATTTTCCTTGTTTATAATTCCAACCTGTAATTTATATTATAATATATAATATCAAGAGTAAAGTGATTAGCAACCGGATGCTATTTTTTCCCCATTATTTCATGTTTTAGAAATGTAACATAATACAAATGATACAAAGCAGAGTTTATAATATAAAAATTATAAAAGTATAAAACTACTTTAAGACATATTAATGTTTTTATTTGATGTAATTTGCTAAAACCTAAATATTTCCTTTAAACATATTTTTTGACATATTTGAGCATCATCTTTTTTTTTTGTAATTCAGTGTTTTTATTTGTTTTCAAAGTAGCATATAAGTTACATCAAACAAGAAAAAGTATCAAACAATTATTACCCCCCACAACCTCCCCCCAACCCTCTCCTCACCCATCGCACTTCAGGAATTTGGGAAAGAAAAAAAATATATATATATAAAAAAAATTACAGGTACATATATAAAATACCTACAAAATTACTAAAGATGGTTTAAATGTCCAAAATCTCTCTGACTAAACAGATACAATTCTTCCACATAGATAAAATGGTGGGTTTAGCATGATTGGTCCGTGTTGAAGACAGTTCCAAATATAATATCTCAAGTAAAGAATGTAACCAGTGCTTAATAGAAAGGTCATGTGGAGGTTTCCAACGTTGAACTAAAAGTTTTTTTTGCAGCAGTCGAGGCAGCCAACCAAAATTTCCAGTCCTTCTCCTTTAGAGGAAACTGAGAGTTGTCATTCAACAATAACAGAACAGGGTCTTTGGGAAAACAAATTCCAGTGATCTTGTACAGAACATCAAGCACCATAGCCCAGAAATTTTGCACATCTGGACATTCCCAAAGCATATGCATCAGCGTGCCCATGTAACCTGGCCCACAAAAATTACAATAAGGGTGTGGTGATAAACCCATAGCATGTCTTGTGCGCATGGTTAAATAAGCCCTGTGAATAATTTTAAAATGGATAAACTGATGATTGGGGTTTGTGGATGCATGAAATGTATTATCCCATACTTTTTCCCATTCAATTTTACTATTATTGGGAATCAATTCAGATAACCATGCTCTTGCTTTTGGAAAAATCTCTGCTTCATGAGTTGCAAAACAGAAGTAAAAATAAGAAACCGTTCCTTTGTTTGGCGCATTGTTAATCCATTTTACTACTGGATGAGTTTGAAGATCAGTACCCCAAGGTACCTTACATGCCTTTAATGCTGCACGTAATTTAAAATATAGAAACAGAGTATTCTGAGAAATATTAAACCTTTTAATTATTTCTTGAAAATCTAGGATTGATTTTTCTCCTTTTATGTCATTTAATATTAGAATACCTTTTTCTGCCCAGGATGGCTGTACAAAAGGTTTTCCACCAGAAAGTAAATTTAAATTGTGCCAAATAGGGGTATGAGTATGCCATACAGTTTTAGAAGAAAAGAGACTTTCTATTTTCTTAAATATTTGAAGAGTGTAGGACAGAATAGAACCATAGTATAGTGAACACTTCCTGTAAGAAATGCCAGAAAACAGTCTTGCAGACGAATTGGTGAAATTAGATCTTTTTCTATTTGTTTCCACGAAGACTGTGAACAAGGATCAAACCATTTCACAACTGGGAGATTTGAGCATCATCTTATCTTACCAGCAGATCATATATTATTCCAAATCTTGCCAGCAGGTGACATTATATTATTTACATTTCTTATTAATACAACTCTAAACAGCATCTGGTAGACTACTATAGAATTTCATGTATTACCAGCAAATACTTTTTATTTAAAGGATGTGTCTTCAATGTTTCACACAGTGGTTTATTTTTTATATCCCATAGCTGTAGTAAATCTTGCGGGTTGTTAGTGATTAAATATTTTAAGTTATGTTCGATGCAACAAGCATGTTTAAAGGGGTCATCGGATGCTAAGTTCACTTTTACATGTTGTTTGAACATTAATGTGTGTTGGCAGTGTATGTACAAATCTACCCTATAGTGATAAAAATCCATGCAGTGGTTTTAAATCAATCTGTAAAAATAATATTTCCTTTTTTTAAATCGACCCATTCTCAGATGCCTGTAGTTGTGGCATCACACCGACAGAGGCCACTCCCACGATAGTTGATTGACATGAGCATTTTACCTCAGATCAGCTGTAACAGTCCGACCTCTTTTGTTTCGTTGCCGGAGCAGGGATGTAAGTTAGACAAGAATATCTCCAATTGAGCGATTGAGGTGTTGTGTTGCTGGATGTAATAATGAACATAGTGGTCGTCATTTACTCCCGACATCTGAGCGGCTGAAGATGCAGTAAATTACGTTTGTTTGTGAAGGGAATGCGCCTTGCGATCTACATATATCCGTCTGTTTTCACGCAAATCATTCATGATCCAGCTTCACTTACAGCACAAGTGAGTATAAGTATTTTTTTATGAATCTTTGAGATCGCCTTTTCTAATAAAGTGCTAGTTAGCAAGTTTAGTGGCTAAACGCGGCTAAATGTGGCTAAAGTAAACAGGCTCGTCACTCCACAGAGAGAAGAGAGGGGCGGGGCTTTAAATTAACATTTAAAGCAGCCTCGACCAGAATGAGATGATTTTTGCAGAGATGATTCTGGAAAGGTAAAAATGATGTTGTTTTACACAACCATTGAGAATTTTTAATCAAAGTATATTATAGACTTTTCATTAAGACCCTAAAGAATCATATCAGCTTGTGGAAAATGGGCATCCGATGACCCCTTTAAATCATAACAGTTACATGTCAAATATTCATTATTATTAATAACATTATTATTAATGTAGTCTGTTTGCTGATAAAAGCTCATGTTTTAAAACAAAACTCACTTAAAAAATTACCAAGGTTCGTTAAAATGCCATAGTTATTGCTCGTCACTACGACAAAAGTAGTGCAATTTTTTTTAGCTGCAACGCCTCAAAAACTAATAAAAAAGATGTAAAAGTAAACAGACGGGTTTACACTTATAATATTTGATTAATATCTGAGGCAACTTCTGTGGTAAATGTTTGTAAGGGCATAGTGATATTGGCTTACAGTAATGTTAAGGGCTAATTTCAGAGCAGAGACTGTATGTTGGAAAGTGTACGCCCTCAATGCAGTCACAAAGGCGCGTGTCTAACGACCAGTGAAAAGGGGCACAGTGAGGGTGTTGCTCTTCCATCATTGTTAAATATGAGAGGTTAGTATGAAGACTTCTGAAGATCTTCCCCTGCCGCTCTGAAGACAAAAGAAACAGAAGCTCAGGCCTGATAAACTTCATTATCAAATCGACTTTGGCGGCAACAGGACAATTTGTAGTAGGCTATTTGTCTTCAGCGTGAGTGCCGAAACAGAGGAAACCAGGAAATAAAGTGCAGCTGAAAATTGGAAATTGTACAAAAATGAAGTAAGTTGTTTAAACTGAACTAGATACTAAGTACATTTAGTTTTGTAGTTAAAAAAATAGATCTAGGGACAAACAGTCATTTTGGGGTTGATGGGTTCTTTTTTGGATGAGTGTAAATAGAGACTTTGGCAACTACAAATACAGAGAGACACGTGGCGATGTTCTGACTCTGAGTTTAGCTTATCAAGATGAATGTTTTCTGTTTTCGCGCGTTTCATTCTTATCATCGTTTTTCAAAAACTGGAAATGCCCATGTGTAGTGTTTTAAAGGAGTTCAAATGTCTTTTGCATGAGCGAACGTTCTATTTTAGACCGAATGTAACGTTATTGTGGAAGGAAATGTTTCATTGTAACATTAGTTGCGGGCAGCATATGGCGCGAACTTGCGCGTTTCGCCGGCAAAAAGGAAAAAGTTTGTGTTTGTTTTATCCCATCGAGAAGGTCGACACTTTAGCGTTGTTTCTCATTGGGACACGCTGAGAAAGCCAAGCCTTTTGTCCTCAGGGGAAACAGAGAGGGCAGAACAAGGCGTCCCGGGTTCCGGAAAGGGGTACACATGGACCAGAAAACCACTTCCCCTGTGCGAATGCGAGGAAGCGATGCGATTAAAACCAAAAAACACGTGGAACACAATCGATATGATTCCATTGTTTCTGGTAAATGTGTAATCCTGTGGAATCGGAATAAAAAAACGCACACAGAAAGAAGATAGCTGCGACTTAAATCACAATTCTTAATTTGTTTCTGCAATTTTGAGTTTGTTTCTCACAATTCTGAGTTTCCCCCCCTCAAAATTCTGTTTACATTTAGTTTTCATTCACGATTCTGTTTTCCGCTGTGTTTCTGTGTTTTCTTTTTCACAATTCGACTTTTCTTCTTAGAAATGTCAATTATCTCGCTGTTCTGAGTTAATATCTGACAGTTTTCCTTTGCTCTGATTTGCAGTCGGATTCGAAAAGATTCGATTTGGTTATTGTGAACATGGAAGATTCGGCCATTTAAAAGATTCGATTCTTCACCAGAGGAGCGCACGAAAAGTTTATTCGATAATAACCAGAGAGCATAAAGGATTAAAAACATTTGATTCAATACTAAAATCCCACAGTTCTGACTTTCCCCCTCAACATTCTGAGTTTACATTCCAAGTTTTCATTCGCGATTCTGTTTTTTTTCCTGCCACGAAATAAAAGGTAATTGCGACTTGTATAATTTTTAACAATTCGACTTTTCTTCCTAGTAATGTCAGTTATCTTGCTATTCTGAGATAATATCTGACAATTTTCCTTTGCTCTGATTTACATTCTGTTAAGAAAGATTCGAAAAGACTCGATTTGTTTACTGTGCGCATGGAAGATTCGGCCATTTAAAAGATTCGATTCTTCACAAAAAGAAGTGCATGAAAAGAGTCGATTCCATTATTAGCAGAGAGCTAAAAGGATTCAAAACATTTTATACAATTCTGACATTTTCCCCCTAAAATTAATTGAGTTTACATTCTGATTTTTTATTTGTGATCCTGTTTTTTTTTTTCGCCACGAAATAAAAGGTAATTGCGACTTGTATTTTTATTCACAATTCACTTTTCTTCTTAGAAATGTCAATTATCTCCCTATTCTGAGTTAATATCTGACCATTTTCCTTTGCTCTGATTTACAGTCTGTTAAGAAAGATTCGAAAAGACGCAATTTGGTTATTGTGAACATGGAAGATTCAGCCATTTAAAAAAATTTGATTCGTCACCAGAGGAGTGCACGAAAAGAATCAATTTGACTATTAACAGAGAGTGTAAAGGATTCAAAACATGTGATTCAATCCTTAACAAGAGCATGGTCACTAAAGTACATTGGAGGTGGGGAAGACTGGAATAAATCCTGACATCATGTTGCTTTTGGCGAGGGTCACTCAGGGTCAGGCATAGTTGGAGAGAGGACATGAATGGAAAGTTAAGGGCAAACTTAATGTTTCAATCTTGCTCTTAAGACTTTTAAACATGAACGTCAGCTTCATTATAAAACGTTTTGTGCTTATAAACATTTATAGAAAGGTGTGTCTGCTCTTTCATATGTACACACAGGGTCAGTGATTAAAAATTCACTGAATGGGCATTTCATAGGGGCCATCCTCCATTTCTCTCCTCATGGGAACTAATGAACAGTCATACCTTAGTGGTCCCCTTTAAACAAACACACAAAATGTCAATCGTTCCAGTCGAGTGACTCACAACTCAGTGGATGAAGCTGTTAATAGTTACTTTTTAACTATGCAGTGTGTGAAATGTGGCTCGTACACCTTTATGCCAAGATGTTTACAGTAGATGCCCAATGTTTTTAGTAAACACAAGATTCTCGAAACCGTTCCCCGTGCGTACTGTACACAAACATGCACGTGCAACTGATTACGACTGAATTCTCCTGGAAATTGGAAAATGCATGATCTGTCCAAAAGCTTTCTACCATCGTCAAACCTGCTTTTTGTCATTCATCAGAATATGAATGGAGATTATTTTAGGCACGTGGCGTCTTAGGCCGTGTGAGTTACAAAAAAAACCCGTCCATAAGCTCGGCATTTGAGGACAATGATGTCTAGTGGACTGTGTCTAATCGTGTTAAACGCAACACGCTGAATCAGTGTCCTGCTGAGATCCCTGCAGTTTCTTCTCTCTGCTTTCTATGTCTTTGTATTACTTGTATTCCTCCACCCACACTCTTATCGCTCCCTTTCTCTGTGTGTATGTTTGTTTGGCTATCCGAGTTATAATGACCGATCCCTTTCAGTCATGTCATGGGATAAGCCGACCCCGTTTACAAACAAAAACTTGGGCGCACCTGGAGCAAAGTTACATTGTTTCTAAAATCAGAAGATACACATTTCTCCTGCCTTTTCAGATGCAGCCCTTGATTTAATAACTAAACGAAGGATTCTAATTTGTGATTTAACAAAGCACGTGTGATTTGTGTTGCTTGTGGTTTTTATTACGAGTAGTTTCGCAAAGAGCAGCACATGCAAATTGTTTGGGCACAGCCCCTTTAATAAAAGGTTTTGCGTGTGTTAGTTGTAGCTGATGTTAGGGAGTGTCTGTTTTACGTGTCAGACTAAATCCCAAAAATTGTAAGAATGAAGATTTGTAGGTGTCGGTTTGAAAGACTTTTATAATGTTGCGAAAGATTCACATGATAATTTCTGTTTATAAAAACTTAGTTCATCAGTGATTCCTAAAAAAATGCGTTGGGGTTTTCACAAAAATATTGAGCATAAAAAAACTTTGAAAATCATAAGAAATGTTTCTTGAGCAGAAAATGAGTATCTTTTTTTTTTCTTCTGAGGAATCATGTGACACTGAAGACTGGAGTAGTGATGCTGAAAATTCAGCTTTTATCACTGCAATAAATTACATTTTATTATATATTCACATAGAAAACGGTTGTTTTAAATTGTAATATTATTTCACATTTTTACTGTATTTTTGATCAAATAAATGCAGCCTTAAACAGAAAATACTTTCAAAAACAATGAAGACTGGAGTAATGATGCTGAAAATTCTGCTTTGATCACACAAATTATATTTCACTATTTTCCAAAAAAAAAGTTGTTTTAAGTTGTAATAATGTTTCACATTTTTACAGTATTTTTAACATGTAAATGCAGCTTTGATGAGCAAAAAAGACTTCTTTCAAAAACACTGAAGACTGGAGTAATGATGCTGAAAATTCAGCTTTGATCACAGCAATAAATTACATTTTATTATATATTCACATAGAAAACGGTTGTTTTAAATTGTAATATTATTTCACATTTTTACTGTATTTTTGATGAAATAAATTCAGTCTTGATTAGCAGAAAAGACTTATTTCAAAAACACTAGACTGGAGTAATGATGCTAAAAATTCAGCTTTGATCACACAAATAAATTACATTTTATAATATATTCACATAGAAAACGGTTATTTTAAATTGTAATAATATTTCACATTTTACTGTATTTTTGATTGAATAAACAGGCTTAATGAGCTTGCAACACCTTTTAGAAAAAAATGACAGAAATGTTGAACAGTAGTGTAGTAAAAAAAAAAAAAACTATTTGTTTGCATGTTATTTATAATGCATCCTATGTATTTATGCAAGTATATTAAATTATGTTATACTAGAATGATTGTTGAGTGGAGGAAATTGCAGCATTTATTTGTTTTTTTTCTTATTTAAAAGATTAAATGATTTGATTTCTGTCTATATTTGTGTATGGGGACATGACTCAAACCCACAAAATACTGACAAGATATGTTACTTTGAACATTTGTAAAATACAATTCTCAATCCCCAATGTCATTAGTAATAAACTGTATACATTTTAAATGTGTGTTTACTGACAGAGCCCTGACCCTGTTTTTCTCTGTTTGACAGGAGCATGGCTCCGTCTCTGCGGCAGGCATATAAGAGGCGATGGTGGATGGCCGTCACAGCCGTTTTGGAGAATCTGTCATGCTCGGCCGTGCTGTTGGGCTGGGGCTCTCTGCTCATCATGCTCAAAAGAGAAGGCTTTTACTCCCACCTGTGCACAGGTAATCAGTCGTACAACTGAAGCAGATCACAAGCATCCTAACAAAGGTCACCAACTAGCACCAAAAGAAAACCGAGCCGGAGTTCCTGGGAAACTTGAACTGTGTGGAGACTTTAAAACTTAATAAAGTCTGTCTGCTGCTTTCATTGACCTTCTCTCTCCCTCTCTTTCTGCAGAAAATATAACTGAGAGTGTGAACACTAGCTCATCAGATGATTGGCTGAGTTGTGTGGAACAAGAAGAAATGCTGAACTTGGGCTTCACCATTGGCTCATTTCTGCTCAGTGCTGCTACTTTGCCGTTGGGTATACTGATGGACCGATTTGGCCCCAGGCCACTGCGCCTTGGTGGAAGGTGAATACACACCTACATACTAATGCTCTGAGTGCTTACGGTGTTTTACAATGGCAACACTCCATCAGGAAGCAACACATTTATTAAGAATGCACCTGAGTCATGGAGTCCCCACATGACTTTGTGCACTTTAAAGCACTGACTAATATGTTTATATAAATGCGTCATTAAATATGTATCGTGTATCATTACATTTGTAATGCTGTCTTGGTCTGTGTGTATTTATTTAATAATCACTCATGTTTTGTGTTTTTTCTTTTTTCTTAGTGCTTGTTTTGCATTCTCTTGTATAATGATGTCTGTATCAGCCTATCAACCAGAAGGTGAGCGTGCAAACAAAAAATACACAAAGAATGTGCATCAGTCTTCAAGTTACAGCAATAATCTTTTTTTTTTCTTTTTCTTTTTTCTTTAGACATTTAACATTCAAAGCATTGTTCAAAAGTCAGATTTTTAGTGTCTTTAAAGAAGTCTCTTCTGCTCACCATGCCTGCATTTGTTTGATCCAAAGCACAGCAAAAACAGTAAAATGTGAAATATTTTTACTATTTAAAATAACTGTTTTCTATTTTAATATATTTAAAAATGTAATTTATTCCTGTGATTTCAATGCTGAATTTTTAGCATCATTACTGCAGTCACATGATCATTCTGAAATTCTGATTTGCTGCCCAAAAAACATTTATTATTATTATTATTATTATGTTGAAAACAGCAGAGTAGAATTTCAGGTTTTTTTTTTTCAGGTTTATCTGATAAAGAAGCATTTATCTGAAATAGAAATCTTTTGTAACATTATAAAAATTTTATCACTTTTGATCAATAAATAAAAAATAATAATTTCTATAATTATACTGACTGCAATCTTTTAAATAGTAAAGTGTATTATGTTACAAAAGCTTTTTATTTCAGATAAATGCTGATCTTTGGATCAAAGAATTATAAAAAAAAAATATTGATAATAAATGTTTCTTGAACAGCAAATCAGCATATTAGAATGATTTCTGAAGGATCATGTGACACTGAAGACTGGATTAATGATGCTGAAAATTCAGATTAGTTCACAGAAATAAATGACATTTTAAAATTTATTCAAATAGAAAGCAGTGATTTTAAATGGTAAACATTAAAAATCTTACTGTTCAAAAACTTTTGACTGATAGTGTAGGAATTCAGTTAATTAAATTCCAATTTTATAGTCTTATAAATTTTACATTTTAGCAGTTTAATTTTTTTTCTTTAGTAGGAATAATAATTTTACTACTTAAAGTGACATCAATTTTTTTATTGATTGTTGCTGCTTTTAAATATAAGCTATTATTTGACCAACTTCACCAATTTTTTGAATTCTAAATAAGATGCAAAGTGTTCATTAAAAGTTCACAGCCATACCAAGTCTCAAATGTTGCATTTAGTAGCAAATTTAGTATTTGCATGTATGCCACTGTATAAGGATGCATGAATCATCATTTCAATATCATTGCCACAGTTTTGAGTTGTTCAGTCACACATTTTGATTGTGTAATGATGGTTTGTGCCTTTTATCCTAGTCCTCTCTGCGCTGATTTTTCTGGCTCTGTCGCTCAATGGCTTCGGAGGGATCTGTCTGACCTTCACATCTCTCACGGTAAGAAAAAAAACTCAGGAGCAGGGGGAGCATACAGGGTCACAAACACCTGCGGTGACTTGCATGTTTTGTGGTGCAGCTGTCACACAAAGCTTTTTGAAGTTTATTTTGTCCGGACATGTGTGTGGGTGTGTGTATTTATGTGTACGGGTCAGTCAGTGGATCGACGCACATGACCGAAGGAGAAATTCTGGCTTTTTCAGTGCCCACCAATCAGAAGGCTCAACTGCCCACACGCCTTCCCCTACGCCCATCAACCTCTAGCTGAAACAGACAAGGGCACAGACGTTGTATCCGCACTCGTCAACAAACAGATTGTGACTTTCCAAACTGCGTAGTGATATCACCTGCCGTGGGAAGGAAGTACTATATATATCAGTTGCCCTCAGATAGCCCACCACTATCATGCAGATGCCAACGCACACTTATCCTTGCACATACA
Source organism: Labeo catla (assembly GCA_012976165.1). Taxonomy (NCBI): domain Eukaryota; kingdom Metazoa; phylum Chordata; class Actinopteri; order Cypriniformes; family Cyprinidae; genus Labeo; species Labeo catla. Next base: position 122,344 of record VONZ01000128.1, read on the forward strand.
CACAGCTCATCTAGAGTTGCTCAATTGTGCGTGCACACTGCCCTACACGTGAAACAAACGCTGCTTCATTTCAGTGACATCCTGTTGTACGCTTCTGAGAAAAGCACATGCTCCTTGTCTTTGTTAACAGCGATTTTACTACCAGCATGGAGTCGGTGGCAGCTGATTTTGCTCTAATCACTTTATTTACCCTTTTCCACTTTGCACGTGCTGTATTCAGCAAGCCAATGACCTCCATGACTTTGTGTGCATTTTTTTTTTTCCCAGTTCCTCTAAAGTAGTAAGGAGTCTCAGTACAAAAAAGACCAATCACAAATGAGATCACTTTTAATCCCTTAACTATGTGTCCTAGACAGCAATGATATTAAGGCATGAGCATATGGAAACTTTTGCACAAGATGTTTCTTCTAAGCAAAGGGCTTTGCTTAGACCGTTTCAAAGTCTGAATTCAGAGATTTTAATATAAACCATTACATTATATTTATAAAATTTTTCCATGATTAAATTTCACTTGGTGCACCTCAGGGCTCTGTGGTGGGTCGCCTACTCTTTTCAGTTTATATACTATCGCTGGCATCTATTATGCAGTCACATGAGTTTTTCTATGACACATAGCTTTACCCTTTTGCATTTTATTGTAGAATACATGTACTTACAATGTACTTACCTAAGAAAGTACTGGTACTATAAGGTAACTACATGGGGTAGGGCTAGGTTTAAGGGAAGGTTCAAGGTTAGTACCTAGTTATTGTAATTACTATAATAAGTACAAGGTATTATAATAAGTACATGGTATTACACTACCAGTCAAACGTTTTTTTAACGGTAAGATTTTTAATGTGTGTTTTTTTGTTTTTATAAAAAATTCTCTTCCACTCACCAAGCCTGCATTTATTTGATCCGAAGTACAGCAAAAGCATGTAATTTTGTGAAATATTTTTACTATTTAAGATAACTGCTTTCGATTTGAATATATTTTAAAATGTAATTTATTCCTGTGATCAAAGCTGAATTTTCAGCATCATTACTCCAGTCTTTAGTTTCACATGATCTTTGAGAAATCATTCTAATATGCTGATTTGATGCTCAAGATTTTTTTGAAATTATTATTATCATTAATATTTAAAGTTGAGGGTTATTTATTTATTTATTTATTTATAGTTTTAGGGATCTTTGAATAGAAAGATCTAAAGATCAGCATTTATCTGAAATAAAAAGCTTTTGTAACATTATACACTCTACCATTCAAAAGCTTGGAGTCAGTATAACTTTATTCTTTGCTACTTTTATTTAGCAAGGATGATTTAAATTGGTCAAAAGTGATGATAAAGACATTTATAATGTTACAAAATATTTCTATTTCAGATAAATGCTGTTCTTCTGAACTTTCTTTTCGTCAAAAAAAAAAACTGAAAAAATTCTGCTCGGCTGTTTTCAGTTTAATTTTTAAGAATATTAGAATGATTTCTGAAGGATCTTGTGACTGGAATAATGATGCTAAAAATTCAGCTTTGAAATCACAGGAATAAATTACATCTTAAAATATATTCAAATAGAGAGAAGTTATTTTAAATAGTAAAAATATTTAAGAAATGTACTGTTTTTGCTGTACTTTGGATCACATAAATGCAGGCTTGGTGAGCAGAAAAGACTTCTTTAAAAAAAAAAAAAGTAGTAGTGGTAGTGTACATGAACAACAGGGCTATAAAATAAAGTGCATTTTATATGATCTGAGCTATGCTATCCATAGTAATGTTATAGCTTTTATTGTTTTATATTCCCACTTGTCAATAACTGTCTTTTTTATATACATTTTTATGTGCCTCTGTAAAAATGAACCATAACATTTCTTTATCAAATTCTTCCAAGGTCAAATTGCCATTGGTGTACCTCAGGGTTCGGTGTTAGGTCCGTTCCTCTTTTCAGTATATATAACATCGCAGACACATCTGTCATCCAGGAATATGACACTGCTTTACCTCATTTATTTTCATTCCACATGATCTGAGCTGTGCTATCCACAGTAATGTTATTGCTTTTATTGCTGTTTTTGTCTATTTATATTTTTATAAGGACATTTATGAGAGAATTTGAAAGAAAGTTGCTTTCTCCTGAGCAATGAACACCTTGCTTTGGATACTGTCCTGGCGTTTGAGGCGTGCAGCCTTCTGTAACAAGTTCAGGTTGAGGTTGTTGTGCCACTCTGTGTTTGGGTGTGAAAATCACAAGGAAGTACCAATGTGCTTTTTCACAGAAGTGCGTTTTTAACCTTCTAATTTCACACAGGGACGTAAAACACACTCGCACATCCCTGTAAGTGTCTGGAAAAGCACAGCACAGCTTGGAAATTCTTGGAAAATGTGGAAAACAAATTTGATACATATCCACAATCCACAGCAGGACTTCCTGCTTACTGAAACATAAATATTTCTTGAGCACCAATGTGTGCATTTTACACTTAATTAGGAATGTTTAAGTTGGGCATCACTATCACACTTGCATATACTTGTGGTTAGACCTCATGTTGACTTCACACATCAAGGTGCCGAGTTTTTCCATGGACTTGCACCACTTGTTTTCAGAAAATATAAAAATCATTGCAAGTGTAGGTTCCGCTGCATTTGTTATGATTTTCCAAAACTGATAACGGTGTGCTTTTCCTTTCTTCCTCTGATAGTTGCCTAACATGTTTGGAAGTTTGAGCTCCACCGTGTTGTCGCTGATGATCGGCTCCTATGCTTCATCAGCCGTCACCTTCCCTGGAGTCAAGGTATTTGTTTTTTCATACGTAAATAAAGGTTGAACCTGTTTGACGTGTGCAGTGTGATCGGAATTAAAGCCTCTGATGAAATGTTGCATCAGATTGAATGAAACTGAACTCATCACATTAAAAGCAGTTAAGCTAAGGTATTCATTCATGTATTTACTCTGGGTTTTGAGCTATGATTAAGTACAATCAAATATAAGTTCAGTAAAAATTTGTGTTTTCAGAATCATCTTGCATCAATTTAAGATCATGTAGCTATTCTATTTTGAGTGTAGAATTAATACATTCAATTCAATAAGTAACTTTGAAATATTACAATTTAAACTGTTTCCTATTTTAATACATTATTAATTGGTGAAGTTGGTTAAATAATGGCTTATATGTAAAAGCAGCAATAATCAATAAAAGTGTTACTTTAAGCAGTAAAATTATTATTCCTACTGAAAAAAATAAACATTTAAATAGCTAAAATGGTCAATTTCTGATTATAAAATTGGACTGAATTCCTACACTACCAGTCAAACGTTTTTGAACTGTAAGATTATTTATTTATTTTTTAAGAAGGTTCTTCTGCTCACTAATCTTGCATTTATTTGATCCAGAGTACAACAAAAACAGTAAAATATAAAAAAAAAATACTATTTAAAATAACTGCTTTCTATTTAAATGCATTTTAAAATGTAATTTATTTCTGTGATCAAAGCTGAATTTTCAGCATCATCACTCCAGTTTTCAGTGTCACATGATCCTTCAGAAATCATTCTAATATGCCGATTTCCTCCTCAAGAAACATTTCTGACATGATCAATGTTAAAAACAGTTGCACTGCTTTATAAAGTTTGTGGAAACTGTGATGGATTTTATTTTTCAGCATTCACAGATGAATAGAAAGTTAAAAAGCATTTATTTAAAATAGAAATCTTTTGTAACATTATAAATGTCTATACTGACACTCTTGATCAATTTAAAGCATCTTTGCTGAATAGACCTAATTTCTTAAGGGAAAAAAAAAAATTTACAGACCCCAAAGCCCATAATGATAGTGTAGTACATGCTGACCTCTGTTAAAACAGGTAGTGTCGCACTGTCTGTACGACTCTAAAGAATAGATGATGTTCTGCTGTTTAGGACCATGATGTTCTTTGATATTTTGTCAAGCTGAACCTAGTGTTACACACACTTTTGTCAGCCTCATTCAGACCTAAAACCATCACCCAGCAAAATCTCTTTTTTTCCACCATTCAATCAAGCAGGTCGCACAAGTAGGAAAAACTCATTAATAATACATCTCCTCTTTGTTTGTGTCTCTCTTTCTCCAGCTGATATATGATGCCGGGGTGTCGTTTACTGTTATCATGTGGATGTGGGCCGGCCTGGCAGGTCTGGTCTGTCTCAACTGTTTCCTGAACTGGCCAGCAGAAGGGTTTCCTACAGAAGAAGAGATTAAGATGTTAGTACAAGTCTTGTTAACCTATATAAACCTCAAAGATTACCCAGATACTCTGCAGTCATGTAATGTTACTAAAAATGGCCAGCCAAACCATTACCCGATTACTTAGAAATTGTAATCCGTTACTGACTAGAGATTACATGACAAAAATTATAGTTACATAATCCATTACATTACACATTTTAGGTAATCTAGTCAGATTACTGTTTGGTTACATTTAGATTACTTTTGACCAAACTCAATGATCATATTGATTTGCATAGGATAATTTTGTGTCATATGTGACCCTGGACCACAAATACATTTGTAGCATTAGGCAAAAACACTGACTGATTTTTCTTTTACGGCGAAAATCATTAGGATATTAAGTAAAGATCATGTTCCATGAAGATATTTTGTAAATTTATTACCGTAAATATATCACAACGTAATTTTTGATTAGTAATATGCATTGCTAAGAACTTTATTTGGAGCACTTTAAAGGTGATTTTCTCAATATTCAGATTTTTTCACCTTCAGATTCCAGATTCTCAAATAGTTGTATCTCAGCCAAATATTGTCCTATCCTAACAAACAATAAATAATTTATTAGTCTTAATGTGAATATGTAATCAATAAAAAAGTAAGCGTAGTCTAGATAGGATGATTTTTATTTAAGGCGAGACACTGCAGGTGAAAAAAAAAAAAAAAAAAAAAACGAATCATGATTACCTTACTTACCCAGTTGATTGATTGATAATTGCAAACTTTTTGGTGTATTACAAGATTTCTAAAATGTTACGTTTAAATGTGCAAATGAGGCATTGTTTAATGAAATCTAAATACTGGTTGAAGTCAATTTCAGAATTGTTGTTAATTTTTTTTTTTTTTTTTGACATTAGAGTCAAATGTTTTTACAGCGGGAATTTTGGGTGTCTGTCTTTTTTTATACGCCATAACTCAGAAAAAGATATTTTTCAAAATTTTGGGGGGGAATAAAATGTTTTATTTAATAAAGCAAATTATATATGAACAAATCCCTCTTTAAAAACATTCAGGAAATAGACAGGAATAAAAATGTAAAGTTTGGTCTGTGTAAGTGCTACTTAAGTGGAGATTTATAACTTTGTATAGGAGAAAAAAAACATTTTCAGAAAACTGCCTTTAAAAATATGGATTGTAATTGAAATCTATTGACCCAAATAGATTAAAGTGCTATAAAAGAAACACTTAACAGTGTCTCACTAGTCTGAAAAAACACTTTATGAAACATCAAAAAGCCCAAAATCTCAAACTTGAAAGGTGCATGGAAAAAATAGTTTTTGCCTGCTTTGTCTCCCCTTGATCTAATTACAAGTACTTAATTTTTGGAATCTGATTCTGTAATCCATATTACATGTAATCTGTTACTACCAACTGTGGAAGCCTTTAATGTGGCGACTGCAGGAAATGGTCTTGATTTCTGAATAACAATTCCTTATTTCTTCCTTTTATTAGGAAAATGAAGCAATCAGAAGAAAACCACACATTATCAGTTGAAGAGGTGACGAGAGAAACTGAGAAACCGCTGGCTGTAGCTGAGGATGCGCAATGTGAGACACCTTGAGACCGAGTGATACATTTTGAGAGCGTTTGTTACCATTGTGTGAACGTATAGCTGATGTGAAATATGACATACGAACTCCTGGAAATCTCTTTCTCAGCTTCGGTCCCGTTCCGGCGCTCCGTGTTCTCTCCCATCTTTCTGTGGAGTCTGATCACTATGGGAATGACTCAGTTAAGAATCATCTTCTTTATGGGAGCCATGAACAAGATGGTTGAGTTCCTGGTCACCCACGGAGAGAAGCACCGTAAGCCAAACTACAAAGCCTACATGTTATTCCTCTATTCATTAAAGCTGACTTCTGTTCTTAAAAAGCATTTCTGTCTCATTTAGCCTCTGATGAACTGGTGCATGAGGCTGAGGAGACAGGTGAGATTAACCTCTACTAGTCTGATACGGTCATAAATGTAATTGTGAATGAAACCGAGAACGTTTCGGGACAGTCTGAGCATGATAAATGCTTATGTTTTAACTTCCAGTGAGCTACTACTCGTCCATCTTTGGCACGCTGCAGCTCTTGTGTCTGGTCACCTGTCCTCTGATCGGATACATCATGGACTGGAAGATGAAAGAGTGTGAGGTGGATCAGAAGACAGAACAGGGAGACAAAGAGTAAGAAATTCAAGTTTTCAGTAATAACGCATGACAAATCATTTATCTAATAGTTTATATGGGCCATTCTACAGAATTGGTGCGAACTGTCCCACAACCAAAAAACACATTTAAAAAGCATTTAAATATTCAAATCTTAGATGTTTATTAAGATCCTTCTATTATCCATTGAAACACACAATAATATTTAAAATATTAGTACATTCAATTGGGAGGTGGCTGTCCCTTATGAAAATATTGAGATTATAACTTTTTTTTTTCTCCCCCATTGTTTTTAAAAGTATCTTTTGATTATTTATCAAAAAAGTAAAGTGGTTAAAATTATTTATTATAAATTTATTTATTTATTTATTTATTTATTATGTAACCATGTATGAAAAAAAACAAACATTTTTTTTACGTCACTACTGAAACAGTGTATGTTTTAGTCTATTGGCTGAGACTGATTTTAACTACACCCCTACATTTATGATCAGGAAAAATAATGTGTTCCTCTCTCATAGCTACAAGGTGTAAATCTCATAATTTTGCGGTAAATCTGTTCAGAAGTCTGAAAAATCTGTGTAACTTCAGGTAACGTCACTACCGAACACCTTTTTCTGCAGTTAAGCACACAAAATATGTCATAATTGTTTCGGTAGTGACAAAAGGGAACACATAATAGTCTCATTTGAGGGGAACAAAATTTTAGTACAGTTATGCAGTTTGTATTTTAGTATGTTTTAGTATGCAAGTTAAAATTCTGTAATATGATGTGGTTGCTACCAAAGCGTTACTGTCACTACTGAAACATGGGATGTTTTGTCAAAAATAAAGTATAATGAATTATTAACTAAACTTTTATGATAGTTTTTGGTTCAGTGTATATTCAGGCTAATGAATCTTTAACTTTGAAATCAGTATGATCAACTTTTTCCCTTTTACAAAGAAAAAACGGATTCAAAATACAACAAATCTCATAAATCACACATAGAATATTTGTAAAATTGTAAGTGTTTTGGATTTGCCTCTGAAAAAAAAATTCTAAAATAGCAAAAAAATATATTTACAATGTAGATATAAAAACAAAATCTTAATAGGTTAATATAACCCTTATAATTAAGTTATTATTAGTGTGTTTCGTCAGTGACAAATTTGGGGAGAGGACAAATATTCCAAAACTTTCTGAAAATACAATATAAGATTTAACTGCAAAATTACTAGAAATGTGTACCTTGGATATTATACAATTTGCATACATACCATTTTATTGGAAAAAGGCACATTTTTTTCCAAGACGTTTCCAATTCTGACTTTGTACTAACTCTGTAGAGTGACCCATATATAGAAGCAACAAACAAACTCCTGATGGTTCTGTAAAACATCGTCTTTGACTTTTGTCTCCCGCCAGAGCTGTTGCGGTACCGAAGCGTGACAGAAAGATCCAGAAGCTGACCAATGCCATGAGAGCCTTCATCTTCACAAATTTGCTGCTGATTCTGTTTGGAATCCTCTCACTCATAGATAACCTGCCTCTACAGGTAATAAAAAAAAGTCTGTTCTGCTGTGAAGATCTAAAAAGAGGACAATAGTAAACAGTCAGTTTTTCAGTTAGTTCTTTGTTGATTCAGTTCAATAACTGTAAAGTTAATCAGTTATGGAATGAGTTCTATAAAGTTCTATAAAGCAGCACTAAGTAGCTCATATTGTCATTAGTTTCATTGATTTTTCTAGTATTTTATTGCAGATACACTACAATTCAAAAGATTTGTTTTTGAAATCAATGCTTTTGAAAGAAGACTCTTACACCCATCAAGGCTACACTTATTTGATCAAACATGCAATAAAAAACAAATTGTGAAATACTACAATTTAAAGTAACAGTGAATATTTAAAAAAAAAAATCCTATGATGGCAAAGCTGAAATATGTCTAATCAATGTTGAAAACAACTGTGCTGCTTATTACTATTATGAACTAATAAAGAGCTATAAACTATACTAGAGCTCTTTAAATGCTGGTTTGATCTGATTGGCTATCAATGTTTTTTATCATTCATCTACTGGATAAACAAAAATGACTCTTTATTTTAAAGACCAATTCTCACTGTTAACTGTTAATTTGCATGCATAATAATAGTTACTGCATTACTGACCACATGAGGCACATGAGTTTATTTGCATTAATTACAGTAGATGGGAATGTTTTTATAAGTCTTGTTCTCTTTATCCAGATTCTGACGTTCATTTTGCATACTATGGTACGAGGTTTCATTCACTCCTGTTGTGGAGGACTGTATGCTGCTGTGTGAGTACAAACACATTCAAGTATTGTAGTGTTTATTTGTCTGTCATTATTTTAAGCCTGTCATTTAAGCCTGTCGCACTGGCACGTACAGACATAAAATCAGTTGGTTATCAAACTGCACCTCACAGGATCAGGTTTGCCCTGTTTGTGTGAAGTATACCTCAGAGTATGTGTAAAATTAAAACCCAGTAACGTGCATTGTCACTCAGGCAAATGGCAAATAAACCATAATGCCCACATTAAATCACACATACACCTGTCACCTGTCATTTCAATGCCACAACGAACATTACAATCTCAAAATTTGGAAAGCGTGTAGACTTTACACAAACTAAGTGTCTCTTTCTCTCTCTCTCTCTCTCAGGTACCCGTCCAATCATTTTGGTACCCTTACTGGGCTGCAGTCTATGATTAGTGCAGTGGTGGCCCTGCTGCAGCAGCCCCTCTTTATGGTTATGGTGGGATCTCTGAATGGAGACGCATACCGGGTAAGAAACGCACATTTGTAGCTGTTGTATTTAGGGGTGAAATGATTAGTTGACATTGACAGGTATTTTTGTTGTTGAATAGTCATTTGATCTCATATTAGAGGGCTGCATTGACCTTTAGTGCAGGCGGGAGTGGGCTGTCAAAAAAGATTTAGCGCGGGTCCCGTCGTCTCATGATTTGGTGCATAACAAGAATGATGGAGATTCATAAACACTGGGTTTGTCAGTGTTGCAGAGTCTTTGGTCGTACACAGATTACATTACTTGCCCATCATGGCACTGTCGTTTTTCATTCTATAGAAATAAATCATTTAGTTCAGTTAGAAAACGCTACAATTCTAAACTGAAAGTGTCTGCTCTACTCCATATGGCCAGGGTTGCCAGATTTGCATGACAAAACTAGTTCATGTTAGTCACAAAACATCCTGAAGTAGAGCACTGACAATATCCCAAATATCAAACTCAAAATACGTCATTTCCATAAATAAAGTACACATTTTGCAGTCACTGTTATGCACGCTGATCATAAACACAGCTCAAATATAGCCGGGGTTGCCAGATCTGCCTGACAAAACTAGCCCATGCCAGTCAAAAACATCCCAAAGTGGCGCACTCAAAATATGTAATTTCCATACATAAAATACACGTTTTCCAGTCACTGTTATCCACTGTCACGGGGGCGGAGCAAAGCGACAGACACAGTGGGTGTGACGTCAGGCCTCGGAGAGGCTTTTATTAAACAATAAAACAGAAAGTGTCCAAAAAGGGGGAAAAAGTGTCCAAAAGAAAAAGGGGGATCTGGTGTCCTCGATGTGACAGGGTTCCGTGAAGGAGGGGTAGTGTTCCGAAGGGAAGGGTCCAGGTAAGGGGCGGAGTCCGGCGGCCGCACGCGCTCCCCACTCAGGTCCGGGGCGCGAGGGGCGGCGGCTTCTCTAGCGGCATCGTCCTCCTCCACCTACGTGGCACTTCTGGGGGATATCACGGCCCGGCATCTTGGCCCGTCAGCCGTCACGGGTGCGGTCCTCATCCGAACCCGCGGGGTCCGGCAACTCGTCCTGCGGCGCTGGTTCCCTCTTCACCCCTTCCTGGACCCACGAGGACACCAGCGTGCATGCACGGGGAAGAGACCGGTCTCCTGAGGAGAGGCGCGCTCGGCATTTTAACAGCGGCGGTGATGAGGCTTCATTCACATCAGGTGTGCCTCATCACACGCCGCCAGACCTGGATGTTTCAGCGCCCCTCCTCCTCCCACACGCCCACTCCCGTCGGACCTGGTGAAGGGCGGCGATTACCGACGGGGTGAAGCTGATAGTTAGGGGGGAGGCAGCCGACTCGTCACACCACATTGATTATAAACGCAGCTCAAACACAGCCAGGGTTGCCAGATCTCTGTGACCAAACTAGCCCATGTCAGTCAAAAACATCCCAAAGTAGTGGAATTGACAATATCGCAAATATCAAAACTCAAAATATGTCATTTCCATTAATAAAATACACACTTTACAATCATTGTTATGCATATTGATCATAAGCACAGCTCAAATACAACCAGGCTTGCCAGATCTGCATGACAAAACTAGTCCATGCCAGTCAAAAACATCCCAAAATGGTGCACTCAAAATATGTAATTTCCATACATAAAATACACATTTTGCAGTCACTGTTATCCACATTGATTATAAACACAGCTCAAATACAGCCAGTTTGCCAGATTTGCGTGACAAAACTAGCTGATGTTAGTCAAAAACATCAAAGTAGTGCAATGACAATATCCCAAATATCAAAACTCATGTCATTTCCATAAAAAAGACACATTGTACAGTCACTGTTATGCGTATTGATCATAAACAAGGCTCAAATACAGCCAGGGTTGCCAGATCTGCATGATAAAACTAGCCCATGCCAGTCAAAAACATCCCAAAGTAGTGCAGGGAGAATATCCCAAATATCAAATCTCAAAATATGTCATTTCAGTAAATAAAGTATGCATTTTGCTGTCACTGTTATGCACATTGATCATAAACACAGCTCAAATACAGCCAGGGTTGCCAGATCTGCGTGACGAAACTAAACCATTCCAGTCAAAAACATCCCAAAGTAGCGCAATGACCATATCCCAAATATTCAAAATTCACTTCATTTATGCACATTGATCATAAACACAGCTCAAAGGCTTCCTACCATTAGTCCAATAAAATTCAGTGTCTGTGAGTACTTTTTAAACATTTTCAGCACATTTGAACAATGCTGATTTTGATAACTGATTGTTGTGATATTACATTTTCATACTGTTTCTACATGCAATTTAGACGTTAAATGTATTCTCTTTCAATCCCATCAGATCAACGTGGGGCTTCTGATCCTCTCATTTGCCGGTTTCCTGTTGCCGGGCTACTTGTACTACCATCGCAGACAGCTTATTCAGATGAAGGTCAGAGGAAAAGCGAACAAACTCACTCCTGTTGAGAATCAAGCTCTAAACCAACCGCTGGCCAACGGACACAGCAACGGTCACGTCTTGCAGGAAGCCTAACTCAATAACGGATCATCACAGGACCGTCACGGGACTTTTGACATTTCAGCACGCTATGGAAAACCCTGCCGTTTTTCACATCCTTATATTAACACACAACCCTTTCTTTTGTTGTATGAGAGACATTGGGCTGATGGCTGCAGAAGCAGGCATCAGATCAGTATTGTCTTGTTTGATGTTCAGTTGACTCATACAAGTATTTATATTGAAAATCTGAAAATCTGCCTGCGAAACAAATGCTATGTTTTTAAAAGAAATATTTATTGAACTGTGCACACGTTGGCTGTGATTAACGGACATGAACTACCTCAGCCAATGGAGCGGCGTCTGTCTGTTCAGCGTCTTCACCAAAGAGAAAGCGATGATTGATTGATTGATTGTATTAGTGTTTGTTTTTCTGTCTTTTGAAAACTTGAGAAACAGTCAACACAAGCATTTCAGCTGCCACCAAAGACACTGCTAATGGAGATTTTTAAACTTCAGGTTCACTACGTTGAGTGTTTATCTCAAAGCTAAAACATTTCAGGCAGATTTAACAAGATTTTTATTAACCAACAGAAATTAATTTGTGTGTGTGCATTCAGCTTTTTCTGTGCATTTTAGTTTCATAGACACTGAAAGGGAAATGTATTTTTGTATTTCTGTAATCGTCATGCTTATATGTGCTCTGTAAATAATGCAACGTGTATTCATATTTGCTTTTATGTGCAGTAAGCTCGCGGGATGGGTTGATAGGGTTTTTTTAAAAGGTCAGGGTGCTGCCGTGAGGAACTGATGGTATGCTTACAGCAGTTTTTCTTTCAGATGTCAATATGCATTTTTTGTTTTGTGTGAGACTACAGTGCCTTATGTTATTGAACGTCAGAATTCAAATCTCACCATGAGAGACACGGGAAACCAAAGCCATTTGTGTATATATGGATGCAATAAAGCCAGTGAAGAATGTATGAGAGGGAAAAAGTGTCCCCGTACAGAGTGCAAGAACGTCAGATTTGAAATACCAAACACAATAAAAAATGTAGACATTCTGAATTGTTCACTTAAGTCTTGATTGAGATCACATGAAGCATGTTGCCATCTGGTGGAGACTAGCCAGATCGAGATTCAATAGGTAACTTTATGCAGTGTTTATACTATTTCATTAACCCACAAGGAAAGCCGCCTCCGAGCCTAGAGGTTTAATTTGGGTCATGATATTATACGGCATTTTGACTTTACACTAAATCTGGAGCAGTTTATGAACAAAAATTAAATAGAAGTTTGCTAGACTAATCCAGTCAGCTTAAATGTTTAAAACTTGCTGTTTTCTCTATTCATGACATGTCAGAACTAATGAGAAAGACTAGTAAATCATCCACTGGAAAAAAAAAAAAGGCTCAGAGCTGTATTAGCATCTTCAGTCATTCATAAAATTAAGATGCAAATTCTCGCCCTCGAAACTACAGTCAGCAGGGAATGTTGTGATTCAAGTATAACTGCACGTACTCTGTGTTTTTGTTTAGTCTGAGTCACGAGGGAGCCGACTCCATAGTAGTTTGTTGCTTTCAGTAATTGTAATGTAAATGTTTCCAGCTAGTGAACCAATTTGCAGTTACCAGGCACTACTGGTTCGCCAGCCTCAACCATTAGACGTATTTGGGAGACAACAGGAGACAGCAAGGTCCCAAACCATGTGATGAGGGGCCACTACTCAGGGCCCTATTATTTAATTTTATTTTATTTATTTTTATTCCTTTTTTTTAGTAGGTTATTTCGGCAACTTATTTTTGTTAACTTTACCATCAGAAGATCTTAATATCCCTGACACAGTATGTTTATCTTTTTTTTTCTCAGAATTTTCTCGAAAGGTATTGTGGGACAGAATCCTTACTAAATTCTCTGGTGAAAAAACCAGCATATGCTGGTAGCTATGTTTTGATGCTGGGACGCTGGTTAGGTATGTTTTGATGCTGCTTTAAGCTGGTCCTTAGCTGGTTTATGCTGGTCATGTTGCTGGTCAAGGACCAGCATAAACCAGCTAAGGACCAGCTTAAACCAGCACCAAAACATACCTAACCAGCGTCCCAGCATCAAAACATACCTACCAGCATGTGCTGGTTTTTTCACCAGGGTTGTGCCATTCAAATACCAAAATGTATAATTTGTGTACTTTTAAAGACCAAAGTATGTTTCGGTTTTTCCCCGCAGTCTGATTTTTAACTGGTAACAGGTCGCACATGCACACTGACTTAAGTTTTGCACTAATCAGTTGCTCTATTAAGTGGCAACACTGGCCCGTTGTTTGAGGCCGCATTGACAAGTTCTTTATGAAACAGCAGCATCTTTAGTTTTAAAAGAGCACAAGAGCAAGCGTTGTGAGTAATGCATTACAAGTAATGCAAGTTACCAATAAAGTAACGCATTACTTTACTTACAAGAAAATATCTGTTACTTTTTTTAAAGTAACACCAGTTACTTTGTTTTCCCATGTATTGACTGACAGCTCTCCTGTCGCCATGCTGACAGAAATCGGGAGTGTTGTGTGCACCGAGTAAACATTGTGTTACTGTAGTTCTAGACTAAATGTAAACATGCATTCATTCATCACACTCGCCAAAAAAATAAAAAAATAAATAAAAAATTCAGTATTTCTCAAAATATATGAATACTCAGAATATGATGCAAATCTACAATAATTAAATGTTAAATTTAGTCATTTAGCAAGTGTAAAGGAACTCATATTATTGCAAAACAACTCGTATCCAAAGCAACTCCTGTTATTGCTGTTATTGTTTTGATTGCTTCTATTGTCCTCATTTGTAAAGTGCTGTGACAAGCCTTTACGTGTTTAATCCCATTTTATTAACCAACATCTTTGCTGCTGACTGTTGATGATCCAGTTCAACCATACTAATAAGCAAAAATGACTTTAGACTAAACTAACAATTGTGCTTCATTTTTTTTTATTTCTGAAGAGTGTTGAACTTTGTTCTCGTGCGTTCTAGACGTGAATTACTTTTCCTTCAGCCTGAGACTTACTCATTTCACTTTTGGCGTGAAAGATCTTTTATGTTAAAAACAAGTATAAAACTAATGTAGTTGCAGCTTTTGTATCTTTTTTCTCTGAGAAAAGAGCAATGTTATGCAACACTATACTAAAAAAGACAGCTTTTGACTGTGGGTTCCTTGTTCAACACCGCCCTCTCCTGACTGAATAAGGAATTTAAAAGAAGTTTTATTAGATTCCACTCACTTCTACTTGATTTCATAGCTGAGCATAAATGAAACAAATTATTTTATCTATAGCAATGTATGACTTTTTAAGAATTTATTCCTTTACATTGCTTTTTCAGGTCCCTCATATTTCCTGATTTTCCATGCAGGTGACTTTACTAAAATGTTATCAGATGCCTCTACTGGGTAAACTAGTTGTTTTAAGTAATGTGTGAAGTAATAAACCTGAAATGTGTAATCATCTTTAATGCATCATTTTGGGTGTGTTTATTTTCCAGTCCTGTACAAGACATCATTTTTAAAAAGGATGTATTTGCTCTGTTGCCAGTCATGCTGTGGAAAAAGTTAGTTTGAAACACATGTAAAGAATAACAAAGTTTATTCATTCAGGTTCTCTTTACAACCAGAAAAAAAAATGGCAGAAATCTTAAACAATCAGGCTTTGTAAACATCAGTCAAACACACTGGTCCATATCAGGGTCTCTTAACACTGATCAACATTTTCATGCGCTCACACACACATACACACACACACACACACACACACACACACACACACACACAGAGGTTCTATCTCAGGCTGTTGCTGTTGGGTTGAGATCCAGTAAGACCAGGATGATCAGGACTGTGTCGATTCTAAAAGAAAAAGACGATACAGAGAAACCAGACGTTGTAAAATCATTCACAGAAAACATCTACAACTGGGATCTTTTAATGCTTTCTCATTGTTTGTGTAAAAAGTTGAGCTTTTATTTACTTTATATGCTTTAGACATGTAAAACATCCATGTTTCACATCATTATTGGGTCGCTCACCTTTTTTTTCTTCTTGTCTTTCTTTTTCTTCTTGCGATCAGGATCATCATCCCTCTTTTTCTTCTTCTTCTTGGGGTCAGAATCTGAGGGGGTCTCTGCAGGGTAAAAACAGGCAGAGTTAATGCCCGTACATGTGCATGTGCATGTCAAAACACATCAGGTTTATGTGTCACCTGGTGGCAGAGGATCCTGAAGTCGCTGATGTCGGTGTTTGTGTTTGCTCTTTTTCTTTGGCGGCTGTATGTGCATCAGTCTGTATTGCTCTGGAAGCTACAACACACACGAACACTATGAGATGATGTTTTAAATGTTTTGGAAAACGTGGTCTAGTGCATTAGTTTACCGGGCCAGTGTGTAATCGAAATCCAGTGAGTAGAGCTCCTGTCAGCGGACTGAAAGAGTTTCCACAGACTGGAGGTTTTTCTATGAGAGAGCGCAGAGAACTGCCATCCTGAATGCCTGGACAGTCTATCATACCTGCAAGAGAGGTAATACAACTTACTATGATAAAAGTAACATGGCATACATCAGAAACCATTTGATTTTCATGGACTTCAGTGGATAATATGCATCTCCTTTTCTCAAAATCAAACATATTAGTTTACCTGGTAACTCTGGTAAAAAGTTGCTCAGTTTCTCCTTTACTTTCTTGCCGCAGAATTTATTATACGCGTGTTCCAGATTGTAGTGCGTGATGAGGTTCGTGTTTCCCGTCAGGTCGTTTCCAACTGGATCAAAACAAACACAAAAGCTCATCCAGATGCATTTTAACAAGTTACATAACATTATTACAGACAACTACTTTACGCTGTACTGTATTCTTATACATTACAAACGTATTTACCGGGTAGTTCTCGTAGTAAATAGAAAGGTTCGTTCATGGCACCCGGTTTTCGCAATGTAGGCCCCTCATCCCCGAGCTGTCCTGGAATCTGAGCCGCCGCCGGCGCTTGGTTTGGCGGCATAGGCGGCGGAGGTTTTCCGGACGCGAACCCCAAAGCTGCTGGCCCCGTGGGTGGCTGTGCGTCATTTTGTCCGAACAAAGTTGAAAATATTTCCGTCATAACTTCTGAAACTAAATCATGTATATATACTTAAAAAAAATGAACAAACAAAAAGGCCAGAACGTCTGCCGGTTAGAGTCGCATTGTGTTGGAGCATCTGACTCCTACTTCACATTATCAACAATAGCGGTACCGTAATGACACGATCATAAGCGCGCACTACTTGTTGATGCAGTGATTGTCAACAGTAGTGATTCACTTCACAGTACGCTTCCAGTTATTTAAAATAAATTATTGTATTCAACTAATTTCACAATTAAAATGCCAAATCTGTCATACATTTTGTACTCTTAAATCAGGAATCAATTTTTCAAAGAAGTCTCTTCTGCTCACCAATCCTGCATTTATTTGATCCAAAATACAGTAATAGCAGTAATATTTTTTACTATTGATATAATTTATACCTGTGATCAAAGCTGAACCAAAGAGTATAGAAGTACTTCTATACTCTTTGGCTGAACTTTCAGCATCATTACTCCAGACTTTAGTGTCACATGATCCTTCAGAAATCATTCTAATATACTGATTTGGATGAATAGAAATATCAGCATTTATCTGAAATAAAAAGCTTTCGTAACATTATACACTATCATTCAAAAGCTTGGAGTCATTTTTTTTTTAAGAAATTATAGACATTAATACTTTTATTTAGCAAGGATGCTTTAAATTGATCAAAAGTGATGACAAAAATCATTTATAATGTTACAAAAGCTTTCTATTTCTGATAAATGCTGTTATTTTGAACTTTCTATTCATTAAAGAAACCTGAAAAAATTCTACTCAGCTGTTTTCAACATTAATAATAAATGTTTTGAGCTGCAAATCAGAATATTAGAATGATTTATCATGTGACTGGAGTAATGATGCTGAAAATTCAGCTTTGAAATCACAGGAATAAATTACATTTTAAAATAGATTTAAATAGAAGTGCTATTTCAATAGTAAAAATATTTCAAAACTGTACTGTTTTTGCTGTACTTTGGATCAACTAAATGTAGGCTTGGTGAGCAGAAGAGACTTCTTTAAAGAAATCTTACTGTTTAAAAACTTTTGACTGGTAGTGTAAACTGATTTGTCACTTGGCTTTTTGACAGAAACCTTATTTTACAGCCATAATTTCATATATTTGAATACAAGCTTATATTACTTTATTTTTATTAAAGTATACTCTTGCACACACATACCATGGTGAATATTGTTTCCACCAATAATAAAACTGTTAACATAGGGCTTTAATCAAATATGCAATGTAAATAAAACTGATTAAGAAGGCTTCTTATAATGCAGGAGATCTCATAATTATATATTAGGATACTTAACTATAGTTTCTATAAGAATCTCTTCCATTGGAATGCTTTTTTCATTTATTCATTTTTTATACAGAGACAATGAAACAACACTGTTAAAAAGTGCAAGAGATGTTTAATGAATAGAGTACACATATTAATTACATATAACACAAAATAAACAATGCAGATGCACAATCAGATCACATTCAGGCTTCAGTAAATCCAAAAAAATGACCATGGATGTTACAGAGACCCAAAGTGTTCAGATGGGGAAAGAGTTGAGACAAAAGCTTCCAGATCTTCAAGTGATGCCTGCAGATAGAGAAGAAGAGGCAAAGATGAATTTATGGTAACATATGGCAATGCAAATGTGTAAGTGTATCAGTGAAATTATTTTTTTTTTTCTCATACCCTCCATTCCTCCACTCCTGCTGCGATGCGCTGCTCAGTGTGTGTGATGTTCTCTCGGCCGGCCTGCACCTTCTGAGCAAGACCAGCATTCTCCTTCTGGAGCTTCTTCAGCTGTATCCTCATATACTCTTCCTGCTTCTTATAATATGACACTAAACCGCTGCACACATCCTGCTCTGGAACGCCACTGGGACGCCTGCGATATAAAACATGAGCCTCAATGACAGCATCAAGACACAGTAAATATATAGGATGCAAAACTAAATGTTTAATTTCATGTAAGTGGGTTGCCAGATTGCAATAGAACAAGCACCTTTCACTGTAAATTGATGAGTTAATTACATAACATCCACATTTATCCATCTAGTCATAGAGCATTTTAGATGCATGGTGAGACTTTTTAGGTTGTGTAGAATCTGCAATCTCTGACCCAGCTGACCTGCTGAGTTTTCCATCAACTGGCAACTCAGCATGTTGAAATACTAGTAGGTAAATTGGCAGTGGGCGGAGTCACACAGACCAAAACAATAAGAGATATTCTGACACGGAACACACATGTCAAACTAGAATAACTGTCTGTAGCATTGGTTAAAAAACATTTTGGTCATTGTTTTTATTTTTATTTTTCATTATAAAAGACAATATGTGTGGAATCAGGTTATCATCATTCTGTGAACTCACCATGCAGCTTGTGGTGTGTCTTTAGCAAGCTCCTCCAGTCTGTCCAACTCTTCAAACTTCACCTGCAGGTCACCCTCCTCAATCACAGTGGCGATTTCTTTCTAAACACACATCGCACCACAAAACATATGAAATATCATCACTACTAAAACACAAATGTAAAAATATACAGATACCATAAAGCAACATTCGGATAAATTACGCTGCTGAATGTTACATTGATCAATCTGTCAAATAACCCACATGTAATTTGTGAGATGATGGTCAACTCAAGTTTGATTCCTATAGCTCAAGCGGCGCCATTCTCATGGGTTTGATTCCCAGGAGTACATAAACTGATAAAGTACCTTGAATGCAGTATAAATCAGTTTAGGAAAAAGCACCTTGCAAATGCATAAATGTAAAATGAGGTCTACAAATGAACGTCAACTTTACTGAGAATGCATGAAGATTTTCCCCATATATTCATCACCCACAAATGAGAAAATGTGTTTAACGCATATGTAATAAGTGTCCCAACAACATTTTGTCTTTCCATTTACTTTGGGGTGAAACGGGTGAGCTGGGTGTTAGTGATGGGAAAGACGATGCTTTTCGAAACTTTGAATGCATCTGTTTCAAAGCGCTTGAAAAGCCACACGCTGGTGGAAATGCCACAAAAACAGACCAAACATGCATAAAAACACATTTTCCAACTCCAAGTCCAAATATTTTATTGAAAGCATGACCTATTTATTAATTGATCTATGTTTTAATGCCATATCATCAACAAAGGCTATATTCATAACATTAACAGTATCGTTTCAATACATAATTTACAGTAATACAACATTTTCTTAAGAAGCTATCACTATACAAAAACATACAAGTAAGCTTGATCTAATAAATGCAGTCAATAAGTCACCTAATACCAATAATATGAAATGTCTGTGTATATTTTACTAAAATACAGGGCATGCTTTTTGTTCTACGAGTTATTTCAGGCCAATAAGAGACTAATGCAACTCTTTTTGTTGTTCAGAAATGTCAAATAGAATGTCTATAAATTTACAAATGTAATACATTTTGAAAGAGTTATTCAGGTCAGTTATGAAGCATCTTTTAATAAAACGTGACCCAGTATATTTGTAGCAATAGCCAACAATACACTGTATGGGTCAAAATAATTGATTTTCCTTATAAATTATTAGGATATTAAGTAAAGATCATGTTCCGCAAAGATATTTTGTAAATTTCCTACCGTACATATATCAAAACCTAATTTTTGATTAGTAAAATGCATTGCTAAAAACTTAATTTGGAAAACTTTAAAAGGCAATTTTCTCAATATTTAGATTTTTTGTACCCTCAGATATTTATTCAGCTTTCAGATGATGTATCATCTGAATCAGGTATCATGTAAGATGATAACCTGATTCATATGTATCATCATTATAAACAAAAAATAAACCCTTATGACTGGTTTTGTGGTCGTGGTCGTGGTCAGGGTCACAAATCACGTGACTCCGCGCTCCGAATCACTGGTTCGAAAACAAATGATTCGCAAAGGATTCGAAACTTCGTTTCGAAAAAGCCCATCACGACCATGTTCCCGACATTCTTATTTTACCTGTACTAAAGTCTGCAGTTGGCTGATGAACTGTTTGTGCATGGCTTCAGTCAGCTGAGGGTTCTGCTTTGACAGGGGCTGGAAATAGTGGGAAAACCTGTCGAAACTGACACACAGAGTGGAACTAACTTAGTAACAGACAACAAAACACATCTGTTTTAATGGTAATGAAGCGAAAAGCTGTATTTTATAAGTTAGCGTTAACGTTACCTGGCGTTGTCCAGCAGCCACTGCAGACTCTTCTCCATCACTTTACTGAAGAGTTTGAGTCTCGGTTTAGACTGCGATGATTTAACCGAATCATTCCGACGAGTCGATGCTTGAGACGAAACATCATCCACTTTATCCACATTACTTTTATCTGAAACAGGCTCACTGCTCTTTTCCGACTCCTCCATGTTTCTACCGAACTGTTGATGTTTACAAAAATCCCCGCCAAGACCAAGCGCGTCAAACTACGGAATGCGAGAAGCCGCCAGTTTCAAATCGTTTTCCCGAAACGCGTTTCTCCAAACTGAAGATTCATATTACAACTTTCACCCGTCAGCTGTCTCTGTCATCTATTTCTACTCTCCCCTCACTTTTTTTCACCACATGGCAGTTAGTCTATACGTCTGCAGAAATGAGTTTACTTAGAGGGCTGGTTTCCACTTTATATCATCTTCCAAAGGTTTATAAATGGTTTTATCGGCCCTATTATTTTCTGTCACTGCTGATGAGTCTGGCGTTTCCTATCGTCCGCAGCTGTCCGGGATTATGTGAGCATTTACCGTCTCAAAGAGAGGACGCCAACTCCTGCGCCTTCGACTGGGTCAGTGCTGCATTTCACTTAGAAATCTCTCATGCTCTTTGACATGACATTTTAAAGTCTTTGATATGGTATTTTATTTTTGATTTCCTGGACTAGCAGAAAAGTCACATGGTGCTGTCTTGGGAAATGATACTGTGTGTTGTCCCTGTAAATAGAATAAAACAGTATCTAAGTGTGCTATATTTAGAGCTTGTTATTTTAAATGTGTATTTAAGAGCAATACATTTATTTATTTTTGATTGTATTTACAGAAGCCTTTCATGCTCACCAAGGCTGCATTTATTAAATAAAAAATACAATAAAAACAGTAATAATGCGAAATATTATTACAATTTAAAACAGCTATTTTCTATGTGAATATATGTTAAATTGTAATTTATTTCTGTGATCAAACCTGAATTTTCAGCATCATTACTCCAGTCTTCAGTGTCACCTTTGAATGGTGGTGTATCACGATTTCCACAAGCAGAATATCAGAATGATTTCTGAAGGATTACGTGACACTGAAGACTGGAGTAATGATGCTGAAAATTCAGCTTTGATCATAGGAATAAATTACATTTTAACAGATATTCACAGAAGTCAGTAATTTTAAATGGTTTTTGAACATTAAGTTTTTTAATGTTTTTTAAGTCTCTTCTGCTCACCAAACCTGCTTGTATTAGATCCAAAGTACAGCAAAAACAAGAACATTTTGAAATAGTTTTTTTTTATTTCAATATATTTTAAATTTGATTTTTTTTTAGCATCATTACTCCAGTCTTCAGTGTCACATGATCCTTCAGAGATCATTCTAATATTCTGATTTGCTGCTCAAAAAACATTTATTATTATTATTATGTTGAAAACAACTGAGTAGACTTTTTTTCAGGTTTCTTTGATTGATAGAAAGTTCAGAAGAACAGCATTTTTATAACATTATACATGTTTTTGTAATCACTTTTGATCAATTTAAAGCATCCTTGCTAAATAAAAAAATGCTAAATGCTGATCTATGGATTTTACTATTCATCAAAGAATCTTGAAAAAAATGTACTCAACTGTTTTAAATATTGATAATAATAATAATAAACGTTTATTAAGCAGAAAATCAGCATATTAGAATGATTTCTGAAGGATCATGTGACACTGAAGACTGGAGTGATGATGCTGAAAATTCAGCTTTAATCAAAGAAAAACATTACATTTTGAAATATATTCAAATAGAAAGCAGTTATTTTAAACAGTAAAAATATTTCACAATATTACTGCTTTTGCTGTATTTTGGATCAAATAAATGCACGCATGGTGAGAAGAGACTTCTTTAAAAAAAAATTAAATATCTTGCTGTCCAAAAAATTTTGACTGGTAGTTTATATATGAAAATATATATTTGCAAACATTTTCTAATGTATAATTGCTCTGTGTAGAGGGAGGTGGAGATTTTAATGTTCCTCAGCGCTATTGTCATGATGAAGAACCGCAGAGCCAGTAAGTTTAAATGCATTAAATTTGATTGCATTCAGATTACACACATAAGATATTCATTAATAATATTTATATTGATGCATGCTGTTTTTTTTAAATTAAGGATTGATCTTTCTCTCTCTCTCTGTCTCTCAGTAACACTGGAGCAGCACATAGGGAATATATTTCTCTTCAGTAAGGTGGCGAACGTGGTGCTGTTTTTTCGAGTGGATCTCAGACTTGGCCTTCTCTATCTCACGCTGTGTGTGGGTAAATACATGACGGGAAACGTGGAAATATAATTGCACAATAGTCAAGAGTAAAAACTGTGATTCATACAGTAACAACTGTTCTGTGCGTTCTCTATGCAGTGTTTCTGATCACATGTAAACCACCAATTTACATGGGCCCTGAGTACATCAAATACTTCAGTGACTCAACTATAGATGTGAGTAAAAGAAGTATTAAAGGAGTAGTTCACTCGAAAATGAAAGGCCATCCAAGATGTAGATGAGCTAGTAGATAAGATGTAGATAAGCTAAACTAATAATTGTGCATGTTTTTCTATGTAATGTCAGGAGGAGCTGCAGAGGGACAGTCGTGTGTCATGGATTGTTGAGTTTTATGCTAACTGGTCTCCAGAGTGTCAGTCATTTGCACCCATTTTTGCTGACCTGTCACTTAAGTAGGTCACAACAACACACACTTGTTCTCTCACACTTTTTCATGTGGTTAATGACTTTGACTCTGTTCATCAGGTATAACTGCTTAGGCCTCAAATTTGGAAAAGTCGACATTGGACAATATGGAGCAGTCGCTGAAAGGTACCTCTTTTTCTCTAGTGTCTTCCACTCAACCTCAAAGTATTATTTTAGCACCACTTAAGGAATATATAATGCCTTTCTAGTTATGTTGAACTTTGCAGTCCTGTTCTCTCATTACAGGTATAAGGTAAACCCTTCACCGCTCTGTAAGCAGCTGCCCTCCCTGTTGCTCCTGCAGGGTGGTCGAGAACTCCTGCGCCGCCCTCTAGTGGACAAGAAGGGAAGAGCCATTGGGTGGAGTTTTACTGAGGTAAAGTGCTTCAAAAACCCTATAGTGTTTCATACATTTAGCTTTAACTATGTGTATTCACAAATGTTGTGTAAAAGAATTTGCAGATCACTCTTCTGAATTTGGGTGATAAAAGCACCTCTAGGCAATTAGAAAATGCATAAAACAAATAATTAAGTTACTAAACACTATATGATGTATAGCTGTGAAATACTATATCCTCATCATATGCTGTGACCTTCAGTAACTGTTGATTCTGGAAGTCTGAGTCCGGTGAGTGAATTTCGAGGGGGGACGGCGTTTCATTTCCAACTAGTTACGCATTTTTGAAAATTATTTCTACAAGGTATATTTCTACAATTAGAAAAGTGATTTCTACATTTACCCATTCAAAAGACTACGAAAGCGATCTCAGTTCTGCATATAAATGTATCGCAATGTAGGCTAAAAACGTACCAGAATATTTGTGTCTATGGTTCGCTGCGCAATACTGTCTTTTGCCATAATACCTGCAGACTGCAGCCAATGGAAAGGCTTCTCTGTTGATGCGTCCTGCTCCTCACAGAGTGTGAAAGCAGACTGCAGTTTTTGTCATTCATTATAACAAACAAAGTGTAGAGACGATGTAAATAATAGATTCAAAGTGCAGCGTAGAGAGCTTAATTAATTAAAATGCAAGTTTGTGAGATTGCGATAAACTAAGACAGGTGACAGCTTTTTAATGATTATAAAGGAAGTTTGCAAATGTGAAATTGAATTTATACAACAGTTTTATACATTTTTAATTTTATACAAAAGTTAAAATTAAGTGCCCTACAGTGACACTGTTGTCTGATTGTGCTATATTTCATCACCAAAAATAGTTCCAAACAAAGTCACAGCTGAGCTGCTGCGCATCTATAGTCTTTGACACAGCGCTGTTTTGTTTATGAATGAATCTGTGCTTTAGAACGAATCGATGTAATTAATTATTCAGTCACAAAGACTTGCTGCCTATGTCACTTGCATAGGATTATAATGTAAAACAGACACTGATAGTTCAAAAAAGACACCAAGTGTGAACATAGCCTTACTGTCTATATGAGGATTTATTACACACATTTATTCAGCTGCAGTATTAATGTCATGAAGAGAAAACAAGAGACTCTATACTCAACTTTATTCAAGACAAATCGAGGTCCATAAAGACAATAAAAAAAAACAACAATACAAAACATTTAAAAAGATGTGAGAGTCATCATTTTTAAAACACATACAAGCTTCGAGTCCAATGTTTCCAAAAGCAAGATGAGTACCTTGTATCACTCTTCGAGACATCAGTTAGAGACACAACAATCATATTCTTAGACTCAGTCAATCTGCACATAAATCTATACATAAAATTTCTCAGAACAGCCTTAAAAGTAGGCACCTTGTTAGTCACAAACATTTCACTAGCACTACTCCACCTGGGAATTTTAAGCACAATTCTTAAAGCATCATTATAAGCCACTTGAAGTTTTTTCATTTTTGCAGTACTAAAATTACACCACAGTTGAGCAGTATACAGTGGAGTGCAATACATTTTGAAGAGTGATATTTTAATGTCTTTAGTACACATGTGAAATTTGCGAGCTAGCATGTTTGCCTGCCCATACAATTTACCACACTGACGCTGCACATCATCATCATCAAGGAGGTCATCTCTTATCACATGTCCCAAGTATTTAACTTTCTTCACAACTAATAGTGTTTCACCTGCCAGTAAGAAAGAAGGATAGACAAGATTCATATCCTCCTTGGTTCTCGCAATTAGTACCACACTCTTCACTGGGTTAAATCTAATATCATACATTACTCCATACTGAGAGCAAATTCTAAGAAGCTGCTGCAGTCCAGCACTGGAAGGAGACAGAACCACCAAATCATCAGCATAAAGCATGTGGTTAATGAGGTTATCACCCACCAAGCATCCAGTTCTACATTGCTTTAGTTCTTTAGATAGATCATCCATGTATAGATTGAATAGAAGTGGAGAAAGAATTCCACCCTGTCGCACTCCATTGGAGACATAGAAGGGTGTGGA
This sequence comes from Labeo catla, assembly GCA_012976165.1. Classification (NCBI taxonomy): domain Eukaryota; kingdom Metazoa; phylum Chordata; class Actinopteri; order Cypriniformes; family Cyprinidae; genus Labeo; species Labeo catla. Next base: position 148,518 of record VONZ01000128.1, read on the forward strand.
CATACTCGTCCCCCACCTAACTTGCATAGTTTGATGAGAGTACCAGAACTGCAGTATCCTAATTAGAAAAAAGGGGACACCACACTCCTGTAGTTTATGAAATAGTTTCCCATGATTGATGCGGTCAAAAGCCTTTGACGCATCCAGGAAACACATAAACACTGTGCTATTGCGTGATCTGTACCTGTGAATAATTTCTTTAAGTGCATAAATACATAGGTCAGTACCAACCTTGTTCTTAAAACCAAACTGATTATCAGTTGATGCTGTGTATTCTGCAAGCCTGTCCATAAGGATCCTTTCTAGAACCTTGGAAAGTATACTGGCAAGTGCAATCGGTCTATAGTTATCTATACTCGTTAATTTACCAGTCTTATTTTTAACTACAGGAACCAACAAGACAGATAACATGGATTCAGGAAGTATGCCATGCTTCAATAACGCAGAAAAACATAAAGCAAGTAACACTGAAATACATTGGCTAGCGTACTTCAGATGTTCTGCTGTTATTCTATCCTGCCCACAGGTTTTATTCATTTTAAGTTTTTCAGTAGCACAACATACTTCATTCGGCCATATGACCACCCCATCACTGTGGGCTATTTCACCTATGTTAAACACATCACTCTTCACACAGTTAAAAATGTTTTCATAGTGTCTCCTCCATAGCTCAGCAATGTTATCAGGTTCAGAAATGCCATCAATACTAGAAGGCAGTGGCATCTTGCTATTGTTTACTACCTTCACTTCCTTCCAGAACTCATAAACATTATTAGTTTGTAACTTTTTTGCCATCGAGTTTGCCCTCATGGCCTGCTCATTTTTTTTTATAAAACGCACTGCATATTTGAATCTAGCATTAGTCCGTATCTTGTCCTCACAAACTAGGCCATGCCTTGGTTTGCCTGCTAAAACCCATCTTCTAAACGCATCTTTAGCCTCCACATGAACATCATGGACATAGTCATTCCACCCTGGTTTCACAATATGTTGTTTCACCACCTTTCTCCTCAGAGGATCACTTCCATCAACTAAACAGTTCACAATTTTATCATACATCGCATATAGGTCATTATTGTGACTTGCATTTTTACAGTTGATATTCACACACATAATTGCATCAATGGGTCTATAATGTCTGGTCCAGATGTCTATAACATCTCACTGTTACTGAATCATCATGCAGCTCAAAGCATTATGGGTAGAATCTCTCATCATATTCTGATTCATCAACACAGTTTCACTGATGATCCAGAACAAACAATAAACCCAGGATAGAGCGGCTGAGTGAATGTGGTCTGGACTGTGTGGATGAGGCTCATTGTGTCAGAGACGCTGTAGAAGGACAGAGTTCCTGCACTGTGATCCACATACACTCCTATTCTACGAATGATGGACGTCACAGGGAGATCAGTCTTTATCTTATTGTGTCTGAATGAGTAACTGGAGGGAGAGCAGATTAAACTCCAGGACTGATCATTATATCCAAACAAACACTCAACACCCCGTCCCTTCCTGCTGATGCTCTTATATGACACTGATATATCCACACCATAATCTCCACTCCACTCAATCTCCCAGTAACAGCGTCCACACACACTCTCTCTACACAACACCTGCCACACATCAAATCTGTCTGAATGATCAGGATACGACTGATCTGTTAAGGTGTTAGTAATCACTCTGTTGTTCTCAGACAGGCGGAGGCGTTTATTCACTGTGTTCAGATCCAGAGTGAGCTGATGGGAATCTGATGGAGATAAAACACATCAGAATCAGGAATTATGAATCTGTTTGATGTTTTCATGTAGCTGAACTCTTCATGTTCAGTGTATCATCAGTGTCTCAGTACAGATGAGCAGATATCCTGTGCAAATCATCATTTACATCATCAATTATAAAACTCTTCTTTCACCTTCTACAGGAAGAACATGAACACACTCAGTGAGTTTTTCTGCTTGTTTTCTTACTGACTTACATTGTAGGAAGTCGTTCCTGGTCCTGGGAACAATGTTGGTGAATGTGACTGTGGAAATCAACAGACATGAAGAGTGTGATTCTCATGATCCTGCATCCATTCCTAACACATTTCTAATATGATGTTTTATATGATATGAGATGATGATGGACTCGTTTCTGAGAGCAGATGAATCTCCAGGACTTTACCTCTGTCTGAGATCTTCTTGAGCTCCTCTTTGCAGAAATCCTCCAGTTTGTCTTTCAGCTGATGAACAGATTCTCTCAGACCATCAAAAGAGACGAGAGAAATGAAGAGATCCTCATTTCACGTCTGTAGATTCAGGAGGTGCTGAGAGAGACTGGAAACTCTACAGAAAACAGAAATCAAAACTCATCAGCTCCACACTTCACCCAATAACCTGCACCAACATCAGATTTGACTTGACTGATCTTTAGTAACTCACCTCAATCCAGCACTTTCACAGCATCAGCTTCATTCTTCTCATATTCATTAAATCACATTAGAGCTACAGATTCTAGTATTTGACACTTACACTCTATGTGAACTTTATAGTAAATAGGTTTGATGATAAAACATCTGCAAAGAATGGATGGACCTGTGTTAAGCCCTGTTTGGTGCTGTGTTGTGCTCTGTCCTGACCTGCCTGTCTGTTTTTCCCCTCAGGGTAGTTTTTGTTTGAGTTTTGTTTTATTATTGCACTAATTAAAGGCCCTTTTCTTCCTGCGTTTGAGTCCTCGCCTCATCTCTCCAACTGGCATGTGTCACAACGAACAGCCCAAAATGAGGACTCAGCAGAGGAAGGGTTTGGTGTTTGACAGCTAAATATATCTTCCAGAAGAGCTCGAAGAAATGATTCCTAAGAGATGCCAGAGCCGAAAACCATTTGTAAGCAGTGTCTCTTTCAAAGGAAGATCATCAGATGAGAGTCTGACTGATGATTATATAATAAGACACTCATGAAATGTTTCTCTGTGAGTCTCCTGTCACAGCAGGATGTGTCTCAAGTCCACTATGATGGTGTTCTTCTAGATCTCTGTTACCTGCAGGAACTGGATGTGATCCTGTGTGTGTGAAAGCTGCTCCAGCTCAGCGTCTCTCCTCCTCAGATCATTGATCTCCTGCTCCAGTCGCTCCAGTCGTCCTTCATCTCGACTCACCGCTCGCTTTTCCTGATCTCTGATCAGCCGTATCAGCTCAGAGCGGCTTCTCTCAATGGAGCGGATGAGCTCAGTAAAGATCCTCTCACTGTCCTCCACTGCTGTCTGTGCAGAGCGCTGTTAGGACACACAGTGATTCAGGCTTCAGTGGGACTGAAAGAGACAAGAGAGTCTGAACTGAGACTGAGACAAACTTCTCTTCTTCTCCAGACTCACCTTATGAGACTCCACAGCCTCTCTCAGCTGCTGAAGATCTTTCTCTCTCTGCTGGATTCTCTGCTGGAACGTCTTCTGCGTCTCCTTCAGCTGCTTCTGCAGGACAAACAGATGATAGTGAATGTCACAGAAAACTACTGGCACTAAATCATCATGTGAACAGATGAATCCAGTAAAAGTGGAGCTGATAACTAAACTCCAGAGGTAATGATCAGTTACAAACATCATACTTGAATTATCATGAAGATTAAGGCCTGTTTCTCAGTGCAAGTGTAAGTATTATAAAAGTGAAACTGACACAGATGTAGTGTTTCACACTGACAGTGTTTCTGTGTAATTAAGCTGCGGCTCTACACAGAAAATAAACAGACTATTGAATCACTGCACTGAGTATTAACTTGATCTCTAGTTTTAAATACCTGTTTCTCTGTCCTCTGTTCTGCAGCTGATACAATGTCATGGTTTTTATGTTCAATAATCGTACACAGCATACATATACATTCCTGATCAGTGCGACAGAAAACCTCAAGGATCTTCTCATGTTTCTGGCAGATCATTTCCTGCAGTCGTCCAGTGCAATCAGTCACATTGTGTCGCTTTCCTGAGCGAAACTCCTCATGCCGCTCAAAATGAGTTTGACAGTAAGACTCCAGACACACCAGACAGGACTTGACGGCTTTGTATTTTCTTCCAGTACAGACGTCACACTGCACATCTCCAGCTCCAGCGTAACAGTCAGCAGGAAGTTTGGTCTTCTTCAGTTTCTCCACCACTTCAGCCAGCATGGTGTTTCTAGCTAAAGCAGGTTTTGGACTGAAGGTCTGTCTGCACTGAGGGCAGCTGTAGACTCTCATCTGATCCTCCTGATCCCAGCAGCCTGTAATACAGCTCTTACAGTAACTGTGTCCACAGGGAATGGCCACTGGATCCTTCAGGAGATCCAGACACACTGGACACAAGAACTCATCCTGAGAAATTCTGGCTTCTGCCATTTTCCTGCATGAATACAGAGACACAAACACACAACAGCTCAACTACACTTCAGTTTCTCTTTCCCTGAACTCATATGATTCCTGTTTCCTGGTTCTGTGTTTGAGTCACGTGAGTAAAACAGGTTTGTCTGCAGCAGGTTCTTCAGTCCTGTTCTTGTAGAGTCTGTCACACACACTCACACACTGATTCTTGCATACAGTGCCTTGCAAAAGTATTCATACCCCTTCATTTTTTCATGTTTTGTTATGTTGCAGCCTTATGTTGAACTGCTTTAAATTACTTTTTTTTAACCACATCAATCTACACTCCATACACCATAATGGCAAAGTAAAAAACAGGCATTTATCATCTTTGCAAATGTACTAAAAAAACTTAAATGATTCCATTGCATAAGTATTCATAACCTTATGTGGGACACTTGAAATTCAGCTTAGGGGCCTTCATATCAGTTGTAGATGTTACTATTGTTGTGGCAAAATCAAACCGACTCTCACCAAAGTAAGAGACAAACTCAGTCAAATGTCTTTTATAAATGTATTCTTTGCAAAGAAGGTCAGACAGTCATACAGAAACACAGGTTACTGCAGAGTGCGACCAAGAAGGGAGGGCTCACTCCAATTTATATCTCTTCCCTATCCTTCAAGGTTACATCTCCTAACTGGTAACTTTCCACACATAGTAAGAGTCAGATAAATACATTCTGCTACGTCATACTCCCAAGAATCAAACCTTTATATTTAGGGCCCAGATACCCTTTTCTCATGTCATTCTCATAGCAGGTTTAAATAAAGCAGACCCTTACAAAATATTTAATAAGCACATAAGATAAGTAAAATGAATTTTTATTCCACACTATACTTCGAGTAAACTTAACCTGTGGCAAATTGAATGGGTAAGATCTGGAAAGGCATACTTGTTTTAATAAAAGGTCTAACAGCTGAAAATGCATATCAAAGTCCTAAGGTACAAAAAAAAAAAAAAGAAAGAAAGAAAAGAAAAACTGCTGTAGAGCTCAGAAACAGGATTGCATCAAACCACACATCTGAGGAAGAGTTCAGAACAAATTCTGCTGCATTGAAGGTTCACAGAAGCACATAGTCTCCGTTACTCTTAATGGAAGAAGTTTAAAACAACCAGGACTCTTCCTAGAGCTGACCTCCTGGCCAAACTGAGCAATTGATGGAGAAGGGCTTTGGTTAGAGTGGTGACCAAGAGCCTGATGGTCTCTAGTTGAGCTCCATGATTATATGTGGAGACAAACATCACTGCAACACTCCACCAATCTGGGCTTTATGACGGTGTGTCCAAACTCAATCCTCTCCTCAGTGAAGACATGAAAACCCACTTGGAATTTGCAAAAAAGCACCTAAAGGAGCCTCAGATTATGAGAAACAAGATTCTCTGGTCTCAATTCTGAACCTCAATTCTAAGCATCATGTTTGAAAGAAACTAAACACTGCTCATCAGCTGCAGAGTATCATCCCAAAAGTAAAGTGTGCTGGTAGCAGCCTAGTGCTGTGGGGCTGTTTTTCAGCGGCAGGGATTGAGGGACTCGTCAGAGTAGAAGAAAAGCTCAATGCACCAAATTACTGAGATAGACTTAATGAAAACCCAGTCCAGAGCATTCATAAAAGCACCTCTCAGGCAATTAGACCATGCATAAAACAAATAATTAAGTTACTAAACACTATGATGTGTAGCTGTGAAATACTACGTCCTCATCATATGCTGTGACCTTCAGTAACTGTTGATTCTGGAAGTCTGGACAAAAATATTTCACACCTGGAAGACTTTGAATGTGTAATGTCATTGCTGTTTTCATGTTTATGTTCATATAATGCAGGGATTCCTAAACATTTTTGTCAGACAAACCCCTTTGACATAAAATATTTACTTGAAATATCTCTGAGATTAATTAATATTTCAATAATTTAACAACATATATATCAATATGGTACATTTAATTTAAGTTTAAATAACAGGGTTCGTACAAGGTGCTTAAAGTGCTTGAAGTGCTTGTTTGACTTTTTAACATTTAAGTCCTGGAAACACCTAGAAAATGGCAATATTCCTGAAGAGGTATTTGAAAGTGCTTGAATTATTGAACAGACAATGTATCTATGAAGTAAGTTTTTAATTTTTTCAATAAGCACATTTATTTTCATGCACAATTCAACAATTAAAAACGTAATTTCTTTGCTTATTTTAAGTCAGGTAAACATGACTGAAGACGTGAAAAGATGAACAGATGAACCGAATCAATAAATTGAGTGAGTCATGTACACTGGAGCTGCTCAGACTGATTCAAAATTGTGACTTTGATCATTTAGTTTAAGTGGTTCACTAACAAAAAACAGATTAAATTAAAAGAACCGTTCATTTTCAAATTTCAACACTGCTTGCAATGATTTTAAAAAGCACACATAGTACTTATAAGAAAGTACTAATACATATACGTAATATAGTAACATATCCACCTTAATCTTCAGCGCTGAAGTAAACCTATGGGCAAGACTTCTGGTTCATTATCCACTATAGGGAAATAACGAGAAGAATAACAATGTGCAGTAAACGGTAAAACTGTTTGCAATAGAAACCAGTGTGTTCATAATTAAGATAATACATTAAAATAATATGGTAAGACACACCAATTTAGAATATCAAGCAGCAAAACAAGTTGTTTTTCACAGCTAAAAATGCCTGGACACGGATTAGTCCAGAATCCAGACCCATAAAATTTACAAATGATCATGCCCGCTCTTACGGGAAAAATAAAAATAAGGTGGATAGCTGAAACTGAGCTTCTCAAAATTCAGAATCTACTACTAAACTACTGCGTTGCAAAATGATTCACTGTCCAATCAGGATGACATAATCTGTATTATTTGATTTAGATTGGGACTTTAAATTGCCAGCAGTGGCATTAAAAAAGTGCTTTTTGGAAAACATGGTTTAGTCCATAGGATTATAATGTAAAACAGACACTGGTAGCTTCAAAAAAAGACGCCAAGTGTGAACATAGCCTTACTGTCTATATGAGGATTTATTACACACATTTATTCTGACATGTTATTTCACTGACAGAAGTTCAGCTGCAGTATTAATGTCATGGAAAGAACAGAAGAGACTCTATAACATCTCACTGTTACTGAATCATCATCAGCTCAAAGCATTATGGGTAGAATCTTTCATCAGTCTATTCTGATTCATCAACACAGTTTCACTGTTGATCCAATACAAACATAAAACCCAGGATAGAGCGGCTGAGTGAATGTGGTCTGGACTGTGTGGATGAGGCTCATTGTGTCAGAGACGCTGTAGAAGGACAGAGTTCCTGCACTGTGATCCACAAACACTCCTATTCTACTGCTGATGGACGTCACAGGGAGATCAGTCTCTATGTTATTGTGTCTGAATGAGTAACTGGAGGGAGAGCAGAATAAACTCCAGGACTGATCATTATATCCAAACAAACACTCAACACCCACTCTCTTCCTGCTGATTCTCTTATATGACACTGATATACGCACACCATAATCTCCACTCCACTCAATCTCCCAGTAACAGCGTCCACACACACTCTCTCTACACAACACCTGAGGCCACTGATCAAATCTGTCTGGATGATCAGGATACGACTGATCTGTGCCAGTTTTAGTAATCACTCTGTTGTTCTCAGACAGATGAAGGCGTTTATTCACTGTGTTCAGATCCAGAGTGAGCTTATGGGAATCTGATGGAGATAAAACACATCAGATTCAGGAATTATGAATCTGTTTGATGTTTTCATGTAGCTGAACTCTTCATGTTCAGTGTATCATCAGTGTCTCAGTACAGATGAGCAGATATCCTGTGCAAATCATCATTTACATCATCAATTATAAAACTCTTCTTTCACCTTCTACAGGAAGAACATGAACACACTCAGTGAGTTTTTCTGCTTGTTTTCTTACTGACTTACATTGTAGGAAGTCGTTCCTGGTCCTGGGAACAATGTTGGTGAATGTGACTGTGGAAATCAACAGACATGAACAGTGTGATTCTCATGATCCTGCATCCATTCCTAACACATTTCTAATATGATGTTCTCCATGATATGAGATGATGATGGACTCGTTTCTGAGAGCAGATGAATCTCCAGGACTTTACCTCTGTCTGAGATCTTCTTGAGCTCCTCTTTGCAGAAATCCTCCAGTTTGTCTTTCAGCTGATGAACAGATTCTCTCAGACCATCAAAAGAGACGAGAGAACTGAAGAGATCCTCATTCACGTCTGTAGATTCAGTAGGTGCTGAGAGAGACTGGAAACTCTACAGAAAACAGAAATCAAAACTCATCAGCTCCACACTTCACCCAATAACCTGCACCAACATCAGATTTGACTTGACTGATCTTTAGTAACTCACCTCAATCCAGCACTTTCACAGCATCAGCTTCATTCTTCTCATATTCATTAAATCACATTAGAGCTACAGATTCTAGTATTTGACACTTACACTCTATGTGAACTTCAAAGTAAATAGTTTGGATGATAAAACATCTGCTAATAATGGATGGACCTGTTTTGCGCCCTGTTTGGTGCTGTGTTGTGCTCTGTCCTGACCTGCCTGTCTGTTTTTCCCCTCAGGGTACTTTTTGTTGTAGTTTTGTTTTATTTTTGCATTAATTAAAAGCCCTTTTCTTCCTGCATTTGAGTCCTCGCCTCACCTCTCCAACTGTCACGTGACAGAACAAACAGCCCAAAATGAGGACAGACGAAGGGTTTGGTGTTTGACAGCTAAATATATCTTCCAGAAGAAAGAGCTCGAAGAAATGATTCCTAAGAGATTCCAGAGCCGAAAGCCATTTGTAAGCAGTGTCTCTTTCAGAAGAAGATGATCAGATGAGAGTCTGACTGATGATTATATAATAAGACACTGATGAAATGTTTCTCTGTGAGTCTCCTGTCACAGCAGGATGTGTCTCAAGTCCACTATGATGGTGTTCTTCTAGATCTCTGTTACCTGCAGGAACTGGATGTGATCCTGTGTGTGTGAAAGCTGCTCCAGCTCAGCGTCTCTCCTCCTCAGATCATTGATCTCCTGCTCCAGTCGCTCCAGTCGTCCTTCAGCTCGACTCACCGCTCGCTTTTCCTGATCTCTGATCAGCCGTATCAGCTCAGAGCGGCTTCTCTCAATGGAGCGGATGAGCTCAGTAAAGATCCTCTCACTGTCCTCCACTGCTGTCTGTGCAGAGCGCTGTTAGGACACACAGTGATTCAGGCTTCAGTGGGACTGAAAGAGACAAGAGAGTCTGAACTGAGACTGAGACAAACTTCTCTTCTTCTCCAGACTCCCCTTATGAGACTCCACAGCCTCTCTCAGCTGCTGAAGATCTTTCTCTCTCTGCTGGATTCTCTGCTGGAACGTCTTCTGCGTCTCCTTCAGCTGCTTCTGCAGGACAAACAGATGATAGTGAATGTCACAGAAAACTACTGGCACTAAATCATCATGTGAACAGATGAATCCAGTAAAAGTGGAGCGTGTAACTAAACTCCAGAGGTAATGATCAGTTACAAACATCATACTTGAATTATCATGAAGATTAAGGCTTATTTCTCAGTGCAAGTGTAAGTATTATAAAAGTGAAACTGACACAGATGTAGTGTTTCACACTGACAGTGTTTCTGTGTAATTAAGCTGCGGCTCTACACAGAAAATAAACAGACTATTGAATCACTGCACTGAGTATTAACTTGATCTCTAGTTTTAAATACCTGTTTCTCTGTCCTCTGTGCTGCAGCTGCTACAATGTCGTGGTTTTTATGTTCAATAATTGTACACAGCACACATATACATTCCTGATCAGTGCAACAGAAAAGCTCAAGGATCTTCTCATGTTTCTGGCAGATCATCTCCTGCAGTCGTCCAGTGGCATCAGTCACTTTGTGTGGCTTACGTGAATGAAACTCCTCATGACGGTCAAAATGAGTTTGACAGTAAGACTCCAGACACACCAGACAGGACTTGACGGCTTTGTATTTTCTTCCAGTACAGACGTCACACTGCACATCTCCAGCTCCAGCGTAACAGTCAGCAGGAAGTTTGGTCTTCTTCAGTTTCTCCACCACTTCAGCCAGCATGGTGTTTCTAGCTAAAGCAGGTCTTGGACTGAAGGTCTGTCTGCACTGAGGGCAGCTGTAGACTCTCATCTGATCTTCCTGATCCCAGCAGCCTGTAATACAGCTCTTACAGTAACTGTGTCCACAGGGAATGGCCACTGGATCCTTCAGGAGATCCAGACACACTGGACACAAGAACTCATCCTGAGAAATTCTGGCTTCTGCCATTTTCCTGCATGAATACAGAGACACAAACACACAACAGCTCAACTACACTTCAGTTTCTCTTTCCCTGAACTCATATGATTCCTGTTTCCTGGTTCTGTGTTTGAGTCACGTGAGTGAAACAGGCGTGTCTGGATCACACACACACAATCTTGCATAAAGTGCCTTGTAAAAGCCCTTAAATTTTTCATTTTTATGTTGCAGCCTTATGTTAAATTGCTTTGAATAACTTTTTTTACCACATCAATCTGCACTCTATACACCATAATGGCAAAGAGAAAAAATATCATCTTTGCAAATGTATTAAAAAAAAACTTCAATGATTCCATTGCATGTGGGACACTTAAAATTTAGCTCAGGAGTCTTCATATCACTTGTAGATGTTACTACACTGCGAGTGAATTTAACCTGTGCCAAATGCAAATGGATGGGTATGATTTGGAAAGGCACACTTGTCTTAATAAAAGGTCTAACAGCTGAAAATGTATATCAGAGCACAAACCAAGCCCTGAAAAAAAACATCTGTAGAAATCAGAAACAGGATTGCATCAAACCACACATCTGGGGAAGTTTTTAGAAAAAATTCTGCTGCATTGAAGGTTCACAGAAGCACGTAGTCTCCATTACCCTTAATGGAAGAAGTTTAAAACAACCAGGACTCTTCCTAGAGCTGACCTCCTGGCCAAACTGAGCAATTGATAGAGAAGGGCTTTGGTTAGAGTGGTGACCAAGAACCTGATGGTCATTAGTTGAGCTCTATGATCATATGTGGAGAGAAACATCACTGCAACACTCCACCAATCTGGGCTTTATGACGGTGTGTCCAAACTCAATCCTCTCCTCAGTGAAGACATGAAAACCCACTTGGAATTTGCAAAAAAGCACCTAAAGGAGCCTCAGATTATGAGAAACAAGATTCTCTGGTCTCAATTCTGAACCTCAATTCTAAGCATCATGTTTGAAAGAAACTAAACACTGCTCATCAGCTGCAGAGTATCATCCCAAAAGTAAAGTGTGCTGGTAGCAGCCTAGTGCTGTGGGGCTGTTTTTCAGCGGCAGGGATTGAGGGACTCGTCAGAGTAGAAGAAAAGCTCAATGCACCAAATTATTGAGATAGCCTTAATGAAAACCCAGTCCAGAGCATTCATAAAAGCAGCTCTCAGGCAATTAGACCATGCATAAAACAAATAATTAAGTTACTAAACACTATGATGTATAGCTGTGAAATACTACGTCCTCATCATATGCTGTGACCTTCAGTAACTGTTGATTCTGGAAGTCTGGACAAAAATATTTCACACCTGGAAGACTTTGAATGTGTAATGTCATTGCTGTTTTCATGTTTATGTTCATATAATGCAGGGATTCCTAAACGTTTTTGTAAGACAAACCCCTTTGACATGAAATATCTCTGAGAAAGTTAATATTTCAATAAATTTAACAACACATATATCAATATGGTACATTTAATTTGAGTTAATAACAGGGTTCGTACAAGGTGCTTAAAGTGCTTGAAGTGCTTGTTTGACTTTTTAACATTTAAGTCCTGGAAACACCTAGAAAATGGCAATATTCCTGAAGAGGTATTTGAAAGTGCTTGAATTATTGAACAGACAATGTATCTATGAAATAAGTGTTTAAGTTTTTTAATAATCACATATATTTTCATGCACAATTGAACAATTAAAAAACGTAATTTCTTCACTTATTTTAAGTCAGATAAACATGACTGAAGACGTGAAAAGATGAACAGATGAACCGAATCAATAAATTGAGTGAGTCATGTACACTGGAGCCGCTCCGACTGATTCAAATTTGTGACTTTGATCATTCAGTTCAAGCAATTCACTAACAAAAAACAGATCAAATTAAAAGAACCATTCATTTTCAAATTTCGAAATAGCTTGCAATGATTTTAAAAAGCACATATAGTACTAATAAGTAAGTACTAATACATATACGTAATATAAAATCCTTCACAGCTGAAGTAAACCTATGGGCAAGACTTCCAGTTCATTATCCGCTATAGGGAAATAATGAGAAGAATAACAACATGCAGTAAACGGTAAAACTGTTTGCAATACAAACCAGTGTGTTCATAATTAAGATAATACATTAAAATAATATGGTAAGACACCAATTTAGAATATCAAGCAGCAAAACTAGTTGTTTTCTACAGCTAAAAATCGTTGGACATGGATTAATCCAGAATTCGCTGGCGGTGGCGTTTAAAAAAAGTGCTCAGGACTTTTTGGAAAACATGGTTTAGTCCATAGGATTATAATGTAAAACAGACGTTGGAAGCTTCAAAAAAAGACGCCAAGTGTGAACATAGCCTTACTGTCTATATGAGGATTTATTACACACATTTATTCTGACATGTTATTTCACTGACAGAAGTTCAGCTGCAGTATTAATGTCATGAAGAGAAAAGAAGAGACTCTATAACATCTCACTGTTACTGAATCATCATCAGCTCAAAGCATTATGGGTAGAATCTTTCATCAGTCTATTCTGATTCATCAACACAGTTTCACTGATGATCCAGAACAAACATAAAACCCAGGATAGAGCGGCTGAGTGAATGTGGTCTGGACTGTGTGGATGAGGCTCATTGTGTCAGAGACGCTGTAGAAGGACAGAGTTCCTGCACTGTGATCCACAAACACTCCTATTCTACGAATGATGGACTCTACAGGGAGATCAGTCTCTATGTTATTGTGTCTGAATGAGTATCTGGAGGGAGAGCAGAACAAACTCCAGGACTGATCATTACGTCCAAACAAACACTCAAAACCCCGTCCCTTCCTGCTGATGCTCTTATATGACACTGATATAAACACACCATAAACATCTCCACTCCACTCAATCTCCCAGTAACAGCGTCCACACACACTCTCTCTACACAACACCTGATTCCAATAATCAAATCTGTCTGAATGATCAGGATATGACTGATCTGTTAAGGTGTTAGTAATCACTCTGTTGTTCTCAGACAGGCGGAGGCGTTTATTCACTGTGTTCAGATCCGGAGTGAGCTGATGGGAATCTGATGGAGATAAAACACATCAGAATCAGGAGTTATGAATCTGTTTGATGTTTTCATGTAGCTGAACTCTTCATGTTCAGTGTATCATCAGTGTATCAGTACAGATGAGCAGATATCCTGTGCAAATCATCATTTACATCATCAATTATAAAACTCTTTCACCTTCTACAGGAAGAACATGAACACACTCAGTGAGTTTTTCTGCTTGTTTTCTTACTGACTTACATTGTAGGAAGTCGTTCCTGGTCCTGGGAACAATGTTGGTGAATGTGACTGTGGAAATCAACAGACATGAACAGTGTGATTCTCATGATCCTGCATCCATTCCTAACACATTTCTAATATGATGTTCTCCATGATATGAGATGATGATGGACTCGTTTCTGAGAGCAGATGAATCTCCAGGACTTTACCTCTGTCTGAGATCTTCTTGAGCTCCTCTTTGCAGAAATCCTCCAGTTTGTCTTTTAGCTGATGGACAGATTCTCTCAGGTCATCAAAAGAGACGAGAGAACTGAAGAGATCCTCATTCACATCTGTAGATTCAGGAGGTGCTGAGAGAGACTGGAAACTCTACAGAAAACAGAAATCAAAACTCATCAGCTCCACACTTCACCCAATAACCTGCACCAACATCAGATTTGACTTGACTGATCTTTAGTAACTCACCTCAATCCAGCACTTTCACAGCATCAGCTTCATTCTTCTCATATTCATTAAATCACATTAGAGCTACAGATTCTGGTATTTGACACTTACACTCTATGTGAACTTTCTAGGAAATAGTTTGATGATAAAACAACTGCTAAACATAAATGTCCATCTAACAGCTCAAACACATCAGTGGAGTCTCATTGTAGGGTTGAGTAGATTTGCTCAGGAAAAACAGCTCAAAGGCTACGATTAGATTGACCATTATCTATAACTTTAGAGCGGTTAGAGACACTGAAACTTTACAAGGACCCTTAAAACATGCTCAGGTTTGGTTTGAGTACACATTGCCATTTGTAAGCAGTGTCTCTTTCAAAGGAAGATGATCAGATGAGAGTCTGACTGATGATTAAGACACTGATGAAATGTTTCTCTGTGAGTCTCCTGTCACAGCAGGATGTGTCTCAAGTCCACTATGATGGTGTTCTTCTAGATCTCTGTTACCTGCAGGAACTGGATGTGATCCTGTGTGTGTGAAAGCTGCTCCAGCTCAGCGTCTCTCCTCCTCAAATCATTGATCTCCTGCTCCAGTCGCTCCAGTCGTCCTTCAGCTCGACTCACCGCTCGCTTTTCCTGATCTCTGATCAGCCGTATCAGCTCAGAGCGGCTTCTCTCAATGGAGCGGATGAGCTCAGTAAAGATCCTCTCACTGTCCTCCACTGCTGTCTGTGCAGAGCGCTGTTAGGACACACAGTGATTCAGGCTTCAGTGGGACTGAAAGAGACAAGAGAGTCTGAACTGAGACTGAGACAAACTTCTCTTCTTCTCCAGACTCACCTTATGAGACTCCACAGCCTCTCTCAGCTGCTGAAGATCTTTCTCTCTCTGCTGGATTCTCTGCTGGAACGTCTTCTGCGTCTCCTTCAGCTGCTTCTGCAGGACAAACAGATGATAGTGAATGTCACAGAAAACTACTGGCACTAAATCATCATGTGAACAGATGAATCCAGTAAAAGTGGAGCGTGTAACTAAACTCCTGAAAGTGATGATCGGTTATAAACATCAGACATGAATTATTATGAAGATTAAGGCCTGTTTCTCAGTGCAAGTGTAAGTATTATAAAAGTGAAACTGACACAGATGTAGTGTTTCACACTGACAGTGTTTCTGTGTAATTAAGCTGCGGCTCTACACAGAAAATAAACAGACTATTGAATCACTGCACTGAGTATTAACTTGATCTCTAGTTTTAAATACCTGTTTCTCTGTCCTCTGTTCTGCAGCTGATATAATGTTGTGGTTTTTATATTCAATAATCGTACACAGCACACATAAACATTCCTGATCAGTGCAACAGAAAAGCTCAAGGATCTTCTCATGTTTCTGGCAGATCATCTCCTGCAGTCGTCCAGTGGCATCAGTCAAATTGTGTCTTTTTCCTTTAAACAAACTCTCATGTTGTTCAAGGTGATTCTGACAGTAAGACTCCAGACACACCAGACAGGACTTGACGGCTTTGTATTTTCTTCCAGTACAGACGTCACACTGCACATCTCCAGCTCCAGCGTAACAGTCAGCAGGAAGTTTGGTCTTCTTCAGTTTCTCCACCATTTCAGTCAAGATGGTGTTTCTAGCTAAAGCAGGTCTTGGTCTGAAGGTCTGTCTGCACTGAGGGCAGCTGTAGACTCTCATCTGATCCTCCTGATCCCAGCAGCCTGTAATACAGCTCTTACAGTAACTGTGTCCACAGGGAATGGCCACTGGATCCTTCAGGAGATCCAGACACACTGGACACAAGAACTCATCCTGAGAAATTCTGGCTTCTGCCATTTTCCTGCATGAATACAGAGACACAAACACACAATAGCTCAACTACACTTCAGTTTCTCTTTCCCTGAACTCACGTAATTCCTGTTTCCTGGTTCTGTGTTTGAGTCACGTGACTGTAAAACAGGTGTGTCTGGAGCACACACACACATTCTTGCATAAAGTGCCTTGCCTTGTTCATGTTTATAGTGACAGCATTAAGTTAAACTGCTTTAAATTACTTTTTTTTACCACAAAATCTACAGTCCAACAGTTTTTTAACATCTTTGCAAATTTATTAAACATAAAAACTTAAATGAATCCATTGCATTAGTATTCATACCCTTATCTGGGACACCGTTACTATACTTAAAGTTAACTTGTGGCAATTCAGTTGAATGGGTAAAATTTGAAAAGGCACACTTGTCTTAAAATGTCTAACTTCTATAAGAGCTGTAGAGCTCAGAAACAGGATTGCATCAAACCACACATCTGGGGAAGAGTTCAGAAAAAAATCTGCTGCATTGAAGGTTCACAGAAGCACGTAGTCTCTGTTACCCTTAATGGAAGAAGTTTAAAAAACAAGGACTCTTCCTAGAGCTGACCTCCTGGCCAAACTGAGCAACTGATGGAGAAGGGCTTTGGTTAGAGTGGTGACCAAGAACCTGATGGTCTCTAGTTGAGCTCCATGATCATATGTGGAGAGAAACATCACTGCAGCAGAAAAAAAATGAAGGAGTATGAGTACTTTCGCAAGGCATTGTATGTGGTTTACAGGGACTGCCTATAGGCATAATGTTTTTCCTACAGTACAAACTGTAGTATTTTCTGTGCCCTTACCTTAACCCTACACCTAAACGTATCCCTCACACAAAACATTATGCATTTTTATCTTTTCAAAGAAAACACTCTTTTTCAGTATGTTTTTAAGCCATTTGGTTTACGAGGACACAGGAACTTCAAACATTTATGTTCTCATAAACCATATAAATCATTTTCTCATTTAACAATAACAAATGTCATTTGATTTAGATCGGAACTTCAGAGTGGGTTCATGAATCTTTTGTTTCAGATCAAAATATTAAAGCAGGAGAGTTACAAAACCAAGTTTCTCAGCAAAAAAGAATGTATACACAAATACAAATCCCTTAAGAAAATTTACCCCGGTTTTACTATAGTAAAAGTGTAGCTAACCATGTTTTTCTATAAAAAAAAGTTTTACAACAAATACCATAGTTAAACTGTGGTTAGTGTAGGAAATCAATGGTTAATTTGTGGTTACCATTGTGTAACTATAGTAACTATAGTTTTTTGTTTCTTGTTTTTAAATTGGAGCAAGGCTTGTTGTTAGGTTAACAATAAAGTAATACATGTAGACCTTAGAGGACGCATAGGATGAATAAAGAGATACAGTTTTCACTGCCTAAGAATGAACACATATTTAGATCAGTTTCCATATACTTGTCTAGATAATCTTTGCATAAATTATGACTTGTCCCTGCTAACATCCAGAAGCTACTAAATTGTTTCTAGCAATAATTAACAATAAATAAACAATTAAATGTCTGTCGTCTGCCGTTATGTCCCCATTAATGCCAAAATCAAACCTACACCTTTGTTTTTAATGTGTACAATTGTACATAGTATATATTTTAATGTCCATTTTAAACGTTATGTGCTGTTTCTCTTTCTCTTTCTATTCTTAAAGTTGACATCATTGCATACTTTTTCACTTTATTTTTTCCTTTTTGTTTATAATATTTCTCTTTTTTTATTTGAAAGATACTGTGAACTGTCAATGCAGCAGAATTGTTTGATAAGTGAGATCTCTGTTTAAAGTCACTGAAAATAAAAAAGTAGTGCTTGAAAATTCCTTGAAAGTCTTGGAATTCCATTTCACAGTGTCTGTATAAACCCTAAAATAAATCTAATGTGTGTAATCCAGATTATGTTACTAACTACAACTGTCATCATGTAATCTATAATCAGTAACAGACTACAATTTGCAAGTAATCTGTCCAGGAACTGTGTACAGAACAATTTATTATTCTTCACTGAGATATGCGTTTGTGTGTTTTACAGGAGAATATCATTCGAGATTTTAACCTAAATGAGATATTCCAGAGGTGTAAGAAATTTAACAAGGGAGAGAAGCCCGAGGAACAGACGCTCCTGCAGGAGGCTCCTGAAGAAGAGCAGCCCGTCGGCCCACATGAGGAGGAGGAACCAGAGAGCAAAAAAGACAAATAAGACAGAACTGAAAGGAATTCAGCATTTATGATTATCCAGAACCCACACATGCTGTTCTCCATCTGAACAGATGAACTGAAAAGTGCAAGACATCATCTACACAAATGCCTCACATGTGGAAACTTTTCCTGTTCACTTTAATCTTGTCTACGGCTTTCATTTTAGTTTACAGGAAACTTTTTTCAGGGAAAAAATGAAAAGTTAAATCTGTCAACACACAAACCTGGGATTTGCAAACAGCTGTGATTGCTTTCATATTCTGTCCTCTGGCTTTTTATAATAAATGCATTCAGTGCGTCTTACAGTTTAACCTCGACCATATTCTTTACATTAATTCTCCACACTGACAGGGAAGATCATTTTTAAACTGCATTATTCTTTTACGCCAAGGGGGTCTGTGCTGGTACTGCAGGGGGTTTGCCAATTACTGTTCGATCTAAAAAATATTATGCTTTTAACAAAAAACCACAACATTAAGTTAACTTCCCCTAAAGATATAAAAAAAAGTTAAATGTTTCACTGTCCCTGTTTATGTAATGTCAGCATCATAAAAGTATGCAAATACATGAAGATGACATTTTATTATAGGCCTTGAAATGAGTTTTCATGCTTTATTTTATGCATGGTGAACTGTGCTGCATTTACCTTAAAGGTTTGAAATTTTTAATCCTGCTGAGTAAATCATGTTGTTCAAGCATTAGTTATTAAAATTACGTATTCTTAAAGGAATATACCAAAAATGAACTTTATGTCATCGTTTACTGATTTATATAACCAAGTAAAAGCCACTTAGGAGTTGCTATCCAGAGAACCTGCTAAAATATGGTCATTGTTACATCAGCAATGCAGAAAAACATGGATCGATACTGTAGGATTAATTGAGTCTGTTTCAAAGTAGGTAAAACATGAAGAAATATTTCACTCTGGTCTTTCCAGGTATTTTTGTGGATACAGACTTTTAATCTTCAATGTCTTGCAGGATTGTAGAGGAGGACTTTAAGAACCAGGATCAGGAGACTATGAAGCCGGAGAAAAATTCCTCTTGGAAAACATACTCTCATGTGAGTTCCAGAAATTATATTAAAACTGAACAAATTATAATTTTTGCTCACATGAATTGGCTCAAATTTAATGAAAGAGTTGGAATCTGTTTCAGGGAAGATCCCAGTACAGTGACAGCTCAGAAAACACATTTGAGAAATGCACAGAGGACAACACGTGTAAATCGGGTTGGTATGACTTTATACACGCCTTAAAAGTATGTATGATGTGTTACAAATGAACTTTGTACATAAAGTTTTCATTTTCAATTCGCATACCTGTTTTACTATGAAAAATACTATGAAATGTACTGTTCAATGGCCAATACCACACATAACCATCATGACAGTTCTTGAAATTGTACTGAAAAGTCTTGTACATAAAAAAAGTTCAGTTCAGTCTGAAAGTAGAGTGTTTTTAGGGGTTCACGTCACCCTACGGTTTCTTTAATGGCAACGGCAGGCGTCGGTCCTATATGAGTCCAGATGTAGCCTTTTTCTGGACGAACTGGTAATGTTGGGAAGGGGCAGCTTCTTGATTTGAAATACTCTGATGGAGCGTGACAGACAAACTCCAAATACTCCATTTTCCTTGGCAAGTCCTCTTCAGGACCTAAGCAAAGATATAAATGTGTTGATGCAGTTGTTAAGGATTCTTACAAGATTTTTAACCATGCACAAAATTAGGGAGTATGACTAATGATGCACAGGATTACCAGGTCAATTTATATATGCAAGGATCTTAAACAGTGAATTTCTGCATGAACTTACCAACAATGTATGTGCTTGGATCGAATCGATCTCGAGGACTGGCCTGAGTAGGGATCAGCCAAGTTAAAGCAGCACTTTTCTCACAATACTGGTCCTGAACGAAACCACGAATCTGTGCATAATACGGTTTACCGTCGTCCTCGTCTATTACTTTAATGACATCTCCTATTTGATAATAGACGCCCTGAACACAAGAAATGCAGGTTGGTGAATAGAAAGTGGCAGAAAAAGAGTTTAAAAGACATTTTGAACAGCAAAAATGTGCAATTACCTTGTAAAACATGGACTCTGATGTGATAATCGTCGACACAGACTCTGGTGCTTTGATAGGCTATGGAAATTTAAAAAAGGTGAAATAAATGCCATTGTATTTTATTAAAGTAATAGTTCACCCAAAAATGAAAATTTGCTGAAAACGTGCTCAGTACTCACCCTCAGGCCTTCCAAGATATAGTTGAGTTTGTTTCTTCATCAGATTCAAAGAAATGTAGCATCACATCTCTTGCTTACCAATGGCTCTTATTCTTATTTCAGCCAGAAGTAATGGTTTGAAGTTAAAAAAAAAAGTGATGGATTTGCCGTAATGATGGATTTGTTTGGCTTCTCAAGATGTTAACTGATCGACTGGAGTGATGTGGATTATTGTGATGTTTTTATCAGCTGTTTGGACTCTCATTCTGACGGCACCCATTCACCGCAGAGAATCCATAGGTGAGCAAGTGATGCTGAAATGTATTTCTCCAAATCTGATGAAGAAACAAACTCATCTGCAAATTGGATGGCTTGAGGGTGAGTACATTTCCAGCAAATTTTCATTTTTCATTTCACCATTTCATAAACCAACCTAGATACTTAAGGAATAAAACACATATAAGTTATCCTAAATGAAAGCACTTACATTTTTCAATTTGAAAATATGTCGTCTACCCTTTCCTTTGGTTGAGACTTTCTTCTCAGATGCAGGAGCTTTGTACTTAGTGCTTCGTAACCGAGCGGAGCGTCTGTGGATTTCCTGTTTGGACTATAAAGAGGCAAACAAGATTAGCATCACTGGTTTTGTTTATAAACTTTATTTTTATGCTTTGCATAACGTTATATAAAGTAAACAAAATATGGTAGTAATAGCTTGACAGTTATGACGACAGTTGTGACGTCAATATGGCGGCGCGCAAAAGGGGGCGACCCGCTCCATGTATAATAAAACTACAAGATGTCTTTTAATCTCATACCAGCGCATAATCTCAGTCTTTTCCTTTTTTTTAACAAAATGACTTTTCTTTATATAAAACGTTTCTAAATTCTATATCCGTAAAATGAAAAATAAAATATACAGA
Organism: Labeo catla; assembly: GCA_012976165.1. Classification (NCBI taxonomy): domain Eukaryota; kingdom Metazoa; phylum Chordata; class Actinopteri; order Cypriniformes; family Cyprinidae; genus Labeo; species Labeo catla. The sequence continues at coordinate 170,090 of VONZ01000128.1, forward strand.
ATGCGTCTTTACAACAAGCAAATCTATGGAGCGGTGTCGTGACTCGTGTACTTTTAGTGTAATTTATTTTGTCTGCAATTGGAAGAATTCTAGTTTTTCGTGTCGGTATTAGTCTAAATAAGATGTTACACAAATTACATCACAAAGCAAGTTTTTAAGCAAGGCTTCAAACCTGTTTCCCTCCGCCATTATTCTGCTGGATGGTGGATGAAGCAGATGCTCCGGAGCTTCCACTGCTTACGCTTTTACCCGTGCAGTTGTTGCACAAAATCTCCCCCTGGTTTCCTTTTTTCCACATGGAGGATGAGTTTGTCTTGCAGACAGCACAACATGGTTTTAAACCAAGAGGCATGTTTGCTGACCACGAGCAGCAGCAGCCTAGTAATGTTTCGTTTACAAGAGTCTTATATAATTACTGAATTAAACCGCCGGTTTTTTATTTTTAAAATGCGAACACAGCCGAAAAAATACAATCAATGTCGATTTAGAAGAAGTATGACCTATCTCATACACATATCCTTCATTTTAAAAACAATGAATGATGGGTCCCGTATGTTTTACCATGGAGAAAAAAACATCCGGGAGAAGAATCTGTGAATTTTAGAATAAATGTCCTGATTGCTCAAATCGTGCTTTCAAAATAAAAGTCTAAAAATCTGTCTGGGAAAATTAGTTCACTAGAGGGCGCTGTTTAATGTCATTACATTTTAAGAAAGCAAATCTGTTGCTTTAGTTTCTTTTATCAACCACAACAAATAAGATTGTATTTTAAACTTTTTAATCCAAGCAAATCTTTACCAGTACAGTTTGTTTATTGGCTACACATGATGCAAACCTGAAAATAGTTTGTGAAAGTGCAAATGACAATTTAAGGTTAATTGTTACTTGGAAAAAAATCTAACACAATCACCAAATCGAACTAAACATAAAATCCTACCACCATAAATACTTCAATAAAAAATTATATTCTATTCTTTTGTCAATTTTTTCTTCCCTCTTATATTAACCAGTGTAAATATGGCAACATATTCAGTGTAATATAAAATTGAGGCTCTTGTCAGCTTGAACCAAAAACTACCCAATGTGGAAAAAAAAAACATACTTTTTTAGCATTTGAAAATAGAAACTGTGTTTTTAGCAATTGATGTGTAAGGCCTGACTGATTTTGACTGACACAGCAAACACTAATTAAAAAATATGAAAAATAGAGGAACAGGAAAAATATGTAATATAAAGGTTCACTGATGAACACAGCAGAATTTGAAAAAAAAATCTTAATATAAAACCTTCCAACAATTATGTATCAGTAAAAGAAATCAAACTACAGTATTTATGATTGTTATAGAACGTGTATTATGCAATCCACACTCACATTAAAGGAATATTTCACCCAAAAATGAAAAGTTGCTGAAAATGTACTCACCCACAGGCCTTCCAAGATGTAGTTGAGTTTGTTTCTTCATCAGAAATGTAGCATTCCATCGCTTGCTCTCCAATGGATCCTCTGCAGTGAATGGGTGCCGTCAGAATGAGAGTCCAAACAGCTGATAAAAACATCACAATAATCCACAAGTAATCCACACCACTCCAGTCCATCAGTTAACTTCTTGTGAAGACAAAAGCTTCACATTTGTAAGAAACAAATCCATCTTTAAGATGTTTTAACTTTAATCTGAGTCCATAATCCATAATAATGCTTCCTCCAGTGAAAAAGTCCATCTCCTGTTGTCCTCTCATGTCAAAATTCACTCACATTTGTTTAGAAATGCTGCTTGATCTGTGCAGATTTCTCACCTGATTCAGACCAAATTACTTTTTTTATTGGAGGAAGCCTTATTATGGATATGGGAATCATATTTTAGCTGGAAGCATCAGTTCTAAAGTAGTTAGTTTAAAACTAACCAACTTGATGTAGACTAGATGTGAAATACTGTGATGTTCATTCTGACGGCACCCATTCACTGCCGAGTATCCACTGGTGAGCAAGTGATGCAATGCTACATTTCTCCAAGTCTGTTCAGATGAGGAAAATTGTCATCGAATTTGTACATTTTTAGGTGAAATATTCCCTTAAAAGTGGCATGAAATAAATATTAATATTTTAAAATCAAGCAACTAATTAGCATCACTAAACAAGACGGCTGTTTTGGTCTTAATGGTGGCTTTACACACTGTTTTACAGTAAATGCACTGGATTTATGCATTCACAAATGGTTGTATGACACAACACTAATTTCAATGTAACTTTAATAATTTGCAACATTTACTTAAAACCATCTGTGTTCTTATGTGAATAGAAAAAGTTCTCACACAAAATTTCCACCTTATTTACAACAGACAGTCACATCAATTTGCTCTTGCTATCTTTCTAATGTTAACGAATCCAGAAAATTTACATAAGCGTACAAAAAGTTAGCAATTACCATAATCAGCATCCTAACCATCTGGATGGCTTTTTGCACACAATAAACGGGCCAATAGGTGTTTTTCTCTCTCCTACTGACATGTGAATCTTTGTGAGGCTCATTATTTGCACTTGTCGGCTGCTGCTGTTTGCTTGCGATGCCTGTAGAGAAGGGCCTGGATAAGTGCGCTACAGTACTGTAGCATAATGGCACCTTGGCAGGCTGTGTGTTGGCACGGCCGAGGATACAGAGACAGATTGAGGCTGACACAGCAGACCTTCACTTGGCGAATGGCTGGCTCTGCCTGCTGTGCGGATCAGAGCGCGCCTCTGTCACACACCACTCAGGAGGGCTGTCACCCTTTTGCACTCTTTTGGAAAAAAAGAAGTGCTGTTAGAATTCAATTCCGGCTGCAGGATGGTAACAACAACTGTGGAAGATGTTTGGAAATCCTTCACAGTGTGATGCCATATTCTAAATGTCATCTTGGAGAATCAAGTGCAGCAGAAAGAAAAGGGGGTATGTGTGATGCATAAAGGGGTTTTCCTTTACATTTGGACAGTACGTGCAATATGTGACCCTGGATCACAAAACCAGTCATAAGGGTCCATTTTTTTAAATTGAGATGTATACATCATCTGAATAGCTGAATAGATAAGATTTCCATTGATGTATCATTTGCTAGGATAGGACAATATTTGGATAAGATACAACTATCTGGAATATCTGGAATCTGAGGGTGCATATTACTAATCAAAAAATCTAAAAGCTTTGATATATTTATGGTAGGAAATGAACAAAATATCTTCATGGAACATGATTTTACTTAATATCCTAATGATTTTTGTCATAAAATAAAATCGATAATCTTAACCCATACAATGTATTTTTTGGCTATTGCTATAAATATACCCATGCTACTTAAGTTTTTGTGTTTCAGGGTCACATATATTCATATTCAATTCATATACATGTCAGATCTGATCTGATTGCCAAGGTTTATTGCATTGCAAATTTCAATTAGTTAACTCTACCTGAAATTGTTTTTGCAAACTTACTGCCTTATAGAAAAATCTATTTAAGGTTACTTAGTAGATTTTTTAGGCAATATTATTTTCAAGTTAAATTTAACAAATTGAAATTTACAGGTAAGGGATTTTTTTTTCATAGATATTTCTGAAAAATACCTTGAATTGCTTTGAATTGTAGTTTTATATCCATGTTACTGTCTATATTTTTACTTGCAGTGTTTATATTTTATAGTTTTGTTCAAATGTTTGGTGTCTGTTTATAAGTTTATATACATTGCATCTCTTCTGCTCACCAAGGCTGCATTTATTTGAACAAAAATGCTTGTGAAATATTATTACAATTTAGAATAGCTGTTGTCTATATGAATATATGTTAAAATGTAATTTATCCCTGTAATCAAAGCTGACTTTTCAGCATCTTCGGTGTCACACAATCCTTCAGAAATCATTTTAATATGATTATTTGCTGCTCAACAAACATTTCTAAATTGTTCCAAACAGTTGTTCTGCCTGATATATTTGTGGAAAAACGGATAAATTTTTCCTGGATTAATTAATGAACGGTGGTTAGGAAATATTAGGATGATATAGGTCCTATTTTAAATAATATATTAGGAAATAGCCTATCTGAGCACTGGATGGCGCTAGTGACCAATTCGTTTCCAAAGAGTAGCAACTGATATTGACATATCAGTTATAGAACTTTTAATTCATTTCATTCATTCTGTTTACTGTTTCTCTGAATGTGTAAGTGGAAGGTATAATTTGGCATGGTATGGATGCTTATAAAACACCCTCAAAATGAGGCAACTGAAAGACTCCCGTCTCACATCAAGGCCAGGATCAGGGCCTCTGGTTTACCTGCTTAGCTCCCTCACTATGTGCGCTGTCAGGTGCCATCAAATCAGCCATGTTTACGTCAAGCTTTTTCAGTTCAGTCATGGCCTGGAGTCTTAATGTCAGTTTGCCAAGCTTTCCAGCAAAAAGAGGGCTACAGATGAATCTCAATAATGAGCCATGTGCTCCAAACAGCAGGATTCTTGTATGGTCTCCTGTTCAAGCTGTGACTGTGAGTACGCTTGCTTTGCCACCCAAACAAGGCAACAGGGGGCTTAAAGTGTGCAGCTCCGTTTTATAACGGAGGATTATTTAAATATCTGAATATTCAATCAGTAGGAAATAATTAAGCATTCTCAAATCAGCCCCGCATCCGTTCAGCATATTGATCAGCCGTGGTCGGCAGGATACTGTACACTGAGCCATGTGCAGCATACAGTAGGATCCTTAATTAGCAGCCTGTTTAGCATTCCAGATCTGGCATGCACATATATGAGGAAAATGCATTTATATATTCAAGCAAAATGGCCTCCCATGCTGTTTTCCTGCACAGGCCATTAACTGGGGTAAGCTAGACCTACTTCCACATCTCATACAATGAGAATAAACCCTTTGCCGAAGCTCGGTTTTGTAACTAGGCACTGGGTTAAAAGGATCCCCGGGGAAAGCTTGTGAAAAAGGCAGGTCTATAACCCTTGGCTCTGGGGGATCTCGCTTTTGGGCCGTCTTGGAATAAATTGAGTGCTGTCTGTAAGGCAGCCGCATCAAAGCTGTCAGATTGTCATGTCGTCTAATTCTAGAAATAGCTGTGAGGAGGGTTAGGGAAAGAGGCAGAAGGATTATCCATGTTTATAAGAAATGCTAAAAAGGATCTCAGCATGCTTGTAAGGCGCATATAAATGGTCTTTGCATGGAAAACGTCCAGTTGTTTGCTTTTGGTGTGAAGGTTTGTGCAGTTACGTGTGCTGAGGTGTACTGATATGTTTGGCGCCATCTGTTGGTACTGAAACATTAAGCAATCAAAAAAAATTTTTTTTTACATTTTTAATTTTTACTATCAGTTCTTATACATCTTATAAATATTTCACATTTTTCTCTCTTTCTTTTTTTTTTTTTACATTTTCAGCTTGCTTATATGTTAACAGAATATGTCGTCTGTGAATTTGATGCATGTGTTTATAAATGTTCACTATGTCCTTACAACGTGTTTCTATATATTTCTTTATAAGATTGTTTGTTCGGCCATAAGAGTCACTGCATATTCAACAGTGCATATTTATTATATTCAAATGTTTTGTTGTTTTGGCCAACTTTTGTCCTAAAACCCCTGGAACCTTCTAGAACATTCTAGGACATGTTACTCAAGGACAATAGGATTAGAAAAAATTATTACAGTATTGTTCTCACTTCATTTTTAAACTATTCTGTGATATTAAATTACATAAATGAACACAGAATACTATTGTATTACAATGATATTCTTTTTCTTTGTGGCTTCATTAATCCTCACTTTGCATGCTCCATAGCCGCAGTAAGCAATTTAACCCAGATAACTTGATTCAGATTTAGTGGCACAAGACAAAGCAAACTAGCCTAATTCTATGTCGTTACTCATTACCTGAATATGTACTGCTTCACTTAATACTTGTTTATATATGTATGTATGTTTGTAAGGTTAACGAATACTATTTTTTTTTAAAGTTTTCAATATTATTTTATTATTATTTTTATGTTTTAAGTTGTTTTTTAATGAACATATTCGCTTTTTAATCACGTATTGTTGTATTATTTGGTTATATGATGTTTATATAATATAATATAATATAATATAATATAATATTTATCATTTAAAGGTTTCGACGCAGTTATGGTGTGGATCTAATACTTTTAACACTTTCTAAATGTATTTTGTATATTTTTGAGCTTTGCAGGCCTGTATCACAGGAGCGCACTGAATACCTAACATGCTGGACCAAACGCGTAAACTCCGCCTCTCTTTGGCTTGTGGGGCGTGGTCAAAGCTGACAGACAAAACCCTAACCAATCGGCGTTTAGAAAGACGGAGCTCTGTGTCAGCACTGCCCAATAAGGTGATCCTATGTTTGGATATGGACTTTCTCAGAGTATAAAACATGGAAGACGCCTGCGCGTCACTGCCTGACGCCAAGGGTTGGGGTGTGCAGGGCAGAGAAGTTATACTGCTTTAAACTTACATACTCAGAACTTTATTTTTTATTTTTAATAAGTTTAATATCTTGCGTTTTATTTCCTAAACTGTCATATTCATATTTTTTAACCAGATCGTCAAAACTACAAAAGGTAAGCATTGATTGAATTATTATGATATTTCAGTTTTTATACGTAAAGGCGCAATTTATTTATTATGTTACGATGTGTTTTTTTAGGTTCTAGATGTTTCTTTTTAAGCTAATCGTCAAGGAGGCCTACAAATGTTCTCCTACGCCGTAAATCAACAGAGACCATACGTTCGTACGCTAAGCGTAAAATAAATGGCTTGGAAATTGTATTCAAAGTCTTTAATTGTGAAAATATTGGTTTAAAGATGTTATTCATAGGCTACTGACTCAAAACCAAATGGTTTGTAGCTTTAACGGTACTAAAATCTAGTAACACATTGGTTAGTGGACATGCCCTGACATGACCAACAGCTCACGCACACTGACGCACGAGTCTGTTGTCTCTATCTATACGCAACTGCGTTACAGAAATAACTAGAAAGTGTAAACATGAGCCGTTTTGTTTGTACATAACTGTTTACGTGTAAATATCGCAGCGCTTTCGTGAGTCGGGACATGCCCGGACATGTATTCAGACCCGTTCACAAAACGCTCAGCTAGTACAAGATGGACACTTGTTTAAACGTCCCTTACATGGTTAAAGTGATTTCTTAGGATATTCTTTGAAAAATTGTGAAGACCCTTTACGTGCTTTCATGTTAAAAGTCAGAAATAAGATCTTTTTAAGACGCTTTTACATTATATTCAGACTAGACGTGTATTATGATTACGGTAATCTGCGTTACTTTATCGTACCGGTAACGCTAAGGTCGAATGTTTTCAGTTTGTATTCGCTTTTTACCTTATATTGTGTCCACTTTTCAGTATTGTGCCAAAATTTTTAGTTGGTTATGTCATCCATTACATTGCACATTTTATGTAATATAATCAGATTACTTATAGATTACTTTTGACCTAACTTGTTTATTGTTAAGGATATTCTTGTACCATATTGACACAAATAACAATAAAGAACAAGAAAAATGATTCCATGAAACTTTATATTACTTTAAGGTTTCCCAACTGGTGTTTGTCAAGGAACTGCAGGGGATTTGTGAGTTTAATGAAAAACTAATAAATGATTAAAGCATAAAAATATTAAATGAAGAAAAAAAAAAAACTTACTAAAACAAAATATTTTATCTGCATGTCATGTGACCATAATCAACACCAGAGAACCAATGAACATGCAAATGTCATACCTAATTACTATAATTTTAATTAAAAAATATAAACTAAAAAATAATTATTATATTATTAATTATTCATTATATTATTTATTTGTTTAATCTCAGGGGTACTTTAACTAAATATAGCGGGTAAAACAGGAGAAAAGTTAATTTGTGCATTTTAATATTTTTGAAAGACAAACCTGAAATTATTTTTGTAAATCTAGTGGTCAAATGCTGTGTCACCACCTGACTAATGACTGAACTTTCTGTAAATGTCCACAAAACTGGAAGACTTATAAGCAGTAGGCTATTTTGGAAAAGAAAATTTCAAGATGAAAAGGAGAAATTAGGGAGGATCAATAAATGAACAATTTATTGCTACTGTGTCAATAATATCTAATCATGTAATCCATAAAGTAACCATAGTCTGATTATGAGTATTTTAACATGTAACTTAATCTAATTACAAGTACTTAATTTTTGGAATCTGATTATGTAATCCAGATTACATGTAATAAATTACTACCCAGCTCTGATTGTCTATATGCGAAAAGCATAATAAAAGCCTTTAACAACATGTTGCATTTGTACATAGCTGAAATATTTATTCACGATGTAGAACCTTTATCTTTAATAGTGGTTTAGTGTAATATATTCATATGCTTTTTTTTGTGTGTTATTTCAGATGATTGACCAGGTGACCGGAGCAGGGGCTTTGCCCTTTGCCGTCCAGCTCAAAGCTCTTCTGGACCAAGAAGCCAGATATCAGCCTAAACTCAGTGGACTCCGAATCATCGAGTCCGCTCAGGATAACGGTCTGAGAATGACCGTCAAGCTGAGAGACTTTCAAGTCCGAGAACTCCTCTCTTTGACGCGATTCTTCGGCTTCAGTTCGGAGACGTTCTCCCTCGCTGTGAATCTTATAGATCGTTTCCTGGCTGTGATGAAGGTGCGTGTGTGTGCTTTTGGCCAGATTTAAATTTTGGTACCCAACCCTCTCTGTATGAATCACAGGTGTTTTCTGTATGGGTTCCTGTTAAAAATTTTTTTTTTTTCTTTTCAGATTCAGCCTAAACATCTGGCCTGTGTGGGTCTCTGCTGCTTTTACATCGCTGTGAAGACGTCTGAAGAGGAGAAGAGCGTTCCTTTAGCCAGTGACCTCATCAGGATCAGCCAGAACCGCTTTACGGTCCATGACATGATGAGGATGGAAAAGATCATTCTGGAAAAGCTCTACTGGAAGGTCAAAGCTCCAACCGCCCTTCACTTCCTCAGATTCTTTCACTCTCACATTCAACAGCAGGTGGACGCAGAAAGGTGAGCAGCTTGACTATGTTTAAAAGTTTGGATTTGGTAAGATTTTAGTTCTTACAAAGGCTGCATTTATTTGATCAAAAATTATAAAATTGTGATATATTATTACAATTCAAAATATCTGTTTTCGATGTCAATATGTGTTAAAATATAATTTATTCCTGTTATCAAAGCTGAATTTTCAGCATTATTACTCCAGTCTTCAGTGTCATATGATCATTCAGAAATCATTCTAATATGCTGATTTGCTGCTCAAGAAACATTTTTGATTATCAATGTTGAAAACTGTTGTGCTGCACAATTTTGATTTTAATTTTTTTTTTTTTTTAAAGAATGAATAGAAAGTTCCAAAGAACATCATTTATTTGAAATCTTTTGTAGCATTATAAATGTATTCACCCACATTTTTGATAAATTCAATGCATCCTTGTTACATAATGGCATTTAAAAAAAAAATAAAAAATTGTACTGACTCCAAACATTTAAACAGTAGTGTACATTTCTTGAAAATACCCATAACCTGGTTTAAACTGTGTAATAGGCTTACATTGAAATAAGTTCCACTGTTTCTTTCCAGTAAGCGGATTCTGAACATTGAGAGGCTGGAGGCTCAGTTGAAGGCTTGCCATTGCTCTTTTACTTTCACTAAAATCAAGGTAAGCTGTTCGGACTGTTCTGCAGTTTTCAATTTCGAAACGGCCAAAATGTGTTTGGAGTTTGACACTAATTCTGTCTCTACAGCCTTCGCTGCTCGCTTTGTCGCTTCTGGCCCTGGAGATCGAAGATCAGCATGAGTGTGAGCCGGTTCCTGCTCTTAAAGAGGCTCTGGATGGTCTACAGGAGAGTTTGACTGTAAGTTCCCACAAGATTTCTACAAGCAGCTGGTGGTTAGAAAGGTTTACTTGTTTGGAAAGTGGGGTGGAGGCGTACAGCAAACAGACTGCGTTGCACAACCAGATACTTAGTCAAGGGTTTGCAGAATAACAGAGTCTGAGAAACTGTGTATAAAATATGAAATTGAAGTTGCAATGAAACTGAAGTAGTGACAGATCTGTCCATCTGTATTGTAATATACATCCAAGACTTGGTTCTGTGTATCGGTGGTTGATTGGATGTTAATGTGGGCATTGCAAAAAAAAAAAATTAAATAAAAATTCAGAGATGGGGGTTTAAATGGACTAAACGATTAGAGAGATCCTACATAAATTAACAGAGCAAGCTGTCATTTTACTGGATCCAGATCCAGTTATGAAAAGTTTAAGTAAATGTTACAAAACCTTTAAAAAAAAAAAAAAACTATGAACCTTGCACTGAATAAAATCAATAATGTGCATTTACAAAATAGGGTGAATTTTAATGTTATGCTAGCTTTAAAACCACTTTTTGGGTAAGGTATATGCTCTTTTCAAGGTTCATACAAGGTTCTTAATGTACTTGAATTTGACTTGACTGAATATATGGTAAGATGTGAAAAGAGGAACATATGAGCCAAATCAATTGAGTCATTTACACTTGAACCGCTCTGATTGATTCAAACTCATGACTTTGATCATTCCTTTCAAGCAATTCACTAGCAAAATCCAGATCAAATTCATTTTTGAGTTTCAACATCGCTTGTAATGACTTTAAAATGCCTGTAGTGATGGGTGAAACTAAGCTTTTCCAAAACCAATGCGTTGCAGAATAATTCACTGTTTCGAAGCGCTCCAATCGGATCGCGCATCTCAAATTTTATTTTGATTGGGACATTGGAGTGGGTTCACAAATCCTTTGAATTAGATTGTGACTTTAAATTGCGTATCGCAAATAATTTGAATAGGATTAGAACGGGTTAGTGAATCATTTTTCAAATCGGATGATTCAAATCAGATGTTTCAAATTCAAACCAATGCATCATGAAATAATTCTAAGCACTCCAATCAAATCGTACATCACATCATTAGGTTTAGATCGGGACTTTGGAGCAGGTTCACAAGTCATTTGACTTAGATCGGGACTTCAAATTGTGTATCTAAATCAAATGATTCTCGATGCAGAAGTTCTGATCGGAGTCAAATGATTCACAATCCGTACTCTGATTCCTGATCTGAAATGATGGTTCGTGAATCATTATTTAGATTGGGATATCGGAGCATAGATCGTGAATCATTTATTTAGCTTGGAACTTTGGAGCACAAATTGCAAATCGCTTGATTTGGATAGAGACTTCGGTGCGGGTTTGCTAATCATTTATGACCCTAGACCACAAAAGGGTCAATTCTTTGAAATTGAGATTTATACATCATCTGAATGCTGAATAAATAAGCTTTCCATTGATGTATAGAACAATATTTGGCAGAGATACAACTATTTCAGTATATGGAATCTGAGGGTGTTAAAAATCAAAATATTGAGAAAATCGTTCAAATTAAGTTCTTAGCAATGCATATTACTAAACCAAAAATGTTTTGATGTAATTACAGTAGGAATTTTATAAAATATCTTCATGGAACATGATCTTTACTTAAGATCCTAATGATTTTTGGCATAAAGGAAAAATTAATGCAATATATTTTTGGCTATTGGTACAAATATACCCCAGCGACTTAAGACTGGTTTTGTGGTCCAGGTCACATTTGATTCAGTTTGGATTTCAGAGCATGTGTGGTGAATCATGTGTTTCCAGGATTTCGGAGTGGTTTCGTTTCGTCTTTTTTTTTTTTTTTTTAAATAAACCGTAGAAAAATCTCAAACAATTAAAACATTAGTTCTAAAAACAAAATGAAGTATACACCCATACAGAGCCCTTATGAAACTTAACCGTGGTTTTACTATAGTAAAACTGTAGTATACTTTGCATGTGCTTTATTTTTGCCATTTGGTTTTATTAATATATTTTTATCTTTATCTATTTATCTTTTTTAATTTGAAAGAGAAGACATTGTTTGATAAGTGAGATCTCTGATTCAAGTCCTTGAAAATTAAAAAAGTACTGCTTAAAGTCATTGGAAGTTCTGGAATATTATTTTACAGTATCTGTACAAACCCCTCTTTTGTTTTCAGTGGTCATTTATTGTGTTTTGTGGTTGATTTTCGTGTTTCAGGTTAAAGCTGGAGATCTGGTTTGCGTGAGGGAGCTTGTTGCCAAATGCCTGGCTGAATATGCCACCACCAAGTGCCTGAAGCCAAACGGCCAGAGACTGCGATGGATGATTTCGGGTAGAACCGCCAGACAGCTGAAGCACAGCTACTACAAGATTGCCCATCTACCCACAATTCCAGAATATGCTTGTTAAGACCGTTAGCGTTGCGTGCCCATAACTGAAACATCTAAATCCAGTCGTGTGAATGCTTTACTGCTTGTAATCTGCGTTATGGGCACCCAATGCTAATCTAACTTCGGTTTTCCTTTCCTCAGTCTTCATATTATCTTTAACACCTGCTATGATTGTATTTATTTTACATCCGCACTAATTACTAGTCAAGGGTGACTTTCAGCAAGTTGATCAGATGGGTTACACTGGTGAGGCTTGCACATGTACAGTATGTTCATTTGAATCGGCGCACGACGCACCGGTCGTTTAAAGCAATGAAGTATAGAACCGCCTAGGTCCTCAGTCCACCGTGTGGAAGAGGAGGGAGAAGGGTTTTGTGATTCGAGACAACAACGGAACCAAGAGATCAGGCCCAAAACCCTTAACTCCCACCCTAGGTTGTCAGCTGTCGTAATGCACACTCCTACCCAAGGTGATGAAATGAGATGTTTTTTTGTTTTCTTTTCTTCATGATGCCGTTCTGCTTATGAAATCTGGATGGCTATGGAAACACAGGTTTTAACTTGATTTAATACGCATCTAATAGAGAGAAAATCGCTAATTACTTCTTACTAACTGACCAGGCTGAAGCTCATTTTACATTTGGTTATTACTGCAGTCTTCTGTAACCATGACCATTTGTTTTATACCTGGTATAAATTAAACTCTAACAAAAGAAAAAAAATGAGTGCTACAAATAAAGCGGATTGAATTTAATTTGAGGCTCTCTCTGTTTTGGTTGTAATGTGGATGTTGAGAGCAGCGTTCTGCAAAATTATGTAGTTGAACCTTTCAATAAAAGCTTATTGAAATGTAAAACTCGTGCTTGTTTGTGCTGTTTGAGAAGAGGCATTTAATAGAAGTGCTGGAATTACACGATTTATTGAAATTCAAAGGAGAAGCTGAGCAAACAGTCTTCTAAAACCACTGTGGTGGCGATTACAAAAAAGAAACTTGGCATTTGTAAATTAAAACCACCATGAAGACTCGACTCAAAGGCTGCTTGTGATATATTATGGCTTTACAGCAATAGCCAGACTTGCTGCGATACGCTTACTACATCTGAAACTCAAGTCTCCAGAGCAAGAAATGCAGAGAATATATTCTCCAGGAACAAAAAACTGGTGCAATTTAGTGAGACTACATCAAGTACAGGAATGAAAGCAGTCCTTATTTTTGCAAGCTGGAGAAATCTGGTCCACCGCCGTGAAAGTTCCCAGAGATCTCTGCTCCGCTGAAGTCAAATCCAGGGTTCTGTTTGAAACAGGACGGGGGGAAAAATAAAATAAGTAAAAAGATATTATTGATATTATTTATTTTATTTTTCAGATCAATTGATAGATAGATAATGGATATACACTACCATTCAAAGGTTTTGGGTCATTTTATTAAATAAAAACCTCACCAAGACTGCACAAAAAAAGAAATGCTTTAAAATAGAGTTTTAAATTGTTTTGTTTTTTTATTATTATTACAGCAAATTTGAAAATGTAATTTACTTTTCTCATAATTTTAATAAATCGAAAGATCAAAAGAACAACATTTACAATACCAATCTTTTGTAACATTATAAATGTTTTCTGAACTTTTAAATTAAACTTTCAAATAAAAGCTGTTCCTTTGATCTTTCTGCTCCTCAAAGAAAAATATTTAGAAGCACAACTTCTGTTTCTTGAGCAGCAAATCAGTATATTAGAATGATTTCTGAAGGATCATGTGACACTGGAGTAATGATGCTGAAAATTCAGCTTTGATCACAGGAATGTATTATATTTTACAGTATATTTACATAGAAAACTGCTATTTTAAATTGTAAAAATAATTCACATTTTTACTCGTATATTTTTAATCAAATAGCAGTGTAATTAAGTGTCACGCACCTCTCTCTGAAACCTCTCCAGCGTCAGCTTCCTCTGCATTTGATCTTGCACCCATGGATCCGCCGCATACTCGCCCTCCAGCAGAGACTGCCAGCAGTTCCCAGCCTCCCGGTTTGACTTCATGAGAACGATCCGGATCAACTTTTTGTCCTCTGGATGGCACAACAGACACAAAGTTTTTCCAGAGTCTTATTCCTTAAGGAAAGATACATGCATGCATGGTTTACTCTGATGTAAATTTGTAAATGGCTTTTAGTCTTACCTAACGTCCACGTCGCTTCATCGCCGACTGTGGATCCAAACAGCTTCCCCTATGAGATGACAGAAAACTGAATTTAGCTGACAGTTTCCATTAGCATCACTAGGATTGTGTACCTCAGTGGGACGTTTCTCGTGCCTGTGCCACGCTACAGCCAGCAATAAGGCCCAAAGAGGAGCATGACAGTAATTAGACTAACACCATTTATCCATGATGAAATGTGATAATGTACTGTGTTTATGTGACAAAAAGTCACCTAACAACAAAACGGTCCTTCAGAGTACCTGGGGTTAGTTAAGGTGCACCTGATCTAGTTTTACAAATAATTTAGTCTTACTGAGACAGAGCAAATTTATTTTAATTTGATGTGAATTCCTCTGAGAAACTTTTACATCCTCCTTGACTTGGTTGTTAAAACATCTGACATAAGTATTCAGCACTTTTATGGATGCACATAATTAACCTTTTTTTGTAGTTTTATATTTTTTTTATGTAAGCAAACATTTTTTTTTTTTTTTTAACATTTGCAACTGAAGTAGTGACATGTTTTGTTCCATTAACTAAAACTAAAACAGAAATTAGAATTCATTTTAAAAAACTATATAGACACTTTTATGTACCTTAATGGTAATAATTTTCATAATTTTCCCCATCTGAGCAGACACTACATTTACCATAATTATGTTAAATATTCCTATAAGATATTCCTATTAAGCTCATTATTACAATATTAATTATAATATATATTGCACCCAAATCTCATATATAAAATATTTATAATATAAAAAAGACACTTACAGTACACTACACAAAAGTTGAAAACCATTGTTTTTTTTAATTCTCTTCTGCTCACCAAGGCTGCATTTATTTAATCATAAATACATAATAAATAAATAAATAAATAAATACATACATAAAAATAAAAAACCCACAAAGTAATATTGTGAAATATTATTACAATTGAAAATAACAATTTTCTATCTGAATATATGCTAAAATGTAATTGATCGCTGTAATCAAAGCTGAATTTTCACCTGATTTGATAAAACAAAATATTATATTAACAGATAATTTTGTGCCAAGTAGTTTTTATTATTATTACTTTTTACATTTTAATGGCACCAATTTAACACATAAAGACACAAATTTTGACATTCTATGAAAAAATATTTTCATTCACCAATTAGTGTGTGTACTGTGTATATGTATTATGTCTATATAAATACACACAGATGCATTGATATATTTAAGAAAAATGTTATGTTTATATATCAAATACATTTATATATTAATATATACTAATATATTAATAGATTACATATATTAATATCTATATAGTATATGAATTATCAGTAAAAATATATACATATAAATCCATGTGAATATTTTCACAATATATACTGTATGTCTGTGTATTTATATATACGTAATAAATATACACAGTACACACATATTAGGTAAACAAAAACTTTTATTTTGAATGCAATTAATCGCGATTAATCGTTGCACAGCACTATTTACATCTGATAGAAATGATATTTAAATATGTATGTGTGTGTATTTATATATACATAATTAATATAAACAGCACAACAGCATATCTTATGTAAACACAAACTTTTATTTTATATGCGATTAATCGTTTGACAGCCATTGTCAAGGTTTCTTTTAATAGTTATAAGACAATAAGTAATATGGACAATATCTGTAACACACAACAACACATGCATCTCTCCACAAGTTCTTATAATAATCTAATCTCTCTCTGGCTCTTATATAAACACTTAGCAAGTTGGAGATGTAACGTTAGCTGACAGTCTTCTCGATGCTCATCCATACCTTGAAGATCTGCTGGTCTTTTACACGCAGCTCAATCTGTTTGCTCCCGATGTTACACTTGATCTCTTTGGCTGAAGTTCCAGGAGGAACATTGACTTCGATGAAAACCTCTTCCATAGTCTGGTACCAGGAGCCCCATGCTGTTTTACACGGGATCACGCCGCTCCTCTCCTCAAAATGCACCGACATACTGCTCGCCTCAGCGGCCTCACATCAAAACAGCTGCTCGGCACCGTACAAACGCACATCAGGTTCAATAACAACTATTACTACAGTCACTCCAGCACAGAAACTGGATACATTTCTAATACATTCTGGTAATATCGAAACGTCTTCTTCTACGGCCAAATGCAGCGGGTTGACAGATGAAGTGCGCCATCTAGTGTGTCGGAGAGCGGGTAAACAAGAGCTAATTTGTAAAGTTTTGTCAAATATGTAAGGAATAACATACACCCAGCGTCTCACTGTCGTATAATATTGTTTATTTTGAGTTAAAACACATTGACAGGGTTGATCTGATACTTATTTTACTCTCAAAGCTTTTACTGAGAGAAATAATCGATTACACCAAACAACAACAAACATGCTAGCAACAATAATACTACATAAATATGTATTAATGCTTAATACTTAGCTAATAGATTAGCTACATATATGAAATATTTATATGTCAAAACATGTTACACATATTGATAACACTGTGATTTGTGTAATAATGCTCAAGCAATATACATTTATTTTATCCTTAATTAAGAAAAGTCAGACAAGGCAACTACAGGGGTGATGTTTATTTTAGCTGAAAAAACTCTTGCAAGAAGGTCTCATTTGCTAGCTAGTTTGCTAGATGAACTACTCTTTAACCTGTTGCTAAAAAAGCAAGTGGATTTTTCTAATCCTTTAATTTAATTATCCTGAAAGCATTTTATGTCACATCCAGTCCTCCATTTACTGACAGTCTTACATTAGACAGTGCTTCAGCGCATCTGAAAGGCGTTTTGATGTCTAGAGTGCATTATATATCACATTATGACCTCTAACCATTGACGGCTTAATTTAATAGATTTAATTTTGTATTTATTTGCTTTTTTTTGCCAAAGGAATGGCTCTTCTTTTCGCCTTGTTGTGTCTCACAAGGTGAGTTAATGGACTAAGCAAAGTATACTTATTTGAAATGAGTTAACTTTAATGCTTAATTTAGGTCTAAATTCACTGAAAGGACTCATCAAGATGGTTATTTCTTTCTGTGTAGTGTTGCAGATGTATTAGGAAAGCAAAAGATAAATTCAGAAAATATAACACGGATTCTAGACCGACTTCTTGAGGGTTATGACAATCGACTACGCCCGGGATCTGGAGGTAAGCATAGGCCTCACAGTATAGAAATTAAATAATTTGAATTAGAAATGATTAGAAATTTGAATAATTTGACTAAGTTTTGACATTCGATACATTATATGTTGCAAAGGCGAGACTTATTTGTGTTCACGTCAAATTCAATTTACAAAAGTGATTTTATTATACACAGAAAGCTTTAAATGCAAGTAAATTATCTTCTATGTTTCAAATAACTTTTGTGAAAATAAAATGTCAAAATATGGTTAAAATAATGTTCCATCATCATTCAGCATAACATATATTCATGTGAAAATGAATGAACAACATACTTATTCTGACCTGTGCTTATTAAAATGCATATATAAAAACAAGTGGTCATAATAAATTGTATTATATTTTAATTAATAAAAACATTTTGCTGCAAATGGGTAAGACCTAGTTTAAAATGACAAGATTTATAATGACAATTAGTTTTTTACTTAATTTTGTTGTAACAATATAATGGACTGCGTGTAAATGTAATCTGTGTGTGATTAACTTTGCAGTCTCTGTAACTGAAGTCAAAACAGACATATTTGTCACAAGTTTTGGACCAGTATCTGATGTTAAGATGGTAAGAATAGCTTTATTTTTGTGTTTTATTAATGTACAAATTCAATTAAGCTCTAATGCTTCATGTCTTGTGGCTACAGTACTTTCTAAGTAGTTAATAAGCTGAAGTTTTATTTCTGTCTCACATGTCCGTTCACACTAATATCATTATGTCAAGTCTCACCCACACTATGTTAAAAAAAGAACTCAGATTATGAATTAAGATCAGTTGTAACCATAAAAAAAGAATTATTCACAAAAAAGAAATTGTTCTTTCTCTCAGGAGTTCACCATGGATATGTTTTTCCGTCAAATGTGGGTTGACGAGAGGTTAGCCTTTCAGGGGCCCATTGAAATCTTGCCTTTGAACAACCGCATGGTGGACAAGATCTGGACGCCCGACACGTTTTTTCGCAACGCGAGGACGTCGCTCTTACACAACATGACGTCTCCTAACAAGCTGTTTCGAATCATGCAAAATGGAACGGTCTTTTACACCATGAGGTAAAACAATCAGATGAGGTGAGTTTTGAAAAACCCCTTGATAGGAAACCCTCGAAAATCTGTTTTGGTATAAATGTGAATGTTTTTATTAGGATATTACAAAGATCATTTGGCTCACTGAATAAATACGTTTTCTTTTTATTGTAGGCTGACTGTAAGTGCAGAATGTCCAATGGTGTTGATGGACTTTCCTATGGATGGACACACATGTCCTCTCCTCTTTGGAAGCTGTAAGTTCTGTCTGTCTGTCTTTCTATCCATCTTTCTGTCCATCATTTATCATCTGCTTTCTCTTATGCTGTAACTTCAGATGCTTACACCAATCGTGAAATTGTCTACACGTGGAGAAAGGGTCTTCAAGCATCTGTAGATTTTCCTCCAGAATCGTCAAGCTTACTTCAGTATGATCTTCTGGGCCAGACCTTGTTCAGCGAAACATATAAATTCAGCACAGGTATGTTTTTAGTTATTGCTCAGCTTTCCTTAAATACTGCAGATGTAGCATGTCTGAAGTCTTGTACTATTACAACATAGTGGTGTGTGATATTTATGGTTTAGGACAATATGGTAATTGTTGTTTTAACGATATGTGAGCTGACATTATTGAGTATGTCACTTATTTTGTAAAAAACAACAAAAAAAACGCCTTTAGAATCCAAAAGCTGTGTGATGAATTCTGTTAAAATGCCTTCAAGTGATGAGAGCAAAAAAATATCCTTGAATGTGTTTTTTTATATATATGTATATTTGACCCTGAATCACAAAACCAGTCATAAGGGTCGATTTTTTGAAATTGAGATTCATACATCATCTGGAAGCTGAATAAATAAGCTTTTTTATTGATGTGTGTTTGTTAGGATAGGACATTATTTGGCTGAGATACAACTGTTTGAAAATCTGTAATCTGAGGTTGCAAAAAAATCAAAATATTAAGAAAATCACCTTTAAACTTGTCCAAATGAAGTTCTTAGCAGTGCAAATTACTAATCAAAAAGTTTTGATATATTTACGGTAGGAAATTTAAAATATCTTCGTGGAACATGATCTTTACTTAATATTGTAATGATTTTTGGCATAAAAGAAAAATTGATCATTTTGCCCCATACAATGTATTTTGACTATTGCTACAAATATACTTAAGACTGGTTTTGTGGTCCAGGGTCACATGTGGTATAGTTATGTAATATCACACAAGCAAGAGTGCGGTTACACCTGAATATTAGCACATCAGTGCGATTACGAATTACATTAATTTTATATAACGGTTCAAAAACGTTGTATTCAGTTTTGCCATTGTATTTGTGCATATCAGAGCAACACTGCAATGTTTCGATTTTGAATGAATCATTTGAATCATTGATTCAGTGATCCATTCATAAAGACAGCCACTTGCTTTGTTTCTAAATGAATCATCCACTTAGAACAAATCGTTTGAATGAATGATTCCAATGAATCACTCATTAAGACGGGGACTTGCTGCCACCTACTGGCAGTTTTAATGTAATTTTTATTTATCTATCACAGGCCTAAACTAGCCGAGGAACCAGCATTAAAACACATTATGCAAAATATTGTTTAATTACCATTATGAAACAAAATCACAAATCGCACACCCCTATTACTGCAGTAAATGACTTATCTAATTGTGTGTGTTAAGAACTACAAGTCAGGCTGATTCCCAGCCAGCTTCCCCTCTGAGAGGCAATCTAAGATGCTTAACTGATCAGGCTTAATTCATGCTGTCTGTCTTTAAAAATAGCCGCGTTACAATAAGCCCGTTTCAGCTTTTGATCGTGTCCCGAGGATGACCGGGGGCTCAGTAATGAGGAATTTATAGGCAGGCAAAAAGCAGGGACCACTTGCTGGGTAGCCATCAGATCTGTGGGAAATGGATCAGGGTCACACCCAGAAGACAGATCTGTGCTTACTTTTGCCTGTGTGACTTTGCTTTTCTTGTAATCAAGGACAAAAATTAAGAGTCGAGAGCCAAAATTCCCTCTGAATGTTTTGGAGCGGCGTTTGGGCCAAATGGGCTTGATCGGTGCATCATATTCATGTGTACGAGCTGCCGAATTTGCACGATTTGTCTTCATCAGTGTCCTCCTCTAATGTCTTGGCACCGCCTAGGTCTGTATTCTGTCCAGGTTGTCCATTTCTATCTTCAGAGGAAGCTTGGCTACCATCTTATCCAAACATACATCCCATTGATTATGGTGGTTGTGCTGTCACAAGTCGCATTCTGGATCAACAAGGAGTCTGTCCCGGCTCGAACAGTGGCTGGTATGAGTGTGCCATTTTTCTTTGAGTATAAAAGTACATTGAACATCTACACTATCATTCAATTTGGACTTCAACAAGGCTGCATTTATTTGATCAAAACACTTTAAAATAACAGTTTTCTATGTGAATTTATACACTACCAGTCAAATGTTTTTGAACAGTAAGATTTTAATGTTTTTTAAAGAAGTCTCTTCTGCGCATCAAGCCTGCATTTATTTGATCCAAAAAACAGTACAATTTTGAAACAGTTTTACTACTTAAAATAACTGTTTTTTTATTTAAATATATTTTAAAATGTAATTTATTCCTGTGATTTCAAAGCTGAATTTTTAGCATCATTATCCCAGTCATCAGTGTCACATGATCCTTCAGAAATCATTCTAATATGCTGATTTTATAGAAACATTTCTTACTATTATCAGTGTTGAAAACATTTGTGCTTCTAAATATTTTTGTGGAAACTGTAAAGTATTTTTTTGATTCTTTAAAGAATAGAAAGTTTAAAAGAACATTTTGACCCCATACTTTTGAATGATAGTATATATTATGTTTTAGTGTTTCACTTATTGTAAAAAGAGAAAAAATTAAGAATCATAATTTTCAATAGCTGCTAACCCTTAGTCTCAGTAAGGAGCAAAGTCATCACTCATGACGTGCTATGGTCCATATTTATTGTATGTATAAAATATAACTGGAGGACATACCACAAAATGTATTGTATACAACAGAGTAAATGGCATGGAATACTGCACAATGCAATGCACTTGATTTGACCTTCCAATTCCAGTAGGATAAATTAACTGAAAGTAATATCAGCCTCAATTTTTAATTTGTTTTTTTGACTCATTATTTGATCACACTGCAAAATGTTACAAAAAAGAAAATTAATAGCAAAATAACAGCATTAAGAATTTTGTTATGCGCTTGTCATTTTTATTCAGTTTATTTTTTATTAAAAGATTATACCAGCTAAATTTGCCAAAATGTGTAGTATACAGAATATGGTCTGATTTACAAACCCCAGTATGGTTTATTTATATATATATCAACCTTGTAGTAATGTAATTTTTACACAAAACTGTATTAGAAGTGCAAAATTAAAACTATTTTAATTTCTAAGACGATAACTGAATGCCATTTGCCAAATTAAACAATGTAAGATGAGTTCATATAACCACAATGTGGCTAACAAAATAATTCATACTGATTTGCATGCTATTTAAAAATATAGTGTACCAAGTGGTCTTAAAGGGACAGTTAACCCAAAAATGAAAATTTTGTCATCATACTCACCCTCAAGTTGTTCCAAACCTGTATGAGTTTCTTTCTTCTGTTCAACACAAAAGAAGATATTTTAAAGAATGTTTGTAACCGGACAGCTGCTGGTAGCTGACTTCCATAGTATGGAAAAAAATACTATGGAAGTCAGGCTGTTTGGTTACCAACATTTCTACAGGTTTGAAGCAACATAAGTGTGAGTAAATGTGGCAAAGCTATTCCTGTTTTTATGATAATTTCTCATGTATATCTGTACTTGTTGACATAATCTCCTGTGACCTTCAGGAATCACCACTGTGCTCACCATGACCACTCTGAGCATCAGCGCCCGCTCCTCGCTGCCCAAAGTCTCCTACGCCACCGCCATGGACTGGTTCATTGCCGTCTGCTTTGCCTTTGTGGCTTCAGCCCTCGTAGAGTTTGCCGCGGTCAACTACTTTGCCACGCTTGAGGCCAACAGGGAAAAACGGCGGCTCTCCAGGGCCTCCGTTCTAGAGTCCATAGCTCAGGGCAGCGACGACGAGCCGGAGACGGTAACTATCTCCTGTGAGCCTCGCTTAATTAACACCACACTCTGGTCAAAAAGCACAGCCGATGGAGCTCCTGGTTATACGATATGCACAACACGAGCGCTGCTCTTCACAAACCAGTGAGCTGTGTCACCGTTATTGTGATGCTAAATGAGTGTCGCTGCAGCTGCATATATGCGCCTCCCACAGGGACGGTTAAATACCTCTAAAGACATATTTAACACGCATAACTAATCATAGCACATGGCTCAACCTTTAATGCATCCACTGCTGTGTTCAGAAGCGAATTGTTCAGGTGTTCAGTGAGGAATCATTTACCTGCTCTCTTGCAGCCACGTGTGAATTGTGGTTCTTATCTGTTGTGCTGAGTTGGATATGGTAATTCTACAGGCGTGTGGCGTCTCCCGGGACCGCTCTCACGCGGGGAGCTCATGGTTGGTGTTTTAAAAATAGCCGCCCGTATTAAAACTGCGAGCCATGACTCTTATAATCTCTCACCTGTGCTGCAGATCCACTTGCTCCAGTTCTCTCTGGCTTAGAGACTAGATGGGAAGGAAATATATGAGCACAATAACTGCCAGCATGAGGGGTGTAGTTGAACCTCTTATTTTTATAAAGTGCAATAAAATGTTTTTGAATATGTTGGAAAATATTGGCTAGGCCTGTACATTCATTTATGCCTATTTTAGTCAAACTCTCTTAATTCCAAAGGTGTAGGTTTGATTTTGGCATTGGTGGAGACATAAAGGCAGACTATAGACATTTATTTGTTTAATCAAATTATTGCTAGGGACAATTTAGTAGTGTCTGGATATTGGTAGGGACATGACATAGCATCTCTACTAAATTCTACACTCTTGATAATTATAACAAGTGATGTTTGGAAACTATTGTTCTCTCCTTAAATATGAAGAGATCAAACAGCAGATTCATGAGTTCATCCACATTTCACAAAAAGCTTACTTATAATATCAGACAAGTGAAGTGAGTTGCTGTTTTTGTCACTCTTCTGATGAAGATTCATTCACCTGTTTGCCAGTGAACCACACAGAGACGTTTTGGTCAGATAAGAAAAAATCACTTACAAAATGTTTACTGTAGTTAAACCATGGCAACCGCAAATTAACCATGGTATTTGTAGTAAAACTGCTGTTATTTACAAAAAACCTAGTTACCACACTTATATTATAGTAAAACCACGGTGTATAATAAAAAAGAAATCAGAAAAAACAATTACGAACCGCAACGAAGTCACTCTGAATCAAATGATTCGCGAAGTCCCGATCTGAATCAAATGAGTCGGGAACCCGCAACGAAGTCCTTATATGAATAAAATGATTCGCGTTTCACGCTCCGAAGTCCCGATCTGAATCAGATGAATCGCGAAGTCGCGATCTGAATCTGAATCAAATGATTCGCGAACCCACCGAAGTCCTTATGAATCAAATGATTAATCAAGTTCGATCTAAATCAAATGATTAGCGATTCCGTTCGAAGTTCGATCTGAATCAAATTATTAGCGATCTGAGCTCGAAGTTCGATTGAATAAAAGATTAGCGAATCGATCCGCTCGAAGTTCGATTGAATCAAAGATTCCGCGAACCATAAAGGCTATCTGAATCAAATGAATTAGCGAACCCGCTTTTGAAGTTCTAAATATGAATCAAGCGATTAGCGAACCAGCTCAGTTCGATCTAAATCAAATGATTAGCGATTAACTTTCGAAGTCGATCTGAAACAAATGATTAGCGATCTGAGCTCGAAGTTCGATTGAATCAAAGATTCGAACCAGCTCGAAGTCCATCTGAATCAAATGATTAGCGAACCGCGAATTTCTCATATGAAACAAATGATTCGCGAACCGCGCTCCGAAGTTCCGATCTAAATCAAATGATCCACGATCTGTGCCCAAGTTTCCAAATGAATTAAAATATTTGCCAACTAGCTTCGAAGTTCCGATCATTCAAATGATTCGCGCTCTGTAGTCCCGATCTAAATAATGATTCGCTGCGGCTATACGCACTTTAAAGTCGCATCTGAATCAAATGATTCGCGATCCGATTGGAGAACTTCAAAACATGAATCATTTTGCGACGCAACTGATTTGGAGTTTCAGAAAACTCAGTTTCACACAAGCGATGTCAAAATTCGAAAAGGAATGGCTCTTTTGGTCTAGTTTTTGCTAGTGAATCGCTTGAACTGAATGATCAGAGTCTCGAGTTTGAATCAATCGGAGCGGTTCCAGCCTAAACGACTCACTCAATTGATTCGGTTTGTCTGTTCCTCCGCTTTTCGCGTTTTCAGTCATGTCGTGGTAATACTGTCTTAGCTCGCTAGTTTTACAAGATTTACATGAAATAAGAGAAAAAAGTATGATGTGTAGAAATAAAATATCCATTTTTCATATCGAAGATAACTGCTTTTTACGTCGAAAACACAACATCCAACACAAATCTACGAACAAATTCAGGTAACCGGTTTACTGCTAACTCGTGAAAACTCCATTAATATGACGAGCTTCACCTCAGAATACATGTTAGATGGAAACATGTGCATTAAAATTGAGTTTGTAGCCTAATTCACTGTATTTTAGATAGTTGGACAACTGCAGTTCAGCTGGTGACAGTTTGGAAATCAGGTGAAAGCATTCAGTCATCTCATACCATTTAAGTGAATGTTCAGTTAATCACTTTATATTGTAATAAATATTAGGGAAATTATTGATGTATCTACCATCAACTGTTTGGATATCAACATTCTTCAAAATATCTTATTTTGTGTTCAGCACAAGTTAGAAGTTAGTAAATGATGACAGAATTTCCAATTTTGGGTAAACTCTTTAAGCTGTATTATTTGAATACATACCAACTGCTGTTTTTACAACTGTCCGTCACACTTTTATTTAAGAGATTTTTAACCAGTACCCTAAATGCTGGTTCTGTTATAAATCTCCTATATCAGCTGGGATTGTTTGATGTCATTCACTGTTTGTTTTTCCGCAGCCTCAGTCTGATACCAGTGGCTTTAGCCGCAGAAGACGTGCAAACTCTGTGTCTGAGGGGCCTAGGACTCGCTATCCCATCTTCCTTCAGGGCTCAGCTGTCCCACCCAACATGATGCTGGCAGGCACCAGTGCCATAGACAAGTACGCCCGCATCCTCTTCCCTCTGGCCTTCGGGATCTTCAACCTCATCTACTGGTACATCTACCTCAGCAAGGACACCTTGGAAAAGCCCAGGTCTGTGCTCTCGCAACTGCTCACTGACACAAAAAAATGATCTACTAGACATTAACAAGGGAGTTTTTAGCATTTTTATTATGTTGTGTTCTTTCTCTCAGTTCTATTAGAATGTAATTAGTGTGTTCACGTCCTAGTAGAGCTTAAGTTACAACTTGTAAACTCTAAATTTTCTGACAGAATTACCTTGTACCGCCTGACCACTGTACCGTCATGCGGAAACACTAAAAATGGTGCTAACTCAGCAGGAAAATCTAGTCAAGTAGTTGTCTTGTAATACTTTTGCTTGATAATTCCTACAAATTAAATTTTTTTTATAAGATTAATCCAAAAAATAAACTAAAGACGAATAATATATTTTATACAATACAGTACACAATGCTGGGTAGATTACTTACAACCTGTAGTAAATTATAAATTACATGAGGAAAATTGTACAAAAATACTTTTTGATTACTTTTAGAATACTTTTCACCTAATTTGTTTATCAGATAGACTAACAACAAAACAACAGAAAAACAACAAAAATGAAAAAGCAATAAAATATATTTCATGCAATGCATTAAAAATTACATTACAGCAGGGTTTCCCACACTGAGGTCCATGATAAAGCTGTAGGATGTTCATAAAAAGCTAATAATTAATGAAATCATAAAAAGTCAAAGTCTTGGGAATACATTTATTACATGAACAAACGTTGAAACATTTAAAATATTTTGTCCAGACTTCCAATATTAATAATTGTTGAAGATCACTGCTTAATTATTACTCTAATTGCATAATTATTTAGAAAAGCAAAATTTAAAAGAAAAAAAAAAGCTAATGTCTGGCTTAATACCACCATGAAATCAAATTGACCATTTTATTTTTTAATATTTGATAATATTTTGGTGTTGATTATAAATAATTTGTCCATGCATTTTATTTATTTATTTATTTATTTAAAACTTGTATTTCATCAGGAAAAGACTTTTCTGACTCATGTCTGTTTTTTGTCGGATAAACACATGAGACAAAATTTATAACATAATTGAGACATTATGTCTCACCGTCTTTAAACAAGAGGAATAACATTTTGTTTATAGACCATAATGGAAAATATATAGGGCTCTTGTAGGGACAAGTTCTTTCTTTGCCATTTATTTTTCCTGAATTGGAAATGGTGTGATTTTTCATATTTATTTTGGCTCTGTAGCTTATCTTCTCATCCCAGCTCCACAGAACGCTGTAGATGTATTTTTCAGGGAAACTATGACGGCACACAGGTTTCCACTGGATGTTTTATCGAGGCTGTAAATACATGAATAATTTCTGAACCTAAAACAGCCGCAGGACTCGAGCAGGTGAAAACAGGAGAGATGATGTTCCTTCTGGGTGACTCTGTTTCTGCGGTTGTTGAGGTTAGAGCCCCATCCAAGATTTATCAGGGCCAACTCTTTAAAGAAAAAAATCCTCTGCTGTATATATATTTTTTTCTTCTCCAGAATCCTTGATTCATCTGATTTGTTCAAAGGGATCATGAGGCGAACGTCACATTTAATCCCAAATTTCCCTCAATGCCGAAGGCGCGAGATTTACCGAATCAAGAAAATCAACACATCCTCTGAAAATAGAGTCACTTATCAAACTCAGACGCTAAAGTTTCATTATTTGTTTTCCTGAGGGGAGCTAAAGGCAGTCATTTGAGGCCCTTTGCAACGTACCGCCTGAAATATAAGATGGAATAACGTACGACTTAAAATGGCACGGAGCCATCGCTCTACGCATTAGCACCCCGATTTCACACGGAAAAAATGATTTTCATCAAACATTAATCATTGACGTCAGGATACAGGCGATGAAAGCGCGTGCGAGGCTGTGAACGCTTGTATGCCACGTTTTCATCTCTGCTGATCTTGTATTTGTCTTTCGTTGTGTTTTATCTCCACAGGGAGATCGAGTGAGTTTCTCCTGAGAAGCGCAAGATGCATTCAGCAGTAAGAGCGTGTACTCGGCTCTGCTCTCCTTTGGACCGCTCTTTCTCTGTCTCTCACTTTCGTCATCTAGCAACTTCATCCCTGATAGAGCGCGAGGCTGTCTGACACTATTTGACGAGCATTTGATCCTGTTCCTTTCCTATTTTATCACCTATATAGACTTTCCACTCCATTTGCCTTTATATTCGCAGCCGAGGGCCACGTCGTTATACTAACCCTGGTACATTGCAAAACCCTCCTCTGGTTCTGCTCTAGTTCTGCATGTGTGTGTGTGTGTGCGTGTTGCACACTAAGGAGTTGATGACATAATCTGCAGCTCTAACTGGTGATGCAACATTGAACCAATGCTTTCAGTGGCCTGCCCTCTACAGAGACACGGCTCGCACTGCACTAGATCAAAAGCGCTGGGTTTATACTGACGGCTTCAAAGAATTCGCCTTGAAAATAAAGGAGAAAAAGTGCATCCACAGAACTGAACTTTTACGAACGGCATTCGCACGCGTACGTCTGCAGACGCGTACGGTGCCTCTCTTGACGCGGCGGCGCTGTAATAGAGGGATAAAGTAAATCTCGGTGTGGGGGGTGGATATTTAATATGTATTCTCAGCTCACGGTCTATTTGATGTTCTCTGATGTTTCTCTGTGCATCTAGTTCTCATCTCTCTCTCACTGTTGGGAGAACATGCACATGCCCAGGAATGAATAAATGCAAACAACTCATAAGACAATTGTGCATAACATCTTAAATGGCTTTTAAAAGCCTATTTGGAGGAGACAATGTGGCACTGAAGAATAAACATTAAGGTGCTGATGTAAAAATCTCAGGAATTAAATACTTATACTTGCATTATGTACTTGGAAAATGCCTGTATGCATTAGTGTTTTGCCTAATGAGGATTTTCTTTATGCATTTTATTTGTCTGATGGTCAACTCATGCAACCCACTAAATATTTCATGTTTAACCCTCATGTTGTGTTATAGTCATTTTCTGAGAGTTTTCTTTTCTGAAAATAGTAGTTAATGTAATTGCATTGGGCAAAAAATATATATATATATATATATATATATACAGTCACAAAACCAGTCATAAGTAGCATGGGTATATTTGTATGTAGCAATAGCCAACAATACATTGTATGGGTCAAAATTATTGTTTTTTCTTTTAGGCCAAAAATCATTAAGATATTAGGTTTTAGGCTCCATGAAGATATTTTGTGAATTTCCTCCCATAAATATATCAAAACTTTTTGATTAGTAATATGCATTGCTAAGAACTTCCTCTAGATGACTTTAAAGGCAATTTTCTCAGTATTTCCCTCATATTCCTAATATTTAAATAGTTGTATCTTGGCTAAATATTGTCCTATCCTAATAAACTATACATCAGTGGAGAACTTATTTATTCAGCTTTACATGATGTAAAAATCTCAATTTCAAAAAATTGCCCCATATGACTGGGTTTGTGCTCCAGGCTCCATATATAGGATTTTTTTTCCACACGTGGTGTTCCTGGTCAACTTGTTTTCTTTCAGTTAGTGAAGGTTTTCTATTTCTTTATCAGTACCAAATAGAATTGCATAATAAGAAATTGACAAGTCTTTTAAAAAGGCCGGTCATTTTTAACCAGGTCTCAAGTCGCACAGGTATATTTGTAGCAGTGGCCAAAAATACATTGTATGGGTCAAAATTATCAATACCAAAAATCATTAATATAATAAGTAAAGATCATGTTCCATGAAGATATTTTGTAAATTTCCTAGCATGAATATATCAAAACTTCATTCAGACAAATTTAAAGGGGTCAAACCATACATTTAGCTTTCAGATGATGTATAAATGTCAGTTTCAAAAAATTGCCGCTTATGACTGGTTTTGTGGTCCAGGGTCACATATATAGGATTTTTTTCCACACGTGGTGTTCCTGGTCAACTTCTTTCAATTAGTGAAGGTTTTGTATTTCTTTATCAGTACCAAATAGAATTGCATAATATGAAATTTACAAGCCTTTTTAAAAGGCTGGACATTTTTAACCAGGATCAGCTAATTAGAAAAATGATTTAGGGTTAAAAGTGATTATCTTCAAATTTGGTGCCTGTTATAGCACACAAATTCCACACCTTTTCATCTTTAAACCTTAAATGACCTAATTCTTGTGTGGCGTTTTTTTTTATATATACTTGTGAACTCCTGAAAATTGACTAAATAATATTTTAACAGATACACTGGTTTAAAATGCTTGGGAAAACGGACTAAAAATATCCTTGACTTTGCCTGCACTCAGGGGCGTGTTCGACTTTTCGTCCAATCATATGCTTTCTAGAATGAAAAAAGACCCTCCCCCTAATACCACCTGTTTCGCTTTACGGGATGTAACTTAAACATAACGAATAAACGTTTCGTTTGGTTTGTAACATGTTAACTATGTGTTGTCAGTTTATCTTACAACAAACATTGCGAAGAAACTCTCAGCGGCACTTTATTTTGAGACCTTAAAGCAAACGTTATTGATTATGATAGGCTACCTGAAGTTCGGTATGCCTGAAACCCCTTCGTGTCACCTTCAGCACGCTGCACTAACCCGTCAAGCTGCACATTCACACAGGACTAAAAATGCTGCATGAAGATCACCTGATGTCTTCTTCTCTTGACTTGGTTTATTCAGTCGTCCCTTTAATTTTTCCCCCGCAATGGAAACAGCTCATCCAGCATCATCAGGAGCTGCTCTTTGATCTGAAGCTGGCGTGTGCGCATGCGCAGCTCATTGCCTTCGCTGCACTGGCTTCAGTAAGTTGGATGTGCGTTGTCTTCATCATCACATCCAAAAGCCCATCAAAACTGTTGCGATGGAGAGTATCGGAAAAACCCCGCATATCTTCTTATTATGTCCGCTCATCGTGGCGGTGGCGTGCGCGCAAAGGTAGGCTTGCATTTTGTGCCGTTTCTGAAAAGAACATGTTGTGTTTTGGGGATGCAAGAAGATTTTAAGAACATCTCGTGATATTATTGCAGTATCAGGGACCCGAGCAATATGCCGGTGGTCAAAGACACCGTGGACAGACTCATGAAAGGATACGACATTCGGCTGAGGCCAGATTTCGGAGGTAACGCATGAGTAAAATTCGTATAATTGTTGCATTTGGGTTGTCACGCGCACTAACATGCCCAATTACTCATGCAAACCTTGTTCATTCATCTCAGTCTCTGATCAGGCAGTGCATGTCAATGCATGAGAGGGGGAAAAACGAACGCACGCTTATTCCCTGCTATTTTGCCATTTTATCTTTTCCCGGAGAGGGACGCTAACTTGGGGATCAATTCAATTTGCAGCGCAACTTTTGTTGCATCATGAAATGGCATGCTTTAAAATCTCCTTTGATGCACGAGTCCATCATAGAAGATGCTCAAGCTGTTATTGATAGAAGGACACGTCTAACTGTGCATTTGTCAGTCATGCAGTTGCATTTGTGCGTTCGTAACAAATCAACAATTTCATGCGCAATGCCACGTGAATTTGGGGTGTTGGTGTTTCATACACATATAAAACGTGCTGTTTTGTCACAAGAATGAGACTGAGTGTAATTGGGCACATACGTGAACATACAAGTGTGGGGATGTGCATGCGTGCAATTTCCTTTTTAATCATTTTTCCTTTCTCTCCATCAGGCGCTCCGGTGGCGGTAGGGATGAATATAGACATAGCCAGCATAGACATGGTATCCGAAGTAAACATGGTATGTTGCATGTAACAGTTTTCCATTGCTCTTATGTGTTCTGATGTTAAAATGCGATGCGTATGCACACGAAACTTGAGGCGTACCAGCTGATGTGGCTCACACATGATGATTAGATGTGAAACTGCAGAAGTTCATTGGCATGCTGCGGTATCTGCTCTGCATTTCGCTGCTGACATTTGAATTCAAAACACACGCGCACTGGCGCACTCGCACGCACACCCGCACGCGCTCCGCATGTCTCACACTGTGTTTTTGAGCCCAGCGGTTTTGGTATGCCACCGAGAAACCGGGCACGTCCGCGGACGCACCTTTGCACTCTGTGACTTGGGTTTAATCGCAAATCTAGTTCAAGGTGAGCGTTGCCCTCTCAAGGAGAAAGACGGCACGTGTCGCGTTCGCGAACACAATCATGCCTTTCTTTGTCGCCAGAGACTGGGTTTCGGGAGATGCATGTGTGTAAACGGCATCTGTCGACGTTTTTGTACATGCATGTTCCTTTTAAAATGCTCAGATGTCAAACTGTGATGTAAAAGCAACATACTGTTGATGGGGACCGCTGAAAAGTTTATGTCGCGCAAGCGCACCCTCTGTCGGACGCGGCTGGAAGCGCAGCTGTAATTGCAGGGGAATATGTATGGCTGTGAAATTAAAGATTTATGGCTCGTACTCATTGCAGCTTTATCATTTCACTGGGGGTGATAGAGTTTGTTTTCAATTCATTTCCCCGTCGCTCCTTTTAACTCGATGAAGGTGAAATGGCCTCTGCCAGGAGCTCTGCGTTTTCCTCACCAATCTGTGTGGAAAAACAAAAGCATGCCTCGTTTGCAAATCGAGTTCACACGTATATTTATAGCTCTGTAGGTGGTGCATGCACGCAAATGATCAAATCTATAATGGAAGCAGTGTTGATACATTATGGTTGATTATTAAGTGTGAGAATTATCATACCTGTTTATCTTGGATTTGGTGTTTAAACCAGAAAAATCATTTAAATATGACAGCCAAGGTCAGGATATCCCATGAACATAGTCATTTAAATAAACAGAATCCTAAAATATAATAGGAATTTCTGTAAGTGAATATAAATAGTTGAAGTTGCTCTCAGCTACAATTTGCTCGTTATAAGACCAGTTTTTTTTTACTGCTTATACATCATATTCCATGAACAAGGTAAACTTTTCCCATATATATATATATATATTTTTAAATAATAGCATTATGGGCAGAATTCCCAAGTGTTTTTGTTATGATTACTATTAGATATGTTCGGTAAATTAGCATAATGCATTGATGTATTTAACATATAATACTAGTTTTAAATACATCAAATGTCTGTTTCTTCCTTTTAAAACGTGACTTTGGCATGTCCCACCACAGATGTCATACATACAACGTCAGCTGGATTGGTATTCATGTCTCGACCTTCAGCCTTGTCACTGTTATTTTAATACGGAATACAGACAAAGCAAATCATTTTCTTAAATTTCAAGTTCCCACACTACTAATTCATTTTCAGTCCTATTGTATCCAATGCATTTTAAAAATAGATTTAATTTCTAATTTTTTATATTAATTTATTTGTATTATATTACTATTTATTTGTATTATATGCATTTTTATTTTTAATGTTTTTTTTTTATAAAATTGCAAACTTCACTGAAAATTACTTACAAAATAAATCAGCTCTTATAAATTTTGTTTCGACCTTGTAAGGTTAGTTAGCATCACAGCTGAGCGGCCACTGATATTCAACTCTCAAAGTAGTTAAAAATATATATTTAATTTCTATTATTTATTTATTTTTTCATTTATTTGTATTATATTATTTTAGGTTATATCTTTTTTAATAAAATCCTAAACATCATCGAAAATGATTTACAAAATAAAATTGATAAGATCTGGTTTATTTCAACCTTGTAAGGTTGATGATCATCACATTTTCTGAATGTTAAGCACCTCTTTTGACTTTCCATTTACTGTTAACGGCCGAGAAAGCCATGGATATTCATCACTCAAAATAGTTAAAATATATTTAATTTCTATTTTTGATACACTTATTTATTTGTTTATTTATTTTTATTATATTATTTTTTAGCTCTGATTATTTTTATAAAACCCTTAAAGGAACACTCCACTTTTTTTTGAAAATAGGCTCATTGTCCAACTGCCCTAGAGTACCATGGGTGCAGCAGGCGCAATGATATTATGCAGCGCCTGAAAGTAACCAGCACTAAGTTTGTGTAGATGCAGAGTTGCAGCCGGCAGAGTTGGTGGCTGCGTAATATCATTGCGCCTGCTGCACCCATGGTACAGCAGCAAAGTTCCTTGATTATTACGCCGAAATGAGAGTATAGTTTCTAGCCATATCGACCTAGAAAATCGCAACTTTTCATTTTTCGTCCGTCTTTGTACACAATGTAACTACAGAAGTGTCAAGTTTTAAATAGGAAAAATAACAACGCTTTGGTCATTTTTGAGTGAGATGCGAACGGTCTAATCGGTTCAATGATCTATGCTAAGCTATGCTAAAAGTGCTACCGCCAGACCCGGAGATCGGCTGAATGGATTAGAAAACGGTAAAACTCAGCTGTTTAACTTTAGGGGAGTTGGACAATGAGCTTATTTTCAAAAAAAATCCTTTAACCTCATTTTAAATGATTTACAAAATAAAATTGATAAGTTCTAATTTTGTAAGGTTGATGATCAAGGTTGATGAATCTGAATATTAAGGACCCCTTTTGACTTTTCATTTACTAATCATGAATTGCAGAGAAAGTCGTGGATATTCAACACTCAAAATGGTTAAAATATATTTAATTTCTATTTTTCATGTATTTATTTATTTTTATTACATTATTTTTTAGTTCTTTTTTTTAAATAAAACTCTAAACCTCACTAAAAAAGATTTACAAAATACCTTTATTAGGTATAAGATCTGTTTTGTTTTGACCTTGTAAAGTTGATGATCATCACATTTTCTGAAGGTTAAGCACCACTATGAACGGCTGAGAAAGCCATTGATATTCAATGCTCAAAATAGTTAAAATATATTTAATTTCTATTTATTTATTTTTGTTATATTACTTTTTTGTTCTATTTTTTTTATAAAACCCTAAACCTTATTTAAAATGATTGTTTTAGAGCTGGTTTATTTCGACCTTGTAAGGTTGATGACCCCCACATTTGCTGAATATTAAGTGGCTCTTTTGACTTTTCGGCCGAGAAAGCCATGGATATTCAACGCTCAAATGCTGTTTCCAAGCGGACGGACCTCTGGACAGATGCTTGGTACTGTGTAGTGATGTGCTTACAAATTACCTTTATAGATCTGTCAGGTTTGTTGCTTGTCACGCTTGAGCTCTGGAATCCCGAAGAGTTGGAAAGAAAAGATGAAAATCTTTGTTTTCTGCAGCTCCAGCAAAATTGGATTTTCACCAAGCTCGCAGCCGACAGGATCCTCGACTATCCTAAGGGTTGACAGGGTTGATCTGGGAGATTTGCAGCCATTAGTATCTGATATTTCCATTCAAAGCCAGCACACATCACGCCTCATTCGCTCCTACGCTCGCCTCCTTGGCTCCCCGTACCCGTTTACTGTCTCATTAGTCCAGCGCGACGCCTGCGTCTTAGACAGACGTATGATCTCTCAATTAGGAGCGGCACGGCCGCCCCAGGTGTCTTTGCTAGGCGTAACTGCTTGGAGCGTTTTGTTTTAAAACCAAGAAGGGCCCCCCTTCTCTGCACCTCCTCCTGCCTACCATTTCACACGCATGTAAACAAGAGCGTTCGCTGCGGTTTAAACGTGGCCAAAGAAGCCTCGACCAAAGGTCAGCTGTGTTGTTTGGCAATGCAAATCTTTAGGCCAGTCCACGCGAGTTGCGCTCTCGTCGCTTGACATTAAAACGCGGGCTATTTTTGGAGAGAGGCCGCGAGAAGAGGCGAACGCGGGCCGTGCTCTCTGGCTGAGGCGGCTTCTGATGACTCATTTGAGTTTTGAGGAAGCGTAGTATAAACGGGATGATACGATATTCCCGATCGATCCGTTTGTCACCCGTGCGTTTGCATAAATTAGGTTCGAGATGCCCTTTGTTTGCGGCCTGGACGGAGGACACGTCGAGCGGTTTTCTCTGAAAACATAATAGTCACTTCAAAGGAAAAGATGGGAGCAGACTTGTGTTAGCTCATGGGCTAAATAATTACCGGGGCGGAAACATTGCCCTTATATGTATCATTATCCTGACAAGCATTAATTGCTTACATGAATAAGAGGCAGGGCCGCGCAATGATAGCCTGCGAAATAACAAATGGATGAAAAGACAAATTTAGACTCAATTAGATCGCTCGACTTAATTAGTACTAGTGTGCGTAATTGTTGATCATTTCTGCCTAGTCAGTTAGTGTCTGTTTAGTCCTGTTTTATTAAATTCTGAGCTGATAAACAGTGTGTTGTTTAGTGTTATTTTTACTTTTTGTTGCTATGACAACACCACCCTTCTCAAAAACTGCGGGGTTAATGTGGGCTCTTCTCTGTTTCCATAGATTACGTTTAAGG
The DNA here is from genome assembly GCA_012976165.1 of Labeo catla. Classification (NCBI taxonomy): domain Eukaryota; kingdom Metazoa; phylum Chordata; class Actinopteri; order Cypriniformes; family Cyprinidae; genus Labeo; species Labeo catla. Next base: position 206,436 of record VONZ01000128.1, read on the forward strand.
CTAGGCTGATGAATTCTTTCGTACTTAACGTCGTGCCGTGTAGTTACATGTATGATTTAGCCACAGCCAGAAATAGAGGAGCAGGGGTGTAGTCACATGATGTTCTCCCAGACAGCAGCAACTTGTATTATAATTTCATACACTGATGAGATCTGCAGCACATCTCACTCTGCTGAGAAGCTTATTATAGTTCTTGCAAGGCTTTTTTCTTCTCTGCTAATTTCTGCGATTAATTCAGCACGACCGTTAACGTAAGCGTCGCACGACTGCGTTTTGACTTTGTCTGAGACGTTTAAATTTGACATATTTAGAGAATGCAGCTGCTGTGATGATTGTGATGATTGGTCTTTTTTTTTTTACATTCATTTGCATACTGAATTGTGATTGGTTTAGCTGCTTACCCGAAGCCTTTAGGCTAAGATTTCGCCATGTTGTGTCTCTGGTCCAACATTTGTACTTATTTCTGCATAATGACTAATAAAATGTATAATTGAAGGGTTTTTTGATGCCAAGGACTCACAAATAGAATATAAAGTCAACTCCTTTTTTTTTTTTTGTAAAGATGAGTAAGTGTGATATTATAAGGAAAACAACTAAACAACTGGCATGTATGTTGTTATTTTTCTCAAGCCAAAAGAAATGTCTAAATATAATTTGGACTCAAAATAATTGTTAATAATTCAATCTGTTTTGCATAGCACCATACAAATTACATTACTTGCATACCTCATTTGTTTACGTTATAGATTTGAATGGGATTTTTGTGTACTATATTGATATAAAAAAGCAAACAAACAAAGAGAGAAAATATATTCCATTGCATGAAGCATGAAGTGCTGTAAAACATCACATTACATCATGGTTTCCCATACTGCCATAGTGAAAAATAAATATACTAAAATGTATTCAAAATACATTTATTTCATGTATTCTACAAATACATTTACATATTATGTACTTAATAAAAATACACTGCAATTGTACTTTTAGTATACTAAACTGTTTTATTTAAAGTCTGCTGAACTGGAACAACTAATTTTGTACTTAATGCACTTAAGTCCAACTAAAGATATACTATATAAGTATATTTGATTGTGCTAAAATGGTAAACTTTAAATATTTTGCATTTAAAGATCACACAATCCTCATCAATGGTGACATTAAAACATATTTTAGGCTTAATATTAAGAAATGTGCATTGTGCACAAGTAGTACTCCAAATAAAGTTTAAATACAAGTTTTTAAATAATTTTTTTTTAATCAGTCTAAAGCGATATGTCAGTAAATATATTAATAGACTTGAATTATATTTAGTATAATATAAATGCATTTTAAGTTTATTCCTTTTTTACTTGGGTGGGATAGGGAAAATAGACAAATGATGGAAAATCAATAAATTACTAATAATTTACTGCCATCGTGTAATCCATAAAAGAATAACTGTAATCTGATTTTTAGCATTTTAATACATAATCTAATTCCAAGGACTTAATTTTTGTAATGTGATTGCGTAATCCGGATTACATGTAATCAGTTACTACCCAGCACTAAGAAACACACTGTATTTATTGACTTATGTCCATGGCTACTCCTTACATATGAAGCTGTGATAGTTTTAATATGTCTCTTAGTTTCTTTCTTCTTTCATATATATAAAAAATCCATTTATTAATTACTAAATTTATGTATATTTCCCCTGCGGTCACTAAGTTTATCCCTTTAAACTCATGGAAATAATTTATTCATGCTTTAAAAGTGGGTTGAATATAATTCTAGACCTTTACCTCATTTAGTATACGTGGAAGCATGAATATGCAAATAAGTCCCCACCTCCACTCAATTGCACCAGCTCTGTCTATCTCTGTCTTTCACTCGGTTAAAGGGACAGTTCATCCAAAAATGAAAATCTGTTATCATTTATTCACCCTCAAGTTTTTCCAAAACTGTATGAGTTTATTTCTTTTGTTAAACATAAAAGAAGATATTTTGAAGAATGTTGGTAACCAAACAGTTGATGGCAGACATTGACTTCCATGATATTTTTTTTTCAGTACTATGGAAGTCAATGGCTACCATCAACTCTTTGGTCAACATACTTCAAAATATCTTCTGTTGTGCTCAACAGAAGAAAGAAACTTGTACAGGTTTGGAACTACTTGCAGGAGAGTAAATTACGACAGATTTTTATTTTTGGGTAATATATACTACATTCTACTCGACTACAAGTGGTAATATTGTATTGGTTCAGAAAATTGGTGTTGACTGATGAATCTGCACATGGTTTGTCTTTAAGCATTTTAAAATACCAGATAGACATGAAAACAACCTAATTTTTGCTAGATGGGTTTTAAGTTATTATTGAATTAACATTTCATGTCCATTGATTGATGTGTCTGGTAGGTAGGCATGTAATAAGCAGGATTATGCTTTGCTCAAGGTCCTGATCACCCACTAAGGTGCTAGTTTGCTAGTATCTCCTATATGTAAAAATCAAACACGGAATGTTTTCGTAAGAAAGTTTAATCAAATAACAACATTAAAGTCTAATTTCCAAGCTAATTCTGCAAAGAGGTGCTCAGTTGTAGATTAATTTGAAACACCTGGCGTTTGGAGTCTGTCTGACATTGCAATAAACTTTGCCACTTAATCACGTCTTCGACATCAAACGTTTATCTCCAAACATGTCATCAACATCCTCATCACGGCACTTGCGGTTATGAGCTTAGATTAAGTGAAGTTAATGTGACAGATTTGCCTTGTGTAATCTGTTAATATATCATCCTGTGATGGGGTGCTAAATCAAACGTGTTTAAGTAGCTGTAAAAAACGCTCCGTTGGGAATAAAGGCTAATCGGGCCAGTCATGCTATCAGCACCCCGGGTGTGACCGCTGGATCTGAAGTCCATCTCTCTTACAACCTACAGTATTCTGAGGCTTGTGCTTAACCAGTCTTTCGCATGGCTTCGTTGTCATGACCGATTAATGAAGTCTTCAAGTCCGCAGCAGCTGTGCTGGTGTTTCTCTTATTTGGAGAGACACTGAGACTATGGCAGCGGTGATGTTAAGTGCCCCGTTATCAGCGTTCTCCATCGCAATCTCCTCGTGTCCTCATTTGGCACTTTCCACAAATAGGGACGAACAGAAACACTTTGGTCCCTCATGACTTATTTAAAGCATTAGAGGGACAAATCCCATGTTTTTTTTGTGAAAACTAGCCTGGAATAAGAAGTAGCTCGATTTAATCATCAACATTTTGTTACCACATGATTCACCCCCATAGACGTGTTTCTTGTTTCTTTGCTTAAAGTGTTACGACCATGCTTTGGATCCTTTTTACTGCATGATGGAAAGGCAAACATATAATTTAATTCCATTTTCTCAATTTCCGCACTAATTGAAGCGATAACAGCATTCATTAAGCTTGACAATTCCACCCTGTTACTCACATTAAAGGCATGTTATTTAGCAATTAAACAACTTGAATTTATCATTGAAACAGTGTTGGTGATCACGCATTACAAGTAACATGAGTTGCGTTATCAGATTTTCAAGTAATTCGTAAAGAAACATTACTTATTGATGTACAAGAAAGTATCTGAGTTACTTGTGGTGGTAACACATTACAAGTAACACAAGTTGCGTAATCAGATTACTTTTTTCAAGTAACTACTAATGCATTACTTTTTGATTTACAAAAAAGTATCTCAGTTACTTTTTCAAATAAGTAACGCCAGTTACTTTGTTTCCCCACGTTTTGACTGACAGCTCTCGTGTTGCCATGTTGAGAGAAATTGTGAGTAAGTGCAGAAGTGTTGTGTGCGCTGAGAACATGATGTTACTGTAGTTCTAGACTAATTGTGAACATGTTTTTACTCATCTCACTTGCACAAAAACAGATTCATTATTCCTCAATTGCAAAATGCTAACTCAGAATATGATGCAAACCTGCAATAGTTAAAAATATAATTTAATTCCATTTTCTTCATTTCTGCACTGATTGAAGTGTTGACAGCATTCATTAAGATTGACACTTCAACCCTGTTACTTATGTTAAAGACATGTTATTTAACAGTTAAACAACTTGCATTCATCATTGCAGCACAGTGTTGGTGGTAACGCATTACAAGTAATGCGAGTTGCATAATCAGATTACTTTTTTCGAATAACTACTAAAGTAACATGTTACTTTTTGATTTACAAGAAAGTATTTGCAATAATTAAATATATAATTTAATTCCATTTTCTCAATTTCCACACTGATTGAAGTGTTGACAGCATTCATTTGGCTTGACAATTCCACCCTGTTACTCATGTTAAAGACGTGTTATTTAACAAACAACTTGCATTTATCATTGCAAAACAGTGTTGGTAACGCATTACACGTAACGCGAGTTAGATCAGATTACTTTTTTTTAAGCAACAAGTAAAGTAACGCATTACTTTTTGATTTACAAGGAAGTATCCGAGTTACTTTTTTAAATAAGTAACGCCAGTTACTTTGTTTTCCCACATATTGACTGACAGCTCTCGTGTTGCCATGTTGAGAGAAATCATGAGTAAGTGCTGAGGTGTTGTGCGCTGTGTGAACATGATGACACTTGGACAAAAACAGATTTAGTATTCCTCAAAATGCAAACTTAGAATATGATGCAAACCTTTAATAATTAAATATGTAATTTAATTCCATCTTAATTTCTGCACTGATTGAAGTGTTGACAGCATTCATTAAGCCTGACAATTCCACCCTGTTACTCATGTTAAAGACGTGTTATTTAACAGTTAAACGACTTGCATTCACCATTGCAGCACAGTGCTGGTGGTAACGCATTACAAGTAATGCAAGCTGCGTAATCAGATTACTTTTTTCAAGTAACTACTAAAGTAACGTGTTACTTTTTGATTTACAAGAAAGTATCTGAAATACTTTAACCTGCAATAATTAAATATATAATTTAATTCCATTTTCTCAATTTCCGCACTGATTAAAATGTTGACAGCTTTCATTAAGCTTGACAATTCCACCCTGTTACTCATGTTAAAGACATGTTATTTAACAATTAAACAACTTGCATTTATCATGGCAACAGTGTTGGTGGTAACGTGAGTTGTGGAATCAGATTACTTTTTTTTTAAGTAACTAGTAAAGTAATGCATTACTTTTTGATTTACAAGGAAGTATCCGAGTTACTTTTTTAAATAAGTAACGCCAGTTACTTTGTTTTCCCACATATTGACTGACAGCTCTCGTGTTGCCATGTTGAGAGAAATCAGGAGTAAGTGCAGAGGCGTTGTGTGCGCTATGTGAACATGATTTTACTCATCTCACTTGGACAAAAACAGATTTAGTATTCCTTAAAATGCAAACTTAGAATATGATGCAAACCTGCAATAATCTATTCAATGATCCAGTTCAACCTTACTGATGAGCAAAAATAGCTTTAGATAAACATTTAATGTCAGATTAACATTTTAGATGGTTCTATTTTAGATGGTTCTAGGCCAATTGTTTTTTTTTAATATTATCTGGATGCAAAATAATCTGTTGTAGTTTTGAAACCATTAAATCAAGCTCACAATTCTATGCTGTTACAAAGGTGTAGTTTGCATGTTTATTTAATGTTCATTGATAGAAAATGTAGAAATCATGATTTTAAACATGTTTTTTAATGGATCAAATGTTTGGTTACAATGGGGTTACAAAAATTACAAACCTCATATCAAAAACTGCTAATATAATATGCAGTTTAATGTTCTGAGATAGAAGAACATCATTTTCTAAAGGTTAACAGCTTTCATTGACTACTTGATGAAAAAAAAGCAGTACCTTATTCTTGGAAAGTGCCATTTATTTCTCTGCCTGGAAGAAGAGAATCCTCTTTTGTTTTGCGTTCTGTTCATTTTGCATGACTTCCATTGTGTGCCGTGGAGATGGATGTCTGCTGAACGTGATGAGTGTTGGATTTGGATTGTGACAGGCTTAATGGAGAACTCCCAGCAGCCTCTGCGTCAGTGTCAGCTCAGTGGGAGAGACCCGACAAATGACGTTGTGTCATCCTGTCACAATCTCAATATGATCTATCGATCTGGATATCCATCTGAGGAGCTGGCATGCTTCACTTTGTCTTACGTAAGCTTGTTTCTCAGATCCGGCGTGCTCCGCTGTAGATCAGACTACTGCTGGGATCAACAATAAGGATCTTTTGGGTTTTTTTTATGTTGGCCCGGTCAGTTCAGTAGATTAGAATTTTACTTTCTCTGCCAACATTTTCATTTAACCAGCCACCACAAATTATACGTTTAGGAACACATTTTGTCAGAAAATCAAGTTAGATTTCTTTCCAAAAGAAATCACAATAAATATTTTACAATCATTTTCTTTCATTTATGGGAAATAAATTGTTAAAATATTATCTGGACTCAAAATAATGGATTGTAGTGTTGAAAGCATTGATCAAGCTCACATAGTTCCACCCTGTTATGCAAGTTATTGAAAGAAAAAATTATCATAAAAATATTCTTCTTTCATTTATGGGAAAAAATTATTAAAATGTTATCTGGACTCAAAAATAATGGATTGTAGTGTTGAAAGCATTGATCAACCTCACACAGTTCCACACTGTTACGCAAGTTATTGTAATAAAAAATGATTATAAAATATTTACTTTAATTTATGTGGGAAAAAACTGTTAAGATGTTTTCTGGACTCAAAATAATGGATTGTAGTGTTGAAAGCATTGATCAAGCTTACACAGTTCCACCCTGTTATGCAAATTATTGTAAGAAAAAACTATCATAAAAATATTTTTCTTTAATTGTTGAGAAAAAAATGTTTTCTGGACTCAAAATAATGGATTGTAGTATTGAAAGTATTGATCAAGCTCACACAGTTCCACCCTGTTATGCAAGTTATTGTAAGAAAGAATGATCATAAAAATATTTTCTTTGATTTATGGGAAAAAATTGTTCAAATGTTATGCGGACTCAAAATAATGGATTGTAGTGTTGAAAGCATTGATCAAGCTTACACAGTTCCACCCTGTTATGCAAGTTGTTGTAAGAAAAAAATGGTCATAAAAATATTTTTTCTTTAATTAATGGGAAAAAATGTTAAAGTATTATCTGGACTCAAAATAATGGATTGTAGTGTTAAAAGCATTGATCAAGCTTACACAGTTCCACCCTGTTCTTCAAGTTATTGTAAGAAATGATGATCATAAAATATTTGCTTTAATTTATGGGGGAAATTTTTGGTAAAATTATTATCTGGACTCAAAATAATGGATTGTAGTGTTAAAAGCATTGATCAAGCTCACATGGTTCCACCATGTTATGCAAGTTATTGTAAGAAAAAATGATCATAAAAATATTTTTCTTTCATTATTGAGTAAAAATTGTTAAATTATTATCTGGACTCAAAAAATTGAATTGTAGTGTTGATAGCATTGATCACGCTCACACATTTCCACCCTGTTATGCAAGTTATTGTAAGAAAAAAATGTTTTTTTATTTATTTATGGAAAATATAAGTTTACCAGGTAAAATAAAAGTCCCAAATTAGCTATCCACCAGTGAGTGATACCTTAATGAAGGCTAAATTTGCAACCATGTTTTAGTATTTATGTGTTTATTTATTTTTATGTTTACATCTACACAAACTATTTCAGTCTTTCGACTTCAAAAATTCACATTTAATTTAATGTTACTTGCAACTGCTTTGTAATTATTTGTGAAATCTACAAGACTGTAGTAAATCCTACACCAGTTTTTTTATTTGTTTATATTTTCACTTATTTCTAACTGACGCTTCTGAGACTGTCACAAATAATTCTTGCAGTTTTGACAAAATCTTGTTAACCAGCTAGACCATGGTGGTGACATTTTATGGAGGCTTAAGAACATGTACAGCATATAGTAAGAATACAGTGACTGTTGCATCATTTGTTCATCCTTATTGTTGAGTCCTGGTTTGGTATTTTTAAATGTCGGTTTGCTCAAGCCATTGGAAGGAAGTCGGTCAGTTGCAGCGAGAATTACGGATCCTGTTTCAGTGACTTTCATTGCATACAAAGACAGCTTCTTCTCGTGTCTCAGACTTCTTTAGTTGATGATTTTTCACGTCACATAAAGAATTCATAACCGATGCGCCCTTAATTAGTACATTTATGCTGCAGATTTAGAGACGTCCTTGATTAAATTAATTTGCACTTGCAAATTTCAGCTCTGTTAACGATGATTAAACAGCACAACCTAACAGAGGCTTTTTTGCTCTTGCAGAACATCTCTACTTTTCTAAATGCTTTAAAGGGATAGTTCAGACTAAAACGACTATTTTGTCATCCTTTACGCACCTTCATGTTGATCCAAAGCGTAACTTACTTTCTTCTGTGGAACACAAAAGGATACTTTCTAAATAATTTAATGGGCACGTTCTGTGCAGCTAAATACTTTTATGCTGCACTGCGTCCTTTTTAAAACTTAAAAGCTTCACATCTGGTTTCATTGTAACTGTTTGAAAAAGAATAGCTATTTTATATAATATCTAACCCATTATATATCAATGCACCTATGTTTTCATGCATGATTCAATTGGTAGAGAGGCACTGCGAGTAAAAAATGTTGATAAATCCACTCGGTTGCATGTGAGCTCGCAGAAGCCGTGTGTTTGCGTCTCGGTTTGAGATCTATTGATGTCAAAGAAGAGTAAACAGAGCCCAAAGAGGCATCTGCTACCATCTGTGACCATAGTAATTATGCTCACATTTGGCACTGAAGCCAAGAGGAAAGTTCCAAGCCCAGGTGTTCCACATTCTGTACCCTGGCATCCACACTCCGCTCAGAAAAATGTATATTTAACCTCTTTTCCCAAAATGTTAATCTACAGACAGTTTTCCCCCCTATTTTTCTCCAGTTTTTGTCTCTGTGATTAATAACCGTAATACATCAGCATATTGTATGTACTCCTGCTTCACTGTAGTATTTCACTGAACCACTGTTTTTAAAAAGCTCAGAATGGAGGAATATCATTAGGCATAAATATCATCAAAACATTTTTTCATGCATAGCAAATCTTCATTCTTTCTTAAAGGCTTAGTTCATCCAAAAATGAAAGCTCTCTGGATAGTTTGCTCAACCTCATGCTGTTCGAAAAACATATTCTTACATGAAACACAAAAGCAGATATTCAGCAGAATGTTCATGTTGCTCTTTTCCATACAGTGATTAAAGGTGACCAGGTTTGTCAAGCCCTGAAACTAAAGTGGTCCACACACCTTGTGTGCTGTATTTCAAGTCTTCTAAAATAAAATGATACCTTTGTGTGAAGAACAGTCTGAAATTTATCTCATTCATCCATTTATCCATCAGATCTGGCTTGTTGTGTCCATGAAATGAGAATCATTGACATCAAACCTGACATAACCAGTGTTGGGAAGAGTTACTTTTAAAAGTAATGTAATATTAATGTTACTCTATAAAAAATAAGTAATTATGTTACATAGTTACTTTTTTTCGAAAGTAATGCATTATGTTACTTTTGTGATATTTTTTGTCACCACGGTTGGGCTTGCTTATTTGTTTTTTAATAACAAAAAACCCCAAAGTAATATTTTTGACAAATGCAAATGCCATGTCACACCAAAAGTGAAATTAAAAACCCTCAGGCAGAAGAACGTGCCTCTACACTTATTCCTAATTTCTCTCAACATGGAGACAGGAGAAGTATGAGTGAATAAATGGGAAAACAAAGTAACTGCTATTACTAGGGCTGGGAGTCGATTCCAAAAAGAATCGATTCCTCGATTCCGAGGCGTTCCAGGGGGAATCGACTTCCCATTCATAGCCGTTTTCAGTTCAACATAGCTTATCCATGGGCGCCTCTCAAACGAAAGGCTGCATCATACGAAGGCTGCATATCTCAGCTGCTGTCATCAAACGTCGCTGAACATCGATTCCTGAAAATAAACTGAATGAAAAGAGTCAGTACTGAGTTCGTTTAAGTTTGAGGATGCAGCCTTGCTCACTATTGTGATTAGAAGTCTGATTCGTTTCAAAAACCAGTTCAAAAACGAATTGGAAGTTATTTTACGATGAAACTGCCTTATATTGTCCACAGTTTTGAGCACCGCACGACAGAATAGATCATGACGTGATCGAGGGTCTTGATCCGATTTCCGTCTTTAATAAAATGCTGTTTTTTAACATTTCTATCAGCCAATGATAATTCTGAAAGAAAACGCAGAGAGTCAGTGGCCGAGAGCGCATCTGGATTTCACAGAGAAACCACTAGCTCTTATATCAGTGTTGTTCTGGTTATTTTATTTCAGTGTACAGTTTGTTAATTCTGCACAAAGCATAGGCTACTGGTGTTGAAGTACACATCATTCAGCTGAAATGTGCCTTGTTCCTTTCATGCAATAAACGCATGTTCATTGCTGTGCTGTGGGCTATGACTAATTTCATGTGCAATGCAGGCAAAATTTCAATTTAAATACAGAAATGTATCATAATTTTTAAAAATAAAGCTTAATGTTATAATAAGGCTACTTTCTATCCTACAGTCATGGCGAAATTAGGTTCCTCCACTCTAAAAAAAAAAAAACAAGAATCGAAAACAACAGTAAGGAATCGAATCTCATTTATTTCAGAACCAGGAATCGGAATCGGACTGGTTTGCAAAATTTGATACAAATACATGAGTTCAACAGATAACTCAGTTTTTAACAGTTTTCAAAAATCATGTTTTTTCATTGTGCACTCTAATTAATCTCAATCAAACTGCAGTTTTGATATAAAGTAAAAATAACTAAAAAATACTAACACAATAACTAACACAATAAAACACAAGAACATGATTTTTGAAAAAAAAAAACAGTTATCTGTTTTTACAAATAAACTCTTCATATTTAAAAAAGTAACACAGATATTTTGTTAAAAATGTAAAAGTAATGCATTACTTTACTAGTTACTTGAAAAAAGGAGTCTGATTACATAACTTACGCTAACTGTAATGTGTTACCTACAACACTGGACATAACGTATAAATTTGCTGAAATGTGAATGTGTTTTGAGGTGTGTGTTTTTAGTGACTTCCATTTTCCACACAAAACTATTGGATCACTTTTATGATGCTTTTTTGTTGGTTCCCATCCCTTTTAATTTTATGCTTGCGAGCAGCATAATTATTCTTCAAAACGTCTTGTTTTGTTTCCTTGAAAGGAAATCAAAATGTCCACTGCTCTCTGCTCCCTGTTCTTTGAGCAGGAGATATCTGTTGATGTTGACAAAGCGACTTCATAAATGTAGTACAAATGACCGTACTTTCTTTCAATACATATTTGCATTTAACACATGCATGTGTTATTAATTAAATGCATATAAATTGTCATACATGACAGTGCTAAACCTGGTGATAAATGTTGTGTTGTTTAATAATAAAATAACCTTAATTTTGTTATATTAGATGTGCATTTGATCTTATTTAACCATTGCACTTTATACAAACTACATCTGGGACTAATTAAACTCAATAAAAATGCTAAAGCCTGAAATCATTTTTACCTTGTTTATCTGAGACAAGCTAAGCCCTGGAGTGATGCACATTAACCGCTGGGTGAATTTCCTTCTCCACTTCCTGTAAAGCGATCTATTGATGTACCCTTATTCTCTATGCCCTTTGAACTGAACATGTTTGCTCCCTTCGGACTGAAATCTCACTTAAGATGATGGAATAACAAATTTGGTCCACTTTGCAGTTCACTTTCGGTTGAATGGAATGCACCTTAAGTGATGCAGGTTTAAAACGACCAATTAGGGTGACTAATAGGGATGTAACAATATCAGAATCACAAGGTATGGAATTTATTCCCAGAATGTCTCAGTAAGCAGACATGACGGATAGGGTTTCATTGAACAGATAGTTCACCCTAAAATGAAAATACTTGCAATATTTACTCACCAAACCAGTCCAAACCTCTATGACTTACTTTCTTCTGTGGAACACAAAATATGTTTTGTTGCAGACAAGAAAGTAAATTAGACAAATGTGAGACAACGAGAAACCATAAAAATTTCGTCCTTCATTCGAGTGTTCGTTTCACACATGTGCATATTAGCAGCTCGTCGTTCTTTGGTCCGAGTTGAACTCTTTCCTTAGTTCAGTGACTGTTGGAGGAGTGAATGATTTATTCATCACACGATCAGATGCGCCATTATTTTGGCTCATTTCACGTCGAATAGACTGTCAGGCATCTGAAAGTGAGCTTTGATTGAGTAACTTGTAGATCTGTGCTGCTTGAGCCGTAAACTGTTTCAGACGCTTCAGACCGATTTGGTGAACTGATTCAACTAGTTCATCAAAAATAACCGATTCAAAAGAATGATTCGTTCATGAATCAAACATCACTGCAGACTGTTTGTCTGAGGCTCTGGATTTCAGGTAATAATCAGTGTTGGGCATGTTACTTTAAAGAAGTAATTAGTTATAGTTTCTAGTTCTCACAAACAGTAACTAAGTTAGTAACTGAGTTACATCATTATAAAAGTAACTAATTACCAGGGAAAGTAACTATTGTGGTTTTGGTTTTAGGGCAACTTTGAGGAACGGTTTTGATCCACTTTAAATGTTGACTACTATACATATATAAAGCTTAATGGTGCAGTTTTTTTAAATATCTGAAAGCATCAGTCAGTCAAGCATTATAATATGACATTATGATAATTAAGATAACAAAACTACTACAAATTCTACTACTAATAACAATATAAAACACACTAAGGTTTAATGAGCTGCTGGGTTCATGAATATTAATCACATTGTCTGCGTTCACTTGAACTGATTTGCTGAAATCAAAACAGGGGCAATAATAAGTGAGCGCCAACCAATGAGATGCAATTTGCAATGCAATTTGTGCATTAGTTCCGCCTACTACCGGAGTTCTGAAAAGCTGAAGAATTCCAAAGGAACTCTGTTATTTTACAGGAAAATACAACAAAGAATATCGTTTACATGTAGCGTGTGAATTCTGCATGGTATGTGAGTCTCTCTCGCTGTATCTTTCTTTGCGTGCGTGTGTGAGACAAAGTGACCGCTAGTCGTGTGCCTTCACACTAGACTTTACGGCTCATCAAAAACAGGTACACTGCACATCCATTCGGATGAAATTGAAAAATTTTTTAATAATATTACAATAAATGATAGTAACACAGCATTTTATTGATTAATTAAATTAATCATTTTATGTTTAATATAAGTGACTTTGTCCTGTTTTATTGTCTATTCAGTCAATTGATGCCGAATTGACATTAATTCGAACTGAAAGTAAAATGTGCACAGGCATTTAAAAGCGAAGAAAGCATGGAAAAGAGGGAAAACTCTAACAAACTACCCCACAACCTCTCCCCCCGGTGATACTGGTATTACCGTTGTTGTCACACGTCGATTAACCGGTGGAAAAATTTACTCGCATCTCCATATCCCTACTGCTCGCCCTGAGGTGCAAGCAATTCATATATATATATATATATATATATATATGAAAATTATTATTTTTTTTAGTGGCTTCTCCTAGATTTCTTAGTTTTATCAGTATGTTTTGATGCTGGTTTACCAGGTTTTCCAACATACCTACCAGCATATGCTGTTTTTACACATCTACCCTATAATGATAAAAATCCATGCAGTTGTTTTTAATTAATCTGTAAAAATAATATTCCCTTTTTCAAATCGAGCCTTTCTCAGATGCCTGTCGTTGTTGTGTCACACCCACAGAGGCTGCTCACACCATAGTTGATTGACATGAGCGTCTTACCTCAGATCAGCTGTAACAGTCCGACCTCCATTGTTTGATACCGGAGCAGGGATGTAAGTTAAACAAGAATATCTCAGATTGAGCGATTGATCGATTGAGGTGTTGTGTTGCTGGATGTAATAATGAACATAGTGGTCGTCATTTACTCCCGACATCTAAGACGCTGAAGATGCAGTGGATTATATTTGTTTGTGAATGGAATGCGCCTCCCGATCTACATATATCTGACTATGTTCGCGCGAATCATTCGTGATCCAGCTTCACTTACAGCAGAAGTGATATGTAAGGTTTTTTTTTTATGAATCTTTGCGATCGCCTTTCCTTATAATGTGCTAATTAGCAAGTTTAGCGGCTAAACACGGCTAAAGTAAACAGGCTCGTCACTCCACAGAGAGAAGAGAGGGGCGGGGCGAGCAGAGCTCATTAACATTTAGAGCAACCTCGACCAGAACAGGATGATTTTTGCAGAGCAGATTTTGACATTGTAAAAAAGGTGTTATTTACACTACCATTGAGAAATTTTAACCAAGGCATGTGATAGACTTTTCATTAAGACCCTACAGAATCATATCAGCTTGTGGAAAATGGGCATCCGATGACCCCTTTAAGAGTGCTGAAGTGATTCTGTCGCCCAAGGCATCAGATGCCTGTCCTGAGGGAAACCTGCAGCGTTGATGCTCAGCACCATCCTTAACCTACTGTACACATAATGACAAATGCTAGAGATCAGAGGATATTATGAAAGTCGACGGCTGATGACAGACCATCTGCGTGCTCATTAGGATCTTTATGTACTTATATTTTTGTTATCAATAATTTGCATTCTTGGATTATTTTAAAAATGCTTTTCAGTTGCAAAAATGGGATAAGTGGTAGTGGGATAATATTTGTCTGTCATGGAGAATTGGGGCATGCGTGTGTGTGTTCAGGTGTGTTTAGCGTGTGTTTGCTCATGCTGAAATGGCTGTTTGAATGTGCACATGCAGGACAGTGTGAGTCACAGCTGGTTCTTCCATCAGCTTTTGAATCAGAGGGAGGTTTGGTCCTTTAATGCCTGAGAGTAACTTTATCAAGTGTGCTGGTTATTTTTGGCAGAAGGCGATTGCCCGTTTTAAGAGTTCCCTCACAGGTCACCGCTGGAGAAGCACGGAGAGATAAATATGGGGCTAGAAACCGCCTGCCACCGTTCAGCCAGCCCACTGCCCCCTCGTCCTCTGGCCACGCTGATAAACACATCCGCAGCTCTCCCGAAACAAACCCCTGATACAATCAGGGGCATTTTATCCCAGGAGGCAATGCTCGAAAAACAGTTCTGAAAAGTACTGAATTGAAAAGAGAAACTACAAAATATGAGCATAAGCTAACAGTGTTCTGCAGTGACATCGGCGGCTGCTTCACTGTGATTGGCCGATTAGCCTGTCAGTGGAACAATGCCAGCCTATCACGAGCGCAGCTCGTCAACGTATCGGCCTGAATGTGTCAAACGGCTGGAAGTGGATGGGCTAATTACAGAGTAAACATCTCACACACTCGGACATCATCACTTTCGGTCACATCCGAATGGAAATGAACTTGTAATGACTTGAAACACAGAGTGATTTGTGAGCGAGGCGGTTTTTAGTGAGCACTCAGCTGGGTTAAATTAAAAGGTGCATCTGCGAGCCTGCCACCACCTGCGGTGTTTACTGAGGATTTGTTGACTAATGATCTGAAAGATGGCGGCTGTTAATAAAAACAGCTCAACGACAGTTAGAAATCACTAATCAAAGAGACAATATATATGCTTGGTACTGTATTATTAGTTCTTATTTGAGACTTTAATCATGTGACTTGGGAGTAAAAATGATTAAACATAATTTGCTTAATGTGCTAACATCTACATCAGTGAATTAATTCAAGTAAATGTAAATGAATTTCAAATTTAAAATGTAATATTATTCAAATTTTCAATTTAATTTAAATGTTACTTTTATTTTAAGAAATTCCAGTTTCCCACATCTCAGAATGGCTCCGTTCACAGTGAATATATGCAGTGAACTCATTTATTGCATGTGCTGTGAGTTTAGCATGCGTTTGGCTACCATTTATACCATTACAGCATTTCACTAGATTTGTAGTGAGATGTGTCTTTATAAGCCTTTTATTTTCTTTTAAAATAAAAGCTCTACTGCCGTTTCCATAAAAAAAAAAAGCTTAAAGGTGCAGTATGAATTGCTGACAGCTAGCGGTTTAAATGGGTAACGTTACTGCAGTCCAATTTCCAAAAATCTCTTTTAAGTGTAAAAATTAGGAAAGAAGTATTGTAATTTCTATAGTGTAGTGTAAAGCAAAAATAAAATACTTATGAAATATTATTTTTTATTTACTTTACGGTGCAGTTGTTTTACAATATATGGCTATAACTGTTCTTGTTTTTATTATTATTATTTTCTGATTTGTTTGGCTCCCTAAAACACCAGTGTAAATGTAATTTAGACTGAGACAATTTACCACAAATAAAAAGAGGGTTGAGTCTCCTTTAAAGTTCAATTCACTGACTTTTTTCAGACTTAAGTACTTAGTTAAAGCTCTGAATTTTGAACTCTCAAAGTGCATTGGATAGAATAATTAAATTTTAAAACGTACTTTTTTTTTTTTATCGTGGACTTCATATTGTGATATTATCGTACTGTGAGATTTTGATATCGTTACATAACTAGTAAAGACTTTTATAATGTTACAAGTGGTATCTGTTTCAAATAAATGCTGTACTTTTAATATCCTATTCATCAAAGAATACTGAAACAAAAATGTTTCACCATTTCCTCTAAAATATTGGGCAGCACAACATTGATTTTAAACATTGATTATGTAAGAAATATTTATTAAACGGTGAATTAGCATATTAGAATAATTTTATTTTTATTTTGTAGTGTTACAGTATTTTATAATATGACTGTTTTTCTGTATTTCTGATCAAATGAATGCAGTCTTTGTGAGTCAAAGAGATTTTTAAGTACATTAAAAATCTTACAGACCTCAACTCTTTAAATTCCCTAGTGAAAAATAAATACACTAAAATGTATTTAAAATACATTTATTTCATGCTAGGTATACTACAAATACATTTACATATTATGTACTTAATAAAAATACTCTGCAGTTGTACTTTTAGTATACTAAACTGGTGTATTTAAAGTCTGCTAAATTGGAATTTATAATTTTGGGCTTAATGCACTTTAATTGTACTGCACTTTAATAAGTAGTACTTAAGTATATATGATTGTGCTAAAGTGGTACACTTCAAATTTATTGCATTTAAAGACATTTATATGTGACTCTGGACCACAAAACCAGTCTTAGTTAGCACGGGCATATTTGTAGCAATAGCCAAAAATACATTGTATGGGTCAAAATTTTCGATTTTTCTATTATGGCAAAAATTAGTATATTAAGTAAAGATCATGTTCAATTAAGATATTTTGTAAATTTCCTCCCGTAAAAATATCAAAACTTAATTTTTGATGAGTAATATGCATTGCTAAGAACTTCTTTTGGACAAATTTAAAGGTGATTTTCTCAATATTTTGATTTTTTTGCACCCTCAGATTACAGATTTTCAAATAGTTGTATCTCAGCCAAATATTGTCCTAACAAACCATACATCAATGGAAAGCTTATTTATTCGGATTTCAGATGATAAATCTGTGTAAATCTCAGTTTCGAAAAACTGACACTTGTGACTGGTTTTGTGGACCAGGGTCAAATATTATGTAAAGATATTATTTAATATCTCATTAATAGTGACATTAAAACACATTTTAGGCTTAATATTAAGAAATGTGCATTGTGCACAAGTCATACTCCAAATAAAGTTTAATTCAAATTTTAGTCTCAAATTTTAGTCAGTAAATATGTTAGTAGACTTGAACTATGCTTAGTATAAAATAAATGCATTTTAAATATATTACTTTTTTACTAGAGTTAAGATACACCAAGAAAAATAAACTAAAGGTTTAGATCATGTTGAACGTTAAGAGCTCCTTAAGGTAACACTTTTTACAGTGTGGCTTTAAATTTTAATATTAAATACTTAAATATTAATCACAGTGTACTTTTAAATATTAACGTCAGTCTTATGAATATTAAATATTGATAAACATCTAAAGATATTATAGTGTCAGTTGCATGTTCGTAGTGTAAGGTGCTTGGAACCAGAGAAAGAATGTTGTGTTTTCCCACTAGTCTTCATGATCTCATCTTTTCCTAATTTTCCTCTTATTTTTAGGACTACACCCTGACCATGTATTTCCAGCAGGCTTGGCGAGACAAGCGCTTGTCTTACTCCGAGATCCCTCTGAATCTAACCTTGGATAACCGCGTGGCTGACCAGCTGTGGGTGCCCGACACCTACTTCCTCAACGATAAGAAATCCTTCGTTCACGGAGTGACGGTCAAGAACCGAATGATACGCCTGCACCCTGACGGCACCGTGCTGTACGGATTAAGGTACGTCCTTCGAGGTCATCGGCGTCGACGCCATCGACCCGTAATCATGTTCGACTCCTCTCGGCGTTCTGTCCGTGCAAAAACTATGTGCAAACCGCCCACATAACGCGCTGACGACGTGCTCCGAGGCCTGTTTTTATTTTCCCTGGCTGCTGATGCATTATGCCGGTGTAAATGACTCAACATCGCTGTCTATGTTTAGAAGGGATGAAATTGTTGTTGCTAATTCCAAAGCTGCACATTGTGCTCGCCGTTCCTCAGCCTGACAGCAGTGTCCTTATCAGGAGAGTGCTTAAAAATTAAAAATCTGCATTGCAGCAGATAATTCACTGTTATTAAGGCGACTGAAATCAATAAATATAATTTATAACGCTTCATTATGTAAGTGCCCAATTACATAAGCTATTTTTTACATAACCCAAAAGGGAATCTGCATGCAGAAACACTAAACGCACATGATGAAACATTGATGGGAATGTGTGAGAGTGCCGTGACCTGGCCCGCAGAACATCGCTGCCGGGACTGCCAGCGCGCTACTTTGTCAATGGAGACCTTCGCATGTGAGACAGCGCCGGCTGCGGCCGCATGTGTGTGTGTGCGTGAGCATGTGTGGAGGAGGCAGTAATAGAGCGTTCTCTTTTGTGACATCTGAAATTTAGTGCGAATCTGTGCTCTGTTGCAGTTTGACATAAAAGAGTGTTGGAAGATGGGCTTTCTGGGTTTGTAAATGCGCACGGGAGTGTGTGTGTGTGTGTGTTTGCGCTGAGTGGGGGTGTGTTGTCCGTGTTCCTTGGGTGCCCTGCTTCACTAAGCCTGCCAAAGCATGTTCCTCAATTACCAGGAGAAGAAGAAAATAACAGCGCTCCTCTATAGCTGTCTGTGAGAGCCCAGGCTGACAATTTAGCACAGGCAGGTAGATCTGATTATCTTGCTCCTAAAAGACTTCAACCAATAACACAGACGCCGGCTAGGGGATGAAAATACACAGGCCTAAATACAATTTCTGAGTCATAACACAACAAGTGAATCATGTTATGGCTTAGCAGTCTGTGACGTCCTTGTTTTAATCGACTAATGTCAAAAGATTTTCTATGAAGTTGTGTAAATTCAGCCAATCAGATCTAATGTTGTCACGATACCAAAATTTTGACTTCGATACGATACTTGACTAAAATATCCCGATACTACGACAAAAACAGAAAAAAACAAAAACATAGTCTATTCCAGAACAAACATTTACAGATAATTTACGCTCCCCCTTGTCATCCAAAATGTTCATGTCTTTCTTTCTTTAGTCGTAAAGAAATTATGTTTTTTGAGGAAAGCATTTCAGGATTTTCTCCATATAGTGGACTTCTATGGTGCCCCTTGTTTGAACTTTCAAAATGCAGTTTAAATGCGGCTTTAAAGGAGAAGTCCACTTCCAGAACAAAGATTCACATATAATGTACTCACCCCCTTGTCGTCCAAGATGTTCATGTCTTTCTTTCTTCAGTTGTAAAGAAATTATGTTTTTTGAGGAAAACATTTACAGGATTTTTCTCTATATAGTGGACTTCTATGGTGCCCCGACTTTGAACTTCCAAAATGCAGTTTAAATGCAGCTTTAAATGATCTCAGCTAAGGAAGAAGGGTCTTATCTAGCAAAACGAGCATTATTTTTTTTAAAACAAATTGACAATTTATATACTTTTTAACCTCAAATGCTTATCTTGTCTACCTCTGTGTATTCTGGTTTGATACAGTTAGGGTATGTCGAAAAACTGAGATCGGATCTCATTTTCTCATTTTCAATCAACTTCAATCACCCTACATCGCTGCAGAAGTACTGATCCAGTGTTTACAAAGTGAACATGCAAAGAAGATCAAACGCACTTTACAAAAAAAGGTAAAACAGCGATGTGGGATGATTTTTGAAGTTGTAGGAGAAAATTAGATGGGAGTTTTACAGAAGTAGACAAGATGAGCATTTGAGGTTAAAAAGTATATAAATTGTCAATTTGTTTAGAAAATTACAAATCATTTCGCTAGATAAGACCCTTCTTCCTCGGCTGGGATCATTTAGAGCCCTTTGAAGCTGCAGTTAAACTGCATTTTGGAAGTTCAAACTTGGGGGCACCATTGAAGTCCACTATATAGAGATAATTTCTGAAATTGTAACCTCAAAAAACAATTTTTTATCGACTGAAGAAAGAAAGACATGACTTTTTTTTATGACAAGGGGGTGAGTAAATTATCAGTAAATTTTTGTTCTGGAAGTGGACTTCTCCTTTAAGGACAGACACAATAATAAGACACAAACGAAATAAATAATGCCCTATGAAATCCTTTTTATTTCTTTCCAAATTCCCATTTTATTTTTCCGAATTCTGTTTTTTTTTCTCCTGTTTACAATTTTATTAAATTTTTCTAGACTCAATTTGGTTACATTAAAAAATATTAATCAAAAAGCATGTCTTATTAATTGAAATCATGAAACTTGCACAATTTAATGGCAATTTATGAAATTTTTAACAAAAATTACATTTTTAAGGCTCTATGAAATACGTTTTATTATTTTTCTCAAATTCAGTTTATTTTTTATCAAGTTCTATTAATCTGTTTTCCATTAATCTTTAATAATAGTTTTGTTAAATTTTAACAATCAAAAGCATGTCTGATTATTTTATAAAGATCAGTTAAATTTTATGAAGAATTAATTTATTATATTATTATTTTTTTGTTTTCAGAAACACTGTTGTGCATTACACTTTTCTGGTAAATAAATTCAGGTAAATAATTTTTTTATGGTAAATATTCCTTATATATTCTTTTAATAATATTTTATCAGTAGTAGTACCACTATCATTACGTCTGCACCATTCATTCATACAGAGATGTGCAGAACGGGCAGGATTCATATTTAAATAGCCAAATTGCGTCATTTTATGACTGGATCCTGCGCTTATCAAAATGCATTCTTAAAGTACTAGTAAAATGTGGAATCGTACTGTTTCTAAAGGAGGGTATTGCCATACCTTTTTTAGTGCTAGTATATTGTGCAATACTAATCAGATCAAACTTGCCAGATCGAAAAAGTGCCTTCTTCTTTTGTGTGCAATGTGTGGAAAGAAACCATTGCTATTTTAGGCTGAGAGTAGCATCTGACTCATACATTTAAATGTAAACAAAATGTCTCCTGTTTGAATTAAACCAACATTTCACGTATAGTTTTGGCAGTGATCAGCTTATTCTGTTGTTGTGTGTCACATTCACAGCATTTTAGCACAGCATAACTCGGCAAGCACACACCATGAGGTGTTCAGCAGGGCTCTGTACTAGGCCCATTTAAGAAGCGTTACAGTGCAGTTAGAGGCACTTCTGTCTAAATGTAGTCGACTAATTTAGGACATAATAGACTTAAGCAAATCTAAATTACTACACACAGTGACTGAGAGAAGAAGTGGTCTTCTGTTTACCTTCTCATTTACAGTGTATGAGCCACACAATCAAATGGAGACATGATCATTAATTCTCATTTACAGAAAAGGTTGCCTATTATATGGAGGTGAAGTGCATTGGCTGGTGTTATTTTTTTTCCAGCAGCTTCAAGATGTCTAAAGGCAGAATAGGACAGCTTCTATTTATAGCAGGAATTACTTTATTTTGTATAATCACACATTCCTGTGCTATCTTTCTGTGTAGAGGTAGGTGAATATAGCAGCGGCAATAGGAAAACTCAGGAGAGGCATCACTGCAAGGAAAATTGCTGAATTGGTAGCAGAATTCAATACCATGTCCTTCTTTTACACTTTCATGTCTGATTCTGTCAATAGTGGCTTAGCAGGATCACAAAAGAAATCTATATTAAAGTAATATAAAAGTAAATGCTCAGATCTTTATGTGACACATCCATTGCCTTTTTTTTCAAACATTCTGTAGATCTATGTTTAAAAGACATCTTTGGTGGTTAAATTCAGTATGAACTCTACATTGGCTTGAATTAATTTACCTTTTTTTGGCATTTGGCGCATGCTTTTATCCAAAGCAACTGGATTTAAAGTACACATTATATCAGTTCATGCATTCCGTGTCAGTTGAACTAATGACCTTGGTGTTTTAATGTTGTGCTTTACAGAAACACATTTTAATGTACATTCCTAGTGCATATGTGCACATTTATTCAATTTACGTTTTTAAATTAATTTTCATTTTTTGCATTTGCCACATGCTTTTATCCAAAGGAAATTCAATTGCATTTAAAGTTAACATTTTATCAGTTCATGCATTCCCTGGGAATCAAACCCATAATCTTGGTGTTTTAATGCTGTGCTTTACAGAAACACTTTCTTGATGCACATTCCTAGTATGTATGTGCACATCATGTGTATGTGCACTCAAATTACTTTCCACGTCTGTTGATGTCACCAAGTCTTCTTGTTTTTTAGCCCCTTCCCTTTAACCAGTTTTAATATAGCAACCGTTTTTCACTTAAAAACAATTGCTATGCTTTTTAACACTCTGGTGTTGTTTGCATGGTGGTCAAAAATATTGATGAAAAAATATTGCTTTTTTTCGTTGAAATTAATGTACTATATTTTAGTTTGATCATGTTTTTATTTTTTTTTTGTGTATTTGAACCATTTCTGACAATGACTGTATGATTTTGAGATCCATCTTTTCACACTGAGGACAACTGAGGGACTCATATGCAACTATTACAGAAGGTTCAAACACTCACTGATGATCCAGAAGGAGAAACGATGCATTAAGAGTCGGGGATGAAAACTTTTTGAATTTGAAGATCAGGGTAGATTTTACCTATTTTGTCTTCTGGGAAACATGTTAGCATCTTCTGTAGCTTCTGAAGCGCAGTACTAAATGAACAAAAATATGATATTTAGACAAAATAAGAAAAATGTACACATTTTCTTTCGTTTCAAAAGTTTTCACCCCCGGCTCTTAATGCATCATGTTTCGTTCTGAAGCATCAGAAGTGTTTGAACCTTCTGTAATAGTTGCATATGAATCAAAATCATGCAGTCATTTTTGGAAAGCGTTCAAATACACAAAAATGCTCAAAAACCAAAGGATTTGTGGGACCTGAAGGATTGTTCTGAAGAATGGGGTCATTTTTATAAATTTAACTGTTATTTTCTACTATGGACTGTATGTAAATATCTTTTATGTGAAATCTCTTATTCAGGTCAGTACTAAATAAAACAAATAACATGCATTTATTATTTTGGTAAAATTACATTTTGCAGATTCTGCAAGGTGTATGTAAACTTTTGACCTCAACTGTATGTTCTTTTTTTTTTAGGTGATTTTATGGTACTAAATTGTATTGTATTGTATGTAATCGTTATGATCCATTTATTACCTGTTGCTTTTGAGCATAGACCTGAAAACTTAAACTGTTGTAAATTTAGCTGATTTACAACAAAGCAAAAATGCTTTTGAGCAGATATTTTAAATTAACTTAAGGCCTCTTTTCAAGGAAGACTTTTGGCAGATTATTGCTTGTGAAAAAAGTGAAAAAAATGTAAAAGTAAAATTTAAAAAAACTAGAAGTTTATTATTATGAAAAATGCACAAAAATACTGTTTGAAATTTTTATATGAAATGTATATTTTCTCTAAAAATAAACAAAAACCAAACTATAAATCTAAACAAGTTTTGTTTCAAATTTGAGGTTGATATTTTAAAAAATTAGCTTTCAGATAGATTTTGTTTGGGTGCAGTACCAAATGTTTCCACTAGATGAAATTTCCTTTCCATTCATTTCCAATGCTGTCATTTTTGACTGTGAACTCAGGACCATTTAACCTTTTTGAATCATGTTCATGATTTTTTTCGTATTCACATAGCAAAGGTCAAAACTTTTACCAAGGTTAATGCCAAAAAAAAAACATTTTAAAAAACAAAATGTACAAATGTTCTGTCAAAAATAACCAAACAACACCAGAGTGGTTAAAAAAATCACATTCTGGCAGTTCAGTGTGCGAAATCCTTGATCCGATTCAGGACAACCATTTTGGCTGCAGTGTTTTCAGCTCTCCTCGTCCTCTCGCCACCCTCATAATGTAATTTAGTCAGACCCCTGCGTGGTGTGTTGCAGCGCAAGCCTTAGTAAACAAGGTCGTTTGGAATAAAGGTACACATGCTGCCTTGGGGTCTGTACCCAACCCTTACATGAACCTGTGCGGTGCGCGGGGAAACCGTAGCGCTGCAGCCCCGCCAGTGATAGACGGATAGATGAAGTCTAGTGTGCTGGTAAAGAAAGCGCTCTTGAATGCATGCGGATGAGAAGACCTCGGCGTCGGTGGCTTTCAATGCAGCGAAGTAGCGGTCTAACGGCACTGGAGAGTAAACAGCTCTGACTTTTATTCCTCAGACCCTTTTCAAGCTGATACAAGCTGCCAGAGGCGTTAAGCGGCACTAAACCGGTGAGGGTCAGGCCTAGCTTCCTTCTGCTCTTAATATATTGAGCCAAGCCCTCTTCGAGCGGATACAAATCAAGCAGTAAGCAGCAGGTCACAGTGAGATGGAGAGCAGAGAAATGGAGAGACTGGGGGCAAAATCTTTTTACGTTTTTCTTCCCAACTGCTACAAATATACCTACAGTCTTTTAGTAAACTAAACGTGATCAGAGCTAGAAACTAGACCGTAATCAGAGCGCTTGGAGTGGTTGGGGGCAATTATAACACCTGACAAATAAATCATATTTGCCTAATCTGACATAAAAGCACACATCCAGGTTATAATGTCATTGTTTTATTATGGATTTGTTGCTTTGTTTTGACCTGTGTATGTTTATTGGATCAGTAACAATTGTGAAATATTATTACAAATTTAAAATAACACTTTCTATGTGAATCTATGTTAAAATGTAATTTATTTTTATGATCAAAGCTGAATTTTCAGCATCATTACTCCAGTCTTAAGTGTCACAAGATCCTTCAGAAATCATTCTAATATGCCGATTTGCTGCTTAAGAAACATTTCTGATTATTATTAATAGCCAGGTTTCCTTTCAAGGATTTTTTGCGAAAAATATTTAGCGCTTCAAAATGTTTTACAATTTTAAAATGTCGCAAAAATTTGTTTCAAAACACTTTTTGTTGTGAAAAGGGGCTTTATCGAAAATAAATGTGGTGTCACATGACAGAATTAGCCTATAGGCAGCGCCCGTGTTTGTGGTGTTGCTCACGTTAAAGCACCATTTCTCTGTAGTTGCGCATTAAATCATATTCATATTATTAAATTGCATCTGAAATTATTTTATATATGGTAAGAAAAAGACGAGTTACCTATTAAACATACATATCTTAATTTGATGTTCCTTTAGTACGTTGCAAGTTTTACAAACGTACAGATTTTTACATTAATTAGTTTTGGCTTGTTAGCTTATATTTTCATTCTTGTTTTGTTCTTGGTTCTATTTTACCGTTAAATTTAAAGGATTTGTTTTGGAGTGGAATACACTTACAATACACTTACAATACTCCTTTTGTGGTCATATAAGCGTAACACATTATTTGAAACTTAAATATTTCATATTTGTGTACATTTACAATAAAAACAAAACATTGTGCTTTTGTAAAATAAAGGAAACAAACGGGATTCCGCTTTCGCAAAAGCACATTCCAAAAATGAAACGAAATTCTGCATATAGGCTGCTACTTGTTGAACTTTTTTTCTTTTGTTTTGTTAATTTATTAATTATCTAGAAAAATATATATATGTTTTGCAAGCCTATTTGTTTCTTTTATATATAGCTTTGTTATGTTTTCTTCGTTCGCGGAAGCGCTGCAGGCGCGTGATGTGACCATGTGAATCCTCACGTTCTGTTGTTTATGCTGCTTTTTGCGTGTATAAAATGAATTTTTAATGGGTCACAGCCACATAATTTATTTGTAATATAACAATCTTGCCGGTTAATGGTTAATAATGTCTTAACGACTGTCGATTGTCGGTTAGGAGAAATAAAATAACCGAAATGGACATTCCTATTTCCAGTACTGTCTAATAAAAGTTAATCAGAAAAATAATTATAATAATAATACAACTGCACCTGTGTATGAATATTGCTTGATGCTCAAGTATCTAAATAGTCTATAGCCCTAATTAAGTACAAAAAAACAAACAAACCTCATGACACTTGTTAATAAAAATAATTTTATTTAGGCCTATACAATTAAATAACAGCCTATATAACAAAGTTTTGTTTCAAAACTACACCAAAACTTATGCGACAGTTCGTTTTTTAGGGATGACGTCATCACGCACACCATTTTATTGGTACAAAGCCAGCTGGATGGAAACAGGCTGGAGACAGCAAATTTCACATTTTTTATGCATATTCTCTTTGTCGAAAACAAAAAACTGGATGGAAACTTGGCTACTGCTGAAAACAGTTGTGCTACTCAGTTTTTTGGTGAAAAAAATGATACATTTTATTTCTCAGGAATCTTTGATGAATAGAAAGTTCAAAAGAACAATATTTATTTAAAATAGAAATATTTTGTAACATTATAAACACCTTTACTGTCACTTTTAAGGCATTTATTATATCTTGGCTGAATAAAAACATGAATTTATTTAAAAAATAATCTTACTGTCATCATTAAAGCTTATTTGTGATTAATGTAATTAAGTGTTATAAATTGCCCTGTGCCAGTATAGAGTAAAAGATATGTTTGCAGTGAAAGAAAGATGGAAGATGGAAAGAGAGAAGATGAAAGGGGTTTTAGAGATGAAAGAGATTGAGAAAGGGTTAATAATGTTAAGAGAGTGAGAAGTAGGGATGGAGGAAGGAGGTTGATCAACTCCATCTCGAAGTCTTCTCAAAGCTTTTCAACAACACACTTCCAGAAACACCAAAGCTCATCAACTGGAGGGACCAATGACTCTCTCATCCATCCATCTCTTAGACACCAAAATGCACAGAGACTTTTGCTGATGATGTAGCGACCTATAAATAGCCCGTTATTTTTACCTCTGCCATCTTGGCCTAATTTCCTGATTTCCCAGAGCTCCCAGTACTTCCAGCACTTCCTGTGGAATTGTGATTGCGGGACGGTGCAGTAGCAACCTCGGGAGTATTGATGTTTTTAGCATGCTGATTTATGGCCAGGAACAAAGAGAACGAGAAGGCTTGCTGACAAACCAGAACTGTATATGCCTAAAAATCTAAAGCGCAAGTTTAATTGCTGCTTTTCATTAAAATCTGAAAGAGATTAATTTATTTGAAACAGATTTTTGTTGTAACATTATAAATCTTACTGATTTATAACTATACTTATCTTATTATACTTATCTGACCCCAAACGTTGTTTTGGGTGAACAAAGAAAGAGATGAGGCTTGTTCTCACTATGCTGACAAACCATAACTCATCACATACATGGTAAAAACTGCAATAATTTCAAAATTTTAAAGTTTAAGTGCTTCTTTAAACAAATTTAAGTTGTACTAAAATCACAACCTGTAGTGTTCATTACGTTTTTATTATTAACATATATATATATATATATATATACATTTTTTTTTTTTTTACAAAAGGAAAAGTTTATAAAAACAAGCAGAAATATAAAATGATTTATTAAAATTAAAAGAATTTAAATTTATAATGTTTAATAACATTGAAGTCATTTATCATTTATGATGTTTACGAAATCAAGAAGAAATATAAAATGATTTTACAAAATTAAAAATTAAAATAATTTATATGTATAAATGTATAATGTTTAACAACATAATAACAAAGAAGCTATTTATAATTTAGGATATATATATATAAATGTAAAATGATTTAATAAAATTAAAATTATATTTATAAATGTTTAATAACATTTAAGTCATTTATAATTCAGGATATTTATATATAAATAAAATATATATATATTTTTTTTACAAAATCAAAAGTTTACATAATAAAGTAGAAATATAAAATGATTTATTAAAATGAAACTACTTATATTTATAATGTTTAATAATATTTATAATTCAGGATATTTCTATATAAATACAATAAAATTTATCATGGTTTGCACAAAAATATTCAGTAGTGCAACTGTTTTTAACACTGATAATAATCAGAAAAGTTTCTTGAGCAGAAAATCAGTATATTAGAATGATTTCTGAAGAATCATGTGACACTGAAGAGTAATGATGCTGAAAATTCAGCTTTACATCACAGAAATAAATGACATTTTAGCATATATTCCCATAGAAACCAGCTATTTTTAAATTGTAATAATATTTCACAGTACTGTATTTCTTATCATTTGATTTGATATTGAAATAAACGCAGCCTTGGTGAGACAATTTACTTCAGCCACTGTGAAAGCTAACTTTTTTCTGCCTAAAAAAAAGAAAAAGAAGTTGTTTCACTCACATCCGTTGGAGAATCCAAGTAAAAGGTTTTCGAATTGAGTTGGGTGCTAAATTATTAAAGATAAGCAGTTCTTCAGATGAAGTTTTAACAACCCACATAAAGTTCAGAGACATCTATTAAATTTTAGTTTTCATTTGCTGTGAAAATGGCATTGCTGCTGCAGTTGGGTCAGACTGATGATGTTCTCTTCTGTTTGTGCTACAGGAATTTTGTTTAAAGAATAGATTTTATAGAATTTCTGAATTATGCAGAACTTCTATATTTTATAGAAAAGCAAAAATGATGTACAGAATAGTAAAAAAGCACAAAAAAGCCCATTTGTAGGAGGTGAGCAGCAGTGTGGGTGAGGGAGGAGGGCTGCTGTAGCGCTGCCTCGTCTCTGTTGTCCTTGAGAAGCGTCAGTAATCCCCACAGTCCCCTGTCTCTGCTTTGCATTCAGGATCACCACCACCGCTGCCTGTATGATGGACCTGAGGCGATACCCGCTGGACGAGCAGAACTGCACGCTGGAGATCGAGAGCTGTGAGTGCCGCACCTTCTGTCCTTCTTGACCCCGCTCACATTCTCAGATTCACAGCACCAGATCTATGCATATGTTTGTCATCATCACTAGAGGTCAAACCATATTGATTTAAGACATATAATCCTACCAGTTTTTTTCAACTGATAACCAATATTATTTCACTTAATTTTGTTCTATTAAAACATAATATTGAAATTATTATTAAAAGCAATCAAATATGTAATTATTACATATATACAGTTGAAGTCAAATGTTTACATACACCTTGCAGAATCAGCAAAATGTTAATTATTTTATCAAAATATGAGGGACCTTACAAAATGCATGGTAGTACTGACCCGAATAAGATATTTCACATAAGAGACAGTTAGAAGGACACAAGGGACTCATGAACAACTATCACAAAAAAACACAGCTGTGGATCATTCAGGTAACAACACAGTATTAAGAATCAAGGGGATGTAAACTTTTGGATCATTGTTATAAATTCAACTATTATTTTCTCTTGTGTACTTTGTGAAATATCTTATTCAAGTCAGTACTAAATATTGTGCATTTTGTATGATCTTTAAAAATAATTAACATATTGCAGATTCTGAAAGGAGGATGTAAACTTTTGACCTCAACTGTATGTTGAGCTGTTAACCAATATGAGGAAAGATTTTATTTTGTATTTTATTTTTCTTAACATAAAATAATTAATAATAAATAATATATACAACAATTATATTTATTTTTATTATTAAAAGCAATTAAACATAATAATATAAATGTATAAATAGTATATTATTATGAAATATCATTATGTAACAACAACAAAATAATTTTAATTGTAAGATGATTTTTATTTGATTTTATTAAAACAAAATATAATATTGAAAATGATTAAAAACAATAAAATGTATACTATTACTACTAATTTATTAATTATATTATATTATAATGAAATATGTAGTAATAATAATAATAATATATTGATAACCAATACGCAGAATGATTTTTATAATAATTTGTATTAAAATATAACATAATACTGAAATGTTATTCAAATAATAAAATATGTATTTATTTATTCATTTAAATTCTAATGACATTTTTTGTTTTTATTTATGCCATCAGTACTACTACTAATATGGTAACAAATGTAATTTCATGTTTCTGTTAGACTGTAACTATGTAACACTTGAGAGTGAATGGCTGTTCAGTAAACAGTTGAATAATTTATGTAAGCGATGCATTAAGAGAGTCACTCTACCTGTGATCTTTCTTGTTTCTTGTTGAACACGCAGTGCTGTTCTCTGGGTTTGTTCTGTAGAATCCCACCAAGTGCCGCCATTGATCTGTGAACCCGATATTACAGAACCCATCAAACAGGAAAATATGTTAAAAACATAGGCTGAAGCGATTATGGGTTATCTGTTACCCAGACCCGTCTGATGATCTGTTTTTCAGCTGTGCCATGACAGCAGTGGTAAATTATGCATTTACAGCCATAACAAAAGCTAATCATCTCCCTCTTTATCAAGATGAATGGGCTTTCTATTTTGTCATTATTGCCTGTAATTGTGTGTAACGCAATTTTTCTTGTAATAAAAAATGAAAGACACAGGAGAAGAATGCGAGGTCTTCTCAGTGTTTTATCTTTGTCCCTGGAGTGCTGGATTACAGCGCTGTGATGTGATGCTCCGGCACAGGCTGCTCCGTTTGATCATTAAGTTGCCAGAAGCGTTAAGCAGCACAGAAACACTGAGGGTCAGGCCTGACTTCCTTAAGCTACCAATACACTTTCTCTTTCCCCCTCCTTCTCTCGCTCCATCCCTCCATTTTTGGCTCCTTTCCCGCTTCTTCTACTCATCCCCTCTCAGTGTTATTACAGTCCACTAAAACCGTAAAAACATTTTCGATACTTGAAATAAAATCTGATTTCGTCTTATTGCTAAAGCAGCATTTCTCATTTCAATAGTTTAACTTGATATGCAAAAATAGCTAATATGAAATTAAAATGAATAAAAAGAAATGCAGGCATTAATGAAACTAAAATTATATATAATAAAAATGACAAAAACAACAAAATTACGAAAACTTTCTAAAATTAGAATTAAAGCAAAAAAATTTTAAATATTATACACTATAATAACATCTCAGTGATATTAAAATAAAGCTGTTCTCATAAAGGTGTAGCAGAATTCAAAATGAGTACTCTTTTATTTTAAAAGTTTACATTTAAATTGAATTGGCCACATTAGGGTTGCCACGTCTTGCCTGATCACAGCCAAAATCGAACCAGTTGTGTTCAGAGGGAAGTGAACTATCAAAAATCGCTCCAGAATTGCATTCTAGTGGGGCGGGATGATGAACTAAAAAAACAATCCGCCATAACAGTATAAAAGCAGCACAATTCTTCAGGAAAAACACAGACTTGGCAACATTGTTGAATTGAAGTTTATTTTGAAATAGGAGAGAAATTTCTTTAGTCAAAACATATATTATTACATCAATAATGTTGACTAAACATGCATATTTATTTCTTATATGTGGGTCAAAGATGTTAAGATGTCCTCATCAAAAGAAACTTACAAAAGTGATTTTAAGTCCATACAAAAGCACTTTTAAAGTTTCAAATAAGTTTTTGGAGAATAAATTGTCAAAATTTGGTTGAAATAATGTCATTCGGTATAACACAATATTTATGTAAAAATTCAAACAACATGTTTATTCTGACTTGTACATATTAAAGTATATGAAAGAGTAAGGGAGCATATTAAATTTTATTGTGTTTTAAATAAGTAAAAAGAATTTACTGACAAATGGGACAAACTTAGGATAGTGGCCATTTTTTAAAAATGGGGTGAAAGTAATTTGTCTTTTAATATGTCATATATTGATTTTTGTTGTAAATATGCCTGACAAGGTTGTTACACTGAATGACATTTTAGTGAGTGTCTTCTGTAAATTAGGGAAAAATATATGATATTTATTTTTTGCTCAGAAAAACAAAAACAGAAATGCAATTAAATTAAACAGAAACCTTTACTTTTTTTTGGAAAAACAAATTAAAGCAGTATTGCACTTATTGTTTTTATGCTTAAACCCTTTTTTGTCTCTGACCCATGTACAGTATTTTTCTTAAATAATTAGACATCATAATAAACTTTCACATAGTAAAAACAACAGAGCCTAAAACAATAAAACATCAAAAAAGATGAAATGTCTACTGTTCGATAATTTTATAAAAATGTTCAAAATATGAATCAATTTATTATATATATATATATATATAATAAATAGAGAGAGTATAATATATATAAAATAAACAAGAGTGTTCTTCCACTATGGCCAGTATGATTACTGTAATTTATTCAATTAATAATATAAATATATAAAAAATAAATACAGAACTTAAAATTTCAAACATTGTTTCTAAAGTATTTCTAAAAATGTATCATATGATGCTGATGAAAAAAATGGAATGTGTTTTTAAAAATTCAAATTTAAATTCAAATCTAATTCAACTGGCGCACATTTGGCAACTCTGCTTTCTTTCATTTTCTCACCCACGGTCACGTTTCTCACAATTGCGTGTTTTCCCCGTAATTTTCATCTGCACGTCTGTGCTCGGTGCAAAAGTGAACAGCGGTATTTTGTGTGGTGTTTCACACAGGCTAATGAGACACAAGCTTAAGCCTCCTTTCCCCTGATAAACTTGATTCTTGATACATTTTTAATGGGTGCGATTCAGAAACAGATTTTAAAGCAGAAGCTCTGCGCTCGAGTCGCTCACCTCTGATGTGGATTCCAGCTCGTCTGATTCTCGCCCCTTTTTCTCACGTTTCTTTCAAGGCCCCGAGGGAATAATGGAGCCGTAGCAGTAAAGTGATGTGATCTGTTGACAGTAATCAGCCAGTCAATTGACAGAATCAGACGCGGTGGCACAGAGATAATAGATTTAATGGAAAGTGAAACACCAGTCCTTCCCAGTCCAACAGCAGTTCTCTCTAGAGTCCTCGGCTCACTCTTTCGTGCTTTCTCGCTTTCGTCTGCTCGCCATTTAAAAGCCTTTTCAGACAGAGGGGTGAACACGACGCAACCTTACGCGGCGATGGTCTCCAAACGCTCCCACGCTAGAAAGATGCATCTTATGATTGTCACATGGCTCAAGCTCTTGTCGTATTTACATCACGTTGCTCTCTGGCCCATTAAACCGAATGAAAAAGCTGTGTTTGTTATCTCTGTCGCTGCATTAATGCTTTATAAGGCCTACAGCTTTGCTGGCCTTGTTAAGTCTGTACCTGGTTGCTAAGTCATGCAGAGATAACTCCCTTGAATATGAAGAAATCAGAAGCTCGTCGTTAATTATTCAATACACTAAATAGGTCACTGGTTCTCATTATAAGTTGCGTGCAGACAAACTGGTGCAGACGGAGAAGGAACCTTAGCAAGGACGGAGAACGAGCAAACACAGAGATTCCTTCACCGATGTGGATGTGTGTCTGTTTCATAACCAGCTGTCCCCTTACATAATTTAATGATCACTTGTTTTGAAATCTAAATGTCACCGTCAATATTTATACTGCACTTTCCATGAATACGGTGCACTTTGGTATACCGTTGGTTTATGTAAAGTATTAAAAACACGAATCCCACACTATTGGATATGTCAGATAAACTGTTAACTAAAAATATAACCTAGCAAGAACCTAGTTTAAGAGTCTGTTCTTCCCTTTTAAAATGCTGATTTTAGTCTGTCCCACCTTAATGGCTTGCCTTGTAGAATTAAAAAATTCACACAGCATAATATGCAAATTTACCAAATTACTGCCAGGGTTACTATAGTTAAAGGGCGTATAGTGGGCAACCCTACCATTATCCAGCGACTGCTAAATTGTCCTTAGCAGTAATTTTGATCAAACACTTACAGTTATGTGTATGTAACCACTGTTGTTATAATTTGGCTGTAACTGATATAGTTCATACCATTGATATTACCTAAGAAGTTAACATATCAGGTAGCCAAAGTGTTTAATATATATGCACAGTTCAGTTGAATGATAGTTTACCCTCTTTAACTTTGTTATTCTGCTGTTATTGCATCTGCTTCTCCCATTTGCCCCTTTTTACATTGACTGTCACTCTATATAGACTAATACAATCAGATACAATACATTTCTAATGTATTCTAATGATAAATTGAACATCCTCTTCAATGGTATGAGATGACTGGAAGCAAAATAGTGAATTAAGCTACAAACTCGTTCATAATGCACAATGTTTCCATCTAACATGTATATTGAGGTGCAGCTCGTCAAATTAATGGAGTGTTTTTACTACTTAGGGGTTAACCGGTTACCTTACCTGAATATGTTCGCAGATTTGTGTTGGATGTTATCTTTGGAATTAAATTATTTATATTTTATTTGTAAAAGTCATACTTTTTTCGCTTTTTCCAGTTAATGTCATAAAACTAGCGGGCTAAGCAGTAGGCTAGTACTGACAGAGTTGAACATGGCTGAAGACGCGAAAACAGGAACAGACAAATCAACAGGAACAGAAACTCCGAATCAGTCGCAAAATGATTCACTGTTTCGAAGCGCTCCAAACGAATCGTGTATAGCGAATCATTTGATACAGATCGGGACTTTGAATCGCGAATCAATTGATTTAAATCAGGCTCTCTAGATCGAACTTCGCACATCGCGAATCATTTATTTAGATTCTAACTTCGGAGCGGGTTCGCGAATCATTTCGCGAATTGTATGATTCCCGATCCGCGCTCCGAGTCCTGATCTGAAATGATGGTTCGCGAATCATTATTCAGATCGGGACTTTGGTGCACGGATCGCGAATCATTTGATACAGATCGGGACTTTGAATCGCGAATCAATTGATTTAAATCAGGCTCTCTAGATCGAACTTCGCACATCGCGAATCATTTATTTAGATTCTAACTTCGGAGCGGGTTCGCGAATCATTTCGCGAATTGAATGAATCCCGATCCGCTCCGAGTCCTGATCTGAAATGATGGTTCGCGAATCATATTTTCAGATCGGGACTTTGGTGCACGGATCGCGAATCATTTGATACAGATCGGGACTTTGAATCGCGAATCAATTGATTTAAATCAGGCTCTCTAGATCGAACTTCGCACATCGCGAATCATTTATTTAGATTCTAACTTCGGAGCGGGTTCGCGAATCATTTCGCAAATTGAATGAATCCCGATCCGCGCTCCGAGTCCTGATCTGAAATGATGGTTCGCGAATCATTATTCAGATCGGGACTTTGGTGCACGGATCGCGAATCATTTGATACAGATCGGGACTTTGAATCGCGAATCAATTGATTTAAATCAGGCTCTCTAGATCGAACTTCGCACATCGCGAATCATTTATTTAGATTCTAACTTCGGAGCGGGTTCGCGAATCATTTCGCGAATTGAATGATTCCCGATCCGCCCTCCGAGTCCTGATTTGAAATGATGGTTCGCGAATCAATATTTTCAGATCGGGACTTTGGTGTACGGATCGCGAATCATTTGATTTAGATCCAAACTTCGAGGCAGGTTTACCAGTCATTTCGCGAATTGAATGATTCCCGATCCACGCTCCGAGTCCTGGTCTGAAATGATGGTTCGCGACTCATTATTCAGATCGGGACTTTGGTGTGCAGCGAATCATTTGATAGAATTTAGTAGGGATGAGCGAGTACAGCATTATCTGTATCTGTATCTGTATCTGTAAACCATATGAATTATCTGTATCTGTATCTGTACTCGGAATGGGCGGGGCCTAACCCGGAAGTGGGTGGGATTTAACCTGGAAGTGGGTCATGTTGTCTTGAAATGGGCGGGGCTTTAACCGGTATGTTATTTTAAGCATGCAATTGATATGGGTTGATCAGAAATTGTTATATTTATTGCTGATTAGAAAACTATTTACATGACAGCATCAGCATTGAGCTTCAGATCAGTGGTTTTGATCATGATAACAAACGAACTATATACAGAACAAGTTTTGCAACAATGAATACAACACATGCGGTTGCAATTATGAAGTAAAATGTAATGAACAAGAGTTTTCATTTCAACATAACTTTCTTTTTTTAACCTTGAGCAGTGTGATTTTTTTATTTATTTATTTATTTTTTTGGTTCTTTTTTATTTTTTTTATTTCCACACAAGGTATGTGTGTGTGTGTGTGTGTGTAACTAATTAATTTGTAATACCACTACTTCCTTTTTTTATTTATTTATTTATTTATGAAATACAGAAAGAAAGTGTCAGACACTCAGTGCGTGAAGTAAAAAAAACTGGTCAGAGCCAGCTGACGGTTTAAAAAAGAAAAAAAAATTCTCCGACAGGCAGAGACGCGAGTCGCTTTTACCAAGCACCACGTCTGAACAAACCCCACGTTTACCAAAACTCTACTGGTTAAAAAGTAAGTACTACAAACAAACCAAAGTAA
Organism: Labeo catla; assembly: GCA_012976165.1. Classification (NCBI taxonomy): domain Eukaryota; kingdom Metazoa; phylum Chordata; class Actinopteri; order Cypriniformes; family Cyprinidae; genus Labeo; species Labeo catla. Next base: position 243,091 of record VONZ01000128.1, read on the forward strand.
AAAACAAACCTGAAGCTGAAGAAACCCTAAACGTTAATGGAAAAAAACCCGCAAACCTGAGTGACTGAGGGAGAGAACAGGTTACATTTCCACCTTAGGATGAATATAGAGATAGGCCTACTGATTTGTCTGCTTTAGGATTAACAGAACTTTGGGTAGTTTTTATGTACTTGTCTAAATCAACTTTAAATAAAAAAGAGAGGTTTAGAGCCAGATTTTTTTGTTTATGTATGTGAAATTTAGATAGCAGGAAACACAAATGAATTAAGTTATATTTTCCTATATTCTCTTTTGAGTAGGCAGTTAATCCAAAGAAACCATCTTTTAAACAGAAAGAAAAGTCACTTATAAAATGAGATTGAATGAACATTAAAAAATCTGACAAAAATGTCTATGTGTGGGTAAATGGCCAAAACAAATGAATGACGTCTTCCTCAGAAAAGTGACAAAAAGAGCAACTCACTTTCAGTGTCTGAATTATAGTATAATTATGTCCACATTTTTAAAACACATTGAATAAATATGTATCTTAATTTAACAAAAATAATATAATAAAAAAATTAGAGATCATCTGAGTGATATTTACAACCATGTTTGCATTGTTGTTAATTTGTTTATTGTTAGTTTATTATTTATTTTTAATCATATAACTTTTGCCTATTTATTTAAAACAAATCTAATCTCACATTAAATTAATAGAAAACTTTAATAGAAACATTTCTTATACAGTAATATTTAATTATATACAATATTTAAATGGACCTCCTGAGGATGATGATGATCAACAATCTCTCTTTAAAGTCCCATAAAGCTTGGTTGCAGAAGGAAGTAAAACACAAAGTCAGTCTTTATGCAGAACTCATTTTCTGCTGCTGTTCTTCTGTTGTCCTCATATGTACGGAGATGCACTCAGATGTGAGTTTGTTATAACGCACGTGTGTTTGGACCCTCCAGATGGCTACACCACAGATGATATCGAGTTTTACTGGCGAGGGGGAGACGGAGCCGTTTCGGGGGTGGAGAGGATCGAGCTGCCTCAGTTCTCCATCGTGGACTACAAACTCATCTCGAAGAACGTGGTTTTCTCCACAGGTTGAATTTATTCTCATTTGTGTGTATTGTACAGTTGGGACCATGAGTCAGATCTGTTCAAAAGTAATGTTTGATCTAGGGTGGGCGGAAGGACCAGAATATTATATGACGGTATGAGCTGTTTTATCATGATAACTGTACTTATGATTTATTGAAATAAAAATTTTACAAATTAAAAAAGTATTTAGATGTTTTGAAACTTGAAGTACACAAACCAAAAGATGTGACTGTTCAAGACTTTTGTTCCAAACAGAAATAAATCCTAAATTCTTTTATCAGTGCTGAGCAGATTACTTACAAAATGTAATCTATTACTGAGATCAAATTACATGACAAAAATAGTAGTTAGTAATATAATCTGTTACATTTTAGGAAATATAATCAGATTACTTTTTGATTACTTTCAGTATTAATGATCAATAATTATTGCTTTTGCGTGAATAATATGTAATCAATAAAAAAGGAACTATAATCTGAGTACAGGTGTTTTAAAATGTAATATAATCTAATTATAACTACTTGATTTTTGGAATCTGATTACATATTCCAGATTACATGTAATTATATGTAACTATATTCAATGCATTCACAAGCCATTATACACATACCTATAAGCGCGCAGAAGGCCGATATGCGGCGATACGGCCCCGGCCCGGTATGATCCCCTCAGTTTATGCACAAAATCATCACAAGATGAAACGCTGTGGTGCAGACATTATTGCATACATATATAGTTACAGTGTCCTTTTGCTAAACCTTGAAGCGATGTATGCGATGAGTAAGCATGTGAGTAAGTGCACATAATTTGTGTTTTTCTCCAGTCTTATTATCATCACTGGTCTGCCTTTCAGGAACAGATAAAGTCACGCAGTCTGGCTGTCTGACTCTACCCACACTCTCAGACATGGCGCTTATTATTGCGACCTGTTCTGTCACCAAATATATATTTGAGGTGGTCTGTGTTTACTAGAGATGGACCAATGCATTGCATGATTAAATTAAAACAATAAATGGTCTTCTGCTTATTAAAGAAACCTGAAAAATAATGTATCACAAAAATATTAAGAAGTACAACTGTTTTCCATAATACAAAATGTTTCTAAAGCATCAAATCAGCATATTATATATTATAGTGATTTCTGAAGGATCATGTGACACTGAAGACTGAAGTAATGATGCTGGAAATTCAGCTTTGATCACAGCAATAAATTATATTTTAAAACATATAAAACAGTTATTTTGAATTGCAATAATATTTGACTGCTTTTACGGTATTTTTGATCAAATAAATGCAGTCTTCTTTTAAAAACGTAAAAATTTTCTATAGTGCAATTACCAGTATTGGGGAAAGTTACTTTTTAAAAGTAATGCATTACGATATTGCGTTATTCTCTATAAAGTAATTACTTTGTTACTTTTTATGAAAAGTAATGCGTTACGTTTACGTTACTTTTGCTTTTGTTCCTCATCTAGGCTGGGATTGCTTGCTTGTTTTTAAATATAAAAAAGTTCTATTTTTGTGCAAATGTAAAATTTAATTTGTACTTAAAAAGATAATTGTTATTTAATATTTTTTATTGTTGCATTATGTGTTATGTTTGTGCATTTACAATTTCTCTCAACATGGGACAGGAGAGCTGTCAGTCAATAAATGGGAAAACAAAGTAACTGGTGTTACTTATTTGAAAAAGTAACTCCAATATTCTCTTGTAAATTAAAAAGTAATGTGTTCCTTTACTAGTTACTTGGGGAAAGTAATCTGATTACATACCCCCAACACTGACAATTACTGCCATTTCCAAAATGGTAATCCCTCGATGTTACCATCGAGCATAAATGAAACTGTCCTTCTTTGTCTTTTTTGGACCAGGTTCTTATCCACGTCTGTCTCTGAGTTTCAAACTCAAGAGGAACATTGGTTACTTCATCCTGCAGACCTACATGCCCTCAATCCTCATCACCATCCTGTCCTGGGTGTCCTTCTGGATCAACTATGATGCTTCTGCTGCCCGTGTGGCTTTAGGTGGGACATCTGATCATGTGATGTGTGTTATTGCTGGTTTGTTGGGCTTACGATGACCATTTTAAACTGTGTCTTTATTTTGTATGCTCCGGGATCAGCTACTGTGGTTCTTTGGATTTCCAGTACTTGTTTTACAGGCTCTTTTCTGTTTGCCTCTCAGTAATACATCAGCGACTGTGATTTTGCCAAGATGAGTTTCTGTATCAACATCCTTGTTGGTCCTGGAACAACATTCCTATATTGTGCTGCAGTGAAGTCATAATTTTGTAGGCCAACCTGTAAACATCAGTCTGGTTCCCTCAACAAAAACCTAACAGGATTTTCATGTTGGCTTTTGGATTATTGCAGAAAATAAGATCTGTTACCAATAAAAGTTTATGAATCTAGATAATCTTCACAAATTAACTTGCATTAATGCATGTGTTTGAAACAACAAGGCTGTGAAAGTGAACTAGTGAGAAGTTTTCCTGTTTGGTGCGATGGTGTTTAATGTCCTCGGCAACCTCTGTAGACCCAATTAGCCAATTGTTAGGAACCGTCTTTTAAATAGAATCTTAAAGGGGGTTTTACTGATGTATTTTATGGTGTAGAATAAAACTTGAAAATATTTTGAGTTTGTGTTAACCGCAGACCTTATTTTAGACATTTAACCAACAGCCAGTGCTGGGTAGATTACTTATGAATTGTAGTCCGTTATGGATTACAAATTACATATTGAAAATTGTACTTGTTAGCATAATCTGGATTATGCATAATTATTAGGTAATGTAGTCTGATTACTTTAGATTACTTTTTACCTAACTCGATCACATAGATTTGAATGTGATTATTGTAAACGATATCGATAAAAATAAACAACAGAAAACAAAGAGAAAGAAAAAATATTGAGCATTACATTACAGTTGGGATTCCCCAACTGTATGTAATATAATATAATATATAATATGTAATATAATCTAATTACAAGTACTTAAATATTGGAATCTGATTATGTAATCCAAATTACATGTATCAGTTGCTACCCATAAAAAAATCCCACTGACTTTGGGACAATAAAATCATAAATTTAAAAAATGCAAACTAACTTTAAAGTTTTAGTACTAACTCCTGCAGCACACTGTTAACAAATCTTAATTTATCTTTCATTTATAGTCAGAAATGGGATATTCCTGCTAGATATCTCAGATTTAGGTGTTAGAGGTGTTCCTTTGCTTAACATTCGAAAGATGACAGGAAATCGGCACTACGGTTAGCTATGCAAGTGTTCAAAGTCTTCTGCCAACCAAATGTCAGAGAATAAGCGGTGATATGCATTAATTGCGCAGCTGTAAGATTTTCAACAAATGCTTGATAAACAGGTTACATCTTATAATGCTGCCGCTTCAACTCATTGAGTCACTGAATTTGCTGAAACGTGATTTCATCCCCCAGGTGTCGTCATGTTCATAAGACATCACAAGTTTCCAAGTTGGAATTTCAATAGTCTCGCTAAGACAGACTTTTAATTAAGGCCATAGGGTTTGGGACCTGTAGTCACTTCAATTGGCCAAGAAAAGCCTACTTTAGTGTGTGAAGTGACCAATAACACTTCATTTGTTCTACATCACGTTTAGGGGTGTGCAACCATGTGTCATTCTTTCAACATCAGCATAAAAGCAAAATTTTGTTTATAAAACGGATTCGCTTGTTAAGTCTGACGTCATGCATCACCACTTCCGTGTCCAAACGCTCTATGAGATGCTGTGAGAAAACAACAAACGGTGCTAATATGCAGTCTTATATCACAATGTGATATAACACTACCAAAAAATTATAATCCTCCCCTTTAACTCCATACCGAAATCCCAGATAGCCAGAAAATGAAAATAAATATACAAATTATTTGTGTTTGGGACGCTGTGAGCATGGAGACTGTAGTGTACACCATAGATTTGAAAACGTTTGGCTTAAATGTTTAGTATGTTTAGTACAGTGCTCATAAACGGCTGTTGAGATAATATTCTCAAGTGAAATAAGGCAGCGTTTGTTGGACGCGTTACGTCATCACTTAACAAGCGAATAGTTCCGGTCCTTGATTCTGATTGGTTGAGCCGCATTCTAAGCTGTTGTAAATTACTCTACAAACCTACAACTTTGTTTACGTTTGTGTGTTGCTTGGCAACCACTTTGTTGGAACCACAACCGTTTCTGAGGAGCTACATTGCTTGCCGGAATAGTAATGTTTTTATTAAACTAAAGCCTTACTACATATATCTGCTTCACGTCGTGCCTAACAATGCCCCTTAGCTGTTATAATGTCACTGTAAACCATAGCGTCTTAAGGCTTATTGCTTCAGTCTGAAAGGGAAACTCCTACAAATGCATATCCAGTAAGGTCAGCAGCAAATAGACTGTCCATGCCTTTTCGGCACTAATTTTTCACTGTGTGCCTTCCCAGATAGCATACTTACGTCTGCAAGTTGTCTGTTAAAGATCACTTGATTTGGAAAGCATCTGCTGTGTGCAAACATCTGACAGACGTCATTTTGTCATTTTTACGTAGATTCTAAATCTTAAAGACATCTAATATACTTCTGTTTGACATCTGATAGGAAACGTCCTATGGACGCATTGCAGATGAGCAAACACTAAAAAAAATACGTCTTGTAAATGCAGACCAAATAGATTTCTCTGAGATGTGCGTGTGCTATCAGGGTTTAGTTGTTTAACACCAAAAGTGCTGGTATTAAATCTGACCCTGAAGGACTGGTCACACTACTCTTTTCATTCCACTGACTTCCATTCAAACGCATGCAAAGTTGTTGCCCATTTTGTTGCATTACAAAGTTCAAGTTTGGCGAAGCGTATCATGTGAGACCAAAAGATGATCAATAAATCATGGCATGACCTTGTAGCTGAATTAAAAGAGCAACTTTACAGTATTTATTACTATACTTGTTATGTGTTGAATTGAAGTTCTTAAAGAGACTGCAGCATCCAGAGAAATTTTGCATGCTCAAAGTTTTGTGTGACCTCAGCTTAAGACTTCTGACTTGTGCCATATGCATCATGCAGTCTCCTGCAGTTTTCCCATGTATGATCAACAAAAGCTGCTGATTCAGAAACATGTCTTGGCAAAATCAATCTGTTCCCCAAGAGGAGAATTGCTTAGAGGTTACTCTTTCATTGCTCAAGAGATGAGGTCCTTTGCTCAGATGTTTCTTGTAATATTTGTTGAGACGACTGTGAGAAATGTTTGAATGTTTAAAACATTTTTAAAGCATCTGAAACTCTAGAGGAGACAATCACGAGATGAATCTCCATTTGCTCTTCAGTTTTTCTCATTGCTGCGTGGGAGGAACTAGATATTGCGGTTGTGCTTTCCTTTGGGCAGTACCTGCCTGTGCTCCAAAAGAGGAGGCTCAAATTGCAAATGAAATTGTATGATGCTTGGACTCAAGTGGGTCTTAAATCTGCCTCACTCCAGTGAAGAAGCGGCGCTGCCAGTGCTCCCCTCCCTCCCGCTCCAAACTCTATTAGGAGTGCTCTGTAGCCTCTGCTGATCTGCGCTGATGTATTACTGCTGATTAAGCTGACAAACTTTCCTCCGGTCGCTCTTTACTGACGTGTTTTATGTCCAGGGCCATGTTCCTGCCATTATGACAAAATGGCTTCTTCTGACACCGATACTTGGGGGGGAAACGGCAGAGAATAGATCACTGATGATAGGGAGCCGGGCCTTTTGTGTTTGAGTGAACTTGTCAGAATGAATCTGTCTGCAGTGAGGGGCATGTGACAAGCAAACACATGTCTCAACCTTGCTGTATTGTTTAAACAGAAATACAGCAGCTCTGTTACAGACTCGACGTCTCGTTTTCTCTACGTGGCTTCAGAATGAATTGATTGAGCTTTCTGCACTGAACGTGTTTGCTATATATGTGTGAATTTCACCAGAGATGATGATGAACAAATTAAACATTTGGGAATTTGGGAGGAATGCTGATGAATTGTTCTTTGACTAATTTGGCAGATGGTTAGAGGTGAGCTTAGAGGCAAAAATCCATCGAAAAAAAAAAAAAATAGATTTGACATTTTATAATACATATGCACCGTTTTATAATACATTAGAAAATAAATCAAACTTTTTATTCAGCAAGGACAAGTGACAGATATTTATATCTCAAGTTCTATTTAAAATAAATAATTTTCTTTTGAACTTTCAAAAGAACGCTGAAAAATGTATCACTGTTTCAGCAAAAATATTAAACAGCACAACTGTTTTCCAATTAAATCAGCATATTAGAATCATTAATGAAGGATCATGTGACACCGAAGACTGGAGTAATGATGCTGAAAATTCAGCTTTGATCACTGGAATAAATTGCATTTTAAAAAATATTCGAATAGAAAGCAGTTTTTTTAATTGTAAAAAAAAGTATTACTGATTTACTGTACTGAAGATCCCTCTTTCACTGTAAGTGTATGGTTTTATGGTTTTATTTCAGCCTGATTGCTTAATAATAGCCTCAACAACACTGTAAAAAATATGCAAATGTATAGTTTACACTTTTGGAAACATTTTGAGTCTCAAATACAAAAAAAAATGCTATTTTCTTGAAACAACATAAAAACCCTTGTCAGACCAACAAAATTACCCCAAATGTTGTCCCAACTAGTCAAACACAGATGTCTGAACAAAGAATTTCAAATTGTTGAAATGTTTGGCTTTGTGAGTTCCCAGCATGCATTGCAGCATGAATACATGCAGTTACTGTTATAGGATTATTGTGTTGCTGTTTGCTGACTTAGTTTAAACTGTTTGTTGTTTTGTCATTATTGTTAGTTATTTGTTGCACTGTGATGTGATTTGTTGATTGCAAACGTTCTTGAAGTTTGTGTTTTTTGTTTTTTGTTCCAATTGTTGTTTTAGTTGCTGTTAGAAGGCTTTTTCTATTAGCCAAATTTGACAGTCAGCAATGCATGAACAAACACATTTATGTTGACTAAACAAAGTATCTTGACTGAGAAAAACTTAAAAAATATTGTTGGGAGAACTCAAAAGTCTTACTGCATCAAGTTGTCTATTTTTTAAAGTTTTCTCAAATATTTATTTCTTTTTACATTGAAGCTGCAAAATTTGAGGTACTGCTGATTTTACAAGAACTTTGTGAGGCGAGTTATGTTAGAGCAAACAAATCTCTAAATCTTTAAAATTATTAAAGAAGTCCACTTTCAGAACAAAAATTCACATTCACATTCTTTCTTTCTTCAGTCATAAAGAAATTATGTTTTTTGAGGAAAACATTTCAGCATTTTTCTCCATGTTTGTGATCGTTTGAAGCTGCATTTAAACTGCATTTTGGAAGTTCAAAATCGGGGCACCATATCAGTCCATTATATGGAGAAAAATGCTGAAATGTTTTCCTCAAAAAACATAATTTCTTTACGACTGAAGAAAGAAAGACATGAACATCTTGGATGACAAGGGGGTGAGTACATTATATGTGAATCTTTGTTATGGAAGTGGACTTCTCCTTTAATGCTTCTCTCTGGAAGCGCAGTAACTCACAGCACGTCTTTTCGATTCGCATTTGCATTAGCGCATTGTGTTGGAGTTGACTGTTGTCAAAGTTTTCATAATGGTTTCAAGTTGGAAGATGACACATGAATAACCTCTGTAATTGCTTAGTTGGCAGCTCGTAGTCGGCGCTCGGCGGATAATTACGTCTCACTTCTCTAGTTATATAAAGCTGCAAGTGGCTTGAGCTGCACAGTACTGCTCTTAACTATGCCTGAACGCTTTCTTTGAACTCCAGGTATCACCACGGTGCTGACCATGACTACCATTAATACTCACTTGAGAGAGACCCTTCCCAAGATTCCCTACGTGAAAGCCATAGACATGTACCTGATGGGCTGCTTTGTCTTTGTGTTCCTGGCGCTGCTGGAGTACGCCTTCGTCAATTACATCTTCTTCGGGAGAGGACCTCAGCGGCAGAAGAAGGCGGCAGAAAAAGCTGCCACGGCCAACAACGAGAAACTCAGACCTGACCCCAACAAGGTACTGCCGAGCTGCCCGCACACACGGGGTTTGTTGACAAAGGCCTCTGGTCAGTAGGTGCTCGGTTCTCTGAGGTAATATGTTGTGTCCTTTCAGGGTCAGTGCTCTGTTAAAACACCGGATGTATAGCTGTGTTTTTTCCACTGGCGTAAGCTTGTTCACCAACCTGCAACCTAATGGGCTTTTACCCTCAGAAACATGTGATGAAATATCCGGGAGATCGGCGCAGACTTTTGTTAGCTGTAAACAACAGACTCGCTCGCGCCGGGCGGGCCGCGGCCGAGCGCGCGGCCCGGCGGAGCCTCTAGGGCTTTCCTTCTAATCTCACTGAAAGAGTTGTGTCTCTCTCTGAGTGCGGCCGACCTCTGTAACAGTGCTGATTTTGTATGCTTGCAGTGGTTGGTGGGAAGTGTAGTTCAGAGAGACGATGCTCTCTATGCCAGAATGAAACAGAGGGAAATTGACGGGTATGAATCGATGTGGGATCCGATCTTTGCGGAGGATGCAGCATTAGGACTAGGCGATCAAAGACTTAAGGTACTGAATATTTGACCTGAAGTCAAAAATGCAATGGCTCTGCATCGATAACCAACCAGAAGTAAACACACCCCAGCTCTTTTTGTTTGATTATTATGATTTCTTTGGATGACTTTTTGTTCTTCTTCCTTTAGAGTAATGATGGTAGCCATCATCATTTCCACCATTACGTTGTCCTGCCCTTTTTTCAGTTACCGTTTGCACCCGAGCCTCTTTCCCAGACGCCCATTCCCGTTCGATCGCCGAGCGTAGCATTTCGTGCAGTGGATGCTTATTAGCTTAAAAGCTCATTCACACCACGGAGGATAACTGTAGTAAGTTTTAATAATCATTCTAATTCTGTGAGAATACAGGGTAGTCCACACTACAGCTATTACAACAACAACAAAGAAGAATGACACGTAAAGTGTTGGGGGTAACAGATTACAAGTAACAAATTTACTTTTTAAGTAACTATTAAAGTAACACATTACTTTTCAATTAATAGTTAAATATCTGAATTAACTTTTCAAACAAGTAATGCAAGTTACTTTGTTTACTTTGTTGTACAGTTGCCAAAAATGTAACTTTTGGGTTCTTTGTTGTTAAAAAAAAGTAATATTAGAACCCAGCCCAGCTGACAAAAAGTAACACAAAAATAACAACGCATTACATTCCATAAAAGTAACTAAGTAACGCAATTTGTAACTTTTTTTTTAATGGAGGGACTCAATATTGTTTGCATTACTTTTTAAAAGTAACTTTCCCCAACACTGCAGAAAAAAAAGATAAAAAACATTGGCAGCCAATCAGAATCCATGCTGCTTTAAATATGTAACAATCTAATATTTAATATATCAGAAGTTAACTGAATTATCATTATACAGTAGATTTCTTTATAGTAATCATTCTTGGTGTGAACATGCTGAATTTGATTTTGGGGTAGTTATTTTGGGGTAAACATATATTTTTAATAGCAAAGGTTATTGTTTACATAAAAACCAAGTGAGTGATTGTCAGTAAAATACAGATAAGTGTATATGATATAAAATTTAAGGGATCTGAGATATAAAATTGTTAAAATTGAGCAATTAAACTTCTGTTTTACAATATTTAGCCTATTGAATGTTCAAAACAGATCTATTGGTGAACAACAAAATGGGGAACTAACAGTTATTGTTGATTAAAATCTAAATTATATGAATATATATACTGATAAATTGTTGTATCACTAGCCTGAAAGTAGCATTAGCAGTTAGCAAACCACATAAGCAGGGTAATTTTGATTAGTGAGCAGCTTAATATATAACAATGCTTAAAATGTAAGCGTAAAACGTACATTTTAGTAGGGTTATCGTGGAAAGTGAAAGCGAGCGAATGCTTTCCTTCCTGCCCCGGCCTTTCCTTACCTCCATCTCTTGCAACCTGACTCCTCACTGTTGATCTAGACTTTTGCCTTCATGTTTTTGCCTTTTTATTTGCATTTATTTGGCTGATTTTATACGCAGACAGAATTTTAACCATGCCATGGTTGAAATTCGGAAATAATCCTGGATATTATTGCCTGAAAAGCTTTACTCCACAGCTTTCTATGAGTGCAGTCTAACTATCGCTGATGATTCATTTAGTCTTTTGCCAACTATGGTTGTACTGCATTCATCATGGTTTTCAAGGGACAGTCCACTTCTTTTCAACATCTAGCTCATGAAATCCATCATTGTGCATCATTTCAACTTGTGGAAAAACAGCATTAGCCTGCGGTCTGTGATTCAAAAAGACGACGTTCAGTACGCAAACAGAGATTTTTTTGAAAATATCTCACCCACAGATCTCAGAAAAATGCTGGTTTTGCAAAATATAGTGTATTAGAGGGCTCTTCTGTGATGTAGCTGATTATGTACCAGATCTGATCCTACAGCGTTTGTTCTCTCTCCAGATGACTCCCGACGATATCCGGCTGACCACGGTTGAGATGAAGAACGAAATGGGCCCGTCCGATCTGTCCCGGGGTCTGGGCGACCCGCGCAGCACCATGCTAGCCTACGACAGCTCCACCCTCCAGTACCGCCGGGCGGCCATGGCTCGGCAAAACTACGGCCACAGCGCCCTGGAGCGCCACGCCACCCAGAAGAAAAGCAGGCTCAGGAGACGGGCTTCCCAGCTCAAGGTCAACATCCCGGACCTGTCCGACGTCAACTCCATCGACAAGTGGTCGAGGATGATCTTCCCCACCGTGTTTTCCTTCTTCAACATAGTTTACTGGCTTTACTACGTCCATTAAAAGGATCCGGAGAGCGGAACGGACCAAAAAAGAAAACAAAGAAGAGTAAAAAAGAGAACAAAACAATACACCTTTTGCTGATTTATTTCAAATATATAGCGGAAAGACTAAGGAAAGACGGTCAACGTTTGAAAAAAAAAAAATATCAGGACGACTCTTTTGTTTTTTCATTCTAAAGACATTGAGGAAACACATCGGCGGCGGAACCGGAGAAAAAAAACACGCAGTACAGGGCTTGTTCCAGAGTTTCGATATACCACTTATATTTGTCATATGTAGATTACTCTGTGGATCAAATATTTATGCTTGTCTTTGCATATATTTTAAGGATTTGTTTTTTGCGTTAGTATATGTTTACTTCGTAGCCAACTGCATCCACGAAAGCTTTACAAAAGGAGTCGAGAGGAGTCGGTCTTGAAAGTCTATTTTCCTATAGTTAAGCTGTATATCAGATATCTTTTAAAAAGCATGCTTTGGTTTGTTTTCTTTATCTCTTGCAGAGAGCCGGAGCACAATGCATTTTCATTTGACACTTTAAAGGTTCTTCTGTTCTTTCAAATGAGTTTGCAGGATGCAATGCAAAGACACTGTCAGGAAGCCATACAGGGTATTTTCACAACAGGTCCTTTTACTATTGTTTTTTTTCGATGTTGGGCCAACAAGGAAACTCAGCCCTATTAAAACTAAGGTTTTATCTGATGCAGGGGAAATACGAACAGGCTGGGCCACGACGAAGGACACGTGCGATCCCGCGGAAAAGGACGGACTGACATGGACCATTACCCTGGTGGTTGGACTCGCTGTCCGCTCCGGCTGTGTCAACAGCACCTAGGCCGTGTAAATGCTAAACAGTCCTCATCTCTACACTGTATAAACTCTGTGTGGTGAGCCGCTGAGGGGGAAACGGCTGTTTGACATCTCGCGAGTGTTTCTGTTGGACGAAGAAAGACGCAATATATCTGTAAACCATTAACACTATCGATAGATATAAGTTGAAAACTAGTAGCTGATATTACATCATGGTAAAAAAAAGAAACTTTCTGACTCAATAGTTATAATATCAGATGTTAATGTTATGGTTCATTATTTAAACGTATTTTTTGGTGTATTAGATTTCTTAATGTCAAAGACTTTGGTTGATGAAAAAAAAACTTCTTGCTTCTTAAAAATTGGGCGAAGGATCTGAATCTTTTTCAAAGGCCTCAAAGCGCACCAGTTGAATTTAAGCAAGAAACCAATCATTGCTACTCTTGAAATTTATGGTAACTATCACTTCAGTTCACTAACAATATGTGAAGGATCTGGATCATACAATCAAGGCATCTGTCAGGCAATTTTGTATAAAATCCTGTAAATTATAATGATATTTCATAATGACCTGTAAATATATATATTGTGTAATGATTGTCAACAATAATGAAAATGTATCTAAATTAAATTATTAAAGCTTAATGAAGCTTATATCTCTTAAACCATTACCTTACCGAATTTTCCTTACAGTTTTATGGTGGCTACCGCCAGAATGGTCTGAGTTGAAATGACGAGCATAGACAATGCCACTGAACCAAACAAAATTTGCATATTTTGCTGATTATTGCTGTTAAAAATGGTCAATTATTGTCATGTTTTGGGCTGTACTAATCGGTCAGACCGGAAAAAAACATTTGGAGTACTATAGACTGCCAGAAGTTATAACAAATCAAGGAGAAGAGTGCAAAAAACTTTTGTGGTTGGTCAAACTGAACCAGGATATCCAGGGCAAGAATCTTGACAACATTCGTATTTGTATTTATCGTTTCTGGTCAGGTAGGTGAAATATTAGGCTAGTATCTTAAAACTGCTTGTACGTGTCTTTACCACATATTAACTTTAGTTTGTCAAAATATTGCACCTTTTCCTGCTAAGTCCTTCTCAATATGATTTAACAGCTTCCACATGCTTTTTCCCGTGGTTTAGACTGCATAAATTAGCAGAACAACGTATTTAGTAGTACATTACCTGTGCAATCTATGCTGTTGTTTACATTCGAGTATCATACTGGCCGCGCATCCGGGCAACTGACCAAATCGTGACGTAAGTGCAAACCCTCTGTTAAATGTTGATGGGCGCTTTCGAAGCATGAAGCTTCATGAAGCTCCGAAACTTCTGTGAATCAGTTGTTTCGAAACAGTGCTTCTGAGCACGTGTCAAACTGCCAAAGTGCGTGATTTCAGTAAACGAGGCTTCATTATGTCAGAACTGTTTCGAAACGTTTCGAAATTTCAATTGTTTGCCATTTGGGTTTGCCCAGCAGCAACCATTGGACCAGTGTCTACGGTTTTAACCTGATCTCAGATCAGTTTCATAAATTTGTAGACATTTCTAACGAGACATTTGTGTAATTAAAAGATTGAGAAGTAGTTTATAGTCTCTTACTGGCCTTTATATAGAAGCTATCCATAAAACAAACAAAGCAAGCCCTGCAAATTAATATAAAATATTTTTAAAACCACATATTATACTGGTACGTATAGTTATTATGATGACTAAAAATTTTAATAGCTACATTTTTAGCTCGGTCTAATAGCGATCGTCACTGCCAAAAGTAATAGAAATGGCCAATCAAATCGAAACAGGCGGGATTTGCTGTATACATAGAGCGCGAATTACAGAGCAGTGTTGCCAAATCCGCCGTTATCCCGTGGAAATGGGTTACTTATATTGTTGCCTCGGCGTGTTTTTTAAGTCCGCGGGTTGAAGCGAACTATCTCGCCCTCTTAGAACGCGATTTCGACTGAGAAACGCGATTATGGCGCCATTTTATTAAACAGTTTCCTCCGGGATGCGATTAGGCTAATTTTGGCCGTGATTGGGCAAATTCTGAGTAGCAGTTTGGCTGGTTTTATTACGCAGAACTGGCAACCCTGATTCAGAGCGTCAGTTTTCACGTTGAAAGAGACGGAGGTAAGATGGAAGTTGCTAAACATGCAATATTTGACAATTGTTTTACTTTAGAAATGTTAAATGACTGACAGTAATAACCAGGGATGTAAACAACTGGATCTCGTCTCTCAAATATGGCCGTTTTAAATTGAAAATCATTTACGTGATTTAAAACCTGAATCCCGTTTAATTTCGTGTAATTAGACATGGCATATCTTTACTGTTCTTTTTTCTTAATCGTATTTAAAAAAAAAAGACAAGAAAGAAAAAAAATGGTCCCCCCAGTGTTGAAGATGTGGTTATGGCCTTGTGTTTACTGCTAACTAGCTTACTAATACTGCACAGTAAATACTGTATACTGCCTATTATTTTTAAATAACAAGGTGTAACAATACAATGAGGCATAACTGTTGTCACATGACCTCTTCACATTGTGTGGTGTCATCATTTTTTTAATCTTTAATTGAATTATAATTAAATAATTCATTTTAGATTTTCTTTCCTTCTTTTTTTTGTTTTTGTCATGCCATATTTTAGCCACATTCCTAGTCTTCTGAAGTCGCACAGAATAGCCTTGCTGTCCTTGGCGAGATGTTAGAATCACAGTTGTAATTATTTCAGGCTCATTTGTCGCACTAGTACTGGAAAGTCAAGTTGAGTGCTTTGCGTTATGGAATACGTTATTCTGTGCATCATGCTCTGTTGTGTACTACACATTTGGGTGGATATAGGAGGCCATGGTCATTCTATGCATCCAGGACATACTGCACACATTATGCATGCTATACACTTCAGAAATAGTCTGAGTGTTATGCTAGTGTACTATTCTAAACATATCCACTGGCTCATTAGATTAACTAGAAGAACAATATTGAATTTGCTCTCAGTCATGTTGTGCGTTTAATCCCATTGTAGGCCAGTTGGGACGTGTACATGATTATTTTGCTCACAGTTCATTATCTCTTGTTTGTTTGAAATATGGATTCTGCTAACACAGCACAGGACTAATATCTTTATGCTTCCCTGGAAAATGATGAGCACTTTAATAAGTTTGGAAGATTTTCAATAGCCCTTCAACGTGCGTTGACGTATTACTCTTAAATTACCATAAATCCACGTGAGCTCCATGCAGAGGAGAGGAGAAGATTAAGATGCGTTATTGTCGCAGGTGATTGAGAGACGGGGTGAGGCGGCTGTGTGTGCTTGAGGAGAGATTGGAGCGGGGTGTTTTGCCCGCTTTATGACTGACTGGGTGCCAGAATGCATAATGGACGAAAAAGCAACACTTCCGCTCCTCTGACAGACAGAAAGGGGAAAAAAACGCAGTTCTCATGGGCGATGGAGGCTGCCACAGGGGACATTAAGGCAGAAAGGCATGAACGTTCCAGTACACTTTGGACTTGGTGTAAAAGAATGGCCCTGTAGGCCAAAGGCACTGCAAAATGAAAGCTAGGACGAAATAGAGATCAGAAATAAAGATTTTTCACCTTAACAGAACCCTTTCTGAATCACAAACATGCTTTAATTTTTAAAATTGTGATTTTCGGCAAAGGAAAAGTCAAGGGAATGTCTGTCGTGAATACAAATTTTGTTACGCTTACATAGCTTTAAAATATTTCAATGGCTAGAAATACATTTTTGTGAATATAAACTGATTAAAAAATTATTCAATGAAATGATTTAAAACATCCAAAATCATGTGAATTCATTGATTACAAGATGTATGAACTCTGAATAGTTTCTTTGTGAAGGGCAACGCTGTTTATGTGCTTCATTATTAATTATTCTCAGTTATTTTGTGACTATGAATATGCACTGAAAAAAGTTGGTGTAGAAACAATTTTCTCTCAGAAATGATAAATAATTACAAAATAAATTTCACAAACAATTACAAAGAAATTACAAGTAACACTCTGAACTGCACATGAAATATTGAAGTAGAAAACCTGAAAAGTAGAAAGTAAAAAGTACTCTAATAATCTTTTTTTTTCCAGCTTTAAAAAAATCATTTTTATGTAGTGTGCTCATTTCTTAAAATGTTTAGATATCAAATTGTACAATGTTAATAACCCTTGCAAAATCTTCTTCTTATTATTATTAATATTTAGCAAGCTTTAATAAAATGTGAAGCCTCATGAAATAATAATAATAACAAAAAAATAATAATAATTTGTAAGGTTTAATAAAAGGTAAATAACTCTTGCAAATGATTATTACTGCTACTACTAAAATTCTAATAATAATAATAATAACAACAATAATAATAAGTTTTTAGCAGGCTTTGAAAAACATGAATAACCCTTGTGAATTATTATTATTATTATTATTATTATTGTTGTTGTTGTTGTTAATATTTTGCAAGCTTTAAAATGTGAATAGCCCTTGCAAGTTAATAATAATATAAATTATTTTTTATTAATTTGCAAGGGCTATTCACCTTTTATTAAAGCTTGCAAAATATCCAAAATAATAATTTACAAGGTTTAAAAAAATGTAAATAACCCTTGAAAATTACTTTTACTACTCCTGTAAAAAAATAATAATATTATTTTGCAATCTTTTTAAAAACCGTAAATAATCCTTGTGAATTATTATTATTATTATTATTATTATTATTATTATCATTATTAATATTGTTGTTGTTGTTGTAATATTGTTGTTGTTGTTATTAATATTCATATTTTGTAAGCTTTAATAAAATGTGAAAAGCCCTTGCAAGTTAACAGTAATAATAATAATTATTATTATTATTATTAATTTTTATTAGTATTTGTTTTTAAAGATAAAATAATTTTATTAGGGATAAAAGTCTACACCGAACAAGCTGAAAACAAATTCTCAGAAATTGTATTGTTAAAGTATTTTTAAAAATCAAGTAATTTAATTAATAAAGTAATTAAGTAACAAAGTTTTGAATGAGAAGAATTAGAATAGTATTTTCTTGTCCAACATACTCCAATAATCATTGTTTACCTTCTAAAAATTTCTTTTACAGTCTGTTTCCGTTTGCAGAAGTCATGGTTTTACTCCTGAGGACTAAATTCCTCTGTTTCTTAATGGCCCCGAAGCTAACGATGTTAAAGAACTCCACCTGCACAAAGCCGCACAGCTATACTCAATGTCAAGTGTAGTTGCCATGGAGATCTCTCTGCCAGGAAGTGAGAGAACAAGTTGGCTGTCTTAAAGACAGGGTTGCACGTTCACCGCTGGAGTTGGCAGTCAGTGTGACGGGAGCTGCGGTAATTAAATAGTAAAAGTCTGCACACCGGCCAGCGAGAGGCAAGACTGTCACGTCTGGGGCTGCACTCAACCGCTGCCATAGAGGGACCATTACAGACGACAGTCTGCCCAAAACACAGCGTCTGTGCGCTCGCTCCACTCACTCCTGCCACTTTCTCTTTAGTGTCTCAATCGTCTCTCAGAAAGCAACCAGTGTCCCGCTTCTCATATTTTTCGTCTGAGAAAAGCTCCCATTAATCTCCCACTAGTCTAGTCATATATATTTCATAAAGTGTGCAAAGAGACCCAAGTTCAAAACATGATCTAACATATATATTATTTTTAATAACTTGGCTGCCAGCATTATCATCTAAAGTAGTAAATATAACATTTTGTCCTGTAATAACTCTGGTTTCCATGGTAAATAATCCGCCATAATAACAATAATACAGTACTGTTCAAAAACATCTGTCAGTAATTTATTTATTTATTTATTTATTTATTTTTGGAGAAATTGATACTTTTTTTTATATAAGGACATATTAAATTGATTAAAAGTGAAAGTGAATGACAGTAAAGATGTGTAATGTTGCAACAGATTTCTATTTCAAATAAATGCTGTTCTTTTTAACATATTTTGAAAGTATTGTAAACCGCAAGAACTATTTTTTTTAACATTGATAATAATCAGAAGCAGCAAATCAGCATATTAGAATGATTTCTGAAGGATCATGTGACACTTAAGACTGGAGTAATGGTGCTGAAAATTCAGCTTTCCACCATAGAAATAAATAAAATTTTGACACATATTCACATAGATCACAGCTATTTTGAATTTGTAATATTATTTCACAATTTTACTGTATATGGGAGAAGATTAAAAAGGGTTTAAGCATAAAAACAAAAAGTGTAATACTGCTTTAAATTGTTGTTGTTTTAAAATGTTTTCTGTTTAATTTAATTGCATTTTTGTTTTTGTTTTGTTTTTTTTATTCTTTTATATTTGAATGTGTACAAGTCAGAATATTTTTTGAATTTTTAAATAAATAATGTGTTACACTGAATGACAATGTAACATTATTTCAACCAAATTTTGACATTTTATTGTCCAAAAACATATTTGAAACTTTAAAAGTCACTTTACTTACATTTTCCTTTTTATGTGGACATCTTAACGTCTGACCCATATATATATATATATATGTATGTATGTATGTATGTATGTGTGTGTGTGCACCTGGTATTTATCACGTTATGGGGACCAAATGTCCCCACAAGGATAGTAATACCAGTAAATTTTGACCTTGTGGGGACATTTGTGAGGTCCCCATGAGGAAACAGGCTTATAAATCATGCACAATGAGTTTTTTTGAGAAAGTAAAAGTGTGTACAGTCTCCTGTGAGGGCTAGGTTTAGGTGTAGGGTAGGTGTAGGGTGATAGAAAATACGGTTTGTACAGTATAAAAACCATTACGCCTATGGAATGTCCCCATAAAACATGGAAACACAACGTGTGTGTGTGTGTGTGTGTGTGTGTATATATCCCAAATAGATAGCCCCGCCCCCAAGCTCACGCTATTGGCTGTAAATAAACAAAGTAATGTTTTGTGCCATGAGACACTTTTCAAGGAAATAACTGCTTCTCTGCATATTACACAGAATTTATTTATTTTTTTTAAACACTTAACCTTTAAATGGCACAAAACTGAGTTGTCTCCTGGGCTCGGAAAGAGCAAGCTCTGAGCAACAACATTTTCCTCGGGGAAGATGGAAATGCACATGAGACCTATAAGCAAACATTAAAAAACATGAAAACGCGAGAGAACCTTCGACATATATTTAGCATTTAAAGCAAGACCTCTTTCTCCCTCCTTCTCTTTCTCTTTTCCTCTCTGAAAGAGCCCTAGTGTTGTCGAGATGTGAGAGGGCTGAAAAAAGAGAAGAGCAGAATAACCAGATGCTTTCCGCTCTTCAATGCTTCTGTGCCACTGGAGGAATTAAGGATTCACAGATCTTTGTCCTATTTGTCAGGAAGTGGAGGGATGGAAGGGAGGGGAAGGAAACAGAGAAAGAGATGGAGGGAGAGGAGCGATGCCGTACTATAACAGCTGCGCCACCGCGCCGCACGAAACAAGAGGGCCAGCCATCCTGGGACGAGGCAGCCGTACGCTCCACTACTGAACCTCTGCTTTCATCAGACTTACACAACACATGGTGCGCTGCAGGGCCATGTCAGCTAGTGACAGCTGCAGAACGGGCTCTCTCTCTCTCTGCGTATGTGTGTGCGTGTGTGTGTGCTGCTGAATGCACTGAGACAGATATATGAGCTCACCGCTTTTAATCACAGTATGGTATTTATATATTAGTCACTTCGCATGCAAATGCAGTAGCTGGAGGTGCAGTGATTATATAGCAGAAGTTCCATAGCCTATTTGAAACGCTTGGGTTCATATAGACATAATTCCTCCGAGAGAAAACGTGTGGTCTCATTAACCATTGTTCAAAATTGCAAATTGTGCAAATTTTGCAGCTATTTTAATAGGAATTCACATGATTGAGAATTCTTCAGCTCAGTATTAAAGGAATAGTGAGGATCTGGATTAGGTAATAATTTCTGAAAAAGATCACAAAACTCAGATAATATTATAATAATAGAATATATTCACATATAATGTACTCACCCCCTTGTCATCCGAGATGTTCATGTCGTTCTTTCTTCAGTTGTAAAGAAATTATTTTTTTTGAGGAAAACATTTCAGGATTTTTCTCCATATAATGGACTGGTATGGTGCCCCGAGCATTTAAACTGCATTTTGGAAGTTCAAAATCAAAGCACCATAGCAGAAAAATCCTGAAATTCCTCAAAAAACATAATTTCTTTACGACTGAAGAAAGAAAGACATGAACATCTTGGATGACAAGGGGGTGAGTACATTATCTGTAAATTGTTGTTCTGGAAGTGGACTTCTCCTTTAAGGATTCTGAGTCATGACATCAACAAAAACAAGAAAAGTTTTTTTTAATTTATTACTGAAGGCTTACTTTAAGTACTTCGATACCACTGCAAAAACTACTAGCCTAACTAATGAAGTCAGTAATAAAACAAGAACAGTAGTCCTGTCACTAATGATTTTTTTGGTAATAGAGTAACTGATGATTAATCAAGTAATTGGATAATTATAATTTTTTTTACATATATAATGGTAATGAGGCAATAATAATTAGTTCAAATAATGTATCAAAAGCAAGCAATCATATGGTTTTATTAAACAAAGCCGTTAAAATACATAATGTATTATTAAGCAAATTATTAAACATAGAGCTAATGTACATTACACATTATAACAAATGCCTGCAGCGGGCGCGACAGCCTACAGAGGGCCTGACGATTGTTTTTACACTTTACTGCGTGATCTGTTAAATATCGACAACATTTTATTCAAATGTTCACTTAATCATTAATATTTGGAATTTCCAAATGCTACAGACACTATATGTGGACATCAAAACGTGTAAACTCAGCTTGAGAGTTTAAACTTTTTATTTTGAAATCGTGATGAACAGTTAGCCTTATGTAGAAATTATATAATTATATAATTGAGTACTCTAATTCAGTCAAGGAATCATGACAGCCCAACTGCAGTAATTACAAGCATAGATAAATAGAACAAAACAGTCTACAGTAATACAACAAAAACTGAAAGCGTGCGCATGCGTTGTGATACCCTCCAAAATGCCGCTAGGCTGATACAGAGAAGAAGAATTGTTGAATAAAATATATATATATATATATATATATATATATATATATATACACTACCGTTCAAAAGTTTGTGGTCAGTAAGACTTGTAATAGTCTTTAAAGAAGTCTCTTATGCTCATCAAGGCTGCATTTATTTGATTAAAAATATAGAAAAAAAACAGTAATATTGCAAAATGTTTTTACAATATAAAATAATGTTTTTTTATTTTAACATACTTTAAAATAGAATTTATTCCTGTGATGAAAAGCTGAATTTTTATCAGCTGTTACTCCAGTCTTAAGTGTCACATGATCCTTCAGAAATCATTCTAATATGCGGATTTATTATTAGAATGATCAATGTTGGATAATATCAACAGTTGTGCTGCCAAATATTTTTTGGAACCTGTGATTTTTTTTTTTCAGGATTCTTTCATGAATAACAAGTTTAAAAAGTACAGTGTTTATTCAAAATATAAATATTTTATAACAATGTAAATTATTTATTATTAACTTTTAATAAACTTTTAATTATTAACTTAATACATCCTTGGTGAATAAAAGTATTAATTTCTTAAAAAAAAAAAAAAAAGAAACAATAAAAATGTACTGACCCCAAACTTTTGAACGGTAGTATATATATATATATATTTTTACGCAAAAAGTATTTTCATATCTTCATAAAATTATGATTGAACCACTGATGTCACATGGACTGATTTATCAATGTTTTTGGTACCTTAATAGGCCTTGAACATGGAAGGACCCTTGCTGTCCATGGAGGGTCAGAGAGCTCTTGGATTTCATCAAAAATATCATAATTTGTGAATTTATGAATGAAGCTCTTAGGGATTTGGAACAACATGAGGGTGAATAATTAATGACAGAATTTTAATTTGAGAGTGAACTAACCCTTTAACTAACAATGAAAAATACATATGCTACTTATTTTTTGTTTTATTGTTTTTTCCTTTTATTTAATTAACTTTGGTAATTTTAGTTAATAAAATACAGCTATTCATTATTTAATTCATGTTAGTTCCAAGGCCATTTAACAGATACAAGTTTTGATTGTTTTTAATGTATTAGTAAATGGTAAAATTAATATTAAGTGCTCATAATGATGTAAATATTGTTCACTGATATATGTTTATTAATAAATGCTTATTTTTCATTGATATTTAATGTTAAGTAAATGCTAATAAATGGTTATTTTTCACTGATAAATGCTTATTAATAAATTAGTAAGTGCATATTTTTAGTGACATTTAATGTTAATTAATGCAGCTAAATGGAACTATATCATAAAGTGTTACTACTTTTCTTTTCTGCATGATTTGACTTTCAGTTTTAAAAAACAAATGAATAAATAATCCAAAAACGTCCAGTGGCATTACATTAAAGGGGGACCTGACTCACATCTAGAGACCAGCATATCTCCATTGGCTTGTGTCACCAACTAAGACTTGACTTGTAATTTATATAAATAATCAGTGTGGGCTGAGTGGAAGTGATAGACAGGATTTTAATAGTTGTTCACGTGTCAGGTAAAATGACACTTTATGATACTGCAGGACATGGTGACATCAGCCTACAAACAAGTTTGTCTGGATTACACGGGCACATGCACATTTCTGCCACCTAACGAAAGCATCTCCACTCCTGTTTATGATGTTTGTTCCTTTAGGAACTTTTGAATACTATTCATATACTGTAATCACTGACTGACTAATAATAAAGGCATTAAACTAGGAAATGGAAATGGAATTATGGCAGTTGTGATTGAGAATAATAAACAAACCAAAACAAACTAAATAAATATCACTGGGGCTTACAAAAGGTACAAAAATATACAGTGGAGGTTTTAATATGTACCTTCATGTTACTAATTCACCTTTTAGGTTATTAGTTAGAGCCTTCAGAACAAAATGTTTTTGTAAATAAGTAAATGTTTCAAGTAATGAAAGCACATTCAGTCAAGCATGCCGGGGCTTTTGACTGCTAGTTTGAGCGTTGTGTCTGTAGTGAACATAAGAGGATACACTATTATTTCTCTGAACGGCTGCATTGAGCTTTGATTAATGTAATCGGGTCGCGGTGGTGTCGTTGTGTCTTTGAATCTTTATTGGCAGCTTTGATTCAGATGTTGTACCTGTGGCATGCAGTGCTCTGACAGCATACCTTCACCTCAGACAGGTGTTTGTTCCCACAGAGAGCGGTCAAGGGAGTTGAACAGGTGTAGACTCAACCCACTTTCTCTCTTTCTCTCTCTCTCTCACTCACTCTCTTTCTTTTTCTCTGACTTCTGTCTTAGTCTCACTCGTACAGGTGATGTGAGAGGCGTGCAGGACGGCTTCTTACAAATTTCGGATTCTCTCAGGAGCCTCAGGATTGATATTAAAGCTGTAAGTGTGATGCATATTTCTTCTGAGACGTCATGACCTGGACAAACCCTCTGACCCTTCTCCGGCACGGCTGGACGAGGCACTGGGACTCGGACAGACCCATCAGGAAGGTGATCTCCAACCTGCCCTTTGAAGATCTGAAGAAGCGTGAGCAGCCGAATCGCCGGTATGAGGGCAACGCCATCAAAACCAACAAGTACAGACTGTGGTCTTTCATCCCCATGAACTTATTCGAGCAGTTCCATCGTATGGCCAACATTTACTTCGTGGGCCTGGCCATCTTGAATTTCGTCCCGGTGGTGAACGCGTTCCAGCCGGAGGTGGCACTCATTCCCATTTGTGTCATCCTGGCACTGACCGCTGTCAAGGATGGTTGGGAGGATTTCCGGAGGTACCAGACTGACCAACAGCTCAACAATATGCCCTGCTTCATCTTCAGCAGGTAAATGGCTCACACATCACTGCTGTTATGCCTGTAAAACTGAAATGTGACCCTGGACCACAAAACCAGTCATAAGTGTCAGTTTTTTGAAATTAAGATTTATACAACTTTAGGATAGCACAGTATTTGGCCGGTCATTGTGGGTGCAAAAAATCTAAATATTGGGAAAATCACCTTTAAAGTCATCCAGATGAACTTCTTAGCAATGCATATTACTAATCAAAAATTATGTTTTGATATATTTGCAGTAGGAAATGTACAAAATATCTTCATGGAACATGATCTTTACTTAATATCATAATGATTTTGGCATAAAAGAAAAATGTATAATTTTGACCCATACAATGTATTTTTGGCTATTGCTACTTAAGACTGTGTTTTTGGTCCAGGGTCACAAATAAATGTTTTATATTAATAATAACACTGTATTATTGTTAGTTTAACATGTTAGTTTAGTGCAGTTGTTCTCATCCTTTTTGACTTAAAGGCCCCCAGCAGGGTTGCCAGGTCTTCTTAACAAAACCAGCCCAAATGTTACTGAAATCTAAAACACTAAAACCAACCCAATTGCCTTTCGGGGGAAAATTGGCTATCAAAATTGGTTCCACCTCATCTGAAATCACATTTCCGAGGGGTTTTGCTTCGGACTAAAGCCAAATTCTGGGGGAAAACTGTGGTCTTGGCAACACTGGCCCTCAGTTGTCTAACACAATATTTGAAGCCCCTATATATTTCCAATTTTTCTGCTGTAATTATGATTCTGCTTGTTTTCAAACTTTGTGTGTTAGTTCATTTAATATATGTATTATATGAGTCATTTAAGAAGTTTTGTTGTGTATTCTATAACTTTAGTGTATGTTCTTAAGTAAAAACAATATTTATTCAGGAAAAAAAAAAAAAAAGAAATATGATTTCAGTGTACATTTTATGTGTTTCTTAGATTTTTAATTTAGACTTTAATTTTTAATTTGGCAATTTTAATATATTAAAAGTACATTTTAATTAATTAAACAATAATTTAATAATTAATAATAATATTTTAAATACCTCTCATCAAGAACCACTGGTTTAGTGATTAATTAAATTAATGTGTGATTAATAATTAATAATCATTTTAGAATGTAATAACTAATAAACTACAAAAAATTAAACTCTAGTGAAAAATAAATATACTAAAATGCATTTTATTTACATATTATGTACTTAATAAAAATACCCTGCAATTGTACTTTTAGTATACTAAACTGGTATATTTAAAGTAACTAATTTTGTACTTAATACACTTTAATTGTGCGGAAGTAGTGCTGAAAAAAGTATATTTGATTGTGCTAAAGTAGAACTATTGCAAGTATACTTTAGGTACACTTCAAATATTTTGCGTTTAAAGATCGATATTATTTAAAGATCATACAATAGTGACTTTAAAACATATTTTAGGGTTAATATTAAGAAATGGGCATTGTGCACAAGTAGTACTTCAAATGAAGTTTAATTATAATTTTTATATCAGTAAGTCTTGAACTTGAACTATACTTAGTATAAAACAAATGCTTTTTAAATCTATTACTTTTTTACTAGGAAATACTTTTCAATACCCTCACATTGAGAATAAACTGTTTTGATTATTTAAAACAAACACCAAAACAAAAAAAAAATGCTGCTATACTGTAGATAAATAGCTAGAAAAATGTCAAAAATATTTTGATCCACTTCAAATGTTTCCTACTGTATTTGCACCACAAACTAATGTATTTATGTTAATTTTTGTTTATGTTTATAATAGTTAAGTTAGAAGAGTAATAACCAATACCAGTTGGCAATATTGGCACGCCAGAAACCTTACACATTCAAGCTACAAACGCCTGTACTAGCTCTTACAATACAAATAATAAGGATAAAAATGTATATAATTATTAATGTCACTGATCAATTCTGAAACAATGGCAATTTTATGTTTTTAAATAGCAAAAAAGGTGGTAGTCATGGCATCCTAAATGGTTAGATGCTAATAAACAAGGTTTGTTTGCACAACCCATTTACAAATCACATCCAAAATAACAGAAAAGAACATCAGCAAGTCACATTTTAAAAAGTTGGTAATCGTATAGCATTTTAAAACTATGGCCGTCTAGGATTATTTATCGCTCTAAAAGTGAAATTGAAAAAGTGAAAGTAAAAGTGACGACGTATTGTCAAGTATTGCCCGGGGAGCAATTGGGGGTTCGGTGCCTTGCTCAAGGGCACTTCAGTCATTGTATTGAAGGTG
The DNA here is from genome assembly GCA_012976165.1 of Labeo catla. Classification (NCBI taxonomy): domain Eukaryota; kingdom Metazoa; phylum Chordata; class Actinopteri; order Cypriniformes; family Cyprinidae; genus Labeo; species Labeo catla. The sequence continues at coordinate 270,039 of VONZ01000128.1, forward strand.
GAAAGAGCGCTGTTTATTCACGATCCCCACCTTCATCCCCACCTTCAACCAGCGACCTTTGGGTTACAAGCCCAACTCTCTAACCATTAGGCCATGACTGCCCCAAAAATCAACTCCTTCGAGCCGGATCTAGCACAGATCAATGAAGCAGCCCATAAATCCTTTAGCTATCTGCACTGAACGCCTCAATTAAGTGTATTCCACTGGAAAATTTGCGTAGGTTTCAATAAAGTATATAAAATAAACAAAGTTAGTGGTGACTATGCAGTGACTAAGTCAAATGTGTCCTGCTCTCTGCGCTCGTTCTCTCCTCTCTACATCCCTCCCTCGCTCTCTTTCTCTCTCTCCTCCATCTTTCAGTGAGCTCTGTCGTGGCGCAGGCTCGCTTGAATTTGTGTTTCACTTCATCTGTGTTTCGAAACCCCATGGGAATTTTTGACCTAGAAATAAAATTTGTGTGGGAGATTTTTTTCCTTCTTTTGAAGAGCTGCACAATGTCTTGCATCCAACGCATTGTGTGCATTTTGACGAGATCCTCATCACTGCGTTGCATCAGAGGGGTAGACAGAGAGGCATCGTTTAGATCTATTTTAAAATGACTGAATAGCTGGTGGGAAAAAATGAGTAATTCACCACACTTGAGAGGTGGAAGGACTGAGAGACTAGGGGTTAGAGAGAAAGAGAGGGAGAGAGAGATTTCGCAGCAGTCACAGGTACACCCTGAGATATATTTTTACTTCCAAAAGAGATTCCAAATCCATCACTTATTGCCATGGTTACTTAGTCTCTTTCATTTTATTTTGAGCTAAGCCGCTGCTCCATTTTGTGATTCCCGGAGTGTTTCCATACGGAGAGCCCAGGTGGCCCAACGGCACGGGGCAGGAACGGGCTCGGGTCAGTCCGAAACTCAAGCCTACTGCTGTCCTGACATGCCTGTCGTGCCCGGAGGGGGTGTTAGAAAAGCTACCTCTCTTGCCATTTCTATTACTCACAGTATGTGCTTGGCTGTTGTTTTAAGCACGTCTCAGTTTTGGACAGCTGGAGTGTATTTATTCAGACGTAACAGGCATAATGTCAACATGAAATGTGAACACAGTATTTACTTGCTTAAGACTTGGTCTTATTGTACTGTTGCATATTAGTGCATGTTATTCCAGAAAAAATACAAGCTTTGTCTTCATAATCTTTTACAAAATGTAATGTCTTGTCAAATGGAGTGGCATCATAGTTGACGCATTAATGGCTTAAATATAAATTGTGGTCATGTGACTTTTTTGGCTTTGATGGTTCCAGTGTTGGGGAAAGTTGCTTTTAAAAGTAACGCATTACTCCCTAAAAAAGTAACTAGTTACTTTTTATGGAAAGTAATGCATTACATTACTTTTGCATTACTTTTTAAATCTTGCTTGTTTGTTTTTAATATAAAAAATTCTAATTTTTAAAAAATAAAAAGTTCTATTTTTGGCAAATAAACACCAAAAGCCTGAAGGAAACGTAAATTCACATCAATACAGTTGAACACATAAAAAGAAAGTTTAAGTATAAGTTATTACAAATGTTAGTTGATCTTGAGTCATTTTTGCTTATTAGTGTGGTTAAATTGGCTCATCGAAGGTCAGCAGACTGTTTAAAAAAATGGGATTAAATACATAAAGAATAATTGTATTTGTAAAGGATATTTTGATATTATTTAACATATTTAATTATTGCAGGCTTGCATCGTGTTTTGAGTTGCATTTCACTGTTTTATACATTTTAAGAAATGCTGAATCAGTTTTTTTTTTTTTTGTGAGTGAGATTAATTAATGCATATTTCACATTTATTCTAGAACTAAAGTAACATCTTTCCCCCAATTTCTCTCAACATGGGGACAGGAGAGCTTTCAATCAATAAATGGGGGGAAAAAAGTAACTGGTGTTACTTATTTGAAAAAGTAAAACTGATATTTTCTTGTAAAGTAAAAAGTAATGCTTTATTTTACTAGTTACTTGAAAAAGTAATCTGATTATATAGCTCGCGTTACCTTCAGCACTGGATGGTTCCATGAAGAACCTTTAACATCCATGGATTTGGAGTAATGCATTGCATCACTTGTTCTGCAGTGAATGGGTGCCGTCAGAATAAGAGTCCAAACAGCTGATAAAAGCATCACAATAATCCACAAATAGACCACACCACTCCAGTCCATCAATTAACATCTTGAGAAGTGAAAAGGTGTGTTTTTGTAAGAAACATTCATCATTATGGCATTTTAGCTTTAAGCCATTGCTTCTGGCCAAAACTTTTTCACTGGACAAAGCAATGTTATGGATTATAGACTCTGTATTTTAGCTGGAAGCAAATTAATTTGTTTCTTAAAAACATGCAAGCTTTCACTTCACAAGACATTAATTGATGGACTAGAGTGGTGTGGATTATTAAGATGTTTTTATCCTTTAGAGGATCCACTGGTGAGCAAGTGATATATGGATAAATTTCTCCAAATCTGTTCCTATGAAGAAACAAGCTCATCTACACCTTGGATACCTTGATGATTACAGTTTTTTTTTAAGGAACTATTCCTTTAAGAGTGCATGCAAAATCCAGAAATGTAACCTAAAAATGGTAATGTTTAAAATAAAACTGGTTTTGTTTGCATCAAAAATTATCTAACATCACTGAATCAACCTAAACGCATTATTTATACTAAACAAAACTAGTTTTATGTGTTAAATTAACCCATTTAATATCAGCTTACTGATGTTTTTGTGCATTTCCTGCAAATATGGAATGAAATATGTGCAGTTTCACATGATTAATGCAAATTGTCACATGACCAGAGCAGTTTATTTCCTGTTTACACCTTGAGAAGATGATGACTGCATCAAAGCTCCAAAACGAAAGGCTGGTAAAGTATGTTAACATAAAGATATGACAAAGATTTTTGGTACACATTGTCTTTAGGTTGTCTAGTATCAATATATGAATTCACATATATTCAGTTTTGTTGAGTGTGGTCATAGAATGAGTAAACATGTTGATGGTCACAATAGTGACCGGTGGGATAACAGTGAACTTATAGGTCTACAATATAAACCCAATTGCAGTTGTTATGTTGCAATACTGGTAGCACTAATATATATTTTTTAATGTTATATTTTACAAAAAAGTAACTTTTTTTTCTTTTATCTCTATGTTCCTATCAATGTTGTATGTATTTTTATGCATAATAGTAACCACAGAATGTGATCAAAGAGTTTAAAATAGTTGGGCTAAGAGAAATAACATTTTTATGACTGGAGAAATATGTTAATTCAGTACACACATTTTCCCACCGATCATAATTGTGACAAAAAATTAAAAAAAAAAAAATTGATTATTTCAAATGGTTATGACACAAATGACACATCATTTGGATATTTTCATGTCTGGGAAAATTTTGGGATTAAATGGGTTAAGTATAGTTGCCAGCTTTCTACAGTGTCAGTGTAGGAATCAAGATTTTGGATATTCTTACAGCAAGTGCTGTTGTGGAAGGTATTACTGTATGTAGAATCTTGAATTTTCAGGGCTTCACTGCTTGCTTTGAGATCGTAGTGGATGCTTTTTGAGGCAGGGAGCACAATACTGTCCTCCAACTTCCTCTGCTGATCTGTGGAGTTGCCATTCCACAGTGTGATTGAAAAAGTTAATACGCTTTCTATCGCTGCTCTATAGAACTGGAGCCGCTCGTTCTTTGATACCGCAAAACTTTTTGAGCTGTCATAGGAAGAAGAGCCTTTGGTGAGCTTTTTTGATGATGTAAGTTCTTTCGTTTCAGCAGAAGGTTGTTAGAGCACCGATCAGATAGAGAGGAAACATCGTTCCTGCAACCCTATCTGTGATCAGATTCAGCAGCGTAGCATTTGGTTTGCATGATGGTGTTAAATGCTTAACACCTGGATAGGTAGCAGTTTCTTCCGGCTGTTGAATATTCTGTTTCGTTTGAAATTATTCACCTTGTTTTTTAACGATGAAGTGAGCTATTTTATGTGAACATGCAAGATATTCGGTTTATTAGCTTTATGGAGCTTTGAAACCTTTGCAGATGTTTTGTTTTGAATCACTAGTGCGTATCAAACTGCTAATGTCACATGATTTCAGTACACCTTTGTTACGTCATTTTCAGAATTTCAAAGGTTAACCCTTAACCCTATGTCTGTATGGGTTTTTACCTGATCTCAGATTAATTTTGTAATGTAGACATTTTAATGGTGCATTTGTGCCTTAATAAAAAAAAGCAAGAGTAGTAGTAAATAGTCTTTAAGCCTGATAATTTATTAAAAGAATATACAGTTATTAGATGATTTAGAATTCATATTTAATAGATTAAACTTTCCTGAAAACTTTTTTTAATTGATTCGTAAAAGAAGGGTGCAACATTTGAGTTTTTTTTGCATTTACACCAATTTGACCTGCAGGTTTTAACAGTATATATGTGACCCTGGACCACAAAACCAGACTTAAGTTGCACAGGTATATTTGTAGCAACAGACAAAAATATGTGTCAGAATTACCAATTTTTCTTTTATGCCAAAAATCATAAGAATGTTATGTTAAGATCATGGAATATATATATATATATATATATATATATATATAATAACTAGAAGAACAGCAGAGTGCAGTAAACTGTATGATAATAAATCAAAATAATATTATAATATACTAGTTTGCAATGTTATCATTTTCAGTATTGTTACGCCCCGTCCCGGGTTCAAATCCCGGACGAGCCCCCAATTTCATGTTACGCCCTGTCTAGGGTGAAGGCGCAGCATGAAAGTGAGGATGCGGGGGAGTTTGAAAGCAAATGAACAACAGTTTAATGAAAAACAATGATTTTTACAAATAGAAGTGGGGTAATTGACTTCAGGAGCCGACCAGGCCGAAATAACAAACAGAAAGCAACTAGCAAACTAACAAATAGTTGGCGAATGCACTAACGAACAACAATCTCTCACAGTTAAACATTCAGAAGAACACACACAGAATCTCAGTCTTACTAACACAAGCTTACAATTAACTAACAGAGCGATGAAAAGCAAACACAGCAAATGAGCACAAAGCTAAAGCAGGAAGTGATGATGAGATCTTTATAGGCAGCAGGGAGTCAGCTGACCAGGCAGGGCGTGGCACAAGTTAGAGGACAGGAACCAATCAGACATCATCCTGCACAGAATCACACATACAACACTTCCCAAAAACAGAACAAAGACAAATAAAACATAAGGGACGTAACAGTATCCCTTTCTCCATGTAAGTGGCAACGAGTCTTTATGAGTGATTCACAAAATCTTTAATTTAACTGATTTGTTCAAAAACTGATTCATATGAATGAGTCATTGAATCATTTACTTAACCAGTTTGCTGATGTCATTTAACCGATTCATTCAAACACTGATTCATATGAGTGTGTCATTAGCTGGGTTTCCATTACCTTTCAAGATGCGCAAATTGAAATTGCAAATTGAAAATACGACTAATAAAACTAAAAACTCCCATATATCGCAAAAAAGTTTTTACGCTCGCATGAGGTGGTTTTTCAGGCAATTCGAAAAAGTAATATTTTGCAAAACTGCAATGGAAACGGCTTTTTCGCATTTACAGGTCACATGGGATGTGTAAAAAGTCATAAGATCATTCTCAAGTATAAGAGGCTTTCCCTGCCAAAAGACTACGTACACTGCAGGCATCTGCGGTGCGTAACGGCTCCGACAAGGTCACCGGACCTGATGTTATGTTTATGCCAGCAGCGTTGCACACATTTCTGAAGAGGCTCTTCGTGCTGCTTCTGTAAACATACACGCATATGCCTCTTTTGATTAAATAAAGCCAAAACCCGTCAAAGTCCCACCAAAATCCATTGCCGTAACTTATCGCCAGAGGAACAAATTACGTTTTAGTTGCGTAACATTGATTAATGGAAATGCTGTCATTTCGCAATACTTTTTTTATCGACATTTATAAAATATCGCCGACGTTTTGCACAAATCTGTAATGGAAATGCGTCTATTGAATAATTCACTTAACCGATTTGCTGGTTCATTCAGGACTGAAACACCACTACTGTGTGTTGATTTTTCTATGGCTTTGTTTCAAACTATTTTCATTTGCTAGGCAAAACAGATTATAGTCTAAAATGTAAGCAGTTTAATATAAACTACTCATATATTGAACTGTTGTACTATAAAAACAAAAACAAATGTGCATATTCCTTAAATACGCCACATTTAGTGACTAAAATGTGTTTTTAAGTCTAGCAAGAGAATAAATGTACAGGCGACATCTGTTGTGCTTATGCACCATGACGCACAACAACCAGTAGCGATGTTTTCATTCAGTTTCCTTGCAAGGCCCGTTTTCTCTTTATGACATTGCTTTATCATGCTGCATTTTCATACCTGTAAATAAACAATTCAATTTCAAACGGTTCCCAGCAGTCAGACAATCCCTCGTTCCACCGGATCCACAAGGGGACCTTCTGTCTGAAAGCAACAAAATCATTACGCTAATCTAATACTTCACACGCTTTTACGCTGTACAGTGTTGCTAATGCTTGTAATGTGCACGTTTCCCTCCCATATTGGACTTGAATGAACTGTGGTGCTTTCCTCCAGCGGTTATGATTGATTAGTTCCTATTCTACCCCAAAGGGAGAGAGTTTTATAATATTGTTCACACACATAGTCGTACCCCCCTTTCATTAAAACGGCTCGGGGCAGACAAAGCGACGCTTATTCCGTCTTGGCTGTTTAATTCACTCCTGCTGAGAATTTTTACTGCTGTGAAATATTCAAGAAAATAAGTAGCTGGTCCTGTTAATTTAGCAAACAGGACTTTCTGAAGAGTTGTGCTCATCCATGCAAAACTCACTGTTGTGATGCTGGGGTGTTCTGGATGGTTGCTAGGTGGTTGCTTTCTAGATATGAGATGGTTTTTTTAAGAACGTGTAGTACTAAGAGATAGTGGTTTGTTCAGAACAATCAGCTGTGTCGTGCACCTAATTTTTGCGAGTCAACAGTGAAATTTCTTGCACTTCTTCCAAGACTGTGAGTCACGATGATGTAATTTTGTGGTATGCACAGAGACTTCAAATCCTGATTAAGAATTAAAATTTAACTATCAGATTTGGAGAAATGTAGTATTCCATCACTTGCTCACTAGTGGATCCTCTGCAGTGAATGGGTGCCGTCAGAATGAGAGTCCAAACAGTTGAAAAAAACATTACACCACTCCAGTCCATCAGTTAACATCTTAAAGTGAAAAGCTGTGTGTCTGTATGAAACAAATCCATCATTATGGCATTTTATCTTTAAACTATCTCTTCTGGCTAAATGTTTTCACTGGAGAAAGCAATATTATAGAGCCGGAAACAATGGTTTGAAGTTGAAAGCGTGTTTTTATCAGCTGTTTGGACTTTCATTCTGACGGCACCCATTCACTGCAGAGGGTCCATTGGTGGTGGAGTGATAGAATGCTATATTTCTCCAAATCTGATGAGGAAACAAACTCATCTACATTTTGGATTTCTCAAGGGTAAGTAAATTTTAATCAAATTTTCATTTTTGGGAAACTATTCCTTTAAGAGTGCACACGTATATCAATACACGTGAACTGAAATGGTAACCGAAAAATGGTAATATTTAAATGTACTGGGCTGCGTTTCCAAAAAGCAGCATAAGCTTAAGTACATTGTTGACCCATTGAAAAAAATGGAGCTACGATCAACTTAAGCTTACAATGCTTTTGGGAAATGCAGCCCTGGTCTGTTCACGTCAAAAACATAATCTAGCATCCTTTGCGGTGAATGGGTGCTGTCAGAATGAGAGTCCAAACAGCTGATTAAAAACATCATAATAATCCATAAATAATCCACACCACTCCAGTCCTTCACTTAACATCTTGAGAAGACAAGCTGTGTGTTTTTGAGAAACATTATCGAGGCATTTTTTTATTAAGACATTTCATCTTTAAACTGTAGCAAAATATCATTGCGTGAATAGTTCTCTCTGTAATTTTGCTTTCTCCAGTGAAAAAGTTGTCTCTTCTGAAACAGGAGAAAAATATGCACAGATCAAGCTCTGTTTAAAATTAGTCCAAAACTGAAGAAAGCGTTATTATAGATTATTTTGGCCTAGTTACAAGTTTAAAAATGTCTTAATAATAAAGATTTGTTTCTTGCAAACATGCAGCTTGAATCTTCTCAAGATGTTAATTGATGGACTGGAGTGTTGTGGATTACTTGTGGATTATTGTGATGTTTTTAATCAACTGTTTGGACTCTCATTCTGACGGCACCCATTCACTGCAGAGGATCCATTGGTCAGGAATTGATGCAATGCTACATTTCTCCAAATTTTAATGAAGAAACAAAGTGAGGATGAGGAAACTTGCCTGAGGATGAGCACATTTTCAGCCAGTTTACATTTTTACTCGCTCCCTTGTCTTGAATAGGCATGACACCCCTGGCAACAATAATAGCGATGCACGCTTTACCAAACACCCCTAATGAAAAGCAGGTTTTGGCTTGCAGTCTATAATCAGGCTCCTGGACATATGTATGGAGAGGAGAGGGGCAGTTGGTGTGGAGGAGGGATGCAGGAAGAATTGTCAGGAGTGTGGCAGGTAGTTATTTATAGATCCCTCTCCTTGCGATAGAACATACTGCCCCCAAACTTTCATTAAGAAATACATCTGCTGCAAACAATGGCAAACTTTCACAGATAGTTGCCAGGTCGGCTGACTCAGATTAGCATGTATGAGCTCTGACGTTTGACACGGCATGCATTTGTATCTCAAAAATGTGAGTAGGATGCAGTGTAACTAATGCCTCCCTTCCTGTTGAATCACGCTGACCTTGAAGAAATGGTTGAGCTTGAGTACATGCATGCACCTTTCCCACATACTGTATGGTTTGCCATGCTTCTGCTAAAGCAAACGTGTCTTAATGTATTGTATGCGGCGAATGGTATTTAACTGAAAGGAATGCAGATATATTGGTAGATTAGTTTGAAAAGAATGCTTTGAAATGCACACAAAAGAGTTTGGATGCACCTACCTGTTCATAGTTAACATACACTGTGAATACAAACCAGAAACACTTGAATCGAAACATATCTCAGACAGTAGCAGTGATAGGATGAGGACTTTCAGATAGAGAGTAAAACCAGTGATTATGATTGATTATGATTATAAAATGCCTGCTGTGAATGATCATATTTGAACTATAGGCACTGTAGTTTTTCACTTTAACGACGCTGTTTTTAGTTAAAATTGCAGTGAGATGTGAAATGCTATGAGGTGTTGTCTCTCGTTCAAAGATAGTATTCAAGAGCAGGTGTTTGTCTCACACATCATCATTTTTTCACACTCACACATTTTGACTGACAGTTAAATGCCAGAAATAGCCGTCTTGCTAATCACAGACTGCAAACAGTGAGTCCTTCTGGAGCGCAAGAACCTTGCAAGATTTATCTCACGCCACTATCAGGAACAGACATCAGTCACTTCATTCAGAGAAATGCTTGCTCAGCACAAAACGGCATTAGTCTTGTCTGATTTGCGAAGCTAATATTCTTTTGTCAGCCGTTTTATTAGTAAAAACATAATTGGTTAATTGTGCTCACTTTATGGTATAAATTAAATGGATTTTAAGTTTGCATGAAGGAAAAGGGGTATTTAGTGGGAATTATTTGCCTGGCATTGGGCACTGAATACTAATTTTAACTGTAATTTGACGACAACAGGTCGTGTGATATTGTACCTCAACATTAAAACAAAAACCTGAAAAAAACATAAGGAAAATGTATTGTGACTTTTTTTGGAAGACAGATAAGTACACTCTAAAAATGCTGGGTTAAATACAAACCAGCGCTGGGTAAAATATGGACAAACCCAGCAAAACCTATTTTGGGTTTATTTAAGCAATAAATCACTAGGTTTCTCCATATTTCACTGTGCTGGGTTATGTATATACTCTATATATAGTGTGTGTGTGTGTGTATATATATATATACTGTATATATATATATATATATATATATATATGATACAATAAAAAAACACTATATTGAATATTACTGTAATGTAAGTAATACAGTAAAAAATGCAATATTGCATTAATCTTAATGTCCTTATTTGTAGTCAATTAAATAACTTAACAATAAGGTTTCATTAGTTAACATGGGTCAATGCATTAAATAACAATGTGCAATATGTTTGTTCCAGTATTTATTAGTCTTTGTTAGTCTTTGTTGAGTTAGTTCATGTTTACTCAGGTTCATTAAAAGCATTAACAGATACAGTTTTTGATTTTAATAATGTATTATATTAGTAAATGTTGAAATTACCAGTAATTAAAATTAATAAATGTTTTAGGTATTTTTTATTTTTAGTTAAGGGTAATTTTAGACAACTGTAAACTTTACCATGAAAAAATAAAGGTTTTTACCAAAGGTTTTTACTATACTGATAGCACAGATGTCAACATTTGATGGTTCCAATACCCATGTGCGGTCTCTCTTAAAGTTTTTAAAGCATTTTTTTTTTTAGCGCATGATTTTTTCCATAGTCTGCTAAGTGCTATTTCCAGGCTTGTCACATCCATAACAGTTCTTCATAAATAGACACATCAAAATTAAAATAAAGTAACAATTATATGTTCTGTGAAAATCCATCACTTCTCTATTTGTTGGGTATTATTGCATCTGTTTTTTGCATTTTAATTCGCAGAAATCCTACATAGTATGTAGTCTCTCAAAAACGGTGTCCTTTTTTGTCACATCCATAATGCATGATTATTTTCCTCTTTTAACATAGAAACTAGTGCATAGACTGATATTTTTCTGATGTTTAGACTCTATCAACAATTATTCAAACATAAACAGATGCTTCGGTATATTGGTAACACATACATTCTCTAAGCATTTATGTGTCACATCTATAACGCTGGATTTGCTCTTAATGTTAACGGTAACACTTCACAATAAGGTGTCATTTGTTAACATTAATGTATTAACTAACATGACCGAACAATAAACCACACATTTATTACACTGTTTATTAATCTGTGGTAATGTTAATTAATAAAAATACAGTTCATTGTTTGTTCATGTTAGTTCAAAGTGCATTAACTAATGTTAACAAACACAACTTGTGTTTTTAATAATGCATTAGTAAATACTAAAATTAACAATAAGATAAGTAAATGCTGTAGAAGTATTGTTCATTCTTAGTTCTTGTTAACTAATGTAGTTAACCCTTAAAGGAGAACTTCCAAAACAGAGATTCACATATAATGTACTCACCCCCTTGTCATCCAAGATGTTTATGTCTTTCTTTCTTCAGTCGTAAAGAAATTATGTTTTTTGAGGAAAACATTTCAGCATTTTTCTCCATATAATGGACTGATATGGTGCCCCGATTTTAAACTTCCAAAATGCAGTTTGAATGCGGCTTCAAACAATCACAAATGCAGTTGTAAACGATCCCAGCCAAGGAAGAAGGGTCTTATCTAGTTAAACGATCGGTTATTTTCATTTTAATAAATACAGTTTAAATACTTTTTAATCTTAAATGCTTGTCTTGTCTTTCTCTGCCTGAACTCTGTGTATTCTGGTTCAAGACAGTTAGGGTATGTCGAAAAACTCCAATCGTATTTTCTCCCTCAACTTCAAAAATCATTTCAAACTCATCCTCCATCGCTGCAGAAGTACCGACCCAGTCTTTGCACAGTGAACATGCAAAGAAGATCCTTAACAAAAAAGGTAAAACAGTGATATAGGACAATTTTGAAGTTGAGGGAGAACATGAGATGAGAGTTTTTCGACACACACTAACTGACATGAACCAAAAAAAAAAAAACAGTCCAAGCAGAGTAAGACAAGACGAGCGTTTGGCATTAAAAAGTATATAAATTGTGTTATTTTTATGAAAATAACCGATTGTTTCACTAGATAAGACCCTTCTTCCTCGGCTGGGATCATTTGAAGCTGCATTTAAACTGCGTTTTGGAAGTTCAAAATCGGGGCACCATATCAGTCCATTATATGGAGAAAAATGCTGAAATGTTTTTCTCAAAAAACATAATTTCTTTATGACTTTAAGAAAGACAGACATGAATGTCTTGGATGACAAGGGGGTGAGTACATTATATGTGAATCTTTGTTAAGGAAGTGGACTTCTCCTTTAAAGGTTATAAAAAGTAAATGATGTCATTATTCAAGTCGCAATGTTCCTAAAGGCTTCATTTTCTTAATCTCCTATTGTTATTTTTTTGTTTTTGGGACAAAATATGACCTGGGAATGTTTCTGTGAGATTCACCCAGACTGCGCTGCTGGCGAGAACATTAAATGAGTTGTCAAAATGCTTCTATGTAACTTTACAGCTATTTTAAGATAACACGGAGCTCCACCCTGAAGTTCTGTTCAAAATGACTCTTCTGTTGTACATCAGGCTTTGTGTGTGAGGTGTGACGGTGACGCTGAAGAACCGTCAGTCGGTAAAGAACCCACCCAACCCAGATGTGCCTGTAGAACAACATACCTGACGCTCACATTGTGACTGCAGGATTCTTCAGCTGTTTGCTCTTTGTTGACAGCTGACATTGAGACATACCGCAAGATGCAAACTCATCTAGTTTTACTGAATAAGCATGAAACAGAAATTTTAAGCAGGTTGTGCATAGTTTAAAAATCTGTGGATTAAGATTCCTGGCAGAGTATATATATATGATGTGTTATATATAGAATAAAATAAGTGCGTCTGTGCATTTATATGTGCTACACAGACACCGAAAGCCCACAATGCATAAGAAGAGGTCTGTATGAGGCATTAATTCTGGTCTTCTCATAGGAAGCAGATGTGTTTCGTGGAGAGGAGATGGAAGGATGTCCGTGTGGGGGATTTTGTGAGAGTGCTCTCTAATGAGATCATCCCAGCTGACATCCTGCTCCTGCACACGTCCGACCCTAATGGAGTGTGTCACATGGAAACAGCCAATCTGGACGGAGAGACCAACCTCAAACAGAGGAAGGTGGTGCCAGGCTTTTCTACTCTGGTAAGAGCACTGCCTGCCACAGAATAGAAGTACTAAAGGCCAAATCTTACAGCTACACTGGACACGTCAGGACACACACTGAAATAATCATGAATGTCATTGATAAAGTATTAAATTAACTGAAATATACACCATTATAATATAATATTAATAGAACTATATTATATGTGACCCTGGACCACAAAACTATTCGTAGCACGGGTATGTTTGTAGCAATAATAATATATGTGTGTGTGCTGTGTGTAATTATTATGTATATATACATACAAACACATTCATGTATATATTTAAGAAATGTTTACAGGTATATATATTTATTATAATTTTTCTATATATAAATAAAATGTTTTGTACTTAAATAACATATTTCTCTTAAGTATAAACGTTAATTTGTGTGTATTTATATATACATCATAATTACACACAGCACACACACGTATATTAGGCAACTCAAACTTTTATTTTGTATGTGATTAATCAGGATTATTCGTTTGGCAGCCCATTTTATATTATGTTTTTTAAGTGTTTTAATAATAAAAAAAATGTTAAAATGTGTTATTAATAATAATAGAAACATATATTTTAATCATGATTTAAATCATTTTAAAATATTTTTAAAAAATCATTTAGATTATTAAATTTAAGTCATAAAAGTCATAAATCCCAGACCCCTGTGAGAACTGGTGTTTTATAGAAATAATGTTTAAAATGTAAAGAAAAATATGGAAAAAACAAGTTAGATCAAATTTTTCTGCTCCCTTTTTTTTTCTCAAAAAGATCTCGATAATCTAAAAAACATTGTGCTCAAGATATCAAAAGTTTGCAAAGATTAAAGTAATCAATCAAAAATATTTTAAAGACAAATGGTTGTGCTAAAATGCTATTTCTGTAGACCAAATTCTCAGATGTATATCAGCTTTTCTTATATGTGTAATCTTACTGTTTCTCAAAAAATTATGAACTTTTTTTAATCACCAACTTTACATGATGTTATACCTGTTTTTTGACGTTTCATTATACAGATCTACTGACTCAGAAGTTTATAAAGCATAACTCTATGATTGTGTAAAAGATAAGTAAGTGTGCTTGTGTAATAGATTACTAACAACTCCCAAACACTTACATACCTATCATACAATTCTGTCTTTCAACATGTACGGGAAAGACTTGTTGACGATTATTTTGCTCATGTGCTGATGACGGCTCAGTTTGCCACGTGGAGTTTTACTGTCAGCAGCAGCAGTACTTGTTGTACAACATTTCTTATTCAGTTCAAATGACTATATCATTCGAAAAATGAGGATCCAGAAGGAGGAAAAACATCATCTCGTGTTTTTTCTTGTATTTCAGGGTGAACCATTTCAACCTCAAACATTTGACAGTACTGTAGTGTGTGAAAACCCCAACAACAACCTCAACCTGTTCAAAGGTTACGTGTGAGTATCTAAAATCAATTTCAGTCAAATCACTCAATTTCATGCACGATTAACTACATCACGACTCCATCGTGACTGCCTCTTTTGTCAGAGCCACACCAATGAACAGCGTTTGTTTGGCCTTCACATTTGTCATTGCCTAACCAGGGAAACTGCGTAAACCCGCCGATGCATCACAAAGGAAAACGTCTTGATGTTTCTCCTTTACTTAAAAACAAGCAGATAACCGTTACCAATTTTGTTCAGAGAGGTGCAGTCTGTCCACTGCGATAGAAAGTCATGGTTAATATTTCAGAGGCTGATGCATGAGCACTTTCATCAGCCATGTTGAATTTATGCTGTTATAAATAATAAACACCACATTTAAAGAGGACAGTCATCTAAAATGATGAGTAAAGGTCAAAGGTCATGGATGTAACATCTACCTGAATGGTAACAAATGGGTTTTACTAGAGAACACCAAGTGTCAGAGGGTTAAAGGAGCAGTTCCCCAAAAAATAAACATTTGAAAATGTATCGGATCCTCTGCAGTGAATGGGTGCCGTCAGATTGAGAGTCCAAACAGCTGATTAAAAACATCACAATAATTCGCCAAGAACAAGTAATCCACACCACTCCAGTCCATCAATTAACATCTTAAAAACCCCAAAATTATATGTTTGCAAGTAAAAAATACATTATTAAGACATTTTTAAAGCGACGGTCTTCTAAATCTAAAGTATATCATCATTTACTCACTCTCATGTCAGTCCAATCCTTTCTTTCTTCTGTTAAAAACAGGCACAAAATGATATTTCAGAGAATGTGGGTGACTAAACATTTGATGGTAGCCATTGACTTACATAGTATGGCAAAAAGTACTGTGGAAGTCAATGGGTGCCGTCAACTTTTTGGTTGCCAACGTTCTTAAAAATATTTTCTTTTGTGTTCGGCAGAATAAAGAAACTCATACAGGTTTGGAATTTGATTAAATGATGACAGCATTTTTATTTTTAAGCAAACTCACTTTAACTTCAAACCATTGTTAAAGTACGCTAATCCATAATCCATAATAACGCTTCCTCCAGTAAAATAGTGTTCTGGTCTGAATCAGGAGAGAAATCTACACATATCAAGCACTGTTTACAAGCCAAAACAGCTCTAAACAGTTATGTTGTGAGAGACAACAGGAGATTTTTCACTGGAGGAAATAGACTTGTATTTTAGCTGAAAGCAATGGCTTGAAGTTATAAATGTCTTAATGATGGATTTGTTTTTTACAAACACGCAGCTTTTGGTTTCACAAGACGTTAAGTGATAGAATGAAGTGGTGTGGATTATTTGTGGATGTTTTTATCAGCTGTTTGGACTCTCATTCTGACGGCACCCATTCGCCGCAGAGGACGCGATGATACATTTCTCCAAATCTAATGAGGAAACAAACTCATCTACATCTCGGATGGCCTGAGGGTGAGCACATTTTCAGCCATTTTTCATTTTTTTGATGTACGCTTTTCCCTTAAATCTCCGTTGCAAAGTTTCCCCACACATCCAGGGCATGAAGTATGCTGGAAAACAGATTTGGCCCCTTTTTTTTGTCCCGTTGCAGCCATATTAACTGGGTTATCACGCTGAGAGATGATTCTGATGTTCCCAAGCATTATAAAGCTCTTATCCTGCTCGTCCATTCAAAGACAGGCCCGTTGCTCACGTGACACGCACTGAGGTAATTAGTCTGGGTGACTAAGGAAGATGCTGTGTTTGATGTCACAGGGAGAGGCCTGATAAGAGGAGAACGGGCTTCGGCATCGATAGTCTTCTGCTGCGCGGCTGCACGGTGAGAAATACTGATGATGCAGCTGGAATAGTGGTGTACGCAGGTACATTTCATCACCGCATTTGCCATTACTCATGGGATACACTAAAATACATTACGTATACTTACTGCATATACATACATGCCATTATTTTGCATACAACATAATTATTGTTTTTCTTAAAGTAATTAATCATTTGTAACATTGTACTCAAGGTACTTTTAAAAACGTACACCTTCATACCTAAATGTATCCCTCAAGGGTGCAAAGTAATACCTTAAAGGGACAGTTCACCCAAAAATTAAAGTTCTGTTATTCACTCACCTTTAAGTTGTAAGACGACGGTAGCCATTGACTTCCATAGTATGGAAAAAAATACTATGGGAAGCGATGGCTACCGTCAACTGTTTGGTTGTCAACATTCTTCAAAATATTTTCTTTTGTGTTCAAAATAAGATAGAAATTCATACAGGTTTGGAAAACCTTGAGGGTGAGCAAATGATGACACAATTTTTTGGTGAACTGTCCCTTTAAAAGTACATATTATTACCTAACATGTACATATTCGTACCTATATGTGACCCTGGACCACAAAACCAGCTGTAAGGGTCAATTTTTTGTAAAAAGCTAAATACACTTTCTATTCATGTATGGTTTGAGGGTGCAACAAAATCTAAATACTGAAAAAATCACCTTTAAAGTTGTCTAAATGAAGTTTTTAGCAATGCATATTACTAATCAAAAATTAAGTTTTGATATATTTACGGTAGGAAATTTTCAAAATAACTTCATGGAACATGATCTTTACTTAATATCCTAATGATTTTTGGAATAAAAGAAAAATGGATAATTTTAATAATTAGTTTATTGTAGAAAAGCTTCTATTTATTAAAAATCTAAACAGTAATATTGTGAATTATTATTACAATTTAAAATAACTGTTTTCTGTTTAAATATATTTTAAAACCTACTTTATTCCTTTCATAAATAAATAAACTTAATAAATAATAAAATAATTTAAAATTAAAATCTTTTGAATTTGCTAAAATAAAAATATTGTTAAAATATATCTAACTTTTATTATTATTATTATTATTTTATTTATTTTTTTTATTAAAAAATCCATATTATAAAAGGTTAGCACATATTTTTGCTCATTATAAAAATTGTTAAAGTTTTTACATTTCTTAAAATTTTACACCTTAGTAACATTATTGGACCAGCATGGCGGAAAGACCATAAGTAAACTAAATAAATAATATTAATAATATTATTTAACAATAATAATATTAATAATAATAATTATTATTATTGTTATTATATAGTAAGTAAATAAATAAGTAAATAAATAATTTCTTTTTTTTTTATTTTCAAACAAATTTTAAGTATAGACACTTAAGTTACTATAAGAAACAATGACCAAATAAATATTTTGGTACTAAAACTAGCTGGCTCCAACTAAGTGACATCTAGGTTTACAACATTCATTCATTCATTCATTCATTATTTTATTTTATTTTATTTTATTTTATTTTATTTTATTTTATTTTATTTTATTTTATTTTAATCTTCATGGAACATGATCTTTACTTAATATCCTAATGATTTTTGCATAAAAGAAAAATCAATAATTTTGACCCATGCAATATATTTTTGGTTATTTCTACAAATATACCTGTGCTTATGACTGGTTTTGTGGTCCAGGGTCACAAATGGTCTATGTTAGTATGTTTTGAAAGTGTACTGCCCCAATGACAACTTTTCTACTTTCCTTCTGAGAGTATACTATAGTAATATCCCTTAAAAAAGTAATGTGGTGCTAGTATACCATGGTACTTTGATATAAGCCATTGTGCTAAACAATTGTAAAATTGATAGAATCATGATATTATGTTTAGAAACCTTAATAAATAAAGTTCTATATTTTTATTTTGCAAGGATGCATTAAGTGTGACAGCAAAGACATTTATAATGTTCTGAAAAAAATTCTATAAAAATGTATCAGTTTCCACTAAAATATTAATATTAAATATTTTCTGAAGGATCATGTGACACTGAGGACTGGAGTAATGATGCTAAAAATTCAGCTTTGATCACAGCTATAAATTACATTTTAACATATATTCACACAGAAAACAGCTCATTTAAATTGTAATAATATTTCACAATATTTCTTACTGTATTTTAGTTTAATCAGTTGGTCAATGCAGCTTTCGTAAGCAACCCCAAATTCTAATAGTAATTGTTTATTTTTACATTCCCATTCTTGTCTCATCCGCAAACCCTTTTGTTTTTATAAATCACAGTGTACATTTTCATTCATCATCCCTGATCCTCATTTGTAACGATAAAGCCTAATATACTGTGACTGTAACATCTAATAGTGCCATAAGCTCACGCTAAACCGCTAGACTCGGTTTTTTAAGTCTTTAACATCCCATTTAGACCGGCAGCGGCGCAACAAACTAGAACGCTCTCCCATTATAATCAATGAAGCCGTCCATAAATCGAGCGCGCGACGGCTTAGCCGATTATAGTAGGCGCGTTATATAGCAGTTCAAGTTTTCTGTAGGCCACCATTTCTCTCTTGATAAATTATACACGTGACACATCTTATAAATGGCCGTTGCTATTTTACAAATGCTCTTGTTTTTACGCCATGATTTATTCATTGCAGGACACGAGACCAAATCCATGTTAAACAACAGCGGGCCCAGGTACAAACGCAGCAAGATCGAGAGGAAGATGAATACGGATGTTCTCTTCTGTGTGGTTCTTCTATTTTTCATGTGTCTCATCGGAGCCCTGGGTACAGTACGGGGAACAACCCCCTTGATATTTTAAGATGCGCTACACAAAGTACATTACTTTAACATACAAGCTGCAAAACGACACTCTGATTCTGTCTGTTCTTCTGAGCCGCATCGGCGTGCGGCTGATCTCCCGGCAGTCTGCAGAGATAAAGAATAAAGTGCTGTTACGACCTCACACAATCCTCGCGCTCTCTTTTCCTTCTGTAAGGCGTGAGCCAAAGAAGGACACTACAGACACCCAGAATAGCTCGCTCACACGCCAGTCTCTTATGAAAGCAGTGATTAATCTGGCTCTCTCTTTCTCTGTGGTTCAAGTTCAGTGACGCTTTATTGGAATATCTGTGTTGAAATACAGCGCTGTCATTAATGAATGTGAACGTCTCTTTCTCACAGGCCATGCGATCTGGTTGGAAACTTTTACCAGCATGCCCTCATACATCGTCCCTGACAGTGATGGCAATTACACTCCTTCAGTACTAGCGGGATTTTACATGTTCTTCACTATGATCATCTTACTACAGGTACGCGATCTGTCACTCGCACAGCATTAGTACGTGTAAGTGAAAGTAATGGCCAAATTTAGGGTACACTTACATCAATTTATCATAATGTAAAATGTAACTAGATTTAAAACTCATTTCTTCACCCCCTACAGGGATAGTTCACTCAAAAATGAACATTTTGTCATCACTTACTCAAGTTGTTCAACAAAAGATGTTTTGAAGAATGTTTGAGAATGACTTTCGTATTATTATTTTTTTTTTATACTGTGGAAGTCAGTGGGTACCAACATATGTTTGGTTACCAACATTCTTCAAAATATCTCAGGTTTGGAACAAGTTAAGGGTGAATAAATGATGATAATATCTTTAAAATGTAAAATGTTGATTTTGGCCAGTCCCACCTCAGAGACCTTGAGCATTTTGACCGCATCAAATGACAAAAATCATACATTTCATATCATAATTTTGATATTCAAAATTCAAAATAAATCTAAACAGTACTATTGTGAATTATCATTACAATTTAAAATAACTGTTTTTAATTTGAATATATTTTAAAACATACTTTATTCCTGTGATATTTAAATAAATACATTTAAAAAAAATTAATAAAATAATTTAAAATTAAAATCTTTTGAATTTGTGTTTCATTTATTGTTAAAATAACAATATTGTAAAAACATAATATATCTAACTTTAATTTTTTTTTTTTAAATAAAAAACATGTTTTTTCTCATTATAAAAATATTTTACTACTAAACAGTAATATTGTGAATTATCATTACAATTTAAAATAACTGTTTTTAATTTGAATATATTTTAAAACATACTTTATTCCTGTGATATTTAAATAAATACATTTAAAAAAAATTAATAAAATAATTTAAAATTAAAATCTTTTGAATTTGTTTCATTTATTGTTAAAATAACAATACTGTAAAAACATAATATATCTAACTTTTATTTTTTTATTTTTTTTTTATTTTTTTAAATAAAAAACATGTTTTTGCTCATTATAAAAATATTTTACTGTTTTTACATTTCTTAGAATTTTCACACCTTAGTGACATTATTGGACCAGCATAATGGAAAGACCATTAGTAAAGTAAATAAATAATATAATAAGTAAATAAGTATTATAATAATATAATATATATTATATAATATCATATAGCAAGTAAATAAATGTTACAGTTTATTAACTGTTAATAATGATGCTTAAGAAATAAGAAATGATGACCAAATAAATATATGTTTTCATTAATTTATAATTTAATTTAATTTAAATATAGAATTATCAGTAACTACAAACCAAAGTTTTGGTACCAAAACTAGCTGGCTCCAACTAGGTGACATCCAGGTTTACAACATTCATACTGTACATTCACTCATGCATTCTTTATTTTATTTTATTTTATTTTATTTTATTTTATTTTATTTTATTTTATTTTATAATTAGACTTTCAAGAATTGTTAATATTGCAAAAATTGCCAACCGTATATGACATAAATCTAGAATAAAATTGCAGTTTTTAATGTTTATATTAAATATTACATAATATATTAATATTTAGTTTCACCTTTTGAGGTGAAATAATCTTCTAATATGTGATCCTGTACCAGAAAACCATTCATAAGGGTTTGTTAGCATAGGACAATATTTGGCCGAGATACAACTATTTGAAAATCAGGAATCTGAGGGTGCAAAAAAAATCTAAATACTAAGGTAATCGCCTTTAAATTGTCCAAATGAAGTTCTTAGCAATGCATATTACTAATCAAAAATTAAATTTTAATATAGTTCTGGTAAAAAAAATTACAAAATACCTTAATGGAACATGATCTTGTTATCCTAATGATTTTTAGCATAAAAGAAAAATCGATCATATTGACCCATACAATGTATTTTTGGCTATTGCTACAAATATACCCGTGCTACTTAAGACTGGTTTTGTGGTCCAGAGTTACATATTTAGTTTAACTTTTCCTAAAGGTTAAGCACCTCTTTTCACTGCCTGTTTATTTAAAATAAATAAATAAATAAATAATTTAGCTTTATATTGTACTCCATTCATGGAAAGTGGCCAAAATTGAGATTGCAAATGTTTATCTCAATCACAACGCTAACATTTCCAGGACTTTCTCTCCAGGTGATGATCCCTGTTTCACTGTACGTGTCCATTGAGCTGGTGAAGATGGGGCAGATCTACTTCATCACTCAGGATGTGGAACTGTATGACGAGGAGCTGGACAGCCGCGTCCAGTGTCGTGCTTTGAACATCACTGAGGACTTGGGACAGATCCAATACGTCTTTTCGGATAAGACGGGGACGCTCACAGAAAACAAGATGGTGTTCAGGCGCTGCACCATCATGGGGACCGAATACTGTCATGAGGAGAACGGTGAGTTTAGTTCTTTCTTTTCTGATTACTATTATATAAAAGCTTTTAAATATTTTGAATTTGTTCCACAATATTTATCTATTTTGTTTCATAACAGTTTAATTTATGAAGCAAAAATGTAACAATTTTTGAAAATTTAAATGTAATTTTTTTTTGCATTTTTAAATTTTTAAAAAAGTTTTTCAAATTCATTATATACAGATATGTTTTTACTTTTAGTTAAATGTTTTCTTTTCTTTGCTGTAAATTGGTATGTTTAGCTTAAGGAATAATAAGGGTGGCTGTTATTTTTGGCGTTTCTCAGCTGCTCGTTTGGCAGTTGTCAGTGGAGCAAATGAAGAGGATGAGGTCACCGTCTACCAACAGACAAAGCTTCCTCCACTCTTCCCTCTGGAAGAATTACAGGACGTCCACACAGGGGACAAAAATCACGCCAACACGCAAGTCTCAGCTGCCAATCGACGCAGATCAAAAGCGGCAGCAGGAGCCCAAAGTGACATGGCCTTCAGCAGTCCTCTGGTGAGATCATAGATCAGAAGATGCTGATATGTGTGTGTTCAGGGTGAAGGCTGGGATTTCAGGATGATTTGTTTTGAAAGAAATGTCTTTTTCAGGCTCATTTGAAATATGTGACTCTACCTACATTTTTGCAAACTCGCCTAAAAAACACACCTATCCATACAATTCACTGCCGTTTCCAGCTAAAATTAACACTAGAGGCAGTAAAACACCAACGACTTTTATTACTGCTCAAACTTTGATTATGGCGCTGATTATCAGTTAAGAAAGACTTATTTATACACAGTTCCTGGCACAATAGTATATTATGACCTCAAAATGCTTTTTGATTTGTTAGCAAAATGCATTTGATGTTTGCAGTACATACTTTATCCAGTGTATGTATGGCTTTTCTGATTTAGTAAACTTGCTTGGTAGCGCCCCTTGTAGCAGTCCCATAAAAGTCTTGACTTTTGTACAGGCAAGCTAAAATGGCACGAGTTCTTCAGCAAATGTGTTTTTATCTCATGTTTGCTTTCATTCACACTATCGGTTAGGTTAAAGGGCGTGGTTTAGTGTAGATTGTACGTTGTTTTTAAATGTAATAGAGCATTAGTCACTTAAAGGAGAACTGTCGTGATATGTGCATTAACCAATAACGTAATAAAATATTTCCACAGTCACTTTTAAAGGGGTAGAATGTATATAACCAAATGCTTGAAGGTAGCCATCGACTTCCATAGTATGGAATTTTTTTTTTTATGAATATCAATAGCTGCCGTCAGCTCTTTGGTTATTAACATTTTTCAAAATGTGTGCTTTTTGTGCTCAACAGAGGAAAGTCATGATGCTTTGGAAAAAGCTGCATTTTAGAGAAATTTAACACGTTTAGTACCAGTCACTGGACATTTCACTTTGAAACTGCCATGCTACAAGCAACACAATATAATTCTGGAAAAATGTACAGCATAAACAAAGTGCAGCGAAACATACCAAGAACAACGTATTTCAAGTTTTGCAGAAATGTAGGCAGAGTCACGCATTACCAATGATTTTTATTACCAATGATTTTATTACTTAATAATTCTGTCTTGTTTTCCATTATTAAAAGGCATAGCTTATTCAGAAGTGAAAATTCTGGCATCATTTACATAATTTAGATGTCGTTCCAAACCTGTATGAATTTCTTTCTTCTGTTAAATACAAAAGACGATATTTTGAAGAATGTTGGTAACTAAGCCCTCCTTACACCTACCCTAACCTTAACTGATACTTCATTTTCAACGTTTCAATTATTCCCTTCATTTTGATTGAAAATAAACGCTTTTCCGATATAAGATTTGAAAATGGAGAAAAAAAGTTTGCCAAAAGGCAGATTCGAACCCGGATCAATCATGTCGAAACATACAACACACACTTTACCATCTGCACCAATGGAGCTGTTGTTTAATGATTGTCTTTTGTAGTGTTGACTAGTCCAATCACATGTTGATGGGCGGAGTTAGTGCAAATAGCCTCTGCCAACAAAACATGCTATTTACACTTGGTGTAAATAGACACTCCGTTGTTTTCTTACTTCATTAGCAGATATTTCTTCTTTTTTTTAAGGAGAAATGAACAGAATTTTGACACATTCTTAGAAAACAAGACTTAATATCTTGATTTTTAGAATGTTTAGATATTTGTAATGGAAAACAATACAAAAATACTAAATAAGAAAATCATTTTTGCAGTCTAATGGCAATACAATGGATAAAAGAGAAGCTCGTGTTGCATTTTTGCCTCCCTTTCAGATGCCCAACCAATAAAATAATCAATTATTGTGAATGACAGCATATTGAATGATGTGAATAAAGCTGAAATGTGTCATATCTGACGCCTCGCCCCTGACCCATCTTCCTTCCATCCTCCTGCGCGCTCACGGTCTGCCCCGCAGATGGCCGAGCAGTTTGGTGTCAGTTATGAGCACAGCGACGCTGGCTCCGATCCGCTGTGTTTCGATCTGTTGACATATGGGGCCACTGGGGTGCATTAAACATGGGCTACTGATACTGTACAGATCGTCTCGCCTCCCGCCGACTCTTCCCATGACGCCACGCCTTTCGTTGTCGTACGATGTCGAGAAATTTTCCACCTATGGAAACATACCGCATGGTCTCGTTGTGCATGATGTAATCTCAGCCGTATTTCCTCAAACAGGAAACCGTGGTGGTTCCAGACAGGAAGCTGATGCTGGAGGTGGACCGTCAGATGGCGAGCATCCAGACCGGGCCCTACCTAGACTTCTTTCTGGCTTTGGCCATCTGCAACACTGTGGTGGTTTCCTCAGCGACGGCCCAAAGACAGAGGGTGAGAGCGAACGCCGCCGCTGACCTTGCTGGAGCCCGAGAGGGTCGGGGACTCTGACTCACAGCACAAAAACCGCCCTCGTGTCAAAACAATAACAATAATAGCCCGCCATGTAAATTATGCCTCTTGCACACTGAGTACCTGTGGCCGCAGTCTCGTTGCCCCGAGATATTTTATTACTGCCCCTGCATGACTAATTCTTCTTTGGCTAGCGCTTCGCAGCCCGGTGGTGTGTTTTATAATTACTACATTTTAATTCTCCAGCAAGCACTTACTCTGTGCAGGCAATTAGATTTTTCATCAGCCGGGCGGACGGCGTCCCCCACGTCCGCCCCGCACGCGTCCGTAATGAGTTGAGTCTGAGAGAGAAGTTTAGTGTAGCTGAGTATCCTTCACTTCTGGTCAGCGCTAATTTCCCAAATTGCACTCGAGGACCCCGAGCGAAGCACTTTGTCCAGGGTAGAAATTATATTTGGCCTCAGACCTGTAGCACTGAGACGTTCAAAGACATCGGGTCAACATTAATTAAGTTGATTACCAATGGAGCATGATTGTATCACCCTGGGTCTATCACTACTTAAGAAGCGGACACAATGTATGCGGATCCACAGTACCTGAAGAACTCGATTATTAGTGTATTTTAGAGCGTTATGCAGGAACATGGGCTCCGTTTCAATATTTGCGATATTTCAGGTTGATTATGATTAAACGAACACACAGTTATACAGAAAATCTAATGTAACGGATTCATTTCAGAATTGGGGTATTATTTAATTAAAATATTAATGCAACTTATACCATTATCTCTACAGAAAGTCAATTATTTGTGA
This sequence comes from Labeo catla, assembly GCA_012976165.1. Classification (NCBI taxonomy): domain Eukaryota; kingdom Metazoa; phylum Chordata; class Actinopteri; order Cypriniformes; family Cyprinidae; genus Labeo; species Labeo catla. The sequence continues at coordinate 295,744 of VONZ01000128.1, forward strand.
TATTACAAATAACAAATACACTACCAGTCAGATTTTTAATGTTTTTAGAGAAGTCTCCTCTGCTCACCGAGCCTGCATTTATTTGATTCAATATACAGCAAAAACAGTAAAATTTTGAAATATTTTTACAATTTAAAATAACTACTTTCTATTTGAATATATTTTAATATGTAATTTATTGCTTTGATCAAAGCAGAATTTTCAGCATCATTACTCCAGTCTTCAGTGTCACATAATCGTTCAGAAATCGTTCTAATATGCTGATATGCTGCTCAAAAAATATTATTATTATTATCAATATTTAAAACAGGTGAGTACATTTTTTCAGGATTCTTTGATGAATAGAAAGATCCAAAGATCAGCATTTATCTAAAATAAAACTGTACTATTGTACAATTTTTATTTTATTTTATTTTATTTTATTTTATTTTGTTTTGTTTTGTTTTATTTTAGGGAAAGAAATTATAGAAATTACTACTTTTATTTGACAAGGATGCTTTAAATTGATCTAAAGTGATGATAAAGACATTTATAATGTTACAAATAATTTCCATTTCAGATAAATGGTGTTCTTCTGAACTTTCTATTCATCAAAGAAACCTGAAAAAATTCTACTCAGCTGTTTTCAACATAATAATAATAATAATTAAGCAGCAAATCAGTTTATTAGAATGATTTCTGAAGGATCATGTGACACTGAAGACTGGAGTAATGATGCTGAAAATTCAGCTGCGCATCACAGAAATAAATTACATTTTGAAATATATTCAGATAGAACACAGTTATTTTAAATAGTAAAACTATTTTAAAATTTTACTGTTTTGCTGTACTTTAGATCAAATAAATGCAGGCTCGGTGAGCAGAAGAGGCTTCTTTAAAAACATTAAAAATCTTACTGTTAAAAAACTTTTGACTGGTAGTGTGCAAGTGTTCAAAAGTTTGGGGCCAGTAAGATTTTTGCTTGCCGAGGCTATGTGAATTTGATTAAAAATACAGTAAAATCAGTAACTTTTGTATTTTAATAAATGTAATTAAATTTTCAGAATTGTTAGTGTTAGTGTGCATGATCCTTCAAAAATCATTCTAATATGCTGCTCAACAAACATTTATTCTTCTCAGTTATCCATTTTTATCATGATACATTTTTTTTTAAGTATAAATGATGAATAATAAGTTCAAAAGAGCAGCATTTATTTGAAAGAATGCTTTTTTTGTTAATTATTTTAAATATCTTTGCTGTAAATTTTGATCAGTTTGATGTATCATTGCTGAAAAAAAGTACTGATTTATAAAAAAAAACAATTGTACTGATCCCAGACATTTGAAATTGCATGTGACTTTCACATGCAGTTTGCATATGCAATATTTAGAAAAACTTTGGCTGTTTTCCAAATGCATTCATACTATGCATACTATTTCTGTAGCATACTGAGCACAAAATGGATTTTTTGCTCAGAATACCTAGTGTATTTGTCAAAAAGTGTAGTTCATGACAGATCTCAGTGCGCTGGATACAGTATCCCACAATGCAATGCACTTGTGAATTAATGTTTTTACCTTTGCTCTTGACTCATCATTTGAACAGCCTGCCAAAGACATAGCTATGTTTATTTTGCACGTTAAGTGAACTTTACAAGCTAAATTGGTATGCAACTTGGCATGCAATGTGCCCTTTTTGAAAAGAAAAAAAAGAAAATGCGATAATGCAGTAGTATTGGTGTAATAAAGCAGTATTCTAGTATCTTCTACAGCATCTGTCAAGCAAATAAACGTATGTGTTTTTCCAGGTCAAAGGACGGCGTAGCTCCTTATACTCAGGAGGTTCATTTCATAACATGCGGCAGTGGTTCAGAAAGGCTTCTCAGGGAAAAGTTTTCCGCTCTATGAAGTTCTTCAGGAGAGGCGGGGAGACGCTCGCAGATCCTTTCTCCATCGATGACGACGAGCCCGCCGTGTTTCACAACTCCGACGTTTCAGACGTCACAGGCCAGAAGGTCATTTCGAGTGAACGCAAGGTTAAAAGCAGTCTGTCGGGGTCAGAGGAGGTGTGTTACGAGGCCCACAGCCCAGATGAGGCCGCTCTGATACACGCAGCAAAGGCTTATGGGTTCACCATGGTGGAGCGCACTCCTCATTTTGTGACTGTCAAGCTGCCCAGTGACACGCTGCTGAAGTTTGAAGTGCTGGACATCCTGACCTTTGACTCCACGAGGAGGAGGATGTCCATTATTGTGCGACATCCACATAGCAAAGAAATCATCATGTACACCAAAGGAGCTGATTCAGCCATCATGGAGAGGCTGGGGCATGTTTTTTCAGGTGAGCATGAATGTCAACCAACCAACAGTTTATTTGATCAAAAATGCTGTAAAAATCTAAAATATTATTATAATTTTAAATAGCTGTTTTCTGTGTGAATATCTGTTAAAATGTAATTTATTCCTGTGATCAAAACTGAATTTTCAGCATCATTAATCCAGTCTTCAGTGTCACATGATCCTTCAGAAATCATTCTAATAAACTGATTTGCTGCTCAAGAAACATTTATGATTATTATCCATGTTGAAAACAGTAGTACTGCTTCATATTTTTGAGGAAACCATGAAAAATTTTATTTTTTAGGATTTTTTGTTGAATAGAACAGCATTTATTTGAAATAGAAATCTTTTGTATAAATGTCTTTATTTTTTTTTAGCAATTAAATGTGTCCTAGTTGAATTAAAGTATACATTTCTTTAAAAAAAGTTACATTGATATATAATGTATTTTTTTTTGTCCAAAGCAATTTTAATATGGGCACAAATAATTAAACATAAATAAGCTAATAAATGAGCAATATTAGCAGTTTTTACTTATTTATTTTAAAAACATGTTTTACCCTTTCTGTTAAATATAGCTTATAGGAAATGATTTTGAAGTTTTAAAAAAATTAATCATTTTGTTGTTTTATTTAAACAAAAGTTTGTTTTTTTATGCAACAAAAGTGGAGATAGTATTTTTTTTTTTTTAAATATTATATATTATTATTATTATTATTTATTTATTTATTTATTTTTGTCTAAAGCAATTTTAATATGGGCACAAATAATTAAACATAAATAAGCTAATAAATGAGCAATATTAGCAGTTTTTACTTATTTATTTTAAAAACATGTTTTACCCTTTCTGTTAAATATAGCTTATAGGAAATGATTTTGAAGTTTAAAAAAAAAAAAAATTAATCATTTTCTTGTTTTATTTAAACAAAAGTTTTTATTTTTATTTTAATGCAACAAAAATGGAGATAGTAAAAAAAACAATTAAAAATATTATATTATTATTATTATTATTATTATTTATTTATTTATTTTGTCTAAAGCAATTTTAATATGGGCACAAAGAATTAAACATAAGCTAATAAATGAGCAATATTAGCAGTTTTTACTAATTTAAAAAACATGTTTTACCTTTTCTGTTAAATGTAGCTTTTGAAGTTTCTAAAAAATTAATCATTTTCTTTATTTCAAAAAAATTAAAATAACTATATATATATATATATATATATATATATATATATATGTGTGTGTGTGTGTGTGTGTGTGTGTATGTATATGTATGTATATGTATGTAGTTTTTTTTAATATCTCCATTTTTGTTCCATTTTTGTTGTTGAAATTTTATTTATTTATTTTTTTTTGAAGCAATTTTACTATAGGCACTGATAATTAAACAAATAAGCTAATAAATTAGCAATATTAGCAGTTTTTAGTTATTTATTTAAAAAACGTTTTACCATTTCTGTTTAATATAGCTTATAAGAAATGCTTTTGCAGTTTCTAAAACATGTATAATTTTCTTGTTTTATTTAAACAAGTTTTTTTTTTCTCCGTCATTGACGGAAATTTTTTATCAGTGAAGGAAAAATCGGAAGGCCGTCCGTCATTTTGACAGATTACACTGAGGGTGATCTTTCGTAAATTGTAGCTGTAATTCCCACCCCTGTCCAGTCGGTGGCGAGTGCGCTCCAGTGTGGCAGCAGAGCACGGGATACAGAACAAAAACGAAACTATCACGAATGTTTTCCACTGTGTTTAATTACGAACAGGCGAGTACACAGAAACTACGACGATCTATCACGCCACATTAAAGAGCGCCAACACGGTATTTATTGCTTGAATTCACTAATGAAATTGACAGAATTTGAAATCAGAGACTTTGTTTCATATCAAAAGTAACATAAGCCTAGCCTATTGCTATTTATTGGAAGACGCACTACTGTCCATCCATCAACTGAAAACAGCATAGAGCAAAAGATTTATTGTGATTTAGGAATCGATATTGGTTCATTAAAATGAGAATCGAGAAACCGATTTTTTTACCCAGCGCAAGCCTGTTTTGTTGTTTTTAAACACTGCTGTCGTCCTGTAGGTTCATGATTGAAAACAATAATGTGAACAAAAATAAAGGCAATTAAATGTGTTATTCTAATAATAATTAAAATATGAAAATGTGTATATGTATATATTTATATATATATATCAGGGCACAAAGAATTAAACATAAATAAGCTAATAAATGAGCAATATTAGCCGTTTTACTTATTTATATTTCGTTGTTTTATTTAAACAGTTTTTTTTTGTTGTTTGTTTGTTTGTTTTAATGGAACAAAAATGGAGATTGTTAAAAATTGACTTGTTTTATTCAAACGCTACTTTTCTTTTTTAATGGAACAAAAATAGAGACAGTGGAAAAAAAAAGATGCTGATTGTAAATGACAGTCTCCAAATTCCACATAAAAGTATAATAAAAAGCATAATAGTCCAAATGATTTGTGCACTTTATGTCAAGTCTTCTGAAATCATGTTGTAGCTCAAAATAGCAAACAGGTTAAAATCAAAGTTTCCAGCGGTCAAACAAAATGTAATTGAAATACAGTCAATTTAATGTAAGTGTTGTTTGTTTTTCATAGATATGACACGAGTGGATAGTGAGGCGAAGCAACTCGCTGTAAAAACTCAAAAAGACCTTGACATGTACGCCAGGAATGGATTACGGACGCTGTGCTTTGCCAAAAAGGTAGTAGCTTTCTAGAAAATGTTGTAGTTAGACTAAACGTGTTTGAAAGCAGTTATACAGTTGTGCTGATGGAAAGCTCTGTGTTTTTCTCTGAAGGTTATCAGTGAGCAGGAGTTTGGGGCCTGGTATGCTGTCAGACAGGAGGCGCTGTCAGCTATGGATGAGAAGGAAGAGCATCTGATGGAATCTGCAAACTTCATCGAGAACAACTTCACTCTGCTGGGTACAGTCTGTGTTTCCTTAGGACTGATGACTGTCATCCTACTCTCTTAAAAATAAAGACTTCAAAGTAGGGGATTTTTACAGAAAGGCAACAAAAGAACTGTTTAGGGTTTCACAGAATACCTTTCAGTGAGCAGTTCGTACAAGAACCATTTTTTAGTGTGAAGGGGATGTTTAAAAAAGCTATAGAAGCTCGTTTCTGCCATAGAATAAAAAGTGATTGCGACTTTTAATGCCACAGTACTAACTTTGTTTCATGCAATTTTGAGTTTATATCTTGCAATTCTGACTTTTTCCCCTATGAATTCATACATCTTGCAGTTCTGTTTTTTTCTGCCATGGAATAAAAATCCAGGTGATTGCAACTATTTATCTCAAAATTCTGAGTTTATATATTGCAATTCTGTTTCAACACATTTTTTTCACAGTTCACTTTTTTTTTCATCTCACATTTTTACATTGACACTTTTTGCCAATTCTGTTTTATTGTTTCTGCCACAGTAAAAAAAAAAAAAATAATAATAATAATAATAATAATAAAAAAAGGATTTTTTTTTTCTTTCAAATGCAAGTTTAAATCTCAGTTGTGTGACTTTTTTTTCCTGGAATTCAGAATTTACATCTTGCAGTTTTGACTTTTTTTCTCTGAATTCTGAGTTTACATATTGCAATTGTTTTTTGTTTTGTTTTGTTTTTCCCTGCTTAGAATTAAAAAAGTATCTGATTTACATCTTGCAGTTCTGTTTTATTATTTCTATGGTATAAAAATCTGACAGTTATGACATTTTTTTTTCTCACAATTGTGAGTTTATATCTCTCATTTCTGACTTTTTCCCCCATAGTATTCAGAGTTTACATCTTTCAGTTCAGACTTTTTTCCCCAAAATGTTTCCCAAAGTTTGTATCTCAGTACTTTTTTTCGGAGTTGCAAGTTTATATCTCACAATTCTGAGTTTATAAAATGTAATTCTGATTTCATTTTCAGAATTGCAATTTAAAAAAGTCAGAATTCTTGGTAAATAGGCAAAATTGTCTTTTTGTTTATCCCATGGCTGAAATCAGATGACATAAGAACCTTCTGTACAGTGGAAATGTTCAATTAATATGAAATGTTCTTCATGCAAGCATAAGCACCATTAAAAAAACCTTCATTTGTAAGAGTGTAATCCTCCGAATAATATTCAAAGTCACAGTTTTGTGACATGAAATGTAATCTGACCTTCTGGAGTTTTCCCACAGGGGCCACCGGCATTGAGGACCGTCTCCAAGAAAACGTCCCAGAAACCATCCAGGCTCTGAGACGGGCTGGCATGCAGGTGTGGGTGCTGACAGGGGACAAACCCGAGACGGCCATCAACATCGCGTACTCCTGCAAGCTGCTCGAGCATGAAGACCTGGTGTTCACCTTCAGCACCAATAGGAAGGTACTTCACTGTGCTAGTTAGTGACAATGTGACAACTAACTTATGATTTTGTAAACGAGCAGAGCAGGCACTGGTTCGACCAGTGTTAGTCTGCCTGTTTCATAAGAAAAATTAGGTTTGTGAACAACAAAAAAATGATGAGTCATATATTCTGAGAATAAAGTCAAAATTATAAGAATAAAGTTGTAGCAATACGAGATTAACATTATTTACATCAGAAAAGACAGCATTATAACTTAAGTTAACAGAGTTGGAGCCCACTTCAACCTTCAGAACACTTTTGATTTTAAACTGTTTTGATGTATCGCTACGATTTTATTCTCAAAATATTAGACTTTAATGTCATATTGGTATGTTTTTTTTTTCTCAAAATATTACTACTTTACTCTCATATTGCCACGATTTAATTCTAATAATTTTGGCTTTATTCTCAAAATATTACGACTTACTTATTGTATTGATATGACTTTATTCTTCAAATATTACGACTTTAATCTCATTTTGCTACGATTTTATTCTCAAAATATTTTGACTTTAGTCTCATTTTGCTATGATACTGTTCTCAAAATATTACGACTTTAATCTCATTTTGCTACAATTTTGTTTTCAAAATTTTATGACTTAAATATCATTTTGGTATGATTTTATTCTCATAATTTTGGCTTTATTCTCAAATTATTACAACCTTTTAATCTCATTTTGCTACGATATTATTCTTAAAATATTATGAATTTAGTCTTATTTTGCTTTGACTTTATTCTTAAAATATTATGAATTTAATCTCGTTTTGCTACGACAATATTCTCAAAATATTACGACTTAAATCTCATATAGCTATGACTTTATTCTCTAAATATTACAACTTAAATGTTGTATTGCTATGAATTTATTCTCAAAATATTATGACTTTAATCTCATTTTGCTAAGACTTTATTCTTAAAATATTATGAATTTAATCTCGTTTTGCTACGACAATATTCTCAAAATATTACGACTTAAATCTCATATAGCTATAACTTTGTTCTCTAAATATTACGACTTTAATCTTGTACTGCAATGACTTTATTCTCAAAATATTATGAGTTTAATCTCATTTTGCTACGATTTTATTCTCAAAATATGACTTTAATCTCGTATTGCTACAACTTTCTTCTCATAATTTTGACTTTATTCTCAAAATATTATGACTTTAGTCTCATAATTTTAGATTTTTTTTTATGTGGTACTAAAACAGTGTTGTACATTAGCGTTCTTAAACCAGGTCTTTCCAGCAGGATCAGATATCTCAGTAAGTGCACGCTGAGTGTTAGTCACGTTTTGCACATGTTGTTTGGGATTTAAAACACTGAACCTGCACAAAGAGGAAAAGGGTTAATTGGTTTATCTGGGACAACAAAGGCTTCAATGTTACACAATTTAATGCCCTCAAGAGTGAGGTTCTCCATAGCGTGTTCGAACACATAAACACGCTCGCAACAATTTGTCAGATATGCTGTTTTTCATTTCATGTCTGCCTGAGTCTGTGTTTAAGAGCGCTGAGAAAAAGTGCATTCACCGTTCTGAATGGCTCATATTGCTGCTCTGTAATCCTATTTTCACAGTTCTGAGGAGGGCAGCAAACCGCTCTAGTTTCATTTCAACATTAAATCTCCTCCCGAAGACTTCCACATATTGTTTTACACGTTTTATGAAATGCCTCATCTTGTGCATCTAAAACCCTCGCTTTCTGTTGTCCTAGTTTTTCATGAGGTATAAGATCGTTTATCATCATCTTATATCTTAGTTTATTCCCTAAATAGAAATCTGTGTGGAAATGAGACAATCATAAGCCATTTATGTAACATAGTGAAATGGGCAACAACTGAAATTTCATTTAGACGTAACCCAGATATATTCTCAAACCAGTCATGGTAAAACACACAGCAGGGCCAGAATGTAAAGTATGTGGATGTGGCATCGACACACACGACGTCTCGGCTCATGAACATTAATTTGATCATGATGTCACTGCACGATAACGTGCATTCACGTAAACTTGCGTAGGATAAGATCTGGAATGCTTGGTGTGACGTCACGCTATGTTGATGTTGATGTTCAATGCAAACTAAAAGCATGTTGGGAGATAACTTACTGAGATCACAGCTTAGACGGAAAGAACAACTGTGATGTTTTGACCTTGTTTACAATGTTAGTCTTTTATCTCTAATATCATTTAGACTAAAAATGCATGGAAAAAGAATAAATTAAATTCTAAAATTTGGAGCTAAAACGATTTTTAAAAGAAAGAATTTATACTTTTATGCAGCAAGGATGCATTAAATTGAGCAAAAGTGACAGCAAATGCATTTATAGTGTTATGAAAGATTTCTATTTTAAATAAACGTCCTTCTTTTGAGCTTTCTATTCATCTGTGAATCCTGAAAAATAAATGGTTTCTACAGAAATATTGGGCAGCACAAGTGTTTTCAACATTGATAATAATCAGAAATGTTTCTTGAGCAGCAAATCAGCATATTAGAATGATTTCTGAAGGATCATGTGACACTTGATGATGCTGAAAATTCAGCTTTACATCACAAGAATAAATTTTGTTTTACAGTATATTCAAATAGAAAACAGCTATTTTAAATCATAATAATATTTCAATATTTTTACTATATTTTTGATCAAATAAATGCAGTCGTGGTAAGCATAAAACATCAAAAAATCTTACCACCCCCGATCTTTTGAATGGTGGTGTATACTAAACTCAGTTTATTACATTCAGTATCATGTAAAAACAAATGCATGCAACAAAAATGTGAATGTGACACTTTACAGTTTCGTAAGATAAAATACTAACACAATCTCTGTTATATTGCAGTCAGTGTGTAAAATGAGGTTGGAAGACACACTAGGAGAGGTGCGACGAAGCACGCTGTCACCCGGAATGTTCAGGGGTTACAACTCGACGTTTACTGGCCCGCTGATGGATCCCAGTATCGGGCTGGTGATAGACGGGGCGACTCTGAGCATGGCTATGTCGGATGATCTGGTGGACCAGTTTGTGGAGCTTTGCAAATACTGCCGTGCGGTGCTTTGCTGTAGAGTGACGCCGTTGCAGAAGAGCGCTGTGGTTAAAATCATACAGCAGAAACTGAGGGTCATGACCCTCGCCGTAGGTAATGAAACCTTTGATTTGAGGCGGAGGGCTTGCTGAAATCACTTTTGTGCTGGTTCGTGAAATACATTGGTTTTCTGTTGCGATACAATGTGATTTGTGTCGATGCAGGTGACGGCGCCAATGATGTGAACATGATTCAAGCTGCAGATGTTGGCATTGGAGTTTCTGGGCAGGAGGGGATGCAGGTTTGTTTTTCTGTTTTTTACAACCCATTCTCAGATGAAGTTAAGACACTGCAGTTATGTATAAATCAATAAAACCTTAATTTTTAAAGAGGTTTTTCTGATCGACTGGGTTGGGTGTGTTTTAAGTCAGCATGAAAAAAAAAAACATGACCATTTGCCTTCCCTATTTTGACCTGTATCTAAATGAAGTGGCTTCTCGATTAAGAAAAAATGTGGGGCGGAGCTTGATTTTGTCCAATCAGGAATTGGAGGGTGGAGTATATTATCCTTTTTAAATAAAAAATTTCCAGGGAATATTTTTTTTTTTAAATATATAATTATGTGCACAAATAAATAATTTATTATAAACATTCACAACAATAATTTAAAAAAGGCAACAGCAGTGTAGTGAAGCAGTGTAACCTTCTTTTAAAAAAGAAAAAGAAAAAATTATATTGGTAGTCTGCCTCAGACAATGCTATAAGTAAATTTGCATGTACAGTTCTGCTTGGATTACTTAGAAAATGTAGTCCGTTACTGATTACAGATTGTGATGATAATAAACTGTAGTTAGTAATATAATCTAGGTTACTCATTTTAGGTAATGCATTAAGACTACTTTTTACCTAACTTATTTAAAACATTAAACATACACTGTAAAAAAAACAAAAAAGTCAAATTTACAGTAAAAACCGGCAGCTGTGGTTGCCAGAATTTTACCGTAAAAAATACGGTAGCAATGTTTTAGGTTTTACGGTTTTAAATTAAATTTACATTTAAATGCCGCAATTTCTTTAACTGATGTAATGTTTATATACCAACCTAATGAAGCACTGAAATCTGTTTTGTACCTTTGAAATACTCTGATAACCACCAAAAGCAGGTGGTGTTAAGAAAGTCACATGATGAACCAAAGCCCATCACAAGCAGCTTCAAATATGGACATATATAGAAAGTGCACATCGTCATTCACACAAACACTAAACACCATCATGGTAACACACATGAAACTGAAATAATGCAATAAACATTTATTTAACAACATTAGATGTAACATACAACCCTAATGTACAAAACTAATAAGAAAAAATTAAGAAGAAACCTTATTTCAAGAAAAAAAACAGCAAATTTATGGTTATTCACTGTAAATTTTACGTTCTTTTTCACTTCTGAAAGTTCTTTTTTACTACTGTAAAATGACATGCAATGTCCAATAAAGTTTTTTTTTACCATATATAGTAGGGGACTTACCGTTAACCATTTAACAGGTTTTTACGGTAGCATTTTTACAGTCTTTCATCATTAATTTTTTTACAGTGTACCATATTGATAGAAAAAAGAAAATAAATGTAAAATGTATTAACATTACATTACACATGTCCAAAGTCTTACTGAATTCCAGAATCAAGTTACTGAATGTCATTGGATATAATGAAGACATAGTGTTTCTCAAAATAAGTGTAACCATAAATAATGAGTGTAACTAGTAATGTTGATTTCATGCCGAATTTGTGTTCTGCAGGCTGTCATGGCCAGTGATTTTGCCATCACACGCTTCAAACACCTCCAAAGACTGCTGCTGGTTCACGGACACTGGTGCTACTCAAGACTGGCCAACATGGTCATCTATTTTTTCTACAAGAATGTGGTAATTATCACCATGGCAACAAATTTTGTTACATTTAATTTCAGATTTTTAAGTAATTAGTGGTGCTGGACTTGGGCCATTAAGCAACCACCTGGCAACATCCTAGTAACCACCCAAAAACATAGTGACACTCAAAAGTTAATAGCTGATACATTTGTATCTTTGATACATTTGTTTTTTTTCGTTACAAATGTATCAAAGCGTTGTCAACATGTCACAAAGAAAATTGAAACCTACACTGCTGTTCAAAAGTTTCAAGTATTATTTAGGATCTAAAGAAATGCTACTTTTATTCAGAAAGGACACATTTAATTGTTATGGAAGCTTGTTTCCGCCACTGATAATAAAATAAAGTTAACTCTGACTTTTTATCTCACAATTCTGAATTTTTTCTCACACTGAAGAGATATAAACTCACAATTGCAAACTATAAAATCAGAATTGCATGATATAAAATTATAATTCTGGGGAAAAAAAGTCAGAATTGTGAGATATAAACTAATATAACTAATATAAACTAAGTGATATAACATGCATTTAACATGCAATCGTGAGTTCTAAAGTCAGAATTGTGAGAGATAAATGTGCAGTTGTAAGAAAATGGTCAGTCCATTTTTCCTCTGAATTTGACTTTATAACTCACAATTGCACATTTATATTTCACAGTTCCGAGAAAAGAAGTCAGAACTGCAAGAAAAAAGTCAGAATTATGTATTTATACCATGCACTTTGAAATAAAAAGTCGCAATGACCTTTTTTAAATTTCTTATTCACTGGCAGAAACTAGTTTCCAGACATTGTCATAAAGGATTTCTATTTCAAATAAATGCTGTTCTTTTTTAGCTTTATATTCATTATAGATTTTTATTTATTTATTTATTTATTCGTACACATCATCGTACATTACTTTTTAAAATATATAAAAATACAAGTTTTAAATTGTAATAATATTTCACAATATTACTTTTTGATACAGCCTTGGTACACTTCAGAAACTTTTGAATGGTAGTGAACACTGCAAACAGTCTTGTATTTCTTGAAGGAAACTTGAATTGTAGTAAATTATTTTCTGTTCCTTAAAAATCACAAGCACTAATTAACTTGTGTCGTCTCACTCAGGCGTATGTGAATCTGCTGTTCTGGTATCAGTTCTTCTGTGGCTTCTCCGCCACGGCCATGATCGACTACTGGCTCATGATATTTTTCAACCTGTTCTTCACCTCTGCTCCTCCCATCATGTTTGGGATCGTGGACAAAGAGGTGTCAGACGCCACATTACTGAGCCTGCCTGAGCTCTATAAGAGAGGACAGCACTCGGAGGTGAGGAATCCTGCTGTCGCCTGTAACTTAGTCTATCATTGCTCTAGTGCTATTAACACAATCTGGGATAACCAAGATATTTTTTGTTAGAAGGTTCGTAATAAAAATGAATTAAGGGCGTTGGAGGATGAATTTCATTAAACTGTGGCAGTTATAGTTTCTAAAAGCATTCAGCTTTTTTTGTTTGTTTTATAGAAACCATGGTTCCACGTATCTAACCATGGTATTTAGGGGTCATCCACAGAAACCATAAATATCACAATTAGGCTGTAGTTTCACTGCAAGGTCATTTTTAAAAATGGGTGAATTCCAAATATGGTTTTGCCTCACATTTCCACCCAAAAATGAAAATTTGTTGTTAATTTACTCACCCTCAGGCCATTCAAGATGTAGGTGGCTCTTTTTTGCTTGAGTAGAACAGTAAAGAAGATTTTTAGCTAAAAAACCGTTGTCCTTGGTGATTCATAACCTGAGGATGAGTAAATTAACAGCACATTTTTATTTTTGGGGAACTATCCCTTTAACAAATAGTTGTGAATAGTAACATTATTAAAATGTTTTGAATGTCGGTCAAAGTGCATTTCTTGTAATACATTGAAATGTTTGATTACAGGGCTACAGGCGTTCGACATTTTGGATTGCGATTCTTGATGCTTTCTATCAGAGTCTAGTGTGCTTCTTCATTCCATACTGGGTAAGAACATCTGTTCAGTGTCTTGTCTGTTTCTGTATCACGTGTTTTGGAGTTACCCATTATCTCATCAGTGTTTTTACTTTCTCAAGACATACAAAGGTTCAGACGTCGGCATATTTGCGTTCGGCACTCCTATGAACACGGTGTCTCTGTTCACCATCATCCTGCATCTGGCGATTGAAATCAAGAGCTGGGTGAGTTCATGCTCCGCTTAATCATTGCACAGCACACTCACACAGCATCTCAGATCTATGTCTACACTGATTAACATTCAAAATATTAAGAAATGAATATGAAAGAAATGCTTTTATTCAGCAAGGATGCATTAAATTGATCAAAAGTGACAACAGTAAGGACAAGTATAATGTTAGGACATTATTTTAAACAAATGCTGTTTTTGAACTATTTTTGAAACCCTGGAAAAAATGTATGAAGCAACACTGAACTGTTTTCAAAATGTTTCTTGAGCAGCAAATCAGCATATTAGAATGATTTCTGAAGGATCATGTGACACTGAAAATTCATTCAGTTTTGATCACAGCAGTAAATTACATTTTATGATATATTCACATAGAAAAGAGTTATTTTAAATACTTTTTTGTTTGTTTGTTTTTACTGTGCATTTGATCAAATAAATGCAGCCTTGGTGAGACTTATTTCTCTTATCAAAAATGGAAGCAGGGTTATTATAGTTAACTTGAACTTTTAAAAACATTCTTGCCGAGCTGAAATAAAATGAAATATAAATATTACATAAAAAACATAAATAAAAATTAGATGTTGCATTGGCAACTAACTAAATAAGTTTACGTTGAAGCAATAAAATTACTAACTTGAAATAAATAAAACCTAAATTTGCAAAATTTAAATAAAATAAATGAAATATAAATAAAAAATAATCATAAAAATGACGAAAGCTCTAAAACTAAAAATTAAACTAAAATTAAAATAATATAAAAATCCAAATAATTCAATATATTAATAAAAATTATGATAGTATATAAATAATACTAGAATTACACTGAACACTGACAGTAAATTAATATTCTAGTGTTTAACAATAATCAGATCTAACCTACTTCTTTCTTCTGATGGTACTTTTACTGTTGGAAAGTCTTTAGGCATTTTTTGACATAAAAGTGTGATCTTGTCTTAACATTCGACTCCTTCAAAAAAATGCACAGTGAAACATTTTTGCAGCTTTTTCTTGATAAGGTATTATTTCTGACTGTTCAGAGTTTTTTAAGGTTACAGCATGTTTAAATCATTCTCTTTTATGTCAAAATATCAGTGTTTTTCCTCAAATGCCCTTATGTTGTTTGATGTGCAGACGGTGGTTCATTGGGTGATCATGATCGGCAGTGTGCTGGTGTTCTTCATCGTGTGTCTGGCCTACAGCGCCATCTGTATCAGCTGCAACCCTCCATCTGACCCCTACTGGATCATGCACAAACAAATGGCCGACCCCATGTTCTACCTCGTCTGCATTTTAACAACGGTTGTTGCTTTACTGCCAAGGTAACTGAAATTAAGCTCTACCATTATGTGTAGCATTAAGGCTGGGTTGAAAATATCGATTTTAAATCGACTCCGATATCAGTTCTTAAAGGGATAGTTCACCCAAAAATTAAAATGAAGTTGTTCTTAAATCTGCTTTTGTGGTGTGAAAAAGAAAGAAGGGCATATGGCATTAAAACAGCACAGGGTGAGTAAATCATGACTTGATTTTCATTTTTGGGTGAACTGTCCCTTTAAATCCCACAAATCAGTCTCTGCTGTTTAGAGTTTATGCGTGAGGAAAACCTAACGTAACGTGATTTGTAGTGTGCCTCTCATCTGATAAATAGCAGTAAACTTTGTGCTTTGTTTCTGTCAGTTTTATTGTGAAATGTAAACGATAAATACCGTTTTGGTGCTCTTTAATGTGGTGCAACAGATCTGCTGTAACAAGTGTTGCCAAGTCCATGGTTTTCCTGTGAAATTGGGTTACTTGAACACTGATGATGCAGGTTGTTTTTCATGTCTGCGGGTTGAAGTGATCAATAATGTGATATTTGTCCCCTCACCAAAACACGATTGGTCTAGTTTTGGGCTGGTTTTGATTAGCAGTTGAGGGGTTTGTAGTGAAAACCTGGCAACCCTTGCAGTAACCGCTTCTGTTCAAGCATCAGCATGTAGCAGCATGTAAACCAATTGTCTCTTCCTCTTTACGGCCAGATACTGCATGAAATAAACATGAATGAACATCAAAAGGCATGCTGAAAGACACAGAACAACTTACCGATTGTGTATCCTGTCTCATGCAATCTCTCAATCAGCGTTTCAACTGGAAAACGTCAATATAACAGCTTGTAGACGTGTCACGTAACAACATTTAAAAGCCATTCGATGTCCATAAACTTGTAGTTATCTAGAAATATGTAGAAAGTAGCATTTTGCTAAATATATGCACTATATTATGTTCATTATATTTTTACCTTTTAACCTGTTCTCCGATATAAAATGTTTTTTAAATAGTTTTCTTTTATGCCAAAAATCATTATGTTCCATGAAGATATTTAGAAAACTTCCTACTGTAAATATATCAAAACTTAATTATTGATTAGTATTATGCATTGCTAGGACAGCTTTAAAGACTATTTTCTCAATATTTAGATTTTTTTTTGCTATTTTTCAAATAGCTGTATCTCGACCAAGTATTGTGCTATTTTAACAAACCATACATTAGTGGAAAGCTTATTTGTTTAGCTTTCAGATGATGAATAAATCTCAATTTTGAAAAACTGACACTTATGACTGGTTTTGTGGTCCAGGGTTATATATTCTAATTTGTTATGATAAACATATATACATTTGTTTCAATACCCAGCCCTAAATAGCATCATATCAGTGACGTTGTTTAGATGTCATACATGGACTCAGAATTTTAAAAGCAATGTCCCCAGCTTTACCACTGCTTTATTTTTTTTTTTTCCCAGGTACACCTTGCATGTCCTAAGGGGAACACTGGCGCCCTCCCCTCACCTCCGCGCGCGGCAGCTTGAGCGGCTCCCCCCGTCCTATCGGGAGCAGCGGATCAGAGAGTGGCGTGGTCTCCGAGACACGTGTATCTCTCCTTCTCTCAGATCCCAGGAACACGGCTCGTCTCCCTGCCCCAGCGCATAAGTACACACGCAGCACAGTCCGGCACGCCACGCTACCTCATGCACAGAGGACAACAATGCCGCAAAGCTTGAATTTTTCAACTCAGAAAATTTTCAACAAACTCAAACCCATATAATTTATGTTTTGCACACGTGGGTACGCGCCGTGCCCATTTAGGCCGGACAGAGAAGCCGTGCGTTTCAATTTCTAGACCTCTTTGCTCTCATAAACCAGCTTCACAGGTTTCCTGCTGCGTCTGCGTTTGGAACTCAGGTTTACAGTCTGTGCTTGATCAATACATGCGTATAATTTCTCGACAGCGTGAATGTAATGTGCTCGGTGGATGCAGCTGAGCCTTTTCCCTTTTGTGAAACCTACTTCCTGTTGTCATGTGGACCACATTTGTATGCACTTGCGCTTTGAGCTGCTCATGTAATAATTGAGGTTTGCAGATGTTACATAATATCTCAGTTCATATATTCAGAGCTTGTTGTGCTCGCTGACAGAAACACAAGCGCCACAGTGAGATTAAGGAGGCTGGATCTTCTTCTTCTTATTAATTCCTAATAAATTTATTGGCTCGTAACGCTTGTTGATGTGTGTGCGTGTAACACGCCGAGGCGGATCACACAGTCCTGCGCCGTTATTTGAATATTTAATTGCCCTGCTGACGTCTGGCTGACGCTCTTCACTCACAATGCGGTCAGCGATGACCTCACGCTCAGACGGATCATAGCCCGCCGAGCGCGGCTCGTCTCCGCATCCTTCCAGCATGTGTGTAACGCACACCACAGTCGAGGCTCAGGATGAAAAAAAGGGTCTTGCACTGATTCTATTTGCAGAACCCAAGGCGGGTTTTATGTAATGATGTCAGGCGGCTTTCTGACGGGATGCTTCTGCTATCTAGTGGTGCTCTGATGAACTACACATGCAACCGTCCATTTAGGGAGTGAGAGAAGACACAAGATGGTTGAAGTCTGGATGTCAGAACAACACATCCTTTAATAAACCCACATGACTGTGTTTTCAGAATGTCATGTGCTGAAGGATTTCTTTAAGGGCGGATACTTCTAAACAAAATTAAACCGTTAATGAACTTATGTTCAAAAATATTTTTAATACATGCAAATTGGGGATTATTATTTAATATGCACAGATTTGTATATTAAGTGATATAGACCTCAAATAAATCTCGCTTTTACGCTTTTCAAAAGCTTAATATAAAATATTTAATAAAACATCTGTTTGTAAAATGTAAATATATGTGTTTTTAATCAAATGAAAATATGAAAAAAAGCCAATAACAGGGGAATATATATATATATATATATAGTAGAAAGACAATTACCTTTAGAAGCAATATATAAAAGCATGGGTTTCGATGTCATATTATGAAACATGTTGCCTTAAAGAACTGGGTTTTTTTTCCTGATTTGACTTGATGTATATAAATGAATGGTCGGTTCAGTGAAGTTAAATAATATTTTTGACTTGAATAAATCCAGTTAATTTAGTTAATTTAATTCATGCAATATGATTGTTGTTTACAATGTGACAAACTTTTGCTTTAAGAAAATTTGAATGATATTTAATTTTGTAATGGGTGAATGTGATTAAAAAAACGGAACAAAAAAAAAACGTTTTTTTGTTTGTTTATTTTTACAGTTTGCAGTATTGTTACAAATTTTTAAACCTTACCCAGCCAACAATGAGACCAGCACAAATAAATTCAAGAGAAATACCACTTAAAATAACAGACTTACATTAAAAAAGACAATAAATACCACAGTTTGTTACAGCTTTTGTAACAAAAGACTCCAAATATTGACCTCCCTTTTAAATGTAAATATTTTAAATATACAGTATGTTTTAAGAAAACACTTTCCAGTAAAGCTGAGCTCGTTTGACAGTAGTTTTGTGAATTACAGTGAAAGACAGTGGTTTGGTGTTTATAAGACTCAATACAGCTACACCAAATCCTAGATACTTACAGTATGATCATACTAATAAGAGGACAGTGTAAATGCATATTGTACAACAGCATAGTCTTTTAAAGTGTCCAGAATGTTCTGTACGCTATATATTTGCAATGACAAGTACAAAAATATTGGTAGGAAAGGCTTGAATTTCATGCATTTTTAAAATACTTAGGTGACCCTGGATCATAAAACCAGTCGTAAGTAGCATGGGTATATCTGTAGCAAAAATACATTATATGAGTCAAAATTATCCATTTTTTAGTTTATGCCAAAAATAATCAGGATATTAAGTAAAGATCATGTTCCATGAAGATATTTTGTAAATTTCCCAACGTAAATATATCAAAACTTAATTTTTTAAAAATTGCTATGAATTCATTTGGACAACTTTAAAGGCGATTTCTCAATATTTTGATTTTTTTTTTTTTTTTTGCACCCTCGGATTTTCAAATAGTTGTATCTCGGCCAAATATTGGTCTATCCCAACAAAACATCTATTAATTCTATTCTAACATGTATTAAAAAAAAATGGCCCATATGTTTTGTGGTTCAGGGTCACATATAGTGTACAAATAAAAAAAAGTTAAGTGCAAAGTTATTTTGCTGTCACCTAAGTCCACCTAAACGAACAGAAAAGTTGCTCTTTTTCTCTGCAACTAGCTTAATAGTTGCAGAGAAAAAGGTTTAGGGCTAGATGATATGGCCAAAAATATGATCACAATATTCCATATAATACAACATCAATATTTATCATTAATGCGGAAGGAAATACTTTTCTACATGTTTGTTAGACCTTGAGGATGAATGTAAACATAACTTTGTTCACAATTAAGCTTCACCGGGTAAAACACCTTTTAATTTAGGGCTGCAAGACATTGATTTTATTTTAGTTTTTATTTTTTTTTCTGGATTCTGTTTTATGATTCAGTACAAATGTATCATAACAAATGGCGGCTAATGAAATGAATTAATACAACTTTAATTGTTTGATAATGCTTTTAAAATGTAATCAAATTAAATTTATTTACAACAAAATATTGCATTTTATTGAAAGCAACATAACTTTATAAAGTAATAAAAGTCCCTTGGTTGTATGATATTCTTTAAAAAAAAATATTATTATTACTTTGAGAATTGTATATTAGTATGCAATAGTAATATATTTCTGTCATAATTTCTTCAAGTTAAACTTTTATTTTGACAGGTTGTGGTGAAGCTCTGAGTTTTACTTGAAGTTTGTTTGGCTGTACACTCCAAGATGTTGGGTTAAATACAACCCAGCGCTGGGTGAAATATGGACCCAGCAACTGGCTTGTTTTAAACCAGCTGCTGGGTTATATGTTTAACCAAACCTTCTGGGTAGTTTTATTTAACTCAACTATTGTTTAAAAACCACAATATGGCTGGCTTAAAATTAACCCAAAATAGTTTGTAAATTAAAATTCAGACACAGAATTACTAGCAATAATCAAAAGGTGAACTTTTATTAATAAGCATTTTAAAAAAATTATTATTATTTAATTATTATTTATTTAACTTATTAAAGGAGAAGTCCACTTCCAGAACAAAAATTGACAGATAATGTACTCACCCCTTGTCATCCAAGATGTTCATGTTTTTCTTTCTTCAGTCATAAAGAAATTGTTTTTTGAAGAAATTATTTCAGGATCTTTTCTATATAGTGAACTTCCAAAATGCAGTTTAAATGCGGCTTCAAACGATCCCAGCCGAGGAAGAAGGGTCTTATCTAGCGATCGGTTATTTTCATTAAAATAATACAACTTATATACTTTTTTAATGTCAACTTCAAAATCATCCTATATGGCTGTTTTACCTTTTTTGTTAAGGGTGTTTGATCATCTTTGCATGTTCACTTTGCAAAGACTGTGTCGGTACTTCTGCAGCGATGTAGGATGATTTTGAAATGATTTTTGAAGTTGAGGGAGAAATTGGAGTTTTTCGACATACCCTAACTGTCCTGAGTCAGAATACACAGAGTTCAGGGAGAGAAAGACAAGATGAGCATTTGAGATTCAAAAGTATTTAAATTGTATTATTTTTATGAAAATAACCGATTGTTTCGCTAGATAAGACCGTTCTTCCTCGGCTGGGATTGTGTACAACTGTATTTGGGATCGTTTGAAGCCATATTTAAACTGTATTTTGGAAGTTCAAACTCGGAGCACCATATCAGTCCATTATATGGAGAAAAATCCTGAATGATGTTTTCCTCTTCCTTTCATTATGACTGAAGAAAGAAAGACATGAACATCTTGGGATGACAAGGGGTGAGTACATTATCTGTAAATGTTTGTTCTGGAAGTGGACTTCTCCTTTAATAAATGTGCATTTATTGAACATATTAATAAATGTTCATTTCCAACATATTTTGGGTTTATTTTAAGCAAGAAAAACAGTAATTTTTAAGCAATAGTTGAGTGAAATTAAACTACCCAGCTGGGTCAAAACAACCCAATCACTAGGTTTGTCAATATCTTACCCAGCGCTGTTTTTTTTTTTTAACCCAGAATTTTTTAGAGTGTAGTTGTGTAGTTTTTCTCAAATAAAACGTTGTAAAGCTGCTGAAGTGATGAGCTCTGGAGATGAAGTTCAAGTTCATGAAAAAACTGCGAGCGTTAGGTGAGTTTGAGTATTAGACGAAACTACATCATTCATTGACTCTAAAAAATGCTGGGTTCAATACAACCCAGTGCTGGGTAAAATATGGACAAACTCATCGATTGGCTTGTTTTGACCCAGAGGTTGGGTTACTACCCAGAAGGCTGGGTTAAACATTTAATGCAAACGCTGGGTCACAACAACCCAATTGCTGGGTTTGTCCACATTTTGCCCAGCGCTAGGTTGTTTTAAACCCAGCAGCTGTTCACACACAACAATTGGATTTATTAGCGACATGCACTGACTGCTGCTGTCACCTTTATTTCTGCTGTTAGATTAATCCTAGTCCAAAGTGTATTATTATTATTGTCATGAATTTTAGTGTGATCTCAATAGAATATTGTTTATTGTCCAGTCCTATTCTGTTTAGCCCACAAAAGAATGGTTAAACCAAAAAATACAAGCTCTTTAACAAGTCCCACAGGGCCATTTGCCGTGCCTGTGAATTTCACATAAAAACCCTGTTTCACGTGTGCTGTAAACACTTTGCAGTAAAATCCCGTCTCTGAGATCCAATCGCAAATCATGTTTTTACAGCAGCGCTTCCACACTAATGATCCAGATGTTTCGTTTCCCATGCTAAATTTTAATTAGCCGGTTCAGTCTAACGGCTGCCGTGCCTGCCAAACGTTTGCACAGGTAGTCCAGAGTGGATATCTAGAGTGCGTTTTTACCACGTGGGCATCATATCAGGGAACCAAATCCGACCCAGTTGTTTGGAGACCTCGCTGTGGATCTGCTCGATGTTGTAGGTGTTGTCAGGGATGAGCACCTCCTCCATGATGGACAGCTGGCTCAAGCGGCCGCCGCACATCTTCACGAACTCCATGAAGCCGCTGCAGGTGACCTCGCACTCGCCCAGGCCGATGGCCGTCAGGCTCTTGCAGCGTTCGGCGATGCGGATCAGCTCTTCGTCCAGCGGCTCCAGCCCGTTAGCGCACACCACCAGCTCCACGAGACGCGGGCAGTTCAGCCCGATGCGGCCCAGCATGTCTTTACTGACGGCCCGGCCGAAGTACAGGTGCGTGACGGGCGTCTCCTCGCGGAAGAAGGGCTCGAACTCCTCCTCGTAAAGGAAAAAGTACATGACGATGTTGACCTGGGGCGAGTGGCGGATGAGGGCGTCCCAGCTGCTCTTCTTGATTGTGTGGAACTGCGTTTGGCCCGGGTTCTCGCTCACCACGTCGATGCGCAGGTGCTCCAGGTGGACGTGCTTCTCGGAGGAGAGCGCCAGCAGAAGCTCGTCGCTCAGCAGGTGGTAGTTAAGAGCCAGTTCACGAAGGCCGTGACACTGATCCGCCACACACAGGATGCCTGGATGAGAGAAAAAACAACAGGTGAACTTGGGTTTATGAACAAGGGTAGGTGATTACAATATACTTTCATTATGGACCCGTCCCAAATGACACACTGGACAATAAGGGTGTGTGATATTGACAGAAAAATTACATCTAGATTTTTTCTGGAATTTTGTTGATAACAATAATTGGACGAGTATGTTACTGCGCTGGTATTTTGGCAGGTTTAGGACTGCTGTGGATGGCTGACTCCCAAAACTTTAGATATTCTTCATATCTAAGGTGGTTAGTTTGCAGCAGGAATGGAAATTTGACCTTTTATGTGCATTTTTATCTTTATAAGGCCATTTTTTTTTCTTTTTTAACATTTACTCAAATTTGAACAGTGGCTGTTACTAATCAAATGAAATCCGTTTCAACAACCAAGGGCGTAGGTTTGGTTTTGGCATTAGTGGGTACAGACAACAGTCATTTAATTGTTTGATAGGGGTGTGACGAGACACTTATCTGACGAGACGAGACAAGACATGAAACTGGGTTCACGAGAACGAGACGAGACGAGATTTTTAAACTTTTCTTAAGAAATCCTCAATGATGAAATATTAGGGAAAACAGTCTTTTATTCAACTGAAAAAGACAATGCAAAAAATGTAGGTGCATTTTGAACTTTATGAAATTAAACTTCCATTTTAATTAATTATATGCAGTAAAAAAAACAACATTTAAACAAGAGCTTCACGATTCTGGATAAATCCCATTTGTTTTTAATAAATAGGAGACCATGATTCTCTCACGATTCTGGAGAAAAAAGATATATAACAATATAAACATAATTTACTAGTGGTTCTGACAAACTGTTCATTGCTTAAGTCTTTTAAAAAAAACATATATTCATTTAAACAAACAAAAAAAAACATTCAATGAAGGAGTCAGTGTCTCACTTCATTAAGACTTGTTTAACTATTGAAATCTCCTGAATGAATGATTCAATGACATACTTTTTTAAACGGGCAGTTGTCGCCACCTCCTGGCGGAAGAGAAAAAGCGTTACTACACATACATGATAGTTTCGTTTTGATCGTTACTGTAGACAATAAGTGTTTATACCCAAACTATAAACTTTTATCCCATTACTTTTGTTATTTAAATGTCTGTAACATATAAATAGTGATTATCATGTGGTTGAAAAGACTGTTTGTGTTGCTCTTTCTGCGTTCACATTTACCCCGACCTTCTGATTCATTAACGTGGGCAGCGACAAAACCTGCTTCTCACGCTCCACTGACACTGGCTAAATCGTTGTCATTCAGGAATGAGATCGTGTGGGTGTTTGAATCCAGATCTCGATATTTTAAGGATTAATCGTGCAGCTCTAATGTAAACACTGCGAAATGATTTACTAGGATATGGTCACGAGACCAGTCGGATCTCGCGAGACACATGCCACGAGATCTCGTCACATCTGTATTGTTTGATCAAAATAATTTAGTACTTGCTGAATAGGAACATGTCATAGCATCTCTAAATTCTGCGCCCCTGGAAATCATAACAAGCAATATTGGACTATAAACTAGTTCTCAGTAACTTAAGTTGCTGTTTTAGTCACTCTTCTGAAGAAGATGTCTCTCTATATGTGTCCTTTATGCACTACTTTTTTGTTAACTTGCCAACACATTCCTTATGACAATTATGGTTTTACTCCAAAAAAAAAAATAAATAAATAAAATAAAACATGGTTGTAGACCTATTGTTAAACCATTTGTGTTTTCTTTTTTCATTGTTTTGCTTTTATAACAATGGGTTGATGTCTTCTACTGTTTAATAAAAAAGAATTAAGAAAAAAAGATTCACAAACCTGCTCGGAGGTCCCGATCTGAATCAAATGATTCGCGATCCGCGCTCCGATCGTTCGGATCTGAATCAAATTGATTCGCGATCCGCTTTTGATCGAAGTTGGGATCTGAATCAAATGATTCGCAATCCGCGCTCCGATCGAAGTTCGGATCTGAATCAAATGATTCGCGAACCCGCACCGAAGTTCGGATCTGAATCAAATGATTCGCGATCCGCGCTCCGATCGTTCGGATCTGAATCAAATCTGATCAAATGATTATCCGAATGATTCGATCCATCGAAGTCCCGATCTGAATCAAATGATGCAACCGCGATCCGATCACGGATTCATCGGCGGATGCGATTGAAGTCCCATCTGAATCAAATGATTCGATCCGCTATCCACCGATACCGATCTGAATCAAATGATTATATCCGCGATCCGATCGGTACCGATCTGAATCATCCGCGATCCGATCGATCTGAATCAAATGATTCGCTATCCCGCGATACCGATCTGAATCAATGATCATTGATCTGAATCAAATGATTCGCTATCCCGCACCGGTACCGATCTGAATCAAATGATTCACGATCCGCGATCCGAAAGTCACGATCTAAATCAAAAGATTCGCTAACCCGATCTGAATGATTCACGATCCGCTGATCTAAGTCGATCTGAATCAAATGATTCATCCATCCGATCGAAGTCACGATCTAAATCAAATGATTCGCTAACCCGCTCTCTGAATGATTCCGATCCGATCTAAGTCCCGATCTGAATCAATGATTCACGATCCGCGATCCGATCAAGTCGCGATCTAAATCAAATGATTCGCTATCCCACCAAGTCCCGAATCAAATGATTCGCGATCCGCGATCCGATCGAAGTCCCGATCTGAATCAAATGATTCGTTAACCCGCACCGAAGTCCCGATCTGAGGATTTCAGAGGATTCGGCGTGCCAATCGCGATTCATTCAAAGTCCCGATCTGAATCAAACGATGCGCGATACGCGATCCGATTGAACCTCTTTAAAACAGTGAATTATTTTGGGACTGATTTGGATTTCAGAAAAGCTCCGTTTCAATCATCACTACGTGCTTTAGAAGCGATGTCAAAATTCGAATGTGGTCTTTTGATCTGGTTTCTGCTAGTGAACCCTGTGAACTGAATGACCAAAGTCACCAGTTTGAGTTTCAATCAATCGGAACGGTTCCAGCGTAAATGACTCAGCATAAATTGATTCGTTTTGTCTGTTCCTGTTTTCGCGTCTTCAGCCATGTTTACACAACACTGTCAGTACTAGCCTACTACTGGCTTAGCTCGCTAGTTTTAGGACATTAACTGAAATAAGCCAAAAAAGTATCTTGTTTACAAATAAAATATCCACATTTCGATTCCAAAGATGACATCCAACACAGATCTACGAACATATTCAGGTGAGGTAACCGATTTACTACTAGTGAAAACGTTCCATTAATATGACGAGCTGCAGCTCAAAATATACATGTTAGATGGAAACATTGTGCATTACGATCGAGTTTGAAGCTTAATTCACTATATTTGAAATAGTTTGAGCACTGCAGTTCAGTTGGTGACAGTTCAAGAGGAAATCAATTGAAAGCATTCGGTCATCTCATACCACTGAAGTTCAGTTCATCAGTAACAGTTAAGTTATATATTCTAATAAATATTTGAGAAATTATTGTTGCATCTGATTGTATTAGTATTAGATATAAAAAAAAGTCTTAATTTGTGTTCCGAAGATGTGTTCCAAAGCAATGTTTCTCATTTTTATTTAGTTAAATAACTAAATGAATAACTAAAATAACCAATAAATAACAAAAGTATGAATAACTAAAATAACTAACACTTAAATAAAAATAAATAAAAACTACATATGTGTGTAAAAAAACCAATGAATACAAATGACAAAAAACAACGGAATTACTTAAGCTTTACCTAAAATTAAAAATAGATAATACAAAAATAAAAACTAATTAAAAGTATATGACAAAATATTATATTATCTCAGTGATACGAAAATATTGGTAGTGTGTAGTTCACATTGGTTTATGTTTAAATAAACTAATCTGAGGAAGTAAAGAAAGTCAAAGCATTAAAACTAAACCTCTGTTTTCATTCTTGTAAAAAGAAAGGAGACTCTAAAAGTTACTTATTTTCATTCAAACAATAATTTTCAGTTTAACAATATGATATGGGCTATACAGTATGTCTGTAGAAGTGCTGCGGATAAAACAAATAGGCTTATTTGGTGGAATAATTTATAAAAACATTAGGATAATAAGAAAATTACAAAGACATTTCAGCAGTGAGTTTAAAGTATGTACCCTGGCAGTGGCATGACCTATATTAGCTTATATTCAGTTGCATATAAGTGAATCAGATGAATAAACTCATGCTCAATAAGACCAGCAATGTATATTAAAAATTAAATGGGTCAATTTGGATTTCCTGCTGACTTGAAAACAGGTTTATATTTTCATATTAGATCTGGCATGACTCAGAGGGTGATGCACTGACCTGCAGGAGATACATGAGGACAGCTACTCATCTTCAGCAGCTTGAGCGTGTCACTGTTGTTGGCGACCAGTACCTTCAGGGAAGGGTCATCAACCGGTGTGTCATCAATTTTTATAGAGGACAGGGACTTGGAATTCACAAACACCACCGTCAGAGCCGAGACAAAGTGTGACTGAGAACAGACCAGACAAGACAAGCAAGTCAGAGCCGCGGGCTCCTCGTACCCTTTACATCAAGCGTTATTTCATTATTTCTCAGAGGTCACCCTGCGATGCTGCTGTTTGTGCTGTAGACAGGCTGGTTCATTTTCAAACGTGTAGAACCATCAACATAAAACCACAAACGTATCATTAAATATAACACTTGTACTGTTTGTTAAAACAAAATCACAATTGAATTTAAGCATTTTTACATTACTTTTCTGTAGAGCATCATGGGTAATGTAGTTTTTCACCATAAACACAATTATTAAAAATGTGAACAGATGGCTTTAACCAAAACATATACACCATCGATTAACAGCCTCAAAGCTCACAGTAAGTCAGTCTTTAAAGCTTTTTAAGTTATCGTTAAATCCTGTGGATAAATTTATTTATTTATTTAGTCATTAGGAGATGCTTTTATCCAAAGCGACTTACAAATGAGGACAGTGGAAGCAAGCAAAATCAACCAACAAAAGAGCAATGATATGTAAGTGCTGTGACAAGTCTCAGCCTAACGCAGTACACATAGCAAGGTTTTTTTTAAATTATATAATAAGTAAAAAGAAAACAGTATAGAAAAAGAGTAGAGCAGGTTAGTGTTATTGGCATACTAAAAAAATATTTTTTAAAAACAATATTCAAATATATATATAATTAAAGAATAATTAAGTAAAAATATTACAATTATTAAATAAAAAATAAATAAATTATGGTGCATAATTAAATAATAACCTCTCCTCAACAAGATGACAACAAAGGACTGTCACGGTTCATGGGTCTGTGTGTTCATTCTTGTGTGTGGTGGTGTGTCTGTGTTATGTTGTCACCGGTCTGACTGCTTGTTAGCGTTGCCCAGCAACCCTGGTGCTGGGAGCTAATCAGTGTGGCTGCATCTGTTGTTCATTACCGCCACTTATATCTGTCTCGCGTTTGCTGTGTTTGTTGTCAGATCGTTGTTCGCTCATGTCTTGTCGTTGTTCTCTCCAGTGTCTCTTGTTCCAGGAATTGCTTGTTCTGTGTGGATATTCAGCCTCTGTGGATTTTGCCGAACCACTTGTGGATTACACGTTCAGCGTCGGATCGTTTAACCCACCTGTTGCTTTCTCTGTGCTATTAGGACTGAGGCTTGCAGCTTTTCTTCGTCTGACCGTTTTCCTTGCTTTATCTTCCCTGCACGACCTTTAATAAACTTTGTTACACTTGCTATTGGATTTCGAGTCTAGTTTGTGACAGAACGATCTGACCACAGATGGATCCAGCAAGTGCATCAGAACTTAGAAACATTTTAACAGCACTGCACGTTTGGAAAGGCAGGAAGAGCAGATCATGGCTACCGGTCTTGCTGTTCACGCCTTAGTAGCACAGGTATCGGATCGAACCACCCAGTTCCAGCAGTTAAAGACTGAGTCTGCCCAACAGCCCACTGCGCTCAACCCACCTGTGGTTCCACCTGCGGATCACACGACCCGTTATGTCGAGCCCCGTCTGCCACCGCCAGCTGTTTACTCGGGTGAGCCCCAGCTTTGTTGTTCATTTCTGGCTAAATGTTCTTTGCACATCGCTCTCCAGCCTTCATCTTTCCCCACAGAGGAGTCCAAGGTGGCTTTCGTGATCACTCTGTTATCCGGTCGAGCGGCTCTCTGGGGAACAGCTGTTTCTAGAACAGAAACATCGGTGTTGTTCATCATTCCAGTCCTTCTCTGAGGAACTCAAGAAGGTGTTCGATCGGGCTGTCCCTGGCAGGGAGGCGGCGCGGGTGTTGGCTAAGTTACGTCAAGGAAATTGGACGGTCACGGATTACTCCATTGAATTTCGCACATTAGCTGCGGAATGTAACTGGAATATGGAGGCGCAGTGGCACATGTTTCTGCATGGGCTGGCGGACTGTATCCATAAAGAAATCTACTCTCAGGAATTGCCTGCTACGCTTGACGAGTTGATTGATCTGGCTATCCGAGTTGACGCTAGATTGCGACGACGAGATCAACGAGCGTTGCGGAGTCCGGTAGTTAATACAGAGGATCAATCTTCCGCTGCTTCAACGGATACGGTCGGTCACGCTTTCGATCATGAGCCCATGCAGGTGGGCAGAACTTGTCTTTCGCGGGAGGAAAAGGAGAGACGCAGGGCACTGGGACTCTGTTTGTACTGCGGCGCTGCCGGTCATATTGTTGTGCAGTGTCCGGTAAAAGCCAAAGCTCGTCAGTAGGAAGGAGGTTACTGACGGGTGGGGTCGCGTTTGAGAAATCCTCTTCTGCTGCTACTCTCCTCCCGGTTAAACTACAGTGGGACCACGCCTTTTTCTCATGTCAAGCTTTAATTGACTCTGGAGCAGAGGGGAATTTTTTGGATTTTAATTTCGCTCACAAACTGGGAATTCCTGTGATTCTGCTCACCCACCCTATCGCTGTCAGTGCACTCAGCGGCCAGTCTCTTCCTCCGGTCACACACACCACTGGGCCGGTGAGTCTTATTACTTCTGGCAATCACACAGAGGACATTGACTTTCATTTGACTGATTCCCCCTTGGCTCCAGTAGTCTTGGTTCACCCCTGGCTCTCTCTCCATAACCCCAATATAAACTGGCAACACAGTACTGTCTCATCATGGGGTGAATATTGTCATGCTTCGTGTTTGTTGTCTGCTTGTTCTTCTGTGTCTTGTTCTGTGTTACAGGATGAACATGCGGACCTGTCAAACGTGCCTGTTGAGTATCTTGACCTGAAGGGGGTGTTCAGTAAGTCTCGAGCTGCTTCCCTTCCTCCACATCGTTCCTATGACTGTGCGATAGATTTATTGTCAGGTACGTCTCCGCCTAAGGGCAGGTTATACTCGCTTTCCCCTCCGGAAAGGGAGGCCATGGAGAAATATATTTCTGATTCTCTGGCAGCAGCTAAGATCATCCATCCTTCCTCTTCTCCGGCTGGTGCAGGGTTCTTCTTTGTGGAAAAGAAAGATGGTTCCCTGCGTCCTTGCATTGACTATCGGGGGCTGAACAGCATCACGGTAAAGAATACTTATTCTTTGCCGCTGATGTCTTCAGCTTTCAAACGACTGCAGGGTGCTTCCTTTTTCACAAAGTTGGATCTTCGTAATGCCTATCATTTGGTTCGCATAAGGGAGGGGGATGAATGGAAGACCCCCAGGGGGCACTTTAAATACCTTGTTATGCCGTTTGGGTTGTCCAACGCCCCTGCGGTCTTCCACGCACTGGTTAATGACGTGCTGAGAAACATGATCGATCAGTTCATATATGTCTACCTGGATGACATATTGATATTTTCTCGTTCTCTCCAGGAACATGTTCAGCACGTCAGGCGAGTGCTTCAGAGGCTGCTAGAGAATGGGCTTTATGTCAAGGCGGAGAAATGCGTTTTTCATGCACAGTCTGTTCCCTTTTTAGGATACATTGTGTCGTGTGAGGGAGTGCGCATGGATCCCGACAAAATTCAGGCTGTGGTACATTGGCCAACTCCAGACTCCCGCAAGGCCCTGCAGAGGTTTCTGGGCTTTGCCAATTTTTACCGGCGTTTCATTCGCAATTACAGCCAGCTAGCCGCCCCTTTGACTGCCTTGACCTACACCAAAACGACGTTCAGGTGGTCCAGCTCGGCTGATACAGCATTTTCCAAACTAAAGAGCTGGTTTGTTTCAGCTCCAATTCTTGTTGCCCCTGATCCTTCTCATTAGTTTGTGGTGGAGGTCGACTCATCAGAGGTGGGGGTTGGCGCAGTTCTTTCCCAGTGCTCTTCCGCGGACGACAAGATGCATCCCTGCGCATATTTTTCTCATCGTTTATCACCTGCCGAACGCAATTACGACATTGGTAATAGAGAGGCGTTGGCAATCAAGCTTGCTTTGGAAGAATGGCGTCATTGTTTGGAAGGTTCGGGGTTACCTTTTATCGTCTGGACTGACCATAAGAACCTTGAGTATATCAGGTCTGCTAAGAGGTTAAACTCTAGGCAGGCTCGGTGGGCTTTATTTTTCGGTTGCTTAAATTTTTCCATGTCTTACCGTCCAGGTTCCAAGAACATCAAACCTGATGCTTTGTCCCACGTTTTTGACCAATCTGAATGCCCGTTGTCTCCCGAGCCCATTTTACAACAGAAAATTCTGGTTTCAATGGTGACTTGGGAGATCGAATCGAAGGTCCGCACGGCCTTACAAGGGGTAACGCCTCCGCCTGAGTGCCCACCGAGTCATTTGTTTGTGCCGGAGAGTTTGCGGTCCGATGTCATCCGTTGGGATCATTGTTCCAAGGTAGCCTGTCATCCAGGGGTTAGTCGTACCACATTTCTCATTAAACAGCGGATCTGGTGGCAATCTATGGCCCGTGACATACGACTTTTTGTTTTGGCCTGCTCAGTCTGTGCCACCTCTAAGACTTCCAATTGACCCCCTGCTGGACTCCTTCAACACAGTATTTTTGACTGTGGTGGACCGGTTCTCGAAGGCAACTCATTTTATCCCTCTGCCCAAAATACCCTCAGCCAGAGAAACAGCGGTTGCCGTCATTGATCACGTTTTTCACGTTCATGGCCTCCTGACGGACGTGGTCTCTGACAGGGGGCCTCAGTTTGTCTCCAAATTCTGGAAGGAATTTTGCTTTTTGTTGGGGTGTGTTAGTCTGTCTTCTGGGTTTCATCCTCAGAGTAATGGTCAGACGGAGAGGGCCAACCAAGATTTGGAACGTGTGTTGTGGTGTCTCAGAATCCATCCTCTTGGAGTCAACAACTTTCATGGGTGGAGTACGCACACAACTCTTTACCAGTGTTGGCTACGGGCCTGTCTCCGTTTGAGTGTAGTTTAGGTTACCAGCCACCTATTTTTCCCAGTATGGAATCCAAAGTCGCGGTCCCCTCTGCCCACGCCTTTGTCCAGAGGTGTCGCCGCACTTGGAGGAAGGCCAGACATGCTCTCCTCCAGGTGAGGTCACGCACCAAGGCCCAGGCCGATCGCCACCGGTCAAAGCCTCCCGTCTACATCGTTGGTCAAAAGTGTGGCTTTCATCCAAGAATATTCCTCTCCGCACCGTTTGTAATAAACTTGCTCCTAAATTCATTGGCCCGTTCACTGTCACCAAGATTATTAGCCCGGTGGCAGTTCGCCTCAAACTTCCTCCAGCGTACAGGAGAATTCATCCCGTCTTTCATGTTTCCAAATTAAATCCAGTTTTTCATTCTACCTTTAATCCGCCTGCCCCGGTTCCCCCACTGCCGCGATTCGTAGATGGGGAACCTGTTTGTTCGGTAAAACTTATTCTGGACTCTAGAAGGAGGGGACGCGGATTTCAGTACTTGGTGGACTGGTAAAGTTACGGTCCAGAGGAGAGGAGTTGGGTTCCTGCGAGAGACATACTGGATCATTCCCTTATCGATGAATACAATTGCCAGGTAACTTCCCCTGGAAGCGCCAGGTGGCGCTTCTAGGGGGAGGGGTACTTTCACGGTTCATGGGTCTGTGTGTTCATTCTTGTGTGTGGTGGTGTGTCTGTGTTATGTTGTCACCGGTCTGACTGCTTGTTAGCGTTGCCCAGCAACCCTGGTGCTGGGAGCTAATCAGTGCGGCTGCACCTGTTGTTCATTACCGCTGCTTATATCATTACCGTTCGGTCATGTCTTGTCGTTGTTCTCTCCAGTGTCTCTTGTTCCAGGAATTGCTTGTTCTGTGTGGATATTCAGCGTCTGTGGATTTTGCCAAACCACTTGTGGATTACACGTTCAGCGACGGATCGTTTCACCCACCTGTTGCTTTCTCTGTGCTATTAGGACTGAGGCTTGCAGCTTTTCTTCGTCTGACCGTTTGCCTTGCTTTATCTTCCCTGCACGATCTTTAATAAACTTTGTTACACTTGCTATTGGATTTCGAGTCTAGTTTGTGACAAGGACAACATAAACACACTGAACTTTAATACTTAGTGTAAAATAATAAATAAAATATTAAAAAAATTACATTACATTTAACTATATTACAGAATAATTAAATAAAACATAAATAATATATAACATAGTTACAGTAAAATACAACAAAATAATTAAAAAATAATTAAAATAAGTTAAAATTAAATAAAATCTCAACAGGACGTTTGGAGCACAAATGATGCATGTTGATGCACAGACTCATCTTTAATACTTAGTATTAGAAGTTTCAGCACTAATCACTAATAGCACTAGTACTAGTGAGGACTGACTTAACAAAACCACTATCACAGCCCCATATCTTATTTTAACTTCCGTAACCAACTGTTCTGCTCTATTTTTACACTGTTGATTATTTCCTCATCTGAATGTTTTGAGGAGGCACCTCCTAGAGAAAAGGCCCTGACCTGAACAGAGGACACTAGACAACGTGAAATGGCGATTGAAAGATAATTAAGCCTCCAGGTGAGGACACTGACTCATCCAGATCCTCCCGGATGTTGTTCAGTGTGACGGTTGTAAATAGAAAGAAGGACACAAACAGCAGAGGCAGCTGTAAGTCACATTACAGTGTGATTAATCCTGTAAATTCCCCTCCATCACGTCGGTAGTTATATAAAGAAGTCAGGCTTTCTTTGTTTTCAAATCTTTTGTGACTAAGTCAGCCACGGCGAGCCTCAACTTGTCACTTTCGATACTGGTTATACTGCTGTTTCAAACTGTCAGGATTTTGTGGAGGGTGAAATTACATGCTACAGAAATCCAGAAATCCCACGTTTGACAGCTGGGACATTATAGTATTTTTCAACTAGTGACAGGGTTTAAACTGACGTCATGTTCAGCTACTGTAGTGTCGTATGTTAAGGGTGAGTACGTTTCTGTCGTACCTGGGACACGTCCATGAAGCTTGGCCGTGCTGTGGAAATCAGACCCAGTGTCTTAATGGTGCAGTTCACCAGCTGTGAGAGGATGTCACAGGCTGCTTCTGCAGATTCGGTGCAGCTGTCAACCTGAATGGTGTTTTAAAATAAATAAATAAATAAATAATAACAATACAAATAACACATTAAACTATATATATATATATAATGTGCTTTAAAGATGTGCTTCAGCTAACATTGTGAAATATTTTTACTGTTTAAAATAACTGCTTTCTATTTAAATATATTTTAAAATATTATTTATTTCTGTGATCAAAGCTGAATTTTCAGCATCATTACTCCAGTCTTCAGTGTCACATGATCCTTCAGAAATCATTCTAATAATTTGCTGTTCAAGAAACATTTTTTTATTATTATCAATATTTAAAACAGTTGAGTACATTTTTTCAGGATTCTTTGATGAGTAGAACGGTCCAAAGATCAGCATTTATCTGAAATAAAAAGCTTTTGTAACATTATACACTACGCCATTCAAAATCAAAATCAAAGTCAGTAAAAAAAAAATTTTTTGGAAAGACATTATAGAAATTATTATTTTAATTTAATAAAGATGCTTTAAATTGATCAAAAGTGATGATAAAGACATTTATAATGTTACTAAAGATTTCTATATTTGATAAATGCTGTTCTTCTGAAGTTCTATTCATCAAAGAAACCTGAAAAAAATGTACTTGGCTGTTTTCAACATAATAATAATAATAAATGTTTTTTGAGCAGCAAATCAGAATATTAGAATGATTTCTGAAGGATCATGTGACAATGAAGACTGGAGTAATTATGCTGAAAATTCAGCTTTGAAATCATATGAATAAATGCATTTTAAAATATATTCAAATAGAAAACAGGTAAAAAAATTTTGTGTTCAAAAGAAGAAAGAAACTCATACAAGTTTGGAAAAAGTGGAGGGTGAGTAAATGATTTTTGGGTGCACTGTCTCTTAAAAATAAGAGTTTTGATTCTTATCCTAATATAACGTACATGTAAAACATTTTAGATTTTTTATAAACATTCAAACAAATCATATAGATCTATTTTTCCAATACCATATATTAAGATTTTAAGATATTTTGAGCAAACTAATATCATGTGATCGCATGAATGATCAATGAAATTAATACTTTTATTCACCAGGAAAATGTCAAATTGATCGAATGTGACAGTAAAGACTTGTAATGTTAAAAAAAATGTTGTTTCAATGCATCAAAGAATGCATCAAAGAATACTGAAAAATATCATTTTTTTACAAAAATATTTGGCAACACAGCTGTTTTCAACACTGATAATAATCATAAATGTTTCTTGAGCAGCAAATCAGTATATTAAAATGATTTCTGAAGGATCATGTGACGCTGAAGACTGGAGTAATGATGCTGAAGGAATGAATTACATTTTAACATATATTCACATAGAAAACAATTGTTTTAAATTGTAGTAATATTTCAGTTTTACTATATTTTTCTATCTAAAACGGTTTGCAGATCACCCTTTCTAAAACCGGCCTACCTTGAAGCTGACGTACTGCAGGTGCTGAGCGTGTCGTTTGATGATCTGCTGGATGAGATCTGGGTGTGTGGATCTCAGGTACGACGTGGCTGGCTGGTTCAGCTCGAACTCGAATCTCCTCCAGAGATCTGGGATGTGAAAGACGTCGTTCCACCGGCGACACACAGAAGACGCTCGAGCCCGGTCCACCAGAGACAGGTACTGGAATATGTGCAGGACTACGTGGTGTGGCAGGTTGCCCCATGTCTCCTCTGTGGGTTTCTGTGAGGCGGAGGAGCCCGTCTGGACATACGCTGACGCGGCACTCCTGTGTCTTTTGCTTCTGCGCTCAGACGGGGTGAAGCTCTGACACTTTGATCGTCCCCTTTTCATCCTGTTCAGTGGAAAAACACTGTTTTTAATGCTTTTGATCAAGTAAATGAAACCTCGTTTTCCAAAAAAGAAAATTTTAAACAAAGTAAACTTAAAACGGCATAAATATGTCAGATTTAGTGACATTTACTGTACTGTGTGAATTTATAAGATGTTTTTCTTCCAACATTGGATGATTCATGAATGTTTGAGAACATGATCATCAAGTTTTACACAATCTTGGAGTTCCTGCAGCACAAGCTGCACTGATTAAAAGCAAATACAAAATACAAAGCAATTCCCAAACCAAGTAGTTATGCTGACAATATCATTTGTAATATAAGTTTTGCATTGCAGTATTAAATCAGAAAAGAACGCAACACAAGCATTTTCTCTTGTAAGACGTTTTATGTGTATGGCTGATTTCTGAAGGATCATGTGACACTAAAGACTGGAGTAATGATCCTAAAAATTCAGCTTTACATCACAAAAATAAATTACATTTTAAAATGCATTAAAATAGAAAATAGTTCTTTTAAATTGTAATAATATTTCACAATTTTACTGTTTTTACTGTGTTTTTGATCAAATAATTGCAACTTCGTTTTCCAAAAAGTTTTTGAAAAATTTGAAAGAAAAGTTAAAATAGCATAGATGAATAATATACGACACAATATACTTTATTGTCCCCTAGGGGAATTTTTTTGTTGGGCTTAGTGTATGCTACATTTATAAATCACATATAAATAACCAAATCCCATATATCACACTTAAAACATACTGAATTGAGGAACAAGGCATGCAAACAAGCATATCAAAGGTCACAACGGAACAACCCATAAAACCAACAATAAATAACAATACCAGCAATAAATAAGAATAAATAATATAAAACAATACATTAAGTTATTTCAGATTCCATGCTTTTTTTTTGGGTAACTTATACATGTTCTGACATTTACTGTATTTTGTGCACTGAAGCACAGGAAATTCTTTGGATGATTCTTGAATGTTTGAGAACATGATCATCAGGTTTTACCCAATCTTGGAGTTAAAAGCAGACACAAAATACAAAGAAATCCCTAAAGCAAGTAGTTATGCTGACAGTATAATTTGTAATGAAACTTTTGCATTGCAGTATTAAATCAGAACATAATGCAACATAAGCATTTTCACTAAAGTAAGAATTTTCTCTAATGGTGTAAGACGTTTTGTGTATTTGGGCGTATACTGTACACAACCTCTTACAGGAAACTGTAACTAAAAACTAATACAGTACATTAAAATGCAGTATAGGATATTGGTCACAAATCAGTGCTTTCTAAGCAATTATTTCTCGTTATATACCTTATATAGCACTTATATACAGGCAGATATACAGAACTCAAACCTCAGCAACAAACTTATCAATATTCTGCACGAGAGAGGAAAGCATTATCGCAGTAGTCGACTAGGAATATCATACTCACTTGTTCCAAGCTTCTACGTCAACATAGAAAGGCATACCATCCCAAAACACTGATTAGCTTTGCTGCGAAGTTTTACCAGTTGCAAAAACACAATCTGTGACTGTCTCAGTTGCTCAGCAGCGTCCCGCAATAAAGTGCGTCCGACAGCTCCACTGCTCTGCACGGGGAGCGCGTTGGCACGTGAGCACGAGAAAACATGGATCAGACTCCGCATCAGGGCGCGCGCCTCCAATGGATGCCATTTCAATGTCATGCGACCCAAACCTCAAATCAGAGGTGTTTTTGTATGTTTGATCGAAACATGAATAAGTCACTGCGTTAAGCTGTCTGTTTTTTTTACGTTATGCTTTTATATTTATGTTATGCATTTTTTATGCTATGCTTATATTTTATTTTAGACATCCTATTTATCAAAATATATATATTTTTAGAATATTCCAAGTTTTCCTGGATTACCTGAACGCGTTAATGTATCATATTCAGTGAAGCTTTGCACACGCGTCTCTCAGCGAAAGTAGGTCAGTGTGTCAAAGAGAAACGTCACCCTGCGTTAAGCCTCTCACCAGCTCAGTGTAATGAGAATCTGGTGCTGTTGACAACGTAAATAAGGCGTCCTGCATCTCGTCTTCGGGTTTCTGACTGTGTTGACGAATATCTGTTCTCATACAACTTGTTCCTCTGATTTCGTGTTCTGTTGACTGATACTGGACAATATGGCAACTGTTTTGTAGGCAGTGAATATGTTTGTAATAAAGTAAAGCCCTTAGCATGCAAGTGGATCACTGGCCAGTCTGAATATGAATCATCGCAATATCAGTGTCACAGCTGATCCAAAAAATACCGTTTAGTCATGTAAGTGTGTTAACAAGCACTAGAAAATAGATTATTATATAAACATGGTTTAATAAACTAATAAATATAGGCTAATAGTTAAAATACTAAAACTGTAATACTGTGAAATATTTTTACCAATTAAAATAACTGTTAAAATAACTTTTAAACAGTAGAATTCTCTTCTGCCCACCACAATTTGATCCAACTACAGCAAAAGCAGTAATATTGTTAAATATTTTTACTATTTAAAATAACTGCTTTCTATCTGAATATATTTTAAAATGTAATTTATTCCTTTGATCAAAGCTGAATTTTCAGTATCATTACTCCAGTCTTTAGTGTCACATGATCCTTCAGAAATCATTAGAAATTAATACTTTTATTTAGCAAGGATGCTTTAAATTGATTAAAAGTGATGACAGAGACATTTATAATATTATATAAAAGATTTCTATTTCAGATAAATGCTGTTCTTCTGAACTTTCTATTCATCAATTAAACCTGAAACATGCGACTGGAGTAATGATGCTAAAAATTCAGCTTTGAAATCACAGGAATAATTTAGATTTAAAAATATATTCAAATAGAAAACGTTTTTTTTAAACAGTAAAAATATTTCACAATATTATTTTGCTGTATTTTGGATCAAATAAATGCAGGCTTGGAGAGCAGAAGAGACTTATTTTAAAAACATTAAAAATCTTACTGTACCAAAGTTCAGTGGTAGTGTATTTTTATAGAGAACAGTTATTTTAAATTGTACAAATATTTCACAGTATTACAGTTTTACTATTTAATAGTAATAATAGTTTTTTGAGCAGCAAAATCAGAGTATTAGAATGATTTCTGAAGGATCATGTGACTGGAGTAATGATACTAAAAATTCAGGAAGAAATCACAGGAAGAAATTTCATTTAAAAATATATTCAAATAGAAAACAGTTACTTTAAACAGAAAAAATATTTCAGAATTTTACTGTTTTTGCTGTACTTTAGATCAAATAAATGCAGGCTTGGTGAGCAGAAAAGACTTCTTTAAAAACATTAAAAATCTTACTGTTCAAAAAACGTTTGACTGGTAGTGTATATTGTAAAATGTTATTTATTTCTGTGATCAAAGCTAAATTTTCAGCATCTTTACTCACTTGATCTTTCAGAAATCATTCTAATATGCTGATTTGTGGCTCAAGAGAGATTTATGATTATTGTCTATGTTCACTTTTTTCCACTTTTGAAAACAGTTCACTTTTTTACAAAATCTTTTGTAGCTTACTGACTTAAAATCTTACTGACCCCTAACTTTTGAATAGTATTTATGGTCAATTTTTTTAAAGTGTAGTTATACACAGAAAAAGGGTTCACATTTTGAGTCGCCTCCTGACAAACATAAAATTTATATGTGGACTACAAAGTGGAATAGTTCATGACTTTAAAAGGGCACGCATGAAGGAAGTGGCTTTACTGTCAACATGTTTTAGTACCAGTTCTTCAAAATATCTTTTGTGTTCACAGAAGAACTCATACTCATACAGGTTTGGAACAAGTGGAGGGTGAGTAAATGATGACAGTAAGTAAATGTAGTATATGAAAATGATTTACATTTTTAGGTGAACTACCCCTTTAACATAAATAGTTAGTATGTGACTACCTTGGGACCGATAACACTGTCCCTTTTGATAAGAGATGACAATAAGTGCTGCTCTGCTTGTGCTCGTTTTCTTAAGTAATCAGTGATGTAGCTCGCATCTCCCTCTGTTGGTGGAAATAGTCTCTACACGATTGCTCAGCAAGATATTTTGGAGTGTATTTTGTGTGGTGTTTTAAAAGTCTGTTTTACTTGGACAATTCCGGGGACAGGACACAAAAAAACGGGACTGTCAAATAAGACATCTGATCACCTATAGTACAGTGGAAATCCTGCTAATTGGCCATTATATCATTATACAAAAACAGACTACATGCAAATCACTGTGACTGTACAACAAAAACACATGAATGAGTAGACTTATGTAGTATTAACGCAATTTAAAAATCACTTGGTGTGTCTTTCCGGTAAACAAACATGTATTATAAACAATAACAATGTATTATATGAACTAAACAATAAATCGCTGATTAGGAAAGTCGATTATGGCTTCACTCAGCGTGACTCGTAATAACTGCATTTCTATTAGTAACAGATGAATTAGAGAGCTCTCTAATCGTAATTGTTGCTAGGGTAGTAAGAATTCATTTAGAGCGCTCTCTTGCTGCTAGTAGCACGACACGCTGAAAACATTAAAAGCTGTGGCAAGCCAAATTAGCATTCACCCGGCGTTACTGGTCATAGCATTTTCACTTGTAACAGTTATTAGAGAGCTATGTAATCGTAATTGATACTAGTAAGAATTAAATTAGAGAGCTCTCTAACTGAATTATTACTAGTAATAAAGGCAGTTATGACAAGTAATCCTGAAAACATTAAAAGCTATGGCAAGTTAAAGTAGCTTTAAATTTGTTGTAGTTGCATTTTTACTAGTAAGAATTGAATTAAAGAGCTCTTTAATCGTAACTGTTACTAGTAAGTTAAATTAGAAGGCTGTGTAACTGGATTGTTAGTAGTAAAAAAATGCAGTTAGTATGAGTAACACAGAAAGCATTAAAAGCTATGGCAAAATAAATTTGCTTTAAGTTCATCGTAGTTGCATTTTTAGTACACTGAAAAAATGGAAAACATATATTGTCCAATTTTTGCAATCATATTATTTGTGATCAACACAAAAAATTGTGGCTCTCTTCTAAACTTGATTTCTTTGCTTTCAATTAAAATGTACATTCTACTAAGGACATAATTAGGGATGAATGTGAACCAATCAAGTATTTAAAATAATTTTTGCTAAAACTGTAGTTCCCAGTGTGCTTTTCTTGAGACTTATTGAGGATGTTTTTGAGCAAGATGAGAAAAGCATGAGACTTGATAGTGTTTAATAGTGTTTAATGTTCAATTATGTTGGAATTATTAGAACTAATTAAATTACACTAGTTTCAATTGTGGAGAAGAGAGGAGCATTTGCTGTGGAGTGGTACAACACATTATTACTGCTTTACTCATAGCGTATATAATGCTTAGTATTTAGTATGCTATGTATGTACCAATTAGCATGCTATATGTATTATTGTTAGATAATGGCTTGTTAGCTACATAGTATAATCTTATAATTCAGTCATATTTCAAAAAAATGTATAAAAATTTAATTAATTAATCCTGTCGGCAAATCACATAAAATCATTTAAAGGGGTAATCGGATGCCCATTTTCCACAAGTTGATATG
Organism: Labeo catla; assembly: GCA_012976165.1. Taxonomy (NCBI): domain Eukaryota; kingdom Metazoa; phylum Chordata; class Actinopteri; order Cypriniformes; family Cyprinidae; genus Labeo; species Labeo catla. Next base: position 337,446 of record VONZ01000128.1, read on the forward strand.
ATTCTTTAGGGTCTTAATGAAAAGTCTATAATATACTTTGGTTAAAATTCACAATGGTTGTGTAAAACAACACCCTTTTTAATGTTAATGAGCTCTGCTTGCCCCACCCCTCTCTTCTCTCTGTGGAGTGACGAGCCTGTTTACTTTAGCCGCATTTAGCCACGTTTATGCGAATGCTATCACGAATGCTTCGAGCGAACATAGACGCACTTATGTAGATCGGGAGGCGCATTCCTATCACTAACAAACTTAATCCACTGCATCTTGAGCGGCTCAGATGTCGGGAGTAAATGATGACCACGTTCATGTCAATCAACTATCGTGGGAGCGGCTTCTGTTGGTGTGACACCACACACCGACAGGCATCTGAGAATGGCTCGATTTAAAAAAGGGGATATTATTTTTACAGATGAATTAAAAACCACTGCATGGATTTTTATCATTATAGGGTAGATTTGTACATACACTGCCAACACACATTAATGTTCAAACAACATGGAAAAAGTGAACTTTGCATCCGATGACCCCTTTAACTGGGTCAATTAAAAATGACTTTCCATCATATTGAAATTACATGAAAAAATTATGTAAGTTTTAACTTAAGTGATTCATGTGGAACTAATGTACACTGTAAAAAACAATTTGTTGAGTCAACTTAAAATAATTTGTAACCTGGCTGCCTTAAAATTTAAGTTCAGTCAACTCAAAAAAAGTTTATTCAACTTGAAATGTTAAATTATACTAAGTGACAACTTAGATATTTGAGTTGAATCAACTTAAAATTTTAAGGGAGCTGGGTTACTTACCCATCTGTTAAATTTAGCAAACACAAATATCTAAGTTGTTACTTAGTACAACTTAATATTTCAAGTTGAATAAACTTATTTTAGTTGACTGAACTTAAAATTTTAAGGCAGCAGGGTAACACATTATTTTAAGCTGACTTATGTTGTGTTTTTTTATTTTTTACAGTGTACATGATTAAATCATGTAAATTGAACAGATTTTTTTAGTGTAGTAATTAAATAAAATTAAATTAGAGGGCTGTATGATTAAATTGTTACTAGTAAAAATGCAGTTACTATGAGTAACGCTGAAAACATTAAAAGCTTATTCAGCTTGTCATATTCGCTATTACAGCAGGTCTTACAAAACAGTGTTCTGACACTGGTCAGAAACAAGTGTAAATACTTTTTTAAAAAAAAAGTATAGGACAGTGGTGTGGATAATGAGCTCAAATAAAAATACAGTAGTTTATCCCGTCACAAACTACCTATATGCGGCTACCCAGTAAAAACAGCCCCAAGGCGACGCATTACTGAAGCACTTGAATCTGCCACGACGTCATTTACGTCTGCGCAGTTAACAGCGGCTGTTGATGTTCTCGAACACGTTGGAAGATGTGCGTTGTGGTGCGTAAACCCGTGTGATAACCCTACATTCCGCATGGATTTAACAATCTCCAGCGCGACTTCAGTAAGGACGTGCTCTCCTGCTGTGTGCAGACACTACACATGTTTGTGTCTTGTTCCATGTGGGAAGGTTTTAAACAAGTGGGGACCTAAAGGCTACTAGAGACTGGGGAAAGTATATGTTAGCCAGCTAACTGCTGTCTGTCACTGTGAAAGTGACAGTAAAACTTTCCAAACAACTGACTGAAACGTCCTGTGAGTCTTTAACTTGCGGTTCCCGTGACTCTGGATGATCAATTCGCATGAAAGGTAAAGAAATCGTGTTTTTTCTGTGCGCTTCGCTGTTTATGTTAGCTGTTTATGTTAGCTTGAGGGCAGAGAGCTCAAACCAGCGACACATCTCTCTAAATCTGCCTGAAATACTGGTCTTTCCTCATTTACCAGAGAAAAGATGTATAAGATTTTTATACATAGCGTACATTTCATTAATAACATCCAGTATTTCGAATGAAACTTGTAGCTCTTTTGTAATAGTCAACTGTTGATTATCGAGCACTAATCTGTATTAGTTGTCATGTCGCTCGGATTAAAATTATATGATTATAGTTATTGAGGTAACGCTTTATAACAACGCTAATGTATTAAATAACTTTAACAATGAAAAATACACTCGTTCTAGTTAATGTTCATATACGACAGTTGTTCATGTTAGCTCAGTTTCATTAAATAACATTAACAGATAACGTTTGATTTGAATAAAGTGTTAAAGTTATCATTACATAAGATATAATAGTGTTTATGTTGACGATTGCAGTTAACTAATGGTAAACAAAAGGATCCTTATTAAATGTTAGCGTTAGTAGGCTAATTCTTGTTTCATAAACCTAATGTTATCTATTTACAGGGTTTAACCAGTGAGATAAAACACCAACTTAAGTTTTTAAAAAAAAATTGTTGACATTTTGAAGTCTTGTATTAACATATAAAACAGGCGTGTTATGTAAAAATTGTGTAAATATTGATTTCTTTAGTGTACGTTACCTTAGGCACGTTCACGTATTTTGTTTTCTGAAGAGAGGCTTTAATTGAATTCAAATTAATTCAAATGTGTCAGTAAAATTCAAAAGGTGTTTAGCGGGATAATTATGCTTAATTGTTAGGACAGCTAAGTCTGTTTTTATGAGACTGTTATTAACATTTTGTTAACTGTTTATGTTTAATACTAGCAAAAAGTGCTTACAAAGTACCATCTTTTTTTCAGAGTTTGCTTTCAAATATTTTGCAGAACAGTTTTGATTTGGTTGTATTTGTTTTACTCTAGAAAGTGGTTCAAGAAAATGTAAACAGCATGGAAATGACTGATGTTTGCTCTCCTGGGTCAGCTGCTTGTGTATCCAGTGACTGACACTTGCATGTCAATTTTACATACATGTTTGTACATGCCGTCTTGTTTGCTCTCATCTTCCAGAGGAGGAATGGCATCGAGCACTAATCTGTGTCGTGTAACTCTGGGGGTCGAGGGCATGACCTGCGGCTCTTGCGTCCAGTCCATTGAGGGCCGAATTGGGGGTCTGCCAGGTGTCATTCATATACAGGTGAGAGCGACATTAATGCTAATCTCAACAAATGAACATGAAGTTATTATAAATGAGTCGACGTGACGTTTACCTCCATTGTTATTGTTAAAATAATCTTTTTATGAATATAATTGTAGACATTATAGCCGTGCATTCTTGGCTAGTTAACAAAAGTGGGTTTCAAAATATACATTCAGTCTATAAGCATTTTCTTTGACTGCATCTTCAGTAAACATTGTGCAAATGTGTTATTGGATGTGTGTATCCGTTTGTATCTGTAGTGGCATGTATATGTTAAACATGTATATATTTAGCTTTATATTCAAGGTTTTGTTTGACAATGAAACATGTAGTATACAATTTTTATAGACCGTAATATATCCAAGTTTATTGATCTTTTATCTCTCTGAGCTCATTACTGGTCTGAGCATATTTTCAGTTTCACTTTATTAACACCTTTTCTTTTCATCTTCCCGCAATGATAATCAGTGTGAATTTCATCCTTTATCCCTAAACAAACACATATAAACCTAGCGAAGTGACAGATTAAATTTCCAGGTGTCATTTTTCCATGAATCATTGTGTGCGACTCTTGACTCTCTGGATAGCTGACAAAGCAGTCTGACAGAAATATATGGTGGTAATAATATTTACCAGAGCCTTCCCTCGAGCGACAGTCGCGTAATTGAAGAAAGCCACTCGTATGTTGAACTTGATCCACAGCCTAATTGTTGCTAATTCGTCCTGCCCTTTCTCTTAAAACACAGTTGCCCTGCAGATACGGGTCAAATGGGCAGATAATTTAATTGTTTGTTTGTCTAAGATGCTGTTTTAACCTTTAAAAAGCCATCTGGTGGGATTACTATTGACCTGTACTGTCAAATGCCATATACTGTCTTTGTTAAACACAGAAGGAAACAATATGCTTCTTTCTAAGAGAGCAGGCAAAGTACTGCGCACAAAGAAGCAGCTTGGTTTGGAATTGTGCTTATTGTGCTGAAAACAAACTTCCTGTTGTCTCCGCATGAGGATTTCAGGGTTTAAGGGTCATATGATGATATGAGTGAATCACCAGCGTGAGCTGCATGAGGAATCACATTGGGTTCATCGTCGCTCACGTACATTAGTTCAAAAGCTCAAATGCAAATGTAATGATTAGCAAAACACATGCTTAAAGGAAATTAAATAATACCTATACTACCTTTTGAAACTTTGGGATCAGATTTTTTAAAGTTTTATAGGTTTTTTTATGCATTTTTTTTTTTTCATTTATTTGATCAAAAATGCAGTAAAAACAGTAATACTTTGAAATATTATTACAATTTAAAATAACCACTATATATATTTTTTTCTGTGATGCCAAATCTGAATTTTCAGCATCATTACTCCAGTCTTTAATGTCACATGATCCTTCATTATAATATGCTGATTTATTGTCAGTCTTGAAAACGGTTTTTGCTGCTTAATGTTTTTTGGAATCTTTGATTAATAAAAAGTTACAAAGAACAGTATTTATATATTTTATACAGAAATATTTTGTAACAAAATGTCTGTCTTTACTATCACTTTTATCAATTTAATATATCCTTGCACTAATTTCTTTTAGCAAAATGGAAAAAGAAAATATATACTGATCCCAAACTTTTCAACATAAATATATTTTGTTACAAAATAATTCTTTTTAACTTTTTATTCATCAAATAATCCTAAACAATTTACCACAGGATCCAAAAAATATTAAGCAGCACAAAAGTTTCCAACACTGATAATAAATCAGCATATTAGAATGATTTCTGAAGGACCATGTGACACTGAAGACTGGAGTAATGACTGGTGAAAATTCAGCTTTGCATCAGAGAAATAAATTATATTTTAAGTGTATTATTTATTTATTTATTTATTTTTAAATTTTTTAATTGTATTAAAGAGAAACATGTATTTTGAATTGTAATAATATTTCACAATATTGCTGTTTTTTTTTGGTATTTTTGATCAAATAAACAAAGCATTGATGAGCATAAAACACTTTGAAAAACACACAAAAAATTACTGATCCCAAAAGAAAATTGTGACAAAAGAAAATTGCCAGAAATTTAGAAGAATATAAATGTTCTCAATTATGATATAAGTGTTTTGAAAGTTACAACAAAGTCCATTCAATAAATCATAGAAAAAATGTATGGCCTAAACATATAATAAAAATTCACAAGGCTGCATCTTTAAAGTCAACATATGTGACCCTGAACCACAAAACCAGCCATAAGAGCCAATTTTTTGAAACTGAGGTTTATACGAAAGCTGAATAAATAAGCTTTCCATTGATGTATGGTTTGTTAGGATAGGACAATATTTGGCTGAGATACAACTATTTGAAAATCTGAGGGTGCAAAAAAACTAAATATTGAAAAAATCGCCTTTAAAGTTGTCCAAATGAAGTTCTTGGCAATGCATATTATTAAGTAAAAATTAAGATTGAATATATTTACAGTAAGAAAATTTACCAAATATCTTCCTGGAACATGATCTTTACTTAATATCCTAATGATGTTTGGCATAAAAGAAAAATCAGTAATTTTGACCCATACAATGTATTTTTGGTTATTGCTACAAATATACCCGTGGTACTTAAGACTGGTTTTGTGGTCCTTGGTCACATGTATTTTCATTTATAATTTCAGCTGTTATACCAGCGGTCTGTGAGCTTGCTGGAAAGGTTCTCAAGTAGGTTATTTATGTTAACATTGTTTTCAGCGATCTTTCTAAACAAATATCATTTATTTGAGTACAGCTGGAATACTACATTATGCAATCAGCATCCAGAACCGGAACTATCTGCTGTATAACACAATGTGTTGTGCAATCACAAGCACATGCTGCATTTCAAGTTACTGGAAAAATGGTGCTCTACGAGTAAGCATGTGGCTTTTATTGGGCAGTTTGACGAATTAGCACATTATGAGCTTTATTTTGTTCCACAGGTATCTCTGGAGCTGACTAATGCAACTGTGACATATGACCACGCTCGCCATAGTCCAGAATCCCTCGCAGAGGCCATTGAAGACATGGGCTTTGAGTGCAGCCTGACAAACGCTACGACAACACCTGTCCAAACAGAAACCAAAGTCTTCAGCAAAGCAGGCTGTAGCACAGACTCTATCCAGCAGGCACGGAGTGCGCTGGCCCAAACTAAAGGGGTGGTCGAGATGCAGGAGAGCGCTGATAGTCTGGCTGTCACGTTTGTCCCGTCTTTGGTCAGTGTGGAGCGGCTTGGGGAAGTGATGAGCTGCCTGGTTCCTGATGCGCAGGAAGGGCTGAGTTCTCGCAACTCCAGCGGGGTGGAGGCGGTGAAGATGCGTATCGAAGGAATGGTTTGCCTGTCCTGCACTACAACCATAGAGGGCAAGATTGGCAAGTTAAAAGGCGTTGAGAAGATTAAAGGTATGGCGTTTTGAAGCCTGAGACATTTGCCTTCGCTTCAGTTAAACATCTCCAGAGTTGTCCTTTTAAACTTTAACATTTACAGTTGAATCACGTCATGCATTGTGAAGTTTACATGGTAAAATCATGTTTAAACTCACTGACATTGTGCCGCCTGTAGATAAGAAATGAGGTCTTACACAATCTATACATTGTTAACGCAACATGACCTTCCCTTTTTCATATCTTGCTTAACGTTGCACTAAAGCAAGGTGGTAACTAGGGCTGTCACGATTCCTTAAATATGAGAACTCGATTATTAAAAATCCTCGAATGCATTTTGCCAGCAAAAATAACAGAAGTGGCGCATTCCACGGATGAGAATTCACATGAAAGCGTTATTAGACAGTTTTATACGTCTGCATAAAATATTAAAACCATTTAAAAATCCTGATAAAGCATAAAGCTTTTGTAAATATGCGCTGCGGTTTAATATGCACTTTATTTATATGTGTGTAGGTTATACATATACCTAGGTTATTTTTAGTAATTTTAAAGTCTTTTGTTTGCTTAGGTTTGTTTTCTTTACCACCACCACCAAAAAAATAAAATAAAAATCAGATTACTCGATTAATCGCCAAAATAATCGACCGATTACTTGATTATCTAAATACTTGTTTGTGAAAGCCCAAGTCGTAACCACGTCTTGAACATTGGGAAGACCAATTATTTAAAATGAAGTTTAAAGAAATACAATATTAAAGGTAATTCTAGGTCTAATTCTAGTTGGTATGTAATCATCGCAAATAATATTTTTAAATATGCACACATGCATTTTTATTAGTGTGCTAATATGCCAAAAATGCAAAATGTTTGTCTCTCGTCGCATTCAGTTAGGAATTATGTGAATCGTGTAAATGAGACCATATTTTCAATTCAAATTGCTGTATTTGGAGAAAACAGTTAAGTAGTTTGCATCCCTGGATATTACTTTTAGTTGTTGAACATTTTTGTAGTAAAACAGTTGTCAAATATTATATTTTGCTACTTCCATCTTTGAGCCTTGCTCTCTTTCACCATGAAAACTGCAGGATTCGTACAGGAACAAATGAACCAAATCAATTGAGTCATTTATGCTCCAATTGATTCAAAGCAATTCACTAGCGAAAACCAGATCAAATTAAAAGAGCCATTCATTTTTGAATTTCAACATCGCTTGTAATGATTTTAACAATCACGTAGTGATGGGTGAAACAGAGCTTTTCAAAACTCCAATCAGTTAAACCGTTGCGTCGCAAAATGATTCACTGTTTCGAAGCGCTCCAATCAGATTGCGTATTACAAATCATTAGTTTCAGAATGGAATTTTAAAACGGGTATTGCGAATCATTTGCTTTACATTGGAACTTTGTGTATCGTGAATCATTTTGATTCATATCAAGACTTCAGAGCGCGTATCATGAATCATTTGATTTAGATTGAACAGGTTTGTAAACCATTTTGCGAACCGAATGATTCAAATCAGATGATTAGCGATACGCGAAGTTCACGAATCATTTGTTTCAGATTAGGATTTTGGAATGATTTTGCAAATCTATTTTTCTGAATTTTTTTTTTTTCTTAAACAGTCAAAAACATCAAACCATTAAGGAAGTATAGTTATAAAAACAAACAAACAAGTATACACAAATACAAATCTCTTAAGAAAATGAACACTAGTAAAACTTTGCATGTGCTTCACTTTATTTTTGCCATTTTTTTTATTAGTTTGCTTTTATCTATTTATCTTTTTGTAGAATTTGAAAGAGAAGACAGTGTTTGATAAGTGAGATCTCTGATTGAAGTCCTTAAAAAACAAAAAACATGTGATTGAAATGTCCTGGAATTTCATTTTGCGGTAGCTGTGCTAGACTGCTGAGGCCGACCAGACTAAAAAAGTAACTTTTAAACGTTTTAGTTATGAAACGACAGAGAACAATAAACCACCGTTGTTGCATGAGCAAAATGTAAACAGATTTACTTACTGAGATGAGTGTGCATAACTATTGCAAAACACTGTATAATTTCCAAAGTATTGACTTGATTTGTCCATCCTTTTTCAGTCTCTCTAGAATCCCAGGAAGCCACTGTACTTTACCTGCCTTACGTCATCACGGTGGATGAGATTGTGAACCAAATCGAGGTGGCTGGTTTCAAGGCTGTTGTTAAATCAAAACCTCGCCAGTTAAAGCTTTCAGCTAGTGAAGTAGAGCGCTTGCTCGGCGCTCCCAAACAGACTGCTGTCTCCTCTCCAGAGGAGAAGGTTTCAGAGCCGTCCACAGACTCCACGATCACTACATTGCTTCAGGTGACAGGAATGCACTGCAAGTCTTGCGTGGTCAATATTCAGGACAATATATCCAAGCTGCCTGGAGTGAGTTCGGTTGTCGTGTCCTTGGAGAACAGACAAGCTTCGATTCAACACAACCCAAAACAAATCTCAGTGGCGGAGCTTCAGAAAGCCATCGAAGCGCTTCCTCCGGGGAATTTTAAAGTTACGCTCCCAACATCCCCAGAGCCAAGCTTCCACCAGCCGCTGGTGTCCGTAGCGGATATCCACATCGAGGGCATGACCTGTGGCTCCTGTGTTCAGTCCATCGAGGGAATGATCTCCCAGAAGAAAGGAGTGAGATCGGCCCAAGTGTCACTGGCCAATCATCAGGGAACTTTTGAGTATGACCCTTTAGTGACGACCCCTGAGGAGCTGAGGGTTGCAATAGAGGACATGGGCTTTGATGCTTTTCTCCCAGGTAAGTGTTTCTTCTGTCTTCTTATATCTTCCCTTCTATTTGTCTTTATTATTGACAGTTATTGAGAATAAAGTCAAGGTATTACGAGAATAAAGTTGAGGTACTACGAGAATAAAGTTTAAATTATGAGAGTAAGGTTGAGGTTTTTCGAGAATAAAGTCAAGGTATTTCGAGATTAATGATATAATATTTTGGGAGTATATTTTAGACTATTGCACATGCAAATTTCGAGAATAAAGTCGAGGTATTACGAGAATAAAGTCGAAGTATTTCGAGATTAATGATATAATATTTTGGGAGTATATTTTAGACTATTGTGCATGCAAATTTCGAGAATAAAATCGAAGTATTGCAAGAGTATATTTTAGAATATTGTGCATACAAATGGCCCGGTTAGGGAGCACCGGGAGATATTTCAAAGTCTCAGCTTTCAAAAACTGTCAGTTTTATAGCAAAATACAAACAATGTCTTACGGTAATGTGTTTTTCATGCTTTTTAATGTGTCGTGACAGATTGCTGTATTCGCTTCAGTTTAAGCAGCATGTTAATCATCTTTCTTATTACGATCATGAGACCTTTATTTAATTTAATCTGGTTATAGCTTTTTTTTTCTTTTTTTTTTCCTATGCCTTCTGATGTTCCTTCACTTTTATATCTTGCTATGAACTTGAAATAAACAAATTTATAATTTGTATTTTGTGATAAAATTGACATGCGTCATACAGTGTGAATATGTAATCATTTAAAAACATAACGCAGTCAGATAACAAGTATTTTAAAATGTTATATAATCTAATTACAAGTACTTTATTTTTGGAATCTGATTATGTAATCCAGATTACATGTAATGAGTTATTACCCATGTGTGAATTTTAGAGGCATCATGCCCTCATCATGCAACTTCTAAAAATGTGTCTGTCTTTGGTAATTTAATATGAATATTGTGTAAATATTGTATATTAAATATTGTATAATATGAAAAAAAAAAAATGGTAAAAGGGTTAGTTACCACACGACTTTCATTCATCTTTGAAACACAAGTGAAGCTACTTGAATGAAATCTGAGAGATGTTTGTCCTCCATTAAAAGTTTGTTCCACCAAACACACTGACGCTTTAAAACATTCTTAAAAAGACAATGTAAAAGTAATCCATATTGGATTGACTTGATGTATGAGAAACAATGAGATTAGTTTTAATATTTGAGCTTCCATTTACCATATTTAATACCATATCTGAAGACTGACACTAGTTTTTAAAAAAAAAAAAAAGTACACCAACAATTTCAGAAGGAACATGTCCTGGTCATATTTCACGACACAAACAGCGAAAATAATGAATTGTTTAGGGCGATTACAATTTCCTGGAATGGTGACACTATTGTCATGAGAAAAGCACATTTCCTTCCCAGCTCTCAGTGCTGTTATGTGTCCAATGTTTTATTTATAGAACACAGAAATGCAAGTCATCATGACTCTGTGTTATTTAAAAAAAAAAAATCTCCATTAAAAAAAAAGTTCAGTTAAATGTTTTATTATTATTATTTCTTTAATTTTCATTTTTATTTTTTAATTTTTTTTAGCTTTTGCAATAATGAGAATTGGTAAGAATTAATAGTTCTTTTATGCCTTTTAGTGAAAAATATAAACTTTTTTTTCATTTGTGGGTGAAATATGACCCAGATATGCTCTTGACAGTTTTTTGAGATTAACCAAACAAACATTTGTACATTTGTCTCATGCAGTTAACGTTTGATGTAGTCTTTCTTTAGGATCGTATAGTTTGTATAGTTGTATTTTGACTTACCTAAAAGGAGAGAACAAATGAATAAGTTATAGGAATGAATTTTTAATTTGTGGCCACAATATCTTGTTTTCTCATGTTATTTCATGCTTTGGGGTTCAGATTAGTCAATTTCAGAATGCATAGCCACAATGTTCTATACTGTCATTTCCAGGTCACTTTTAACTTTGTTCTGTCGTGTTTACAGAGACAAATTCGTTGGTGCCTTCAGTGGTCAAAAGCTCATCGCCGCCAACACAGTCTGTCCAGAGCTCATCGTTATCTCCGGTCTGGTCAGCCGTGAAAGAGAACGAAGCGGAGAGTGACGATGAGCCTTCAACAAACACTATTTCCAAATGTTTTATCCAGATTGGTGGGATGACCTGTGCCTCCTGCGTAGCCAACATTGAGAGGAACCTCAAGAACGAGCATGGTAATATCCAGTGCTGGGTAGATTACTTACAAATTGTAATCCGTTACTGATTACAGATTATAAAATGAAAACTGTAGTTGGTAGTGTAATCTAGGTTACTCATTTTAGGTAATGCATTCTGACTACTTTTTTAATCAAGCCTGTTTTAAACGTACCATTAAATGTACCATATTAATATAAAAAAAAAAGCAAAGAGACAGAAAATATATCAGGGCTGTGCAGTGTGACCATTTGCAACTGAAAACTACAGCGTGCGACTATGAAAAAAATCTTTGGAGCACCTGTGCGACTGACCCGATCAGCATATTTGTGTTTGCACTGAGGGGAGCATCAAAGGTTTCTATGTGTTTTTGTAACGTTAAGTAATGTATCACAGACATATCTCGCCAATCCTTTCATAAACAAAGCGTAGAGAGAGTGTAAATAAAAGATTCATTGTGCAGTGTAGAGAGCTTTGTTGATTATAATGGAACTTTGTAAGATCGTGATGAACTAAGACGAGTGACAGCTTTTAAATTTATTTATTTATTTATTTTTTTAAAGGGAGTTTGTAAATAAGATATTGATTTAATACAACAGTTAGATAAACAAAAAGTTAATATTAATATTAGATTGTCTGACTGTAACACTATTGCCTGATTTTGCTCTATTTTGTCATCAAAAATAGTCTGAAACCAGTCACAACTGAGCCGCTACGCATCTCCATTCGGTTTATGAATGAACGTGCATTTTTAAACGAACCTAGTGAGTCAATGATTCAATTTCCCATTCATAAAGAGTCACTTGCTTTATTCCTGAATGAATCAGCCATTCGAACGAAGCGAGTAATATGATTCAGTAATTAAATCAGTTGCCGCCACCTACTGGCATTTTTAAAGTATCTTTTAAGTTATTTAAATCACTTAATATTTCTGTATTCAAAATGTTTTATTTAAAACATTAGTCACAACATGAATTTATTAATTTGATTGCACTTATGCCACCTCTGAGCCTTATTAAACATGAAGATTTACCTACAAGACACGTTTGTGCCACCTCTGTAGTACAAATTCATTTTAATACTGATTTAATTTGATTGGTAACGTATTCTTATTCTACCTGTTGTTATTCTGTTGTTTTAATTAGAAACTTTAAAAAGCTTTTATATATATTATTATATTATATTATATATAATTTAATTATTATATTTATTATATAATTTTTTTAATATATATTTTTTAAATTGACATAAAAGATGACATACTTTTAATAAAGTTAGAAAAATGTTATCTCCTTTAATTCACTTTAAGGAGTCAAATATCACCTTGTAATTGGAAGGCTAATCTTTGACAAGATTATTTGATTATTGATTAGAAGGTGCTCCTAAAATTTTGACTGTGTTCCTAAATTGAAGTTGGGTGGACAAGTGAGCGTAGAGCCCTGTATATTCATTTTTTTTTAAATATCAAAACCATAAAATGCATTAAACATTTCATTACACCAGGTTTTCCCAAACTGGGCTAAATATAAGAATGGCAGTGGGTTTGTGAGTTGATAAAAAGCTAATAATTAAAAAAAAAAAAAGTAAACTAAAAATAATGTAAACACTTGAACACTAAAAATATAAATATTTTATTTGTTTTCTTGCATGTCAGTGTGATGATTATGTGTAAATAATTTGGGACAATCAATAAATTATGAGTAATTTTCTTCCATTGTGTGAATAATATGTAATCCTTTAAAAAGCAATTGTAATCTGAATTTACACTTTAAAACGTAATATGCTCTAATTACAAGTACTTAATTTTAGAATATGACTACGTAATCAAGATTACGTAATCAGTCCTTGATCTTTACAAAATCCTACTAGAATATAATTGCGCTGTTTTAAATCCGTGATGGTGTCTGAAATTGATCAGTAGTTCTCTTACAAAACTATTTAATGAGAATAGCAGTATTTAATGTGACATGTGTCTGTCTTCCTCAGGTGTACACTCAGTTTTGGTTGCACTGATGGCCAGTAAAGCCGAGGTTCGATATAGCCCGTCGATCATCGATCCTCAGAGAATAGCGGAGTTTATCCGAGAGCTCGGTTTCACTGCTACGGTCATGGAGAATTATGACGGCTCCGATGGAACCCTGGAGCTTGTGGTAAATATGTTGGCACGTCTTATTGTTGGTGTTTGACCCATTTTCTTATCAACAAAAAATTGTGGATTATATGTTTGTTTGTTTTTAATAGGTCAGAGGGATGACATGTGCCTCCTGCGTTCACAAAATTGAGTCTAACCTGATGAAGCAGAAGGGCATCCTCTATGCCTCGGTTGCCCTGGCAACTAATAAAGCCCACATCAAATATGACCCAGAAGTGACCGGCCCGAGAGACATAATCAGATGGATAGAGGTGAATTCACTTTCATGTTCTCACACACACATATGTATATATGTATGTTTATATGTGTGTGTGTGTATCTCAGCAATTTGCTATCCATAAAGTGTGATAATCAGTGATTGTTTGTAGATGAGGAGCACTGTTTTCAGTTTGCATTCTAAATCAGTCACTTATTAAGTTGAGTGTCAGTTCATTATGTTCTAGAACAAAGCTGTAAATAATATTATAGGTAACTATGGTTACCATTCTGAACTTCCCTATTTTCATGGACAGAACATGGGATTTACAGCCTCTCTGGTGAAGAAAGACCGACCCGGAAGTCACTTGGATCACAGCCATGAGATCCAGCAGTAAGTACATGAGCGAATAAGAGCAATATGCTACTGGAATTAAAGTGTTTTTATAGGGATCATGACACAAGAAACCTAATACATTCTGCAAGTTTTATAACATGATAAATGTCCTCATCATCAATAAGAAATCACTGATATTGAAATCAAGTTATATTTTTATTAAAGTAGAAGTCATTTTACTACATAATGCAATTTTTTTTTTTTTTGATTGCTTCACTTTCACTTTAAAGGACACATCCCTTAAAAAAACAGCTCGTTTTAGACAGAGGGTCAGAATGAGGGTTGGAAATAAATAAGTTTGTTTTTTTGTACAAGAAACTTTATTAACATTATAAGTAAACTTCAAGGAACGTATTAAAATGACAAAAAAAAAATCTGTCATGACCCTTTTAAAACATGATTAACAGTCATGGAATTTCAAATCCTTTGTGTGAATGATGTTTCCAGAGGAATTTAATAACAAATCAAAACCTGGTGAGCTGCTTTGCTGTCCACTACCTACCTACAGCGTCTTAGGAAGCTTCATAAGTAAAACAAATCCCACTAAGTGACTCATTTGATGAGCTTTACATGAGCAGCAACTGTTCCGTGCAAGTAATGCTCTTCATGATGCACACATAGACTAAACTAGAGTCTGAAGATTTAGGTAGGGTCATTGCCAAATCATTCGTCTTCATTCCAAAGCAGGCATGCAGTCTTAATTTTGACAGAACAGGTTGCTGCTGCTGCACCTAAGATGCCTAAGGGGCTGTTCACACGAAAAACACAGTGTTGGGCAGGTTAGTTGGAAAATGAACTAACCTAACAGTTAGTCATCATTAAATGAAGCTTCACTACATTTAGGACATTGAAGCTGTCTTCTTGGGAAATGTAGGAAGCTAGGCTACAGCAACATGGCAAAAGTATTTTAAAATTTCATTTTTATATTGAAACAACTTCATTCCAAGTCAGCAATAAATAGAAAGACAGGCATAATAGTTCAGATTAATTATTTATTCAACAATTGTTCCAAATCAATTTGGCAACAAAAATCAGTATGTACAGGACTGGATTATCCTCTTATTGTGATATAGGCAAAATACATTTTTGCTGCCGGAAACCTCCTATGACCTAAACTTTTACTTTTTAGGAAATTTAAAAAAAAAATCTTCTACTGTGCTGTCAAAGTTGGTTTTCTGGCTTTATTGTATACAGATACATTTATATAAATGGTAACACTTCACAATAAGGTTCACTAGTTGACATTAGTTAGTCAAATACAAAAAACATTAGCCTTGAGTAAAGAAAACGCTGCACTTATTCAATCAACAGATCTTTATTTACCTTCAGACTGCAAACAAGCTGAGATGCTCCAAACTGCACGTCGCACTTTATTCACGGGAGAGGCGGGAGGAATAATGAGGTTTGACTAACAGTTTGAGCAGCCAATGAAGTTCCGAGGTTTAGTGGTGGTGGCGTCACTGATCCAGGATCAGTGATCCTTAGCAGTTCTATTATAGTCTTGCCAAGTCTGCTGTTTTTTCCACAGAATTGGGCTACTTTAACACTGTTGCCAATAATGTGATCTTTATCCCATGGAATCTGAATTTTAC
The DNA here is from genome assembly GCA_012976165.1 of Labeo catla. Taxonomy (NCBI): domain Eukaryota; kingdom Metazoa; phylum Chordata; class Actinopteri; order Cypriniformes; family Cyprinidae; genus Labeo; species Labeo catla. The sequence goes on from VONZ01000128.1 coordinate 353,172, forward strand.
CCCGCGGAATGCGAAATTAAGGATATTCATTTGTTATTTTTCTTAACCAACAGCCAACGCTCGTTAACCGATTACTAATCATTAACCAACAAGATTATTTTTGAATTAGAATTTAATTATTTTAGAAAGAATAAGTGTCTGTGACCCGGTAAAAATACCAAAAATATTTTTCCAGGGATTAATTTTACATGTGCAAAAAGCAGCAAACAGAACATGAGGATTCACATGGACACGTCTCAGAACAAAGAAAAACATACAGCTATAATGAACGAATAGGCCTATACGATAAATATTTTTACTTAATTAACAAAACAAAAGAAAATGCTGCAACAAGTAGCTAGTATGCAGAGTTTTGGTTCATTTTTGTGCTGTGCAAAGGAAGACGGCTGAAAGCCGCATCCTATTTTTCTTTATTTTACAAAAGCACAAAGATTAGTTTTTATTGTGAATGTACACAAAAAAGCAAACTGTTTACAGTTTTGATTATCTGTATGACTAGGAGTCATTTTCCTATTTGTAAAACTATTTGTTTTATGTGGATATTGGAATGCGAGTTAAGTACAAAATCAGGTTTACATAATAAATAATATTTGTCTTTTTTTTCCCTCTCAAAAATGCAATTCTATTTTATTTTAACCATCTAGCAAACGTTTTAAAATATTTTTGATAAATTACAGAAAAAAAAAATTAAATGGCCTTTTAACCTGTTTAACTGATTGTATTATTCAGTCAAAATTCTTTTTGTCAGTTAACGGTTAACTGGATAGTATGAGCACCCTTATCAGAAATGCTTTGGAAAAGTTTCATTTATAAGTTTATTTTAACTTGAGCACCGCGTTTTTTGTATGCTGTGTTGTGTGCGAGGTCCTGCAGAAGACATGAGACGCTTACCACGGTCAAACATCTCTGTTTAGCACATACACAGTAAAACAATTGGAAAAGTAGTTTAAAAAACTTAAAATGCAATTTAGTTAGGCAGCTCGCCAGGTATTAGATCAGAACTAATGTTAGCATCCTGTTTCCTCCCAGGTGGAAAAGATCGTTCCTCATCAGCTTGTTTTTCTGCGTGCCTGTTATGGGAATGATGATCTACATGATAATCATGGATCACCATCTTGAAACGTCCCACCACCACAACACCACAGCCGAGGACAGAGAGATGTACCACTCCACAATGTTTCTGGAGAAACAGCTGATGCCGGGCCTCTCTATCATGAACCTGATATCATTTCTCTTCTGTGTCCCTGTGCAGGTGGGTTACCTGCAAATTTGTGGCTTATTAATGCACTTTCAATTGCATATAACTTTCTTGTTTACTGAAAATATGTCAAAACATTGGTATTTAGTAACCATACTGGATTTGTCTGTCTTAAAAAGTTTATCGGTGGGCGGTATTTCTACTGTCAAGCCTACAAAGCTGTCAAGCACCGGACGGCCAATATGGATGTGCTTATTGTTCTGGCAACAACGATCGCATTTACGTACTCCATGGTGATTCTTCTGGTTGCCATGGTGGAGGGAGCAAAAGTAAACCCCATCACCTTTTTCGATACTCCACCCATGCTGTTTGTCTTCATCTCGCTGGGCAGGTGGCTGGAGCAGATAGCGAAGGTGAACAAGCATTTCCAGTTACACAAGCTATTAATCCTCCTGCTTGTGATTATATCTCTTAATTTCCTGCAGTGTTCTGTAGTGATGTTGATGCTGTTTTGTTTTTAATTGCAGAGTAAGACCTCAGAGGCTCTGTCCAAGCTGATGTCTTTACAGGCGACAGAGGCCACTGTTGTTACACTGAATGATGACATGTCTGTGTTAAGGTTTGTGCATCTCTGTGCTGTTAAACGGAAAGCAGAGCTGACTTTGTTCCACATATGACCTTGTGTGTCTCTCTCTCTCAGCGAGGAGCAGGTGGATGTGGAGTTGGTGCAGAGGGGCGATGTTGTGAGGGTTGTGCCCGGAGGGAAGTTTCCAGTAGATGGTCGAGTGATTGAAGGACACTCCATGGCAGACGAGTCTCTCATTACAGGTTCGAGAGGGCACTTTTCTTTTTACTAACCTGAGTGCAATCAAACGAGGCAGGATAATTGTTGTGTACTCCGTATCCTAAGACTGCATGATGATCGTGTGTTAGTCATAATCACGATTTCTGCTTCTTTCAATTTATAGAGCTTAATCATCTTTGACGTTTGCCCGCTGGGTATTTTTCATGAAAACATTTTATTTTGATTTGCCACTGATGCAGTGGTAACAAGCCTCCACAAGCATTCATGGATGCGGTTGCCAGATCTCAAGAGTTTAAATCCCCCAATAAGAGAACCACTGCCTTAGACTTTTGAACCAAGTTATGGGTGTGCGATATTTATCATCTGCAGTAATATATTAATAATTGTTGTTTTAACAAAATGTGAGCTGATATTAACAAGTATGTCACTCACAAAGAAACAAACAAAAACACATCTTGAGAATCCAAAAGCATTCACTGCTATGATAAAGCCTATTAGAATGCAGTAGGGCTGGGAGGTTTTTCCGATTTTATCGATTAATTCGAATTGAATGTTTTGCCACGATTTTATTTCACGATTTAGAAGAGAAATGTTGCCAAACGTTAGAATTAGTTTGACAGTATGCCAATGATAATAGTAAAAACAAAAGAACAATCCAACCGCATGTCAGCGTGTGTGATTAACCACTAATGTATGACGCGTTCATATTGCTAGGCGCCATTTACAGAATGCGATTTTGTTTTGACAAAGATGCAATGTGGCCAGTGGAATAGGTAAAACATGCAAGAAGATAGGAGTGAACTTCTTTTAAGTGCCGTAGTTTTATAATGCCGTTTCATGCATGAGACGCTGCAAGAGGCACAAGTGCAAGAGTCAAACTCGTTCATGTTTACATACAAAAAAAAAAAGGAAAAGCAGAGCAATCGAATACAAAAACTGGTGAAGAACTACTACTGTATGTCTGATATTTCATGTTTGCATCATGATGATAGGCTGAAAGCTGCTGTTCCTTGTTTTTATACAAGATTTATAGTTAATAATAGTCTACTGGTGTTATATTTTATAACTTATACCTTGCGTAATCATTTTGAATTACCTTAACTTTTAAGATCTTTTTTTCTTAAAGCATTTTCCTTGTATTATTTCTGAACACATAATATGTATAAGACAGGATTGTACAAGATGTAGTTCATGCATCTTTTTTTTTAACAAGTGATAAGTTTAACATTTATATCATGTTGACAACTTCCTGTGTGGTGCACTTGGAGTACAATTTTCTCTAACTAGAGGTTTAATAAAGAAAAAGTTACTTGAATCATGTTGTAGTTACATTTTCAAGTTAAAAATAATAAAAAAATCAAGAATCGGTCAAACGTTCTGAAAAAAAATTGAGATTTAATTTTTTTGCCACATCACTCAGCCATAGAATGCAGTTAAAATGCACCTATAATTCACCTAATATAGTTATGAAAGAAAAAAAATATATCCCTGAATGCATTTTTGGTTTTTATATATATATAAGATATGATATAGTTAAGTAATCTCACACAACCAACCGCAGTTTTCCTAAATATTTGTGCGTGAGCGTGATCGCAAATGTGATTTTAATTTTGTACTAGTTCAACAAACAAGAATATTGAGTGAGTTACATTTCAGACACAATATTGTCTGTTTTTTTTCTGTTTCGCCAACATAAATCGTTCCAAACAAAGCCATTTGTACGTCTCAGATGGGGTTGCCAGGTTTTCACAACAAAACCCTCCCAATTGCTACTCAAAACTTGCCAAAAAGTAGCCCAATTGGGTTTTGAAGGGGATCCCCCATTAAAAATTGCATTCCGGGAGGGTGTGGGGGGTTTCGCCTGGTCAAATTATTATTCCAGGGGCTTAATATTATGCCACTGGGGTCGTTTCAACTCGCGCACATGAAAAACAACCCGAGGCAAGAGTGTTGAAGTAGCCCAGTTATTTGTAACGCTGGTCTCAGAGCAACACTGTGGTATTCCATTCCTGAATGTATTTGTTTTTGAACAAATTATTTGAGTCAGTGATATAATGATTCATTCGTACAGTTTTGAATGAATCGTTTGAGTGAATGATTCAGTGACTCACCCATTAAGACTTGCTGCCACCTACTGGTTGTTTTAGTGTCATGTTTGTTTATCCATCACATGCCTAAATCATCCAAGGTACCAACACAAAAACACACTCAGTAAAATATCATTTGTGACCCTGGACCACAAACCCAGTCATAAGGGTTAATTTTTTGAAAATAAATAAGTTTTCCACTGATGTATGGTTTGTTAGAATAGGACAATATTTGGCCGAGATACAACAATTTGAAATTCTGGAATCTGAGGGTGCAAAAAATAAAAAAAAAATTGAGAAAATCACCATTCAAGTTGTCCAAATGAAGTTCTTAGCAATGCATATTACTAATCAAAAATTACGTTTTGATATATTTAATGAGCCGAATGTCATTTAACTAGACATGGGTTGTGCTCTTATAATTTGGCCCAGTAAGTAACTACGTCGAACATCCTAGCAATGTCGAACAACTGCATAGCAATGACAGACCGACCACACCTGTCCTCAAAATCATCTACAAATTGACTTTCAGTGGAATGTTTTTTCCCCTAATTTCCCTGTTTGTGCAGTGACTGAAATGTAGTGGTGATGATGTGTGTCTTGTGCTGTAGGTGAAGCCATGCCCGTCACTAAGAAGCCGGGGAGCACCGTGATCGCGGGCTCCATCAATCAGAACGGCTCGCTGCTGATCAAAGCCACTCATGTGGGCACAGACACCACCCTCTCTCAGATCGTCAAACTGGTGGAGGAGGCGCAGACTTCAAAGGTGTGTCTGTCAGCTCAGCATCTGCTATCATAGCACGAGTTTTGAAAATAACTGCTTCTGATTCTCCAGATTAGCCTCCATGAATGCTTCCTCCTTATTTATTTATTTGCAAGACTGAGATAGTTCTGCCAGTTGTACTTTAATATATGTTTTTGCTTGTATTAATGATATTTTTAGTGCTGGGCAACAATTAATCGCAGTTAATTTAATCCAAAATTAAAGTTTTTGTTTACATAATATATGTGTGTATACTCTGTATATTTATTATGTGTAGGCCTATATTAATACACACACAAACAGTGTATATTTTTGAAAATATTTACATGCATTTACATTAATATAATTTATATATATATATATATATATATATATATTTCTATAATATAATATAATATAATAATAATATATTATTATATTATTATATTATTTATTTATTTTATATATATATATATATATATATATATATACACATACATGCATGTGTGTGTATTTATATATATACGTAATAAATATACACAGTACACACACATATAATAAGTACACAAAAACTTTTCTTTTGGATGCGATTAATTGTTGCCCAGCACTAGTTATTTTCAAATTCATGTAAAATTTATGACAAAATCAGAAAAATACAAATATATTACATAAATTGTAGTTAATATATAATAATATATAAAAATACATGAAATATCGTAAAAACACCACAAAGGATATGTATTATTGTAGTGTAGCCTATTTTACAGTTACATTACAAGTTAAAAGTTTGAATACACATTCTAGCGCTTTACTATTAAATTTGGAAAAAAAACAAAAAACGAATATATAAATAAATAATTTAAGTGAAGAAAAAGGTTTCAACTCTTTAAAAAAATTAAATAAAAATAATCTTGCTATCTGATAAAAATAAAAATAGTTCTGTAAACAAATTCATACATTTTATTTTTGTATGTTTTTGACTGCATTGACTATAATAAAAAAAAGTCTTTTCTAAATGACTTTTCCAGTCATATGTGATTTATTGCATTCAAGATAATGATTTATCTATATATATTTAAATATTTTAGAGGTGGCATAAGTTGAAAAATGTATATTTATTACAAAAATGCTTTGGAATTAGGGAGATAAAAATATAATCAAATTGGTCTTCCTCATATATTAAGGTTTTTCTAGACCTTGGTAACTGTTGTTTTTCACAGAAAATAAAAACAGAAAAAAATGAGTTGTTTTAGCATTTGTCTTATTTAAAATAAGCCCCCATTGAAAGCTTGCTAAAACAAATTCAGTGAAAAACATTCTCCAAACATTTGACTGTCAATGTGTTCCTTTTATCCAGTGTACAGGATCTGCATATCTACACTCATTGTTGGTCTTCACAAAACCTTCTTTTAAACTTTTCAATTTTAGGCTCCCATCCAGCAGTTTGCGGATAAGATCAGCGGCTACTTTGTCCCGTTCATCGTTGGGGTTTCCTTCCTGACTCTCATAGCCTGGATTCTGATTGGCTTTGTGAACTTTCCACTTGTAGAGAAGTATTTCCCTGTGAGTGAAGCGGTCTGTTAATGCATGTTTGTCTAAGGCTGACCCAGAATGCCATTTTGGAATTTTTTTTTTTGGCTAGGTTTCAATTAGTCAGGGTTTCTTTAGGTTTTAATAAGCTTTGCATTGTGAACATTAGTGTGTGTTTACACAATACATTGAACTCTTTTATTTCAGAAAAGCAAGAAACATTCTGTTTTCCATGATATGTGCTCTTGAAAATATTCATCCTTGAAGGTTTTAAAAGGATAGTTCTCCAAAAAAGCTCATCCAAGATGTAGGTTTTATTTTTTATTTTTTTTCAGCAGAACAGTAAAGAACATTTTCAGCTGAAACCATTGTTCTTGGTAATTCATCAAATAAAAGTGAGCAGCTGCATGTTTTTGAAAATAACAAACTTAAGGAACACAAAATGAATACCCATGTCTCCTGACGATATGTTGAGGTCTTATGAAGCAAAACAATCAGCCTGTGCAAGAAACAACATTATTTACAATATTATTGTAAGAGAGCCTCAGGCTAACGGTCTGGAGTGATGTCTGGTTCACAAACAAATGATTCTTTTGAACTGATTCTTTTTAGCGAACTAGTTGAATCAGTTCATCAAATCAGACTGATGCGTCTGAAACGTCTGCGACTTGAGCGGCACAGATCTACAAGTTACTCAATCAAAACTCAGTTTCAGATGCCTGAGAGTCACTCTGACTAGAAATGAGCCAAAATAGTGGCATAATTGATCCTGTGATGAATGAACTGATTCAGTGCTTCAGTTCCTCCAACAGTCACAGAACTGAGTTCGACTTGGACCGAAGACTGATAAGATGCTGATGTGTGTGAACCAAAGACTTGAATGAAGGGGCCAAATGAAAGGTTTTTTTTAATGGTTTGTCATTGTTCGTGTAAAAAAGTGAGTTGAGCTGATGAAGACGAGTTTATTCACTTAATTTGCTTTAGACACGCAAAACATCCATCATTATTGGGTGCTTTAAAAATATATTTGCGTATACATTGTCATTGCATGATTGTGTAAACAAACTAATGAATTGAACCGGTTCGTAAAGCAAACTGTCTGAAAGAAGAACCAGTTTCTGGAAAAGAATGCGATTACTGTTTGCCTGAGGCTCTGGATTACAGGTAATAGTGCTGTAAATAATGTTCAGTTTCTTGCACAGATTGTTTCACTTAATAAGACCTCAATATATTGTCAGGAGCCACGTCTGTTTATTTTTATTTTCATTGACATGCTTTTTTTTCTTCTTAAAAACGGGTAGCTGCTGACTTGCATTTTTATGAATCACCAAGGACCACGGTTTAAACTAAAAATCTAAAAATTCGACTGTAGAAAAAAAGTGATCTACGTCGTGGATGAATTAAGAATGAGTAAATTAACAGCCAATGCTCATTTTTGGGTGAACTGTGCTTTTAATTCTGAACCATTTTAATGCTTTTTCTTTAAACACGTTGAAACAGTGAACATCTCTCTCTGTAGGGTTATGATAAGAGCATCTCTGAGGCAGAAGCCGTCATCCGCTTCGCCTTCCAGGCCTCCATCACTGTCCTGTGCATCGCCTGCCCCTGTTCTCTGGGTCTGGCCACCCCGACAGCGGTTATGGTGGGAACAGGGGTGGGAGCCCAGAACGGGATCCTCATTAAGGGAGGAGAGCCGTTAGAGATGGCACACAAGGTCAGAGATGATCCGCTGGTTTTAATACTCTCATGCCGTTGTGCAGAGATAGACTGTTGTATAAATCTGTCTGTGCTTTCAGATTCAATCTGTGGTGTTTGATAAAACGGGCACCATCACGTACGGAGCTCCCAAAGTGGTCCAGGTGAAGATGCTGGCGGAGGGGAATCGGATTCCGCGCTCTAAGCTGCTGGCGATCGTCGGCACAGCTGAAAATAATAGTGAACATCCGCTGGGTGCTGCCATCACCAAATATTGCAAACAGGTCAGTTTGACTTCATGGTGTGGTGTGTTGTTTATTTACTTACAGACTGTGGTGGGGTTTACAAGTTAAGCTAAGTTAGATTAAAGGAATTGTTCACCTAAAAATGAACATTTGCCATTATTGTGTTGATAACCAAACAGTTGCTGGTCCCCATTGACTTCTATAGTATTTGTTCCGTACTATGGAAGTCAATAGCTACCGTCAACTGTTTGGTTACCAACTTTCTTCACAATAGAAGCTCATACAGGTTTGGAACAATTTGAGGGTGAGTAAATGATGACAGATTTTCATTTTTAGGTGAACCATCCCTTTAAATGTCACACATTAAAAAAATATATAATGTAAATAAAATGCAACATCTGTATTGCATCATTTAAGAAAACAGAAAAGCCATAGTTTATGTAATTCTTTTTTTTTTTTTTAACAGCTATTTATTAATTGGCAAATATTTTCATTTGCAAACATTTTAATTTCAAAAACTGTTGTTCATTGACATTTTACTGAAAATATTATAATATATGATGGATGAAAATAATTATAGTAAAAATTATAGTACATATTAAGCCATTATTATTTAAACCATAATTATCATTACATTAAATGTGTCTACATGCAAGACTAGGGTCATTACATACTGTTTTTTTTTAATTTCTGTTTATCAATTGTTTGATAAGTAGAAAGCAAAGCAGCAAAACTGTCAACATTGATAATAATCAGAAATGTTTCTTGAGCAGCTAATCAGCATATTAGAATAATCTCTTAAGGATCATGTGACACTGAAGACTGGAGTAATGATGCTGAAAATTTAGCTTTGATCACAAAAAATAAAATACGTTTTAAAATATATTCAAATAGAAAACATTTATTTTAAAATGGAAAAAAAAATCGCTTTTTTTCACAATTTTTTGTGTTTTTGCTTGTCTGGCTGAGCGTAAGAAACTTCTTTCAAAAGCATTAAATCATACTCAAACTTTTTAACGGCAGTGTATGTAAATAAAAAAAAAAATAAAATTGTTGTCTAAACACCTGCTCTTAGTGCCAAATGTTTCAGTACAGCTTGTTTTTGAAGTATTTTGTGACCGTTTTAAATGTCAGTTCCTGTATCAGTGCTTAATTTGCATAAGAGTCTGTTTTTGGCATTTGGATTCACAATGCCTCTTCTGTGTTCAGGAGTTGGGTACGGAGTCTCTTGGCACCTGTACAGATTTCCAAGCCGTGCCAGGTTGTGGTATCAGGTGTCTGGTCAGTAACACAGAAAACCTGCTAAAGAGAGACGACAGCGACAGCGAGGAGAACCAGCGCAATGCCGTCTTGATCCAGATCAGCGATACCAGGCCGCACAGCATTGACCACCCGCTCATCATGGACCCGCAGCCGCTCAGTGAGTGTCACGTGACCTCTTTTGCACAACCTCATTGGCTGCATACTCAAATTTAAATACAATTCTGAAAATTCTGAGAATGTGATGCTTTGCGGTTTTAGCTGTAGTCCAGACGGCCTCTTACGTGGTGCTGATAGGAAACAGAGAGTGGATGAGGAGGAATGCGCTGCAGGTGCGAGCAGATGTGGATGAAGCTATGACGGAGCACGAGAAGAGAGGACGCACTGCTGTGCTGGTGGCTGTGGACAGTAAGTAGGCGCTTAGTTTAAGAACTAAGTACTTAGTTCGAGGAACTAGTCAGCATGGTGGTTCAGTCAACCAATTTCTTTATATATATATATATATATATATATATATATACTTTATATATACAGAATACTTTAGAGTATTCTGTGCTCAAGTGCAGGCATAAAGCTTTCCGTAAAGCACAGACAAAAGTAATGACTATGAATGAGTTGGAAAAAAATAGCAATTAGATATTTTAATTATATATTAACAAACTAATGCTGTCTGAGTCAGTGTCGATTGCAAAGATGAATTTAACGATGCTGATGCACCATCTCCACGGTTCAGTGAGGCACCTTTTATACAGAATTACATAATCAGAGAAGTATTTGAATTGGTTAATTTGAAATCAGACATTTCAAGCTTTCTTTAAACATATTTCTCAGTGTCAAGTAGCCTGTACGTTTGGTTTCAGTTCATTTTTGTGCTGTGTTTCAGTTCACAGAGACAGCAAAAAACGCTTCCTGGTTGTTTCCTTTGTTTTATAATAACACATCTTTTTGATGGTATTGTGAGTGCACACAAATAAAAGTAAACCCTTTACAGTTTCGAATGATGCATTACTCTTATCTGACAAAAATGAAGTAAACCACTGGAAAATGTATTGATTTTATGAAACAAAATCCCTGATTGGATGATTTTAAACTCTTAACATCTGGTAACCCTAACCAAGAACGTTTGTGGTAGCTTGTTACCAATTTATGAATAAGAATTTTCGACATGAACAGAGCATAATTTCACTTTTTAGTGGCACTTTGAAATGCAGCTTTTAAAGGAGAAGTGCACTTCCAGAACAAAAATTTACAGATAATGTACTCACCCCCTTGTCATCCAAGATGTTCATGTCTTTCTTTCTTGAGACGTAAAGAAATAGTTTTTTTTAAGGAAAGAATTAGGATTAGGATTTTTCTCCATATAATAGACAGATATGATTTTGAACTTCCAAAATGCAGTATAAATGCGGCTTCAAACGATCCCAAAGGCAGTTCTAAACGATCCCAGCCGAGGAAGAAGGGTCTTATCTAGAGAAACGATCGGTTATTTTCATAAAAAAAGTACAATTTAATTACTTTTGAATCTCAAATGCTCGTCTTGTCTTTCTCTCCCTGAACTCTGTGTATTCTGACTCAAGACAGTTAGGGTATGTCAAAAAACTCCAATTGTATTATCTAAAACTCTAATCCTCAACTTCAAAAATCATTTCAAAATCATCCTACATCGCTGCAGAAGTACCGACACAGTCTTTGCAAAGTGAACATGCAAAGATGATCAAACACCCTTAACAAAAAACGTAAAACAGCCATATAGGATGATTTTGAAGTTGACATTGACATTAAAAAGTATATAAATTTTATTATTTTAATGAAAATAACCAATCGTTTTGCTAGATAAGACCCTTCTTCCTCGGTTGGGATCATTTACAACTGCATTTGTGATCGTTTGAAGCCGCATTTGAACTGCATTTTGGAAGTTCAAAATCGGGGCACCATATCAGTCCATTATATGGAGAAAAATGCTGAAATATTTTCTTCAAAAAACATAATTTCTTTACAGCTGAAAAAGAAAGATATGAGCATCTTGGATGACAAGAGGGTGAGTACATTATCTGTACAAGGGAAAAAATAGTTCAATGCATAATACGTCAATTGCAGTTAAGGACTGAAAAATGTGCAGTGTGTTTATTTTAAGCTTGTGTGACGTTTTCTCCTCAGATGAGCTTTGTGCTATGGTGGCCATAGCGGACATGGTGAAGCCCGAGGCTGAGCTGGCCGTCCACACTCTTACAGCAATGGGGCTGGAGGTCGTGCTAATGACGGGAGACAACAGCAAAACCGCTCGAGCAATCGCTGCCCAGGTACAGCACTCTTTAACATTCCCTTAAATAGTAATTGTCCTCATGCAGCGGTGAATTTTAGCAGCTGAGGTTGTGGGTTTTTGTCCAGGTGGGCATCAGGAAGGTGTTTGCAGAAGTCTTGCCATCTCACAAGGTGGCGAAAGTGGAGCAGCTTCAGCTAGCAGGAAAACGCGTAGCCATGGTGGGCGACGGAGTGAACGACTCGCCGGCGCTGGCCATGGCGGATGTGGGGATTGCTATAGGCACAGGCACGGATGTTGCCATTGAGGCGGCCGACGTGGTGCTAATCAGGGTATGCAGACTAATGACTGTTAAGTCATACTGTGGCTGAATTAAATGTTATTACAAATAATGTTATCTTAATCTGCTGATGTGAAGGTTTGAACTTAAATGTTAAAATGTGAAAGTATAAAAACTTTCAATTTGTTTCCTTTTCTTACCCCCTTTGTATCCCCAAACGCAAAAACTGTATTGTTTAGGTTAACATCTTTCTTGAGATGACACTTTTTGATTCAACATTTATTTTTGTTATAAACAGAATGATCTTCTTGATGTTGTTGGAAGTATTGACCTTTCTAAGAAGACTGTAAAAAGAATCAGAATCAACTTTGTATTTGCACTGATCTACAATCTTGTGGGGATTCCCATTGCTGCAGGTGAGAACTACACTACACCAAATAAGATAAACATTAAATTATTTCAGTATAATTGACCCTTGCCACAAACAGAACACAGAGTACAGAATAGGAATTAGGAAATTTAAGGCCTGGAAAACCCTTAAAAAGGCAATGGCAATATAATATAATTTTTTTCAGTAAGCACATATCTTCCTCATCTGAATATGTTTGTAGATTTGTGTTTGATGTTATCTTTGGAACAGAAATATAGATATTTTATTTGTAAACATACTTAAGTTAAACTTAGTGAGCTAAGCCAGTAGTAGTACTGACAGTGTTGTGTAAACATGGCTGAAGTCACAAAAAGAGGAACAGACAAACCGAATCAATTGAGTGAGTCATTTTCACTCCGATTGATTCAAACTCGTGACATCGTAATGATTTTAAAAAGCATGTATGGCTGATAGGGAGCTTTTTGAAACTCAGAATCAAACCATTGCATCACAAAATGATTCACTTATTCGTGGTCCAGTGCTCCAGTCAGATCATGAATCATTTGGATCAGATTGGGACTTCAAATCGCGGATCGCGAATCAGTTTTCTTTAGATCAGAACTTCGGAGTGGGTTTATGAATCATTTCATTCATATTGGGACTTGAGCTCACGAATCATTTGATTCAGATCGGGACTTTGGACATGAATCGTGAATCATTTGATTTAGATCGGAACTTTGGAGTGGGTTCGCGAATCATTGTTTGAAAAATTCATGATCCGCACTCAGAGTTGTTATCTTAAATGATGGTTCATGAATCATCATTTAGATTGCGAATTTGGAGCACGGCTCACAAATCATTTGGTTTAGATCGGAACTTCGGAGTGGGTTCGTCATTATCTAAAATGATGGTTTGTGAATCATTATTTAGACTGGGACTTTGGAGTGCGGATCGTGAATCATGGAGCGGGTTAGTGAATCATTTGATTCATATTGGGACTTCAGATCACAAATCATTTGATTCAGATCGGAACTTTGGAGTAGGTTTGCAAATCATTGTTTGAATGATTCATGATCTGCCCTCCGAGTTGTTATCTTAAATGATGGTTCGTAAATCATTATTCAGATTGGGAATTTGGAGTGTGGATCTCGAATCATTTGATTTAGATCACAACTTTAGAGTGGGTTTGTGAATCATTTCGCAATTTAATTGATTTGCGATTCATGCGCGATCCGGAACTTTGGAGTAGGTTTCCAAATCATTGTTTGAATGATTCATGATCTGCCCCCTGAGTCGTTATCTAAAATGAAGATTTGTGAATCATTATTCAGATCGGGAATTTGGAATGCGGCTCACAAATCATTTGGTTTAGATCTGAACCTTGGAGTGGGATTGTGAATCATTTTGCGATTTGAATGATTCACAACCTGTGCTCTGAGTCGTTATCTGAAATGATGGTTCGCGAATCATTATTTAGACTGGGACTTTGGAGTGTGGATCACAAATCATTTGATTTAGATCGGAACTTTGGAGTCAGTTCGTGAATCATTGCTTGAATGAGTTGAGTCGTCTTAAATGATGGTTCGTGAATTATTATTCAGATTGGGAATTTGGAACGTGGCTCCCAAATCATTTGGTTTAGATCGGAACTTTGGAGCGGGTTCGCAAATCTTTTTGTGAGGACTTTTGAAAGTCCTGGAATTTAATTTCACAGTATCTGTATGAATTCTGTTCACAGGTGTGTTTATGCCAGTGGGTTTGGTGCTGCAGCCCTGGATGGGCTCTGCTGCGATGGCTGCTTCCTCCGTGTCTGTAGTGCTGTCCTCCCTCCTCCTCAAATGGTATTTTTACATGCTTTAGTGACGGGGTTTATTATTTTTGAGTCAGCAGGCTTTTTAAGTATTTCCTTCAGGTGTTTTCAGATGATCGGATAATATGACCCTCATTTCCTGCTTCTGCAGTTACACTAAACCCAGCGCTGAGAAACTGGAAAGACGACTGGGCGAGGTGAGAAAACACAGCAGCCTGTCAGACGTCAGCGTTCACATCGGCATGGGAGACCTGCGGCGGCCCTCGCCCAAACTCAGCCTGCTCGACCGCATCGTCAACTACAGCCGGGTCTCCATCAACTCGCTGCGCTCCGACAAGCACTCGATCAACAGCATGGCCCTCAGCGAGCCCGACAAGCACTCTCTGCTGGTGGCAGACGCTCACTGCGAGGAGGAGTTCGTCTGAGCGCCCTCACTTTACCTCAGTGCCTGTAGACGAGGGGCATTCAAGTCAAACCCAAAATGAGAGGTTCCTCACTGTGATGCTGCACGGATCAGCTTGCGCAGCTTTAAGTGTTCGGCCGTTCGTATCACTAAAGGCTTTCAGAGGCTCTCCGTTTACATTACGAGTATTCTTGGTGGCCAACTTAAAGGGATAGTTCACCTAAAAATCACAATTCTGGCATTTAGTCTCACTCGAGTTATACCTGTATGAGTTTCTTTCTTTTGTTGAGCACTAAAAGAAAGTATTTTGTTGCTAAATGCTATGAAAAAAATACTATGGAAGTCAATAGGAACCAAAAACGGTTTGGTTACCAACATTATTCAACATATCTTGTTGTGTTTAGCAGTAGAAAGCAACTCATAGAGGTTTGAAACAACTTGAGGGTGTATAAATGACAGGATTATCATTTTTGGGTGCACTGTCTCTTTAAGGATGAAATCCAGGTAAGGAAAATCAACTACAAAAAAAAAAAAATGTAAAATCAGTTTTATTTTTGTGAAAACAGCAATCTAAAAGTGATTTATTGTGTTTTATGATAATGATTACGTGAATATTTATTGCATCATTTATTTATAGTATGTTATATACTTTTTGTGGGACATGAAGGAATATGAAGATTTCTTTTAAAGGTGAACAAATGAACTGTTTTCATATTTTCGAGTGCTGAGATGCAGTACATTCCAAAGAAACTCAGAAGGATCAGGTCGTGATCAGGAATGACGGGGTCACAATTAGTAACCAAGAAAACGCTAAACCATTATAAGTGTCTTTAAGATTCAGTATATTCATTTTATCGTTCAACAGACTGTTTGTAACACTTGAGCTGCCTTTGCCATATTGAAATGTGCATTAGCTCATCAACCTAGCTTTTAAATGTAGTTTTTATTTTATCTTCACTTGATTTGAAAACCCAGTGGTTTATGTGAGAGTATGAGTCTGAGTGCAGCTGTTTGTGCATTAGTGCTCTTAACACATACAGAAATGTCACAGCATGACCTGAATCAGGTTACTGAAACACATTACTAATACTGACATTCTCAGCTTTTGAAATATTGTTTTGAAAATTATCCAAAATATATATATATATAAAAAAAACAAAAAACAAAGAGGAAGATTTGTTACTGTTTTATTCAAGGTCAATTACAAGTGCACTCGTTAGTAAGTAATGATTAGTTGCTTGTTTTTGCCAAATGTGCTCAAGTTGGAATGACAATGTAAACATCCTGAAATTCATTTATGCACTTGATTGTTTTACTAAATGTGGTCTGGAACAATTCGTATTGTAGTTTTGCATCATGTTCTTTCAATAAACAGCCAGTTTTCAATAAGCCAGCATGCATTCATTAAGTACTTTTTTTCAGTGCAAGATTGTTGATTTACATATAAATGTGCACTTTCCTGCAATGTAATTGCAAAAAATAACCAGATTAGCATTCTGATAATTTTGTATGTCTAAAAGCAACTTTTCAGTAAAATTTAGCATGCAAAAAAGTATTGTTTGAAGCTCAGCACACACAGAAGTCACCAAGCAGCTTTCTATTGCTCAACGCTGCAAATTTGGGAGACCAGCTTAAACAAAAAAGTGAAATTGGAGTGAATTTCCCGAGTAAAAAAAAAAAAAAAAAAGGATTTAAAATGCATTTATTTCATACTCTATTAACATATTTACTGACATATTGTTTGAGACTTACTGATACAAAAAATTATTTAAAAAGATGTAATTAAACTTTATTTGGAGTACTACTTGTGCACATTTCTTAATATTAAGCCTAAAATGCTTTAATGTCAGTATTGATGAGGATTGTGTAATCTTTAAATGTCTTTAAAGGGGTCATCGGATGCTAAGTTCACTTTTACGTGCTGTTTGCCTCCCGATCTACATATATCGACTATGTTCGCGCGAATCATTCGTAATCCAGCTTCAACTACAGCAGAAGTGAGTATAAGGGGTTTTTTTATGAATCTTTGCGATCGCCTTTCCTAATAATGTGCTAGTTAGCAAGTTTAGCGGCTAAAGTAAACAGGCTCGTCACTCCACAGAGAGAAGAGAGGGGCGGGGTGAGCAGAGTTCATTTGCATTTAAAGCAGCCTCGACCAGAATGAGATGATTTTTGCAGAGCTGAATTTGGGTGTTGTTTTACACAACCTTTGAGAATTTTTAACCGAAGTATATTATAGACTTTTCACTAAGACCCTAAAGAATCATATCAACTTGTGGAAAATGGGCATCCGATGACCCCTTTAAATGCAAAATATTCAAAGTGTACTTAAAGTATACTTGCTATAGTTCCACTTTAGCACAATCAGATATACTTCAGTATCTTTAGTTGGACTTCAGCACTACTTCCACACAATTAAAGTGCATTAAGTTTAATTTAGCAGACTTTAAATATGCCAGTTTAGTATACTAAAAGTACAATTGCAGGGCATTTTTATTAAGTGCATATGTAAATGTATTTGTAGTATACTTGGCATGAAATAAATATATTTTAAATACATTTTGTATATTTATTTTTCATTTAGGGTTGGTTTGAAAGTGACTATTGTGTAAGATGTGCTTCATACATCTATATACTATTGAAAACAGAAAATTGACCTTTTTTGCCTGTGAAATTTCACTAACGTGACCATACTTTGTGACCACACCTTTTAAGAGTTTTAATATGCTTAATATTTTAGCAGAGGATTTGAAAAAAACAAAACAAAAAAACAATCACTGTTTTTAAATACAAAGATGAAAATCAGTAAAAAATTCACTAACTCTTATGATCTCTAGTTATTAGTCAGAAATGACATGCATCTGTATGCCGTGCTGGTCAGATTACTTAAATTGTAGTTAATTACTGATTACAAATTACATGGTGAAAATTGTAATTAATGGCATAATCTGTTGGATTACACAGGTAATGTATACAAATTACCCTTTGACTACTTATAGATTACTTTTGAACTCGTAAGAAAATATTTTCCATTCTTTTGTTAGCAACATCCTTGAGTGCACTGAACATTAAATTATACCAGTGTTTCTTGAAAGAACTGCAGACGATTTGTTTCCAAATGTATAAAAGCAGTAAGAAATGAAGAATTAGGGTGAATCAACACATTATGAATAATTTACTGGCACTGTCTAAATAATATGCAATCATGTAATTATGAAAAAGTAATTGTAATCTGATTATGACCACTTTAAAATGTAATGTAATCTAATTGTAGGTACTTAATATTTGGAATCCGATTACATAATGATACATAGTGATGCTGTATAAGTAATTATACATAATAAAGTTTGTTTTCTAATTCAACAAGTACGTTAGATAAGCATTCTGATTCAGACACTGTTTACTATAGTTAGTTGATTATTATTTTGATGACTAGTAGACCAGTAAACAAAGCACGCATAACAGTTTTTTTTTGTCAAACATTCAGATTTAATACAATTTTTAATCTTTTTTTTATATGAAAAAGCCATAAAAAATTACAAAATTACTATTCGTAAGGTATGTAAACCTTTTGAAAACCACTGTGACTGAGGGTTGTAAAAAAACCTTAATGAAGATATTTATTACTCCAGGACTGTAAAAATGGCCTTTAATCTGTTCAAAGTCTCTTGCACACTTCATCTGCCTTTATACTCATTTCATTTCTCATACAAACAACTATCTAAAAATATAAAGTAAATATATTGCGTTAAAGGATACTGGTAGTGGTTAAAATTGATACTGCAGTCCAAATTCAAAGAGAGTCGTTTCTCTTCTCCTCAGACTGGGCACTCACGTGGGTTGCCAGATCACGCAACAGAACAAGCACAACTGACAATGAAAGGCAACAAGCCTTATACTGTAAAATAAGTTGATTTATCCAAGTTTTAAAATTCTCAAAGAGACTTTTACTTGCATGCTGAAGCTTTTTAGGTTGGGTAGAATCTGCGATCTCTAAACCAGTTCGTTTGCTGGCTTTCATACATTGTGTTTTCTGCCAACCGGCAACCCGGGGTGTTGAAATACTATTGGTTAAACTGGCATTGGGCAGAGTCACACAGATAAAAAAACACACAAACAAAAAACATTCTGACATGGAACCACATTTCACAGTAGTGTAACTGGCTGTAGTCTTGTTTTTCAGAAAATCAAGTGCGTGAACGTGGCTTGTTTTCGAAATATCTGGAAATGTATTACGGTATTTTTATGCTGTAGCACACTCAAAACGTTACAGCACCTTTAAGTGTCTAGAGTCTTGAGAGTCATTCATTGCTAAAAACAACAACAAAAGCTTAATTTTGGCAGTTTTTGATCAACAATATACTTGCATTAAAGAGTTTCATAAAACGGAAGCTGAAGAAGCTGCATATTATGCAGTGTTGGGGAAAGTGAATGCTACAGTCTGAACTATTTTTGCCTTTAGTGTGACCTCTCTGCATCAGACTCTTTGTACCTCCAAAGGAAGCTTAAGAACATGGGGAACGGCCGTGTCCGCATCCTCTTCATCTGAAGGCACATGTTTAGAGACAAGGAGATGAGAACAAAATTGTCAACCACAAATGAATTGAACTGAATTTCTTTAATTATAGTTCAAACCATTCCCTGCTCCCAGCTCATCTTACCCTTTTATCAAGCACATCGTCAAACTCATCTGTGATTGTCCTCAGCCGCCTGCCGTATCTCAGAGCAGCGAGTGGAGGAGCAGAGCTAACACGAGCCCTCCATGGATGATCATCTCTCCTGAAAGTCAATACTGCATCCATCGAGTGGACCCTCTGCCTCACACACTGATCTATAAAATAATAGCATCTATATTGGCTTACAAAGCATTTAAGGAATTCATTTGATCAGTTCACTGATCATTAGTAAATCTGAAGCACAGCTGAAATATGAAACTGTTCCTTGCATAATTACAGACAGTAAACTTACTGTTACAAAATGAAACGTAACTGCATTTTTACATGTTCTAAAACATAAATACAAGTTGATGTGTTTGACAATATGATCTTATAAGGCCTACCGGGAACAACAAGGAGATGCTTTCTTTGTGGTCCAAGTTTTGATTGATCTGAATCGTCTGAAGAGTCTTTAGGTGTCTCTGACACCTCAAACGATTGTGCCAACTTCTGCGCCATCACAACTCTACAAAATGTTGTATTCATTAAATTCATTCATTACTTGTACATTGTAGTTTCATGTTGAGAAACTGAAGTCAAACATTAGCTACCTTCTAAAACAATGAAGCCCAACTGTAAACGTCGCTGGCCATTCAAGCAGGTTCCAGAAGATGCCTGTAAAGATTTAGATTTCACACGGTTAAACCTATAAAACAAAAATTTGAAACTAGATTAAAAAGAAAGCTAAAACAGGAAGTTTAACAAATTTTAAAAGATTGAAGGTTTTAGGTAAGCAGTTTGAAGTTTAAAGTAGTTTTAAAAAATAAAAATATAGATAGGTAACATATTGTTAGCATGTCACTGACATGATTAACATTAACTAACATGTTATAATAATTTTATTAGCATGTTGCTTGCATGATTAGCATGTTGCTAGCATGTTGTTAACATAATTAGCAAGTTACTAGCATGTTGCTAGCATGATTCTAACATGATTAGCATGTTACTAGCATGTTGCTAGCATACTTCTAGCATGATTAGCATTTTACTTACATGTTGCTAGCATGTTTAGCTTGTTACCAGCATGTTAGCATGATTTGCAAGTTACTAGTATGTTGTTAGCATGATTTTAGCATTAGTAAGTTACTAGCATGTTGCTAACATAGTTTTAGCATGATCAGCATGTTGTTATCAAGTTGCTAGCATGTTACCATGATTTGCGAGTCACTAGCATGTTGCTAGCATTATTCTAGCATGATTAGCATGTTTGAAGCATGATTAGCATGTTACTAACGAGTTGTTACCATGATTCTAGCATGATTAGCAAGTTACTAGCATATTGCTAACATGATTCTAGCATGATTAGCATGTTGCCAGCTTGATTGGCATGTTACTAGCATGTTGTTAGCATGATTAGCAAGTTACTAGCATGCTGTTATCATGATTGTTTTTGTTAGCATGATTCTAGCATGATTAGCAAGTTACTAGCATATTGCTAACATGATTCTAGCATGATTAGCATGTTGCCAGCTTGATTAGCATGTTACTAGCATGTTGTTAGCATGATTAGCAAGTTACTAGCATGCTGTTATCATGATTGTTTTTGTTAGCATGATTCTAGCATGATTAGCAAGTTACTAGGATATTGCTAACATGATTCTAGCATGATTAGCATGTTGCCAGCTTGATTAGCATGTTACTAGCATGTTGTTAGCATGATTAACAAGTTACTAGCATCTTTGTTATCATGATTGTTTTTGTTAGCATGATTCTAGCACATGATTAGCAAGTTCTTGGCATGTACTAACATGGTTACCACAGCATGATTAGCATGTAAGCTTTGATTAGCGTATTCTGCATGTTGTTAACAGTTAGCAAGTTACTAACATCTTGTTATCATGATTATTTTGTTAGCATGATTCTAGCTTGCTTGATTGTAGGTTACTAGGATATTGCTAACATGATTCTAGCATGATTAGCATGTTGCCAGCTTGATTAGCATGTTACTAGCATGTTGTTAGCATGATTAGCAAGTTACTAGCATGCTGTTATCATGATTGTTTTTGTTAGCATGATTCTAGCATGATTAGCAAGTTACTAGCATATTGCTAACATGATTCTAGCATGATTAGCATGTTCCCAGCTTGATTAGCATGTTACTAGCATGTTAGCATGATTAACCAGGATTCTTAGCATCTTTGTTATCATGATTGTTTTTTGTTAGCATGATTCTATGATTGTAAGTTACTAGCATATTGACATGATTCTAGCATGATTAGCATGTTGTCAACTTGATTAGCATGTTACTAGCATGTTGTTAGCATGATTAGCAAGTTACTAGCATGCTGTTATCTGGATTGTTTTTGTTAGCATGATTCCTAGCATGATTAGCAAGTTACTAGGATATTGCTAACATGATTCTAGCATAGTTAGCATGTTGCCAGCAGTTAGCGTATTCTTAGCATGTTGTTAGCATGATGTATGTTACTAGCATGTTGTTAGCATGATTGTTTTTGTTAGCATGATTCTAGCATGATTAGCAAGTTACTAGGATATTGCTGACATGATTCTAGCATGATTAGCATGTTGCCAGCTTGATTAGCATGTTACTAGCATGTTGTTAGCATGATTAGCATGTTACTAGCATGTTGTTAGCATGATTGTTTTTGTTAGCATGATTCTAGCATGATTAGCAAGTTGGTTGAATGAGTTTAAATGGATTAGAAATGGTACATATATATGGGAAGTTTGAGTCTCAAGGGATTCTGGGTGTTTTGACAGTTGAATAGTCTTTGCTCATTTGAACATTCCGTCACTGTAAGTCTGGAATTTTTCCCAGTTTTATTTGTTATTTTTAGGAAAACTGTAAGTCTGATCAGTTATAAAAAGATAAATTTATAGAAAGAAAAGATAAAGCACACTCAGTCGTATCAGTCTAAAGAGCTGGACTGAGTTTTGGAGTTTGTAGAGTTAAAGCTGTAGGAGGAGTTAGAGTTAAAAGTTTTAGTAAGAAGAATAAAAATAGTAAGTTTAAATAGCATTTCAGTAAGTTGACTTTCTCAAGTCAACTTAATAAAACAAAATAAATATTTGAGGTGTACAAATGCTCAAATAATTATAATCAATTATTATCATTGCAACATTAATAGGTCACAATACAACATATGCACAAGCAAACTAAACTAAGAATTACTGCAGAAATCATAAACATGATATTCGCTACATGACAAACATCAGACACCTTCACTAAAAAACCCATCGATTAACCTTCCTAAAGCAAAGGCTTTGCTCATTACAATTAATTATCTGACGTTCGCCCAGTATACCAAAGCCATGTCTGTAAACCTAATTTGTAAGGTTAATTTATGTGTGTTATTATAAGTGCCTAACTTAGGGGCCTCCAAACTCGGTCCTGGAGGCCCACTGTCCTGCAGAGTTTAGCTCTAACCCTAATTCATCACACCTGAACCAGCTAATTAAGGGCCTTCCTGCTGACAAAAAAAATCA
The DNA here is from genome assembly GCA_012976165.1 of Labeo catla. Taxonomy (NCBI): domain Eukaryota; kingdom Metazoa; phylum Chordata; class Actinopteri; order Cypriniformes; family Cyprinidae; genus Labeo; species Labeo catla. The sequence continues at coordinate 376,019 of VONZ01000128.1, forward strand.
GCCTAAACTGGTTGGCTGGCAGTGTTGCCAAGTGTTGCCAAGTCCATGGTTTTCCCACAGAACTGGGCTACTTTAACATTGTTGCCGTGGGTTGTTTTTGATGGAAGAAGCAGCTAAAACCAGGATGACCAGCTAAAACCAGCTAAGAAAAGCTAGGTTTTTAAGGCATGCTAGAAACTTTCAGACAGGTGTGTTGAAGCAAGCTAGACACTGGCTCTCCAGGACCGAGTTTGGACCCTGACAAACAAAACTAGCGCACTACCACGAACGCTACACTATAAGTGAGAAATTCGTCAAGTATGGGTTCTTATATTCGGTGAGGTTGCCACATTATGTAATATTTTACGTATTTCACGGGCTGTTGCAGTAAAAAACATGGACATGCTCAAGGACAGGCCACAAAAACAGCGATGTCAATGTAAGATTCCCTACATGAACTCCCGTAAAAGTCAAAACAAGCACGTTAGCAGTGTGAACTGACAATTCTCTGATGTTATGTTTTTATAACAGACATAACCTAATGCAATCGCATACAATAATTTTATAAGCGCGGTTTTTATAAGCACGATTTAGCAATGAGTGATCGTGACGTCGTTTTTCTAGAACTTACCTTCAAATGACTGGTGTTCTGTAACAGCCTGCACACCGAATGTGCATTCCCAATTCTGCTATTACTGGACAGAGTATTTGTTTCCTGGTCAAGTTACTTCAGGCACGCACCCCAAAACATTAAAACAAGCCTTCCTAGGTCATCGACCAATGAAAAAATTACTTTCACTTTCAGGTTATTCTGTCGTCAACGTCACAGTATATTTCGCAATCCTGCAGGTCTCTGTAACTGTTCCTGGCGAAGCTGCTTCCAAAAAAATAAACCTAACTTTAAATCGTCGTTTGAAGGGGGTAGTATAGTACAAAATGTCATGTTTATGAAGAAAAATAAACAAATTAAAAATCGTGTTATTTACTTATTAGAGTTATTTTCAAGTGTCAGGGTATTCAGTAGGTTTCTGGTATGAAGAACAGGCCTATCAGCATTTTATTTTATAAAATCAGGCTCTATAATGAAAATCAATCATATATGCAAAATATTGGGGGAAAAAAATTCTGTGATATAGAAGAGATAATTGTATCTTTTTTGTGAATGTGTTTGTATTTATTTATTTATTTAATTATTTATTGATTTTTTTTTTAATTTGGAAGTTATGTACCTATCTCTCTCTCTCTTTCTCAAAAAAAAATGTATATATATTAAAAATATGTATTAAAACTTTTGATATTATTTTCTTTTATTATAACTCTAACTCCTGCATTCAATATATTGTGAGTGTTTTGTTAAACTCCTAAATATGTTATTCACAAATGTACATTTTTTGAGTAAGAATTCGCTACTGTCAGTTTTTCTGGTTGATTATCTTTGATGGGCATAAAAAACAAACAAAAAATCATTCAAAAGTCAAAATTTGCTTTCAGTGTTTAACCTTACATAATTTCCTCCCTCTCATGGTATGTTATTTATTTAACTTTCTTCCTTGTATTATTTTTTTATATTTTGTCGATTGTTCTTGATATTGTATAGTTATGTACTTGTTATAAAGTATTTTTGCTTTAAAAAAAAAAAACTTGTGAAAGTAGTAGCAGAGCGATAAAAATGAACTAACCAGAAGGTGGCATGCAAACCACGATATTATGCTTTGCATACAGTGTGAACTGAATTTGGAATTTTAGGCATTTTATTTGTTTAATGAGTTAATATGTTCTTAGGTACGTTTGTTTATTGGGTCATAAATCATGAAGAGCTGTAGACGAAAGATGCACACTTACAAATCCGTGCACGCGCAGCCGCATCCTTCATTCGCCGCGCGTTCACGTGCTGGTCTTGGATAAGAGGGAGGCACGCGGATTTCAGAGGATAACCGGAAACAGCAGGTTGTTGTTGAAACATCTCACACAACTACTACTGAAAAAATACAGCGGCGTGGAAATGGCTTTGACTCAAGATATGATCTTAACCTTTTTACTTGAGCGGGGAGGCAAAGTAAAAAACTCGGAGCTTGTGAGCAAGTTCAAAGGACTTATAAACTCCAGCGACCCCGCGGAAAAGAAACAAAACAGAGAGCTGTTCAAACGCCTGGTCAACAACGTCGCCGTGGTGAAACAAGTCGATGATGTAAAGTACGTGGCTGTGAAGAAAAAGCACCAGGGATTCATCACAGGTGAAAAACTCAGTTTTACTGAATCGCCGTGCAGTAGCAAATCCACACGTGATTCCAGTGAAATAGAGAATGTGGATATTATTAATAACAATTATTGTCGTTGCTCTCCACAAACTGTGAGTAATCGCAGTAAAAGCGCACATGATGCTGAGTTTGACTATAATGCAACTGAGTCTTTGACAGCAAGAGTGCTCAGTGTGACAAGTGATGCCAAAAGTGGCAAAACAGGGGCTGTTTTTGCTCTTGTGGCCATAAAATCTCCACTAAGTGAGCTGCGACATGATGCAAAGGGAAAAACAAGCTTAGATGCTGAACCGCCACCTGCAGCGACTGCTGAGCGAACTCTGAAAGTCAAAGCGTGTGTTGCCGGAGAAGGTTTTCTCTACAGGTCTCTGAGAGCCAAACGAAAGGAGCTTGAGGCGCAGGGTTCGCCACAACTGCGAAGGTGTAGTAAACTCACCAGATCTGGTGGTAATGAGGCTAAAGCCTCAGATGAAATTCCTTTGGGACCAATGGAGCATGAGTGGCTTGTGAAATCAGCAACGGGATGTTGGCGTCAGATTTACAGCCTCCTGCTGAAAGACCCTCATCTGGCAGCGAAGCCAAATTTCATGTCTGGATTCACAATCCTGCACTGGGCTGCTAAAAGCGGAAACGGTGAAATGGTGTGTAAAGTCATTGATGTTTCCAGACAGAGAGGCGATGCAGGGATCGATGTGAATGCTAAGTCTTATGACGGGTACACAGCACTCCACATAGCCGCCATTCACAGCCGTGAACGTGTGATATCACTGCTGGTGTGTGAATATGGTGCCAACACTAACATACGGGACAATAGTGGTAAAAAACCCTATCATTATCTAAATCCAGACGTGTCTATTGAAATCAGAAAGATGCTCGGAGACCCTCACAGCCTGCAGCGGGACGCCCAGAATCACTCAGACCTCCCGAAAGGATTCAACACCCTGGGTAAACTATTTCAGCCCCACATCACTGGACAAAAGAAGAAATGCAGACGCCGACCAAGCTTCCACTTCATCAGAGATGATCATGAAGATCCCAGAAAGAACGTCGCACTTAATCGCAAACTGTTGCAGTAAAATATCCCAACTGAAAGATAACGCACTCTAAAAATAGACTTATTTGTTGTAGGTTTAATATAATGTGTTGTTAATTTAATTGGTGATTGTACAGTGACAGATTTGCGTCTACAGATGATTATGTTTGTTAATGAGGTTAATAAGTAACAAGAGAATGTGTTTTAGCACTAACATAGCCGAAAGGCTGAAAAACATGTCCAGTTCATATGAAATAAAATTGGCTTAAGTGTTTCACTTTCATGAACATTTCAGTGTTTTTCCACTAAAATTCTCCTGCTGTAAATGCAAAACAAACTAATTTAAAGGAATAGCTCGTCCCAAAATGTGTTAAAACTTTACATATAATGTCATTTTAATAATTTACTACACTCATGATGTAGGTGAGTTTGTTTCCTCATCAGATTTGGAGGAATGTAGCATTACATCAGTTGCTCACCAATGGATCCTTTGTAGTGAATGGGTGCCATCAGAATGAGAGCCCAAACGGCTGATAAAAACATTACAATACTCCACAAGTAATCCACACCACTCCAGTCCATCATTTAACGTCTTGTGAAGCCAAAAGTTGCATGTTTATGAGAAACAAATCCATCATTACGATGTTTTTAACTTCAAACCATTGCTAATGGATAAAATACAAATCCATAATTCATAATAACAGTTCCTCCAGTGGAAAAAGTCCATCCCCTGTTGCCTTTGACATCAAAATCTAGAGCTGTTTAGGCTTGTAAACGATGCATGATCTGTGCCGATTTCTCTCCTGATTCAGATGATTCACTATTCCAATGTCGAAAGCAATATTCAATGTATAAAATGGTTAGAGGACTCATATTATAGGCAAAAGCAACAGTTTAAACTTAAAAACATCTTAATGGTTGCTTTGCTTCGTAGAAACGTATCTTTTCACTTCTCAAGATGTTGATTGATGGACTGGAGTGGTGTGGATTACTTGTGGATTATTGTGATGCTTTTATCAGCTGTTTGGACTTTCATTCTGACGGCACCCATTCACTGCAGAGGATCCAGTGGAGAGCAAGTGATGGAATGACACATTTCTCCAAATCTGATGAAGAAACAAACTCATCTACATCTTGGATGGCTTGAGGGTGAGTACTTGCAAAGCATTTAATGATACTAATTGTACTGCCCTTAATTCATGCTGAAAGGACACTAGAAAAACTTGTGTTACAATATTCATTCTGAATCATTATTAAGAGTTTTTAGAATTTCAAAAAAATATAAAAAATCTGAATCCTTTGTAATGCAAATTTGGGGGAAAATATGCTTCATTGTCAGAAAAATTATGTCACCATGTGACTTGTGAGATCATTTTTTGGCTTTCCTCAAACAGTAACTCTGTCATCTTTCTTATCTGATGGCCGTGCTGTGAACAATGCCTAGAGAAACATTCAGCTGCTGAATGAATGGAGCGAGAGGCCTCTGTGTGGGATGTAGCTTGTCGTCCTTGAACTCATTTTATGCTTGATGTGATGTCTGTGTAATACTGAAGAGATCAACTGTAGCTCGGTTCTTTCATTTATACATAACCCGAGGTAAATTTAGGTCAAACTTTATGCAAATAACCACTTTACTGATCTAATGTGTAAGAATAAAACCAGGAATTTATCAATGTTGGAAACAGCCTGGAAAATATAATGAGGCCTTTGTCACAGTCGGGCAGTGATTCAGGCGTGATTTCATGGGCGCCGGAGCTTAGCATAACTTCATTCAGAGTCTTTTGACTGCTGTGCGGTGATCTGGAATGATGCAAGTGCCCTTGCCTCTCGGTTAGAGCTGCTCTTGTTTAACTGCGAGGTGAAGGTCATTTCAGAAAGCATATCTTTTGGATTCAGAGTGGTTCACTTTTGCACGTGAAGTATTCTGAGCCAAATTTGAGCACTTAAGCTACACATTCTGATTAAGACTAGCATGTCTTAAGCATTATTTCTTTGATTACTGGTAGTAATACTCAATTCAAGTTTATGTAAATAAATGTTGTTGAATGAGTTGTGAATTCTTGATTTTATGTTCTCAGCATTATTTATCACAAACAGAGGCAGTTAGTATTTCTGTGTTAGAGAAAGCAAAATAATAGTTCTTTGTGTTTTGCTGACTAATTTATAGGGTCATTGTTCGTGGCTCAGCCATTATGCAGGATCCCACGGTCAGCCTCAACATTAAACTTCCTCAATTCACTGCGAGTGTCATGGAAAAAAATGTTCATCTAGATAGGCCATTCAAACCAAGTATGCTATCTAATTTTAACTATAATTCTATGAGAATAGCTAAGCCTACTCCACAGTAACAACACAGAGGAACAATATCAGAGATGGGCTTATTAACCTCAACATTCACAGAATTGACTCAATTTCAAAGAGCTTAAGCGTTAAAAGTGACAGTGGACATAAATGTGCGCTTATAATAAACAGAATGTTGTTGTGTGTTGGTGTGGGCCCTAATATGATCATTTTAGTAAATGTTTTTGGTGTGATTGAGCCTTTATACCGCATTTCTTTGTCATTTATCATGAAGGCTGTCAATGTGTACAATGGATGCACTGATATTTCACTCATAACGCATTGACCACATGCAAACTCTATGTTTTTTATGTGTTAAAATTCATGTATTTTTAAATTTCCTTCCGTAGCATAAACACATTGACCCGACAAAACCCAACAACAATCTTGTTTGTTAACATTTGTTAGAAATGAACAAGCCTTAAGAAGTTGAACAATTTAAAAAAGGTAACCATTTGACAGGTATTTGAAAAGAGTTACTGGAAGTCATTTATTTTCAATAAAAGTTGGCAATTTGAGGTGATGTTGCAAAATTGCATATATAATATATTCTTAATCAGTAAGAAAAATATTGTCATAAGCCTTAAGAAACTTGTTATTCTTACTGGTATCAATAAGTTTAAGAGATTTAACAATAAGCAAAATCCCCACAAGAAAGACCTTACTGAGAAATTTGGTTTTATGAATAAAAACAATTTACAATGCAAAACAAAAAAATTGCCAGAAAAATTGAATTGCATATATATATTTACACTGTTGTTTTCTCACAGTGATGTCACTTCCTGCTAGAAGATGTCATTAAGGAACACAATTTTGTTTTTGTTTCTTTTTAACATTTTGATGAAAGAAAAAAAATGTTTTAAGGAATATATATATTTTTTTAATTGCCGGTTTTTAGCTTAAAAATTGCATGGTACCATGGGAACATCCAAACCAAAGTTCACCTCTGTGTTCACCAACTATTGTGACCAAAGAATACAAAGAAAACTAATAATCTCTAAAAGCACTTATTTATTGATTTTATTAGTCAATATTCTAAGACATGTTTGGGACAATGAATGTACATTTATTCATTCATTATAAGCATCTTTTTCCCAGACATGTCCTGGTCTAAAATGCCTAAAATTGGGTTTTGGCTTTATTTTTATTAACAATCTTTACAGTCCTTATACATTACATAATATATGTGTATTTGAATTGCTTTGGCCATTGTCTGTAGATCCCGCCTTCTCGCAAGCCACGATTGGTCGATTATATACAATGCCTGCATGCCATTGGTCAAAGTCCTTTTCAGTGGTGGACGAAGTACACAAGTCAAGTACTTGAGTAAAAGTACAGATACGTATAATAAAATATTACTTCAGTAAAAGTAAAAGTGCTCCTCTTTCAGTTTTACTCGAGTGAAAGTACAAAAGTACCCGATTTTTTATGTACTTAAGTAAAAAAGTACTGATAGATTTATTTTGCAATTTTATATAGGTTACTTCATTGAATTTTATATTAGCACATATTTTTTATAATCCTACTGCTCAAAATACCTGGGATTTTCCCAAAATAACCACTATATGGAGTCAAATTACATTTTTGTTGTTGATATGGACTATGTTGACGAGAGTGATGTAGTAATATTCAATATGAAGCTTACACTGCGATGTACCTGGGGGAAAACAGATTTGACCATCTAATTTTCACCAATAAGAAAAAAAGTGTTTTAAAGCTTGTTGTTTTGCATAACGTCACAGTTATGTATGACATGAGAATAAGGCCTGAAGTTAGCAAGAACATTTTAAGGAAAATATAATTATATTTTCATAATGATTTTTTCCTTTCAAACATTGTCTGTGTAAAAACACCCCTGGCCAAATGCCCCCAGAGGGCATCACTTTCCACTTTAATAATTACTGTAGTTACCATGTTCTGAACATCACATCTTTCTCCCTCGGATGTAATCTATCTAGGTGGTTGAATAAAAATATTTGGACTTTATATCTAAAAATTACCTAAACTTAGCACCAGCAAGCTTCTTAGCTAGACAGTTAGCATCAGCTAACAATATTTACTTATTTTCAGTATGGTTATGAATAAACATTCATATCTGTCTACTCTAGTTGATACAAACAATATAAAAATTTATAATGTTGCTAAACAATATAAAACAGACGTCACATAGGGCTACATGCATAGCATTTTAATAAAACTGCTAAGGTTACAGCAGCGGGGAATATGAACGTGCATGTGCTATTTTTTTTAAAACTTAAATATTTCGTTTTTGACCTAAAACGGAGACACTGATGTTGATGTGTCTGAATTCAAGCATTTCAGTAGGCTTAAACAGATCACTCTTTACAGCAGATGGAATTCACAAACAACGGACAGCTTTGACCTAAATATGATTTTCAGTTACAATAATTAATTCTAAAATTCGACATTAGTAACTTACTTTACGCAGCATTAGTAGCGTGCGCGCTCATAAGATCTCCCGGTTCTTACTTGTGAATTCAGTTGACTGGAGACTGGCTCTAAACGAATCAGTGAGTTGTCGACTCAAGACAGCTGCAATCGGATAATTCCAATTCGTGAATGAATCGTTTGGTGCAATTGGCGAATCAATTTAAAAGGTTCACTGAAAAGAATCAATTTGTTCATGAATCAGACACTGCTTCTGCGTCTCAGAGCAGGTGATATATTATAAGGAGTAACGATATGTTTTATGAAATGTAGTGAAGTAAGAAGTACGATCTTACGCTTTGGAATGTAGTGAAGTAAAATTGAAAGTTACTCAAAATAAAACTACTCCAGTAAAGTACAGATACTTGAAAAATGTACTTAAGTACAGTAACGAATTACAACTACTTCGTTACTGCCCACCACTGGTCCTTTTCAGTCATTACCTTCAGCAAGTGTGAAAAAAGGAAAACAAAGCCAAAACCCACACATTTTAGGCAAATTAGTAACTCCGACCAGGAAAAAGATGACCTCTGGTCAACCTAAATAAATATTAGGTACAATAGTGAAGTGAAACGCCTATAAAGACCTTGATTAGCTGGTTCAGGTGTGTTTGATTAGGGTTGGAGCAAAACTCTGCAGGAAAGTGGGTCCCCAGGAGCAGGGTTGAAAACCTATACGTTAAATATGGTTTCCTTGTGTGTTTTAGGACATGTTCCATTGGGATTTAGTGGTTTTAACAAGCCATAGAAGGTGACCAGTTACCAGTAGAAACCAATAGGCACCATTACAGTTTTCATTAAAACCATTACAAATTATGTTGGTTTCTATTGTTTTTTGTTTGTTTTTGTTTTTTGTTTGTTTTTGTTTTTTGCAACCGTGTTCAGTTGTCCTCGTGATGCAGACCCAACTCCCTTGTAGTTAGGTTAATTACTGGCACGTTGTCCACAGTTTAACCAATTCCAATCTTTTGGGCATAAAATCCAAACCATAACTTGAACGTAAACCCGTTCAAACTCGTACACAGCGAATCTAAAAGAAATGTCGCGTTGTTTGAGACGTGTAAAAATCAAAATCTGTAGATCCTACTATATTAACATTTTGTGGATACCTACACTTAATTTTCTGCCAAAAAATCGCCCTGATTGCGCACACCTGTCTGTCAGGTAAGGGCGACGGAAGTGCGGTTTGGCCGGAGACTCTGAAGTCTTCTCCGGGCTGTATTTATTATGGCGACGCCGCTTTTTAAATGTGGCGCGCGTTGTTCCTTTATGGTTCTCGTGGTTATCGGCCTGTCGTTTACGTCGTGCTACAACTTGGAAAACGAGTCTGCTGAACCCGACGCCTCCATTCACCACGGTAATATCCTGAGCCCTTTGCTGAAGGCTTTGTCTGGGCAGAACCCATGGGGAGATTTCACACCACGAGCCAAACCTGACTCCAGATATGTGCGCTACATGAAGAGACTGTATAAACTATCATCCAAGCCGAACAGGAGTCCCGAGGCCTCACACCTGTACAACACTGCCCGTCTGATCACACCTAGAGAGGAGTGTCTCGAGCAAAACCGAGGTATAACTATTTGAATTACTCTGTTATCCGAGTCTGATAGTTTGATCATGCATGTTTACAATTTATGCATGTGTGATATTGCTTTATACTACTGTTCAGTAAAGGTAATGAGTATCTTATGCTTTAGGGAAAATGTTTTTAAAAATGCAAAAAGGCAAAAATGTTTTTGAGAGAATTAGACACACACACATATATATATATATATATATATATATATATATAATATTAATTCACAGAACAAAATTGATCCTTCCTAACTATTCTGGAAATTTACTTGGGCTAACTGTTTACAGTATGTAAGTCATCTGTATTGATGGAATACTGGGATAACTTAAATTTCGCAAAGTATTGCACATACTGTTAAAAAAAAAAAGTTAAAGCAATATCACAAGCTATTCTGAACGTGTTATAAATAACATTAATATATTGATGTATGATATTAAGTAGCAACAGCATGATTGATTTTTATACTATTGTTCAGTAAAGTTAATGAGTATCTTATGTTTCAGGCAAAATTTATTGAAAATGCAGGAAAAAAAAAAAAAATTAGACACCCGTCATATTCAAGTTCCAAACAAAGAACCAAAACAACCAACTACAAAATATTAACCTTTGTTTGAGGCAAAAATCACTAGACTGTGTACTACTTTTATGTGGCGTTGAACTACACATTTAATGTAAGTGCAAAAAAAAATGACATTTATTGCAGAATACATTTATTGCAGAATAATATATACAATTGTCTAATTTTGTAATTTTGTAGGGAGATTCAAAGTGCTGTGTGTTGAAATGAAACGATCATAATTTGCTTATGTCATTCCAAACCCATAAGATTTTATTCTCTTCTAATTAATTTCTTTTACAATCTCTTTGAAGCATCAAGTTTTGGTGGGTAGAAATCTCTCAATAAAAATCTCTTCATTTATTTTTCGAGGAGAAGCAAGATTCTTATTGGTTTGCAATGGTGAGAAGTGAAATATTTTTGATTTTTGAGTGAACTAACTTTTAAGGATTGTGGGTAGTGTCGTTCTTCAGTGGTTATTCAGCTTTTCTATACTATTTAAAAAAAAAAAAAAAAAAAGTTGAAATCCTACTGACTTATGTACTTCTGAAGTTGCATCATCACAACCTTACTGCCATTTATGTCTTGAAAGTTTTATGCATTATTGTTATAATCAGTTTCTTTATAGAGAAAGTTCATGGGATTTTTACTTCTGGACAGGGTTGCCAGGTCTGTGTAACAATTAACCCAAAATTAACAAAACGCTTATCCCAAATATCAAAACTCAAAATATGCCACTTGCAGTATGTGAAGTCACTGTTATGCGTTACACACAATTTCAACCTGAAAATCACTATATATTAGTAATCATAAACGTATCTATCAGTGCCCCTTCCACACTAAACTCATCATCTAGTACAGCTTTATCATTGAATGTAAAATAAATAGGTCAGTTATTTTCTTACAAGCTTTTTCAGTCAAATACAAATTTTAAAAAAACAACCCCCAACAACAGTTTTAAAGTAGCCCAGTTCTACAGGAAAACCACAGTAATGGCAACCGCACTTTCAGAATCTGAACGTTGCTCTCTGTTGAACATGAATGTAATAGAGTGCTGTGACATCAAAACCCAGAAGACTAATTCACAGTGGCCTCCCATAACTTTTTAACTCATAAATTAAAAAAATATTATGAAAACCAATAGGAACATTTCAAGAGAACCTATGGTGAATTAAATTACTGTTGCACAATATGTACTACTTTATAGAAAATGCTGTACAGAAAGTAAACAGACTAGTGAGCCAAATTTCAAAACTTCCCCAGCTCAAATTTTTGATTGTCAATATTTTTATTTTATTTATTTATTTAAAGAAAGATAAACGTGTAGCCAGAATATTAAATGTCATGGGTGTATATTTACTGAGTAATCCACTGTTTTGTAGAGGAGGGTCAAAATGACAATTTTCACCTAAGATTCAGAGCCAAATTACAGGGGTGTAAAAATGACTTTAGAAAGATGGCAACATCATTATAATGTGATTACACAGAGATTGATGAGTATATTAGTAAAATCTACTGACTTAACTATGTGTGCTGCAGTATATGCCAATGATGACTGTTCAAAAATGGGAATAATGTGTAGATTCTTATGAGTAGTCTATTAATGTGCCTTGACTTGAGCATTTCTGTGCATTTTTAGCACTCAGACAGGTATGTCTATGCAATTGTTTTGACAGAGAGAAACAATCTATAATTCTAGTTTCAACATTGTGTATTCCTAAGGCATTCCTCTTTAAATACAATAAATATCAGCTATATACAAAGTGGCCAACATTTGGTTTTTGACCACTGAAAATACATATACAGTTAAACCATTTGCTCATGAGTCTGCATTGAAATCCATATATCTCCAGGACTGAACTATACACGGCCTTAAAAATAAAAATGAAAGTTTAAGACCCAATATCTAAAAGGGCATTAAGATATTTTTAACACTTAAAGGGGTCATCAGATGCCCATTTTCCACAAGTTGATATGATTCATTAGGGTCTTAATGAAAAGTCTATAATATACTTTGGATAAAAATTCTCAGTAGTTGTGTAAAAAAACACCCTTTTTACCTTGTCAAAATCAGCTCTGCAAAAATCATCTAATTCTGGTCGAGGCTGCTTTAAACTTTAGCTGCATTTAGCCACGTTTAGCTGCTAAACTTAAACTAACTAGCACATTGTTAGGAGAAACCCTTATACTCACTTCTGCTATAAGTGAAGCTGGATCACGAATGATTTGTGCGAACATAGACGGATATATGTAGATCGGGAGGCGCATTCCCTTCACAAACAAACGTAATCCACTGCATCTTCAGCAGCTCAGATGTCGGGAGTAAATGACGACCACTATGTTCATTATTACATCCAGCAACACAACACCTCAGTCGCTCAATTCTTGTCTAACTTACATCCTTGCTACGGCATCAAAACATGGAGGTTGGACTGTTACAGCTGATCTGAGGCAAAATGCTCATGTCAATCAACTATCGTGGGTGTGTCCTCTGTGGGTGTGACGCCACAACGACAGGCATCTGAGAACGGCTCGATTTGAAAAAGGGGATATTATTTTTACAGATTAATTAAAAACCACTGCATGGATTTTTATCATTATAGGGTAGATGTGTACATGCACTGCCAACACACATTAATGTTCAAACAACATGAAAAAGTGAACTTAGCATCCGAAGACCCCTTTAATACAAACTTGGCAGAAGAGAAACGTGAAGTGCTTTTTGCCTATTTTTGAACTGTGACCATTGACATATAATGCAACACAAATTGCTAAAGTCAAAAGATTTTACTACTAGATTTCTGACCAATTTCTGTGTAAAAATAATATAATCATGCTGCCATCTTTCTGAAATCATTTTTTCCCCCCCTGTAATTTGGCTCCAAATCTCAGGTGAAAATTGTCATTTTGACCCTCCTTTACAAAAGTGGATTACTCTGTAAATGACTCTTAATATTTTGGCTTTCTTCTTCGTTTAAGTATTTCTTTTACCAGAAAAATGTAAACAAAATCCAAAATTTGAGCCGGGAACCTCCTGCAGTCAAACAATCACAAATCAACTGAAAGCAATAAATAAACACATTATAACTGAGGTCAAGCAAAGGATGTGTTCCTCAATAGTTCTATGTGTTTTCTTGGCAGAATTCTTCATGCAGGATATTTCCTACAGTCTGAATCGAGTGAGGTCTCAGGAGCAGCTACTGAAGTCGGTCCTGCTTTACTCTTTCGACCACAACCACATCACCCCGTTCACATCGCTCTGCTACCTCGATGTCAAGGAACAGAAGCCTTCCAAGGATCACATGTGTTCTCCGCATCTCGGCACGCAGCAGTCGGTCCCCCTCCTCACCTTCCGCGTCCACACCGAGAGGAGAGTCCGCCGTCGCTGGGTGGAGGTCGACGTGACCTCCTTCCTCCATCCTCTCATTCAAGCCCACAAGAAGCACATCCATCTGCTGATCAACCTGACCTGCGTTGAAGACATGATCCCCAGACCAGGAGGCCAGGTTCATAAGAGCCCAGTGGAGTTAACACACAGATCTCCGTCTCTTCTTCTGTACCTTAACGACACCAGCGAGGTTGCGTACCAGAGAAGAGCCACACGAGGTAGGATGGTGGACCTGATGTCAAACCGCTGGGATGGAAAGTCCACATGGTGGGATTCGGCTTCACGAAAGAGACGAGGCACCCTAAAGAGCACCAATTCGCCATATGCGGAAACCAGCATGCCCAAACTCGTCCCCATGTACGACTTTCCAACAGATGACTGTGACCTCTATGATTTAAAAGTGAGCTTCAGTCAACTCAAACTGGACCACTGGATCATAGCGCCTCACAAATACAATCCGAGGTATTGTAAGGGATCTTGTCCGAGGGCTGTGGGATATATTTATGGGTCGCCGGCGCACACAATGGTTCAGAACATTATTTACGAGAAGCTGGACTCCTCTGTGCCTAGACCTTCTTGTGTTCCTTCAGAATATAATCCACTGAGTGTTTTGACCATTGAAAATGACGGCTCTATTGCCTACAAAGAGTATGAGGAGATGATCGCTACCAGATGCACCTGTCGATGAATGGTTTGGGCCTTTTTTGTGATGCAATGCTTAGTAAAACACTGACCTTTTTTTTTTGTTTGTTTTTTTTTGTTTTTTTTTGCACTGGCCATTCTTATTATAAAGATGATTAACGACTTGACCACATGTATCAGATAATTACCTTTTTATCTGATTCTGTAATGCTTAGAATATTCAAATCAGTTATGCAATTGAAATGTTTTGGTGTTTTCTTAGACACTTTTTCTTCTGTATAATAGTTATATGGGGTACTTAATTGTCTTAAGGGATAATTTTCTTTTTTGATGACCGGTTATGTTATTTTACGTTTGTTTTGTCGGTTGGTGGTCTTGTCTCGCACTTTCTATTCCTTCAACATGAATGGCAAAATTTTAATACTTCTAGTTCTGGACAGAATATAAAAAGTGTAGTTCTATTGTCTTTTCAGAACACTTTTACGTTGTTGTTTTTTTTTTTTTTTTTAAAAAAACCTGGGAATTGTAGATGGTTGTCTCATGGGCAACCTCTCTCTTCTTGATGTCCAGAAAATAAGTTGCCTTAATTGTGGGCAACTTGATATGTTTGTATTAAGAAGCTAATAGATGAGAATGTGTGTCACATGACCATTTATATAATTTATGTCTGTGTAGTTTGGTCAGGTTGGCTTTGGTTTCACAAAAGAAAAAAAAAACCCATATGAAAATGTAGAATAAAAACAAAAATTCAGCAAACAAACTTGATTTTATTTATTTATTTATTTTTTTGTATTTTATTATTATTTATTTTTAGATCAAGCATTGTTGGCTGGTCATTGTAGTGTCTGTAGTGTTTTTTAGTCTTAATTAATTGTTGCGCTGGATTACGAACATTTCTTTATAGTAAACTTTAACCAGACAAAAAATTAACTAATATATATTATATATACTATGCTTTCAAGTGTATTGATTTGAATTGATTTTGTTTATTAAATACTGATATAGCAACACTGTGGAAATAAATGGTAAAGTTTTTGATAAAATGTCAATTTAAAGTCAGCTAAACAGAGATTTTACTCCACACCTGGGATAAAATGTGGTCTAGATATTTAACAATAGAATTTAAAGTTTGAGTAACATCGAAAAATTGCAAAAATAATTAAAAAAACAAAACCATATAATGCTGTTCAAATAATCTCTTCAGACTCCTTAGGTGAAGCTGCCTATCTGCTGTCAAGACATAATTAATTTTACGTACAAAACAAGATATGATAATTGAGACCGTTTTACTTGATGTGGAAAACGTTAAAAATTTTGTTACAATTCTAGAGTCACAGGTAAGCGTCTTTAAAGAAACAGAATATATTATAATAGATGAAGAAAATATAGCGTATTTGTGCTTTGCTTAAATTTAGTACAGTACGTTTATTTGTTTTCAGCAGATGTTACAACTTTTATTTTGAAGTACAGCGCCTCCGGAAGTTGTTCGGTTAAGAGTCCGACTGTGTACGGTTTAGGTAAGGAAGTAAGTTTTGCTTAGTAGCTGTATGTTGTAAACAACACAAAAAGTAGCAGTCTTAAAGTGCATTTTAATTTAGTATTTCTTGGAAATGAAACTGCATCTTTTTGTTCATTTAGTTAACCGTTTGTAAGGCGATTTCAGCTGTTTTTGTAGTAACGTTAGGCATCTGTCAGTTGTTTCATAACTGATTAACTCTGTCTCAAAACAAACTTTCTGTCTAGATGTACACGGTTTAAAAATCATATCTAGGTAGGCAGCTCACTGAGAAGACACCCATGCTGAAAGTCCACTTAGGAGAAGTTTGAAAGGGTTTTGTCATGGATCCAGAGGTGTCTCTCATGCTGCACTGTGACCCATTACAGGCTCTTGGAGAACATCAAATTCACGTAGAAATCTCAGACAGGTACAGTATAAATATCCAGCATAAATGTTTTTTCTTAATATAAAATAATGATGTCGTAAGAATATTTGTAATTTTACATTTTTGAATAGTCACAAAATTGGACTGTAATGAAGTGATTAGTTACAAAAAAACGACTTTACTCTATAAATCTAAATTTTAACCAAAAAATTGATGCTTCAATCCCACACTAGGTTCAATCGGCAGAGTTTTCCTGAAATCGAGCAGCACATTGAAGCCTTGTGGAGTGACCGAGTGACCAAAGAACCGTGGCTCTTCAATGGTGCCAAATTCAGATTGCATTCAGCTGTGTTTTCTGTCATGGAGAAAGGACCAGTGGCAGAACAGGCTGTCCAAAACCTACCACAATGTGGCGAAGGAGACCAATTGGAAAGTGCTGATAATTCCTCAGACAGGTTGGCAAAAGATGAGCAATCTTATGTGCTAACTTTACAGTTAGGTCTGACCAGTTATAAAGACTATCTCGGGACTAACTGGTCACGAGAAGCAGGGAATCTACAGAGTCACGGACAGAACGAATGTGCAGATCCCCAGGCTTTCCTCGCACAGCCGCTGGGGGTGGGTGCCGTCATGGCCACTGCGGATGGAGACGTCGTCCTACTGAGGAGAAGTCAGAAAGTGGCAGAGGCTGCAGGCCTGTTAGACATACCTGGAGGTCATCCTGAGCCAAAGGTCAGACACACTGAGAGCTGCTCATTATGGCCTTCATCAGGATTCCTTATTTTCTTATGCTCACTTTTTTTGTTAACCTGGCAACACATCCCTTTATGACAATAACCATGGTTTTGCTACACTAACCACACTTTAACTGTGGTATTTGTAGAAACTGTGGTTATACAAAAACAAACAAAAACACATGGTTACTACACTTTTACTATAGTAAAACCATGGTTAATTTTTGTATTTGTGTATACTTGCTTACTTATTTTTTCCTTCTTTTGCTTTTATAACTATACTGTTTTCTGCTGTTTAAAAAAAAAAATCGCGAAAAAATATTCGCGGTTTGAATCAAAAGATTTGCGATCCGCAAAGTTCCGATCAAAAGATTCGCGAACCCGCTCCCAAGTTCCGATCTAAAAAAAATGATTCGCGATTCGCTCTCCCCAAACCAAAAAAATGATTCCCGAACCATCATTTCAGATCAGGACTCGAAGCTCAGATCGCGAACCATTCGATTCGCGAACCCGCTCGAAGTTCCGATCAGAATCAAATGATTCGCGAACCAGCCCCAAGTTCGGATCTAAATCAAATGATTCGCGATTCGCCTCCGCCCTGATTCGCGAACCATCATTTCAGATCGGGACTCGGCGGATCGCAAATCATTCACCCTGCGAACCCTTCCGATCTAAATCAAATGATTCGCGATTCTCGCTCGATCCGATCTGAATAATGATTAACCATCTTTTCAGATCAGGAATCAATGATTCATAACCCGCCGAAGTTCGATCAGAATCAAATGATTCACGAACCCGCTCCCAAGTTCCGATCTAAATCAAATGATTCGCGATTCGCGCTCCGAGGCCCTGATCTAAAAAATGATTCGCGAACCATCATTTCAGATCAGGACTCGAAGCGCGGATCGCGAATCATTCAATTCGCGAACCCGCTCGAAGTTCCGGTCAGAATTAAATGATTCGCGATTCTCGCCTCGAATCCCCGATCTGAATAATGATTCGCGAACCATCTTTTCAGATCAGGAATCGAATGATTCGCGAACCCGCTCATAGTTCCGATCAGAATCGAATGATTCGCGATAGGCAAATTCCCGATCTGAATCTAAAGATTCGCGAACCTGCTTGTACGCTCCGATCGAAATCAAATGATTCGCGATTCACGCTCCGAATCCCCGATTTGAATAATGATTCGCGAACCATCTTTTCAAATCAGGAATCGAATGATTCGCGAACCCGCTCGTAGTTCCGATCAGAATCGAATGATTCGCGATACGCAAATTCCCGATCTGAATCAAATGATTCGCGATCCGATTGGAGCGCTTCGAAACAGTGAATCACCTCGCAGGGATTTAACTGATTCGAAGTTTCGAAAAGTTCCATTTCACCCATCACACGTGCTTTTTAAAATCATTACAAGCCCAATGTGTAAATTCGAAAATGAATGGCTCTTTTGATCTGGTTTTTGCTAGTGAATCGCTTGAACTGAATGTGGTTCGGTTTGTCTGTTCCTCCGCTTTTCGCTTCCTAAGTCATGTTTACACGACTCTGTAAATACTACTAGCTTGCTAGTTTTATGACGTTAACTGAAATAAGCGAAAAAGTATAATATTTATAATATATCATTTCCAAAGATAACATCCAACACAAATCTACGAACATAATGAGGTAACTAGTTTACTGATAACTAGTAAAAAAGCTTTTCTCATGGAGTTTTAGGTCTGTTGTCCCTGTTTGATGAACTTGTTTGTTCTAAAGCTTATTCGTAATTAATTATCTTGGGTACTTTTGCTTTGTTAATATTGAGTGTTTCTAGCACATGGTTATGGTTGCTTAGTTGATTTCCATCGAATGTTCAATCGTTACCTGTTGACAACCAATGCTATACTTTAAACACTGATGCCAAATTACTCGTCATGTTAGATTTTGCTGTGAATCATCTTGACACAAGTACTGCTTTTTCTTATTTCATTTCTAAGCAAGACTGAGCCAGAGTGTGAATTGTGGACTGTTTTAGAATCTATTTGTTTGACCCTTATTATTGGTGTGATGTTGAATTTGTAGGTTTTGTATAACTGGTGTGCAGAAGAGACATCTTTCTTTAAAAACATTATTCCGAATGTTTAAATGCTGGTGTGTATATATGATCTGAAATGCAGTAATATATATATGTGTGTGTGTGTCTGTAGATGTTGTGTCCAGAGGTCAGTGAGGAGGCCATATGTGTCGATCTCCTGCAGGGTAAGGAGAGAGCCGTTGTTTCAGAGATCTTCTCTTCAGTGTGTGCAGAGATCAGTGATGAGGTGTGTATCTGCGGATTTACATTCGATAGACGACGCTTCAATCCCGTACTGAAAAATTGTGGCAATTGATGCTGCTTTGTGGTTTCACCATCTCTGTCTTTGTTGTTTTTACTCTCATTATAGGTAAACGTTCCCGTCAATTCTCTGAGCAAACCGCTGTTTATGGGAATTGCGCTGAACCACACTAGTGCAGGACGACCCAGTGCAGAGTTTTATGTCCGGTAAATATTATTCGTATGATATTTTAATGCTTACACATCCACATGGTGAACTGTTAATTTAACCACTCGTTTGTGTGTTATTTACTGTGAAGGTGCACTTTGACAACAGATGAAGTGAGAGATTTCTACAGACGTGGAGGTCTGGAGGCCCATGAGTCCACGGATATACTGTTTCTGAGTCGAGCGGTAAGCATTTGTATACATACAGACTAATCCATTAAATCAAGAGATAACATTTTGTTTAATCTTACACTTTTTGTGGTGTTTTTTTTTTTTCATATTCACATTCTCTTTACATATGCAAAATGTTTATGAGATACAAATGTTACAAAGTCGTCAAAAACAGTACAAGTACATGAACAGTAATTTTAAAATTTCATAGTATATTATGATAAAATACTGGATTCAATGTAACTTTTTAAACTCTATTCTACAGAAAATGTTCCAATTAAATGAGCGCTCCCCCCTGTGGTCAGAGATGTGTCCTTCAGCAAAGGGTGCAGTACTGCTGTATCAGAGGGTGATGCCTGATTACTGAATTGAATCAGATACACAACCAGCTTTGAATAATTGCACAAGCAGATCATATAAACATGAGTAATTACATCATTTAAAGGAACGGTTCACCCAAAAATGAGAATCTGCTAAAAATTAACTTGGGCTATCCAAGGCATAGATGTTTTTGTTTCTTCATCAGATTTGGAGGAATGTAGCATTCCATCACTTGCTCACCAATGGATCACTTGGAGTAAATGGGTGCCGTCAGAATGAGAGTCCAAACAGTCCTTCAAGTAACGTCTGCTGCATGTTTCTAAGAAAAAAAAAATCAATTTCTTCTGGACAAAATAAAAAAGTCCATAATTCATAATAATGCTTCCTCCAAGTCTTACATCAAAATCCAGCCACATGTTTGTTCAGAGCTGTTTTGTTCTGGCTTATAAACGATGCTTGATCTGTGCAGATTTCTCTCCCGATACAGACCAGACCACTTTTTTACTGGAGGGAGGGTTATTATGCATATAAGAATCATATTTTAGCTGTAAATGACAGTTTAAAGTTAAAATGTCTTGATGGATTTGTTTCCTTTGGCTTTTTAAGATGTTAGTTGATGGACTGGAGTGGTGTGGATTATTACGTTTTTATCAGCTGTTTGGACTCTCATTCTGACGGCACCCATTCACTGCAGAGGATCCATTGGTGAGACAGTGATGGAAAGACACATTTCTCCGCACCTGATGAAGAAACAAACTCAATCTATGTCTTGGCTGGCTTGAAGGTGAATGCATTTTCATTTCTGGTTAACTATTCTTTTAACCTATTTTATGATATATCAATGACATCGGTTTTGTACAAGAGACTTGTTTGAAAAATTACAAAAATGTACATTACAAATAACAGTAGTCTTCTATTTTGTATACTGGTGGCCATTAAAAGTCTAGTAATTTTCAGAATATTTGTACAGAACTCCTTGTATTGAATACATGTGAAGTATATTTTACAGAGTTTTCTATGGAAATTTATTCTTTGTAACAGACTTTAATTTGAATAAACGGCTTTTATATTAAATTAATAAAAGTTTAAATACAAGCGACTAAGACCTTTTAATTTGATGCAAATGACTGTTTGGGATTCAGAGTGAAAATCTTTTTAAAGAAGCTTAAGCAAACACTTAGCAAGCCAAAGCAAATATTAAAATATTATCTGGAAAATATTCACATTGTAGTCCCACTATTAATGTTAGATGTAAAAAAAAAAAACTGATAATAAACATTTTCAATTCAAATTTAATAGTAGAATTTTCACAATAAATATTTTCTAAAACAGTTTTACACAGAATATTCCCATACAAGCCACAAAGAGCCAAATGTGACAAGGAGAAGCTCTGTGGAAAGATTTACACACATTTACAAAATGTTTATGAATGCATGTAGTGCAAAGAAGTAGAGATAATAAGAAATGTGTTCTTTACAGTACACTGTTCCTGTTAAAATTGAGGGCTGTCAATGAAATCATGATTCAGTGTTTACAAAGCAGAATAAAACATCAAATTCAGAACATCGCTAAAATACATTTAAAAACCCTCCATAATTGTATGATGAAGATAATAATAAAAAGATAACTGTATATATATGCAGCTTGTACATTTGGTACAACTGCTTTTGTGCCCCACAGAAAAACCCATGAGGGTGAGTACATGATGACAATGTTCTTTTTTTTTTTTTCTTTTGGATGAACTACCTGTTAAAAACAAACTGCATTCTGGTACTCAAGCGAGCTACTCATTATAAGCAATGACCTTTGTTAATGAAATTACAGACAGACTGAACCAATTATTTTTGTAAAGGTGAAGCACTGCTAATCAAAGCAAAACGCTCTGATTTAGGTTGTTTTTCCTGCTACACGAAAGTACTGGGTTTATCAGAACGCTTCCAACTAACTTGAAAATCCATAATACATGCTGCCGTAACAACTCGGGTTTTGCTCAGACAAGCTCCACTGCAAGAAAAACAAAGATTTTTTTAAATATATGCATGTTTTTCAGTGCTATTTTCCAAAAAGCCATAGACTGGCACCCATATGATTTTCTTACCTGGCCTGTGTACGGTCTGTAATAATTCCTGTATCTCTGTGGGTCACTGCTGCATCCGTAAGAGCGACCCTAAGTGTTAAATCAACATTAGATAAAGTTCTTACTAATGGGTGGACGAAGTACACAAATCAAGTACCTGAGTAAATCTACAAGTACCCTAATAAAATATTACTCCAGTAAAAATATTAAATACTCCATTTTAATTCAAATGTACTTGCTTAAAAGTACTGGATTTCTAATGTACTTAAGTATTATAAGTTAAAAGTGCAATGAATGTTTATTTTGTCATTTTAACTTGCGTTTAACAACTTCATAATATGTTTTATATAACCCTACTGCTCACAGTACTTAGTTTGGGGGGCTTGTCATACACTATCAAAATATTTAATATATTAAAATATCAATTTAGGTTACTGATACTTAATGCAGGGTTGCCAGGTCTGCAAAATTGCTAATCAAAACTAGCCCAATCATGCTTTTTCATTGTTTTTCTCTCCATCAGGGGTCTGCTTAGTTGAAATCATGATCTGAAGAGATCACTTTAACCAGCAGACTTTGAAAACAACCCATGGCAAAAGAGTAAAAGCAGCCTAATTTTGCGGTTAAACTGTGGACTTGGCATCCCTGACTTCATACAATATACTGTAAAAACAACTCTAAGAAGTTGCATAGTGAAAAAAGTACACAATTTTATTAGTTTTATATCATTTGTGACCCTGGACCACAAAACCATTCTTAAGTATCACGGGTATATTTGTAGCAATAGCCAATAATACATTGTATGGGTCAAAATTGTCGTTTTTTCTTTGTCGTAAAATGCATTGCTAAGAACTTCATTTGGACAACATTAAAGGTGATTTTCTCAATATTTAGATTTTTTTGACACCCTCAGATTCCAGATTTTCAAATAGTTGTATCTCGACCAAATATTGTCCTATCATAACAATACATCAAAGGAAAGCTTATTTATTCAGCTTTCACATGATGTACAAATCTTCAAAACTGATTCAGTTAACTGGAGACTTGCTTTGGGGTGCATTTCCCAAAAGTATCGTTAGCTAACTGTGGTGGTAAGTTCCTTTAAACACTATTGGTAACAACGGAACTTGTGACCATAGTTGCTTTTGGGAAACGCACCTCAGATCGGATCACTTGCATTAGTGAGTCATTTACTGGAGACTCCCTCTGACTGGATCATTTGAATCAGTGAGTCGTTAACTAGAGATTCGCTCTAGGGTGGGTTTCCCAAAAGCATCGTTAGCTAAATATGTGGTAAGTTCCATTAAACTCTTTTAGTAACGATAGAAGTTGCGACCATAGTTGGTTTTGAGAAAAGCAAGACCCCAGATTGGATCATTTGAATCAGTGAGTCAATTACCGGAAACTCCCTTTAACTGGATCATTTGAATCAGTTATGGAGTCGAGTCATCCAGTTCATGAATGAATCTAAAAATACTTTGTTACTTTGTCCACCACTGCTTCCTAAAGATTTAGTTTGAATATCTAACAGTGTAACATCACCACACTAACAAACTTACCTGTGCTTTCTGGGATGTATAGTATGAGCTGAACGGGCCTCCTCTCCACCCTTGAAAAATGAAAGATTGAAAATTCAATATCATGCTTTAAGATCAAGATCTCAACAATGCAACCGCAGAAGTGCAATCATCTCCTCTTACCACACTGATGAATGGGGCGGTTTTGATTTCCTTGTTTGTGTTTTTTGCGTTTGGGAGGTGTGGGTAGGAGCTGGCGAGCTTCCTCTTTATAATGCGTTAAGAGCTTCAAGGCCTCGTCGGAGCTGAGCTCCACAAACATCACCTCATCCACATGCTCTCCCTGCTCCGGCAGCGTGAAACTCACTGGAAACAGGAAGAAAGATGAAAACATCTGCTTCATGATTGTGCAGCTGTAATGTGTCTTGACACTTGTGATCGGGTCTGACCTTTGGCTTTGAGAAGAGACGTTTCCTGAAGTGCGGTGCCCTCCTGCTCTTGGCGCAGTACGAGACGTCTCTTCCACACCTCATCATGTGGAAACACCACCACTGCTTTTCGCCGGTAACCATGGAAACAGAGCATCTTGTGTCTCCGGGCAGATGGATAAATGTTGGCCTTGAAGACGAAAGCAAGAACATATTGAGTGTAAAGACAGTTGCTGAAGTTCTGGCTCCCCTTACAGTGCACACACATTCCTCACTACCTGATCAAGGATGTAGTTCTTTCTCTTGGTTGCAGCTCTTTTGATCAGCTGACTGACGCACTGAGTGGCCTGCTGCAGCATCAGCTCTCTGTGATTGGTTCCAGGAGGCTCCTATGCGACAGGAAAATAAAGAAAACAGAGGAGTGATCAATAAACATCTATGGCTTTCTATGGCTTTCCCAGTTAACAATAACACTGACATGATAGATTTTCTTACCCTCATGCAGTTTAAAATGGAGTTTGTACTCAGAAGATTGTAACCTTTTTTTGGGTTCTGGATCATGTGATCCTGAGCCCAGTGAGTCTTACCGGAACCCGGCAAACCAACCATCATCAACACCTGAGAGATAAAGAGGGCGATCGTGAGAGAATTCGTACGTCTTCGCACTAACAATATTCATCCTGATGTTTAATTTTGTTAGGGTTTAACACGCTTTCCTACCTCGCATTCACTTTTAGATGCTGTCGGCAAAAGCGCACGAGTCCTTTGACCAGGAGGAAGTGAGAGCAGTGTGCAGAAACCAGCAGGAAAAGGATGCCAGGGAGTGTCTGGGTTGAGATTTACGGAAACCGAACAGTTTTTGCAAAGCACGTGGGGATAGAGGGCTTGGCCTCCAAGAGTAGAAGAGTTCAGGTGAAAGGCCACTCCAA
The DNA here is from genome assembly GCA_012976165.1 of Labeo catla. Taxonomy (NCBI): domain Eukaryota; kingdom Metazoa; phylum Chordata; class Actinopteri; order Cypriniformes; family Cyprinidae; genus Labeo; species Labeo catla. Next base: position 400,819 of record VONZ01000128.1, read on the forward strand.
GAGAACGTCCATTCTTGTGAAATGAAAGCTTCGCCTCTCCTGTCTCACTGATAAACTGGATAAGTAATAGATATGAATCAATAAGGAACCTGAATGCAATTTGCTGAAGATGTATTCAAACTAAAAGCCTTTCCACACCGAGCGCGTGAGGAAGATTTTATTAACTAAAATATATAGGAATTTTGTATAATTATAATTCTACCCTATATGTTGCTGGGCAAGCACATCCTGTGTTGTTGTAAGAAGCCATAAGTATGGAAAAATAGACAAGCCCATATGATTAATTTTTGGGCCCCACTGGCAGAGCTGTATCTCATATTATTTTAGGGGCCACTAAGAGGCCGTTAAGGAAAACCATCTGTTTCCCATGATAAGTGTTTACCTAAGGGACCCCTGCCCCAATGATTTAGGTTGACATGCTTACGTGCAAAGACCACTATATAACGCTGTCTCAACCAAGTAAAGATCAGTTCTCTATAGACAACTCGGCTTGATTGTTTCGGCAATAAAGTCTATCTTTTGGCATCAAAACCCGAGACTCAAGAGTAATTCTTTGACGGGGAAAAGGGGAAACCACAACACGCGATGTATAAACGCGAGGCTAATCACGACAAATGTTGCCTTCGTGCCGAGCGCGAACCGATTCTTCGCCTTCTGCTAATTCTCGCCTTCACACTAGGTGGTGTCGACCAACAATGCATTTTTCCCTAGATATGTATCTTGAATATGGATTTAACATAGTCCGCTGCTCAATATACAGCATTAATTTAAGATTAAAAAAAAAAGTTTGGTTCTACATCAGAAACACAAACTATCTATAATGCTTACAAGAAAACATCTTAAAATATAAATGGAAGTAGAATTAGCATCATTCCACATTTGAAAATGTATGTAATTATTAATGTATTTGCTTAAAACCTACTTTAATCCATGGAGTGCTTGTGATAACTTTTGATTGTGATCTATAGTTGATTTTGATTCTATAATAGACAGACATGCACTTTTTGTGTGTTTAATAACGCCACACTGCTTATTGTCATAAACATCCTTTATTGTTATAAAAATACCATGAGCTGCATACAAAACGCATGCAGAAAATATTTCATATATATATATATATATATAAATAAAACAATCATATGTCTATTTGCTTTCATATTTAATTTGTAGAACAGTAGAAAAATGTTTCACTCAATTTTTTTTTTTTTAATACGAAGATCTAGAGTGAACAGAAGGAAATGGACAGTGTTCTCCTCCAGATTCACATAATTCAGAATTAATAGAAATTATATTAAAGGAGAAGTCCACTTCCAGAACAACTAGTCACATATAATGTAGTCACCCCCTTGTCATCCAAGATGTTCATGCCTTTCTTTCTTCAGCTGTAAAGAAATTGTGTTTTTTGAGGAAAACATTTCTGCATTTTTCTCCATATAATGGACTGATATGGTGCCCCAAGTTTGAACTTCCAAAAAGCAGTTTAAATGCGGCTTCAAATGATCCCAAATGCAGTTGTAAACGATCCCAGCCGAGGAAGAAGGGTCTTATCTAGCGAAACGATCGGTTGTTTTCATAAAAATAATACAATTTAAATACTTTTTAATCTCAAGCGCTCGTCTTGTCTTGCTCTCCGTGAACTCTGTGTATTCTGGCTCAAGACAGTTAGGGTATGTCGAAAAACAATCATATTTTCTCCCTCAACTTCGTCCTATATCGCCGTTTTACCTTTTTAGTTTGCATGTTCACTTTGCAAAACTGGGTCGGTACTTCTGCAGCGCCACCACTCTATGCAGCAGCAGTTGCTGTGGCCATGTGATGTAATTCTGAAATCTTATTGGACGGCCTGTGTTTTCGCTTTACGAAACTGAAAAGATTTGTCGGACTGGTTGGTAAAAAAAAACCATTCGCATTTTCGGTGCACGAAAGTTCGCGGTCTATGTGGAAGCATCCATAGTCATTTGTTGTTTTATTCCAGCGCGTCATCGCGTCTGATATTTGTTTTCCTTTTTGCACTCAGTGTGGAAAGGCCTTAAGGCCATACAAGTTGTAGATGAGTTTTTTTATCAGCTGTTTGGACTCTCATTCTGACAGCACCCATTCACTGCAGAGAATCCATTGGTGAGCAAGTGATGGAATGAATCATTTCTCCAAATAAAATTAAGAACCAAACTCATCTACATCTTGAATGGCCTGAGGGTGAGTACATTTTCAGCAATGTATGAACTATTGATGAACTATTCCTTTAACCCAAAAGCTAAAGAACATATGCATATTTTGACCTACTTCTGTACAATTACTTGTGAAACTTACTGCATAGCATCCAATGACATCTCCTTCTGTAAAAGGCTCACCAAACACCTCTTCCTTTTCTCCAGTTACTATCCTTCCCCGTCCATCGAAACCATATGACAGCTCCACCTCGCCTGAGAAAACAAAAACCAAGAATTTACACATGTATATTTTAATTTGATAATAACACTGATTATTAGTGCTTACAATGTTTTTAAAAAAAATTAAGTACATTTTAAAAAAAAAATGTTAGAAAAAAAATGTTTAAAAAAAAAAATTAGTGTTATACACTATCTATAACAGGATCCTCAACGCTTTTATTTTTTAAATTTCTATCATCTTTATAATGATCAAAACGCTTGAGGTCTGTAACACAATTTATTTTCACCTAGCTGAAGGCTTGTGTTGTCCACAGACCAGCCCACTCTGAGCACATGTAGATCCGGGTCAGAGCTCGTGTCTAATGCAGGTGCCGACAGTCGCTTCACAAACTGGAGATCCAAAAAAGGAAAAATGCACCAAAGGTGCCATTTAATTAATTTGTTTTGTTGCTGTACAAAACATGTACAGAATTCAAACCTCAAGTTCACACCTTGGCTTCGAATCCGACCTTCCCTTGACAAAATCCGTGCGTCATCCTGCACCCTGACCAAAGAAGAGGGAATTTCTCCCAGAAGAGCGGCTGACCGCTGCTTCCATCAGAGTCCACCTCAAAATGCAGGTCACAGTTATCTGAAAAACACAAACACAGCGTTTCTGAGAACAGACTTTCATCTCAAATCAAATGACTTATTCAGTATCTGAGCATGTATTGGATCTTGATGAATTTACAGGAATCCAGTCGAACGTCGTCAAAGTCTATTTCCGCTTCTTCCTCAGGCTCCGGTGGCAGCTCTGGTGTTTTAGCTCTGAGGAAAAACAAGTCAGAAGGAAATAAATGTTAGAAATGTTCAAATCTGTTTTGTAAGACCTGTTTAGTGTCAGTAAGATTTAATTTAGCAAGGGCGCATTCAATTTAGTTACATAAAATGTTGCAAACAGTGTTAGGTAGATTACTTAGAAATCTGTTACTGATTATAAATTATATGACAGAATTGTAGTTGGTAACAGTCTGGATTACACATTAGGTAATGTAGTCTGATTTAAGATTGCTTCTGACCTAACTTGTTCATCACTTAGAGTATTATGATTACTGTGAGACTGAGATTATACCAAACTGATTCAAACAAACAACAAAGAGTCAAGTAACTGTAATCTAAAAAATAATCAATTTTTACTTTTTTTATCTTAACTTTTGCAATTTGATTTTGCAATTCAGAATATATATATACTTCTTACCCAGCACTGTTTACAGAATATATATATATTTAAAATAAATGCTGTGAATTTTAAGATTGATCAGAAGTGTTTCTTATGCATGAAAATCATCATATTAGAATAATTTCTGAAGGATCATGTGACACTAAAGTCTGGAGTAATGATGCTGAAAATTCAGCTTTGACTCATAGGAATAAATGATATTTCAAAATATGTTCAAAGAGAAAACAGTTCCTATTAAATGCTATAATATTTTGGAATTTTACAAAGAAATGCAGCCTTGGTGAGCATAAGTCATGGTGGAGTACGCTGGAAATTCTATGTCTTTTGACATACCTTGAAAGTACAAGCGCTTGCACTTTCTACAGATGGATAATCAATACCTGTTGTAATGAATGTCCTCTTTGAACTCGTAATAATCTCTGCCTCTCTCCTCATAAGGCCTCTTCAGTTCCCTGCTTTCCTCTGCGGTGGAGTCTACCATCTCAGGTTTATTTGACAGTCTATCGAGCACTGCTGGAGTGAACAGTCATTGTTTTATCATCTTACTTTAATTTTATTATATGATAAGCAAGAAGCACTATTTTAATTGTTCTCTAAATGTGACTTACACTGCTCTTGCTGCTGTGGTGCTTCTGGCTCTGAAAAGGCCAAGACTGATGATGAGCATCCTGACTCTGCATCCTCTGTAGCAGCGGTTGCCACGGCGACGGGATGCAGAGCGGCGGCTGAATGCTGTGGATTCGTCTGCTGTTTTCTGTCCTCTCCACATCTAACGGCCTCTTCAGTCCTAGCGGTCCGCTGCTCTGCGATGGCTCCTGGGGCAGTGCAAGAACACAGCTGAACTGGGTCAGTCTGTGTACTTTGATCAGTATACGCGTTCATGCTCTTTTTAGGAGGACTAGTGCATACTGGAGACTGCGTCCTAACACACTGCACAGATTCCGGGGAGTGAGACTTTAGCGGCTCTTCTGCAGGCTCCATACTCGTCGCTTCACTAACATTTCCCTCCTCATCTCCACTTTTGGTGGGTTCAACACCGGCTTCGAACGCAGAGATCAGCCGAACCACCAACTCGGCCTTCAGGCCTTTTGAGTCCAGTCCTCGTTCCGTTAACATAGCACGCAACTCGGCCACTTTCAGCCTTTTTACTTCCGCCAACAGCATTTTCAACAAGACCTGTCAATTCCACATTAAAATCAAAAAGCTTACACACGCTGTATATTGTTATTTAGTAAAATTTGATAAGTTAGGCGGACTCTTTAAACTTATTGGGAATTTTCTCACCCACAACCCAAAACACACGACCCGCTGTAAAGAATTCAAGAGAATAGACTGAACGCTGATTGGCTACCGAGAGGTCGCTGATCGTTGATTGGTTATCAGCAGTGACGTAGGCCGACTCTTTTTCCACGAGTCGGTTCTTTTGAACTGTTTTAAAGAACAAATTAAAATCGATTCGGTAGTTACGTCTTTACATTATATCGCTGTTTATCTCGTGCTTTAAAATATTCCAAACAAATAATAAATAGGTCCACAATGATGTTTATTACAGTTTCAAAGTTAAGTTGATTTAATAGGAGAGTTTATTGTAATTTTATGTATTTCAGTTCAACTGGTTGCAGCCATGAGTAGACCGAATCTTTTCCGCGAGTCGGTTCTTTTGAACAGTTTGTTTCAAAGAACCGATTGAAAACGATTTAGTGGTTACGTCTTTACGTAATATGGCTGTCTTTCTCATGCTCTAAAACTGTCCAATCACGCCATAAATATGCTCATAATGATGTTTATTACGATGTAAAATTTAAGTTGATTTAATAAGTGTTTTATTGTACCCCTCATGAAAATTAACCACTGTTTCACTGTAGTAAAAGCACAGTAACCATGTTTTTTTGTGTATTGATTACCATTTGTATAATCACAGTTTTACTTTAAATACCATGGTTAAACTATGATTAGTGTAGCAAAACTTTGGTTATATTTGTGGTTACCATGGTTTAACTATAGTAACCATGTTTTTTTGGGGGGCAAAACCATGGTTAATTGTCGTAAGGGTAATTTTATGCATTTCAGTTCAACTTGTTGCAGCCATTAGTAGACCGAATCTTTTCCGCGAACCGGTTCTTTTGAACAGTTTGTTTCAAAGAACCAATTAAAAACGATTCAGTTGTTAGCTCTTTACATAATATCGCTGTCTAAAACATTCCAGTCACACCATAAATAGGCCAGTAATGATGTTTATTACAGTTTAAAATTTAAGTTGAATCAATAAGTGTTTATTGCAATTTTGTGTAGTTCAGTTCAACTTGTTGTTGCCATGTTTTAGCACCAAAAAGTAATTTAGAACTTAAATATAGTTTACATTATTTGTTTGAGGGATTTTGCACGTTTTAATAAAGTGCAACTCATTACAACCAGCTTTATAAAAATAATATTTAAGTCGTAAATATATTTCCGTGATTTTTTTTTTTAATTCATAACAATTGTACTAACTGTAATAATTGCCCATCAGTCAAAAGATCCGAAGCAGAAAAATGATTCTTTCACGAATTGGACGTCACTAGTTACTGCTGACTTGCCCTGCCCTCCGATGCCACATTTTTATATTTTTATTAAACAGTACCAGATTATTCTTCTCTTTTTTAGCATGCAGCAACTATATTTTCTTCCAGAATAAATCTCTCTTCACGCAGTCGATTGTTGTCAGAGAAAGCAGATTTATGACTTGTACACTATTGGTCAATCCGGGAGGTCAGAGGTTGATATGTAAATATCCAACATGGCGGCGCCCGTAGATGACATGTTTTCTCGCTGCGTGGATCCTGCCAAAGCCAGTAATAACGTGGAGGTTCGATTTATCGATAATGTCAAGGTATGCAACAGCAACGCAATGATAAAGACGCATCCTCCTCAAACAATATAGCTCGCTTGTTTTTTATCAAGCGGTTTAGCTTTGATTGTGCTGCTCGCACCCCTCCCAAATCAGCCGGCTTATTCTCATCTCATGCCAGAACCTGCTGATCAAAGAGATGTAGACAATCCAAAATATGCAAAATGTGACAAATAATCACATGCATGTTCTCTGAAGGACATGTATTTTTAAACTTGTTTCTCCAATTATATGCTATTTTGTAATTATTGAATTATTTCTCCCCAGGGCAAAGGATTATTCGCCAAAAGGCCTTTCAAAAAGGGCGACGCTATTTTTATTGAGCAGCCTCTAGTCTCATCTCAGTTCTTGTGGAATGCCTTGTACAAATACAGAGGTGAGAGCATAGGTTCTTTACCATTTATACATCATATCTTGTGATAAAGGACGTTCTAAATATTTCTTAGTGCCTCACTTTGAGACCCTGGAATGTCAGAATTATTTCTAGTTTATATATTTATAATGTATTTATTCTCCCCTTTGTTTAGCATGTGAGTACTGTCTGCGTGCTCTGGAGACAGCAGAGGAGAACGCCAGGCGGTTGAGTGGTCTGCCGGCTCTTAGTCTGCCTCACCCTGAGCTCTGTAAAGTGCGGCCGGATCGACACAAGACCTGTCCACAATGTCAGGTACACACGGTGTTGGGAAGATTACTTTGGAAATGTAATAGGTTGCAGGAAATGTAATAGAATATGCTACTCTGTATAAAATATAATAAGTAGTTTAACTATTTTAATTACTTTATTAAAGTAATGTAACTTCATTACATTTGATTACTTTGCTAAATTTAAATGTTCTGAATTTTCTAAACTCTTGATCATTTTCAAACTTTTAAAGCAGGCAGAGTGAACTGATTACTGTGAGACTCTTAAGATCCTTCATCACTTGGTTTAAGATAATAATTTAATTTTAAAGCACAGCCACCACAAAATCTTGTTTCTTGCATTTTATGATGTTGGAAAAAAAAGAATACGTTTTCTTTCTCTTTGCTGTTTTATATCAATATAATATGTTAAATGGGATGTTTAAAACAAAGCAGATAAAAAAGTAATCTAAAAAGTAGTCAGAATACATTACCTAAAATAATAACCTAGATTATGATACTAACTACAGTTTTCATCATGTGTAATGTGTAAACAATAATGGATTACAATTTGTAAGTAATCTACTCAGCTCTGCAGACTACTTGCATAAAATGCAAAAAAGTCTTAGTAAGATTATCTTTAAAGGCTTAGTCTTATAATCTCAATTGTAGTTTTTATTGCAGTGCAGTACAGTGATTATTCATAGCCTGATGTATCATATGTGACCCTGGACCACAAAACCATATGTCATAAGGGTCAGTTTATACAGCTGAATAAATAAGCTTTTTGAGGTATGGTTTGTTAGGATAGGACAATATTTGGCCAAGATGCAACTATTTGAAAATCTGGAATCTGAGGGTGCAAAAAATTGAGAAAATCACCTTTAAAGTTGTCCAAATGAAGTTCTTAGCAATGCATATTACTAATCAAAAATTAAGTTTTGATAAATTTACGGTAGAAATTGGGGAATATGGTCTTTGCTTAATATCCTTTTGATTTTTGGCATAATTTCGACGCATACAATGTATTAAGCAATCTAGAATATGGTCATGCAGAATAAGGCATTAATATGTGCTAAGAAACAGCCAATATGCTAATAATATGCATGCTAGTTAATAGTGAGAATTGGTCCTTAAAGTAAAGTGTTACCAAAAGTTATTCTTGTTTACTTTATAAAAAAACCAAAAAGATTTTACATCAAACAGACACGTACCACAACATGTTACTGGACATTTTACAATTATACTAATATGCCTTTTACTTGCTAAACATAAACAATAATTATGACTAAATATATACCACAATCATCTCAAATACTAAAAAGTATTGCACTTAACACCAAACATTATTGGGACAAAAAATGATTATGCATTTTGATCATAATTATACAGGGAGACCAGAAATAAAAATATAACACATTAATAAATAAATAAATATCCTGAATATGCTCTCCTAAGGATGAAGCTGATCCTGTAGGAGTGTCATGCTCCAGCCTCATTAAAGATGTATTAAAGATATGATGTCGGTTATGATACTGTAGGCATTATAGGGTTAAAACATTTTGTTTAGCTCACAGTAACTCAATCAAAGTTAGGAAGCACAAGGATGTTCTTAAGTCACGATGACCTGCAAAATCTGTACTCTGAAGGTCGGAATGTAAAAAGTATGTTTTCTCATTGGAAACTGAATTAGAGTAAAATTATTCTGTTTTAATAGTGCTTGAGCAAATTCCTCCAGAAAATAATTGGGTAATTAAGTACAAATAGTTGAGTACTTTTAAGCAGAGCCTGCTAATGTGCTTTCGGAAGTAGTGCGTGACTCAGCCTGAATCATGGACTCGATGTGCGTTCACTTCAGGTGATGTACTGCAGCGCTGAGTGCCGGCAGGCCGCATGGGAGCAGTACCACAAGGTCCTGTGCCTCAGCCAATCTCACGACGATCCGGATCATCCGGTTAACAAGCTGCAGGATGCATGGCGGTAAATGCTCTCGTATACTGAAAGTATTATGCAGAACATTTGATAAGTATTGCATTTGCTTGCTTTGTCAGTATTTGATTGCTTTTGTTTGAAGGCCGTTGGTGCAGAAAGCTTGAAATATGTGACTCATTTTTTGCATATTATCCAGGAGCGTGCACTACCCTCCGGAAACTTCCAGTATCATGATAATGGCAAGGATGGTGGCCACCATCAAGCAGGTTATTTCCTCTTTATTGTTCTAAGTAAGAGGATTGTTTACATTAATTAATTTTTAGTAAGTATGGAAGCTTGTTTCCGCCATTGGATAAAAATAAAAAAAGTTAATTCTGACTTAGATATAAACCCACACTTGTAAGAAAAGTCATTTTTTCTTTAGAATGAACTAACTCGCAGCTGCCAGTTCATATCTCACAATTCTGAGAAAAGAAGAATTAAAATAAAAAGTCAATTGCATTTTTAATTTTGTATTCAGTGGTGGAATCTGTGTTCCATAAATAAGTGTGAAATAACTGGTAAGAATAAGTTTTCGTTGCTTTTCCAGGCTCAAGATAAGGAACGCTGGCAGAGGTTGTTCTCTAATTTTTGTAGCCGTACAGCAAATGAAGAGGAGGAAATAGTTCATAAATTGTTGGGAGACAAGTTTCAGGTAAATTCTATTATCCTCACTCTTTATTTGTACAGTACTGTCAAGTTGATGATTTCTACAATCCAGAGTATTGATTCACATCTTTATGCCCCAAAATACAGTGGTGTTGTTTTTAAATCAGGGACAGCTGGCGTTGCTGCGTAATCTCTTTACCACAGCGCTGTATGAGGATCGTCTGAGTCAGGTCAGACTCGCATTATCTGTCTGTCTGTCTTTAATAATTTAATTAAAAAGCAAAAGGATCATATAAACGTTGAATGAATATACATTACGGTACAAAAATTTGGGGTTGGTAAGATTTTAACATTTTTCGAAAGAAGTCTCTTCTGCATTTATTTGGTCAAAAATACTGCAAAAACATAATATTGTAAAATATTATTACTAATATGGCTATTTTCTGTGTGTTTAGATTTAAAAATGTAACTGATTGCTGTGATCAAAGCTGAATTCTTCTCTGAATTCTAGTCTTTAGTGTCACATGATCCTTCAGAAATCATTCTAATATGCTGATATGCATATATATATATATATATATATATATATATTTATTTATATATTTATTTATTTATTTATTTAAACATTTATATTATATCTAAATATAGATTTGTGTATGTGTGGAAACTGTAAGACTATGAATTTTTTTTTCAGGACCCTTTGAAGAATTAAAAATAATTCCTTTGTACCAAATACAGTTCTTTACTGTCACTCTTGATCAGTTTAATGCATCCTTTAAAAAAGTATTCATATCTTTAAAAAAAAAAAAATGTTAACACTTTACAATAAGATTCCATTTGTTAAGATTAGTTACATTAGCTACATTAGTTAACATGAACTAACAATGAAAAATAGTTTTAAAGTATTTATGCTAACACTTTACAATAAGGTCTCAGATGTAAACATTAGTTAATACTTGAACTAACAATGAACAATATATTTATTACAGTATTTATTAACCTTTGTTAATGTTAGTTAATGAAAATAATCATTAACTATTAGTTCATGTTAATTCACACTGCATTACCTAATGTTAACAAACACAACTTTTGATTTTAATAACATAAAATTAACTAAGATTAATAAAAGTTCTTAGTTCATGTTAACTCAGGTAGTTAACTAATGTTAACTAATGAATCTTATTGTAAAGTGTTACCATGTTAGTTAATAAAAATATTCATGTTAGTTCACAGTGCGTTAACTAATGTTAACACATACGTTTTTTTTTAAATAATGTATTAGTAAATGTTCAACATTAACTAAGGTTAATAAATGCTGTATAAGCATTGTTCATGTTAACTAATACAGTTAACTAATTTTAATAAATGAAACCTTATTGTAAAGTGTTACGGCATTTTAATCATCTTAATATTAATTTCAGCATTTACTAATGCAATATTAAAATCAAAAATTGTATCTAATGGTATTTAATGGACCTGAGCTAACATGAAAGGTTTTCATTTCTGTAAAAAAGGTTTTTATTTATCAGCCTTACTGACTGATGTTTTAGTGCATTTCCTGCAAACGTGGAAAAAATAAAGAGTCTCATTGAAATATGTGCAGTTTCACATGACCAGTGCAAATTGTCACATGACTAGAGCTGTTTGTTTCCTGTTTGCACAATGAGAAAATGACTGCGTCAAAGCTCCAAAACAAAAGGCTAGTAAAATATAAGTATGTAAATACAGCAAAAAAGTTAATGTAGGTTAATGCATTAACTAATGGGACCTTATTGTAAAGCATTATCCAAAAATCATACTAATCCTAATATCTAAGGCTAGTGCATATTTTATTTAATACAATATCAGAAAAAAAGAAAATGTCAAATTTATTGACAAGGCTTGATACTGACTTTTCATACAAGTAACTAACACTAGGGGGAGTTACAACCTGTTAATTGGTCAAAGAGGCTTGAATTTGCATAAATACTGTTTGATATATCTGCAGTCTATCACTACTTTTCACCAATGTGATGCCTGAACAGTGTAAATAAAATAAAACTGTTTTTTCTTCTAGTGGTTCACCCCAGATGGTTTTCGCTCTCTATTTTCACTTGTTGGGACCAACGGTCAGGGCATTGGCACCAGGTAATATCCGCTCAATACAAACAATCACTTCATGTTATCATGCAAGTGTGCAGTAGAGTAACATTTCTCTGATGTGATGGATGTGTGTGTGTGTGTGTGTGTGTGTGTGTGTGTGTGTGTGTGTGTGTAGTTCTCTGAGTCAATGGGTTCATCGCCAGCTGGAGCTTCCCAGCCAGCAGAGGGAGCAACTGGACGCTTTTATCGACCAGCTGTACAAGGACATCGACAAAGGTCATTTTTCTTTAGACTCCCACCTGTTTATAGAGCTCAGCCCCTCACGCATTGATCTGTATACCTGCGCCGATTGAATCCATCTCCGCGTTTGACATCTGGTTCCTCAAGCGCGGCTGAGACAGAGACACACATTTTACCACTTAGACGGCCATCGATCTGTGTAAAATATTATTGTTTTGTGCAAAAGTGTGAAATAAATCCAAAAGATGAAAGGCTTTCATAGATCATTCTTTTCTTTTGCAGAAACCGGCGACTTCCTGAACTGCGAGGGCTCCGGCCTTTTCCTGCTGCAAAGCTCTTGTGAGAACCGTCTTTATTCATATTGGCACGTCTTTCGGTTTGTACAGCTGTGATGTTTTAATTTTACACGCGAGTTGACTTTGAGTAGCCAAAATTAGGTCCGCTTAACAAATGAGGCCTGTCTTCTTGCCCCACAAAAAGAGAAGTGAAGATTTATGACGGCTTCCTGCGTTCTACAGGTAACCACAGCTGCGTTCCCAACGCGGAGGCATCTTTCCCCGACAATAACTTCCTTCTCCACCTCAGCGCCCTCAGCGACATCAGCCCCGGAGAGGTCAGAGGAACATGTTGGATAATAGATGCTAAGCTGAGGCTCGTAATATTCTAAAGCCTTGAGTGTTTCATTGTCGGTAGGAATTACAGTCTAGACTCTGAAAATCGGAGCAGTTTTGGCAGCTTGTCACATAGATTGAAAAGGCCTACATCTGCCTTCCTTCATGCTGGAGAGGTAGAGTGCTATGTTTACCTCGCACAGACTTATTTTTTAATAGGTTTGTTTATCTGAATTATATTAGCCAGTGGATGACAGCTTATTGTGAATTTGTAATAGCTTTCAGTGTCAAATTCACATTGTAGTTAACAAAGAGTGTTATGAATGTTTACAAGGTTGCCTAATGACAAATTTGTTTAAATGGTGACCATTTGTTTGCAAAGTAGTGTGCCACTCAGAACTGATTGCTTTTTAAATTCAAATTCGGTTAATTTGAGGTGAGCTAGCAAACAGGATGTGGAATTGCAAGAAAGTTGAGAAAAATGTTAATGTGCCTTTTTTTTTTTTCTGGGGAACAAAAATGTAGATAAACTACCGTTCAAAAGTTCGAGGAAGTAATACTTTTATTTAGTGAGAATGCATTGAGAAAGTGGCATTAACGAGTTTTTTTAATGTTACAAAAGATAATATTTTAAAATATAGCTGCAAGCAGCAATTAAGAGGCCAAGACAAAGAAGGCAAGACCAGCTGCATCAATGAGCGAATAAAGACGTATTTATTATTTTAAGCAAAACGGCTGAAAAATCAAATGCAATCACTATTAATATGATTGAAAGATTTATCACTGATAACCAGTAGGTGTTGCTGTTAAGAAATTGATGTCTTGTGGTCAGTGTGAGGTGACAGTGGCACAAATAAAGTTTGGTGTCAGTATGTCAAAGCTTTGCAAAGATAAAGTCTGAGATGTAGTCTAGCATCATGCCTCAGATTTGTTGCTTTGCTACACAAAAATGGTTTTGTCTATCAACCTGAAATCCATTACTTTTTGTCAGCACAGTCTGAAGATGATCTGGCCTGATTTTGGTGAAATTTGGAAAAATGTTAAAGGAAGAATTTGGAAAAAGTAGGTTTTCAACATAAAATGGCAGACAGAAAGTTCGACCGACTACGCCAAAATTTCTATCCATGTTCTCGGCATGACCAGTTTAATTAATTAAATAAGCTAATGCAGTCAAAAGTTATTCGCATTTTTGGAAATTTTATTATTAATGGTTAATGAATGATTTATTACTTTTGACCAGTAGGTGGCGCTGTTATCCAATTGATGTGTTGTGGTCAGTGTGAGGTGACAATGGCACACACAAAGTTCGGTGTCAATATGTCAAAGCTTTGCAGAGATACAACCTCAGACGCAGTTTGGCATGATTCCAGCAAATTCGTTGATGTGTTAAACGATAGCCGTTTTGTATATCGACACAAAATCTATAACTAATTGCCAGCATGGTCTGAGGATCATCTGAGCCAAATTAGGTAAAAATCAGGCCAATGGTCTAGGAGGAGTTTGAAAAAGTAGGTTTTCGACATAAATCAAAATGGCAGACAGGAAGTTCGGCTGACTATGGCAAAATTGGTATTTATGTTCTCGGCATGACCCAAGGAATAACTTGAGACCAGTTTAATTACAATAGGCTAATACAATCAAAAGTTATTAGCATTTTTGGAAATTGTATTATTGTTGGTTAATGAATGGTTTATTGCTCTTGACCAGTAGGTGGCACTGTTACCAAATTGATGTGGCGTGGTCAGTGTAGGGTGACAATGGCGCACACAAAGTTTGGTGTCAATATATCAAAGCTTTGCAGAGATACAGCCTCTGAAGCAGTTTGGCATGATTCCAGCAAATTCGTTGATGTGTTAAACGATAGCTGTTTCCTGTATCGACACTTTTTATCAACTTTTTGCCAGCTTGGTCTAAAGATCATCTGAGCCAAATTTGGTGAAAATCAGGCCAGTGGTCTAGGAGGACTTTGACAAAGTAGGTTTTCAACATAAAATGGTGGGCAGGAAAGTCTGTGTGATCCTGAAGACGTCACGATGTCACGAGTTTCGTGACAATCGGTCTTTGTCAGTCACGTGCGTTTATTATGTGTGACGTCACCGAGGCGCCATTTTGAAGGTATCGTTGCATTGAGCAGTGAACTTAAAGTATACAGAGCCGTAAAGTAAAGACCGTTTAAATCATCATACTGGAGAAACAAAAGCAAACCAAGTAGATATGGGACCGAGATAATCTCAGCAGAAGTTTTAGGAACCTTAACTTATATAATTTGTCATTAACAATTAACACTGATCCATATTAACGTTACCTGACCGCAAAAAGTTGAGTGCTGCCGGTGTTCAACCTCGTTGGAAATATGACGTGCTCTTGTTTACGGTATAAAAACGCATATTATTTACTTACAAATACACTTATGTTCTGTTTTTGTCTACCATTGATTTGCACATTCCCTTATACCATTAATACCATTAAACTTTACCCTGTTTGTTCAAAATTTTTTTGACTGATAACAAGTACTAATAAGGAGTCAATCAAAAACACATTTATGAAAATGTCATTATACATACTTTATTATAAATGCAACACTGTGTTAAAAATCAGCTTAAAAATGCAAACAGAAGATGTGACAAGCATGATGAACATCAACATACTGCTAAGTGGACACAGTGCAAGTACTACAAAGAAAGCTGAATAATAATAAAATGAAAATAAATAATACAATTAATAATATTAATAATAATGTGGTAATGATTTAATGCTTCTGCCAAACATTTCTGATGACCCTTTCTACATGGATTCTTGCTAGATGATCTGCCAAATAATTAATAGTTCGTAGGTAGAACACTTTCTGGCACACACTTTTACACTGAATGGATTCTCTGTGAAAATCTCAAAGCAGGGATAATTTTGTGCCTGTAACAGTTGTATAAAACAGTGTTCATGCAGGCAGATCCAATCTGAGGTGCATGAAGTTAACAGAAGTATTTAAAATGAAGTGAGAATTTCCCTTATGTCTGACATGAAAAGCAGTCAGTTTTCTTCTGTGTACACACAAGTTACATTCAGTTTGTGGCATCGAGAGGTGTCTTGTGAAGTCGACTATCTCCTCCAGCCTCGTGGGTCATTATCTCAGCTGGCCGCAATGTGTTTTTTTTTTCTTACAGTTTAGTCACACCAACCTATACGAAATACAGAAATACATTAAAAATAAAAATATTAAAAATGTATTTTAGTTTGGTATTCAGTTAAGTATTTAGTTAAGAATTTCAGTAGTGAAATAAAATAAATTTCTACACCTATGCATAAAACGATTGCGTGACATTGCATGGTACATGACGCGTTTCTGCTCCCTGGCTGTCTGGTTCATTGGTTTAAAAACCTGCTTTTCATTCTTAAGGTATTGTTTTCGTTATAATGTACTGATTCAAATTAGTTATCAATAATAATTATTTTACCACTAAGCTTATATGCTCTCACGTATGAACAGGCAGCATCTGTGGTGAGGGGACGGCGCCGGCGCAACCATCAAACATTTTTAAAAGGAATCCGGCACCACGTTCCTGACCGCATCACTGTCCTTACTGGGTGCTTTTAGGGAATATTTGCATTTATCCACACTTGTCATTAGGCCGTATACCTGCACTACACCACTGAATAGCATTGATATCCCAAAACAACATGTGGATATAACGTTAGGTACTAAAGACAATAGAGAATAAGCACATACTAAAAAATCGCTTACTT
Source organism: Labeo catla (assembly GCA_012976165.1). Taxonomy (NCBI): domain Eukaryota; kingdom Metazoa; phylum Chordata; class Actinopteri; order Cypriniformes; family Cyprinidae; genus Labeo; species Labeo catla. Next base: position 417,190 of record VONZ01000128.1, read on the forward strand.
ACCTTTATGAAAATGTGAAGGGCAAATATGATGATTTTGCATATCACCGCTGCTATGCAGGCCATCCGACGCTTCTTCGTTATTTCCGCTGCATGTTGTCTAATGTTTCCTTCAAGTAGGAGACCTAAAATATCTTTCCTCGTGGTCAGTTTTTAACCTTTTCTGTCGTGTAATTGACCATCGCTGACTTTAACACAACAAAAACGTACCATTTTGAAGCAAATCAAAAAAACAATTCTGCAACTACAGAACACCTTGGCTTTGATACCTTACAAATGGCAGCGGTACCCAAAATGCAATTCGATTCTTGTGAGTGTGACGTCACCTGACAAAGACTGATACGGCAATGCATTTGTAAAATATGTCAGACACCCAAAATGGCTGGCATGGGAAAATTGGGTGTGGTTCACCTTGGCATGCTCCGCTGAATAGAAAGAGAAAGAGACCAGTTGTGATTTTTGGCCAAACCGTTCAGTTTAAAGCTATAAGCAAAAATAGCCTTTTTTCATATCTCCTGACCACTAGGTGGCACTGCTACGAAACTGTGCAGGTAGCATCAGGTCATGCTTGTTATAACACACACCAAGTTTGGTCTCAATATGCCAAACTGTTGCGGAGATATAGCCTCATGTCCATTTTTGCATGCTTTTCGTCGAGTTCATTCACACGTTATTTGAGAACAGTTTGACTAATCAACTTAAATTCCATACATTTTTGCCAGCATGGTCTGAAGATGATCTGAGCCAATATTGATAAAAATTAGACAAACCGTCTAGGATGAGTTTGAAAAAGTAGGGTTTTCCAAAATAAGTGCTGTTCTTTTGAACTTTCCATTCATCTGTGAATCCTGAAAAATGAAATGTATCACAGTTTCACTAGGTGGCACTGCTACAAAACTGTGCAGGTAGACTCAGATCATGCTTGTTATAACACACACAAAGTTTGGTCTCAAAATGCCAAACCGTTGCGGAGATATAGCCTTGCGTCCATGTTTTGCGTGCTTTTCGTAGAATTCGTTTGTGCGTTATTCGAAAACATTTTTTTCTAATCAACCTTAATTCCGTAACTTTTTGCCAGCGTGGTCTGAAGATGATCTGAGCCAATTTTGGTGAAAATGAGACAAACAGTCTAGGATGAGTTTGAAAAAGTAGGGTTTTCAAAAATAAATGCTGTTCTTTTAAACTTCCTATTCATCAAAGAATACTGGAAAATAAAAAGTATCACCGTTTCTACAAAAACGTAAAGCAGCGCAACTGTTTTTAACATTGAGTATTGATGCTGAAAATTCAGCTTTGATCACAGAAATAAATTACATTTTAACATTCACATAGAAAACGGCTATTTTGAATTGTAATAATATTTCACAATTTTACTGTATTTTTAAATGCACATTGGACTTCTTTTAGAAACATAAATCTTTACAAACCGAACTTTTGAACGTGTGTGTTTCTATACAGCGATTGTGTGTGAGGGTCTGTCAGGTTTCAGAAAGCATGAGAATAAATGAATAATATGAATGATGATTTCAATTTTGGTCTGTTAGTGTTCAGAATGGTTGGAGAGCATCTGGAAAAATGAATTGTTTACTGAATTGTTATACTTTGCATTGGAAATAAGTAAGGTCACTGACAAACATCATGAAATCCGTCAGACTCACAGAGTGCTTTCATGATTCTAGCTAATTTATAAAACAGAAAACCGCTGGAAAGCTTTTTCCCGATTATTTCTGTATAACTTAATTCCCTTGATTCATCACAAAGCTGCAAAAAGATTGAGAGCAGAATTGCTTTGTTTGTTGATTGTCTCATGAATTTCTCTCCTCCCTTCTCTAGGAGATCTGTATCAGCTACCTGGACTGCTGCCAGCGAGATCGGAGTCGTCATAGCCGGCACAAGATCTTGAGGTAAACGAATGCAATCTCTTGTTTAAGCATTCTCTGTGAAACTGGCCAGCTGAGTCTACCTCCAGAGAGGATCAATGGCCTTGGTCCCGGGCAGCAGCTCTCGGCCCGATAACCGCAGGGGCCGCTGGCTCGCTGCTGGGCCCCCGCTCTGCTATTGATCACTTACCTGTCAATCGCAGCAGCTATGCCGCCTGGGTGAACGATGAGGGTTTGTGCGGAAATCCCTCTTAATCTATATTCACCTTATTTCTGTGAAAAGCCTGACTTCACCTTGAAAAGAACTGCTGACCTTCTTGGAAGTGAAGTCGAGATCAGAGACTGACCCCCTTGGATCTGACGGATATTATTTATCTTCACCTGTTATGGAATAAGAGTAGATTGGGAGCCCCAATGGACCGAACGCTTGGTTCTGAAATTTTTAATATGGGGATTTTATTTCATTTATTTAATTATTATGGGTAGTAACTGAGTATTTAAAGGTTGCTTTGAAAATGTAATAGGTTACAGGTTACAAGTTACCATATTTAAAATGTAATAAGTAGTGTAACTATTTCAGTTACACTGATTACATTTGATTACTTTTTTGAAATTTAAAATTTGAAATATTTTTCTAAACTGTTTTCAAACTAACAATGCCTTGGGGAGAAAAACAGTTCATTTAAAAAATAAAGCATATACATAAACCAAAATAGGAAATAAAATGGTTGTCAAATAATATCCTGAAACATCAGTGTCACATATTTTAGAGCAATCAATGCAATTTTGGAAAGAAATCAATAAAACCTGTATGTGTCTGAAAATATTCAGATGTTACCCCCTTTGTAATCCTTAACATTTTCATAAGTAACTAATTTAATTACACATTTTTTTCTCAGTAACTGTAACGGATTACAGTTACATTTATTTTGTAATTAAATTACGTAATTCTGTTACATGTAATTAGTTACTCCCCAACACTGATTACATGTAATCTGCATTACGTAATCAGATTCTAAAAACGAAGTACTCGTAAATAGATTATATTACACTTTAAAATACTTGTAATCAAACCGAACCTTTTTCCCCCTTATTGAAGTACCCATGAGATTTTAAGGTAATAAGTTAATAATCATTTGCAAGTTGATGGTTCTCTGACTTTGCTTAATGGTCACATGACATGCAGGTGAACAAATAAAATATTTAATTTTTTTTTTTTTTTTTTTAATTACTTGGATTATTTTTTTTTAAGTTAATCTATCCTTAGTTTTCATTCAAATCATTTTTTCATGAACCCCAACTTGGGAAAACCTTGATGTAATGTAATGTAATGTAATGTAATGTAATGTAATGTAATGTTTAATGTACTTTGTTGTTAATAACAACGAATGGAATATATTTTCTTTCTCTTTGTATTTTTTTATATCAATATGTTACACAATTATCTTGTATAAATCAATGTGACAAACGAGTTTGGTCAAAAGTAATCTAAAAGTAATCCAAAAGTAGTCTTTTAAAGTAGTCAAAAGTAGATTACATTACCTAAAATGTGTAATCTAATGGATTACATTACTAACTACAATGTATTTTGGAATTTGGAATTTGCAAGTAATCTACCCAACACTTTTTGTTTGTTTATTTTTGTATTTTATTTTTGAAGAATCTTTACAGTTCTTGTTCATAAAAGGGCAAAAGGCTGTATAACAATTCCTACATTCATTTTTTTGTGTGTGTGACTGAAAATATAAGCTAATGTAGTTTTGTAAAGACATGAGTGTGAGTAAACGATGACAGAACTGTAATGTGTGTCTAGATTTTGGCTTTTCAAATGATAAACTACATCATTTTCCCTCTCGTTTCAGGGAGAATTATTTATTCATCTGCTCCTGTCAGAAGTGTATGTCCCAGATGGATGATGCGGATATGACATCAGAGGATGAGGACGAAGTGGAAGGTGAAGGTGAAACGGAGGGAGACGACATGGAGGATGAAATGACCGACGTGTGATTTCAGTCAGGTTCCTCGGCTCACCCAAACCACTTCACCTGTTTCTTTGCGGACCTTTCCGATGTGATCCTGACCCCCGTCACAGGGCGTAATATCCACAGCAGTTGAGAAACCAACATCACACTTACAGTAGCAGTACAGTTGTTTGGCTGTTATCCTTAATATCAAAGCCTATGCAAATATAAGTGCGCTATTTTTATCATGTGCTTTTTTTGTCATGATTTCTACCATGCAATGGGTTAAAGCTTCAAGTAGCTCCAAACACACTAAAAACTGTGACCAAGCATGAAACATGATCTGACTGTGCACTAATGGGTTACTTATTATATACTGACCATCCAAAAGAACATGAATCCTCTGTTTTCTCACATCTCAGAGAAACTGTACAGTCATCAGATCGTGAGGAAGAAGTGACCAGCTTCATATTACTTTAATGTGACACAAAAAAATCAACAAGACGTCAAATCTGACCCTGTTCTAGTGTTGTAGCCTTTCTGAAATCTTGGAAATGGTTCATGTAAATTTAATAAAGGTTATGGCAATAATAACAGTAGTTCTATGCAATAGCATATAACTTTATTTTTGAATAACAAGCTTTCAAAAAGTGGCCGTCAGTGGTGTCATCTGCAATCAAATTGAGTCATTCGTATTTGTGTTTTTCACTTTTCACAATCCAAAGCTGCTTTACATTAAAAAAATGCTTTAAACCACAAAAAAAAAAAAAAAAACCATAAGATGTTTAGAGTGAAGGGAAAAACCTTGAGAGGAGCCTTCAAGACTTATTTAGCATGCTCTATGTGCTTAGTGTTAAATAAACACAGTACTAACATTTGTTGGGGTCTGTTATGTTCACCAAGGCTGCATTTATTTAATTAAAAATATAGTAAAAACAGTAATATTGTGAGATATTATAAAATTTTAAAATAAATGTTTTCTATGTGAATATCTGTTAAAATGTAATTTATTTCTGTGATGCAAAGCAGAATTTTCAGCACCATTTTTGCAGTCTTCAATGTCCTATGATCCTTTAGAAATCATGTTTATTTGCTGCTCAAAAACATTTCTGATTATTATAAATGTTGAAAGCAGTTGTGCTGACCGATATTTCTGTGTAAACTCTGAAAAAAGTAATAGTTAAAAATAATAATAAAAAAATGTCATTAGGTTGCATTAAATTGAACAAAAGTAAACACTGGCAGTAAATACATTTATATTACTATTATGAAATCAATTTTCTTCTTCAGAACTTTCCATATATCAAAAGAATAATAATGTATAATGGTTTCTACAAAACATATTTTTTGTAGAATGCTTTCTGCATTGATAAGAACCATTATTTATAACAGCACCAATTATAACTGATAATAATTGAGCAGCAAATCAGCATATTAAAATGATTTCAGAAGGATCATGTGACACTGAAGACTTTGATCACAGGAATAAACTACATTTTGCAATATATTCACAGGAAACAGCTATTTTAAATCATAACAATATTTCACAATATTCCTGTTTTTACTGTAATAAATGCAGCCTTGCTGAGCATGAGAGATTTATTTCCAAAATGTTAAAAAAAAACGTAATTATTACAAACTTTTGATTGATGGCGTATGCAAAATCTCTCATAGTATATGTAATAATAGCCATGTATTAAATGAATAAATGATCCAGTGTTTAAACTCTAAGGATGATTAGTTAGTTCGGTTAGAGTGATGCAGGTAGTGTGGAGCACAGCATCCTTCACAGTCTGGCTGCGGTTGTCAGTCCTGCGTTGATGTATAGTCTTTTGAAAGGCGTCCTAAACGACTGGAACAACTCTCTGTCGCTATCTGGCTTATATAGGCTCTAGCTGGCTGTCGTTTGCAGTCTTTGAAATCCATCCTAAATGGCTGGGATGATGCAGGCAGCGGTCAGTGGAGTGTTCATCACCGTATGACTCGTGTAGGCTGGAGTTTGCAGTCGTCGCTCGGCAACAGATGAGGTGGGAGTGGGACACGGAGCTGGACCGAATCAAACTCACAAACTCACATTCACGCCTGGCTCCTTTCTGATATCTAACGCCCACTGTTCACGATCCAATCAATTCTTGATGGACAAAATCAAGTCTCTTGTTGAAAATATTCTGTTTCGTTTGGAAATACAGCACGTTATGAAAGTCAAATGCGACTGCCGCTTCATGTTGACTTTAACTCTTTACACGCCAGCATTTGTTTAATTTGCCAGCCACCGCCAGCATTTTTGATTCTTTTCACAAAATATCATGGCTCCCAAAATATTTTGTTTGCATGAATATCTGAACATGCGATATGTTAAAAACAACAGAGCCTCTGCTTTTAAACAAACAAACGTTTTATTCTTGTAATATGATGTTATGATGGTATAGGTTCCACGTGACCATGTAGATCATACACACGTGAAACATATGACTATTCTATCTTTTTTAAAATCAACTTGAAGGTGGGTACATTTAATAAAAAGGCAATAGTTTGAACAAAAAGCTGAGGAGATACATCCTCTTGGACGTATTCAGAACGATTACATGCATCCCTTACGCTGTTTTTGACTACTAGTTCGCCGTGTTTTGTTTCGGGACGTGTAATAGCCCCTCCTACCGTGTAGACGTTATATAGCCCCGCCCCTTTCCCGCGCTGCACTCGATCTTCCGTTTGTATTTTCACAGCGTGCAGGTAAGGTCGTACCAATTTCTGAATGAACTGCTCGTTTTAAAAATTTCCCCAAGCTACTGAAATGTGTTTTATTGTCTTGAAATGTGTTTATTGCTTCGAATATTACAATGCACATGATAACTTTTGTTAAACTCTACAATGAGTAAATCCACTTCAGGAGCTAATTCTTTAACATGCTATGCTAACGCAACAAGGTAAATTTAAAGACTAGTGTTAGCATTTCTGATCCTTTTCACAAAATATTTTGTTGCATGAATATCTGAACATGCGATGTGTCAAAAACAACAGGGTCCCTGGTTTTGAACAAACAAACAATGTTTTATTTACAAAAAGTAAATCCTCTTCACCAGCTAATTACTCTTCAACATGCTGTAGAGCTAAAGCAACAACACAAATTCAAAGACTAGTGTTTAAATTTTATGGCTGTGCACTTTTTTCCCCTGACTATGGAAGCCCATTTCTGCCACTAAATAAAAATTAAGGAATTTGTGACTTTTTATCTCATAATTTTGACTTTTTTCTCACAATTGACTTTTTTTTTCTTGGAATTGTGAACGTGCAAATGCAAGTTATAAAGTCAGGACTGCAAGATATAACCCTTTTTTTCTCGCAATTGTGAGATTTTATTTTTTTTTTTTCTGCCAATTCTGATTTTTTGGGGGGACATAAATTGTGAGTTATAGACGTTTTTCCTGAATGCGGAAGTCAGCCTGACTTTTAACCTGAAGAATGCTTTGCATTTCCAGTGTTCAGTGTTTCTAGTCAAATTAGTGTATATTCCAAGTTGATAATCTAATATTAAACCTGTTAAAATGTTTTTAAAAAGCACATGGCTCCATACCACCATCACTTTGCAATGTCGCAGTGACCAACATTTGTTAGTGCCTCTGTCCTTAAAGTTTACCACAACACGAAGTTTGACACAAAGCTGCCGACGTTATTTACATTAAAAACATATGGGCGCTATTTGAATGGGTTCTTATGGAGACTGGAACAGAAAAGCACCAAACGGAAGTTAGAATTCGTAATGGCGGTGCTCATCGTTTAACATTTTCTTACAGTTGTGAGTTTATATCTTGCAATTATGACTTTATAACTCCCAATTGCAAGTTCATATCTCAGTTCTGAAAAAAAAGTCAAAATTGCAAGTTTATATCTCACAATTCTAGCTTTTTTTCCCTCAGTTTCTACTTTTTCTCAGAATTGAGACCCTTTGCAAAAACCCACCCTCCTTTGTTACTGTTGCTATTTCCGACAAACAATGTCGCTCTCACACTACACGTGTTCTCACGCAGTAAAAAATACATCGCAGAGCAAAGAGAAAACTGACAGCACATCGACAGATGAAACAGAGCTGGTTATTTCTGGTATGAAACAAGGTCTCATCTTTAAAATGTTGTCATTTTTAAGAAATTCGAACAATAAATACTGTTTTGTGGCTGTAATGTGTCATGACTGATCACTGTGTCGCCTTATTAGATCAGTCGACACGTGAAGCGATCCTCTCTTCTTCTTACTTAAAGCACGAAAAAAATGAACATCATAACGTATTTTATTTAAACCGCGGAAAGACGTCAGTACATACAGGCCCGGTTTCACAGACAGGGCTTAGACTAAGCCAGGACTAGCCCCATAGTTCAATTAGGCCATTTAAACTATTTTTATAAACGTGCTTAGACAAAAACATTACTGGTGTGCATCTTGAGACAAAACAAAGGCACTGATGTATTTTTAGATCAGTCAGTGCAAGTTTCTTTCAGTTGAAACAGTTCAGACTTGCATTTTAGTCTAGGACTAGGCTTAAGCCTTGTCTGTGAAACTGGGGGACAATGTTTCAAATTTAAGTGTGAAGTTAATCTAATCTGTCTGGTTTGTTTGTTTGTTTTTTGGCGTTATGATTGGTTAAATGGCCTGTCAATCAAGCTGTTTGTGAAGGGTCAATTGCAAGTTTATATTACAGTTCTAAAGAAAAGTCAGAATTGTTTAGGTTTCACAGTTCTGACTTTTTTCCACACTTTCATTCTGGCAGTTGCGAGTTTTTTCTCTTAAATTTCTTTTGTCAGAATTTTGAGATATAAACTCACAATTGTGAGTAATCAAATCTATTTCAACTATACAGTTATATAGTATGAGTTTATATCTCGCAGTTATGATTTTATAACTTGCAATTGTGAGTTTATATCTCACAATTCTAAGGAAATGACAGAATTGCCCGTTTATATTATACAATTTTGTTGAGAAAAGTTTAGACTTTATTTCTCAGAACTGCGAGTTTGTATCACACAGTTGCGAGAAAGTCAGTCCGAATTATGAGAGAAAGATTTCTTTTATTTTTTTATTTAGTGATGGAAACAGGCTTCCATATTACTGAAAAGATGGAAAGCTAGAAAATTCCGTCAGTGATGGGGAAAGAGTTAAAGTAGCCGAGTGACGTCGCCTGCCAGTAAAGGCGTGTGTGTGTGATCAGGTGAAATCAGGTAGCGCTGGCTTTGCCATCATCCAATCACGTCTGATTTCCCGCGGCCAATTCACCTGCTGTTTGTCACTGCAATTGTATCAGTTGTGCGGCAGTCTGGAGTGCTTTGCTAATCTCACTGATGGCAGATCTGTCGTGAGTAAGCGCTGCCGTCCTAGTTGCCAAGCTGATGAATTTTGCCCCACAATTCTCTGTTTGATGTAGAGTGAGGACGATCTGCCATGTTGCAGAAAGTATGAAAATCCTGGCAATCCCATTTTATACCTCTTGTCATAATCCTCCAGTTTTTAATACTCTCATCCTTCTGTTTATGAAATTCATCTCGCAGCTCTCACACTTCCTGCTCTCTTCTCTTCACGGATGATGGTATTGACAATTTCTATGTGTCTTCCACATCAGACACATCTGCCAAAATAATTAAACATTTAGTGGAGCAGACTCTAAATAAAGCATAAACGGCAATGTTCTCCAAGCAAAACTAAGCATAATGACAGATAGGGAGTCTTCTGGCTTTGAAGAGCGCAAATAAACTATTGCCGTGTTTTAATGGTTCTTGCTGTAAGGAAGGCATCTCTATTACTGCGGCTCATACTTGGATTTAAACAAACACCTCAACTTTAGCTTAACTTGAGAATCATACTAATCAGGCAGTTTTTATGAGAAAAAGGATGCTACTGCATTTATACTGCATCTAGTAATTTACCAATCATGTTAGAATCATTCTAGTAACTTGTTAATCATGCTAACAGCATTATAGTAATATGCTAATCATGCTAGAATCATGTTAGTAACTTGCCAATCATGTTAACAACATGTTAATCATGCTTAAAACATGTTAACAACTTGTTAGTAACGTGCTAATCATGCTAGAATCATGCTAATAACATGATAATCATGCAGGAAACATGCTAACAACGTGCTAGTAACATGTTAATCATGCTAGAGACATGCTAACAAACTAGTAACTTGCTAATGCTAGAATCATGCTAGTAACTTGCTAATCATGATAGAATCATTAGTAACTTGTTAATCATGTAAACAACATGATAGTAACATGCTAATCATGCTAGAAACATGCTAACAACAGCTAGTTACCTGCTAATCATACTAGAATCATGCTAGTAACTTGCTAATCATGCTAATAACATGCTAATCATGCTTGAAACACGTTAACAACTTGCTAGTAACATACTAATCATGCTAACAACACACTAGTAACTTGCTTATCATGTTAGAATCATTTAATTAACTTGGTAATCATGTTAACAACATGATAGCAATATGCTAATCATGCTAGAAACACGCTAGTAACTGGCTAATCATGCTAACAACATGCTAATAACATGATCATCATGCAAGAAACATGCTAGTAACTTGCTATTCATGCTAGCAACATGTTAGTAACTTGCTAATCATATTAACATGCTACTAACATGCTAATCATGCTAGAAACATTTTATTAACATGTTACTAACTTGCTAATAATGTTAACAACATGACAGTATCACGCTAATCATGGTAGAAACATGTTAATCATGTTAGCAACATGCTAGTAACATGCTAATCATGCTAAAACACGCTAGCAACATGCTTATTCATCTTAAATCGTGCTAGTGACATTGATTCACCTTAAATTATGCTAGCAACATGGCTAAACCGTGCTATGCTGATACATGTTAGAAACGTGTGTTCTCACTCTGTCCCAAACTTCAATTTTAACAATTAAATTCAAACGTTAAGCTTTTCAAAGTTATTTCAAACTTTCAGACAACTTCAAAGTTTGTTCGCGAACTTTACTCATCTAGTTGTTATATTATAATGTATAGCAGCCTATGAAAACAGCTGTTAATAAGGTATCCATGTATATATCATCATCATTTAATAACATGCTAAAAACACTTTCAACTGTGTAGTAACATGCTAACACTCAGAACATCTTTGTAATCATTAAACTATCATCCTAAAACACATTAGCAAGCACATAACAACATGCTTAACAATCAAAACATAATAGCAGTCATTTCATAATGTGCTAAAATCTCTTGGAGCATCTTAGCAATCATAAAATAACATCTTAAAAACACTCATAGCTGATTAGCAAACCCAGCAACATGCTAACAATCAGAACTGAATAGCAGTCAGTTAGTAATATGCTAAAAACACTCCGACCGCATTAGCAAACGGTGATGGCGTGTTTTGCGCTGTGGTTAGTTTACCATAAAAATCCAGTTAATCTTGCTGTGAAATCAAATTACATTTCTATTAATGGACCAGTGGTTATTTTCGCGCACACTTAGCACACGAATAGGTTTATTTTATTTTTCCTTTTAATTAGCAATTAATCCCTGTTTGGGAAGATTTGAGACGGTTTGTATGTGCTACCTCTCTCTGTGGAGCCAGATCGAGCTAAAAAACAGTTTGTTTTTGGAGATGGTGGAAGCCATGCATCTGCAAACAATCTGTTTGTGTGTCTGTTTTGAACCCGTATCTGCCTCTGCTCCTCTGGATGTTGTTTTATTGAATGAGGCCATAATACAAGTTGGACATCCTGCGAGGATGAAAGAGACGGGAATTACAGGGCAGAAGGGAAGGACACCTGGGGTTGTGCCTGTGAGGAATAACCACTGGATGCAGCTGGCAGCACACAGCCAGCTGGGGCCCGACAGCTCAGGCCAGCGGCCCCGCAGGAGCGTGTCCGAGTCCGCTTTGAAATACTCTCGCAGAATGGCCCACTGTGAGAAATGCCACACAACAAGTGGAGCTCCAGAGCAAGAAGGGTCAGAGAGCGGATCCCTAGAGCAAAGCGGCTGATGGACATGTCGAGGAGGAGGGCGGCAGCGCTCAAATGAAAGACAATTATGACTACAGGAAGAAAGAAGTCTTTATTCGGATGCAGCCTGGAGCACAAGGACTGAATTTACATTTTGAAAAGTGATTTGAAAGGATTTCCAACTCATGACTGAAATAACACTTTACGTCACACGATTAAAACGACTGAGTTGAATCTTCCGCATTTTCGACAGACCCAGGCCAGGGACTCAACTAATGAATATACATCGTTTACACTTCAAGATAATGCTAATGAGAGCTCCTTTTTAGTGCGTAATTAACTTGCGTGCAGCATGCTCTTATTTGCACACATTTGTTACACTTCAGTGCATTAACACAAATCTGTATGCTCATATTTCCTTGAAAAACAACAACGAAAAAAATATGCAGAACTTTGTCCTTTATCAGCAGTGTCTTAAATAGAGGCCGGTCCTCCAGGGATTCGTAAAGGAGTAAGAATTGTCTGGGTGCCATGAGTTTTTGCATCTATTAAGTAGTGGTTCGTGCCATTTTGAAAGCAGTTCTAATAGTGTTTTGGTTTTAAATATGGAATGATGAAAAAAAAAACCTCTCAGCTGGAAAAACCAACACACTGTGGATGGTGAAGACATCTATGGGATGGTATTTTAAGTATTTTGAAATTATATTAAAATATATTTCTAAGAAGATGAGCAATCACTGTTTAGTACATGAATATTATGATGATACCATCACCGCCAGACATTTAATCAATGTGTATTCATTTTTAATCATATTTTTCTTAAATATACAGTTAAAAATGTATCACCTAAAGCTTTTTGTCAATGCACCTTTTTCATCTGGAGGTGCAAATTTAGATGAAATTTAGATTATAATTACAATTTAAAATAACAGCTTTCTATTTTAATATACTTTAAAATATAAATTTATTCCTGTGATCAAAGCTGAATTTTCAGCATCATTACTGCAGTCTTCAGTGTCATGATTCCTCAGAAATCATTCTAATATGCTGATTTTTTTTAATGAATGTTGGAAACATTTTTTGTTGATTATTATTTTTTTGGAACCTACTTGTAAAATCAATTCAACACATCCTCTGCTAAAAGTAATAATTTCTCTTAAAAAAAAAAACTGACTCCAAACTTTTTAATGGTAGTGTATATTGAAAAATCAGTTTAATTAAAAGGAAAAACAAGTGTTCATACCGCACTAATAGATACTTGTTCTTGTTTTAAGCATAAACTTACGACTGCATATCTTCGCTTTGCATCTCACATAAATGTGCCTTGATTTAAAGATGTTTACATACATGACCTTAGACCACAAAACCAGTCAAATTTTGAAGATTTTGAGATTTATACATCTAAAAAAAGCTGAAAAAATAAGATTTCCATTGATGTATGGCTCGTTAGAATAAGACAGTATTTGGCTGAGATACAACTATTTGAAAATCTGGAATCTGAGGCTTCAAAAAAATCTAAATATTGAGAAAATTGCCTTTAAAGTTGTCCAAATATAGTTCTTAGCAATGCATATTACTAATCAAAGTTTTGATATATTTACAGTAGGAAATTTGTAAAATATCTTAATGGAACATGATCTTTACTTAATATCCTAAAGATTTTTGGCATAAAAGAAAAATTGTTAATTTTGACCCATACAATGTATTTTTTGGCTATTGCTACAAATATACCCATGCTACTTAAGATTGGTTTTGTGGTCCAGCGTCACACATTTGTATTAGAAAACAGTGCAAAAAGAAAAAAAAAATAATGCTGTGACTTTAAGACATTCTGCTCTGATTTAATACCCTAATACATATAAGGCACATGTATTGAAGATTAGCCACTGAGTGGCATTAATAGTTTTTGTTTTAAGATGAGACCTCTGTGTCCCGCCACTTGGTGAGATGAGCTTACTTAGCGTTACTATAGTTTGGTTCGTACATACGTACGTGTTTATGCAGACGCTGCACAATGAAAAACTAATTAGCAAGCTGCATTGCTCGGAACCGTTTCTCAAGTTGAAGTATGAAGCACATGGAAACCATCAGCAGCGAGCTGTCCAAATCTGTTAGTGCTGTGAAAGCCATGAGCGCCCAGGAGGGAGATTGTAAACCAGAGTGACTGACTGCTCCTGTCCTGTAGAGCTGATGGAAAGCTCATTTGCACAACTACCCGGACTCCGCTGACATAAACACTGAGACTAGCGCCGCAGAATTGGGCCATGAATGTCTCGCGATTGAGACGCTGTTTCACGTTTCGTTTTGAATGGCTTAATTTTCTTGAAGGTTTAACAAACCATTCCTGAAATGTTCTTACAATGGTGAGCGTTCGTCAAAAAAGTCCCAGCTGGGGGATTGCGAGCTCTTTCACGGTTCACAGAAGGTACGCGGCTTTTTTTAGAGCAAAATGTTTTATCAATTCAAGCAAATTCAGACTCTAATGGATATAGGCATCACACTGTTCTCTTTTTCTTTACGTCTGAATAGAGACCCGTGGAGGTTAGGAAGCGATTGTGTTCCATTTACAGCATTTTGGTACACAGCGAGGGTTTTTTTAGCACAGTAAATGGATTGTTGGTTTCCCTCTCATTCATTATTCTGTTCTCTCAACAGTGGCTTGAGACCTTTGGAATATGTTGACATTTGCAGAAGTTGTCCAACCCTATCCAATTTTGAATCCCAGACAATCAAAATAAAGCCGTGTTTTTCCAGAAGAACTGAAGTGTGCCCGCACAGATGATTTCATCCACACATAGCTGTCCCAACGAGACTCGTGAAGTGTGAAAAGGCGCTGGTCATTCAGTGGTTCGTCGTCTTATCTTGCTTTCTAATTCATTACAACAGGTTCCTTGTTAAATGAAGCTAATCTTTTTTTCCCCGCTTGGCATTTTGAAGTCTGGCAATGTAATAGGAGGAACACTGAACAATTATGTTTAACTGATTCTGGGAGTCTATTTAGTAGGTCGGCGAGATATTCCACAGAGATAAGATGTAACTCCCTTCTTGTCCTCGGGCGAGCCATTTACTGGGTTTTATGTCGCACAAAAGGTCATTCATGAAGCAATCATTTCAGAAATGTGTGGCCCACCGCGGAATTAACACGGAGGTCCGACACGACAATTCTGTGATTCTGATTTTGACTTCCTGTTCGGAAGACGTGAATGAATCAATGGAAATGGCATGAGCGCCTCAGCAGATGTCACTCTTGACTGACGAACAATAAGCTGATGTTAGCAACTTGAAGGAATAGTAAAATGTACTCACCCTCAGGCCATCTACGATGTAGATGAGTTTGCTTCTTAATCAGATTTGCAGAAATGTAGCATTCCATTACTTGCTCACCAATGTATCCTCTGCAGTGAATGGGTGCCGTCAGAATGAGAGTCCAAACAGCTGATGAAAATATAATCCACACCACTCCAGTCCATCAGTTAACGTCTTGAGAAGCTGAAAGATGCATGTTTGTAAGAAACAAATCCATCATTAAGATGTTTTTAACTAAAATATAAGTCCACGATCCATAATAACGCTTCCTCCAGTGAAAAAGTGGTCTGGCTTGAATCAGGAGAGAAATCTGCACAGATTTACAAGACAAAACGGCTCTAAACAAATATGTGGCTGGATTTTGATGTAAAGAGACAACATGAGAATTTTACTGGAGAAACTGTTGTTATGCTTTCTAGACTATTTTAACTTAAAACATCCTAATGATGGATTTGTTTATAATAAACATGCATCTTTTGGCTTCCCAAGATGTTAATTAACCCTTTAACGCATTAGTCTTACTAGATGGTTGTTTACTGGCCCAAGTGTATCCCAAGCTGTTTTTGGATATAATTAGGGCCAGAGCACCAAGGTGCAAGGACCCTATTGGAATTGCTCACATTCTTCTTCATCTTCTCCAGAATGAATTGCATTTTTGAGGGCCTACGCATGCTTGAAAACTCATGAAACTTTGCACACATGCCAAAAGTTGTGAACATGGGTTTCAGAAGTAGGCGTGACAAAATGGCTTGATAGCGCCACCTATAAAATTTCAACAAAATGCCAATCGAACTATGTTTCACGTACATGTATGAATTTTGGTAGACACGTAACACACCAACACCTACAGAAAAACAACAGGAAGTCTGTTTTTTTTAATTCTATCAGCAAGTTTTGTGTCATTTTTGCCATTTTCAGGAGTATTTAAATAAACTCCTACTAGAGAATTGAACAGATCAACACCAAATTCGGTCAGTGTAATCTAAAGCCCTTTGTGATGTTAAATTGCGAAGATCAAAAGTTTTCGTTAAAGGGTGTGTCCATGGCGG
Organism: Labeo catla; assembly: GCA_012976165.1. Classification (NCBI taxonomy): domain Eukaryota; kingdom Metazoa; phylum Chordata; class Actinopteri; order Cypriniformes; family Cyprinidae; genus Labeo; species Labeo catla. Next base: position 433,364 of record VONZ01000128.1, read on the forward strand.
CCTGACAAACTTCGGTGTTTTGCCATTAAAAAGGAAGCTGTTATAATTCAGGAATGTCTGATCTGCACCAAAATTCACATGTTTGATAAAAGTCCTGTCCTGAACTCATGCCCATGCCAATATTCAGTTATAGCTATAGCGCCACCTAGAGATTTCATGACATTAACATTATATTTGGTCAGTCTACTCCATTGCAATGTTAAATTGTGAAGATATTGAGTTGCGGCCTGACAAAGTTCGATGTTTCACCATGGAAAACGAAGTTGTTGTAACTCAACCATACAATGTCCGATCTGCCCCAAACTTTACACTATCGATAAGAGTCTTGACCTGAACACGTCTAAAGGCCAACATTCAGTCATAGTCAAAGCACCACCACCTGGTAGCAGGAAGTTTGGCACATATATGACTTATATGTTTGGAATATGACTTTGACATATGACTTTGACATATTCTTTCTATATTTACCACTTTGAATGCAGATTCACGAACTGCTAGCCCCAGCACAAACCGTTTAGTGGCTTAAAAAACTACTGTCAGGACTTACCAAAGGCATGCAATATGCATATGCACGTGTAGGAGTTTCTCTTTCAGATGCAACATTTATGGGAGCCGAGCATAACATGATTTACTAAGGTTTGCGCTAGTCAATTTACTGGTATTTGCGGCATTATTCAACGCTGCTCTTGGTGGATCATGTTGGTCATTATGGAAATGATCAGGCTGTGTCTGTATTCTTTAATATGCACATTGTCCGTAGATCAGAAGAAATTTCCACTCCCATCTGTGCTTTTATGGCACTGCGCTCTCACGCTAATTTGCCCTGTTTAGTAAATCTGGCCCCTACTCTATATGGCAAGTCACGTATGTATAGAATGTATATCTGAACCTGTTTGATCTCATTAAGGGAAATGAGCTCTTTGGAAACAGGCGGGAGATTAAAGCCCAGCCACACAATAACACAAAAGCAGCGTTTCTCTTTTAAACTGATATCTTTGTGTGCCATGCTTAGTTTCCGCTGATTAATTACTCTTATATGATCTGAGCTCTCTTCAACGAAATGTGCTGACACTTTCCTGTAAAGTCACCTTAATTAAAGATGCATTGTGCTCGGTGACATCCTGTGGATAGAGCTTAACCGAAGAGCTCACCCGATAAAGGACTACACTTTTTTTTTTTTTTTTTTTAATAAATGAAAAGGTTTGAGATATTTTTAGAAGTTTCATCATCCTAAAGGCACATTCATTAGCCGCCTTCCTCTGTAAAACATGTGTTGGTCTGGTTTATGTTGGGTATTGATTGATGTGGGAGCTGTTTATGGACAAAGCCAGAGCTGTTTTTTTTTAAGAGTCAATAACTGCGAGTACTGTTTGGACCTGATATTGATTACGGAGTTAAGTAAAGGATTTGTGTGATTTGTAAACTGTGACCATGTCAGCTTGTCAGCAAAGTAAGAACTGACGTTTCAGTTTATGAGTGTGAATTTGAATTGAATCATGCACAGGATATTAAACTGTAGTTTGAATGGGAATTGCTGATTTGCTTTTCAAAGAAAATCAGCACACAGCACAGATAATGAATTCTGGGAAATTGTGTCTTCCATCCGGGTACACAAAATGAAAGTTAAATTATTAAATGTAATACAGTTGCTAGGAAAAGTATGGTTTATGCTTTCTGAATATTCTGTCATTAGTTAAGGCGAGACACTACAGGGTAAACCAGTGTTTTTCCAGGCACTGGTCAATTTTAAGCAATTTTGCTTTTGTAACATGACTTCTTTCAGACTAATGAAAAGAAAACATCCAAAACACACATTTAATTGTCTATTTTATTACACATTTTATGCTTTTATGTACTTACACAACATATTTAAGTAGTGTTGTTTCCTTCTTAACTATACCATCCGTTTTCTCTATAATAAAAGTTTTCATTCGCTCAATATAATTTATGCCTAAAAGCATGGTGAAAATATATGGAGTGATGATAAATCCCCTCTCTAAACACTTTTAATTCTAATATGTCAACAAAATTAAATTAAAAATTCTGTTTTGGAAATTAAGCAAATAAGTGCATAAATAGGTTATGCTTCATTTGCATATTTAAACATAACGCTTCAGATAACTTGTAATACAAAACAATTATTTCCTAATTGACTGTACAACTGGGGAAAGTAAATCTATTAGTATGTGTAGAGATGAACATTAGCCCAAATTAATAAATGTTATAAAAGCATTGTTCATTTATTTAATTGGAGGCTAGTGCATTAACTAATGTTAACCCTATTTGTAAAGTGTTATTAATTTACTGTGGATTAAATCTGTATAAACTGATCATAAATTTGAGGTTCTACACAACATCAGAACATGTTTAACAATGACATAAAAATGTGTGACATTAAAGGAGAAGTTCACTTCCAGAACACAAATTTACAGATAATTTGCTCACCCTGTTGTCATCCAAGATGTTCATGTCTTTCTTTCTTCAGTTGATTGGAAATTGTTTCTTGAGGGAAACATTCCCACATTTTTCTCTAAATAGTGGATTTCAAAATGCAGTGTAAATGCAGCTTCAAAGGGCTCTAAATGATCCCAGCTAAGGAAGAAGTGTCTTATCTAGCAAAACAATCAGTTATTTTCGAAACAAATTGACAATTTATATTAACCTCAAACGCTCGTCTTGTCTAGCTCTGCGATATGCATGCGTAGTCCGTGTAATCCGGGTCAATACAGTTAGGGTATGTCGAAAAACTCCCATCTTGTTTTCTTTCCCAACTTCAAAATCGCTCTACATCGCTGCAGAAGTACTCACCAAGTGTTCACAAAGTGAACATGCAGAGAAGATGAAATGCCCTTTACAAATAAGGTAAAACAGATGTAGGATGGTTTTGACGTTGAAGAAGAGAACGAGACGGGAGTTTTTCGACATACCCTAACTGTATTGACCCGGATTACACAGACTACGTCTGCACATCGCAGAGCTAGCCAAGACGGGCATTTGAGGTTAAAAAGTATATAAATTGTCCATTTGTTTCAAAAATGACAATCGTTTTGCTAGATAAGATCCTTCTTTTTCGTCTGGGATCGTTTAGAGCCATTTGAAGCTGCATTTACACTGCTTTTTGGAAGTTCAAACTTAGGGCACCATTGAAGTCCAAGAAAAGTTGGGAAAAATTCGGGAATGTTTTCCTCAAGAAACATAATTTCTTATCGACTAAAGAAAGACGTGAGCATCTTGGATGACAAGGGGGTGAGTACATTATCTGCAAATTTTTGTTCCGGAAGTGGACTTCTCCTTTAAATGCTATTAAAAATATGCTTCTGAAATACAATGGAAATTGTATGAATTTCAGTCCTTTTTTAGTTCCTGAATTCAACATGGTAATTTACGAACTGAATTGGAGTTTAAAGGAGAAGTCCATTTCCAGAACAAAAATTTACAGATAATCTACTCACCCCCTTGTCATCCAAGATGTTTATGTCTTTTTTTCTTCAGTCGTAAAGAAATTTTTTTTTGAAGAGAACTTTTCTGCATTTTTCTCCATATAATGGACTGATATGGTGCCACGAGTTTGAACTTACAAAAAGCAGTTTAAATGCAGCTTCAAATGATCCCAAATGCAGTTGTAAACGATCCCAGCCGAGAAAGAAGGGTCTTATCTAGCGAAACGATTGGTTATTTTCATTTAAATAATACAATTTATATACTGTTTAGTGCCAAACGCTCGTCTTGTCTTACTCTGCCTGGACTGTTTTTGTTCCGGTTTATGACAGTTAGTGTGTGTTGAAAAACTCCCATCTCATGTTCTCCCTCAACTTCAAAATTGTCCTATATCGCGGTTTTACCTTTTTTGTTAAGGGTGTTTGATCTTCTTTGCATGTTCACTGTGCAAAGACTGTGTCGGTACTTCTGCAGCGATGTAGGATGATTTTGAAATGATTTTTGAAGTTGAGGGAGAAAATACGTTTGGAGTTTTTCAACATACCCTAACTGTCTTGAAACAAAATACACAGAGTTCAAGGAGAGCAAGACAAGACGAGCGTTTGAGATTAAAAAGTATTTAAATTATATTATTTTTATGAAAATAACTGATTGTTTCGCTAGATAAGACGCTTAAAATGCTGAAATGTTTTCCTCAAAAAACATAATTTCTTTATGACTGAAGAAAGAAAGACATGAACGTCTTGGATGACAAGGGGGTGAGTACATTATCTGTAAATCTTTGTTCTGGAAGTGGACTTCTCCTTTAATTCATTACAGAATGGCATGCAAACCAGGAATCATTCAGCAGTGCTGGGTTGATTACTTACAAATTGTGGTTTGTTACTGATTCCAAATTATTTGTACATAATTCCAAAAATTCGATGCTTTTAGAAGTGCATAAGTTTTGGAATCTGATTCCGTAATCCAGACTCAGTTTCTACCCAGATGTACTTTGATTTCACTGTAGATGTGCAGGAATATTATTCATGTTAGTCTTCATGTGAACAAGCCACAAAACTTCTCCTGTTCCAACTTGTGCAACCGTTTTGTCATCCTTATGGGACTTTCTCCTTCCTGTTCCGCTAATGGACATACCTTAGGGAGTCTTGAGATCCCCTTGAGGTGTTCTTAAGATCAATGGTGAGACTCCACTCATATTTATTAGGAGGAGAAACAGATACCTCATTATCATCGGGGGCCGGTGTGTTTCTGCTACAGATTGGCTCTGCCCTGCAGTGAGACTCACCACTTCATTACATTTTCCACTTTGAACCACTTTTCCCCTTCAATTTCAATTGATTACACATCAAAACACACCACACGGCAGATCAGCTTTCACAAGCCGTCTGTTCTGCTGAAAAATCTGCAAGGTAGTTTTCTCTTTCTACAGACTGCACAACGAATCCTTCAGGATTGTTAAACAAATGAGACGATTGATATTTGGAGTGCGTTGCTGCAAGCGTCACAATACGAACTTATAGATTTATACATTCAATTACATACTCACTCGAGGCTCTGATTTGGACCGCAATAATGGCCTGTCATACATGCTTTCTGCATTAAACACGCACATGAGAGAGCTGTCAGCTCACACGTCAAAACGTTTCATTCTCATAAACACACGCGCATGTGCTGAGTGACATTTCTATTGTCTTCTTTTCTTTACTTAAAAACAATCACATGCAATCAAGCCAACAATTATGCCGAGCGACCTTCGGGAAAATGGAATCACAGTTTGAAATTGCATTCATATATTCATGTTTTAATAATCAAGATCACATCCCTACGGGTCATGTTGATTGAATTAAATGGGACGTAAATAAGGTTCCCTATTTTATGGAAAATTACATTCTGCTGTGCATGTAATGTCCAGCGTACTCTAGGTTATAGAGAAGATTGCTAAAATACATCCAGTGTTTACAGTGTTTATCAGGGGTCTATCAATTCTACGCAGCAATTAAGATAAGCTATCTACATTGCTTTGTGTTTACGTTCATAAATATATGATCAGTTTGAGCAAGACTGATGTTCAAATTAAATTTCTTTGCATTATTTAGAACAGGGGAGACTGGGGAGGCTTGTAACTTTGTACTTTAATATCAGTAATAGTGTTTTTTCCCATGCTACTTATCTCAAACTTTATGCAATTCTCCCACTTACTCTGCTACAAATTATAGTGTAAACAAATGTCAGGTAGAAATGTGCTGTTAATGCAACCTACCACACTACCGATAGTAACAGTTAACATTATTTTATTTGATCTTTTTCCATATTTTGTCCACATCCTCAAACTTCTTTTTCGTTTCAGGTTTAAATTACATTTTAAAGGGGTGCTATTATGCTTTTTCACTTTTTGAATTTTAGTCAGTGTGGTGTGTATCTTTGGGCATAAAAAAGATCTACAAAGGTACAAATCTCAAAGTCCACTTCAAAAGGAGATATTTTGTTTTTTTTAAAAAAATCCCTTTTCAAGAACTATAACAAATGGCTCCTTTGGACTACAACATTTGTTTTCCGCATGCTATGATGTCACAACGCGGTCCATTAGAATATCATTAAATTAAATCCCGCCCACGGAAATTCGAATTAGGGAGATTAGCCTTACCTTAGCGAGGCAGCTTATGCTGGAGCTGGTTTCGGGCAATGAAACTATGTAAATAATTAAATACATTTGCACTATAATATCATGTATTGGTGATCTCGCAGGCTGATGATAGGACCCAACACTACTGTAGCGTATTATTCCTCAGAACTATAGAGTGGCATAATTTTGGCGGGGGGGGGAATAAATTTCCAAATTTTTGGGAAAAAAGATGCAGCTGCAATGTAAAATGTGATTTTTTTTTTTTTTATAACAATAATAATTATTATTATATTTATTTATTTGTTTGTTTTACTTATTTTAATCCAGGTTTGCTGTGCTTTTTTGGAAGCACAACTGCTTCCAAATCAGCATATTAGAATGATTTTTGAAGGATCATGTGACACTGAAGACTGAAGTAGTGATGCTGAAAATTCAGCTTTGCATGGCAGGATTAAATTCTATTTTAAACTATATTAAATAGAAAAGCACTATTTTAATTTGCAATAATATTTCAACAATATTACTGTTTTTTTTCTGTATTTTTAAACAAATAAATTGCAGCCTTGAAGAGCAGAAACGACCTTAAAAACATTAAACATCTTACTGATCCCTAACTTTCGAACGGCAATGTATATTTCCTATCAGAATGGTGAAAAGCTAAAAATAAGTGAAATTGTGAAAGCCATAACCCTTTGATTTTCCCACTAATACAAAATCTCCTCTTTGATGAGTTTGTAGACACGTTAGATCTGCCAAGTCTGACTCAGTCTGGCGCAGCAGGGCATCTGTGTTCAGACTTCACATTTAAGATTTAGTTTAGATGTACTCTTCTCAATTCTCCCTGCACGTTCATTTAGAACGTCTCCAAAAATCAAGTGTGCTTTCTATAGGGATGCTCAGATCTCACAAGAGTTTGAGATGGAGACACGATTAAAGCTGCTGTCTGTGGTCGCAGAGAGTCACACAGGCAGTCCCACACAGCGCTGCGTGAACAGGCAAATACCTCAGGAAACATCCAGCGTTTATTTCACATAAACCTGTTTAGTGTGACTCTGGATAATGCAGCTTAAGTGACAGATGATTCTGTTTAATTCGGCAGAAGTTCTTGGACACTTTGTGGGTTTTGTCGCTCAGGGCTGTTGAAAATGCTGCGTTTTGCTGCGACCCCAGCAACACTGACATTTCCTTCACTTTGTGAGTGCCTTCTTTTCTCCCCAGAGAGAAGATATAAAATAAACTCCCTTACTTAGCAGGCTGTGGTTCACAAGCAGCTGCATGTTCTCCTGTAGTGACTGGTTGCTTTCTGCAGGGTGAACGACCCCTCAGGGACAAATGGGTCTCGTGCAGGTCACTGTTCCCCAACCAACCGGTCAACTTGAGGGCCATATGGACATTTTAGATTGAGAACCCTAAATTGCACATGTGTGCTGCTGACATTGGGGGTCGACACTGCTTCAGGTACGTCTGTCACTTGTAGTTTTCATTACACCCTCATGTTGTTCCAAGCATGCATGACTGGCTTTCTTCTTTGGAACTCTAAAAGAGGCGTTTAGCAGAATGTTCATGCTGCTCTGTTACATGCATTAAAGGTAAAAGTGGACTGAGGATTGTCAAAAAAAAAAATTTGATTGTTGTCACTATGACATATGCACTACATTTCAATCTTCTGAAGCCAAACAACAGCTTTGCATGAGGAAAATATGACATTTTAAATTTGAAACATTATTTGTTGAAAATCCAAGCTCGAGAATCTCATTTAGGCATGTCTTGTTTAGTTAGAAAACAACCAAAAACCAATGCCGTTTGGCATTATTGATTTAAAATTTGGTGCAGCTCATTTTCACGTGCCAAAATTTTGATGTAATTGCAAATGAGATATGAGAAATGTCATGTGGGGAAATGCTTGAGCCCTTTGACCCTTTAAAAGCTTGACTCATGAAATAATAGCAATAGTCAAAAATGCATTGTATGGATCAAAATGATTGATTTTTCTTTTATGCCAAAAATTATTAGGATATTAAGTAAAGGTATTTTGTAAATTTCCTACCATAAATATATCAAAACTTAATTTTTGATTAGTAATATGCATTGCCAAGAACTTCATTTGGACAACTTTAAAGGCGATTTTTCTCAGTATTTTGATTTCTTTGCACCCTTTGCATCTTGGCCAAATATTGTCCTATTCTAACAAACCATACATCAGTGGAAAAGCTTATTTATTCAGACTTCAGGTGATGTACAAATCTCAATTTAAAAACATTTACCCTTATGACTGGTTTTGTGGTCCGGGGTCACATATAAATATTAGTTAGCACTCTGTATTTTCCAATAATGTCCTAGTAAGATGCTTAGTGTTGTGACCAAAGCTTTTTATTAGGAGGGCATAACATGTAATGCAATGCAAATCTTTTTTCCTACCAGTTGATGCTTGAGTTTTGACGCCTGACATTGCAAAAAAGCAGCGCAAGCATTTTGCAAAATATGTGTTTCAACAACATGAGGGGGAGTAAATGAAGACTTGGGGTTCATATTTGGGATTGTGGGTTCATGCATCACACGCCGTATGTCAGAAACAATCTACACTGGCGTCATTGGTTAATATTTCCATCCTCGCCAGCCGAGTCTAAGAAAATGTTTCCGAGGTTTTTGTTTTCTTTTCATGCTGACCGCCGAACCGTCCCGGAGCAGATGCACAAAGCCTGAACTTGTGGGGCGTCTGTCTGCGTGTACGTCTGGGTCTCGGGGTATTGTGCGATGCAGACTTGATCCAGCAGACCTTCAAAGCCACGGCTCTGTGGTAAGTGTTGGCAGAGTTGTGTTTTGCACAGCTTGTGCCCCTTCTCAAGCTCACTGCAATGCACACACTCAGGAAACCACTGAATTATAGATGCGGAAACAGGAAATTCATTCCTCCCATAGCCACTGTCACTCAGACCTTTGACCTAATCAATTAGCCGGGCTACAGGCAGGGCTCCTGTTTTGGAGAAACGACCGTCCGCGGTTAGTAAAGTGAAAAACAAAATACAAGCTAATTTAAATTGCTTCAGCCCCAAATGGATGGGTTAGATCTGAATCGCTGTAATTTCTTCAACGCGGATGTTGAGCATGGCATGATTGCGTGTTTAATTGAGCATTTCACGAGCACAGCTATATTAATAAATTAACAATTAATGTAATTCCCCGAGACCTACAGAGTGCATTTACAAATGTGGATGCGCAGATTTACTTGAAAAGGCATTTAATAGGAAGGCTGGAAGAATCAATAAGCTCTGAATTTCCCATCTGATTTGTTTTTGTGCTACTAAAAAGAGAAGCCTGTTGTTCTACAGTCCAGCTAATTTAAATTTTGTCATCATTTAACTCACCCTCATGTTTTTCCAAAACCATGGGTGACTTTCTGTCTTCTGCACAACACAAAATGGGAAAGTTTGAAGTGTTGTACTAGTTGCTTTTTTCATGCATTGATAAAATGAATGAGTCTGGAGCTTTCAAGCTTCAAAATGGACATAAAACATTGTAAAAAGCCTCATAAACATAGGCAATACAGCTTCCATGCTATATTCTGAAGTCATACTGATGAACAGACTACAATACAATAATAGAATACTTATTATTCACTAGTAATCTTTCGCTCCAGTGAATCAAACTCAATAACTAGATCATCTTCATTTAATCATATCGATTTTTTTGTTAACTGGATAAACCAATTCAATGACAAGAAGTAGGCATGCACAATGCCATCTCTGATAATATTGTAAATGTTGTTTTAACGATATGCAAGCTGACACTGAGTATATATAAGCATATGCAAATAATAATAATAATAATAATAATAATAATAATAAAATAGCACTATAATTCAAGTTATAAAAGCAAAAAAATATCTGTGTGGGTTTTCATTTTTGTATTTATCCACCTTATTCTTCAACGCAGAAGTAAGCCTATGGGCGAGACTTATGGTTCATTAGCCACTATAGGGAAATAGGAAGAAAAACAATGTGCAGTAAATGGTCAAACTGTTTTCACTACAAACTAATGTGTTTATAATTAAGATAATACATTAAAATAATATGGTAAGACACACCAATTTGCAATATCAAGCAGGAAAATGAGCTGTTTTGTACAGCTAAAAAAATAGCTGGGTGGATGAGACCCATTTTATACAACAGTTCAAAAACCAATAAGTTAATATTGAGTGATTTACGTTGTAGAAAAAATATTGTCTGTTGTTATTTTTTATTATTATTATTTTGCAAACAAAAATAGTTCCAAACAAAGCTGAGCAGAACGATAAATAAATGGATCAGCCGTTTTGAATGATTCATTTAAATGAATGATTCAATGAATCACTCATTAAGACAGGGACTTGCCGCCACCTACTGGCGATTTTAGCGTCATGATTATTTATCCATGACAAGCCTAAATCAGCCAAGATACCAGCACAAAAACACACTTAGCAAAATATTGTTTAATTATTGTTATCGAAAGAAAAAAAATTCAGAATGCAATATTTTTTGTTATTACCCCTACAAAAGAGCGATGTCTTTTAAAAGTTTGAAAAGAAATGAAGTTATACAGGGTTAGAACAACATAAGAGTAAGTAAACTGGATGAACTCTCCCTTACATAAAAGAATCATCCCCTCAATATAACATTTTCTCTTTCTCTATATGGAAAAAGTCAGTGGGGTCAAAGCCCACCGGATTCAGGGACCAGATGTGAATCTCTTCAATCCATTCCCATCTGCGGGAGTTCTGGCGGTCATGTTTTACAGGGAAATAATAAGACATTTGTAAGCCTTGTACTGCTTTGCCGCTTTGAAAGGCTGGACAAACAGTTCTTCAATGACTCAGCTGAATCAAAGAGCCCTCTGTGGTTTACAGGAATCCACCCCTGAAATGTCTAACACTAGAACGGAGGAACTGGTTTTCCATGTCTTTGCTAGGTTTTGTCTGAGTCCTTTATCTTTACTATGAATACTTTGGCATAATAGATCAAAGCTCAACTCTTGATACATCAGACACTTGACCACATGTCAATGACACATAGAAGTTCATCTCAGACAAAGAGAATAAGATATGGCGTAAGGGCTGGTGTTAGTCTTTGTTTCAGATTTATTTTTTTATTATAAGATAATTTGAGATAATTCTCAAATTCAAAACTGTACGTATATATGTTTAAGTTTAAAGAATTGAAAACTTTTTTTCAGTAAGAGTCCAGGCAAAAACAGTATGCATGTATGTAATAATATGCTTTGTATTATTTGTAGTTTACTTCATACTACTTTTTTTTTTTTGATTAATCCTCATCAAACATGTAACAGTTGAAAAAAATCGCACCTTAGAAATAGCAATTTAATGAACCATTTAGGCATTCAAAACGTATGTGGCTGGAGGATTTTCTATTATATATAATATTTTATTAGTCTATATGTGTGAACTGGGCACAGCCCTGTCCATTATGCTTCTTTTTCAGCGTAATTTACTATCATTATTCCATTTAGAGCGATAATTAGATTATGAAAGATATTAAAGGTGAAAGGTGGTTTTTTAACTCGCAGACAGAGATATGAGCTGTGTGTCATCTGAAGGTTTCAGATCCTGTCTCTTCCACTGGAGCTGCTCCCATCAGTTTTGTTGGTTTTGTGGTTTGGCCGTGAGCCAAATGCCGTGCTTTACACTCCAACCAACCAAAAAAAAAAATCCAGCCAATGTTGGTTAATTAAGTTTTGACGGATGAACTCGCACCTAGATTGGTTTCATTTAATAACGCTGTGTTAACTTTCATCACTTTGATATTTACTTTAGTCACTCTGGGGCTGACATGACACTGGAAAGATTATTCATTCATGCAGACAGTTCTGAGACTTCTCAGGACAACGCAAGAATCGCATGTTTAGTAAATATAGTTGTGCAATTCTAGACACTCATACTTTCAACAGATACTTATTGACGTAGTGCAGCACAGACACCACAAGCAAATGTTCCTCATTATTTATAATGTCTCATAGCCAGCAGTGTGAATAGCTTAACAATGAGCTTTCTGCAGGGCACGGTAGCACAAAATCTTCACGCACCGAACGCCCTCCATCCAGCCGCCATCCGGCCTCTGTCGTTTCGGATATTGACTCACCTGCACGCGCTGTCATTCTGGCTTTTTTAACATCTATTTGCTCTGGAAAACCAAAACACCATTAACAAATTTTGAGGACGGTGCTTATTCCTCCTGCGCTTAAGAGGTTTCACTTAAACTCACATCCGTTCATGGCTGCCCATCTATCTCCGTAGCCACACAGACATTTTAATGGCCACCTTGATATTTAATGGCGCCGGTCACGGAAGACTAAATATACGCATTTAGAATGATAAAACACATATTGGAGTGTAAAAGCAGCCTGTGAAATGTTGAGAATAATGCATTATTCAGCTATGATGCGCTCGCTGGCTTCAAGGTAAAGTAAAACCCCTGTGGTGCGTATCCATGAAGATGTCCATGCAGGATCTGCTGAATTTTTGATGATACATTGCATTGTAGTAAAGCTTTAAAAGATGTCCATAAGGACATTTCGCACACGGAAGGTTCATGGAGCCGACGGACTGACCGTTTGGTCGCACTCCAGGATGGCAGACTCATTATAAAATGCAAATGTTATCTTTATTCTTAAACCAACAACAGGGGAAAGTATTTAGTCTGTTATCAAGTCTATTAAAATGGCCAGCAGAAATGTAAAAACAGTCAGGGCTCGACAATAACGCACGAATTCTTAAAATGAAGAGTGTGAGAGAATGAGATCCGTTCCGTTTGATTCAAACTCGTGACTTTGATCATCAGTTCAAGCATTCACTGGCAGAAAAAGAAAAAAGAAACAGATCAAAAGAGCCATTAAAGTTCGAATTTCGACATGGCTTGTAATGGAAAGCACATAGTAAATCAGTTTTAAAACCATTGCTTCGCAAAATGATTCACTGTTTCGAAGTGCTCCATTCGGTTCGCTTCATTTGATACAGTTCGGGACTTCGGAGCTGGTTAGCGAATCATGTCGCGAAATGATTTAGACCGGAATTTCAGCGCGTGTTCGTGAATCATTTCGCGAATTGGATGATTAAAAATCTTGAATGATTCGAATTTCCGAAGTCCCGATGTGAAAAGATGATTCGCGAATCATTATTCAGATCGGGACTACAGAGAGCGGATCGCGAATCATTTGAGTTAGATCCGAATTTAGGAGCGGGTTAGCGAATCATTTCACGAATTGGATTATTCGAAATCTTGCGAACTCCCGATGTGAAAAGATGATTCGTGAATCATTATTCAGATAGGGACTATGGAGAGCGGATCGCGAATCACGAATCATTTGATTTAGATTGGAAGGAGCGGGTTCGCGAATCATTTAGCGAATTCAATGATTCAGATCGGAACTTTGGAGCGCGGATCGCGAATCATTTGATTCAGATCGGAACTTCGGAGAATCGCGAATCTTTTTTCTTATTTCTTTTTTAAAAGAAATTTAGGCTACAGTTGGGCTACAAAACAAAACAAAGAAACAAAAAGCAAAAATATACAAATACAAATCCCTTAAGAAAATTAACCATGATTTTATTATAGTAAAATGTATCCAGTTACTTAACAGAAATTCAGATAATATCCATGTACTTATCTAGATCAACTTTAAATAAAGAAAAACTGGTTTAGAAACACAAATTAATTTATATTTTCCTATATTCTGTTTCGGGAAATAATAATAATAATAATAAATAATAAAGGCTAATTTAAGCAGATGAGAATATTGCTTAATATTACTTTTGCTGGACAAGATGTACAAAATAAGGCTTAAAGGCATAGTTCACCCAAAACTGAAAATTGTCATCATGTCTTTCTAAACTTGTATGAGACTCCTATAGAAATAAGTGGCTACGGTCAACGGTTTGATTTCATTTTGGGTGAACTGTCTCTTCAATTTCAAGCCTTGTGCGAACATTACAATAAGGCTACAAAGCCCAACCGAGCACACGGCAGTCATGCCAGTATTTGAATACTAGTGTTTTTTTTCTATTTCAATTAACTTGCCAAGAAAACAGGCTGTTTCTGTATTATTGTTTCAGTGTTTACTTTGCACCCCAGGCTTTATTTTCAACCCCCAGCCTTCTAGACCTTTTGCCCGGCAAACTGGTTTCCCCTAATTTGAGTAATTACGTGCACTCGTAGAAACCCCCCAACCGGCCCTCGCAGCTGTGAACCGTGTCAGGTCAGGTCAGTCGTTCCACAGCGACCGCCACACAATCCAGGGAGATGTCCTGCGGTCAGTCCTGTTTCAGGAAACAGCGCAAGCGTTTTGACCACATGAGACGGGCCGTAGCCGCTCCTTCCCTGCTGTTTTCCCACATGCTGCTGAAACACATCTGATAACTTATGGACTCTAAAATCCGCGGCTGTTGACTCAGGTGCCATCTGATTATTTTTGGCCACCAGGGGTGTTGGTGAGATCAGTGATAAATGGTAGAAAGCAACCTTTTCACCCCCTATAAAGAGCCAAAGAGACAGTGAGGGCCCTGTTATAAAACCAAATGATTTTATGAATCTAGCACCCGACACTGCGATGGGAATCCGATCCATCTGGTATTTCACTGGGACGTGACTAATCTTTCATTAAAGGGGTGATAATGGGTGAAACTTTAGCGGTCATCAGAGAAAAGAGGAACAACATGTGAGGCTCCTTGAGGCATAGACCTAATTGTCACAGTTTTTACTCCAGTGAATGTTTCTCAGGGTACACAGGGGAAAAAAATGTATGTTCACTCAGAAATTGTTAGTAGATTTCACAAACAATTACAATGTAATGGCAAGTAACACTTTTAATAGTCACTTTCTTTATAGATACATGCCTTCAAAAGCTTTGAACTTTTCCACTGTTACTGCACTGGGAACAAAATCAGTTCATTTAACACATTTTAAATGGGGCATATTGCCATTAAATTGGGTTATTTGCCATCTATTATAGGATTGTAAACAGTAAAGAATGAATAAAACAGCACATAAAAAATGACATGAAACTATTTTTATGAACAAGATATATTTTATGTAATAAATTACACTGAAAAAGGATTTTAAAAGCAAAACTTTTGCACATTAAAAAAAGCTAAAAAATAGCTTAAAAAATTATGTTTTGAAGTACACTCAAACAAAAAAATCTGTAAAAAATAGGGCACAGTATACTGTATAATTTGAAGGAATTTTTCCGTGCTAATTTTTTACAGGCGTTTTACCAGTATTTTGATTTTTACACTTCATTGCATTGTGTTTTAGAGTTAACAGAAATGACTGTAAAATTAATGGATAATGTTGTGTGTAATGAGCTGCTAGTCCTTTTTTCTGTTATTTTACGGATGTACTTTTGCAGTGTAGAAAAACTTAAATATTATTTTCTTGTAAAACATATTCAGATAATATTTGTCTTATTTTTGAAAAAAAAAAAAATATATATATATATTTTTTACAGGTTTTTTTTTAAATTTCCAGCCTGATCTGTCATATATTATTGGATTGTAGCTAAACATTAAAAAAAGTAATAAAACAGTGAAAATCTAAAAAGTAACACATACATATCAAACTATTGTTATGGACAACACATAATGTAATTAATTCTAATTAAAAAATGGTGTAGGATTTAAAAAAATATTGTTACTCATAAACTGCTTTAAAAGTAGCTAAAAAAAATGGCAAGTAACACTTTGAATTATTTTAAAAATCGTCAGTGCACAGGATGGAATGTTTGTGAGTAAACTGTAACAAAACATTTTCAAATTTTAAATTAATTGTTTTTGCTGTTGTTTTCCCCCAAAAATGATGTCATTTTCTTCAGAACGATTTCATTTAATATTTGTCTGTTGGTGTGTAAAGGAAAATTACAGACTAATGACACAGGAAAAGTTAAACAGTTATTACCAATTAAAAATGTTTCCAAAGCAAATATATTTAGTTTGAAGCATATTAATTAAAATAAAATAAAAAATGGATGAAACATTTGGAATATGTCTTCATAAATTGACAGTTTTTAATGTTAGAAAGCTCAAAAATCACAACATCCACTTAAACCAAAGTGGTGAAAATGATTAAAAACTCACCTCTGTGATCTCAGAATACATTAAACCTCTTATTATGTTTGAGTTTAATATTTTATCCACTATATTAAAACATAAGTGAGATAAAATGTCATATGAAAATGTGCCACTGACCTGTATGCGTGTGTGAGGGAGACTATATTTAAAGGCGCACAGGACCGGTGCATCTTAACCTGTTCTGCCCACATTGCCGTGTGACGCGTGCCATCTGTTGCAGTGGAAAATGAGAGGTCGATTACGTATATGGCAATCCCAGCTTGGAATCTCTTGGAATTGAAACAATCCTCACTTGTGGCAGGTGTCTAATGCCTTCCTCTCGCACATCTCAGCCCGCTCAAACTCTTAAAATTCAGAAATAAATCTCAAGGCTTTATAGCTAAAGTAGAGGCTGCAGAGAAACAATTGTTCAGTTTTTTTTTTTTACCATCAAGGCGCTTTTACAAGCTTGTTGATGGTGCTGCTATTTAAAAAGAAAATGAAATTCAGTTTTGCTACATGATAAGAGTAACAAATAAAACTGGGTGGAAACACGTTTGTATGAGGACAAAAATAGACAGCAAGAAGCGCATACCGATTACGCTCACTATATGTCTCAAACAATCAGTGGCTCCATTGAGTTTTCGACAAAACTGTGCTTTATAGTGTGAGGGAGAGGCCCAGTGTGGGTGTAAATGATCCAGTGAAATGACATCAGTGTCAGGGGACGGGAAGAATAGCTGAGAGCAGACTGAGTGCCCTTCAAGTGGAGTCGGAAATATCGTACTTACAAGTTACAAGTGCATAAATGACAAGAGGGAAACTGTGACATGAGAGTTGCCAAGCTGTGATGTTGGAGACACTGATCTATAAATTAGATAATATACACTACCAGTTAAAAGTTTTTGAATAGTAAGATTTTAATGGTTTTTAAATTAGACTCTTCTGCTCACCAGGCCTGCATTTATTTGATTCAAAGCACAGCAAAAAATCTGAAATATTTTTACTATTTTAAGTAACTGCTTTCTATTTGAATATATTTTAAAATGTAATTTATTCCTGTGATTTCAAAACTGATTTTTTTTAGCATCATTACTCCAGTCACATGATCCTTTAGAAATCATTCTAATATTCAGATTTGCTGCTCAAAAGCAATTATTTTGTTGAAAACAGCTGAGCAGATTTTTTTTCAGGTTTCTTTGATGAATAGAAAGTTCAGAACAGCATTTATGTGAAATAGAAATCTTTTGTAACATTATAAATGTCTTTATCATCACTTTTGACCAATTTAAAGCATCCTTGCTAAATAAAAGTATTAATTTATATAATTTAAAAAACTATACTGACTAAACTATACTGAAAAAATGTACTCAACTGTTTTAAATATTGATACTAATAATAATAATAATAATACAATGTTTCTTGAACAGCAGATGAGCATATTATAATGATTTCTGAAGGATCATGTGACACTGAAAACTGGAGTAATGATGCTGAAAATTTAGCTTTGATCACTGGAATAAATTACGTTTTAAAATGTATTCAAATAGAAAACAGTTATTTTAATAGTAAAAATATTTCAAATTTTTACTGTTTTTGCTGTACTTTGAATCAAATAAATGCAGGCTTGAAATCTCAATTCAAATTAAAATCTCAATTTGGTAGCGCATCCATAACACAGAGTAACAAATATTTGTTTCACTTAATTTTTTATGGTTTTCTGTAATTCTGTGGTGCTGTTTATTATTGTAGCCTGCCATTTATTTTCATGTAGTATCAATATTTTGTAAATATTTAGGTCAGGTAAATTTTAGAACTTCTATCATTCTATCATTTTTCTTTCTTTGGATTGTGATTTAAATGCAGTGGTTGCATCTAATGTTAAATGGAAAGAGCAGTTTCACAGTTTCACAAAGAAATGCGCAGCATTTTCTCTAAGAAATAACAAAAGGATGCCTTTTCATTTATAATTTTTAGTTTTTTTTAATATTGTGAGAAATACGTATTGTGAAATCAGTATTATGAATCGCATCACATTGCGAGTTAAGTGAATCATTACATCCTTATGGGCAGCTGCCTTCTGTGACGGAACCTTATAAATGACTGATTTGAGACGCTCTACATGGACAGCAACTGCCTGACTTGACTCGCATTTAATTTCAATAGTCTGATGTTATGATGCAGTCGAGCTAACAGCTCTAATAAGCTCATATGTACACAAATATTGAGTCAAATAGATTTTAGTGACACCTTTTTTTTCAAATGTTTCAAAAATGGCATTTGGAACTGAGTCCAATAGCACCATGTATATGTATTACGTCATCTGGCAGCTTGCACTGTAAAGCAGAAGAGACAGAATCAGAGTAGTTGGCATTATGTAATTCTCACATTAGTCCAGGCTCGCTCTTCTTTCATACCTGCCCTGTGTAAAACAGCAGGTCTGCACCGAGACAAACAGGATTAATTATCAATCACAGAGCAGAAGCGCTGCAGACAGAGTGACTCTTGTGGCCGTGTGATGCTCATCTGTTTATTCTTTCCTTTCCAGCACCCTTAATGGTCATGGCACGGGTCAGGGCAAGAAAGAGACAAAGACCACACAGAGGTACACACTGCCTCACTTCACAGAGTCACGTGATGTGAATAAAACAGACCCATCTGCTTCAGATGCAGGTTCGTGCTTGCAGTGTTGATCTATGCATTTAAACCAAATAGACGAGAATGAGGTAAGTTGTGCCACTTTTATACAAAAATATTTAATAATTCACTATCCCATCTCAAAGTCTTTGCTGCTTATTATTCACATTTTCTTACAGATACTTATAAGCAAAGAAAATGTTTTATATTCAGAGTATTTTAAGGTTGTGAAACCTTTTTTTTTTTTGATAGAAAGATCCTTAATTAGAGAGGGTGAACTAAGGCACGTTATTTCATGTTTAAACCATCAAGGCTGCAGGGAAATGTTGCTTCTTGAAATTTCCACAGTTTTGTGAGGCTGATTTAGCTTTTTCAATACATATTGTAATGGGGAAAAAACTCTTTTTTTTTTTTTTTTTTTTAATCTGAATTTCCATGCAAGCTTACTTCACTGAAGCATATGACACACTTAACTCCACAGATATTTTAGGAAAATGTTTTCATCAATAATTCATAGCCAATCTTGAACCAATTATTTTATGTGCACTGTAAAAACTGCAAATGCATATTTTCCAGTTTACTAAACATTTTGAGTCTCAAATACTAAAAAATACTCTTTTCCTGAAACAACGTAAAATCTCTTGTCAGACCAACAAAATTGTCTCAAATGTTGTCCCAACTAGTCCAACACAGTTGTCTGAACTT
Organism: Labeo catla; assembly: GCA_012976165.1. NCBI lineage: Eukaryota > Metazoa > Chordata > Actinopteri > Cypriniformes > Cyprinidae > Labeo > Labeo catla. Next base: position 452,863 of record VONZ01000128.1, read on the forward strand.
CATATTGATTTCATATTGTTGAAATGTTAATTGCAGCATGCATAAATTATGTAGTTACTGTTATAGGATTATTGTTTTGCTCTTTGCTGACTTAATTTAAACTTTTTGTTGTTGTTTTGTCATCATTGTTAGTTATTTGTTGCACTGTGATGTAAAGAGCTCATCTTTTTAACATTTGTTGACTGCAATCATTCTTGAGGTTTGTGAGTCTAGTTTTGAGGCCTAGAGTATGTTCAACCATTTATATCTGTTTGCTAGATATCTCTGTCTTTTAAGATGTTTTTACAAAGATAATGTTGTCTATATATTAGACTAAGTCACCATTAAGGTTTCTGTAACAATTCACTGTTTGTCATTTGTAAATAAACAAAAAAATTATGCATAAAAACATAAATTACCTCAATGAAAGTAACTGTTGTTAGGGTTGCTGTGACAAGACTTTTTTTATTAGCAAAATAAGACAATCAGCATTGCATGAAAAAACAAATTATGTTGGCTGAACAAAACATCCTTACTGCGAAAAACTAAAAAACTATTGTTGAGAGAACTCAAAAGTCTTACTGCATCAAGTTGCCTTACTTTTTTAAGTTTTCTATTTACAGTGTGGTTAAGTTTGGGGTCAGTATGAATTTTTTAGTTTTTTAAATTATTTTTTTTAAATAATGCCCTTAAAGAAGAAGTCCACTGCCAGAACAACAATTTACAAATAATTTACTCACCCCCTTGTCATTCAAGATGTTCATGTCTTTCTGTCTTCAATCGTAAAGAAATCATGGTTTTTGAGGAAAACATTTCAGGATTTTTCTTCATATAATGGACTTCAATTGTGCCCCCGATTTTGAACTTCCAAAATGTAGATTAAATGCAGCTTCACAGGGCTCTAAACGATCCCAGCCAAGGAAGAAGGGTCTTATCTAGTGAAACGATCTGTCATTTTTTTTTTTAAATAAAAATTTGTATACTTTTTAAGCACAAAAGCTTATGTAGCACAGACTCTGGGATGTGCGTCCATGAGTGATGGGTCGTTCTTGAATAATTCTTTCATTTTTAACAAATCTTTAATGTGACTTGAAGAACGAGTCGTCTCGGGGAGTGATTCGTTCAGTCACGCAATTGCAACATCCTATTAGGTTCTGTACTGGAATTAGTTCACCTGTTTTGAGTCTTCGGGTTTTTTCGAGTCGTTCGTTAATCTTATGGGGCTGTCACGTGATGAACGAATGACTCAAACCCGAAAACTTGTCAGATAAGAGGTGAGGTGAGCCAATCATAGACCAAATACCCAGGTAAACAATAAATGAATCTTTTCTGTTTCTTATAGCATAACCGTTTTGTCTTGTTTGTAGTGTGATCAATGTTTGTGTAAGCAGTAGATGTGTTAGGAAAGTAACACGTAACATTTTAATAATATTTTGCTAAAATGAACGAAATGACTCGAAAAAAGATTTGTTCGTTTTGCTGAACGAGACTCAAAGATCAGAGTCGATAAAATGATCCGAACTTCCCATCACTACTACGAATCACATCTAAGTTCATCGTCTGTGTACTCCGGCTTAAAAAGGTAGAGTATGGTGAAAAACTCCATGTTATTTTTTCCCACAACTTCAGAATCGTCTGACACTTTGTACCTTTTTGTTTGTAAACAGCGTTTGACTTACTTGCACTTTCTTAGTCTTTGTGCGTTTGCTTTGTAAACACTCTGTAGTTCCGCCTACAGCTATTCTGTAGTTCCCAGAGCCTGTGCTACACCAGCTTCAGTGCTTAAAAAGTATACAAATTTTTATTTTCTGAAAAAAATTACTGATCATTTCGCTAGATAAGACCCTTCTTCCTTAGTTGGGATCGTTTAGAGTCCTTTGAAGCTGCATTTAAACCACATTTTGGAAGTTCAATATCGGGGCATCAATCAAGTCCGTTACATGGAGAAAAATCCAGAAATGTTTTCCTCAAAAACCACAATTTCTTCACGACTGAAGACAGAAAGACATGAACATCTTGGATGACAAGGCGGTGAGTAAATTATTTGTGAATAGTTGTTCTGGAAGTGGACTTTTCCTTAAAGGATGCAAAGTTTGTGACATAGTTTACCCCATTCTCAGCTGCATAGTTACGCAAGCTTTTTGTGTGCATGAAATATGCATTTTTAAATTTGCATTTTCTTTTAATCCAACAAAAACTGAAATTAAAGTATATCTAAAAACAACTGTTTTTTAATGTTTAAATTATGTGATTGCATGTTTACCCTTCCCTGTTTGCTTTGCATATTAATTTTACATTTGCAGCCCAGTGGTTTACAAAATATATAACCTTTTCTATCACACTCTCAAAAATATAGAAACTGCCAACTTGTCAAGTTGGGTTTTCAGTCCAGCAATGCTTATGGTATTACATGCCACTACGACCTATATTAAAACATCTTTCTACTGATTTTCAAAGTCAGTTCCAGATATTTTATTGCCTTTCTTCCCTCCAGCGGCAACACATGAGCAGTTTTACTTTTTCACGTTTATTACCTTGAAATCCTCTTATAATTTATCCAAGCTGTCAGTGCTTTCTTACCACATCTCTTTCCCCTCATTTCAAAAACACCCTGAAGTCTACTATCACCCATGTCATGACACACACATACACCCAATTCTGAAAGAACTCCAGTTTAAACAATAGAGCACACTCTCATTCCAGAGAGCCACGATGAGAGCGCACAGCTGGAGTCAGTCCTGTCATCAGCGCGCGTGAATGAACAGACTGCAGTGAATGAGATGGATTGATTATGACCCCTTTTGACCACACTCTTAAAAATAAAGCTTTCAAATATGGGTTTTCACAGTGATGCCATAGAAGAACCAGTTTGAGTTTCATAAAGGACCTTTTAGTAAACAGTTCTTACAGGAACCTTGTGAAGATTACTTTTAACATCTAAACAACTTTTGTGCATTAGAAAAATTCAGTGAATTCTCCATGAAACCACAGTGTTTAAGAGTGGAAGTAAATAGCTCAGTCATGTCTTTCTTTATCTTGTATCACCATGGTTCCTCCTAACAAGCAATACAGGAATAATAGTTAATTATTCTATTTCCATGCATATGTTTATTAGTATAATAACTGCAATTAGGTGTAGCATGTCATATCATAGCTGATAAAAAAGCAATACATGATTGTGATTATGAGTCATAACGCCCAGTTTTAATGAGCTCTACAGTGCTTATGCTTGCACTAGTATGCATTCATTAGAAATGAAGGACATGGCTTATGATGTAGCACCACAGCCTTGGTGAGAAGGTTAGCAGTTCTCCAAGGCACACTTTGACTGCCAATATGAACCAGGGCTGTAACCATGAGACATCCCCTCACTTAATGCATCTATATTTGTGGTCAATGAATTCAGGTTTTTGACTGACTGGCAGAAACAAACAAACAAACATTTAAAAGTATAGTTCACCAAAAAATGAAAATGCTGAAAATGCATTCAACCTCAGGTCATTCAAGATGCAGATGAGTTTGTTTCTTCATCAGATTTGGAGAAATGTAGCATTCCATCACTCAGCAATGGATCTTCTGTGGTGAATGGGTGCCGTCAGAATCCAAACAGCTGATAAAAACATCACAATAATTCACAAGTAATCCACACCACTCCAAACCATCAGTTAACATCTTGAGAAGCCAAAAGCTGCATGTTTACAAGAAACAAATCCATAATTAAGATGCTGTTAACTTCAAACCATTGCAAATGGATAAAACACGAGTTCATACTCCATAATAACGCCTCCAATGTAAAAGTCCATCCCCTGTCGTCTCTCACATAAAAATCCACCCACATATTTGTTTAGAGCTGATTTCTCTGATTTTTTTTACTGGAGGAAGCGTTACTATGGATTATAGACTCTCATTCTGACGGCACCCATTCACCACAGAAGATCCATTGCTGAGTGATGGAATGCTACATTTCTCCAAATCTGATGAAGAAACAAACTCCTCTACACTCTTACAAATAAAGGTGCTTCATGATGCCATAGAAGAATTTATTTTTTGTCTAAATGGTTGCATAAAGAACCTTTAACATCTGAAGAAGCTTTCTGCTTCACAAAAGGTTCTTTGTGGCGGAAGAAGGTTCTTCAGATTATTAATAAGTAAGAAAGAGATGGTTCTTTAAAGAACCTTTGACTGAATGGTCCTTTGTGGCACCAAAAATGGTTATTCTATGCCATTGCTGTAAAGAACCTTTTAAAGCGCATTTATTTTTAAGATTGTACATTTTGGATGCCTCAAGGTGTTCATTTTCCATTGAAATACTCCTTTAACTTGGTAAAAGTAAATGATGAAATGTTTTCTTCCATCACAATAGTGACTTGTCCTTTCAGCCAGTGTGTGGGACTCATTCTGTCTTACTAAATAGATGGAAAGGAAATATAAAAGAACAACTTTGAAGAGAATTTCCAGCTTATGAAATCTACAGTTCAAAGCCAGAATCAAAGTGCAGGATTTGTAGCAGACAGTTTGATAGCGTCTCTGACCTTAAGGCTGTGTCTCAAAACATGGTCAACTGCCTATCTAGACAGCATTTTATGGTGCACATTGAATTTGGACACTCAAATGATACAACCTAGGTAGGCAGCTTACTAGGTTTTGAGACACAGCTCAGCTCAAAGCCTCTCTCTCTCTCTCACTCTCTCTCTCTCTCTGTGCTCAGAGTTTGATCTTCACTCAATGAAATCTGACTCTTCATTCACTCGCGTTCTTGCCCTCGGAGGGAACAAATGTCAATACGTGATAATGGAGCAGATGGAGAACTTTCATTAGTGCTTTCATTTCATTGCGAGCTTTATCTGACGTCCTGATTGACAGTTTGACACTTGCGGTGCGGCGACCGCGGCTGCCCTACATGTTCAGCGGACGTTTATCTCATTTGTGACCATTTTAAGTGTGTTTAATGTGCTGAATTGATATGTGCCACGCTGAAAACCGTGCGGCTTTTTTCTGTCGGTAACCTCAGAATATAAAAGAGACAGTTTCGCGTCATTTCGAGCCAGTTCTCTTCAGACAAGCGCAGAAATGGATCTTATGGGAATCTACCTGCTTCATCTCAGCTTTGCCGGTAGGTGATGTGCTGCATGCGCGTTTCATCTTCTCTACTCACTGACATCAAAGTTCCGCAAAAGAAAGCTAATAACAATGCTGAGAGTTTCTTTCATTATTGGCTATTCATTGATGTGCACCGGCTTTCTGTAGTGTTAGACTTTTGCTTGATTAACAAGAATAAATCGAACTAAAAAGAAATGCGTGCACGGTAACCTGCTTTCGTCTCATTTGGATTTATGAATCCATATATTGTGCGTTATTAGTGAGCTAATGAGGTGTTTGCTCAGGTGTGAAAGGTGACTGCTTTCATTGACATTTGTTCTAACAGTCAATTGCTTTTAGTAAATTTATTAATAAGGGCTATATAAAATTAAACCCACTAAACTTTTAATTGCTGCCTTAAGTGGTGCCAAAGTTATAACTTGTAATAAGTTTACTGCACTTTTCACTGCATGAGTAGTTTGTACTGGTCTTGCTAAATCCATTAGAACATTGATATGTAAACCCTGTTCCTTTCTAAAGAGTGCAATGTGTTGTCAGTAACCTGAAATTTGTAGCCTCAGTTGATTGAATAGCCTGTGCATTTTAGCAGATTGGATTTGTGCAAAGGATGTCTCTGTGCTGCTAATATAATTAGATTTTCAGGTAGACTGTCTGTTGTGTGCCTGTGTGTTGTGTATGAATCAGAGGATGTATGCATGCATTATAACAAGTGCATTTGCATATTTTGAAAAATGGATTCAAAGATGAAAGCTCTGAAAAAAATGAATTCACAAATGAAACCACACGAAATATAACCATAGCTTTGAGACATCATTTTAATTGTACTGTTTGAAACATAACATTGTTGTGCATTAATATGGCAGTGTGAAAACTTCAGTCATCTCCTCATATCAAAAAAATCAGGGCTGCAAGCCTGATTGCTGATTGATGGTCACTGATTTATGTGCATAATATCTGTTTTGTTACTTTATTTTCTCCGTTTGGTTTGTCTGTTAAGGCAATCAATTATTCAGTATGCCTAGAACAGCACACCCCAAGTTGAATTACCTGAAACAAGATGTAAAATGACTGTCGAGTTCCTAAGAAACATTAGGAAAATGTGTGTTAAAATCATCCCACCCATCATGACAATGCTGCAGCTTGCCTTACTCAATGCAACGATATAGCTCATCTACAGTCATGCAAGTACTTTATATGCAGCCTTGGTTCTGAATGTATTTTTCCTATTTATTTTCACTGTAATTCTTCAGTAAAGAATTGTAAACCTTGAACCAAACCAGCCAGCTCTGAATCACATTTGATTCAAAACGTATTTATTTAAATATAAGGAAAAAACACAAAGGTATACTGTGATTTTTTTTTTTCAACAGAAGTTTAAACATGGAACTGTTACGCTCCAAACTTTTTTTTATTTTCCATAGTTATGTCCACTGAGTTTGAGTGGAGTCCATATCTGATTCCCTCCATTATGAACATCAATCAAGACCTTTTTCTGAGTCCCACATATGCATTATGTGAACCTGTGAATATAGGGCTTGGCTCCAGTTCTGTAGGTAATTCCACTGTCACTCAAGGAGACTGAAAAGCAGGCAGTTTGTCAGCGATTAGCCAAGGTAAAGATCGATTCATGCTCTGAGAGCTTGTAAATTAGGAACTCTATCAATGTCCATTAGCTCAAGCCATGACTGACATATGCTAATTCTGACCTTGTTGTTAACAGAATAATATCATTATCAGTATTGACATGGACCTACGCTACAACTGGTCATTTATGGTTCAGGTTTTTAGAGCATTATACTTCATAACTCAGGCTTCAGCTGAAATATGCAGTTCAAAGCCATAATCAAACTGTAGAATTGTAGCCGACAGCTTGAAGATCAGCTTCTCTCCACCAGCCGACTCAGTGTTTCTCACTGTTATGCTCGACAGTCTCTCTCTCTCTCACTGTCTGACGCCACACGCATAATCTGCACTCAGAGAAATATGATTCTTAATAAAGTATCTTGCACAAACTTTTATGAAATCAAAAATTAATAGAAAAAAGTGTCATTTAGACATAAATAAGTCATGCTTATTTAAGATTTTTCACAGTAGTTACTGTGAGATGCCCAAATTATGATGATATCCCACAGAAACAGAGTCATGGCCACTGTCAAACATCAGTGTCAAATGGTCATTTTAGACAAAATATTTACATAAGCTTATCTATTTTATAGAGAAATATCCAGTCGATGTGCTACAGTTATAGCTATCGATCATCTAATCTAAACGCACACAAACACTGGTGCTTGAATCTGATTGGCTGAGAGGTCTTTGACGAACAACTAAACCCATAGTTTTATAAATATTGTTCCTGTGTCACAGAATGTAGGTTGTAGTTTTAAGAGGTTATTTTTTTATACAAGAATGTAATTGTTTAGATTTCAAATATGCAGTTTGTGAAATATTTGCCGCTGACTCTGATGTGTTTACTTGAGATATATTTCTGTAAATCTAACAGGCTTCTTCAATCTTTGGTCCGAAGTCTCATTAATCTGTTATTTGTTCCAGAGCAAATAGTTTTGGCTTGAAGGCAAACTTTTAGTTTTTATGAAACTGTAATACTGCGTCAGAGCACTGCCTTTGTTCTGTTGATTGAATTGATTAGTAACTTTTATAATGGCTACTGATGTTTAATATTATTATTCAATAAATAATAAAAACATTTTATATAATAGCATTATTTAATTAATAATAGTAGTATTTGGTGTTCGTGATGATTTTAGTCACATTATCCTGCCAGTAGATGGCGACAAAAGACTGTTTTTATGAGTCAGCAGGAAAAACTTTTATATTGAAAGGGACAAAAACAAGACAAGACAAAAACATTTTTTCTTTCAACAACACTTGTAACACTTGTAACACACAGTTGACAAATGCACTGATCAGCACTGTCATCGGAAATCAAAGTATAGTAGGACAAAGATCTTTCCTCTGTGGACAATCAAACTATTTTAATTCTGAATATGAGATTGAGCTGAAAGAATGAATGCAGGATCAGAAGCAGGTAATCAGCCCACCTCTCTCTTATAATACTCTACTCCACATAGGCTAATACACAGCTTTTACTACAGTAATACATTAAGCGTTCAAAGAAACAACTCTTTGTTGCTAGTTACTTCGTTACAACGTTACGATTTAGAACTTGGGGCCGGGTTCGCGAATCATTTTGCGAATTGAATCGTTTAGATCAGAACTAAGGAGCGGGTTCGCGAATCACTTCGCGAATTGAATGATTCGAAGTTCCGAAGTCCCGATCTGAAATGATGGTTCGCGAATCATTATTCAGATTGGGGATACGGAGCGTGGATCGCGAATCATTTTATTTAGATCAGAACTTCGGAGTGGGTTTATGAATGTTTTGATTCAGATCGGAATTTCGGAGCGCGGATCGCGAATCATTTGATTCAGATCGGAACTTTGAATCGGCTGTCGCGAATCCTTTGATTTAAATGTGGACTTCGGCGGCTTCGCGACTCATTTGATTTAGATCGGCACTTCGCGTATCGCGAATCATTTGATTTAGAACTTCGGACCGGGTTCGCGAATCATTTCGCGAATTGAATCATTTAGATCAGAACTAGGAGCAGGTTCGCGAATCACTTCGCAAATTGAATAATTCGAATTTCCGAAGTCCCGATCTAAAATGATGGTTCGCGAATCACTATTCAGATCGGGGATTGAGCGTGGATTGCGAATAATTTGATTTAGATCAGAATTTCGGAGCGCGGATCGTGAATCATTTGATTCAGATCGGAACTTTGAATCGGGTATCGCGAATCATTTGATTTAAATGTGGACTTCGGAGCGGGTTCGCGAATCATTTGGCGGGTCGAGAATTATTTGATTCAGATCGGGACTTTGAATCGCCTATTGCAAATCATTTGATTTAGAACTTCGGACCGGTTTCGCGAATCATTTTGCGAATTGAATCATTTAGATCAGAACTAAGGATCGGGTTCGCGAATCACTTCGCGAATTGAATGATTCGAAGTTCCGAAGTCCCGATCTGAAATGATGGTTCGCAAATCATTCTTCAGATTGGGGATACGGAGTGTGGATCATGAATCATTTGATTAAGATCAGAACTTCGGAGTGGGTTTATGAATGTTTTGATCCAAATCGGAATTTCGGAGCGCGAATCATTTGATTCAGATCGGAACATTGAATCGGGTATCGCGAATCATTGGATTTAAATGTGGACTTCGGGGCGGGTTCGCGAATCATTTCGCGAATTTAATCTTTTAGATCAGAACTGAGGAGCGGGTTCGCGAATCATTTCGCGAATTGAACGATCCGAAGTTCCGATCTGAAAGGATGGTTCGCGAATCATTATCGGGATACCCCACTAAACATTGGACGTCGGATAGACGTGCAGATCATGTCTATATTGGGTCCGTCGGTCCATGACCAATTATGGACATCTATTCGACGTCCAAACTAGGTCCACTATTTGGACGTCTATCCATTACCCAACTTGGACGTCATTTGGACGTCTATGGCAGTTGCAGTAAATGTGTTTTACAAAATAGAGCCTATCAACATGATTATATATATGAATACAGATTATTTATAAACAAACAAGATTTATTATCTGTATTACTATTTATTTATTTGGTAGCCCATATGTTTTTACAAAACAACCCCATCAATGGACGGAAATTGGACGTCCAAAAATGACATGGAAAAGACGTCAATGCGACGTCACATTGCGCAGTGGGACGGAGCATGCATCGCAAATCATTTGATTTAGATCAGAACTTCTGAGTGGGTTTGTGAATGTTTTGATTCCGATCAGGGACTTCGGTGTGCGTATCGCAAATCTTTTTTTTCTTATTTCTTTTCTTTCTTTCTTTCTTTCTTTCTTTTTTTTAATGAAACAGTACAAAACATCAAACCATTACAAATCCTTTAAAATGAATCATGGTTTTATTATAGTAAAAGTGTAGTGACCTTTTTTTTTCTTTTTGTATAGGCCTAATCACAGTTTTACTACAAATACCATGAACTATAGTTAGTGTAGTAAAACTACATGGCTAATTTGTGGTTACCATGGTTTAACTATAGTAACTATATAATTCTTTCACATTAAGAGGACACAGGATGAATACAGAGATGCATTTTTGACTGTTTAGGATCCACAGAACTTCGGATTGTTTCCATGTAGCCTACTTGTCTGGATCAACTTTAAATAAAGAAGAGAGAGGTTTAGAGCCAGAGTTTTGTTTATGTATGTGAAATTTAGTTAGCAGGAAACACAAATATTTTGTGTTTTCCTATTTTCCTATATTCTCTTTTAAGTAGTCAATCAAAAAAAAAAAAAAAATCTTTAAAACAGTAATAAAAGTCACTTGCAAAATGAGATCAGATGAACTTTAAAAAATCTGACCAAAATGTTTGTGTGTGTGGGTACATTGCCAAAACAAGTGAATGACATCTTCCTCAGCAGAGTGACAAAAACAGCAACTCACTTCAATGTCTGACTTATAATTACGGCCATAATTTTTTGACCTCTTATATTTAAAGAGAGAAATTTACCACTGAATTGTCTCTAGCAATACTTTTGTTTAAACAATGAAATGTCTGTTTTCTGCTGTTGTGTCCTCACCAGTGCCAAAATCAAACCTATTCTCTTGGTTGAAGCGCAAAAGAGAACCGAGTCTGAGCTGCTAGCACTGAATTAACTTCTCTTTTTTTGTCTTATTATGCTTGATAGCATGTTTATACTTACACGCCATAGTTCTGACATTAGTTAGTTGCCATCACTAAACTATCAAGCTACATGCCCGGACATTGCATTGCTGATTAGAATTCAGAACAGCTGGACTTGAAAAATCTGAATTGAATCTCCGGCAGCTTGCAGTGTTAATGTGTGAAGTCTAATGGGATACAGCGGTACAGCTGTTGTTGATAGCAAAATTGCATTGCTAGTGATGGTAGAGCATGGTATGCATTGATTTTATCATTTTATTATTGATTTTATCTGCATGACGAATGTGTAGACCATTTAATGTGACAGACTAATGCTGCAAACGGCACAGAGCTTAGGGCTGTTTCTTATTTGTATTTCATTTTATTATTTTGTAACAGCATTGCATGTGAAATACATTTATGAGTTGTCATTAGTGGTGAAGACGATGTTCCAAGTTGAAACTTCAGGAAATTACACTGAATATTAATGGTTCATTTTCTCTGGTCAATCCACAGATGGCCCCGGAGCTGTGATTTCTTGGAAAATTAGTAATTAGTCAAAAGTAGACATTGAGCAAACCCTTAACCCTTATTAAACTGGCACGTGACTCATCTCACACCATTTGAGCCGCAGATATGAATGATGCCTCAAATTGCGAGGCTTGTTGAGGAGACGCATGCTATTACTTTTCTAAGCAATGAGAATTACGCCTAATGGAAGATGAAATGCACGAAAAAAAGAAAAGAAACCCAAGCACCCAACCAACATCCCAACAACTTTGACTTACTCGCACTGCCTGCAGAAATTGTAAAAATCTATTGATGGCTTTGTGATTTATCCATATCCATATAATAGATCTATGTTAAAATGACAGAAAGCCAGTATCACCCGAATCAATACTAATGTCCCCTGTCATATTTTTCAAGGAGTGGATAACAATTTTTACTGGTTGCACAGAGTAATAAGCCATTACGGACAGATCACTCACTGCTCAAAGAATATATTACACAGCTCCGCTAATAAGCGAGCATTTATAGTGCACTTTAACCATTTAGCATCCATGCGGCATTATGTGTCCCATCTCGTAATAATCGATCAAGCGCGTTCGTTGTCAGGCGCTGCGATGGCCTGATGGCCGACTGATCGCGCAGTTATCGGACTTTGATCCGAATGAATCATTCGCTTTCGTAATTCCTCTTCTCTGCACACATTTTTAGTCTTTAAGCAGCAGGGGCGGCTTTCAGATTTAACGGAGTGCTAGCGTATCATTTGCTCTGGCAGACAGGGGTGTTAAAAGTCAGAATGGGTTGTAACGTGGGCTACCTATGCTGCCACCTCGATTCTGCTCTCATATTCAGCTCTCTAAAGCGGTTCTTATGTTTAATTATAGATGCTCTAGACCCCGCAGTTAAGCGGCCTCTCTGCCATTCATCTAACGTCAGTCAGTTTGATGGTTTTGACCTTTCATGCTGACATTGTTCAATTCTTCACATTATCATCTGCCTACAATATTAAACCGTAATAGCTCCAAACAGTACATAATATAAGGAGTCAGATGGAGGCACAGTTGAGAACTATAAGGTTCCCTGGTTAGGATTAATCTTAGTGGCAGGTCATTTAAAACGGTTGCTGAGCAGTGGAATGGAAATTAGCCCGCAGCCCGAAACACTGTGTGTAGTGGGATATTTGCTGGGAATAAAAGGTTAGATCACTTTCCCCACCAGTCCTGTTAAGAAATTCAGGAGATGGCTCCGGGGTTAGATGACTACGGCGTCCTCTGAGGGCCAAACAGAGGCTCATTAGTTGAGTGATTGTTGACAGGTACCCTGGCATAGAGAGATTGACAGATAGAGCGCTCTCCTGGCGGACATATATGACGGCTACGTGGATGACTCGGCCCATTTAAACAATTTCCAGAAGACAAAATTGACGTGTAAACGTGCTTTGACGTGAAAGAGCAGTAAGCACAAACCATAACTGACTTTCTGTTTGTACTTAGATGTCTTTGACAAATGCACTCTTTGTTGTTAGACCCTCTAACTGTTTTGTACATTTTAGCCTTTTTCACAAACTGTGATGATGCATTTTCACAGTCATCATAAATCTAGCCAAGTTTTTTAATACCTCCCTTTTTGAAATTAATGCACAGTTATAAAACTATGCTTTGTGTTGTGTTTCCTTGGCGTAAAGGAACTAGAAACAGGAAACTAATTAACGCTGCTGTGTGGGTGTTTCTGATACAACAGCTGGGGAGTGATGACAAATCTGTCCTCTGTCGTAATCAACCGTTTTTGGGATAACATTACAAGTAATGTGAGTTATGTAGTCAGATTACTTTTTTCAAGTAACTAGTAAAGTAAATGACTTTTTAATGTACTTTTTCAAATAAGTAACGCCAGTTACTTTGCTTTGCCATGTATTGACTGACAGCTTTCCTGTCCTCATGTTGAGAGAAATTGCAAATAAGAGCAGAGGTGTTGTTTGCGCTGTGTGAAGATGACGCATACTGTAGTTCTAGACTAAATGTCAACATGCATTTACTCATCTCACTTGCACAAAAACAGATTCAGTATTCTTCAAAATGAATAAAAACTGTGAAATGCAAGCTCAGAATACGATGCAAACCTGCAGTGATTATATAATACAAAAATCCTGCTGACCTTCAATGATTCAGTTCATCCATACTAATTAGCAAAAATAACTTCTGATAAACAGAACATTTGTTTTTTTTATTGCTGAAGAGTGTGGATCTTTCTTCTCCATCCTATTGAAAGGTTTGTTTGAGCGACACCCTCTACTAAACAGACGTAAATGTACATTTCCTTCAGTCTGAGGCTAACTTTTGGTGTGAAAGTGCTTTTACATTTACCAAAAATAGAACTTTTTATATTAAAAAAAAAACAAGCAAGCCCAGGCCAGATTTAAAAAATAAAATAATGCATTACTTTCCATAAAAGTAACTATGATTTTTAATGTTTTTCAAAGAAGTCTCTTTTGCTCATCAAGCCTGCATTTATTGAATATTTAGATTAAAGATTACAACAAAACCAAAAATTTTAAATACTTGTATTATTTAAAATAGCTATAAAATATATAAAAAGCTATATTTTTTTTTATTTTAATATGTAATTAAAAGCTGAATTTTTAGCATCTTTACTCCAGTCACATGATCTTTCAGAAATCATTCTAATACTTTGATTTGCTGCTCAAAAACATTTATTATTATTATTATTATTATGTTAAAAACAGCTAAGTAGAATTTTTTTTAGAAAGTTCAGAAGAACAGCATTTATCTGAAATAGAAATCTTTTGTAACATGTCTTTTTCATCACTTTTGATCCATTTAAAGCATCCTTGCTAAATAAAAGTGTTAATTTCTAAAACCCCCAAAATAAAATAAAAATAAATAAATAAAATTATACTGACTCCAAGCTTTTGAGTGGTGTAGTGTATAATGTTACAGAAGCTTTTTACTTCAGATAAATGATGATCTTTGGATCTTTCTATTAATCAAAAAATCCTGAAAAAAATTTGGTTTTACATATTGATTACAACAATAATAATAATAATAATAATAATAATAATAAATGTTTTTTGAACAGCAAGTCAGAATATTAGAATGATTTCTGAAGGATCATGTGACACTGAAGACTGGAGTAATGATGCTGAAAATTCAGTTTTGATCACAGAAATAAATTACATTTTAAAATGTATTCAAATAGAAAACAGTTAAATAGTAAAAATATTTTACAGTATTACTGTTTTGCTGTATTTTGGATCAAATAAATGCAGGCTTTGTGAGCAGAAGAGAATTCTTTAAAAAAAATCTTACTGGTCAAAAACTTAATTATTTTTTAGGGAGTAATGCAATATTGTAATGCATGACTTTTAAAAGTAACTTTCTGCAACCCTGGTAATCAATCTCTCAGTATTATTGTCCTCTTTTGGAAAATTATATTGTTTTTTTTATTTATTTATTTTTTTAATTATTAGAGCAAATGGAAATGTAAAACATACTTGTTCTTCAGTACAGAAGCTTCTGCCAACTTCCACTCTGAGAACCTTGGAAATATGAAAAGGGTCTATTGGTGGCAGTTTCATTTGTATATTTTTGTAAGATCTGCTTATGCTCTACTGATGGTGATAATGTGTGAGTTTCTTTCTTCTGCTGAACACAAAAGAAGAAGAATTGCTGTTGCAAACAGTTGCTGGTAGCCATTGACTTCCATAGTATTTTTTCCAAGTCAGTGTCTACCATCAACTGTTTGATTACCAGCATTCTTCAAAATAAATTATTTTAAACAGATATGTATTTGTTTAATAAGGTACCTAATATTATATTCAACGCATAAACAGATAAAACAAGTATAACTTTTTATTGCACAAATCTATCAATGTCAAAGACTCAAATAAATATCAGCACAAAACCAGAATGATGCGATTCAGTGTAACCTGAGCTTACAAAGTGCTCTTTGCTCCCTTGTTCAGAAGTTCATAATTAGATCAGAAAAATTGTAGGAAACATCTAGTTCACAACATCCTACTGTTTGTTGAGACCCTTTGTGCTGCAACTATTTATTGAAGCATTCGTCTGACTGCTGTGTTTCGACAGACGCCCGGGAGCGAGTAATAAACAGCAAGCCATAAACAAAAATCACTCCACAACACCTCACAAATAAACCTGTGGATTGTGCATAATAAAGAGAACATTGATCACAGCGGGAGATTTGATGTCTGTCATGGTCTTTCAATTTAAAGCCCGTGATTTTGTACACAAGCACTGTTTTGATGGCCGTGGCAGTGCATCGTGCTTTAAACGAAATGAATTAAGAGACAAAGATCTCGGTGAGTTTGTTGTTGGTTGACTATTAGTATGGCAGACTATCAGCATGAAAACGTTTTAAAGTCTGCATGAAATGAAAATTCATCCCATTTTTAAAATGCATTTTGTTGATCTTATTGTGAACAGTTTATCCATACATCCATGCATTATTGTGATCAATCCTCACCTCTAAAATATCAATCTCAGACTTTCTACTCTAGTTTTTCTGGTGTTTTATGACACGTACGGCAGTCGAAGCGTTTGACAGAGCATCTTGGTGTCAGTAATATTGCAGGATGTTGTGTTTTCCATGTAAATGCAAATGTGAATAGAATGAAATCGCTGGAAAAGTAATAGACAAACAGCTCGGTTAGAAAAGGCCAGCAGTCTGAATAATGCACTGCATGTAAACGTAGCCGGCTTCTCTGTAACACAACTTCAAATAGAGGGCTTTAGCTGTTTGACAGTGTAAGTGCCAGTTTAAGACGAACAAACAGCCGTAGCCAGAGTCTGTGCTGAAGTCTGATAGTACGGTGAACACCGGGGGGCTTATGTATTTTCTCAAGAGCCTCAGCGGGATCTTTGGGATTCTAAATCGTTCCAACTGCTTCTGCGTAGTATGTTTGTTTTTGGGGGGTTTTTTTTGGACACAGTGGTGGGATCTTCGGTCTTGGAAAAAAATATGTGGTTGTTTTGATCTGTCTTTTCTGAACGTTGGCAATGAAACCTCTTATGAGTCCCTTTGGGCGATGAGGAAAACACGGGCGGAATTGCGGAATCCAGTCATAAAAATTTGCTGTAGGGCTGGGCGATAATTCGATAACAATAATTATCACGATATAAGTTTCCTTGATAAAACGATATGAAGAGTTCGATAAATGTTCGATATAATTTTTATGTGCCAAAAGCGGAATGAAACAGCGCGACTCATTTGAATCGCACCACACGGACCGTTTATCCGCTCGGACCAAAGTTCAAACTGCCGCACTGCGCGAGCTCACTGGAGAAGATGCATTTGTTATCTCGATGCGGCGCGGACGCGCCTGCAAAAAACCGACCGCGTCCCTTCCGTTATAAGCGCAGGTGCCGCGCGCCGACATTTGAAATAACGAATTTGAGCGCCCAAAAGACTCGACATGTGAACGGCTCCGTCACGCGCGCTGTGAGATGCAGTGTGAAAGAGTTGAATTCAGCGATGAACACAAATGACTCTGATTCAAACTAGTTTAAAGCTGTGTGCGACGAGACAGTCAGAAATCTACACATCGCCACCATTTACCATGGATTTACTGTAGTAACACTCACTGCACCATGGTATTGTGGCAGCAATGTGGGATATTCACACTGAATTTTATTACAGGAGTAATGGTATATAATTATAGTATGTGTGTGTTTATACTAAATGTTTTTAGAATACGTTTTTCATACAAATAGGCTACCTGTAAAACCATGTAGTTATATTTTTACCATAATGGTATTGAGGAAAGGAAAGGAAAGGACGTGACGTGTGGCCAAGTATGGTGGCCCATATACCATTATGTGTGGTTTTTTAACTGTGTTTATCATGATTTAAAATGTATGCTTGCTACTATGGGAGACCAATGCTTAATTTAAAAAAAAAAAAACACATTTAACCAAAACTGAGGTTGCTACAATTTTTACAGATGTTACTGATTGATGATGAACAAAATTTGACCTCTGCATCCTCAAGCTACTATAAAATGTGCATTTCTAAGTGACGACAAAGTTTTATAAACTTAGCCTCTTATCAAATACACCGACTTTTCAAAAGCGTTTTCATGAGCAACAGAAACACGTTCCATATACTGCTTAATACAGCGCCATCTGAGCAAGAATATTGATCAACATAAACATATACTGTTTAAATAAAGTGGGGTTATATATGCTTTTATCAGTGTTTTATGATTGATCTGATTCAATATAACATTGCGACTACAGTAAAAACACTTTTATTGTTCTAAAAACAAAGATTTGTTAGCATTATCGGACTTGAGGATGTTAGAATAAACCCAAAACACACGTGATCGTTGTCATGCGGTGAATCTGGCCAATCGTGAAACAGTCATGTGATCATCAGAGCTCCTGCAGCCGCTCTGAAGAAACTGCGCCAGCTAAGTCAGTCTGCTGCTCTCGAATCGCTATAGTGGTACTTTGATGCCACACGTGACAGTCACAAGGCGTAGGTGCCGCCTCAAGTCTAGTCAAGTCAAGTCACCTTTATTTATATACCGCCTTTAACAATACAGAATTGTGACAAGGCGGCTGTACAGTATTAAATAGGAAATAGTACATCAACAATGCCAAGGGCAACAATAAACACTCAATTTTCGAGTAAAGGCAGTTAATCAAGTACAATAAAATAAAATACAATATTGTGTGAAGAGAAAGTGTCCCCAACTAAGCAAGCCAGAGGCGACAGCAGCAAGGAACCAAAACTCCATCGGTGACAAATGGAGAAAAAACCTTGGGAGAAACCAGGCTCAGTCGGGGGGGCAGTTCTCCTCTGGCCAGACGCAGAGGACTCATCTGGTTCCCGTGGTCTTGTGCCGACGGCCGTCTAGGTGACGAGGTCTTCACTGGGGATCCGTCTCTGGGGCTCATCTAGTCGATGTGGTCTCCGCTGACATTCAGTGCTGTAGAGGTCGTCTCTAGGTGCTGATCCACCATCTGGGCTGGGTACGGACTGGATCTGGTGGTTAAGGTGACCTCGGAATAAGAAAGAAACAGACTAATATTAGCGTAGATGCCATTCTTCTGACGATGCACTGAGTACATCGGGTGTTATGGGAAGTGTTCCCGGTTCCGGTTGACCTAATTAGTGCAGCCTAACAATCCTTTAACGGATTTGAATTATAGAAGTGTGTTAATGTGTTATGTGTAAGCAAGGTTAAAGAGATGGGTCTTTAATCTAGATTTAAACTGACAGAGTGTGTCTGCACCCCGAACAGTGTTGGGTAGATTGTTCCAGAGTTTGGGCGCTAGATAAGAAAATGATCTGCCGCCCGCGGTTGCTTTAGACATTCTAGGTATTATCAAATTGCCAGAATTTTGAGAACGCAGCGGACGTGAGGGACTATAATGCGATAAGAGCCTGCCATTCAGGGCTTTATAAGTAATTAGCAAGATTTTAAAATCGATACAATGTCAAGTCGGACAAAATTTCTAACCGGCATACATTGCTTCAAGTCAGAATTTGATCGAGCTGCGCAGCGCTGCGTTAAGTCGAACACACCTATTATCTGGTCTTGTGTCTTTTGTTCTGCTTTGTGATTGGTTGCTTTAGTCATGTACCTTGTTTCCCATTGGTTGGTTTGTGTCATGTGACCGGTATTGTTATAGCCCTCATATTGCCATTAGGCCTTGTGACTGTCACGTGTGGCATCAGAGCACCGCGATAGAGATTCGAGAGCAGCCGACTGACTCAGCCGGAGCAGTTTCTTCAGGAGCTCTGATGATCACATGGCTGTTTCACGATTGGCCAGATTCACCGCATGACAACGATCACGTGTGTTTTGGGTTTATTCTAACATCCTCAAGTCCGATAATGCTGACAAATCTGTGCTTTTAGAACAATAAAAGTGTTTTTACTGTAGTCGCAATGTTATATTATATTGATGTCATAAAACATTGATAAAAGCATATATAACCCCACTTTATTAGTATTTAAATAGTATATGTTCATGTTGATCATTATTCTCGTTCAGATGGCGCTGTATTAAGCAGTGTATGAAACGTGTTTCTGTTGCTCATGAAAACGCTTTTGAAAAGTCGATGTATTTGACAAATATTCCATTTAATTCACTTCATCTGTGATAGAGCACGCAAATAACGCGAGAGCTTCACTAACGAGAGTAGAATGTGTCCGACTTGACGGCTCCGTTTTCAACTCCGCCCGTGACTGCTCTCGGCTACGCTTGTTGATCGCCGTCTGTAGCCGTAGATGAAGTCGAACACACCTATTATCTGGTCTTGTGTCTTTTGTTCTGCTTTGTGATTGGTTGCTTTAGTCATGTACCTTGTTTCCCATTGGTTGGTTTGTGTCATGTGACCTGTATTGTTTAGTATTTATAGCCCTCATATTGCCATTGTCTCTAGTTGAGTATTGTTCGTGTAACCCCTTAATTGGAAAGTCTGTTCATGTTTTTGCTCATTGTTGGATTCAACTCATCTTCAGTGTAGTTGTTACAGTACATTTCATGATTTAAATTAACTGGACAATTTCAGTAGCCGGTAACTGGCCATTACAATAGAGTCAGGAAAAATGGACACAGGAAAAAAATAAAACAGAAAATTTGAGGGAAAATAAAAAGGATTCCATAGGCCGTCCTCAAGGTCAGCATCTTCTGCGGACAGGGCTTCTTTTGTCGGCCATCGAGCAGAAAGTGGAGCTTCTGTCTTTAGCTGGATCCTGGGGGAAATAATCTCTTGAATTAGATGTCAGGTCATTTTCTCAACAAGAGCCAGTCGATTTTTCAGTAAGGGGGCCTTAGATTGTGAAGGTCTTTCTTACATGTTTTTCGGATTGGTGTGTGTGTTTGTCTGTCACAGCGGGTTAGATCCGTTGACTGATTTTTGCCTTTTAGTTTTTCTCATGAAGAGCTGTTGTCTTCTGGGCTTCCCTGGAGACGACTCCTGCATCGACTCGAGCGCAATCTGCAGCGCAGTCAGAGTTTCGCAGAGCAGACTTTTGACGTGAAAGGCCATTTTAATAGCATGTCAGTAGGCCTTTAATTAATAATATAGTAAAGAGTAAAAACATTTAAAAAGTGTTGTTTGAGAGCAAAAAGCAGACCCTTTTGATGACACTGTGTGCGAGTGGATCTGCGCTTCCTGACTGAAGCGCTCAACACGAGCCACGGGACAGCCAATCCATTTGCTTGCATGACACACTGCAGCACGAATCAGGTTTTGCACTGTGATGTCTGATACATTTTAATTTGTCTTCATGTTTTAACCTTGGTGAATTAATGGCAGGAATATTCCACGTGTTGCTATGCGGTGTAGATCTTTTTTTAATGCATTAGATAAACACAGTGAGAGTCAATTTTCCAAGATAAAATGTGAGATCTTTTCTTTAGTAGGTGATTTGCATGCCATTGATTTGAATCACATATGTCACTTAATTAAAAAAATAAAAATAAATAAAATAAAAAAAATTAGTGGCTTTTTATTTCACAATTTAGCTTTTTCTTGCAATTCTGAGATCTTAAATTGCAAGTTTACAACTCACAATTTTTTCCTCAGAATTGTGAGTATGTACATTTGGAATTTAAAAAAAAATATTAGAATTTTGTTTATTTATCTCAGTTTTTATTTTTTTTCCTCTGAATTGTGAAATACAAAATTACAATTACCATATTTATTTATTTATGTATGTATGTGGCGGAAACATAATGTAAAATTAATTCATTAATTTATGATTCATTCTTGCAATTTTTTAATTAATTATTATATTTTTATTAATTATTTTATTATTTTATTAATTATTATTATAGAATTGTAAGTACATTTGGAATTTTAAGAAAAATATTACAGTTCTGTTTATTGCAGTTTTTACATTTTTCCTCAGAATTGTAAGAAAAAGAATTGTGAAATACAAAATTGCAATGTGATGGAAACTAGCTTAAATAATATATAGTTCATTTAATAATTTATGATTCATTCTTGCAATTTTATAATTAAATGTTATGTTTTTGTATTAATTATTTTATTATTTTAGTAATTATTAATTACAGAATTGTATGTAAATATGGAATTTTAAGAAAAATATTAGAATTCTGTTTATTGCAGTTTTTACTTTTTTTCAGAATTGTGAGAATCAGAAAAAGTCAGAATTGTGAAATTCAGAATTGCAATTACCTTTATTTTACCTTTACCCTTACTTACGTACTTACTTACTTACTTACTTATTCATTCATTCATTCATTCTGAGGCAGAAACTGGCTTACATAATATATAATTCATTCATTAATATATGATTAATTCTTGGAATTTTATAATTAGTTATTTTTTATTAATTAATTATTTTATTATTTTATTATTACAGAAATAAGAAAAATATTAGAAATCTGTTTATTGCAGTTTTGTGAGAATCAGTAAAGGTCTGAATTGTGAAATAGAAAATTGCAATTACCTTATTTTATTTATTTATTTATTTGTTTATTTAGATATAAATTCTGTGGCAGAAACTGGATTACATAATATATATGTCATTCATTAATTTATGATTCATTCTTGCAATTTGATAATTAATTATATTATTATAATTAAATCATTTGATTTTTATTTACTTACTAGCATTTGCTTCTGTGTGACTATTATTATTATTATTATTATTACTTCAAGATGTATTTTATTTAATTTGTTTATTTGTTTTAATTTATTTAATTTTATTTATTTATTTGTTTTAATAAATATTAAAACAAAATATTTTATTAAATGTGATGTATTAAAAGATTACAATAAATAATAACAAAAATGCATACCTAACATACCTAAATATCTAATATTCTGTTGTGTACATATAATGAATTAAATCAAATTAGGGTCATATTATATTTAAAGAATCACAATATCTCTCTAATCTAAAACAAAGCATTTCTTAACTGTGGTTTTTAGCTTGTTTTCAATTTTAGCACCTTCAACTCTTTGGCACTTGTATGCCAGACAAAATGTAAGAAGATTCACTCTTTCGATTTATTTACCCATGCAGGATGTGCATGCCAAAGAAGGCTGGGCACTTTCAGAGGGGAAGAACCACAGAACAAACTCTGTCAAACAGAGTGAGAGAGAGAGTAAGTGAGCTGGATAGTAGGGTAAGGAACTATGAGGATGTCACTGGTAGAACGGTGATGGATGCGGTTGTCTGATCTCATTGTAGTCACAACACAGCGTTTATGACAGCCAGAATGAATGAGCTCCTCGCGCTGAACAGCTCTTACACTCACACGTTATGCATGCATTATTTTCCCTTTAATCACTTACTTTCATAAACATAAATTCAGGTTCAGTACCAATGGCATTTAATTAATAACAGGACACTGGGATGTTTACACGTATTTGTAAATTACAAAACCCTTGCTTATCGGCAAGAGCAGGTCCAGTGTAGTGTGCGGTTCATACGGTACGGTTTCTAGTGTCACATGATGATTTTGGTTTTGGATTGGTCAGTTTTAAATAGGAAATGTAATGAAGTAATCAATCTGGAGTGGTGTGGCGCAGTGGTTAATGATCTGATAACCGGAAGGTTGTACTGTAGGTTCAAACCTCTCAAAGGGTGAATTTATCACCAGTGTGCACTTGAGCAAGACATTTCACTTCAGTTTTGCCTACTCATACAGACGATTTGAAGAATGTACATACTGTACTTTTCAATAGAGTTGAAGAACATGGTAAAGCAGATGGTCTGAAGACCTATAATAGGCTGAAGGCTTGATGCTTAAGGCTGAAGACTTAACTTTTCCCCCCAAGAAGCGCATGTGTTTCTACACTAAAAAAAAAGGTGTAGAAACAGTTTTAACTTATGGCTAGTACATTTCACAAATTATTACAGAGAATTGACAAGTAACACACTGAATTAAATGTGAAATTTTGAAGTAGAAAGACTGACATTTTTATGTAAAACATGCTCCAAAAATAGTTATTTTATTTTGTTATTTTTATTTTTATTACATTTGATTTAAAAAAATGTAGGCATGCATGAACTTTAGGGGCTCAATAATTTTTTTTACATTTTTTATTTTTTTATTTATTTTTTGTTTCTCAATTCTGACTTTTATCGCCATAATTGTAAGTGTCTAGTAATACAGATTTTTTTTTTTTTTTTGGAATTGCAAATTTATGTCTTCCAATTTTGACATTTTTTCTCACAAATGCGAATTTGTGTCATGCAATTCTGACTTCTTTATTTGAATTGCAAGTTTATATCATGCAATACTGACTTTTTTTCTTGGAACTGCAAGTTTATGTCTTGCAATTTTGACATTTGACTTGCAATGTCAAATTTATATCATACACTTCTGACTTTTTTCTCAGAATTGCAAGTTTATATCATGCAATTGTTATTTTTTGCTTGAAATTGCAAGTTTATGTCTTGCAATTTTGACATTTTTCTTGAATTTTTATCATGCAATTCTGACTTTTTTCTCAGAATTGCAAATTTATATTATGCAATTCTGACTTTTTTCTAGGAATTATAAGTTTATGTACTGCAAATCTGACTTTTTTTTCTTAGAACTGCAAGTTCTTGCCATTTTGACATTTTTCTTGCTATTTCAAATTTATAGCAGGCAATTCTGACTTTTTATTTCTCACAATTGCAGGTTATTAAGAAGTCAAATTCAGGGAAAAAAAAAAAAATCCTGAGAATTGCAAGACGTAAACTTTTCCTTTTCCATACTTCCATACAAGATATTTTAATGAAAAATGCACACATACTCCTAAATATATTTTACAGTGCACAAAAATCAATTTTAGTTGTTTATGCGACTGAAATGCTTG
The DNA here is from genome assembly GCA_012976165.1 of Labeo catla. Classification (NCBI taxonomy): domain Eukaryota; kingdom Metazoa; phylum Chordata; class Actinopteri; order Cypriniformes; family Cyprinidae; genus Labeo; species Labeo catla. The sequence goes on from VONZ01000128.1 coordinate 477,015, forward strand.
CACTGTTAAACCCTTGGATAGCTTTGTACAGTAGTTAAAGTAATTATTCACTGCATATCTTCTCATTCTTAGTGCTCAAATTTAATTTGTGCTTGCACATATTCTTTCTTACCTTACCTTTTTTTTTTTTTTTTTTTTTTAAACATATAACTGGCACACAAATGACATTGTAGCACAAAAGAACTTCAAAATAGCAGCTTAAATTTGACTGTTTCCCACACAAAAAAGCTTCAGAATGTAGGAATGATATTGGAATATAGCATAAAAGTCATGTTGAGTAAAACTCCCTCCTCGCAATATGCTTTTGTCGTACGGAAAGAGCAGCAGGAACATTTTTCAAAACATCTGAATTAAAAAGTTTGCATTGACACACAGGTTTGCAGTAAGTTTTTGGTTGAAATACTGCTTTAACTGTAAGTTGCTCTCGAAAGCCTCAGTTCAGTGTGGATCAAAAATATCTAAAAATCAATATGCCCATGAATGTGAAGGAAAAATTATCCTTGAAGAGTTCTTATCTCAATTGCTCGGATGTTCGCTAGACAAATCCGATATCCACAAGCACCATGAGTTCAGAGAGCGCTGGGGGCACATATATAACACGCTAAATATATTTAACCCCATACTGCTCCCTTCGCTTTCACTCATAGGTCTGTGGACACGGGGTCATGGTGCTTTTCGAGAACGAGACATTTGAGCCTAATCCTGGGTTCAACGGAAATGCCACAGTACCTCATATTGCGATGATAAAGGTCTGAGGAAGTGCATGCGAGCTTATTGTCCAATGCGCCAGGAATGGAAACAAACCATTACCAGTGCAGCAGACAGAAACCGGCTGGAGGGCACCTGCCTCGGCCAAATGCTGCTGGATTTACAACATCTGCTCGAGTCAGGAAAAGGCTGCAGCCTCTGCCCGCAATGTCACGATTAATACGCCATCTAGCCGTGCTCGCTAACATGATGTACACTGCAATAGACTTCAGTCATTATTATGGTATGATACTTCATTTTCTAAATCACGCTTCATTTGAGTTCGCTATTTTCTTACAGTCTTTGAGAGCTTCAATTCAAGGTCATGGCACACACAACTACTCTCATTTTGACGGTTATAAAAATGATTAGATTATCTCAACATAACAATAATGGCAGATGCGTCATCTCTGAGTTTTTGTGCCAGTCTTCATGAGCGCTTGAGATAAAATTGAGGGTTTTGGACTTATTTATTCATTACACCGTAAGGCTATTATTGTGTCTGCTCCACTTCTGTCACAGTGCAACTGTTCTTGCACATAATAGTTTTGTCGTCATTGAAGACCCAACCTCTTGCCTTTACAATGGCTTGTTGGAGCTAAATTAGCTGGGGAAAGAGAATGTCAGTAAGCATTTGACAGTTCGGTGTGAATAGTGTTTAAAACTAGTGGCTCAGAGCCAAAGACTTGCCCCTAGAGAGCGTTCGCTCCATATTAGACCTATTTACACACTCTCTCACCCAGAGTCAATGGGAATTAGCTGTAACTTTAACTTAAACAGTCAAATGAAACTAGAGCCTTTGCAGACATCCCTATACAGCCGACCCTAAAGACTGTTTGAAATTATAATTTACTCAGTTAAGCCTCTTAATAAATCTCCCATGTGTAAAGAAAAATCACAAACGAGATCTTTCTAATAACTTCATTCTTTTTCCTAGACTGTAATGAGATTAAATGGAGGGCTAATAGAGCACATGCCCATTTGTCTCCTCTGGTCTTTCAGAAGATATCTCCACATCACAAACGGTTTAGATTTGCTCAAAGTCTGATTTTTCAGTAGGAGTGTATGTAAATATTTCTAATCACCGACTGCTTGCAAAACCAAATTATCGGAGCTATTCAAGTTTATTTGGTAGTTGTATATTCTGACTGATGTTTCTCTGAAGTTAATACTTAGATGAAACATAAATGAGAACTCATTAAGTCTTCATTAGGCAAAAAAGGTTTCCATAATCTATCAACTGTATGTCATAACCTTCTCCGGCTCTAAAACTAAAGCGAGGCCAAAAACAACAATATAACTTTTCACTATTCAATCAAATTAAGATGTATAAAATCCAACCGAAGAATGGAAAATTCTTACATTTTTGCAAACCGCACCTATATATAATATTTCATTGCAGTTTTCAGCTGAAATGAACACTGCAGCAACTTTTATTACTTTTCACATAAATTATTACAGGATCAGATTATTGAGTAATAGAGACTTATTTTTAAGCAGTTCCTTCCACAATACTATGTTATGACCTCATGATTTGTAAATGAATACATTTTGACACTTGCATCACATAACCAGCTCCATATGCATGGCTTTTCTGACATAGTAAACTTGCTCAGAAGCGCACCCGGTAAAGCATTGTACGTACAATGTTAAGCACTGAGGTACGAGTTCTGTGAAACATGAGTCACAGAAAAAGAGATTCAAGACTTGTAGAAGCAAGATAAAATGTTATGGTTGCTTTGGCAAATGTGTTTTATCTCACACTGGCTTTTGTTTACACTGTTACGTGGTATGGTATTTCCAAATACGAGAGATTGTTAACATTTTAGCTCCACATACTGGACATTTGACTTCAGAACTGCCATTATTCGTACAACAACCAGCATAATAAAACAGCCAGAATCACGTTCAGTTGAAACTGAACATGCCTTTAGCACCACCTACTGGAGATTTCACTTTGAAAGTGTTGCAAAACGTGCAACAAGCAACATAATATCATTTTGAAGAAATGCTGCACTAGGCGCCGGTGTTCGTAGAGTAAAGCATTACAAGTAACTGGAGTTATGTAATCAGATTACTTTTTTCAAGTAACTAGTAAAGTAATGCATTACTTTTAAATTTACAATGAAGTATCTCATTTACTTATTCAGTTAAGTAATTAATTTTGCTTTACCTTTGAAATGGTCTTTACAGTTGTGTTTTTTGTTATTAAAAAAAAAACAAATGTGTCCCAGGACCACAAAACCAGTCATAAATAGCACGGGTATATTTGTAGCAATAGCCAACAATACATTGTATGGATCAAAATTATCGATTTTTCTTTTATGCCAAAAATCATTAGGATATTAAGTAAATATCATGTTTAATGAAGATATTTTGTACATTTCCTACCATTAATATCAAAACTTAATTTTTGACTAGTAATATACATTGCTAAGAACTTAATTTGGACAACTTTAAAGGCGATGTTCTCAATATTTTGACTTTTTTGCACCCTTAGATTCCTTAGATTGTATCTCAGACAAATATTGTCCTATCCTAACAAACGTACACATCAATGGAAAGCTTATTTATTCAACTTTCAGATGATCTAGAAATCTCAATTTCAAAAAAATTGACCCTTATGACTGGTTTTGTGGTCCATGGTCACAAATAAGCAAGTAGTAATATAATGCATTACTTTTAATAAAAAGTAACTAAGGAATGCAATTACGTATTATTGTAATGCATTACTTTCAAAAGTAACTTTCACTGCCAGGCATGTTTTTCCAATGAGCCTGTGTTGCTAAAATGAAGTCCTGCCCTGAATGATTAATTGTTTGACTCAAAAATATATCACAATATGGATTAAATATTGCAAATGCCATTTCATGCCAAGATCTTCAGGCAGAACAAAAATAAGAGGGATCACATAACAACTTAAACTTAATGCTAAGTAGCTTTATTTCAATTAATCATTAGCATGAGAAAAAATATGCACATAACCGCAACTCTGTACATGTCGTACCTAATAAGTCTGAGCACATGTCGTACTTGTTAATCCTTTGACAGCCTTATCATGCAGCTCTGTGGGGGGTGATGAGACTCACTGGCAGTTGCCTTGGCACCCTTGGTCTGAAAAATGCATATCAAATGCATGAAAACTTTATCTCCGCTATACCACGTAGCTGGAGAGGAGCAATGCCAGTGCCATATGTTTCAAAGAGTTACAGAGGCATTTTGGAAAGTAACATACGCACCTGCTAATGCACATTACCTACTGTGGCAGAGAGATACAGATGCTCTGTGGGCACCGAATGTGAAGTGGCAAAGAGTCTCAAAAGGCGTTCAGCTGGGGTGAAGAGTCAACATATGGTGCGACGTTTCCATCACTCTGCCAGGGATCATTTTCACTCTGCTTCAGACGCTCTCTAAACTTCAGCGTAATGAAATCATTCTCTTCAAGAGTGAAAAGCAGTTTCTGTGGGCGTCAGTCTCTACAGGATCCAACTGTCCTTTTAATGTCTCTAATGTGAAAGTTGGCAGGTGAATCATATTTTTGTGAGTCTGAAATAACAACAACATCTTTCAGCATCCATGTCTACACTCTTCTCTCCAACGCATATGTTCCATTAATTCAGAAATGGATTATATCATCAACAGATGAGCAATAGGTCTTAAACACTCTAGCACGATGTGGGAGCTCATTTAAAATGTATCTGCACATAGTCTCTTTAATACAATACATTATGCTAATACAGTAGTGTGAATCAACGAGAGAACACGTTTCCTTGTTGCAACATTTAACGACCTGAAATAAACTTTCCTTGTCATTAAAATCACACAATCCTTTCCATGACATAATGTCCTGTTTGACTTTTTGTGCATAATGGTTATACGAGTAAAGACATTTTTTTTTTTTTAAAAGTGCATTTTAGTGCAAAAGTAGTGCAAATGATAATAGCGTCTCTCTCATTTCCAGACTTTATAAAGGAAGAAGGATGAAACTTAGGAATGAACCAATACTCTCTGAAAGTGAGTGGCTTGCATATATTTTATTTAACTGACAAATGAATACAATTGTTTTTCTTTTTTAAAGAGCAGGTCATATGGTTTTTTAAAGTGTCCCCTTTAAAGTGTCCCCTACAACAGGTTTAAATGCATCTAAGGCCAGAAAACATTATAATTTTCTTAGAATATACTTTTATATAGTCATTTGTCTTGAAAATTGTATTGAAACAATACAGTTTGTAAACCAAAATATGTCTAAGTTACATTCTAAATTATTAAATGAAGTAATTAAAACAACGACAGTCTACGTTATTTGACACATCTTGGAAATAGTGGGTTCACAGCATAATTAAAATAACCATGTATGAATGCATATTTGTCATGTTGACTGAACTTAGGACTGGTGGTGGTGCTTAAGATATTGTTTGTTATTTAGTGTTTGTGTAAAAAAAAGAAAAAAAAACGTAAAATATTACTGATAAGATAACAAAATGACTATGAATTCTACCACTAATAACAGTATAAAACACACCAAGGATTAATGAGCTGCTGGGTTCATGAATATTAATCACATTGTCTGCGTTCGCTCGAACTGATTTGCTAAAATAAAAACAGGGACGAAAAATAGGTGAGTGCCAGCCAATCAGATTGCCGTTTATGCATTATTTCCGCCTACTACTGGAGGAACCGTCAGTTCTTAAAAGCTGAAGAATTCCAAAGGAACTCTGTTATTTTGACAGGAAAATACAACAAAGAATATTGTTTACATGTAGCGTGTAAATTCTGCATGGTATATAAGACTCTCTCACTCTGTATCTTTCTTTGTGTGTGTGTGTGAGACAAAGCGACGGCTAGTCCATTCAGATGAACTGTAAAATAAAATTATAATAATGTTTAAAAATAATGCCGTTTATTTATAACGCTGTTATTCCCATCACTGGAAGCCAACGAAGATAAGATTAGAGAAGCAGTCCTCTGTAAAATGATAAGCACAACTAAAGGGTTCGAATTGTATTGCTGTGGTATCATTAACTACTGATTCTTCACATCATCATCTTTTGGAAATGCAAAAAAGATATTTTTTGAAAACATTTTTGACCTGCTCTTTAAGAAGAAATGTCTATCTTAAGGGAATAGGAGTTATGCTTAGGGCTGGGTATCGAGTTTGATACATTTTACCCTGGTGAAAAAAACAGCATATGCTGGTTAGGTATGTTTTGGTGCTGGTTTAAGCTGGTCCTTTGCTGGTTTATGCTGGTCCTTGATCAGCAACATGACCAGCTTAAGAACCAGCTTAAACCAGCATCAAAACATACCTACCAGCATATGCTGTTTTTTTCACCAGGGTACTGGCATTTCAGAAAAGATATCTGTCTATACTACACGACCAAAAGTGAGTGTTACGTGATCATTCATGAACACTGTAGTATGATGCTACATTTAGACAATAAATAAGATTTATATTCTGCTTTTACTCAAAACTCATTTTAAACTACCAGAGAGTGTTTGTAATAACTTCCGTTTGCTGTCGAATGTGTGTTTTGGCCATGTAATGTTGTTGAAATATGTTATGTCTTCTGAGTCAGAACGGCGATTGCAGAAGAGGTATATAGCGTTATACATACTGGGAGACAGCGCTGGAAGGTGCTTGTCAGTAAATTAGTGGAAAATGAATAGAAATTATGATTCTGTATGCATTTTAAAACGAACATGCACTAGTGTGAATGTAGCCTAACAGATGTGTTTTTTTCACTGATTTATTGTGTTGGATATATTTTGTTCCTTTGTGCAATGGCTCAGGAGCCTTTGAATCTGTATAAATGTCAATAAGATGAAAAAAAAATATTTGAGATACTGTAACCTTGTTAAAATTGATTTCATAAAATTGGTATCAAAAAAAAAGTATTGTTCAGGAACCGGTATCGAAGTGAAGGTATCTGTATTGGCATCGATATCGAAAATGTTTGAACGATACCCAGCCCTAGTTATGCTGCATTTGGGTCAGTGATGACTGGGACTGAACTTGGCCCAAAAAACATACATGCAAGATTTGAGGTTGCATTTATGTGGCATTTCATTTGCATTTGGCCTATGTGTTCAGTCTAGACCTGAACAGAGAGAGTGTTCTTCTCAGTCTCCGTTTGGCTGCTGAAAGCAGTGCGCAGATGCCAGTGTTTTGGTAAACCAATTACTTTTCCTGTTTTCAAGCATTAGACATCACTAATTTTCCCTTGCAGTAATTTAGTGCCATTTCAACGGTAGCCCAGCTTGTATTCACCTATAGCTGTGTTCAGATAATGTAAAGCGGGAGTCATAGCTCACTGATGGCGCGAAATGGCATGACATTCTCACGTATGCCCGGCGTTCAGCAGATTTACACTGCCTTAAGCACGGCAAGGCCGACCACTGCCGTCTCTTGACATCATGAGAAAAATGAGACGGCCTTGCCGGTCCTCATGACGAGACGCCATGAAATTACCTACTCTTAAATCATTACAATAGCCATAAATTAAAGGCCGGTAGAGACAGATGAAGAACATTTATGGTATTTAAAAATAATGCGGTGCTTTGAAACTGTAGCTCCCAAAATTTAAAGTAATACGCAGTGACAGTAATGACCTTTGTTTCTGTATTTGCACAAAAATGTGGTCATTTTTATACATGGATTCATGAAAATGAATTGGAAAAGGCAACACGGAGGAGTCTGTTCGAATATTACCTCCGTTTTCTGATTTTCTCATCTCTAGCAGTGATACAGAGTGAATTCCTGCAGTTCTCTCTGGGGTTTTCTGCCTAAGTGCACAATTTGAGGCTTTGACTGCTGTAGACTGACAACAGAAATGCCCAAAAAGGTTCAAAGGACCGGACAGACACAGATAGGTTGTATAGTTACGCGCCTCATATGCCCTGAATACTAGAAAGACGCAGATGGAGATGGGTGCTGACATACTTTGCCCGTCACGCAACAATCCGAAACTCTCTTTCCTACAGTGAAACACGCACATCACACCAAGTGCCCTACAGATGACCTGAGTCAGTCAGTTTGTGTAGATCAGACAAAGGCAAGAGCAGGCAGTAATGAGGAGCTCTCGAGTGCCCACTGACAGTCTGAGCACCGTTCATTTAACATGTCATATTTTTCAATGCCAAACAAACCCCGTTCTCGCGCCGGCACGATGCTACTCTGTAATTAGCTTGAATGGCTGTTTTTGGATGTCTCACTACAACCTTCATAAAATGCAAGCAAAGTGCTTCAAATCCATTCATTTTTCATGGTTAAACTTTCTGAATTATGATTAAAGGCCCATTGATGGTGAACGTGGTTGAGTGCTATAAATGTCCGGCATGAAAAGAAGGGCTCACATGTGCGGTAATGCTAGCCAGCATCTCTGCAATTAACAACTTACCATATGCATGCAAAGTAAGCCACTTTTCAACATAATGATACACCTATTTCCTGAGCACAGTATCAACTCACTTGATCAGTGTGTATTTATATAGTCACGCCTGAAGTCAATGGAAAATCAATCTAGACGCACTCATGGATTGTTTATTCCCTCATTTCCTACAAATTATCCAATCTAATTTTACAAGAATGTTGTCAGAAGTAATGAAGCGACACTATTTGGATATGATGTCACTCATGGAGAATATCTGACCGTTTGTTACCAGGGTTTTTTGCGTAGAATAACATTATCTCACGCATATGTGCATGATACACACTCACGGCATGGGGCAAAGATACAAACGTTATTTTATGTACATAGAAAGCATGTTATATGCAGGTAAAGTGTCTATTTTAATATTTCAAATACCTTTTGTGAAAATAAAATGTCAAAATTCAGCTGTCAACAGACAGCGCTGGGGAAAGTTACTTTTAAAAGTAATGCATTATATTGCATTACTCCTTACAAAAGTAACTAATTGCATTACTTATTTACTTTTTATGCAAAGTAATGCATCGCATTATGTTTTCTCTTCTGGGCTGGGCTTGACTGTTTGTTTTTATATAAACAAAGTGAAAAAAGCTCAGTCTTTTTTTGTTGTTGTTTTTTTGTTTTGTGTATGTGTGTTTATTATTATGGTTGAATTGGATCATCGAAGGTCATCAGCAAAGATGCTGGTTAATAAAATGGGATTAAATACATTAGGGATATTTATGTTATATATATTTGGTCACACTTATTTTAAAGCTATTAAAATAATAGCCTTTAGCTTTTGCCTCAATAAACTCCTAATTTGCTCCTATAGTTGTTAAGTTTACAGTAGGTATTGGGTAGGATCAGGGATGTAGAATAAATGCTTTTTATGTACTAATAAACAGCCAATATGTTATTAATAGGCATGCTAATAAGCAATTAGTTAATAGTAAGAATTGGTCCCTATACTAAAGTGTTACCACTTATTTAATTATTGCAAAATTTGTGTCATATTCTGAGTTTGAGTTTTTATGCATTTTAAGGAATACTGAATTTGTTTTTGTGCAAGTGAGTAAATGAGTTAATAGTTGGTTGTCACCCAAAGCAAACTCATAATAGATCTGTTATAGATCAGAGAAATAAATATGTATGCATCAGCGGTGTTGGCCAGAGGAGGCGCAGATATATCAAACTGAACAGAGTCGAACAGAAACATCGCAGATCAGTGTTTATTATTGTTTCCTTTAGCCAAGACAGTTCAGCTAAAGGTCAGAAATAATGGGGTAAAATGGCTCAGGATGTGATAAAATTCACCCAAAATAAAAATAAATAAATGAGTGAATGTGGAGGCCAAATAATTTCCTATTTTTTCATTTGCAGCATCTAATACAGGCCATTCTTTAAAATTGTATTCAGTGCCTAGTTATTATCGAATAAAACGAGTTTTTACTTTTTATGGAGAAGTATAGAATTGAATCCCTTTTGTGTTACTTTGTCTCTTTTTTTAGCTGGGCTTGCTTGTTTTTTAATATAAAAAAGCTCATCGGAGGTCAGCAGGAAAGACATTGGTTAATAAAATAGGATTAAATACATTAAGGATGTTTGTGTTATTTAACAGATTGAATTATTGCAGGTTTGTTATTTTGAGTTTGCATCTCTGTTTTTTTCATTTTAAGGAATACTGAATTTGTTTTTGTGCAAGTGAGATGAGCAAATGCATGTTCACATTTAGTCTAGAACCACAGTAACATCATGTTCACACAGTCAGTCAGTAATTAGGGAAAAGTAACTTTACTAGTTACTTAAAGTAATCTGATTATATAACTTGCTTTACTTGTAATGCCTTACTCCAACACTGATAAAAGATATATTTATGCAAAAACAACATACTTATTCTAACCAGTTGTTATTAAATTATATAAAGAATAAGTGATCATAACAAATTTTATTGCACTTTAAATGATTAAGAACTTCTTGCTGCACTGTGATCCTTAAACAGTATTTTAATGGATCTAATGATTCTGGGTCTAAATATGCCTGACAAGATTTTTGTTATATAAAAATATTGCTGAATGTCTGTAAATCATGGTAAAATCATTTTTCATTTACCTTGTAGTTGCTAATTTCAACTTTTGACGTTTATAGCAGCTCCTTATTTTACCTCCAAAATCCAGTGAGAGAAAAATCGGTAGCTTTTCATTTCCACCTTCTCTCATTCTGTTTTTATTAACTTTAGGTGTAGGAAATTACTCTGGACCATAATTTTCCCCTGGGAAGATGATTAACAAGTTATCCTTACTTTCTGACCCGGCATTGATTACTACATTGCCTCATTAATCTGGTTTTATTACAGCTCGCTACAATCAGTATTTTCAGTGAGTGAAAATGTATCTCGAGTTGATAATTAAACGCATAAAAAATAGCTCTGATAAGAGCTTGTACGCCATCCCACCACTCATTGAAATGTGTTAAAGTTGCCACTGAATGCAGTCCTCTTGATTTCTGATGGCTGTTGGCTCTTTCACGTGCAGCGCGACGTGATAAAACCTGAGAAATGCGTGTAATCGAAGCCCTGTGGAACACTGTGCGATCTCAGGGGAGCCGTGTGACGGATAACACGCTCTCAAACATCTCCGTGCCCTCTACTGGATGACCTTACAGGCGCTGCCATTGGTTCATCATATTCTCTGGTTTCCGCTCTATTTATAGCTGTGATTTGTTTCAATCTAGTTCCTTTACAATTGGTTGTCACCCAGAGCAAACTCATAAGATTCTGTTATAGATCAGAGAAATAAATATGTATGCATTAGCAGAGGAGAAACAGATATGAGTCAAACAGTACATCTCAGATCAGTGTTTACTATTGTTTCTTTTAGCAAGGTCAGAAATAATGGAATAAAAGGATAAATAAATAAAATAAATGCACATTTTTGGGGGATGAAAGCCAAAAAATACCATTAAAATTAAAATTCTTTAAAATTATACTCAACGCTTATTTGTTATCCGATAAAATGAGTTGATGTTGATTTATTTTGATGAATTAATTTAAATATTTAACATTATTTACAGTGCTTTCTTGTGGTTAGAGAACAAAACACCCTCATAAAGGTATGCAATACCTTTAAAATAAACTCCAGTGGCACATATTGACTATAATACGCAAAATTTAATTAATAATTTGCATGAAAGGTCATTGTTTACTAACCTTAATGCTGTATCAAACCCGTATGCGTTTTTTTTTTTTTTTTTACCGTGGACCATGAAAGTATCATAATTCAGCTCTCACAATACAATTTATAGTGACGACAGGCTTTGAAGCTCCAAAAAGGACAAACAACATAAAAAACAACATAAAAGTATCATAAAAAGAGTCCAAGAGTACCTGAAGCCGTCTGTGTGAGAAATAGACCAAAATGTAAGTTAAACACTCTTCAGAAATATCTATTTTAAACAGAAAAACAACAGATTGCTTATTTATTTAAATTTAAATTGCATTTATAAATGTGACCCTGGACCACAAAACCAGTCTTAAGTAGCAGGGGTGTATTTGTAGCAATAGCCAAAAATATATCGGATGGGTCAAATGTATTGATTTTTCTTTTATGCCAAAAATCATTATGATATTAAGCAAAGATCATGTTCCATCAAAACTTAATTTTTAATTAGTAATATGCATTGCTATGAACTTAATTTGGACAACTTTAAAGGCGATTTTCTCAGTATTTAGACCTCGTCCAGGTGTAGATTGGCTGTCAGTACATTATGGAGCCTCTAATAAACAACCTTAATACTATTAACTGCAAGCCAGTTTTCTGCATCTGACTTGCAATCATTCTGGATGTTTTACGCAGCCTGCCGAACAAAGCGGGGGTTGACAAAGATCAATTTGTGACAGACCTCTAAGAGTCTCATTAGAAAACGCTCTCATCTTTCTTTCTGATGGAACACTTTTCCATGCACGTGGACTTGCCGTTTTCTGCTGCGGTCGCCTTTGGTGACAGAGAGCTCGTGATGATGTCTGTTCAGAAGTGCTGTCATCCTGCTTCACATTCCCAACAGCCACGCCGACTCTTTCTCTGAGCTATGCTCGCGATGAGTCAGAGGTGGGAATGGAATATCAAGGGTTAATCGCAGAAAAACGGACATGCATCGGGGGTCATATGATTAAACACTGAGCTCATCACCACAGTGTAAACAGACCGCAATAATTAGACAGCTGGAATTTTTGAATAATCAGACAGCAAGGAATCAGCATGTAAACACCATTTTCCATGACCTGAATAATTTCGTGTTTGGAAAAATAATCTAATTAAGATGTGCAATTCTAATTCTTGGTGCAGATCTCTTTCGCATGCGGTCATCCTGATGCTCTGTTCTCAGAGAAAGGGAGAACCCTGTGAAATGAGTTGCATCCCCAATTTATACTAAATTAATACAATTTTTTTATTGATTCAGTATTGTATGAATGTTTTCCATAGATCATAGCTTATAAATGATGGAGAATGATGGCGAATTTCAACATCTGAGCTGCTTCTGTAGCAGTCAATCTGAAGCAGCCTTCTGAATAAGTTGTTAAGCCTAAAGTATACTTCAGTTTTCTACATGTAGTTAGGTCAAAAGTAATCAAAAAGAAATACATACTGTCAGAATACATTACCTAATATGTGTAATTTTTCGTCATGTAATTTGTAATCCATAACAGACTACGTTTTATACGTGTGTATTCTTGTAGTCACAAAATTTGTCACTTGTACTGTACGCAGACCCTCGTGTACACATAAAAACCGAAGTATAATTTGGGCTTTACACACACTACTGTCTGAAAAGCAACTATGAATGGCAATGACTAAACATATAATATGTGAAGGACTCTGGTCAGATATGTTTTTAATTAATATAGATGTGGATTGGTGATGAACAGAAACACAATTTCATGACAAAACAGACTGATGCCATCATATAGTGCAACCAATTATATATTTATTAAATTTTTTTTTTTCCCTAAGGAAAAAAATACTGATTTACAATAATGAATCATACTTAATTAGAGGTGTTTGCTGAGGCAACCATCACTATTTGAATAGTTGATAATTAGGCTTTGGGATTTGAACAAATGCTTAATGTAACTCATCCTGCAGCGTTTGTTTTACAGACATGAATAAACACATGACATGACTTGTTGAGGAGAGATGTTCTGTTTCTTTTCTAAATAAACTGACTTAAATAAGTGAAAAATTCCCATAGTCACACAGACAAGTTTAAAGCATAGCATAGCAATATCCTAGCAACCAACCTCCATAGCAACTGTCCAGCAACAGTATGACAACCACCAGAATACTCTAGCAGCCATATAGCAATACTCCAACTACCCAAAATACTCTAACAACCATATATTTATAGCAACACTCCGTCAACCACCTGAAACTCCCTAACAACCGTGTAGCTATAGCAACAGTCCGACAACTACCCGAAACTCCCTAACAACCGTGTAGCTATAGCAACACTCCGTCAAAAACCTGTAACTCCCTAACAACTGTGTAGCTATAGCAACAGTCCGACAACTACCCGAAACTCCCTAACAACCGTGTAGCTATAGCAACACTCCGTCAAAAACCTGTAACTCCCTAACAACTGTGTAGCTATAGCAACAGTCCGACAACTACCAACATTAACAACCGTAGAAGCAGCAACATCAAACACTTGAAACACCTAACAACCGTGTAGCTATAGCAACAGTCCCACAACCACCAAACACCCTAACAACCGTGTAGCTATAGCAACAGTGCGACAAATCCACCAAACACTTAACAACCAAAGCAGGCAACAGTCCGTAGCTATAGCAACAGTCCGACCAAAAACAACAACGTAGCTATGCAAAACAGTCCGACAACCACCAAACTCCCTAACAACCGTAGCTATAGCAACAGTGCTAATAGCTATAGCAACAGTCCGACAACCACCCGAAACACCCTAACAACCGTGTAGCTATAGCAACAGTCCGACAACCACCTGAAACTCCCTAACAACCGTGTAGCTGTAGCAACACTCTGAAAACCACCCAAAACACCCTAACAACTGTGTAGTTATAACAACACTCTGACAACCAGAAAAGTTTCAGTAAATGTTACATTGTATTTATTTATTGCAGTCTCTTTATTTGTGTATTTAAGGCCAAGCAGTTAGCTTATGTATAAACAAAGCTATTGTGTCAATGTTTAAAATGGACACTTGTACATAATTCCTTTTTAAGAAGAGTGTAACATTTACATTTTTGGCTAGTTAATCCATAATAATGACCAACCTCTAACCTGTTCACGAGCGGAGCGCAGTATATTTGCATGATAAAGAGGCCGAGTCCCGAGCTCCATTCTTACCCTGACAATCAGTCATTAGAGGACGTCTGACGCTGGCCCTGTTTTTAATGACATTAGTCTCTCAACCACACAGCGGCCGGAAAAAATGAGATGAGTCACGCTCTTGCTCCACGCTCAGTGAAGGACAATATGCCGATAAGTTAATTGCTACCATTATGAACCAACAGGTTCTGTGGCTGCTGTAATGTCATCGCACCCTGTCTTAAGATAAAAGCCTTTTGTTGTGGGGGGTGTTGAGGCTTGACAAGCCATCGGTGCATATGAGAATCTGCCGACACCTGATTTTAACTAGACGTTTTTTTTAATTAATGCTTGTTTTATAACTCAGCAGAATGGCTGAAATTAAACAGCCGCTCACTCGCTACGCAATCTCTTCTGAATACAAATAGAAGCGCCCCCGCATTTGCACTCTCTTGTGTTTTATATATCCTGCGGGTATGAGAGGCTTTTTGTCAGACGCTGAGATAGTGTACAGGTGGCAATTACACCAGCACGGAGAAGTATGGCATCTGCATGTGTAACAAGAGTTTATTCTATTATTCATTCAAATTTTCACCATCGATTTTTAGCTCCCAAACTTCTCAGGCTTTGGGTTTGAGGAGGATTTATCTCTATTCAAGCCACAAGGCATGCTGGAAGTGCAGACGGCAATGTTTCATTAATGCAGCCTGCTGCAGCGCGGCCCCGCATTACCAGAGCAGCCTCCCGACGCAGACGAAACCATCAAGTGTTGCCCTTTCTCATCCCATTGTCTTTCCGACAACAAGGATAAATGCTCACTGTCAGAATCCAACCTCCCAGCTTGGCTAAATGGCTGGAATGTTGCATTTCACCTTCTGAGGTAGTCAATTGTGTGTAACTAATTGCCATCTTTGTTTGTTCCTCCTGTTTTCGGGTTCTCTGCGGTCAGTAAATAAGAAAGTGTTGTTTTGAAGTGCGATCGGCTGCGCACGCCTGTTGTCCTGAGACTTTGGCAAGCAGCCCAGAACTCTGCTGGTGTGTTTGTTTGAAGTGAACTCATAGTCCTGCAAGTGAACCTATCGATACCCGTAAATAACTCCTGGCACGGCCAATTACAAGCTTTATTTCAACGGATTATATCTGCTTTTTGATAGTCAATCTCCATGAGGTGAAGGCATTTAGGGTTCAACTGAACTGCGACACAAAACAAGTTCACTTTGGTAGACTGTAGTGTTAACTCTCCATCGAGCGCAACAGTGCGGTTCCAGATGCTAAAATCACATTCAGTTTCTTCATGGAGAGATGAATTTTTAATGACAACATATGCTTGTACCTTTCAAGACAGACTTACCATGACCTCTGAGATTATTAAGCAATAGTATATGCTTCAAAGTCACAAATCAGTGTGATTTAAACTTCCAAAAATTTCATTTAATAGCCAAAGTTGAACATCCTACACTCTTAAATAACTTATCTGATTATTCTAGTTTATATATATACCAGTTTCAACTTAAAAACTTAATTCAGCAGCTGCCTTTTAAGTTAAATTTGAAGTTAAATTAACTTAAAACTACAAGCCATTTTAACTTATTACAATAAAATGAGTTCAAATGACTTGTACTTTTAAGTTGATTTAACTTAAAATTTTAAGGCAGCTGCTAAAATTAAGTTTTTAAGTTGACGTGTGTGTGTGTGTGTGTATACACTTTCTTATTTTGATCCAACAAGGATGCATTAAATTGAAAAAAAAAAAAAGTGACAGCTGATATTTCGAATGTTACAAAAAAATTCTATTTTAAATAAATGCTATTTTTAAAAGAATCTTGAAAAAAATGTATCATGGTTTCCACAAAAATATTAAGCAGCAAAAATTGTTTTCAACATTGATAATACTGATAAGAAAAATTGATAAGAAATGTTTCACGTTTGTCATCATGGGAATAATAATTTTAAGTATATTAAATAAAAAAAAAAAACATCTCCTTTAAGCTGTAATATTTTTTCTGATTAGTATTGTTTTTCCTGTATTTTTGATCAAGTAAATGCATCCTGAGTCAGGATAAGAGACTTTTTTTTTAACGAAATTTGGCTGAGATACAACTATTTGAAAATCTGGAATGTGAGGGTGCAAAAAAATCTAAATATTGAGCCTTTAAAGTTGTCCAAATGAAGTTCTTAGCAATGCCTATTACTAATCAAAAATTAAATTTTAATATAGTTATGGTAAGAAATTTACAAAATAGCTTAATGGGACATGATCTTTACTTAATATCCTAATGATTTTTGGCATAAAAGAAAAATCGATCATTTTGACTAATACAATGTATTTTTGGCTATTGCTACAAATATACCCGTGCTACTTATGACTAGTTTTGTGGTCCAGGGTCACATATATGTAATGTATAAATTCAGTGATGTGACTCGCAATGCTTTGTGGGAAAAGTTTTTTTTGTAATGTGACCCACTCAAAGCTGGTTGGTTTGGTTTGAGGAATTTTCTGAAAATGCCTATAGAAAAAAAATCTTCCAGAACCGAAGTGCAGTCGCGCTCTCCAGTCAACACATGTAGGCATTCACAAACATGCAGTGACAAATCCTCAATCAGGTGCGAAGTAACTGATCTGATCTAAAAGCTGCAATGAGGTATCTGAGGAAATGGGAACGCGTAAATGTTTTTGCAGCAGGTGATTTCATGTTTCTATAGGGAACTGCATGCTTCTGTGCCTTTGAGTGAGATTACGAGAGCGACGTGCCTCGTGTGATGTCCGCAGATAAATCACCAGCCTGTGTTTTGTTGCTGGAAGTGAGCCGTGGGGAATAGGCATCTACTACTGACAAAAAACATGATTAAAGGAAGGCCACCATGTTCAATGCATCAGACAGGCTGATTAGCATTGACTTTCCAGAGCTATCAACATTATATTATAACGGCATTTACAAGATTCAAGGTCTATTTTATGTGGACCGTTAGAAGACATTAGGTGGCCTTAATGTTTTTTCCATTCCGTGTGTGTCTGATGCATTTTATCCCATTTTTGGTGATAAAATGCCACTGGCTTCTCTTCGTTGTTTCTTGAGAAATATTTAGTGTGTGTGTGTGTGTGTGTGTGTGTTTATAGGAAACTCCTGCACAGAGGAGCTGAATGAGATAGGAACAGCCTTTATATGCAGCGATGGGAGCATACGCTTGACTCGTGAATAATATTGCACGTTTAATTATGGGTTTTCACAGATTATTCTCTTGCACATTAGTTATTAATGAGGAAAGTGACATTTTTTTTTTTTGGTCGAATTCAGCTGTCTTTTAATCAGGACACTTGTTTTGATTATATGTAGGAAGATTCTGCAAGTAAAAAGGTTGGAAAAACACTTATTAACTATGAAACTTTTTCACTATATTGAACAGCAGATAAAATATCTCTTATTTTCAGTCCTAAAGCTGCGTTCCCGAAGAAGACGAGGACATATTTCCCCTGGAACTGACTTTTTGAAATTGCTTCTCTATCAAAACATTGTACAAGTAAATCTGTCTTTGCTCTGGGCTGTATCTCTGGTACACAAAAAATACATGTGGTGTGTTGCATATAGATTGGAAGAGTTGTGATTCCTACAGTTTTTTAAACATCTTAAAATGTTTTGCTGTCTCAATTTTCTAACAGCAATTTCTTTTCCTTTGATGTCAGTAAGTGGTTTTTGTGCCCAGTTGAGTAATTGTGTCTGTGGCGTCTTGTATTTTCAGCATGTTAATGTTTAAAGCTCTCAAACTTTTGATTGGCTGCTCTAATTTAATATCATCTCTTTTAGTGTTGTGCGTAATGAAATGTTTGCTTGAGAATCAAATTCTACGATTCTCTGCACGTGACGTAAATGTCATGGATGTGCGGTCAGGCCGTCATTAGCCAGTACTTCATGTTTGAGCTGTGAATTCACCCTCATTCAATATTCATGCTGTCTTTAAGTTTTAACGAACATTCATCATGCCTCTGGCTGCCACGTGTATAAGTTGTATCATTTGCATGACAATGACAATTGGCTCACCATCTCCAACTTATGTTCTTCATGGTCATAAAAATATTAATATAAGTTGGAACATGAACGTTTACATATTAAAAAGTTAAAATATTGCAAATCCTGACGAAACCTTGAATGTGTTACACAAGAGGACACAAAGAAAAATAGCACTGAAGGTTAAAGGATTAGTTCACCCAAAAATGAAGTTTGCTTAAAATGTCCTCATGTAGATTAGTTTGTTTCTTCATCAGATTTGGAGAAATGTAGCATTCCATAACTTGCTCACCAGTGGATCCTCTGCAGTGAATGGGTGCCGTCAGAATGAGAGTCCAAACAGCTGATAAAAACATCACAAGTAATCCACACCACTCCAGTCCATCAGTTAACATCAGTAAATTGTCCCTAGCAATAATTTTGATCAAACAATGAAATATATGTACGGTATATGTAACCACTGTTGTTGTAATTTCACTTTCAAGGGTGTGCACAGTTCAGCTGAAATTATGAAGTTTACCCTCTTCAACTAACTCTATGTTGTTAAATTGAATGTACAAATCTATGGGGTTATTTTTGTGTCTTTATTATTCAAACAAAGATACTGTGTTTGAGAGTAAAACTAAGTATTTTGTAATTAAAAAATAAAAGTTTGCAAAAAAAGTCTTCTTAAATCTCAAAAAAAGAAATTGATAACAAAAGTATTTGCAGTGCATGTACTTTTCTTTACAATCTTTATTTTTCTTTGCGCACTTCAAACACTTTTCATCGCGAAACCACAAGTTTTGCTCTCCTTTCTGCTTTAAAAAAGGAGTCTAAAATTTTTGTTTGCGAGTTAAAAAGTTTTGCTTGCGAGTAAGCTGTATCTCAGTGGGCGGTCTCTACCTACCAGGATGAAAGGCCTTTTTCTATTGGTCACTCTCGATTGAAGTGACCACGCCCACTACGTTGTGCCGCCAGGCGCCAGTCTGACTGAGGAGCGAGCGAGGTTCAGCCATGGCGAACAACAGCAACAACAGGTCGTTTACTGGGTAAGATAACCAAGTTAACGTCTTAAACTCAGTGACAAGTGAACTTATGTAGTCTCTCTTCTCATGCTCACATATTTAAATACGTAACGTTAGCTAAGCCCGCCTGTAGTTCGGCGATACCGTTAAATAGAGGGGCACGAGATGACTCGGATGACGATTGTAATCAAGGTAAAGACCATTATGACATGCAAGAGTCGTACAGTAGCGGTATTAACATTAAGTGACATGGCATCTGACACGCGGAAGGTGCGGGAGCAGTGACACTTTCAGCAGTGACACAGTCCATCGGCATATGTCAAAGAAAACCGTAAGTGTCACTGGCACTGAGCAGTGGCATGCGCCAGTGGCTTCCGTGCGTCAGATGCCATGTCACTTAATGTTAATACCGCTACTGTACGACTCTTGCATGTCATAATGGTCTTTACCTTGATTACAATCGTCATCCGAGTCATCTCGTGCCCCTCTATTTAACGGTATCGCCGAACTACAGGCGGGCTTAGCTAACGTTACGTATTTAAATATGTGAGCATGAGAAGAGAGACTACATAAGTTCACTTGTCACTGAGTTTAAGACGTTAACTTGGTTATCTTACCCAGTAAACGACCTGTTGTTGCTGTTGTTCGCCATGGCTGAACCTCGCTCGCTCCTCAGTCAGACTGGCGCCTGGCGGCACAACGTAGTGGGCGTGGTCACTTCAATCGAGAGTGACCAATAGAAAAAGGCCTTTCATCCTGGTAGGTAGAGACCGCCCACTGAGATACAGCTTACTCGCAAGCAAAACTTTTTAACTCGCAAACAAAAATTTTAGACTCGCAAAAAAAGAAAGCAGAAAGGAGAGCAAAACTTGTGGTTTCGCGATGAAAAGTGTTTGAAGTGCGCAAAGAAAAATAAAGATTGTAAAGAAAGTACATGCACTGCAAATACTTTTGTTATCAATTTCTTTATTTTTGAGATTTAAGAAGACTTTTTTTGCAAACTTTTATTTTTTAATTACAAAATACTTAGTTTTACTCTCAAACACAGTATTTTTGTTTGAATAATAAAGACACAAAAATAACCCCATACAAATCAAACTGCTAGCTCAAATATCCACAAAATAAAACAACATTGAAATTTATCTGTGAAAAACAGATTTCTTCTGACCGTGTCATATAAACATGGCTGAAGACGCGAAAAGCGGAGGAACCGGCAAACCGATTCAGTTGAGTGAGTCATTTACGCTGGAACCACTCTGACTGATTCAAACTGGTGACTTCGATTCTTCAGTTCAAGCGATTCACTAGCAAAAAGCAATTCATTACCAAATTTCGACATCGCTTGTAATAATTTTAAAAAGCAGGTATTTGTGAAACAGATCTTTTCGAAATTCCGAATCATTTAAGTCATTGCATTTGATTCACATCAGAACTTCAAATCGCCTATCGCGAATAATTTAGATCGGGACATCAAAGCCGTTTCCTGAGCCATTTGATTTAGATCGGAATGTCGTGTATCGCGAATCATTTGATTCAGATCGTGACTTCGGAGCGCGTATCGTTAATAATTTGATTTAGATCTGAGCGAGATTGTAAATCGTTTGATTCAGATCGGAGCTTTGAACCGCACTCCGAAGTCTCGATCTGAAATGAAGGTTTGCGAAACATTATTCAGATCGTGAATCATTTGATTTTGATCGGAACTTCTGAGCGAGTCTGTGAATCATTTGAGTCAGATCAAAACTTCCGAGCGGGAAGTCCCTACCTATAATGGTTAAGCTAAACCATTAGAAAAAGCTAAACCATTAGAAATAATGGTTTAGCCTCCCGATCTGAACGAATCAACATTCAGATCGGGATTTCGGAGCGCGGATCGCGAATCATTTGATTCAACTCGCGACGTTGGAGCGCGCATCGCAAATCTTCTTTTATGATTTCTTTCTTTTTTTATTACAGTGCAAAAACATCAAACCATTAAAAAGCAGTACAGTTAAAAACACAACAAAGACACAAAATAAAGAAAGTATAAACGTATACAAGAAAGGAGAGATTTAGAGCCACTATGAAGTATGAAATTAAACAGAGTTTAGCTAGAAACACAAATTAGGTTCTATTTTCCTGTATTCTCTTTTGAGCAGTCAAACAGTCCAAAGAAACCATATTTAAAGCAGAAAGAAAAATCATTTAGAAAATGAGAGTAAATGAACATTTTAAAAATCTGACATGCTTCACCTGGCAAAACAAGTGAATGAATCTTCCTCAGAGAAGTGACAAAAACAGCAACTCACTTCAAAGTCTGACTTATATTATAATTACATCCATAAGCTTATATATGTAAATGTATATGTATGTATATATATATAATCTCACCTTAATCATATAAAATAGTTCTCTCTGTTTGATTATAATTAAAATGACATTCACATTTGTAGAACAACATCATTTTCTTTCCTTACAGAGCGCATTTGTGAAGGTATAAAGAGGCTCTGTTGGTGTCATCCTAACAGAGTCCATTAACTTTCATTTCCACTCTCATCCATTCTAAAGTGGGTCGTTAGTTTGGTGCATCTGGGTAACTGATCGGCTAATCTGTCTTTGATTTATGTGCAAGGAGAAGTGAGAACTTAGCACAGGGCTCTGAAGGAATTGATTACTGACATGGTTAATTGGCTAAACCCACTGGTACACTGAGACAGGCTTATTGGAAATGTCAAATCAAGCACTTCATTTGCATTCATGATGTATGGTGTCTATTCTGGCTTCTGCCAATGCAGCATTAGCGGACACACTTCGCGATGGAGAGGGGCTGGGGTTTCACTCCGCCGTTGGAACCGCGCGACTGGCCATCTGTCTTTTTACTGCTACGGCTCCGAAAGTTTATGGACACTTGATCGCAGTGTTGGTTCTTTGCATGCTCACTTAAAATATCAAACATTTGGACTGATGAAGGAGAAGTATGCAATTACTCACCATTATTTGCCTCGGCATATTATTTAACATCAATTACGAAGTGATTCCGTTTATTCAACCTAACAATTAGACCTCATATGCTAAACAACAACTTTCCAAGTCTTTCTAACTGATCCATTAAAAAGACAGAGTCATGTTTTTGTGATTCGGATATATGGGGAAAACAGTGACTTTTATAGTCTTTGTTTAAATCGGATGTGTTTGTGCTAACTCTGATATCAGACTTGTCGATTTGGATCAGATTTTGGTCAATGAGCCCATGCTGATTTGGGACAATAATCATCAGGTGGACACGGGCTGTAGAATTGCATGATTCATCTTTACAATCACAGACCCACTTAGGGGTCTCAGACAACAGGTTGTCATTTTTTGATCAATAGAACTCCTGCTGTGCAATTTTGCTTCTCACTTTCCACAATGGACAGGGCAGCAGCCATTTGAACTGGACTGTGTGTTCATTGTGTGTGTACAAAATATAGAAGCAAAAGCTATAATTTGCTGGTTGAAAGTCCATAAGCTTTGATGTGCCATGAATGACAATTATTAACTAAAAGAAAAGAGAACTTGATGTTTGTTTTTGGTTTGCTGAATTGCATGTAAATGTTAACTATAAAGTGAGTTTGCGCTTTATAGTTTCCTTCAGTGCTGGAAAGTAACTGATTACGTAATCAGATTACAAAAATGAAGTACTTGTAATTATTTTAAAATATTTGTGATCAAATTACAGTTACTTTTTTATTGGTTACATGATTACATATTGTTAGCACAATAGCTATAAATTATTTATAATTTATTGTTTTTTTTCTTCGTATTTTTATATGAATATGGTACAAGATTATCATTTTTAAATCAATGTGGTGAACGATTTAGGTCAAAAGTAATATAAAAGTAATCAAAAAGTAGCCTAAAATGTGTAGTGTAACAGATTACATTATTAATTAAAATATTTGTCGTAATTTGTAATCTTTAATGGATTACAAGGTGAAGGTTTTGTGGCTTTGTGCAGTATGTTTTATTATATTTAGAAATGGTAAATTTTTTGAAATTGAGATGTATACATCATGAATAAATAAGCTTTCCATTGATGTATGGTTTGTTAGGATATGACAATATTTGGCCATGATACAACTATTTGAGAATCTGGAATCTGAGGGTGCAAAAAAAATCTAAATATTGAGAAAATTGCCTTTAAAGTGGTCCAAATTGAGTTCAAAGCAATGCATATTACTAATCAAAAATTAAGTTTTGATATAGTCATGGTAGGACATGTACAAAATATCTTAATGGAACATGATCTTTACTTAATATCTCAATGATTTGTGGCAAAAAGGAAAATCGATCATTTTGACCCATTCAAAGTATTGTTGGCTATTGCTACAGATATATCCATGCTACTTATGACTGGTTTTGTGGTCCAGGATCACATATGACATTGGTTCCTTTCAAGAATATTGTTTTAGTGCTAAAAAGCTTTTGTATTACAAGATAAATATATGCACTAGGCTTACAGAAGCAAAGTAAAGCAAAGGTTTTATTATTTTCAAAATCTGCTGTAGCTCTCAAATCTCAATTAACACTTGCCCATATTTAAACTTGAGTAAGGAACTTTCAATACTCTCAACATTCATGAATACAACATTTAGAGAATGTCACATTAGCTAACGAATATTTTTAGTTTATAATTTGTCTTATTATTAGATTATGACTTGGCAGCTAACATTACATTTTCACCTTCACACATCTCGGTTCTCTCGCCTTTCCAGCTGAGCATCTGAAAAGAGATTGCATGAATAGGCATTCAGTGGAACCCGACTGACATGCAGCCCCAAACAGAGAACATATTGGTAATACTGTGCTGCCTGCAGGATTGCGAGAGTGTGAAGGACAAATATTGAGTGAAACACACCCTTTATTCAATAATAGCAGCATATTAGTTTCTTCAAACAAAGTTTGTGTTGATTTTCTTTTTCTTCATTTGATCATATAGGGTCTTGGAGTGTTTTGGCTTCAAAACAAGTTAAGCTTTTGCCAGGAACTGTGAAAGAGCTGCTTAAAATCAGAAATATGCAGCTCTTTTTTTGTTTGTCACTTACATTCGTTCTTCTGCACAAAAATGTGTTTGAATTGTGACAGCAGTGGGACTGTGGGACTATCTGTGTTACTATCTTGTAACTAGAATTTTTCTTCATGGAAATGGTTGCTTTATTGTATACTTGTGCATGAGTACATTCTCAAAATAGTAAAAAAAGGTACAAAAGCTGTCAGCTGGGGCTGTATCCATTCAGAATGTATTAATATATACCATTTAGGTACTAATATGTACATTTTAAAGACAGTGAACCTTTAAGATACTAAAATGCACCTTTTAGGGGTAAACAAGGTACAAAGTGAGGCCCAAAGGTGTACATTTTGAAAAGACACCATCCCAGAGAAAACTTTTGTACCTTTTTTTTTCTAAGAATGCACAGGGCTTACTGGCTCGTTTATAAGTTTGCACAGGCACATTTAGTATGTGATTTCATAGTTTCATATTCCCAAGTCTATGAATTAAAAACATTTCTTATGTTATATGCCAATGAATGAATTGATTTATTGCATATATCAATATTTGCTGAGAACTACCCCCAAATTAAAAGGAAAATGAACATTTTTGTCATCATTTACTCACCCTCCACTTGTGCCAGAGTTTCTGGAAGTATGAGTTTCTTTCCTCTGTTGAACACAAAAAGATATTTTGAAGAATGTTGGTAACTAAAGAGTTGATAGCAGCCATTGACTTCCATTGCATTTTTTCGATACTATGGAAGTCAATGGTTGCTGTCAACCACAACATTCTTCAGAATATTTTCTTTTGTGTTCAACAGAACACGTACAGGTTTGGAACAACTTAAGAGTGAATAAATGATGACAGAATTTTAATTTTTGGGTGAACTGTCCTTTTATGATGAATTCAAAGCTGCACTGACAGCAGAATTTGTGAAACCGTCCTTTTGCTTTTACATTTTAAACATGATAATTCATGCTGAAATTTCTGAGATGATAGGAAAAATCTTTGTTATGGAATTTATGGTTTGTAGGAAACATGTTTTGTTTATTTTTGTAAATTTTTACTGTTTTTCTTTTGTTTTTCTTTGTTAATTTCCATTAAATGATCTATAGTGGAAAATTCTTTAAAGCAGCATGACTTAAGTTGCATTAAGTGTTACTATTTTTAATTTTAAGGTTGTTATTGCAGATTTTATGTTAATTTACATGAACATTTTTATTGCTTTTATATGTATATTTTTTTATTTAGTTGTGCTATGTTAAACATGTCCAATTTAGGGCTGTCAAACGATTAATCGTGATTGATCGCATACAAAATAAAAGTTTGAGTTTGCCTAATAAATGTGTGTGTACTGTGTGTAATTATTATGTATATATAAATACAATAAAATATCATTTATACATTTAAGAAATATTTACAAGTATATGTATTTTCTATAATTGTCTATAATATTTTGTACATACATAGCATATTTCTCTTAAATATATACATTAATTTGTGTATTTATATTTGCATAATAATTCCACACAGTACACACACATATATTAGGCAAGCTCAAACTTTTATTTTGTATGCGATTGATCGCGATTAATCGTTTGACAGCCCTAGTTCAGTTCATTTAATTTAGTCTCATCCTTGCTCCAAAAATGTTTTTTTGTTTTTTTGAATTTTCGTATCACATAGACCTATTTTCATTTGAATGTGTAAATATAAATGAATATTCAAAATATATGCCGGTAGTTGCTCAGATTCTTTCTTTTAATCTTATTCAGGTTATGGCAATCAGGTTACAACATTTATGTGACTTATACATAAGTTTCACATTACAAGACACAAGTTACTGTTGTTATTTTAACAACTAACTCTTAATGAAATGCAGATTTTACAGATGCGTAAACAATTATATACCCTTGTATAACTACGGATGCTAAACATGATCTTTATGAGTGTCAGATTTTGTGTAATGAGAAAAAAATATGACATTCATCACGGCGTGCCGTTCTAGTCATTAGAGCAGAAATTATCATCACACATTACAGAAGCCAGTCTCGAGGGCCAGTTGTTCAGGGCTTAACAAACAAGCTTTTTACCTCACTCCCATATGAATTAGCTCGAACTATTCTCCCTCATGGCCAGGATTTCCAGTCGTTAACGTAAATCTGGCATGAACAAAGAAAAGGAATAAATTACACATGCATCAGGAACTACAGTTAAGAAAGCAGCGTCGCTCATTAATATGCATCCTAGCCTGGTGGAAGCGAGAGGACAGGCTTGTTTAATTGAAATAATGAATTGTCTCGCCCTGTTCGTTTTGATCAGACGGCGTCTGGGCTGGTTTTTTTATCAGACTATTCCCTCCCTAATCCAGCTCAGGCACTAATGTTGAACAATGCTCCAATAAGATATAGAAAGTCTCATTTTGCCCGCTGTCATGTTGATTTATTCTCATGTCTGTAGTCATGATACATCGCCTTCCCTGCCTCCACAAAACTGTCTGCATATGGTTGCATCTGTCAGAGAGCCTTTGAGTTTTTCGGGTACAAAATATCAGCCCACAGGTTCTGCTATTCCCGACTGAGGCTGAAAAACATCAGGCTATCACCGACAGGCACACCGATGGATGAAAAGCCGTGTCAAAGTCACGCAACGATGCTTTTCAACAGTGAGCTGTTAATTTGCGTTCGGGTCCAAAAACGCAGTCGTGATTTTACCTCTTATTTGACGTCGTCATTAGTTCAAAACACTAGCACATGCATAAATCTGTTAGATGTCGAAATAATGGGTTTTTTTTTTGTCTCATTTTGTTTGAATTTCGTTCAGAGCCCTTTTCTCATGCAATTTAATCAGTGGATTAACAGATGGTGTTGCAACCTGTAGTATATTTTATGTATGTGTCTGTCTGTATGTCATTTCAGGAAACGGCTCTGAGTGTCACATCTTGTATTTTATGTAAATGCATTCATTCTCACTCTCTAGGCAATGCCAAGTTACATCTCCAGGATTAGAAGCTTAACGTGTTACTGACCTCAAATTTTAAAGTCATTTAAATTTACCAGTTAATGTATGATATTGAAAACAAAAGCAAATGCTTATGCAATATATAATGCTTGTGACTGGCTTACTAATGTAAGATTTTGAATATTTATTATCATGATCATAAGTTTGTCAGACATTTTCTCATCTTTGCTGCAATAAAAGTCATTATGCCTCAAGTTATATCAGATACATCCATGTGTTGTGCTGACAATCAACCTTTTATAAATTGCTTGTAAATCTTCCATAATGCTTTATTATCACCAAATATTGGATTCAATCTTTGTCAGATTGTTTTGTATTTCTTTTTGAAATGGATTGATTGTAGGCCTCACTGATCTGAACTGATTCACCTCAGTTTGTGAGTGTAAAAGGTATTATTTGTAGATAATTTTGGCAGTAATTTGGCATAAGCTCAGGTCACTGAGCAATGTTGACAAGTCACCGGTTTTCCTGACTTGAGCTACTTTTACACCATTGTTTTTAGTCTGAGTTTGTTAACCACCTGAGACCCTGCGTTGTCGAGGACAATATATTTTAGTGAATTTCTCTGGGACTGTACATGCCACAGTTTTAAGTCTGGATGTCCTGAGCACATTCACGGCTTTTTAGAGATACTAAATGTTTGGATGTTTCACCATGACCACTCCCTCTCCTTGGTCTTCAAAAATGTCTAATATTAATTTAGTGACACTCTTATGGAAATATAATAACATTTTGTAATTATCATTTAAATCTGACTCATTTTTAAACTGTGTGTCATAAATCTCAGGAAAATGTTATGGGTTTCAAATCAAAATATGACTTTCTGTTATGAAACAGGACGTTGATTTCATACCTTTTGTTTATAAGCATGTTTATTACGCAATTTGGTAGACACAACAAACGAATAGGGAAAGAAATTATATGTGACCCTGGACCACAAAACCAGTCATAAGGGTAATTTTTTTGAAATTGAGATTTATACATCATCTGAAAGCTGAATAAATAAGCTTTCCATTGATGTATTTGCTATGATAGAACAATATTTGGCAGAGATACAACTATTTGAAATCTGAGAAAATATTGAGAAAATCGCCTGTAAAGTTGTCCAAATTAAGTTCTTAACAATGCATGTTACTAATCAAAAATTAGGTTTTGATATATTTACAGTAGGAATTTTACAAAATATTAACTTAATTTCCTAATGATTTTTGGCATAAAAGAAAAATAAATAGGTTTTGTGGTCCAGGGTCACATATTTCAATATTCCTATGTATAAAATATTCTATATTATTATGAAAATCCTGTCATTTATTACTCCCATTATTACAATTCTTTTTCATGACATGTTACATTAATATGCAAATTGAATGTAGTTAATAGATACATTGTATAAAATGAGAAAACCTGCCATTTTACACACATTTTGCATAAAGAAAAATGGAGACTTTATACACAGTTTGGTTAAAAAAAAATCTGAATCTGAAAACTAAAAATGTATTAGTGATTTAAAAAAAATCAATTGTTTTTGCCTATGGATGTTCATACATGTGTTTTTATAATTATTATTTTTTTATTGAGTCCTAATGTATGAGGACATAGCATAACTTATGAATGAAATATAATATAATATATATATATATATTTATTTTTTTTTACAATTTTTTTTTAAATTCTCTAAACAATGAAAAAATACAAAATTTTACTACATTTTTTCCTGGGTCTCAGGAGGTTAAAGTTATCAAAACACTATTTTAGTGGAGGGGAAAACCACAGAAAAACACATGATTGGGCTAGTTTTGAATAGCAGTTGTGCTGGTTTTGTTTCACTGACCTGGCAACCCTGTCGATGAGGCCTACAATCAGTCCAGTTCCAAAAATGGAACCATCAACTGAAAGATTTTGCAATAATACAGGTGTGGCGAATTCCGGTCCTGGAAAGCCTCAGCCCTTCAGAGTTCAGCTCCAACCCTAATTAAAACTCACCTGCCTGCTGCTTTCTAGTTACCCTTCAGACCTTGATTAGCTTGTTCAGGTGCGTTTGATTAGGGTTGAAGCAAAACTATGCAGGGCTGCGGCTCTCCAGGTCTGACGTTCGCCACCCCTGCAATAATATAACATCATGAAAAATTTGTAAGCAGTCATTTTGCTTGTAACAAGATGGGGGAAAAATTACAAAAAATACATATTTTGGGGGGAAGTTGTTATACCCTGTGTAAGCAAAGTCAGTAACTCAACATGAGGGTTTAAAACCATAAATAGAGTAAATACACCTGAATTCAGGTACTGTAAATGCAATTTATGTATGTTATAAAACAACACACAGAGTATGGAAACAGACAAGATCTGGACCAGCAAGCTGGAGTTAGTGAAAGTGAATAATGACATTTGAACGGCAGATGGGATGTGATTGTATCTAATGAAGTGCAGGTGTAGCCTGTGAAGCCTAATGGTTATTTGATAGCCGTATTGCGTGGAAATGGAGATGTTTATGTCTGGTGGCCACTGTTTCTGATGCTCAGTAGATGGATATTGCCCTGTTGTTTGTTTGCTTTCCAAATCATATCAGTACACTATACACTTTTAGTAAACCACATCTGGCAAGGTTTTGATGGTGAATTTGACACAAATCCCTTCTTTATTACCTATAGCTTTGCAGGTAGCGCTTTCCGCGAGCAGAGACTGTCTTATAGCGGGAGACACCTGTTCCAGCGATGAGACCTGCAGCCCGCGTCTACGGACCCTGCGCCAGTGCGTCGCCGGGAACGGCAGCATGAAACTCGGCCCTGGAGCCCGCAGTCAGTGCGCGAATGCCGTCTCTGCCCTGCTGTCCAGCCCTCTGCACGGCTGCCAGTGCAGACGAGGCATGAAGAGAGAGAAAAACTGTCTCAGCATATACTGGAGTCTCCACCAGTCTGGCATGCATGGCGAGTAACATGATAATATTTCACTTTATGTCTAAATAGTAAGATATATCACCAAGGCTGCAGTTATTTGATCTAAAATGCAGTAAAAACAGTAATACTGAGAAAAATTATTACAATTTAAAATAGATGATTTCTATGTAAATATATGATAAAATGTAATTTATTGCATTGATAAAAGCTAAATTTTCAGCATCATTACTCCGGTCTTCAGTGTCACATGACGGTAAGGGTGCACTTTACGTTAAGGGTACATGAATTACCATGAATTCATGCATAAATTCATGCATTAATTATGTCATGAGAAGCCAATGCTTAGTTAATAGTTAATGATGACTACTGAATTTGGATGTGAACAGAATTCACATGCTATGTGCTGTGATTGGCCAATGTTGAGGTCTGTCCATTTACCTATTTATTTTTTTGTGAACAAAGAAAACATTATGATCATGTGTAATAAATCATAAATCATGATCATGTACCCATCATAGTTAATGTCTTACTTAAGGTGTTGTTCATCCATGAAGTCATGAATGAAAGACTTTGAATTCATATTAGTTCCTGATAATTCGTGACATATTAATGCATGAATTAATGCATGAATTTATGCATTAATTCATGGTAATTCATGTACCCTTAGTGTAAAGTGTTACCAATCATTCTAATGCTGATTTGCTGCTCAAGAAACATTTCTGATTATTATCAAATTTAAAAACAGTGGAAACCGTGATATATATATATATATATATATATATATATATATGTTCTTTAATGAGTAGCAATTTCAAAAGAACAGCATTTATTTGAAATATTGTTTTTTGGTAATTATAAATAACTTTACTCTCACTTTTGATCAATTTAATGCATCCTTCATTGCTATATATATATTTGAAGAGTTTAGATGCAAAAGCCTCTAAATCCATCAGATGTATTTCTTTAAAAATAGCATTTCTTTCTGGCTACTTTGTATAGGTTTCTATGTAAGTACCGGTACTTCTGATTGGGCTGAGGCTGGAATTTAGTGAGTTTGAAGTAAACGTATTTGATGGACGCATACTGTGTGTCAGGAGCATTTACTCAGTATCATTATCTCATTTTTGACCGAGATGGCTTTTAGCTGGTTTTGCATCTGAAATATATATATATATATATATATATATATACGACTGTCTGTAAACACATTAGCGGCATTCAGTAACTTGACCTGCCGTTATGAAGTGTGAACTGCACTGTTATGTAGCTGTTATTCAGTCCAAATGGGTCGTATACATGTGGAATTCTTAAAGGTGTTGACGACAGGATGGAAAAACGTTCATGCAACACTGTATCCCAGGCGCGACGCAGTAAAGCATTAAATGTTTAAATCTCTTTCAAATTTAATCAAAGTTGATGTCCTAACCAACCGCAACAGGACATTTTGTCGGTTGCTTGGTTTTCTTGATGCGTTTCTTGCTGCGTCTGGCTCACAGTGACATCTCACTGGTCTGTAGATGGAAAAGTATAAGCCCATTTCACACTTTTAAGAGCCCTTTAAAAAATCAGACACCAGCAAAACATCTATAACAAAGTAATTGAAATGTACATGTTGCTTACAGAAAGTTTTAGTTTTGTCAGAATACATAGCTACTTCTGAATGGCTGTCAAAGCAGTGGTATAATGTTGGCAGTGCTGGATAGTAACTAATTACATGTAATCTGGATTACGTAATCAGATTACAAAAAATTAAGTGCTTGTAATTAGATTATATTGCATTTTTAAATACTCATGATCAGATTACAGTATATTTTGTAAAAAATATTTGTATGTATATATGTTTGTACTTGTATGCAATTTATATTATATATAAATATAAATATATTATATACAAATGTAACATATATTTCCTTAATATATACATGTATCTGTGTGTATTTATATATACATAGTAAATATACACAGGACACACACATATTGTATGTAAACATAAACTTTTATTTTGAATGTGATTAATCATGATTAATTATTTTGCAGCCCTATTACAAACACATTAACCTTTTAAATGTCACTCCCATTTTTGAACGCAGACATAGCGCATTATCCAGACTTATATTTTTATAATTCATGAATGAAAACATTTTGTAATATGATTTTGATGTACATTTTCCGTGGTGATGCAATGTCTGATTTTAAAATGCCTTCCAAAGGATACATTTTGAGATTTGAAGTTTTCAGCTGATATATAATTTCTTATGATATCTAAAACGTGATGAAAGGTGACGAAGAAAGTCTTTTGTGACAAAGGTCAGAACTCATGTTATGATGTAGATTTTTTTTTTTTTCAGTTGCACTCTTGACATATACTAATCTACTACTTTTCCTACATAATCTGTAACACAAAACTATGGTAAAATATCTATCTTGGATCTTTCCAACGATGTATAGTTTGTCATGATTAGATTAGGATTTATTTGTAATATGGTGAAGTAAACCACAGAGGGGACAGTGACAGTTAAAGGCTTAAAATGCACAAATTCACATTATTTCTTCTTTTTTCTTTTCAGCCAAACCTCTGTCACCTAATAATATTCACTTAAAATATATTCACTTAAATGTAAGGTAACAAGTTAATAGTTAAGATATTTGCATGTTCACAGTTATTTGACCTTAGTTAATGACACGTAGGTAAACAAATAAAATATTACATTTTTTTGGTGTTTATTTTGATCATAAAATGTTTTATTATTTTTACAACTTAAATTATTATATTTTAATTCATTAAAAACAACCCCCTACAGTTCCTTCATGATTAATGATTATATTTTCTTTCTTTTTTTTCTTCTGGATTTTTATATCATTATGGAATAAGATTGTTTTATTTAAATCAATGTGATAAACAAAAGTAATCAAAGACTAGTCTGATTATATGTAATTTGGAATCAGTAATGTATTTACTGTGTTTGTATTTCACAGTTTTCCATTTACTGTGGACAGACAAACAAAATCTCATACAGTATTTTACACCTGGAAAGGACATCATAAAAAAATTAATTATGTCTGTTTTTGTGAAAAACACCTTTACTAACAGTATCACTAGACTCCATGTGGTCCTTTAAAATATATTGCTCTGTATAAAATATTTCATATATGATTTAATGACCCAAAATGTTTGCTCTTGCAGGGCTTAACCTGGTAGAGAACTATCCGTATGAGGCGATAGAGAAAGGATACGACTTTGTCCGCCTGGCCTCCATCACTGCAGGTAAGATGATCCATTTCATACAGTATGGCGACCTACAACCTTTCAAAACAAAGATAGAATCAAATATGAAAATGCTTTTTAATAAAAAAACATTCTTGTAAGTTTTTAAAACAAGTGAAGGACGAAAAATCTCTTTATAGAGAATGTAATTGTAGCCAGTGTGTCTTTATCTAGAGCCTCTTTGTATTGTGACTGACTAGGCACTAGAATGGAGCTCAGGGCTTAGAAATAGACCTATTTAACAAAAAAGCAGAGGTAGAATAGAAAAACACACACAGGGACCCTAGTACAATAATCTTCACTCCAAATGTCACGGTGCTCCGACATCTTATTAGCATCGCAAATATGTATTAGCGGTGCAAACGTGTCTCCGGTGTGGGAGAGTCTCAGTCGTTGTGTATTACCTTTGCTCTGAAACTTGTTTTCACTGTCATCTCCTTTAGTTCTAGCCTTGTTTTTGTTCAGCTGTCCCGTGGAAATTAGTCAGAGATTCTCAGCAGCATGTTTGTTGAAGCTTTGTGTCTGGACTGGATTTTTCATCAGCTCTGTAAGAATCAACAAAGCTGTTAGGTGAATGATGTGGACAGACATTCTTGGCTCATCTGTGATTATTAATCACAATGAAATAGAGAGAGAAAGAGATTTGGGGAGTCTGAATGAGCTGCTTATTTTCATTTTCCTCAGGTTTTACTGACCTTAGCCTTACTTATTTACTGTGATTGTGCATTACCGTCACGATGCAGGCCATTCGGTTTGATGGTGTCGATCGGAATGCTAAAATGATTTCTTGGAAAGACATTTCCACAGCATTCCGTTTAATTTGTTCCATCTCATTTTCATTCTTGTCTTCCTTTCACATCATGAGGCATTTCTTTTGGTCGTAATGATTTGTGACTCAAACTAGTCTGCCCGTGTGAGTTATCTGAACCTCGGGTTACATTACTCCTGCATTTCCCTTTCCACAGCATGCGCAAAGGTGACCGAATGCATTCAGCCCACATCTGAACCCACAGAACATCTGTGAACCCAGCGATCTTAAAAATAAATCTTCCGATTACCAAAGAGGATGTTTAAACGGCATGTAAAAACAAACAAGGAAAAAGTTTGAGAAAATCTCTTTGTAACATGATGAGAATGAATGTTTTTAGAATTTAGTCATACAGTTGAGGTCAAAAGTTTGCACCCCCCTTGCAGAGTCATTAAAAATGTTAATTATTTTAGCAAAATAAGAGGGATCATACAAAAATGCATGTTATTTTTTATTTAGTACTGACCTGAATAAGATATTTCACGTAAAAGATGTTTACATATAAGAGAAAGAGAAAATAATAACAAAATTTATAAAAATGACCCTGTTCAAAAGTTTACATTGAAGATAGCAGATTTTTCCAGAGTTTAATAAAACGCCTCACGCATTGATACACTCGTCCACATACATGGGGATCGTGCAAGGAAATATATACACAAGCATGCATCCAACTCAGGTCACAAACAGAAAGGAAATATATAAAATAAAGAGAGACAGATGCCAGTAGAGCAAGTCATCTTTTCACCTTTCCGGAATGCACAGATACACGTTATGCAAACCTACCGTAAAGAGACTTTCAACCAGGATAACACAAAATGTTTCTGAAGACAATCACCTATTGCACCTTTAATATTGTGTTATTACCTGAATGCTGTGTTTTTTTGTTTAGTGATAGTTGTTCATGAATCCCTTGTTTGTCTTGAACAGTTAAACTGCCTGCTGTTCTTCAGAAAAATCCTTCAGGTCACACAAATTCTTTGGTTTTCCAGCATTTTTATGTATTTGAACCCTTTTCCAGCAATGACTGTATGATTTTGAGATCCATCTTTTCACACTGAGGACAACTGAGGGACTCATATGCAACTATTACAGAAGGTTCAAACACTCGATGCGGCAGAAGGAAAAACCATGCATTAAGAGCCGGGGGTGAAAACTTTTGAACAGAAGTGAGATGTGTACATTTTCTTATTTTGCCTAAATATCATACACATATTTTTTTTTTCATTTAGTACAGAGGAAACTTACATGTTTCCTAGAAGACAAAATAAGTTAAACTTACTCTGATCTTCAAATTCAAAAAGTTTCCACCCCCCGGCTCTGAATGCATCGTGTTTCCTTCTGGAGCATCAGTGAGCATTTGAATCTTCTGTAATAGTTGCATATGAGTCCCTCAGTTGTCCTCAGTGTAAGGAAGATGGATCTTAAAATACACAAAAATGCTGAAAAACCAAGGAATTATTGGGACCTGAAGGATTTTTCTAAAGAACAGCAGGCAGAACAAGGGAGTCATGAACAACTATCACTAAACAAACACAGCTGTGGATCATTCAGGTAACAACAAAGTATTAAGAATCAAGTGTATGTAAACTTTTGAACGGTCATTTTTATAAATTCAGCTATTTTCTCTTGTGGATTATATGTAAATGTCTTTCATGTGAAATATCTGATTCAGGTCAGTAAGAATAGCATGCATTTTGTATGATCCCTCTCATTTTGGTAAAATAATTAACATTTTGCAGATTCTGCAAGGTGTATGTAAAATTTGACCTCAACTGTATAAACAAAAGCTAATTCAAAATTTTCATAAATATGATAATTTTAGCCTAATGTCATAGAAAAGTCTTTAAAAGTCACACAGAGCTCTCGTTCTTTAACTGTCCATGTTTTGATAGTTGACAAATCCCGAAAATCTAAACACTCATCAGAAGAACCTGTAATGTAACATGAAGAACTTTTAAAATCTCCAAAGAGCCATTTAGCTCTTTGTTCAGCTAAAACTTGGTTTGACAGAGCATAAGGAGCTGCAAAGAATCATTGAAGTCTGACGTTTTGATGTGTCCAGCTCAAATCTGTTTAGTTGTTTGTGGTCCGAACAGCAAAAATCATCACAGAGATTGGCTGTCAGCCCATATTCTTCACTTTTCATTTAAATCGGAGGTTTCTCACCTTTTTGACACTTTTACCATTTGCTCTTCTCCGTCGTCAGTCCAACAACACCTTGTGAATAGAAAAAGGCGCTCATCTCTCTGCTGCTGTATGGTGATGAACTTAAACTCGCTGTCAAAATGTCATGAACGACATGAGTGTGAGAAAATGTGCAGTTCCCCAGCCTTTTTTCATTTTTATGTGTTGTGCTTTGCTGTTAATTGACCACTCACAGACCATCCAAGATGTGTAGGTGACCTTTTTCTTCAGTAGAACAGTAAAGAAGATTTTTAACTGAAACCGTGGGCATTGGTGATTCATAAATGCATGTCAGTGGCTGCATGTTTTTTTTTTTAAAAAAAGAATTGAGGTCTTGTGAAGTGAAATGATCAGTCTGTACAAGAAACTAAATATCTGAACATATCTAAAATAACATTTTTTAAATGAAAATGAGGCTGTGAGGGATGCAAGTACATGTTCAATAGATTGTACCGTTGTGTAACAGCATTGATTGTTGAGAAAACGTCTTTCTGAAAAATAGTTAAGTTGTGATAACGGACTATTATACAGTGTAGGTGGCATAACCAGCAGTGTTTATGTGAATACTCCACAAAACAGGTATTTTGACATAACTGCATGTGTATTTGACCATTCAAGCGCAATAAGACACAAAAGAAATCTGAAGTCACAATGCATGCTGTCTGAGAGAGGTGTGTTCTGTGCTTGCGCTTCGGGTGTATGTCAGCGTGTGAGCGCCAAATTGAGTTGTTTCTCACTGCTTATTGCACTTAAAGGCACAATATGTAAGATTTTTTTGATTAAAAACACCACTAGAACAGTGTTATATTTTGCTGACTTGTGTATTTACATTATCCCAAATGTTTCGAAGAATGTTTAAATCCAGAGAAATAAACCATTTTAACTAGTGTAATGGACCGTGTCATTGC
Organism: Labeo catla; assembly: GCA_012976165.1. NCBI lineage: Eukaryota > Metazoa > Chordata > Actinopteri > Cypriniformes > Cyprinidae > Labeo > Labeo catla. The sequence goes on from VONZ01000128.1 coordinate 514,611, forward strand.
GTCGCCTGCCAATGACGTCATACACCCTCGATTTTCCGGTTCTATTTTGTAGAAAACATGGAAACCACAAAGATGCTTGTAATATGTTATGTACTTTATTAGACAGGTGTAGCATTAAAATTAACCTTTCAACACACTCAAATTTATCTAGTATGATAAAACACTTTTTTTTTTTTTAAAAGCAGAGCTTTTTCCTACATGCGCATGACCAGAAGAACTGAAGCGGTTGACTATGGCATAATAAAAGCTCTGCTGCTTTCGAGCAGTGTATCATGCTCGTCCTTCATTAGCAATCGCTCCAGCGCCCTCATTTTGTTTCCATGACTTTTGGCCCCACCCTAATCAGTGACTTTAATAAGCCTTTAATACATTAGCTCATCCATGAACATGATTTATGTCCCGTCAGATTGCATCAGCTGTGGGGATGAAGACAACAACTCAAATGATTCCACACTCAATCATGGTGTCATCAAACTATGCCTTTGTTTCTTTGTTCGTTTTAAATATGCGCCCTCTAGTGAAAACTTACATATTGTGCCTTTAATAACTTTATTAAGCATTGTGTACATCCCGAATGCATGATTGCATGCTGTCTGAGAGAGGCGGTTTAATATCTGTGTGCTTCGGCTGTTTTTTTTTCACTGTTTATTTTGCTTAATAACTTTATTTAACATTATGCATGTCCCGCTCTTTATGTTCTTATTTATGCATGTTTCTTTGTCACTCTGAGATGTATAACTTTTAAGTAGTACTGTGCTACGTGGATATATTTGCGTACTGCGAAATAACGGATATAGCAAAATCTCTAACAAAGACACTTTATACTGTGGTAACAATGTTATACCAGCATGCCGCCTAGCCCTAATACACTGTGTTTCTTTGTCAATGTAGCGCCTAATAGATGTACAGAAAACTGAATAAAAAAGTTTTGTCATCCAATAAGACTAACTGGATATCAACTAATCTCTCTGACCAAACAGCAGATTTCATCACTTCAGTCAGTCTTAAAGATTGGATCTGAGAAACATTTTAATTCTCCACAGATTCTGAGCTCGGCATGACAACGGTGAACCGCTGCCTGGACGCGGCCAAAGCTTGCAACGTCGACGATGTGTGCCAGAAACTGCGCACCGAGTACGTGTCAACATGCATCAAGCCCTCCACCAAGTCGGGTTTGTGTAACCGATCGAGGTGCAACAAGGCCTTGCGGCGGTTCTTTGACCGCGTGCCTCCGGAGTACACCCACGAGCTGCTGTTTTGCCCTTGCAGCGACATGGCCTGTTCAGAGAGACGGCGACAGACCATCGTGCCCAGCTGCTCCTATGAGGGGGAAGATAAACCCAGCTGCCTTTCCCAGATGCGGATCTGTAAGGCCGACTATGTTTGCAGGTCAGTTTCCGAGGCCTCTTCTCTCGGTGGGCTCAGACAACCACATACAACGTGGGCGGTGGGATTAAACATCTCACCTTATGTGCACTCTTTTCTTAGGGTAAAGAAAGCCTTGGCATTTCTATAGCTGTCTGGTGAAAAGAGAGTACGCACGCATTACCGCTGATAAGAAAAGAGCTTTTCTTCACATTCCTCGTAATCCGTGTCTGTATAAATGGGCCTTGGACAGACAAATTAAAGCTGTGAGACCCTGAAATGTTTCAGAAATCAGACTGGTCCAGATAAAAACAATTATGATTACGAATTAAATATTGAGCTGTGCAGGTTAGATGAAGTCAGATTCACTCCTCACTTGATCACAACGAATATTCTGGATCCTCTATACAGCAGTGTCACGTGCATTGCCGTTCAGTCTATCGCTATAAATAACCAAGAGAATACCATCTGTTGGTGATTAATTGGTATTAAAGATGGGAGCTAATCAGTTCTGCTATGAAAAATAATATTTGCTTGCAAGGTAGCATTTTTTACTTCCCGTGGGTGATTAACGGACTCAGCTGCCTTAGTGAATGACGTCAAGAAAAGCAGCAAGCTATGATTATGATGATGACTATTTATCAAAGACGTTATCAGGATGTTGCCATTTAAAAAAAAAAAAACAACATGGTCTATTCTGGTAGCATCACAGACAATAGGGAAAAACAATGCTAACTGCATAATGGTCCATGATTTAACAATCAAAACATAAAGGGACTATTTTTAAACTTAAAAGTGAGTGCAAATGCTTACCTTATTGATAACATTAACTCGTTCCCCGCCATTGATGGAATTTTCCTGCTTTCTGTGTTTCAGGGTTGCCAACTCTGCCTAACAAAATCAGCCCAAATTGGTACTCAAAGCTAGCCCAATCACTGCCAAAACTAGCACAGTCGCATTCAAGGTGAAATTGCATTCCAGCAGGAGTTTTCGGTTCAACCCGCAGGCTAAAAAAACAACCTGTTGCAACAGAATAAAGGTGGTCCAATTCCGTGGGAAAACTGCAGACTTGGCAACACTGCCATGTTTTCACTGTTATACAGTAACGTGTCTTCTAAAAAAAAGTATTGAACATCTGGATCAAGAAGCAGAAACAAGCAATTTCTGTGTTTATACATATTATATGTGACCCAGGACCACAAAACTAGTCATAAGGGTAGATTTTTTGAAATTGAGATTTATACATCATCTAAAAGCTGAATAAATGAGGATGTGACGATATTTGGCAGAGATAAAACTATCTGAAAATCTGGAATCTGAGGGTACAAAAAAGATGGAGAAAATCACCTTGTTGTCCAAATGAAGTTCTTAGCAATGCATATTACTAAGCAAAAAGTAAGTTTTAATATATTTATATTTATAGTAGGAAATTTACAAAATATCTTCATGGAACACAATCGTGTTAATATCCTAAATATTTTTGACATACAAGAAAAATCGATAATTTTGACACATACAATGTATTTTTGGTTATTGCTACAAATATACCCGTGCTACTTAAGTCTGGTTTTGTGGTCCAGGGTCACATACAGGGGCGTCGCTAGGGCTAATTATTCAGGGCTCGAGCCCCGAAAGATTTTTCTCTAGCCCCGAATGTTTTTGTATCTCCCTATGATTTCCGAGGAATTCACGGAATTTGTCAAAGTTTGAATGAATTAATCAAAAGCTGGTCTTTACACTTCAGTCAAATCATGACATGGACTAGTATCTATAAATATTAAGCCGCAAAATATCATTTAAATATGAATCCTGCATGTTCTGCATGCCTCTTTATGAATGAATGGTGCCGACGCAAGCGCAGTTTCCTTTCCTACACACATATTGAAGCGCGTGTGACGCTTGCGGTGATTTCAGCGTCTGCCATAAAAAATGCATGAACAAAATCTCCAGAACTGCTTTACATTTCTGTGACCTTGAGTAAAACCAGGGTCACAGAAATTTAAAGGTTTTCACGGCAACTCGTCAAAATAAAAGTTCGGTTTAGCTTTGTGGACAATGTAGACATTGTGCCAGAAATATATTACTATCATTCAGTAGAATGTACGTACCATAGTACTACTACTACTACTGTTGAAAAATTAATAAAACTTTGTTACACAATATTTTTTCCATCTTTTAAATTTTAATAGTACATCCCCTTTATTTGCCAAAAATAAAATTTCATTTTCATTCATTAAGATATAAATTAATATTTTATGCCTTTATTTGATAACCAGAAAATGTTAAATACACAACACAGAATTTCGTAAGGCTGTTGTAGAAGTAAAAAAAAGTTGTTTTATGCATTCTAACAAATAGACATGCTAAAACAACATGTCTTGGTAATAATAAAACATAAGGTGAGAAAAAATAAAACATTTCACAGGCCCTAAACATAACTTAACTTTTGATAAATTTACGTCAAATTGTATAAGTTTCATTGTTTTAATTAATATTTTTTTATTATTATTAATCAAATAAAATTAAATTTAACCATTAACAAATTAATTTAGAAAAAACAAAATGGAATTTGGTAAAAAAAAAAAAATTAAATAAAAAAATAAAATACATTTTCAAATGTATTTTGGCAAAGAATCTGTCAAATTAACTAAAATTGAAAGCACAGTCAGGTCACTGGCCTTTTTTCTTTGTTCAGTTTGCACACTGAACATGGTTTAACTTGGAGAATTTATTTTTGAACTCTCAAAGTGCACCAGATTAATGAATTTAACTTTAGATTATATCAAATTTTCTCCCGTGGGGGCATGCCCCCGGACCTTCCTAGAAGGATCCAGGTTCACCCACCTGTGTCTAACTAAATCTTATGAAAGTATGATGTCAGCTCCCATCCACCACCACTAGCCCCTGATGTTTTGGCACCAGCCCCGGAGGTTTTCAAATCCTAGAACTGCCCCTTGTCACATATATACATATTTATTACATATTCATATATTCATACAGCAAAATATTCTGGGGGCGATGAACATTTTGTGAAAATGATCAAAAATTCTAGCGGGGAAAGAGTTAAAAGACGATTGGTTTGGTGTATGTGAAACAATTTTGGTACCATGTTGGGCTGCCGTTTGAAGTCCAATGTAATCCTGAAGCAAAACCAGTTGAGAAGCAGCTTTAGACCATGTTGATGATCATACTTGATGATTATGTCAGTGTGGCCGACACACTTATTAGGAAGCTTCTGTCTGCTTGGCTGCTGTCCATGCATATACGGCTGTGCTTGTTCTGCAGGTCCCGTTTGGCCCAGTTTCAGTACGACTGCCAGCCAGAAGAGCAGTCTGCCACCGGCTGCAAACAGGGAAACTACGCCGCATGTCTTATTGCTTACACTGGACTGATAGGTAAGTAGTTTGAAAGCTGTTTTAGACAATCGTTCGGCAAATTGGAAAAGGATTTGCATGCATGATTGTGGCTGCCCAGTAAAACATGTAAAAGCCTGATACCTTGGTAATTCACTTGCTCAAAGAAACACAGGGACACCTGTGCGTCTGCGATGAGAGACTATAAAACTACCCAGGCTCTTTTAAAGTCGTGGAGAGATTGATTTCACTTCCCAATAAAACAGATTGAAAGCAATATTTTTTATGAGGCTTTCTGTTACACAGAGCCTTTTTGTTTGTTTAGCTGTGCTTCATGCTCGTTTGCTATATTGAGCAAACAGGATCCTTTTTAAATCTTTAAATCTTTTTAATCTCTTTTTAAACACAATTTTCTGTTGAACAAACATACTTTTGACAGGAAATTCAATTTTCTAAATACACATAATTTTCTATCTATAAATGTATACATTTGCGGACAAATGTTAGAAGTCTCTTGTGTTCACCAAGGCTGCATTTATTTGATTTAAAAAATACAGTAAAAACTGTAATATTGTGAAATATTTTTACAATTTAAAATATATGTTTTCTGTATTTACATAAACATAAAATATATGTTTAATATATTTTAAAATGTAATTTATATCCGTGATGCAAAGCTGAATTTTCAGCATCATTACTCCAGGCTTCAGTGTCACATGGTCTCTCAGAAATCAAAATTATTATATTTTTTAAAAAATCATGCTTACCGTTAATGTTTGAATGGTAGTGTATTATGGTTTCCATAAAAATATTAAGCATCAAAAACTGTTTTCAGCATTGAAAATAATCAGAAGTGTTTTTTAAGCAGCAAATCAGCATATTAGAATGATTTCTGAAAGACTGAAGACTGGAGTAGTGATGCTGAAAATTCAACTTTTCATCACAGGAATAAATTACATTTTACAATATATTTATACAGTAAATGCTTATTTTAAATTGTAATAATATTTCACAATATTACTGTATTTTACATATTAGAATGATTTCTGAAAGACTGAGTAATGATGCTGAAAATTCAACTTTGCATCACAGGAATAAATTACATTTACAATATATTCACATAGTAAGCACTTACTTAAAATTGAAAATATCAAATATATATATATTTTTTGCCATTTTTACTTTCACTGTTCACTATTATACTTTTCACTATTTTTATTGCATATTTATTGTTAGTTCTTTTCCAAATTACATAAACAAATATTAAGTATTACGCAAACTACTTAGGATACATAAAATGCTACCAATGCAGTATTTCTTTGAAATAGAAATCTTTTGTAACATTACAAATGTGTTTTCAGTCACTTTTGTTGAATCAAAGTATTAATTTCCTAAAAAATCTTACTTTTAAGCAGTAGTTTAAATGTTAAATATATTTCTGTTTGTCATTTTAGTTTTTTGCACAATTTTTACTGCATGAATTACATAAAAAATATTAACTATTACCCAAACTAAAATGCTACCTATTAAATTACAAAAATAAATAAATAAATATATACACAAAACAATAATAAATAATAATAAAATAATAAAAATAAAATAAAAATGTATCATAAAAATGAATAAAATAAACTGAAATGGTAGTGTATTATGGTTTCCATAAAAATATTAAGAATCAAAAACTGTTTTGAGCGTTGACAATGAACAGAAATGTTTTTTGAGCAGCAAATCAGTATATTAGAATGATTTCTGAAAGACTGAAGACTGGATGATGCTGAAAATTCAGCTTTGCATCACAGGAATAAATTACATTTTACAATACATTCACATAGTAAGCACTTATTTTAAATTGTAATAATATTTTACAATATTACTGTTTTTACTGTATTTTAAATAAAAAATGCAACCTTGTCCAGCTTCTTTCAAAAACATCTTAATTATTCCAAAGCTTTCTCTATCAGTGTACACACGGGATATATCGATTTCTAAATGTATAATTAAATAAGTAAAAAAATCATTACAGCTCCGTATGGAGCTCATAAGTCTGTAAGAGAGTTGTGTATGTAATGTATACATTTGGATGAAATGAATCTGTATATCTCTTCTGAATATTTTGGTGCTATTTTGTGTATTGATCATGTTATGGGAAATCACGAGTGTTTACATGTCTTTTGGTATCGCAGGCAGCCCCATCACCCCAAACTACGTGGACAACTCCACATCCAACGTGTCTCCCTGGTGCTCGTGTTCAGCCAGCGGGAATCTGAGAGATCAGTGCACTGAGTTCCTGGACTATTTCACCAACAACGTCTGTCTCAGTGAGTCAAAGCTCCTGTACTGTACATCATCTCTGTCAGCCAACATCTAGATATGTGAAAGGACGTTGCATGTGTAGACTAGCAGATGGATCCTATGGTTATTGTTAGTCAGTCAACATTGTAATGCCAGGGCAAAATCACTGGCTGTGTTTGAATCCCTAGTGAGATGCAACAGATTTATCATTATAAATTGATTATTTCCTGTCAATCAAAAGAGGGTGGAAATATGTGTCAGACAGCAGCTTGTGTGAAGAAAATGTTTCTTTTGTTGAATTATGCACTGTCCAAGTTAAAATAGTAATAATACGGTGTTAATGTGGGTTCAGTTTGACCTTAGGAATTACCCAAAATGCAAGCCAGGGTTGCCAGATCCACAGTTTTCCCTTCACCAAACATTATTTGTAATGTGCCTCCAATCTAATAATCACAGTAAGCTTTATGGTTTGTTACTACTAAACCAAAAAACAAAGTCTCAGCTTTCAATTCTGTTCATTTTATCACAAAATTCAAACATTAAATGCTGTTTTGATGCTCTCGAGTTGCAAAATAACGATGAACATCGGGTGGTGTTGAAAGATACAGGACAACTGTATCAGTACAACAGCCAAAATCTATCATGTCTCATATAATCGCTCATTCAGAGTTTGAACTGAAAGAAAGATGTCAAAGTTTAGTTGGGAGAGATTTTTTTTTCTTTGAGAAAATGCTCAAAGAAACACAATTTAGTATCGTGCATCTCTGTGTATTATAATCAAAAGTTTCTGAGCCTTAAATGCAATGATTCTTAAACACTATGCATCAAAACAACACATGCAGATTTGCAAATGAAGGCCACAGTGGTTGGCAAGGAGGGGAAATGCATTTAAAGCGTGCAGACGTTTTCTAAACAGGCGATGCTGACATAAATATAGTTACTTTCAGCTGCCCATAAACACTTTTATAGTTCTTTAAAGTTGAAGTTTTGTATTAAAGTTGCATGTCCTTCACAGCAGCACAGAACAGTGTGAAATCTCCCTAGCTATTCACTGCACCATTAGTCATACGTTCTCTGTTTTACTGTATGTCACATCAAGCTATAGCGTTCACCGCCGCTGCATAGAAGACCAAACAGTCAGCCTGCCTTTCTCAAATGACAGAACATTTTAGAAATCACCTCATCCGTCTCTCATCGCTTGCGTCCCGATTCTCCATTTAAGCAGAACCAGGACATACTTTTTGAAAAGCATTTGAAGAGTGTCACTCCGCAGGATCGTCTGCCTGTGGTTTCTATTGGGATATATTCAGTAACAGGGTTTATCTGTGTAGGACTATGATAAGAATTGATAAACATAATAATTCTTGAAATCCATGTCGACAGAATATATGGGTATTTTTTCAACTACGTGCACTTTTGTATCCCAGACATTGATTTCTATTGATTTCTACTAACACATTTCCTAAGAATGTATTTTCTTTTTCTTATTAAGGTCACATTCTTTCATCTTAGTTTTTCAAACACCTTTAAATCTTAAGAAATGAAAATCCTTGTTAAAATATGAATGACATTTTTTATAAATACGAGTGAACAATTTTAACATTTATTGTGCAAAAATGATGTATTGCAATGATTTATATTATATATTATATGCAGTTTTGAATTAGAAATATTTTGTAACATTGTGTTTTCAGTCGCTTTTGATGAAGAAAATTATTAATTTCCTAAAAAATCTTACTTTTGAACGAAGTTTAAATATTAAATATATTTCTTTTTGCCATTTTACTTTTGTGCACAATTTTTTTTGCATATTTATTGTTAGTTCTTTTTCAAATTATATAAAAAAGTTAACTATTACCCAAACTACTTACGATACATAAAATGCTACCAATGCAGAATTTCTTTGAAATAGAAATCTTTTCTATCTTTGAAACATAAATCTTTTTGCACATTTATTTTGCATATTTATTGTTAGTTCTTTTCCAAATTACATAAACATATTAACTATTATCCAAACTAAAATCCTACCTATGAAAATACAAAAATAAATAAATTAATAACAATAATAATTAATAATAAAATTAATAATAAATGAAATAATAACATATCCTTTCCACCACTGTAATTTCCACCACTGATTGAAATATGATTTGGCAGAAGAGATTTTGATGAATAAAAGTATTAATTTCCTAAAAAATCTTACTTTTGAACAGTAGTTTAAATATTGTATGTATTTCTTTTTGCCATTTTACTTTTTTCACAATTTTTATTGCATATTTATTGTTAGTTCTTTGCCAAATGACATCACAAATATTAACTATTACCCAAACAACTTAGGATACATAAAATGCTACCTATGAAATTACAAAAATAAATAAATAAATTAACAACAATTATAATTAATAATAAAATTAATAATAAATAAAGTGTGTAATTTCCACCACTGTCTGAAATATGATTTGGTGAAAGAGATTTTGATGAATAAAAGAATTAATTTTCTAAAAAAACATCTTACTTTTGAACAGTAGTTTAAATAATAAAAGTATTTCTTTTTGCCATTTTACTGTATTTTTTAAAACTATTTTATTGCATATTTTATTGTTAGTTCTTTTCCAAATTGCATGAAAAATATGAACCATTACCCAAACTACTTAGGATGTATAAAATGCTACCTATGAAATTACAAAAATAAATAAATAAAATGAACAACAATTATAATTAATTAATAAAATTAATAATAAATAAAATAATAAAATGTGTAATTTCCACCACTGTAACTTCCACCACTGACTGAAATATGATTTGGCGGAAGAGATTTTGATAAATAAAAGTATACATTTTATTAAAAAAATTTCTTTTTGCCATTTTACTAGATTTTTTAAAACTATTTTATTGCATATTTATTGTTAGTTCTTTTCCAAATTGCATGAAAAATATTAACTATTATTCAAACTACTTAGGATACATAAAATGGTACATATGAAATTACAGAAATAAATTAATTAACAACAATTATAATTAATAATAAAATTAATAATAAATAAAATAAAATGTATCATTTCCACCACCGTAATTTCCTCCACTGATTGAAATATGATTTGGCAGAAGAGATTTTGAGGAAAAAAAGTCTAAATTTTCTAGAAAAAAAATCTTACTTTTGAACAGTAGTTTAAATATTAAATATATTGCTTTTTGCCATTTTACTTTTTTTGTTTTTTTTTTTAGTGTTTTTATTGCATTTTTATTGTTAGTTCTTTTCCAAATTACATAAAAATACTAACTATTATCCAAACTAAAATGCTACCTATGAAAATACAAATATATATATATATAAAGCAAATTAATAATAACAACAATAATAATTAATAGTAAAATTAATAATAAATGAAATAATAAAATGTATAATTTCCACCACAGTAATTTCCACCACTGATTGAAATATGATTTGGCAAAATAGATTTTGATGAATAAAAATATTAATTTTCTAAAAAAAAAAAATCTTACTTTTGAACAGTAGTTTAAATATTAAATATATTTCTTTTTTCTTTTTTTTCTTTTTTGCTTACACTTTATTTTGATAGTCCACTTTAGACATTCTACTAACTATAAATACTTTTGCAATTACTTGTCAACTAATCTCATTAATTTGCAACTACATGTCTACTAACTCTCAGAGCAGACTGTTGGGTTAGGTTTAGGGTTAGTAGAATAAGTTGACATATACTTGCAAAGTTTAGAAGAGTGTTAGAAGATATTAAGCAGACAGTCTACTAATACTCTAATGACTAGTTGACATGCAGTTCCAAAGTTACTTACTGTTAGTAGAATGTCTAAAGTGGACTATCAAAATAACTACTTAGGATACATAAAATGCTACTTATGAAATTACAAAAATAAATACATTAATTATCAACAATTATAATTAATAATGCAATTAATAATGATTAATAATGATTTGGCGCAAGTGCATGTAAAATTAACAGAATTCTTCTAGTGAAATGTGTGAGAGTTTTTCCTATATGGAAGAAACACCCATAAACAGTCTGCACTCAGATCCTCTGAGGTTGAGTAGGCCGCAGACGTTTGAGAATGTAAAGAGCTATCTGAAGTGCAAAGCTTGTTCTGAGCCGCAAGCATAAATGAATCTCTGATTGATACCCAGCCCCCTCTCAGTCACACTCCTCCTGCCCCGTTCCTGAAGGTCCTTATGTATTATATATATCGCGATTCATCAATACGGCCGACTCCGTGGCAATATTCCGCTCGGTCCTGTTCAAACAGAGATCTCTTACATGAAGTAACTCCTCAGACAGCCAAGTGGCAGCTCTCGGAGTGAGCGATGTGAGCGGATGAGAGTGATGTTTGGTCAAGCCACTCATCTGTGAGTTAATGAGAGGATGTGGAGAGGCAGGTGCATCGGCGCGGCCTGAGCAGAATACTGAGCGCTGGAAAGCGCCGCGCGCCGCTCGGTACAGAATTCAAATAAGCGTCTGATAACACGAGCGCTCGCGAATGGAAATGATGTGTCTGACTCAGAGCTGTGGACGTCTTGTCTGTTGTGTGAATAGGGAACGCTCTCCTGACGTTTGGGAATGGAATGGACTTCACGCCCACTCCCACCCGACTGCAGCGGTTAAGCCCTGTGACGGACAGAGGGCCACGGCCGACGACTGTGTTTGTCACCATGGAGACTGAACAGAACGCTCTGAGCCCAGCCAAACCCACACAGGTGAGGGTTAGAGATGGGGAGCCGTTCGGTTATGGGTTTATAACTGCCTTGATTGTAGTGTGGCGCCGGAGGAACCGGCTTTCCACAATAAAGAGCCATTTCATCTGTGCTGCTGTGAGATTGCAAAATTGGGCCGATTTCTCTAGAGCTGTATAAAATGGCGAATGGGGAGTCTCTTCCGGTAAAACCGGGGTCGCATGATTAATACAACTAAAATTGCGCTTAAATGGAATAAAAATACACACTACGTGTTTCAGAGTGAAGTGCAGCACTGTGTTCTTTCAGTGCTGGGCAGTGTTGGGGAAAGTTACTTTTAAAAGTAATGCATTACAATATTGAGTTGCTCCCTAAAAAAGTAACTAATTGTGTTACATTTAATGGAAATTAATGCGTTATGTTACTTTTGCATTACTTTTTAAATCTGGGCAGGGCTTGCTTGTTTGTTTTTAATATAAAAAGTTCTATTTTTGGCAAATGTAAAAGCAAAAGCAAAAGGAAAACAAATGTTAGATTATCTTGAGTAATTTTTGCTTATTAGTATGGTTAAATTGGATCATCGAAGGTCGGCAGCAAAGACATCGGTTAATAAAATGGGATTAAATGCATAAAGGATATTTGTATTATTTAACATATTTAATTATTGCAGGTTTGCGTCATATTCTGAGTTGAATTTCACTGTTTTTATTCATTTTGTGGAATACTGAATCTGTTTTTTGTGAGTGAGATGAATTAATGCATTACTTTCCATAAAAAGTAAAGTAATTAGTTATCTTTTTAGGGGGTAACTTAATATTGTAATGCATTGCTTTTTAAAAGTAACTTTCCCCAACACTCTTCACATTTATTCTAGAAATAACATTTTACTCCCGATTTCTCTCAACATGGGGACAGGAGAGCTTTTAATCAATAAATGGGGGGAAAAGTAACAGGCGTTACTTATTTGAAACAGGCGTTACTTATTTGAATACTTATTTGAAAAAAGTGCCTTTGGAACACTCCCAAAGTCTTTTAACATGGGTACAGGAGAGCTGTGAGTGAATAAAAGAGAAAACAAGGTAAAAAGTAACTTTATTGTCAATTAAAAAGTAATGCGATACTTTACTAGTTACTTGAAAAAAGTAATGATATTACGTAACTCACGTTACTTGTAATGCGTTACCCCCAACACTGGTGCTGGGGGTTAAGCGTTACAAGTAACACAAGTTATGTAATCAGATTACTTTTTCAAGTAACTAGTAAAGTAAAACATTACTTTTCAATTGACAATAAAATTAATTTTTACCTTGTTTTCTCTTTTATTCACTCACAGCTCTCCTGTCCCCATGTTAAAAGACTTTGGGAGTGTTGCAAAGGCACTTTTTTTCTTAGCTGGAGGGCCTTTACAGTTGACAAAAATATAACCTGAATTTTTTTGTTATTAAAAAGACAAATGAGCAAGCCCAGCCTGGGTGACAAAAAAAAAGTAATGCAAAAGTAATTTAATGCATTACTTATAAAAAGTAACTAAGTAATGTGATTAGTTACTTTTTTATGTAGTAATGCAATTTTGTAATGCATTACTTTTTAAAAGTAACTTTATACTATTTACAGTGTTGGGGAGTAACTACTTACATGTAACGGAATTACGTAATTTAATTACAAAATAAATTTAATTGTAATTAGTTACAGTTACTGAGAAAAAATGTGTAATTAAATTACAGTTACTTTTAAAAATGTTAATGATGTACAAAGGGTACAGATTTGATTGACTTCTTTCATAAATTGCATTGACTGCCCTAAAATGAGACACCAATGTTTCAGGAGTTTAGGACACAGAATAGGACACTTATTCAATAACGGTTTCATTTCCTATTTGGGTTTATGCATGCTTTGTTAAAATGATTGTTGTTTTTTTTTCCAATGCATTGTTAGATTCCAGTGTTTCCTGTCATAACTATGCAGACTTTTGATTTCAAAACCAGTATCATAGCTATTAAACTATTTCTTGTTATGATTTTAAATCTGTATTTAACCTCAGAATGATCTGAAAATAAATAAGAGGTGTTAAGTCTGAGTTTGTGGTGGCTGTGCTTTAAATTAAATTATTACACAGCCCTGTGGATTGCTTGATTCTGATTGGTCACTCAAATCAGAATCCAAAGTATGTTATTCCCTGATAACAACTGGTAAAAGCTAATAACACAGACTCACCTGGGCAACTTATTTAATTCTTCAATTCAATTCAAAAGAACTGCAAGATATAAACGTATCAGAATGTGAGATAAAAAGTCGAAATGGGCTTCCAAAGATACATTTAATATAACAGTTAAAGATTGCAAAGGTTAAGAAATGTAATCAATCCAAGTGGCTGTTTAATGGGAAAGTTTCTAACCCTGATGTGCATTTGACCGAACTTACCTGAAACTTTAGCCTTTTTTGTGTGTGTGAAATGCAAATGTAATCTTGTTTGCAATTCCAATTTTAAACCAAATTGCTAATGGTTTTTCCTCTTGTTCTTCAGGACTCTGCCAAGGTTAGACTTTGGTCTGACTCCACCGCGTCCTTCGACACGCAGCAGAACTCGGCTCGCGCGTTTGCCGCGGCGTCGCTACTTGTCTGGATTTGTATGTTTCTCAGCTTCTTGCTCCGCTGTGATCAGTAAACAGACTCAAGACTTTCGGGACATCTATTCTGACGGCCCCGTGATTTTTGGACCAACTGGAACCTATTCAGCTCCAAAGCTGGAGGAACTGTCCACGCCGGCCTCATTTCTCCAACATTGAAGTCATTGTGTTATCTCTGTTTCTGTGGAAGCACCAGTCAAACCTACAGAATCTGAATTTGCAAGGCACTTTTGTAGAAACGAATGTGGTTAGTCAAACACAAAGGCCAGCGGAAAACCTACCTGTACATATGTACATAGCGTCACACAGAGTCAATATGAAACTGTGCTGTTCATTGAGAGTTTCAGTGTAAAATCATATTTTTGTGGGGTGGGGAGGCCAGCTTAAAAGACTAAAAGTTTCTAAATCCCAAATAACCCTTCTAGCACTCCAAAATCAATTCCTGATGAAATATGGAGAGAAATGAAGCTTTTTCTTCTTTCTTTTATTGTTCATCATGCATCAGTTCAACCGTTTGAAGATCCCCTTGAGGAAAATGGGGATTTAATATCATTCTGTTCAACTTGACTGAAGAGAAGACACAGGCTATTTCTGATCAATAATAGAATGGTAATGCCTTTGGGTGGAAATAAACAGTACTCTTCCCAAAGCTCATCATGTGCTATTGAGACAGAAACTACTTCAACTAACCGATCTTCGAGACTCAACATTGTTGTGGTGTCGCCACAGCTGATTTCCTGCCGGTACTGTGTCTCTATGTATAATATGGTGTGTTTATGAGGAGTCCCGGTGGTTACGATCGTGAATATGAGGGCTGGCGTTGTGGAAATGGGGTAGGAGAGGTGTTTCCCGCTCCAGACGCTGCTAAGAAAGCCCTTGATATTTTTAAAGGAAGCCTGGGAATCTCATTATGGAACATTCTTTGGTTCATCATATGGCACTAATAAAAGATGCTGGTTCATTTAAAGCCTGTTGCTGTTCCTTTGTGACTCAGAAGCTTTGAACAAACTGCCACAAAAATGTGGAAAATTTAGTCAGGTGAAACTCCACATGGTGCGTGCGTGTGTGTCTTTGTCAAAAACATGCTCGGGGCCAAAAGTGTGGAGAAACGGTTATTCATAAAGAGAAGAGAAGCTATAGAGATTCCTTGTCCGACTCAGATACTTTATGGCCAGGTAAATCAAGTGAACTGTGGCAGGGGGATTATTTGGATCTCAGGAAGGGAAGAACATTTTGTCAAAACTTGACTGTGCTAAAGCCATTAATTCCACCAAGATATATATTTTTTGGAAAACTCAATTTTTTTTTTTTTTTTGGGACTACAAATTATGTTACTACCTCTTTCTGATGTGATATTTGAGGTATATAATAAATGTATAAAGTAATAAAACTTAAAAATAATAAAATGTAATATTAATTAATAACATTCTTCAAAAAAATTTTTTTTTGAAGAAAACATTTCTGCATTTTTCTCTATATAATGGACTAATATGGTGCCACGATTTTGAACTTCCAAAATACAGTTTAAATGCGGCTTCAAACGATCACAAATGCGGTTGTAAACGATTCCAGCCGAGGAAGAAGGGTCTTATCTAGTGAAACGATTAGTTATTTTCATTAAAGAAATAGAATTTATATGCTTTTTAATGTCAAACGCTCGTCTCGTCTCACTCTGCGTGAACTGTTTTTTTTTTTTTTCGGGTCATGACAGTTAGGGTATGTTGAAAAACTCTCCCTCAACTTCAAAATCATCATATACCACTGTTTTACCTTATTTGTTAAGGGTGTTTGATCTTCTTTGCATGTTCTCTTTGCAAAGACTGGGTTGGTAGGATGATTTTGAAATGATTTTTGAAGTTGAGGGAGAAAATACGATTGGAGTTTTTCGACATACCCTAACTGTCTTGAGTCAAAATACACAGAGTTCAGGCAGAGTAAGACAAGACGAGCGTTTGAGATTTAAAAAGTATTTCAGTTGTATTATTCTTATGAAAATAACTGATCGTTTCGCCTTCTTCCTTAGCTGGGATTGTTTACAACCGCATTTGGGATCGTTTAAAGACGCATTTAAACTGCGTTTTGGAAGTTCAAAATCGGGGCACCATATCAGTTCATTATATAAAAATGCAGAAATGTTCTCCTCAGAAAACTATTTTTTACGACTGAAGAAAATAAGACATGAACATCTTGGATGACAAGGGGTGAGTACATTATCTGTAAATTGCTGTTCTGAAAGTGGACTTCTCCATTTTTTAAAAATAAAATAAGTCAATTAACAATTACACTCCACATACCTGTCGGCAATTGGTATGTGCGTAAGGATCAAGACCAAAAAGGTCAAAACTGAACAACAAAAAACAAATCCTGCACACTGCCAAAATGCAAAAAGTATCAGAAAGGTTTACTAACTATGTTTCGGTCGCATGACCATCATCAGGTATCTTTAAACATATCATTACAAACTCAACCACGATTAAAAAAAGACACCGTGACCAATCAGACAACAGGGGCTATTTTGGTTCTTTACCCTTCAAACTTTATCACCTACGGGTATGAACGACAAAGTACTATTCAATGTGATGATGTAATGCATGTGGGTTTGTGTGTATATGTATATGTGTAACTGGACTCGTGGGAAGCGTGTAAGATTCAGATGCGAGCTTTATTAGACAGATCGTAGTCAAGACAGCCAGGGTCAATCTCCAAACAAACAGTGATACGTAGGCAAGGCAAAAGTGTAATCCGGAAAAAACAGGCAATAGGTCAAAATACAAATGAGCAGTCCAAAAGTAACAAATAAACGAGGCTAAGAAACTAGGCAAAAACTATGGCAATGAACGAGGCAAAAACTATGACTAGAAACAAAACCGTGGCAAAAACAAGGCAATGAAGCAAGAGAAAACACTTAGTAGAGTCCGCACAGCAAAACAATACTTCGCGGGGCCTGTTTGGTTTAGGCATCCTTAAATGGCCACCAAACAGGAAGTTACCAGAGAAGCAGCAGAGGGAGCAGCAACAGGAAGTCAATGGGTGAGGGCTCCCTCTGCTGGCGTGGCGTTACAATACGTTTGTATGTATGTATATGTCTTGATGTACCCATTGAGCCTTGTTATTAATCGACGTGCCTCTGCAGTGATCGGTCACAATGTCTTTAATTGTGGTTGAGTTTGTAATGATATGTTCGAAGATACCTGATGAAGGTCATGCGACTACAACGTCGTTAATAAACTTTTTTGATACTTTTTGGATTTTGGCAGTGTGCGGGATTTGTTTTTTTGTTGTTTAAAAGTGTAGAAAAAGTATAACCTTAAAAGGAAAGGGTTTTTGTTTAATTCATGCTGGAGATATAGCAGGCCTTTTTGTTGAATTTATGAGATTCATGTATATAATGCAAGATAATTAAAAGATTGCATTTATTTATAATGCTTTTTCTTTTCGTGAATTGACAGAGCAAAGCTATTATTTTTCCAAATACATCAGGTACAATCTCAACCCGTAAAGAGGAAAACTAGTGTTTTTCTTCAGCTATTACAATGTCAGTTTATGTCTTGTTGGTTTTGGTCTATATGTACAGGGAATGATAAACCAAGTGATGTTCTGAAGCGGATTTTGAGTGAAATAACTCTGAAAGGCAGTCAGCCGCTTTCATCATGGTCTGTTACCCAATTACGCAGGACATCAAGATCCTCAGACGCACATGGAGAAGTGCTGCAGTCCGTCTTGGCCCCGTGCCCAGTTATAATGCAGCTTTTCTATTCCAATCGTATTTAACACATTTTATTGATTGGATCCCAGACACCGATATGGATTTCTTAAATAGGCCTAAAAAGTCCCATATTCAAGCAAAAAAACAATTTTTCCCCTTTTAATTTCCGTTTTTCCTAGCTCACGTTCCAGTCTTCATTCGTTCATTTGTATTTTAAGCCTACAAAAAGCAAACAAGTAGAACAAGCACACATCACAGTCTAAAAAGTGCACTTAGTAATTTAAACTAATTGTACATCATTGATATGTTTTATGTGATGTGCATACAGGTTTCATTTCAGCCCTGTTCATTTGCTTTAGCTGACATTTGAAAAGCCGCTGCAACAAACACAGCGCATTTTGGGCTGGTTGCAAAATATTTACACTAAGCCCATATAATCACGTTGCCGGGGGAAAATCAATTAAATCTATTTGCTGAGGCGTGTTAAAAGGAGTTCATTTAAAAAAAGAGCCAGAGGCCCCATCCCGAAAGGGCAGAGTGCTATAATACAGCCGAGCACCTTTCCTGCCCTCATCCGTCCATTTTCAATCTCAGACCGCTCATTGATCCACCTGAGTGTAGAACCACATCATCACACAACGATCCATCTCAATACGCCACTGACATCTCCATCACAGGTAATTGTTGGGTGCATTTATCTGAATATGTGTTGAAATGAAGTATTCCAGCGAGAGATCTGGGATGCTATTTTTTATTCTGAATAAACTGTGTCACAGTCACGTTACGTGTGTGTGTGTGTGGCTTCTGTAAACTACAGAGCCTAATGTCATTTCACAGCTTTTTAAATGAGCTTATATAACTTTCCATGTGTGTGAAATACAGCTCTGCATATTTAAACATATATGCTGCAAGTAGGCTCAGTGGTGACAGAAGGTGACAGGTTGTACCGCTGACATTTATTCTCTTGAAAAACGTGTAAATCCCAGTACTCTTTACCGTTTAAATTCATCTTTTACTTCACAGAGTGCAATGTGGGTACTTATGCAGCGTGGCTGCACCTGTTTCATTCATCTCACACTGAGGATGTCAAACTACTCAGGGTTTCCGAGTGAACGGCTGCCGAGACTTTCAGGTGTCCAACCTTCTGTCATCCCCTGCCTAAATTATGGTCCGTAACCATTTCACGGTATTTACAGTTTCATCATGGTAGACATACAAGGCTGTATTGTGTCAACAGACGGAAGAGCGATCGGCTTCAAGAGCTCTGATCACATCCCCGCTGATTTGGGTAACCGAGAAAATGTAGTTAAGTCAGGCAAAATTGAATAGTAGTGACTAGGGAAATACATTTTATGGGTGAGTCCCTTTTTCATTGTGTCTAGTGAGTAGAATATACCAAATAAACCTCAGTAGGCCTCTTCCATCACGGGGCCCGGGAGAAAAGTCCCCATATTTCCAAACTGAAAGGTGGAAACCAAGTGTGAAGAAAGCCTTTAAAAGGTCAGGACATGAGAAATCAAATTTTCCTTGATGTTTTGACATCTTTGTATGATTAAAACGGCAAGATTAAACTGCAAAACCCCTACAAGTTCTGAAGTTTAAAACACCCTTCTTGGTACAAAAACAGCATTTATTTACCAAGCTCCAAGAATGACTTGTTTGGATGTTTTTTGATATCACACAAGCAAATAAATTTGCATAAATTTCTGCCTCTAGAGCAAGACATCAACTAATAAACTTTACTCAGTGCAGCACCATATTTACCAGTACTTTTTGACAGGAATGAAAATGAGGCTGTGAGGGGTAGAAGTACATGTGTTCAATGGATTGTAGTTGTTTTTAGCAATGTTAATATTGTATTATTTTGTGTTTTTTTTTCTGAAGTTTAAAACACCCTACTTAATGGCTACATCACACATGCATATATATATATATTATCAACATAAATATCATTTAGCTGATGAAATGCAGTGCTGGGGGTAACGCATTACAAGTAATGCCAGTTACATGATCAGATTACTTTTTTCAAGTAACTAGTAAAGGCATTACTTTTTAATTTACAAGAAAATATCTGTGTTACTTTTTCAAAATAAGTAACGCCAGTTACTTTGTTCCCCATTTATTGACTGACAAATCTTCTGTTCCCATGTTGAGAGAAATCGGAGCAAAACAAACGCAAAAAAACAAAACAGAATTATGTATTCCTCAAAATGAATAAAAACAGTGAAATGCGAACTCAGAATATGACGCAAACCTGCAGTAATTAAATATGTTAACACAAATCATACTTTCATCACTTTATGTATCGAATCCCATTTTATTAACCAATGTTTTTGCTCCTGACCTTCAATTATCCAATTCAACCATATTAATAAGCAAAAATTACTTTAGGTAAGTTAATATTTGTGCTTCATATTTTTTTATTGCTGAAGAGTGTTGAACTTTGAACTTGAATTTTCCTTCAGCCTGAGGCTTATTCATTTCACTTTTTGGTGTGAAAGGGCTTTTACAAAATAGAACAAACAAGCAAGCCTTGCTCAGATTTAAAAAGCAACGCAAAAGTAATGCGAATGCAACATTCCATATAAAGTAACTAAGTAATGTAATTAGTAACTTTTTTAGGGAGTAATGCAATATTGTAACGCATTACTTTTAAAAGTAACTTTCCCCAACACTGATGAAATATCTTAAAAAAAAAAAAAAAAACTTAAAGATATAAAAACTCCAAGACTGTGGAGAATTTGTGAGGTGTGAAAATTATACCACACTGCCTAATTTTCATCCATGTTAAATTCAATATGTTGTCTAAGGTCTGCTTCATCACAAGACCCAAAAGGTTGAAACCAAGAGTGAAAAAACTCAAGAAATAAAATTTTCTAACCATTTTTACAAACATCCTGCAAATTTCATACCTTAAAACGTCCTTCTAAGTACAAAACGAGCATTTATTTAAAAGAACTGTATGTAGTTTGGTGTATTTTTGAGACTTTAGAGCCCCTACAGGTAAGTGAGCGGAATTCACTGTCGTAATTACAGTAATCGATGCTGCCGTAAAGCGATCCGCTCTTTTTTCGCGGAATTTCGTACTCGCGCAACAAACTTAACTTACATACTGCCAGAAACAGACGTTTGAGAGGAGCGTGAGAAAGAAATAGAAGCCATTCGCCTTATTTTATGTCAGTGTACTGTCAGAATGATTTGGAAGCTGATATTCCAATGTTAAAACTTACACAGAGTTGGTTTAATCAAGGAAGGACCACTATTTTTAATGGCGTTCCATAACGCGTCAGAGGATTATATGGTCGGAGTGTTCGACAGAAGATTGTTTTGTAAACGAGGTTCAGTGTAAAGAAGCTTTTGCTGAAAGATGAAGCAGCCAACTGTATTGGATCTGACAGCAACAACATTGCAAGTGTAAGTAAACATTTTTATGTATTTCATAAACTGTTTGTAAATGGCGCTTTTATATGGGTAACGTTATTGACAAGCCTTAAAGGAGCCGCGTCGATTTTAGAATGATAGTTGAAAATAATATTTTTTTTGTAAATATATAGATATATATATATATAAATATATGACCCTGACATCATAATGGAACCTCAAGGATTGAATAATAATAATAATAATAATAATAATAATCCATGACCTCTTTTGTGGGAATAAATGGACAGGTCAGTTGCTGGTCAGGAGCTTGTCCACTTTTATTGTGTGTTTACCTGTCATAGATTTCATGTTTGACATTTCATTTTGAATGTGGCAGAAAAACAGACGCTGCCATGAGCGTTTGGAGAGATTCTTCTGTTAGATGGTAAACATATCTCAATATTCATAACTTGTTCAGAAATGTCAGCTCTCAGCTGTCCTGTTTTTTCCTAGA
Organism: Labeo catla; assembly: GCA_012976165.1. Lineage (NCBI taxonomy): Eukaryota > Metazoa > Chordata > Actinopteri > Cypriniformes > Cyprinidae > Labeo > Labeo catla. Next base: position 536,536 of record VONZ01000128.1, read on the forward strand.
TTCCTTCTGCACTGACAGAAGCCGAATCTGAACTTGGCAATGGAATAATCTCTGTGGCGTCCTCATTTTTTCCAAAGTTCATGCCAAACTATGATTATAAATCCCTGCACGATCAATAAAAACGATTGAGTGGTGTGCTGGCAGGGTTTCGAAACCTTTTGCCATTATAACAGCATCCTAGCTGCGTCTGCACTGTATATCTGTCTGTCTCCTATGGATGTTGTCTGTCTTGTTCCCAGCGGTGTGTTTGCATTCAGAGGAGTGACTCACATACACAACTTCCATTATTTCCAAAGCCGGCATTGGCGAAGAAGGAATTATGATCGATTTTTATCTCATTGCTGTAAACATTGAGACAAAGCTGAAAGCAAAGTCATGCTGCATGTCAACTTAATTTTCCTGGGGTTTTTTGTCTTAAGGCCAAAACAAACAACTTGCTCAAAAGCATAACTGCGTAACCCAATATAAGCGCCCACGTTTGATTCTTCAAACCATTGTTGAAATCACCTGGTGTTTATGTGCTTCCTTGGAGTTGCTGATTAAAAGCCCACAAATTGCAAATGCAAAGAAAACGAGTGCTGCTTTCAAACACTGCTGGCTAGAAAAAGACAATTATGCCCTACGTTAATATTGATGGATCTTTAAAAGGGGTCCTGAGCACATTCTGGTTATGACCTCATATAATGAGACCGCCCGTTTACACACTTTTATATTTCACCAGCCCAGCAGAGTAAATAATCTGTGGACGTACAAATATTAAGAGCGTTTGGTGCACCGGGCTGAAATGGATTAGAAACAAATGGCGTGCTGGAATTACAGGAGAGATACAGGAGACTGAGACCACCAGTTGCCTAAAATGTTGTGTTTTGAATTTTTTGCACTTTAAATAATGTGCCTGCCAAATGAAAAATAGTGGAGTGAACACAAGCAATTCAAGATGATTAGAGACATGTGGCAATTCACACACATCTAAACATATGACTGCATCAGACTTTGCTGTGTATATTTTGTTTTAGGTTGATTCAGTCTAGTGTAATTTTTACCCCCACCAAAATTCAAAGACTGAGCATGTGAAGTGTTGCTGAATTTCTAACTATAGCATGAGCAGGAGTACTGTTGAGCAAATATGATTCGACAGCAGCCACTCTGCGCTGCTCAGACCACCGTGACTGTGAGTGTAATATTGATTTTTATGTAATAGTTAGCCAGTAACACTTTACAACAAGGTTCCCTTTGTTAGCATTAGTTAACTGCATTAGTGGACATGAAAAATACGTCCAATATATTTATTAATCTTAATGTTCATGTCAACGTTTACTAATACATTAAAAAGACCAAAAGTTGTGTCTGTTATTATTAATGAACCTGAGCAAACACGAACCAACAGTAAACAGTTTTTGTTTTTAAAGTTAACAAAGATTAAGGTATTTAAGTAAAGTATCTCTTTGAGTTTTTTACTGAGTATCAAAAATATTTGTGACTAATATGCACAACTTTTTGAGTAAGTATATGTACTCTTTACTCCAATACATTTGTGATGAGGAAAGCAGTCACCTAATGTTTTGTTTGGTTTTGCATGTACCAGTTAGGTTTTGCTCTGCAGCAGTTTATTTCTGCTACAAAAGAAGTGATCTTGCCATCTGCAGTGCATTGAAGGTACTATTTCAGGGATGGGCAACTGGCGGCCCACAGGCCGTATGCGGCATGCAGTGTCTTTTAGTATGGCCCGCTGGATCATATTACACTCGGATGATCAATTTTAAAACATTTGAAAAGTAAGTGACATAAAGATTGCTTTCAGTTTATGATGTTAATACTATCTCCAACCAGGAGATGTTGCTAGTTTCCAGCCGCTCACCAGATTAATTACAGCGTAGTAGGACGTGCACTCTAAAATATTCACATATTTCAACATTAGCAAATAATAAATTGAAAACTGACTATGAAAACAAGATTTTCCACTCAAGATGGTAAACAGATTATCTTTTTAACAAGTTCAAGGGGATTCCTATATGTTTGGATTGTTTGGAAATATGTATTTTTATTTTAATCGCCATCGTATTCTGATGATTTACACCCTATGTATCATGAGTTTCTCCCTTCTGGTATTCGGTATAGAACCCCTATTAGTAAAACAAATAGGTTTAGTCTTTTATTCCTACAGCTGTAAGGTTTTTAAATTTGAGATAGGATTCTTTGGGAAGGAAACGAAGTGTGATTTTTGTGTTGTGTCACTTGTTGTTTTATGTAGAATGCTTGTCTGCTGCAAACAAATTGCCTTCGGGAAATAAATAAAGATGAACTGAACTGAACAGAACACCGACAGAGGCCGCTCCCACGATAGTTGATTGACATGAGCCGGTGATTCCCCTAGGATTCCAGGTTTGGGAGCGTGGTACAGGTACATTAGTCTCTGTGTAATAACAAAAACATTTATTTCAGTGAAAAAATAAGCAAAAAAATCTCAATTTCAACATTTTGAACAATAGGGCCCTACAATCTTTTTCTTTTTTTTTTTTTTTTCAGAAATTCTTGTGTTTTAATTTTCTGATAATCAAATACAGGCATTAAATATTTATTTTTAATGAAATTAAATTAATTAAATTAAACCTTTTTATTTGTTGCCAAACAAGAGTTTTTCTGTTATTTCTGTTATTATTATAATTTCTGCATTTAACGGTTTAATTAAATTTGCCAGAAATAGGAATATTTAAACACCTACATTATACTGTACAAAAGTAATACAAGACTAAAACATTTCTGTTACATGTTAAACCGTACTTTTATTTTGACAGTTTGCCGGTTAGTTTTTGTGTATATACTACGGTATGATGCTAATTTTCTCAAATGAAACGGTAAAATTTACATGAAGTGACTCTCACAGCAGTTCTGGAGATTAAGTTCATGCGTTTATGTCGTCATATAATGAGAGGCAGAGGCCGAAAATAACCGCGAGTCACGTGTGCTTCATTATTTGTGTAGTAAACAAAGCCGCGTCTCCGCCATTCATTCATACAGAGCCAAGCGGAACATGGAGGAATCATATTTAAACCGTCTTGTTGCGTTTTAATATTCACAGACACTAGTCTATATCGCGATTCGAATTAAGTGAGAGACCTACTTTTGAATTATTAAACCAAAAATTGACGAATTCTGCGGCATCCCGCGCTATAGAGTAAATTCTGTTTTTATGAATGGACTCCGCGATCCCGTCCGCGTTTTAGCGGAGGAGAAATTGTAGACGCGTGACCACGTAACGTTAGAGACAGAAATGACATGCCGTTGTGTAAATAAGATAAATAACATAAGGATATTTCGTTTTTTAAATAAAAGAACAAGGTATAGACCTGTTCTATAGGAAAGGTAAACTTAAATGAGGTCTGTTGTGATCTGGCGCTATATAGAAAATAAAGTTTAGATGACCTTAAAGGGGGGCGGGCCGCCCCCCAAATATAATGGTAGGGGAAACACTGTGAGCATTTTACCTCAGATCAGCTGTAACAGTCCAACCTCTTTGTTTCATTGCCGGAGCAGGGATGTAAGTTAGACAAGAATATCTCCGATTGAGCGATTGAGGTGTTGTGTTGCTGGATGTAATGATGAACATAGTGGTCGTCATTTACTCCCGACATCTGATTCGCTGAAGATGCAGTAGATTACGTTGGTTTTTGTGAAGGGAATGCACCTCCCGATCTACATATATCCATCTATGATCGTGCAAATCATTCATGCTCCAGCTTCAGAAAGACTATGAATGGAATGGAAAGACAAGAATAGCTATATAGACTAATCTGATGATTAAACTTCAAAAGGCTACGATTTCACTGGATAAATATGAGCGCTGAAAGTTTCAGGAGAAGAGTCAGGAGCTGCGCTGTTTTGTGTACTGCAGTCACTGAGAAAACCGCTATATTTCTGCTGTTCCGAAAGTGAAACCTGCCTGCAGAGAATTTTCTGTAAGCCCATCTGTTATTTTTGCTACATATTTTTAAATGTAAACCGGTGGATCGACAAGAAGCTAATGCATTATAATGTATCTAAACAATTAAGTCAAGAAGATATATTTATATGTTATTTAACATAATAATTGATTGATAATAATTGTTTAAATTAATATAATAATTGACACTTTTAACTTATTCCTTTTCTTAAAAATTGTTTAAAGGCTGAAATGTGAAGTGCAGGTCTTAAAAAGGTCTTTAAATGCCTTAAATTTGATTTTAAAATTGATTTTTCCAGATACCCAATTATATTGTGGTACATTTGGAATAAGTGTTTTTGAATAAGCCCTTTTTAACTGTCCTCTTATGTTGTTTTGAGAATGTTCTGTAGGCCACTAATAAAAAATAGGACCTCTGTATATTTGTTTGTTGCATATTTACAGACAATGCAATTGAGATGTTTACACTGGCTTGTTGGGGGAAATATTGCTGTCAACTGACAACACAGTTTCCCTTCTGAGTTAGCATAACTGCACAAGTTTCTTAGTTAATAAAATCTTCAAAAACTAATTAATTTCCTTAAAAAGTAAATTGATTAAGATTGTGTACAAGGTGTGTGGACGTGGATTAGTAATCTGGCCCCATAGTATAAAGGAGAAAAAATGCTGGCCCTCGTCACGATCAAAGTTACCCACCCCTGTACTATATCTTGTGCGTCTTGCTCTTACTCACCCAAACTTGTCAACAAGGCTACTTTACGCAAATGTGGGTGCATTAGCAGGTAGTTGTGAATCGCAGGTGTTTCATATATGAGATGAGGACATGGCTGAGAGCTTTTTGAGTGATATTGTTTGATTTATGTCCTTTTTGAGCACTTAAGCTTGACTGAGACTTGAGCGTTGGTTGATGTTTAAGAGGCTGTTGTGTCCAACTTGATATACTGCAATTTTGTGGTGCCCAGTTTCATTGTGATTTAAGAAAATAAACATTGCTCTCATTAAAAATAAACTGATTCTTGTTTTCACTGGAATTTCTGTTGAGGACTAGTGTAAATACTTAAGTACTCTAAGACTATTTTAATTGGTGACTTGTAATAGAATCATTTTTATTTTTTGTATACTCTTTACACCTGTGATTGCCCATTTTTTAGTATTGTTAGTTAATATTAGCTGATGCATTAACTAACTTCAAGTAATGGAAGTCATAGAAGAATAAACGGTCTTAGAGTAAGACACAGTAGTGGTGTTTCTGAACGAAGCTGTGTGTATTTGAACAAACTGCTGAATGAATGATTCAACTTATACAGTCACTTGTCCTACCTACTGGCGTAATGATGTAAACCGCAAAAAGAGTCACTGAAAAATCTGTCTGGACAGAACAACCAGACAAACGGAGTAATCCAAACAGTGAAAAGTCCCATTTGAAGACCAGAACTAACTAAATATGATGAATTACACTGATTCTCCATTGCTTTTATGTGAATGCTTGGAAGTGCTGTCCAACATCTACTTTTTCCAAAAAATCCATCCACTGCAGTATCATTTCTAAAGCATCTCATGTGCATCAGCAAAAGCAAATTTGTTCTTTGTGTGTGTTTGTGTGCAATCTCATGCCTGCGATTGGAGATGTTTGTACAAGCTTCCACTCTGTTGAACTCTAAAGAGTAAAGGAGATGAGCTGGATCGTCCCGGCCCGTGTCTCTTGTCCTGTATTCCTCTGGGGAGCCGCGTCCTGCTGCCCAGCAGCCCTTCCACCTGAGACCTCAGGCACTTCTGCCCCGGCCATCCCTCTGCCAATCCCCTGGAAAAGAAAAACATGCTGACCCCATTTAACCCTGTTCCAAATCTGGAGAAGAAAACAGGACAGCTAACAATTTATGCACCTTATGCTCAATGTAGCTTGAAGTGATAAAATGAAAATTTGGTCATTATTTATTCACCTTTGTGTTGATATTTTGAAGAATGTTGGTAATCAAAGTTGCTGGTAGCCATTGACTTCCACAGTATTTTTTCCAAACTATGGAAGTCAATGGCTACAGCCAACTGTTTGGTAGGCAACTTTCTTCAAAATATCATTTTGTATTCATCAGAAGAAAGAAATGCATAAGGGTTGTTTTTTAAGTGAATTATCTGTAAACCCTGTAAACTCACTGAAAGGAAGACAAAAATAGTGCAGAACATTGAATGGCCCTATCTAGACCTGGTATTAACATCTGTTTTGTGTAATCCGATCATAAGTGGACAGGGCAAACATCAAGGGTTTTTGTGATCTGACCACAGAGTGACCACATCGATATAATAGTGTAAATGATAATTAATCACGGTAATCAGTTAATCAATCCTGATGCATCCAAGCAACATCAAAGGACCCATATGTCCCATATGCTACTGACTTATCTGTCAATTAATCACAGTCACTGAATCTTGCCAGTTATAAAACGTTTCAAAGATTGAAAAATTTGTAAAAGCACTCATGTACTATACATACATGCACAAGACCCTGTTGGAATTGCTCTTCTTGTTTCTTCTTCTTCTTCGTAATAAATCGCGTTTTTGAGGGCCTAATGCTTAAACTGCAAAAAGAGTCACTGAAAATTGCGAAGAATCTTTTTTCGTTAAAGGGTATGTCCCTGGCGGCCTGACAAAGTTTGATGTTTCACCATGTAAAGGGAAGTTGTTGTAACTCAGCCATAAGATGTCCGATCTGCCCCAATCTTCACATGTTTGATAAGAGTCCTTGGCCTGAACATATCTTAAGGCCAATATTCTGTTATAATCATAGCGGCACCTGCTGGCAACAGGAATGACTTCTTTTACACTAACTTAAACATGCAATATCCGATCTGCATCAGACTTCACATGTTTGGTAAGAGTCCTGGCCTTAAGACGTCCACATGTCAATATTCAGCCAGCAGGAAGTTTGGCACATAAATGACTTATATTCCTCCTATTTACCACTTTAAATCCATATTGCTCTCCGTTCGCTGTTTTCCTCAAGCCACCGGGTGGCGGTGAGCCCGGGTGTAACAGCCTTTTCAATGCTGCTTGCAGCTTTAGTTTCCGTAGCTTCTGCTTTGAAACTGTCTGCTTGTTTGTTATCAGATTAAAAATGATCAATAAGATGTGCTGGATAGTAACTGATTACATGTAATCTGGATTATATAATCAGATTCTAAAAATTAAATACTTGTAATTAGATTATATTACATTTTAAAATGCTTGTAATCAGATTACAGTTACTTTTTATAGATTACAAAATTACGTTCACACAATGGCAGGAAATTATTTGTAATTTACTGATTCTCTTTTATTCTTCTTTTGTGTTTATTGTTGTTTGTTCATGTAATTCAGACATTCCCAAACATTTTTGTCAGCCTTTGACACAAAATATTTACTTGAAATATCCCTGAGGATATTTTAACATTTCAAAACATTTAACAAATGCATTTGCATGTTCACCGTTCTTTGATGTCGAATTACACTCAGATTGACATGCAGATAAATAAATAAAATGTGTTTAAATTAGTTTTATTTGACATTTTTATGATTTGAATTAATCATTAGCTTTTTATCAACTCTCAAACCCGACTGCAGTTTTTATATTAAGCCCAGTTTGGGAAACTGTGCTGTAATTTAATTTTTAATGCTTTTTATGATGTTTATAGAAAATAAATCTGTTTGTTTTTTTTAATATTAGTATGGTATTTTTAATAGTAAAAAATAAGTAATTTAAAAGTTTTCTAAAATGTAGTCAAAATGCATTGCCTAAAATGAGTAACCTAGTTACTATCTACAGCTTTCCTCATGTAATCGGTAATCAGTAATGGACTACACTTTGTAAGTAATCTACCCTGCACTGTCAACAAGCAGTAACACAGTAAGTACTGTATGTGGTCACGAAATCAGAGACTCTCGCCTCAAAATTCAATCACAAGTTGTCACGGGAGACACATTTGAGATGCATGTTACTAACAAACTACAATCTATCTTTCCTTCCCACTTGTGATCCGATCACCGAAGATGAATTTTGATGCCAGGGGCAAACAGGGCCTCGGTCTGCTTGATCTTTTCAAGTTACAACACCCCATGAGGTCAAAATATTTAAAGTTTTGTGACTTTTAGCCCAAGTCTGTATGCTTTGAGGCTATTTATCTATATGGACTCCTAAAAGTTGAGAAAGCCAATATTTTAAGCAGATATACCTATATGCGATATGTATTTTCCTTACTCCCTTTCTGGACCAAAAACATTGAGTCATCTTTCATGCACGTCCATATTGAATTTTTTTGTGCATTAATGGATGGATAACTTCTCCGCCTGCTTCTGACTAGCATTGGCCAAATCAAGTTTCATCTTTGGATGCACCACCAATTTATTGTGAAAGAATTGTGCAAGACGTTCATTGATGTTTTGGCATACAATGAAGACTTGCTTATTTTTATTTTTAAGTTTATTATGTTAAGGCCCAATTTCCTGTTTTGATATGAAATTCATTAACACAAAAAAGATCATTTCATGCACCAGACAGTGGTTAAACTTTTATATTGATGTGGTAGGTACAGCAGTAATTTTGTTAGCGGAAGATTTTTGTTCTTAGATATTAAAAATACTTCAGCGGTACATTTCTATTAGCTTGCCGTGCTACTGTATAAATGCCAGTGACGTCTTTCCACAGTGGATTGCTGTAAAAGCAGTATTTTCAATGAGTCTCATTGCCACTGCAGTGAATGCATGACAAACCATCTCCACGTTATCATTAACTCAATAGCAATAGCGCAAAATTCTTCTCCTTGATATCTTTTTTGTCCTTATTGCTCAATAAACTCATACCCGCATTCATAAACACCTCACATGGAGCAACTGTGGTATAAATTATTCCACGTTATACCTGTTTGCTGGAGTTTAGCAAACCCAAGGTCAGATGTGCCGTTGTGCTCGATAACTGCTGGAATGAGGTAACGTGGGTCAATACATGGAGCAAATGGAAACAGAAGGTGAGTAAAGAATATTTCAGCTCTTCTAAACAGAAAACGCACAAATGGTTTCTGCTCACCTCAAGGAGGGGAAAGCGCTTTATTTGATGATTGTGTTGAAGTACCTCTCTCTCATTATATAACTGCTAATTGGAATGCACTCCGGCACCAACTTGAACAGACAAACAGGGATGAGAGATGTCAACAGCGCTCTTGATAACTGAAAAAGGCCCATGCAGCCAATAAATGCTGGAAACCTTTGTGATTAAAACCGTTCGTAGATTGATAGTCAAGTTGAGCCATGCTATTCAGATCGCTCGCAGAAAGTTCAGCAGGCAATTAATGCGGTCTATTTTGGTTGCATATAGATGACACTATGGTCTTTAAAAAGATTCTGGCTCCTGTCTATTGCTGATACTGCTCTAATGTGAATAATTGATGTTAATGTGTCTGGATTTCAGATGAAAACATTATGACAGCAACAGGTCATTCTGAACAGCGTTAGCATTCTCATTTACATCAAATGCAACTGATCAGCAGTTCTCTCGCCAGTTTTGGCTCTAAGTTCTGCTGCGGTCCATTACACAGCACTCTGTTTGTTATTATGGTGACTAAAAGGTTTAAAAGTTACATTTTTAGCCTGGTCTGCCTCAGCGGCCTGACAGCACTCATCAATGATTGAGATGGCCAATCAAATCAAAGTAGGCGGGGTTTGCTCAGTTCCAGCAGGTGTCACTTTTAATATTGAGACCAAGGTAAGATTGAAGTAGCGAAACATAATATTCGATGACTGTTTTATGCAGTGTTTGATTTGAGGGGGTGCTGGACCTCCCATAAGCATTATGGGACCCCCCCCCATAACACCCCCAAAAAATACCCTGGTTTTTCAATAAAACTATCATTCTTCAAACATGAAACTAATGAAAATTAAAATTAAATAAAAAGATTTGATTGCTGTATTAAATTTAGACCTGCTCAAAAAAACAAAAAACAAGTGAGATACAATAGGTACGTATAATTAACCAATATATCAGTAAATAACAAAAATAAATAAATAAAATAATAATAATAATAAAAACCCTTCTACCAGATGTCAAATATTAGATGTTGCCAGTAACAGGTGCACAATGTAGGCCTTTAATATAGTCCAAAAAGGGATCCCAAGTCTCCTAATGATTTGAGTGAGCCACAGAGTCAATTAATTTAATAAAAATACAGAAAAAAACAGTAATATTGTAAAATATTATTACTATTAAAAATAACTGTTTTCTGTTTAAATTTGCTTTAAAATATAATTTATTCTTGTCATGCAAAGCTGAATTTTCATCGGCCATTTTTTTTCCAGTTTTCAGTGTCCCATGATCCTTCAGAAATCATTCTAATATGCTGATTTATTAGCAATGTTGAAAACAGTTGTGCTGCTTAATATTTTTTGGAACCTGTGATACTTTTTCAGTATTATTTGGTGAATAAAAAGAACAGCATTTATTCAAAATATAAGTCTTTACTATTACTTTTTATCAATTTAACAGAATAAAGAGAAAAATGACTGACCTCAGACTTTTGAACAACAGTGTATATTGTTACAAAAGATTTGTCATGAATAAATGCTGTTTTTTTCTACAGAGAAAAAGTATCACAGATTACAAAATAAAAATGTTAAGCAGCAATGTTGAAAATAAATCAGCACATTAGAATGATTTCTGAAGGATCATGTGACACTGGAGTAATGATGCTAAAAATTCAGGAATAAATTACATTTTAAAGTATACTGAAATAGAAAACAGTTATTTTTATTTGTAATAATATTTCACACTATTAACATTTTTTCTGTATTTTTTTTTTTATTAAATAAATTGCCTTAAAAGGCAGTTTGAATGCCAATATCACTATTTTGTTAAAATATTTTTTTCTTAAGAAATAATAAAAGATTATGCTAAATAGCTTAAGGTTTTCTTTTCAAGAATGAGTGTCATGTCATTGACCTATATATAAATAAACAGACTGCGCGCATGGTCGTGCTGTCTGAGGCTGAGACTAGTCCTAGTTTATACTGAATGAAGAGCACAAGGGCAGATGGAGATGTAGCTATCCCATCACACAGCTATAAAATATCTGACATCTTTGTCTCTGATTTCTTGCCTTCATCTGCCTCTCCTTTTATTTTTATTCATCATCTGCAGAATTCAATCTCGGTTCTCTTTCTCATGCATAGCCGTCGTCATCCAGTGCATGTGGCCGTCTGTCTGTCAGTAAGCTGTCTATCACATGCAGTCCAGGCTATCCAGTCAGGCCTCAGGCACACATTCAGAAAAGCCTGGCTTTGCCTGATGGATTCCAAGCGCACGCCTCCCTCCGAAACTTTCCCTCGGCTTACAGCGAGAGGCACTTCTGTCAGGAGAAAATAATGAGCAATGCAAACTCACTTGACCTCCGTACAATGAAGAAGATCCTTCTCCGCCGACGCATTTTGAAACACCACCAACCGGCCCTGCATTTACATGGACAAAACGCAACACGACCCCTCTGATGCTGACCTATCCGCGCGTTTGATACGCTTGCGTTTGTTGAATATTTCCGCCGGTGTTGATCTCCAAAGCCATCGGATAAATATTTCAGCATCAGTGAAGTTATCGCGCACCTTTCGTAGTGGGCTGCAATCAGTCGTCGGCCAAATGCAATCAGACGGGTGCTTCAAACGCAATCAGCCTGAGATGTTAGTCATTAAAGTGCTAATAATTATTCTTATGTCCTGTAAAACCAGCGTAGGTAACAGTACAGATCTTTCTTCAGCCATTATAGTGCAATCTAGATACTTTCTATGCAATTACTTTCTGAAGTACCGTGAAGCGTTATTATTTCTAATTATTTCTAGTTTTTCTTTTTTTTTTATGGGCACTGGCCAGCATGCTAACGCTGCTGCACTCGGCCTCCTATTTGCTAAATAAATAAACGAGGTGATGATGAGTGCGGCAGGAGCGTGTGTGCTTCTCATGATGATTCACCTAAATAACAAGCAGAGGAAAGTGCATTTGGCAGGCGTTTTATAATCAGAAAACCAGAAAGTTTATACATCTCAAAGTCGAGAGACACTGGTTACTTTGCAAGCTGCTCTGGCTTATTGAGTTACTGCCCCCTGCTGGTCAGCACATGCATTGCATATTGGTTTCATAGCAGTTTTAGGGTAATTTCAACTGTAGATATTGCACGAGATATTTGCGCTAACCGATTATGTAGGCACATTCAAAGGCCACTTTTGCCTCTCCAGTTTATTACATGGTTAGTGAAAAAATGCTTTTGGAAACCATGCAACAGGCCGAAAGCATACCTGTAATCTTGCATGTCAGTACAGCTTTCTTCCATAAACTCAGTGTTTTTGCTTTCCAGTCATGGCTGTTGAGATTCTCTAAGTGTGTGTTTGTCTATCTCAGGCGACGGTGCATTATTGGCACCCTGTGATTAGATGAAAATCAGTGGTGCTTGAGGATTTTCTTGGGTTTCTACAGGATGAACGTGACCAGTCATAAGAAATGTTGTACAACAATACTTACATCTTCTGCATATAAAAAATAATAAAATAAATTGATAAATTAATTACCTAGTTAAAAATAAAAAATAAAACAACACATACATCTCTGTACATCAAAAAGTATTTATAATAAAATGTTAAAAGGAAAATGTTTAGATTTTGTTATTGGATTATTCTCATTCTCAGTGGTGCAATTTCGGGTATAAAAATTTAGCATTTTAGCAGGTTTATTGTAATATATAAGAATATAAAATTTATTAATATTAATTGGCTTTTATCATTATATTTTCAAATCTCATAATACTTTTTTGTAATTTTGTTTTGAACTTTTTTTGTTTCGTTTTTGTTCTTTAAATATTTCTACTTTACAATTAATTAATTTTATTTCAGTTACAGTTTTTTAACTTTTAAAGCAGTGTTTTAATTATAATATTATTTAATATAAAAATGAAATAGTTAATATTTTGAATAATACTTTTATAATTATATTCCGTTTTAATTTGTTTTGTAATTTACTTTTGTCATTGTTATTAGTTATTAGTTTTTTGTAACATACAGTTTAAGTTTATTTTTATTTCATTTTTTAGTTTAGTCAACTTATTTTTTATTTAAAATTTGTAACTTTTTTCAAATTTTTATTTGTTATATAAGCTTTCATATATATATATATATATATATATATACACATATATATATTTCAGTAATAAATTGGTTTAAATGCATTAGAATATGCCATATATATATGAAGTACCTCTTCTGTATAAATATAGAATTTTAGCTTATTGCATTTATTGTTTTAATTAACAATAACAACACAAGTTTAGAGGAGTTCAGATAAACACACCTGTAAATAATTTGTGCTGAAGCATGAGTGTCGGACTTTGTTGGCCTGAGTCAGAGAGTTCACACACAAGCTCAGCAGGGTGTAGCTCACATGTTTCGTCTCTACACCATCAGTGTTCAGTATCTACAGCAGATCGCTCTCAGCACCCGTCTGTCCCTGCAGCCTGATCCGTGTATCTGTCACTTATGCAGCATGTGAGTCGCTCCTCTGCGACTGAGCGACAAGATATTTTGCTTTTAAAGGATAATGTCCGAACTATTTATTTGATATCAGCACATCTTGACCTGCAGCCTGAAATACCAAAATGTAACAGCCACTGAAGTTTCTGTGTGCGTCAGAACGTCTCATAGTAATTAACAACGTCTTCCTAAAGTTCTTTCAGCCCCTTAATGAATTGGGCACATTCTGTCCACAAGCTCTTGAAAGAGCCCCGTCTACAGCATCTTTTATATCAAGATGCATCAAGAAGTGTTCACATGCTGAGTGAGTCAGGTCACATCGACATTTGAAATTGTTTACTAACCGTATTCCAGTCAGGCGTCTTGTGGCAGGTCATTTTTTTTGGCACGGTACGTTTTGTACTGTAGGTCAGATTGAGCAGCCGGCGGACAGGCGATGTTGGCAAAGCTCACAACTCTAATCAGTCCTCCTCTGTCAGCCTGATGATAATGAAACAAAGCCAAGTCCTGAAGCTGATTTTCGCTTCTGTCGGCATTTGAAGTGAACATTGTTACTTCTCTGCATCGAGTGATTTTGTCACCAAAAAAAAGGTAAAAAATGAGAGCAAATATATTCTTCATAAACAGCCTTACATTATTACAGCTCATCATATTACTATTCCTAAAGTACTCAATGCATCATAGACCTTTGTGATATATATTTGTGTGCAAAATATTGATTATGTGAGAAGAAATATAAGATTGTCAGTTATTATACAAAATAAATAAATACATAAAATATGCTGTGATCAACCAAACACAATGAAGTATTATAAACATCTGTGTTTTAAGACAGATTTGACAGATTTGTGAAATATAAACACTATAATTATAATTATCCCTTTATTTTTTATGTCATGGTGGAAACAAAAAAATTGCAAGATGTAACAATGTAGATGTAAACTCGGAATTTGGAGGGAAAAAATGATTGCAAGATTTAAATGTGGAATTGCAAGAAAGTAAGTATCAGTTGTGAGCTAAAAAGTTGCGATTGCTTTTATATATATATGTGTGTGTATATTACACATGACTGTAATATACAGACATGTGAAAAAGTTAGGACACCCTATTGAATTTCAAGGTTTTCTGTATCAGGACATAATAAAAAGTTATCTGGTCCTTGGCAGGTATTACAATTTGGAAAATATATCCTCAGATAAACATCATTTTTATATATTTAAGTAAAATACAGCCAAGAGGGAAAGGCCATGTGTGACAAAGTTAGGACCCTTTATGAGTCAGTTCCACTTAGATCCACTTTTAGCAGCAATAACTTGAGGCATTCATTTTCTGTGTGACTATATCAGTCTCTCACATCGTTCTGGAGGAATTTGGACCACTCTTCTTTTCAACGTTGCTCCAGTTTATTATCTCACCACAGCATTTGAGTCAGGATGAGCTCTGGACTTTGACTGGGCTATTGCAACACCTTGATTCTTTTCTTTTTGGACATTCTGTTGTAGATTTGCTGGTGTGCTTGGGATCATTGTTCTGTTGCATGACCCAATTTTGGCCCAACTTTAGATGTCGGACAGATGCTCTCGCATTTGACTCTAGAATAATTTGATATCAGAATCAGAATTCAGATTCAGAATCAGAATGTGCTTTATTGCCATGTATGTTTACACATACTAGGAATTTGTTGTAGTGACAGAAGCTCCACAGTGCAATCATCTGTTAGGCCTCTGTTTTGTTCAGATGCAACTTTGCAGACCTAAACTGTGCTGCAATGTTTTTTTTTTTAGATAGAAGAGGCTTTCTTCTGCCAAAGCCTTCCAAACGTGCCATTTTTGTCCCATGTTTTTCTAATGGTATTGTCATGAACTTTATCATTTAACATGTTAACTGAGGCCTGTAGAGTCTGAGGTGTAGTTCTTGGGTTGTCTGCTATTCTCTGAGCTTTACACGGTCTGATCTTGGGGTGAATATTCTGGGACGTCCACTCTTGTAAGGAGAGGTGTCTGTTTTAAATGTCTTCCACTTGTTAATAAACTTCAGATTGTTTGGAAATGAACGTATTACTCTTCTCAGACTGATGGCAGCAACAATTGCTTCTCTAAGATGATTGCTGATGTCTTACCTCCTTGGTATTGTGTTAACACACACCTGAAGGCTCCAGACCAGCAAACTGCCAAAGCTTATGCTTTTATAGAGGCGCTCAGACTTGCTGATGATCAGTTAATCAAAGGTATTTGACTGTTATTTACCCTCTTAATTCCAATGTTAACAGTAAGGGTGTCCTAACTTTGTCACACATGGCTTTTCCATCTTGGCTTTATTTTTGTTCAGTAAATAATGACATGGTGCAATTTGTCATGTGTTGTTATTCATATGAGGTTTCATTTTCGAAATTTTAAGACCAGCCAAGGAACACACAGAAACACAGTATTTCAGACCCAGAATAGCAGGTTCTCTTAATAACCAAAGTCATATTTGAGTGTTTGTAAATATGGATGACATTTGAAAGCTGTCAACATTAGACTAATGAACGGACAGACAGAACTGACAATTTAATTTACAATTCAGACTTTTTTCTTACAATTCTGATTGTACAATTGTGAGAAATTAGCTTAAAATTGCAGAACTGTAAAATAAAAACAAAACAATGCATTAAAAAAATAGACCAGTAAATTCAAAAATTTAAATTTAATTCAAACTCAAATAATTCTAAGTCTATTCAGACAATAACTCTCCAGGTTTTTAGACTGATCTTCTATATTTCTTGTTCCACTATAAATCAAATTTCATATATCAGTTTCCAGTAGCTGTGATGTTTAATATTCATAGCTGGTGGGTTTCACTGATTATAGAGGGCTGATAGTGAAGCGGTAACTGATAATAGTAAAGTGGGACGCTGTTAGAATAATCTCTGACAATGTGAAAGCGCCTTTGTTTATATAGTGTTGACCTTTCCCAAAAGTCTCCGAGACCATGTGATTGTTCTGTGTGATGTGATTTTCCATGAAATGGCAAGCTCAGCATATATGAGGCAATCGTGGTTTGGGTTATGTGCTTGAATTAGATTTGCATGAGTTATATCATGTTGTTTTTAGTCTTGAGGTTTAAATCTGGTGCTTTTAATTCAATGTAGCGAAAGCGGAGTGAGAAATAAACAGGCCGTCCGTGTCTCAGGAGGGATTACATTCTCATATCATTTGATAGTCTGGATCACAGGGGTGTAGAGGGAGATAAATGACCTCTTGGGTTTCAGCTTTTCAATTTCCTTCCTGTGCTGCTCTTCCTGTAACTGTTGACCACACATTTTCTGTGTGGATTGAAGCCGGAGGCAGTCAGAAAAGAGACACGCTCCTCAGAACTGCAGCAGGGTTGCTGGATTATATGTTTTTATACTCTGTATATATTTATTTTCAGTATACGGGAGGGTATATGCAGTATAAAGTATCCACTGTGAGAATTTAATCTGTAAAATAACAGAAAATGTACTAGCAGCTCATTACTGGGATATTACCTTTATTCTATTATTTAGTCTATATATTTACTCTAGAACACAACACAATGCAGTATGAAATTTAAAACTTAAAAAAATTTAAAATTTAAAAAGGTAAAACACCTGTAAAAAACAATAATAATAAATGCGGGAAATTCCTTCAAATTAGATGTCATAACTATCTAAAGAATTAGGAACACAGATGTGAAATTTTAAATGAATTATTTAATTCTAGGAATAAAGCAGTTACTGAAGGAAGCCACAGAATAAAAAAAATAGTATAATTGCAATTATTTATCTCACTTTTTTTTTTGCAGTTGTGAGTTTTTTTTTCTAGTTCTAATTTTTTTCTTTCTGTTCTGAAAAAGTAAGAATTATAAGATATATATTTATGAGACAGAATTGTGAGATAAAAACACATTTAGTTCATGAGGTGCATAATTTCAAGTCTTTCATTACTGTGGGATATGCAGCACTGTCCTTAGGAAGTGCATAATGAAAAGTCACATTATCTTTATGATTCTTACTATATAACAGGTCTAAGTTAGCATTCCTTTACTTTATATCATCAGTACAACATTGAAAGTTTCAGAGCAATAAGTTGAAGAGTAAACTGTGCTGGAATGCAGGTTAGTTCAAGGGTCAGTGACGTAATATTCTTTTTCTAGTACTCAAAAATACATTCAATAAAAACACATTAAAAGCATTTCATAATGATTTCAATATACCTCTTCCATGTTTTTAATTTATGAGTTTAACCTTTATGTTTTGCAAAAGCATTTGCTTTGCAAATACACTATCCATTAAATATCATGCATAAATTTCATTCATTCATTTTCATTTTCTTTCCAACGTAAATGAGAATGACAATTTTGTAATAAGGACTCCCCAAAGCAGAAGCTTCCTGAAGGCAGCTTGAGTGCAATCACATACATCTACTTAATTAAAGCAGAGCTTTATTCAGCTGTGTCTACTTAAATATATATTTACATAAAATGCTGTCAGTTAGATATACATTTCTTCTGATAGAACTCTTGTATAAACATCTTTTTAACTGCCCAAAATACCCAGTAGCATTTACAGTATAATATAATATAATAATATAAAATAATAATAATAATAAAAACAGTTATGATTTGCACATTATTGTATTTTATTGTAAGATGCACCAAAACCACTAAGAAGATTTTTAAAAACTTTTTAAAAATTTGTTTCATTGAACAAAATATGGTTCCATGTTTTTAATGTGCTATTTTATTAAAGCAATAAGATATGAGTTGTGGGTGTGCAATATTGACATTAAACATAATTTTAAAATCTATATTATGGAATATTAAAAAACAAGAGATCTCAATGTTTATTTCATTATCAACCATTCAAGATTTACAAATTAATAAGATATACAATAAGATATTTTGCAGAGTGTGTTTTGTGCTGGTACCTTGCCCGGTTTAGGCTTGTCATGGATAAATAAATATGACACTAAAACCACCAGTATGTGGCAGCAAGTCCCTTTCTTAATGAGCGATTCAGATTTACAAAACTATCGTTTTCAACAACTTCAAAATCAATATTTTGATCGCTGGCAAATGACAGTGACATTTATATTTTATGTCTTATATTGTTCTGCACTAAAGCCATTCAAACCAGTTCAGTTTTTGCTCATAATATGCTTTTGTTTTATGCCTGCTGTGATTTAAGAGTGGTACATCACATCATTATTGTCTATTGAACAGTGCCACCTTAAGGAATAACGGTGAATTGCATGCATTAAGTCATCAGATATTTGAATATTTTTCACGCAGAAAACATAAACTTACACTAATACACACCTCGGGTCTCTAGCGACCCTATAGACTGTTTATAAAAAATCAGAAAACAGACATTCTTTTAAATTTTATAACTTTTTTCTTGTATTTTTTATAATGAATAGATTGAGGAATACTGAGAACGCTGATGTGTAACTTTAAAAAAATGAAGGAGGGAGAGGGTAGTGAATGATGTCCCATTGCTAAAGACCCGAGGTATGCATTTAAGGGTTAAACAAGAAATATCAGGATGATGCACATAATTACTGAAAAAAAATGAAGCGTGGAATGTTGGAAACTTCATACACTGCACTGTTGCAGCTTTAATTACGCAGCAGAGGGGAGGGTCTATCAGACTCCAAAATTAACACAATAACCTTCACAGAAGGTGGTTCCAGTGGTTCTCAACTCCAGTCCTTGGGGCCCACTGCTCTGCACATTTTGTATGTCTCCCTCATTTAACGCACCTGATTCAAATCATCACCTCAATAGGAAAAGGTCCATGAACTGAACCGAGTGTGTCAGATTCAGAAACATTTCAAATATGCAGAGCATTGGGCCCCGAGGACTGGAGTTGAGAACCACTGCACTAGACAGTAGATTAGATTAGATTAGAGTGTAGAGTGATTTTTTTATTACACCACTGTAGTCACATCTAAGGGAGTCTATTCGTGACATAGTCTAGCCTCATAGACACTTTTGGGATGATCACATATGAGCTGTAGATCACTTCTCATGTGGTTTCACAACACTGAAGGTCATCAGGGTGGTTATCATATTGGGGGTCTCGCTCAGCATGGCAGCAAGTTTGAACTGTGGTCCTCTGCCTGTAAACACCTTCCCTTCCCAAACTCCACTCTCACTGAGCTGAAGATCCACACTGTCATCTCCGTGCACGCTTACTCTTTGGGCCCCTGGGACGTGTACATGAAATTTCACCCAGGACGAGGCCTCTAGCCGCCCCACTTGAGGTTCATACAGCACACAGCCCTTCTTCCAGGCATTGTACATGCTTGGAAATGGAGGCCACTTATTTGCTGAGGTGTTCTTTAGGATGTAATCACACAGGAAAGTGAATTCTTGTTGGAAGGATGTTTTTCCAAAGAGAGTGAGCCTGTAGACTCCAGACTCAGGAAGATTGATGCTCATAGTGACTTTGCTCCCATTGTGAGTGAAGAGGACGTGGTTTGAAAGGGTGGTTTGACTTGCTGGTTGATCACACTGTTCTTTAGTTAATTTGCAGAGGAGATCTATATCTTTTGGGTTTTGAAAGGTGATGTCACACTTTCCTTCCTGTGTGTAAACCAGAGCTTCTGTATGGCTAAACTCGCAGAGGCCGGCCTCCCGAGTCTTGATCCCAGGACCACAGGAACCGCTGAGGCCACTGGGAAAAAGCTCATTCAGGTTGACGGCACCAGCCGTGCAGTGAAGAAGAAAGTTGCCTGCGTTCTCGAAGCTGTCTGCTTCATTTGCCCAGTCCCTTACAAACACAGCCAGACGGTAGTAACCATAGTAAGGACAGAGGACGCTACATTTGAGTTGGTCAGGCTCGGTCTGAACGGCCAAGCATTTCTTAGATAAAGTCTTATCCAGGTTCTTATGGCTCAATTCACACAACACCATAAGTGTTCTAGTAGTCTTTAAGACTAACCTAAAGGATCCAGACTCTAGCGAAATGATGTTGTTCCCATAATTGCAAGGCTCGAGTCCTAAACTCGTCGCGTCTGGTTGCAGGCCCCAGCAAACGTGGGGATTCTCAGGCAGCTCTTCTGAAGTCTTGGGTGATGGACATTCCAGCTGGAAGGAACAGATCCAGTTGAATATTTCTGATGTGTTTCCAGTTCGAGCAAAAATCTCAAGCTTATACGTGCCAGGCTTTGGGGGCATGATACGTAGCTTCATGCTGTGCTGAGTGCTGGTGAGAAAACCCATGGACTTGCTCAGCTCTTGTGTTTTTTTGCTGCTGAGCTGGGAAATCCGATAGGTGAAATGGACGAGCTGAGGAAAACTCATTGATACCATCGCCTCGCCATTCTCTGTGACATGCACATGGTAAAAGTGTCACTCACAGCAGTACATCAATTGACGGATCAATGACATGAACGCAATCTATTAGTTTATTCAAGAATACATTAAAGATGTAATTGACCCTTTTTTTATAATGACCGTGTTTTAATTTCTCAATTAAAATGAATTTATTTGCATGCATATAGTATAGAATATTAGGGTCAGCTGTCCTAAGATCATAGTAAAGAAAAATTAGAAGAAAAAAGGAATGGAACAAATGAAAAGTGTAGTTTAAGAAAAAAAGGGGGGAAATAATGTCATAGAGAGGAACCCTGCAGACCTCAGGCCAGTTGTTCAAAAATCTTAATCTGAATTTGGAAATCCTATGTTTTGTCGTCCAGGATCAGCTAATCCATTTTATTTTCTGCTGGTTTTTCAAAGCAAAATTGGATTGAATCACAATGATCCAGATACACACTTTTTTAGATGACCAAATCTGGAAACATTTGTGTTCTGCGGAGCCCCTAAAGGGATATGGTGATGGGGGGAAAAATGTTTTTTTTTTTTTTATTATTATTTTTTTTAATCAATTGTTCTTTTATGCCAAAAATCATTAGGATATCCGGTAAAGATTATGTTCCATGAAGATATTTTGTCAATTTCCTACCGTAAATATATCAAAACTTAATTTTAGATTAGTAATATGCGTTGCTAAAAACTTCATTTGGACAATATTTTCCCAATATTTTGATTTATTTTTTTATTTATTTATTTATTTTTTTTTTTTGCACCCTCAGATTCCAGATTTTCAAATAGTTGTCTCAGCCAGCCGAAAGAAAAATTACCCTTACGACTGGTTTTGTGGCCCAGGGCCACATATATATATATATATATATATATATATGTGTGTGTGTGTGCATATATGAAGAGTTTAATAAACAGGTAGTTACATTTTTATTTATTCTCAGAAATTTGAAAATAATTTTTTTTTATAAATTTCAGAAATATTTTTTTTATTGTGCATAACAAGTAATATCATTCAAACTGTAGTGGGGTTCTTTTGATTAAGTAATAATCAATTAAACAAATACAAGTAATACAAAATGAAAGTTCATTGAAAGTATGTTTTTTTATATATATATATATATTAAAAGTTTGTTTTATAGTGAAAGCGTTGTTGTACAGTTGTTGTTTTATTTTTTGGCAAAAGCAGATAACTCCATATTTCTTGTTTTAGAGTTTGAAAGTGGAAAATACCGGCTTTTTTTTTTTTTCCGAAAATGCCGTTCATCATTTTTTTGCAAATAAACTCTTCATATTTCAGATCAGATTTCAGAATCCGTTTGAACAACCTATTTTCAACATTTGATCCAATCCGTTACCTGAAATCTAGACAGATTATTTTTGAACAACTGGACTTAGTATCAAATTATTTGACATTTTATGACAAGTCAAGGTTAATTCAGATTGTGAAATGTTTTGTGATGTGGACCCAAAATGTAATTGTAATTATTATTTTTCAATATATTTGTACAAATATTTATTTATTTATTTATAATAGATTATTGTTCATTATTTTGCCATTACGCATTTCTTGAGAATTATATGAAACGAACATGATTGCAAAGAGATAATTTCCAAGAGAACAGCACGTGTGGTATAAACTTGAGTTACCTGTAACTATAAGGGAGTATTTCGGGTGGATGAGTGTTAAGTTTAGTGTGTAGAAGTCAGGCTTTTTAAGCACCCTCTTCTCAAACTCTTCAATCCCAATGGGGCTTTCCAAAAGCTGCCACTCCTCCTCTTCAGGATAGTGAGAGTCGATGAAGTCCTCAGGGTCGGTCAGGAAGTAGAACTCTTTATATCTGAAGTTTTAGTCATTTTCCATAGTTAATTTTCATGGTCAGTGCATTTAGTGTTATATATAACTGTATGGATGAAATAAATATACTATTGCATTTAGGTCAGTAATTTTTACTTAATTTTATGAAAATTATGTTGTGAATGATAATATACAGTAACAGTGATCTGTTCTGTAGTCCAGTCTCACCTCTTTATAAAGGCTTGTTTGTCTGTGTCCACATATCCAGCACCCCAGCAGGCGTCCAACAGGTGCCACTGTCCATCCAGAATCACTGCATTCCAGCTGTGGTCAGAATCATTGTTCCGGTAACTCTGCCCCAGCTGGTAACCAGCGCCTTTACTATAGCCCGACACCTCTCTGCACTCGATACCAGCTTCCCTGAACAGATAGTGTGATTTGGCAGCCACATCATAAAAATTCAATGTGACCGCGTGGAAAAAGAGTTCAGTTCTGTAGTTCAGTGTGTGTATTTGACAGAAACCACTACATTTGGCACCTACGTCACAATTTTATTGAACAAAAATATTTTCCGCTTCCGCCGTTACCCGTTAAATTTGTTTACCCAGCCCACCATGAATGTTAAAGTTACACTTAATTATTTCTTATTTTAATCTTGTCCAATATATCATGTTGTACTGTTTCTGTTTTACCACAAAAATCGCATTTGAAAAATTGACCCTTATGACTGGTTTTGTGCAGGGTCCAGGGTCACATATATATGATTATATCTCGAAGTCACCAGACTCTTTTGGATAAACTGCACGGATTACCTGCACATCTGTAAACAGACGCTGGAGTAACCAGAGCACACAGCTCGTCCAGTCAAAATTACTTGCTCAGGAGTGTAAACCATTTTAGAAAGGCCCAGATAGCCCTTCACATCATACTCTGTAAGTAAAACACAGTATCTGTTAACAGTAATTTGTGTCACCAACCATAGCAGATGTTTGTCTAGTTTGTTCAGTTTTCTATTAATTTTTCAAGCTTTACCACTAATGACGTTTTAATGCCACATTAAAAAGTAAGGTTACAAGATTAAAGTCGTAATATTTTGAGAATAAAGTTTAAATACTATGAGAATAAAGCTGAAATATTACGTGAATAAAGACGAAATATTACAAGAATAAATGTGGTGTGACAGATCGCTGTATTTGCCTCAGTTTAAGCGGCATGTCAATCATCTTTCCGATTACAACGAAACATTTGTTTCATTAAATTAGGCTATACTGTTTTTTCCATGTCTTCTGATGTTCCTTCACTTTTATATCTTGCTATTAACTTAAAATATACACATTTATAATTTGTATTTCGTGACTGCAAATAATGAATGGAAGACATTAAATATTATGTCCAATCATTTGCTGTATTATACCATGAATAAAATAGTGTGAATAGTAACTTAACGTTATATACCTCAGAAAAGACAACAATAACTTAGGTTAACGAGTTGGAGCCCACTTCAACCTTTACAATGTTTTATTGTTGTTTTTAATTAAATACATGTGAGGAATAAAAGGTTGGACGCCACAGATGTTTTTGTATGTGGTGGAATTTTCACTAAGAAAACAGTACCCTATAATTTAATGAACTGATTCACATGAATACAGTGATCTGTCACACCACATTGTAAGGCACATTGTTTGTATTTCATTATAAAACAGATTTTGAAGCTGAGACTTTTATATTACAAATAACGAATGCAATCAAAGGCATGAAATATTATTTTCAAGCATAGGCTATCCCGCGAGTATAACACAAAGTATGATTTCTTAAAATTGACTCTTCCTCATCCCAGTAAGCTGATGCGGCCGCTCCGATGCAACAATAAACTATTCATATCAATTCCCGTGGTCTGGCAACTTCTCTCAGGGCTCTCAATCCGGGCCTTTGCATGCGCAATATAGGCTATACTCTGAAAATATTATAACTTTAATTTCTACGATTTCAATTCTCGAAACATTTCAACTTTATTCTCGTAGTATTTTGACTTTATTCTCAAAATATTTCAACTTTATTCTCAAAATATTTCAACTTTATTCTAATAATTTTGACTTTATTCTGGTGATATTTTGACTTTAATATTTCAAATTTATTCTCATAATTTCGACTTTATTTTTGAGATATTATGATTTTAATCTTTTCGTGGTTTGTGGTTCTGACACATCCTACTGTCTATTTCTGCTCTGCAACAATGATTCATGATTTTTATACAGCAAATGGTTTTTATAAGAGAAGTCAGAATTTTCTAAGAATATATAAGACATCATGCACAGTAGACTCATCGTTAGGGTTGTAAAGGGGTGAACATTTTCAGTAAATTTTCAGAATCTTTTCTGAAAAGTTTCAACATTTTCCAAGTGTTCCAAAAAATCCTGAAAAGATTCTGGAAAATGTCCAGAAATTTACCAGAATTTTTCACTCCCTTTGCAACCCAACTTACAGTATGTCTGATGTTGAGTCCAATAAGTAAGGGCCAATATAATGAATTAAATCCTGCAGTGATGTTACATTGTCACGGCTCAAGATACACCATGCTTTTATTGGTCAGAAGAAAAGGTCAACTAAATCAGTGAATCTCAAAAAAAGAAACAAACCCTTGATTGCTGATGTGGAAGATACTTTTGGGCTCAAGTATGTGTGTGTAAAAGACAGAAACTGACCAATGTAGTGGCAAAGCCAGATCCAAATGGCACGCAGTTTGTCTAAATCACTGATTGCCCCCTCTGTGATTGTCTTGGTGATTGCTTGCACCGAAAAGATCTTCCTGCTTCTGAGCTGCAAATTACAAATCCAAATAAACACTTATTAAACTACTCGCTCCTCCAAAAACAAAGACATACATGTAAGACATCTGATCTCTCTCACCTCTCTTCCAGCATTGATTGCATGTGTGTCAATCTTGTGGAAGACCTCAGGGTTTGGTATTAGGTCCTTTTTAAGTTGTCTTCTGGGCCTGTTTAATGTTATTTTTTTTGAGGAGGTGCTTGATGATTTCCTTGAGTCTTTCTCTTGGGTCATTGACTTCTTCCTCTTCAATCTATAAGTTCCATTTTCTTTGCTTTCTCTGCGTTTAGCCAGTGACCTCTGTTCTTCTCTATCCGTCATGTCCCCCTTTTCAGAGCTCTTGTTTGGCTCTTTTGCATTGACTGATTGAGGTCTTGCTGTCATTTGACCTGTTTTGCCATCAGCGATTGATGACCCACTGGTCTTAAAACTCCACTCTTTAAGCACGACAGCATCTTCCTTTGGGACAGCTTCAGCCTTGCAGTCTTGTTTGCTTTGTTGCTCATGTTGTGGGTTTGTCTGTGAGGTTAAAGTGTGAACAGGGGGCTCCTCTGATTCCTTAGAGCTGCTTTTGTTCGTTTTGCGGCTGCTGCGGTCACGGCTTTTAGTGTAGAAGCAATTAAAGCAATTAAAGCATTTCATCTTCATCGTTGCAGGCAGGATGCCAGTACCTTTTCCCTTCTCGTCCTTTACTGTTTATGCTCTAGACCTGAATGATGATACCACAAATTGTGGAGCTCGTTGACCAGAGAGTTGCTTTTACTTTTCGATGCATTTACCTGGTGGATGATGAATAGGGCAAAAATAAATAATTAAATAAATACATACATAAAACGTGCACTGAGAGAGATAACTATATGCAGAATACTATAGAGGGATTTTTTTCAACCTTGGGCAGTAAATAACCACATAGAAACCACTCATAACATCTAGTAACTGCATAGCAATGCACTAAAACTTACTGGAGCTTACTGGATCTCAACCTTTTAGACTTGAAGATCCCCAGTTGTCTAACAAAATATTCAGAGTAGTATGAATTCCGCTTCATGTCTACAAACTGGAAATTCTCACTGGAAATCCAGTGAGTTTTTATTTGGGGAAGGGCGGTAATATACATATATATCTGAAGAGAACTGACTGTTTTCAGAGAAGTTTCGATGACGATTTCTTTTCATCTTACCTCTATATGACGCATAATAAAAGAGTTTCTAAGTGCTGCATTGCTTTGGGTAACAGTGGTAACCACTGTATTTTTGCTTTCCGTATGTGCCACCTACTGACACAGAATGAATTTTCATTTAACCCGTCTGCTGTTTTTGTTCAGTTAATTAAACCAATTAAATATAACATATACAATCATCTATTAGGCTGAAATGTAAGGTTTATCACTTTTTTTTGTATTGTCATTTTATTGATTAGGATGTTACCATAGACATTGCTGGTGTTTTTAAACAGACTCATCAGAATTTTCTTAAACAATGTCAACCGCTGATTCCAAGTTTTTTTAAAATAATCACTTGTTGATTTGGTTCATCCACATTAGCCACTATTCATGCACCACAGAACTGCAGCGTCTTTCCACAAGGAAACAGAACTGTGTCATTTAAGTTCACTTCCAGAACAAAAATGTACAGATAATTTACTCACCTCCTTTTGATCCAAGATGTTCATGTCTTTCTTTCTTTAGCCGGAAAGAAATTGTGTTTTTTGAGGAAAACATTTCAGGATTTTTCTCCACATAGTGGACTTCAATGGTGCCCCTGATTTTGAACATCCAAAATGTAGTTTAAATGTGGCTTCAAAGGGCTCTAAATGATTCCAGCCGAGGAAGAAGGGTCTTATCTAGCAAAACGATCAGTTATTTATAAAATTACATTTTATATACTTTTTAAACTTAAACGCTGGTCTGCCTGAACATGACAGTTAGGGTATGTCAAAAAACATCTCATTTTCTACATCGCTGTTTTACCTTTTTTGTAAAGGGCGTTTAATTTTCTTTGCATGTTCACTTTGTAAACACTGGGTCGGTACTTCTGCAGCCATGTAGGATGATTTTGAAGCTGGAGGAGAAAATAAGATGGGAGTTTTTCGACATACCCTAACTGTCATGACCTGGAAAAAAACAGCATTCAGGCAGACGAGACAAGATGAGCGTTTGAGGTTAAAAAGTATATAAACTGTAACTTTATTTTGTTTATTATTTTTTTTTAAGAAAATAACTGATCATTTCACTAGATAAGACCCTTCATCCTCCTGCATTTAAACTTTTTGGACATTCAAAATTTTGGGGCACCATTGAAGTCCAGTATATGGAGAAAAATCCTGAAATGTTTTCCTCAAAAACCATAATTACTTTACGACTGAAGAAAGAAAGACATGAACATTTTGGATGACAAGGAGGTGAGTACATTTGTTCTGGAAGTGAACTTCTCCTTTAACAAGCAGCTTCAAAATAACAATACGTATCAAATTTTAAAAGGAAATAATTTGGTGGCTGCAGTTTGATGAAAACTAACATGGTTCACAAACTCACTCAAACACTGGAAAAATAATCTTCAACACATTACAAATAAAAACGAAGGTCAGAAGCATCAACAATGTAAAAAATGAGTGTAATTTCAACTCTAAAATTTAGTAAAAATGGTACGGGTGAAAAAAATCTATTAATAGGTTAACAGTAAATTCCCATACTATATACAGGGGAAACTGTAAAAGATCTAACCAGACATTTCATGTAATTTTACAGCAAAATGCTGTTAATTGTACAGTAAAAAAGAACAAATCTACCACTGATCTATAATAGAGAACTGGATTGCTCATGACATCATGAAAGTGAAGCTGCCATGTTGCTATTCCCCACTATTCCCATACATTCTAGATTTTCTAAAGGAAAATATACGATTTTAATGAGAAAACATCACCCAACAAGTAGCGTTTTTATAGCGCATCTGTAGTATCCCTTGTGCATTCTTACAACGCAAACGTCCTAAGCATGTAAACAGGCATTTGTTTAATGTCAGGAATTTCCCCTGCTTATTAAAAAGTTATAGTCATACATTACAGTAGCAAATATCAGATGAACATGACAAGCATCGGACAGACTAAATCCTAAACATATGTATTACAAATGATGTGATACATTGACGTAACACAAACATGCTCATTCTGAAATCGTAATAAAAATTAAATACTTTGTATACACCTTCATTTGCTGCCTTGGACAGTCTGAAATAGACGTTGCTCAATCAGGACATTAAAAATATACACATCGTAACTTATTCAGAGAAATGACGCTGACTACATATGGTACAGACTTTAAGACATGAAGCTTTATTTCCAAAATGATGCATGGTAAGCTTTTCAATATAGGCTGATATTGTATTATTCATGATACTTATTCAAGATATATGTTCATGTTTAATGTTTCCTGCATAATTATGTACATAAAGAAATATTTATTGTGCTGGATTAGTTAACCTGTGTCGGGAAGTGTGCAGCAGACACACCCACCTTAACAATTTAAATATACTGCTTATCTTGCCCAGAAAGACCATAAACAGTGCAGATAACATCTAGAGTAAAAATTAATTGACATATACATATCATAAATCCTGCTTAACTGGGACGCTTTAAATCGGGTGATTTTAAGTCAGTGTTTTGCCTGTCAGTCAATGATGCTCTCTGACAGTAGGGTCTCCAGCTCTTTCAGTGGATTCACCGCCTGTCGGCAGTGTAGAACACAATAAGCAATCCAGTCATTCTATATACTGTAGATCAGTGAAATCAGCATATAATTAAAATAATCATGCTATGAGTTATGTACATAATGTGTTTTATATGAAATCTTCTGTTGTTTATTGAATGTCTGTTGCAATATTTAAGTGTTGTGTTACCATGCAGTGTTTTGTGTTTCCGTGAATGACTCAGGCATCTCCCGTATATTAGCAGTTTATCACTACTTGTAATGAACTTTGATTCTTTACACGTTTTTACCACCTGCGTTATTATGGTGGCTGTCAGTTTGTATTAAAGGGCTAAAACAAATTTAAGTAGCAGTATGTGTTGTTGAATTTACAGGCAGATTTCTTGTTTATAAATTTCTGTTTTATACTGTCAAATTTACAGTTTGTTAGTTTTTCTGTATTTTTTTATAAAATTATTATACATGTTTTATTATAAATATACAGATGCCAAAATAATTTGGTAAAAACTACAGATTTGTTGTGAAAGAATAAAACCCCAAAATACTCAAATAAAGCTCAAACACAATACAGTATACAGAAAAATATGGTCTGCCATATGCAATTTATAAAACACAAAAAAATATGTGACCCTGGACCACAAAACCAGTCTTAGGTAGCACTAGTAGAGTATATTTGTAGCAATAGCCAAAAATACACTGTATGGGTCAAAATGATCAATTTTTTTAATGCCAAATATCATTGGGATATTAAGTAAAGATCATGTTCCATGAAGATATTCTGTATTTTTTCTACCGTAAATATATCAAAACTTAACTTAATTTTTGATTAGTAATATGCATAAGAACTTAATTTGGACAACTTTAAAGGTGATTTTCTCTATATTTAATTATTTTTTATTTTTTTTATCCCAGATTCCAGATTTTTAAATAGTTGTATTTCGGCCAAATATTGTCCTATACTAACAAGACTTATTTATTCAGCTTTCAGATGATGTATAAATCTCAATTTCAAATAATTGACCCTTATGGCTGGTTTTGCGTTCCAGGGTCACGTATTACAATTAAGAAACCATCCATCAAATATATTAACACACATACATTAATAAACATATTGACAACAATATATTCCTTTAACTGGCATGGATGGCCAGTATAACTAATAAATGACAGAGAACAGCATAAACCCTCCTTACCTTTCCATAAGGAAACAGAACTGTGGCTAAACAACAGTCCCACCCTTTTAAAGGAGGATCACACAACAATAAAACTCTAATAAAACACTCCAATCTAAGACTGGAAGAACATATTACATCTTTCCTGCACGCACACATACATACTTTGACTGAGGGCATTTTTGAAGGTTTTAAAACAGCCAAGCAACCCAAAATAATTTGACTGGCTTAACAAAAATTAGTTGAGTTGAAATTATATCCAGTGTAATTGCCAAAAAGCCTTATAGAGTCATGTAGATGGCAAGTAGAAAAAAATCATAAGAGCATTAGTATCCCACAACCCATGTCCCCTTACCAAATTGACAGATGCTCTCAGAAATGTGTGTCATTATGCTCTTGTTCTGAGAATCACACCGCTGTGGTAATCACATCTTTTCATGAAGGTGCTTTAATAACTCCATGTTCCTCACTGGTAATGAATAAATGCACTTCTTACAGGTATGGCAATTACCGGACCAAAGAAAGTGATTTTGGTAGCGTGCACCCAGAATAGTATATTATTTCATGTATTTACAGCTGAGAAATTGATTTTAGCAACTACTGGCAAAAACTAAAATATTAAAGGGAATATATTTCCGAGTATACATAAATTGGTAATTAGTTGTTTCTAGGAATCAGAGTGAAAGACATGATGCATATTTCGGGTTGAGATGTCAAAGTCACCCTGCTGTCCCTGAATTTTAATGCATCTAAACCTGAAGCGTGAGGTGAAAAATCCTAATGAGATACAGATGTTATGTAGAATGATTTCGATATCAGCGATATCAGGGAAGCTGGAGCTAATTGCTACTCCAGTGAATATTTCTCAGAATGGATTTTTTTTTTGAAAGTCAAAAGCCTTGTTAAACATTGGACTGTTATTGCGCTGTCATGCTGAAAGAGGTGAGCTACAATGAAACCTCTTAATAAATAACATACTGAATGCTTTTTTAAAAAAACAGTTATGAAACACGTTTCATAAATCAATTCATTACAGGGGAAAAAAAAGTTAAAAGGTAACATACAACAATATCTAATTCACTACTTTATGGTTACTGAGGTATACGACTTGACAAATACTCCGACTCTCACCTTTGTCCTGTTGCAGATACGTAAAAAAGATAATGAACTGTCATGCAGGATATAGTGGCCATAAAACTGGAGAAATGTTTTCTTCATTTGTAAGTCACTTTGAATTAAAGCTACACTCTAAAAAAAAAAAAGCTAGGTTATTTTTTTTTTTTTAACCCAAATGCTGGGTTCAGCCCGCTGGGTCATTTTAATGGGTTATTTTTTAATATTCTTTACTCAGGTGCTGGGTAGTTTTTCTGTAACTATGTTGCTGGGTCATTTTTAACACTGCATTATTTTCTTCTTCCCAGTAACGTTATATTTAGCCCCTGGAATGCAAATTTTACTAGGGGAAGCCCTCCAGAATGTGATTTTTTTATTTTTTATTTTTTATTTTTTTTTAACTAGACCCCCCTCAAAACGCGATTGGGTAACTTTTGGGCTAGTTTTGAGTAGCAATTAGGCAGGTTTTCTTTTGAAAACCTGGCAACCCTGGATTACAGTCAGTCAGTGCACAGGCTTTTTGAGTCCTCTACAGGAGAGAGCGGTTCTCAGCGCTGCCGATTTGCACTTCTTCAGCGAAATAAAGGTTTGTGTACATTTTATTTAATTTCTAAAGTCTTTACTGTGCTGTAAATTGTATTATTTTACACAACAAAAGGACGAGATGTCAGTCAGCTGTGTCAGCAGTGGTTGTTTCGCAGGATGGAAACGCCTTTTGCCTTATATAAAATAAATGGATTTTATTTGTTATTGTACTGTGTCAAATTTTAAAATATATTCTCTAATGTCAGTACTGTTTGTTCATGGGCAGGTTTTGGAGTCAGTCACGGTGTCTTTCAGCTACGAGTGAAATGCGAGGCCGCGGTCTGAAGTTCGCAGTTAACCCGGCGAACAGCAGCCCTTTTGGTAACACACCAGCATTAAAAATTAGCGCTGTTTCGGTAAAAAGCAATTACAGAGAATGGTTGAATACACTAAAATTAAAATTAAACTTTTAAATGTTACATTTTGTATGTCTAAAGTGCTTGTTAAAAGAGTTTAAATGTATGTAATGTTGTAAACTATTCTGTATTTACCCAAATAAATTCAATTTTGTCTTGTTTTTTGTCCATGTGTTTTTGCTTAATAATAAACGTTCATTTTTTGATCATTGCTGTTGCCTCTAGTAACTCTTTGTGTTTTTATAAGTTCCAGTCCATTTTAAACCAGAAATATAATAATTTTTAAACAATAGTTTTATAAACAAAGACTTAAATAAAATAAACCAGCATGTTTGGTAAAAACATTTAACCCAACCAGCTGGGTCTGAATAACCCAGCATGTGTTCTGTGCAATATTTACCCAGCGCTGGGTTGCCAAATAACCCAAGTTGGGTTGTTTTTAACCCAGAGTGTACTAACTAATAAATGTAAAAAAAGGGAGAAAAACCTACATACCTTGTGTCCCATCTTTTCATTCAGTGTGACGAAATGGCTTTGTGTGTTACTGTTTTTCCATCTGCTAAAAGAACTGTTATATACACACTACACTGGGCTGGGATGTGTAGCGCTGGCAGTATGAGCAGATCACAGACCTAAAAATACTACAAAGCTGCTGATATTGAAGAGTATAGTCAACCTCTGGACCTTACGGTTGGATAACCCACCAGAAGGCCAAAGGGACCTGAGTGGCAGAAATGTTCACGTGCATGGATTTCATTTCGAAAGTCAAGACATTGAATAATTCTTTTAGATTGCACACAATTTCTTATTCACTAATCAAGTAAAATTTACGCTTGAAGCACAAGATGCTTTTTGCATAATTTTCGAATCGTGCTGGAGAACATGATCATCAGGTTTTGTGGAGTTTTTGTGTTGCTGTCATTAATGGAATAGTACACCCATGAGCATTTGCTGAAAATATCATCACCCTTAGGCCATCCAAGATGTAGATGAGTTTGTTTCTTCAGATTTGGAAAAATGTAGCATTGTATCGCTCATCAATAGATCCTCTGCAGTGAATGGGTGCCGTCAGAATTAAAGTCCAAACACCTAATAAAACATCACAATCCACAAGTAATCCACACCACTCCAGTCCTTCATGTTTGTAGCTTTAAAGCAGAGATCCAAAGATATTCTAAAAAATTATTATTTCCACTTAAACTCATTCTAATAATTTATACTAAACAGAATGTCAATGACTGCTCCCTTTTTTCCTGCATGTATGAACATGATTTTCCATCACATTCAGAACCATAATGAGAAAATCAGAAGGCTCTATATCGTGTTGCATCTATATTAATAGCTGCACTTTTTTTATGCAGATGTTTTATCTGTATTTTGTATTTTTACATTTCATTGCATTGTGTTTTAGGGTTAACAGAAATGTCTGTTAAATTAATGGATAATGTTGTGGCAGAAAATTAACAGTACATTTCCTCTTGTGCTGCTCTGCTTACTATTTCTACGCTTCTGTTAAAAGGTTAACAAATGTGTCAGTGTAGCTAAGTATTTAAGAGTATTTGTTAACCTGTAGGACAGTTCATTTCCCCTCACACAGATTCAGATCCTCTGCATATTGAGGTGAAATGGCAGAAGTCACAGTGCACTCTTTGACTACAGGTAGGAGACACACACACTAGTGTTTTAAAGGTGGTTGCTGACAGCTGTTGTGCAAAAATATTTGTAAAAGTTGTGGAAGAGCTACTTATTGCATGTTCATGTTGTAATGGTACGTACATGCATATGAGATTACTTGTTTTTTTGTTTTGTGTTTTTTTTTTTTCCCCCTCCACTTTACCTTATTGCGAGATAAAAGTAAAAATGAGCAAAACTGTGCTTTATTCCAAAGCGCAACAAAATGTGAAAATGAATGCACATCTTAAAAATATTCATGATATGTAAACATTCAGTTTTTTGTTGTTAGCTTTATGTATTTATTTGGACACGTTCTGGTGGTTTTGGTACTGTTTTACAAGGGTTTTTCAGGCCTGGTGAGTAAATGGGGTCCATGTCTTTGATTGCAGTGTATGTGAGATGAGCCTTAGCTGTGCTTTTTCTAGACTCAGTCAACAATTCATGGAAATGATTAATTCTCTGCTTTGATGAGAATAATGAATGTGTGAAATTCATTATGTAAAACACTGAAAGCCCACAGACAGTTGTCATTCACTGTACTGGATTAATACAAATTGAATTACACAATGTTACAAAAACTTAATTTTTATGGTGATTCTGTAATTTAGTGGTGCTAATTATTATTGTACTATTTTTTTTTCACGTAACAGATATTTAGGTAAATATTTAGGTTTGATACATTTTTAGATCTAGCATTAATTATGAAACATTGGTTTAGATAAGTTTTTAAGATATTTTTGTTTTGGAAAGATGGTAACATTCTAAAAATTTCTGTAACATTCTGTAATATTGTAATGCGTTCAGGAATATTCCAGTCATAAAAGACAAAAAGTCATCCAACGTACACTTCTGAAGATTCGATAACTTCTGCTAACTGTTTATGTTAAACTGTTGTTGTTAGCTCAGTATTACGCATGTAGCATGTCATTTTTATGCATGAGTAATAACAGATCAGCTTGTGGAAGTTGTCAACATATTTTTTTAGTTTTCATAAGCACTGTTAATGATACACAAAAGGAGTTACG
Source organism: Labeo catla (assembly GCA_012976165.1). Classification (NCBI taxonomy): domain Eukaryota; kingdom Metazoa; phylum Chordata; class Actinopteri; order Cypriniformes; family Cyprinidae; genus Labeo; species Labeo catla. The sequence continues at coordinate 571,579 of VONZ01000128.1, forward strand.
TAAACAGAGTTATATAAATATTTGGATTAATATTAACAGTATTCATGTGCCGTGGCTGCCGACAGCCTCAGAAGGATTAGTAAAGGAAGGACGCGGCCTTCAAAATAGGAAGCACTCTTTGTTCAGGATTACTGGAAACTTCCATGCAGGTTTGCTGGAGGAGCAGGTTGGCAGTAAACTCTGCAAGGAAGGTGGGCCTTCAGGAGCAGGACTGGACAATCAGCAGTTTAACATAATAGAGTCCGTGTAGTAAGTTTAGATTACCTCAAATGCTAATAATTGTCCTTAACATCTGATGCAGTGGGGTGTCTCTGTGGAGCCAATCCATGTGCTTGATTTTGTTCTTCTCTAAATGCATAAGCAGTTTCATACCGTGTTTTTCTCAGAGTCGATTCTGCCTGTCAGGCAGAGCAGGGTTTGAAATCAGTATTTCTATACAGAGTTAGTCATGCCTTAAACAGTGGTTTTCAATCCTGGAGACTCACAGCACTGCACATTTGTGTGTTAATCTCTGATAATGAGCTGATGATCTGATCTGTGTTAGGAAGAGATAGAAAATGCACAGAGATGAGGGTCCAGAGGAATGAAAACCACTGCTGTAAATTATAATCAGTCTGGTTTATTAAGTCACTTCGAGGTCATTTGGCTCTACAACAGTAGAGGGCACTGTTGACATTCACTAAAACTGACAGTCGGAGACTATAATCACGGAGAGGAGAAACTAGAAGAAACTTCTGGCTTGATATCAAGATGAACAGATTTCAACATTTTCATCTTGGTACACAGAAAGTGTCATGGAAACTTAATTTATTTTTGAAACTTTTGCAGACACTGACTTTGAAAACCTTTTAAAATCCTTTTTAAAAATATTAATTCATGTTCAAATATGAGATAAAATACGGCACATCTGATGTGTGAACCATAATGTTAAAGGCTATTCATACTAGGCTAATTGCAAAAAGTAATAGAATCTTTTCACACTAAATGCAAATACTTGCAGACAGCCTGCTGTGATATTTGCACCTCAATTTACTGTAGTATATTATAAAAACAGCATGCTACAATAACATATTCAGTGGGCACTTTGTTTCCACTTATCTACTATTTTCTTTATTTTCATTTAATATAAACACCCCGGGCTGATATTTGAGATGCCTCCCTTGGACATAAAATCCATATTTGAGGTTTTAGAAATTCAGCTATTCATTTTAAACTAAATAATGCAAATAACCCAAATACTTGAGCCTAGTGTTGTACTAAATGTACTTTTTAGAAACTCCCTTTTAATTTTACCTGCTATATATGCTATTTTGCTAAAAACACAATTAAAATGAACAGTCAGATTTCTTATTTCTCAACTCCATGAGCAGATTTAGCCATTTTTTTCCAATGCCTTGTTATTTGGCGTGAGATTTAGTTGGGAAGCATGAGATTGTGAAACGGAGCCTGATGCATAAGAGTTGACAGTGAATGGGTTCCATCAGAATGAGAGTCCAAACAGCTGATTAAAAACATCACAGTAATCCACAAGTACTCAATACCAATCCAGTCCATCAGTTAATGTCTTGAGAAGACAAAAGCTGCATGTTTGTGAAAGAAATCCATCAAGGCGTTTTAACTTCAAAACATTCCTTACGGCTAAAATAATTTATAGTTACACCATTCTCCAGTGAAAAGTCCCTCACATTAAAATTCACTCACATATTTGTTTAAAAGCTGTTTTTGGCTTGTAAACGGTGCTTCATCTGTGCAAATGTCTCTACTGATTCAGACCAAACCACTTTTTCAACGGAGGAAGCGTTATGGATTAGCGAGTTAAAAATGTCTTAGTGATGGATTTGTTTCTTACTAAAACACATCTTTTCACTTCACAAGATGTTAACTGATGGACTGGAGTGGTGTGTATTGCTTGTGGATTACTCTGATGTTTTTAATCAGCTGTTTGGACTCTCATTCTGACGGCACCCATTCACTGCAGAGGATCCAGTGGTGAACAAGTGATGGAATGACACATTCCTCCAAATCTGATGAAGAAACAAACTCATCTACATCACGGATGGTCTGAGTGTGAGTCACTATGGTGAAAATAACTTACACTGTTGGACATTCAAGGAGAAGTCCACTTCCAGAACAGAAATTTACAAATAATTTACTCACCCCCTTGTCATCCAAGATGTTCATGTCTTTCTGTCTTCAGTCGTGAAGAAATTATGGTTTTTGAGGAAAACATTTCAGGACTTTTCTTCATATAATGGACTTAATTGGTGCCCCGATATTGAACTTCCAAAATGTAGTTTAAATGCAGCTTCAAAGGGCTCTAAATGATCCCAGCCGAGTATTTTTTTTCGGAAAATAAAAATTTGTTTACTTTTTAAGCACAAAAGCTTGTGTAGCACAGGCTCTGGGATGCGTGTCCACGACACAACGTACCGTTGAATCACGTCAAAAGGTCACGCAGAACTACAGACCCAGTGTTTACAAAGCGAACGCGCAAAGACTAAGAAAGTGCAAGTATGTCACTCACAACGATGTCAGACGATTGTTGTTCTGGAAGTGGACTTCTCCTTTAAATCCGGCTTCAAACGTTCCCAAATGTGGTTGTAAACGATCCCAGCCGAGGAAGAAGGGTCTTATCTAGCGAAACGATTGGTTATTTTCGTAAAAATAATACAATTTATATACTTTTTAATGTCAAACGCTCGTCTCGTCTTGCTCTGCCTGAACTCTGTTTTTCTCCGGTTCATGGCAGTTAGGGTATGTTGAAAAACTCCCATCTCATGTTCTCTCTCAACTTAAAAATCGTCCTATATCACTGATTAACCTTTTTTATTGAGGGTGTTAGATTTTCTTTGCATGTTCACTTTGCAAATACTGGGTTGAAACTTCTGCAGCGATGTAGGATGAGTTTGAAATGATTTTTGAAGTTGAGGGAGAAAATACGACTGGAGTTTTTCGACATACCCTAACTGTCTTGAGTCAGAATACACAGAGTTCAGGCAGAGCAAGACAAGATGAGCATTTGAGATTAAAAAGTATTTAAACTGTTTTTTTCTTTAATGAAAATAACCAATCGTTTGGCTTGATAAGACCCTACTTCCTCGTCCGGGATCATTTTAGTTTATTTTCTAAATAAACAATCCACACAAGCTTAATAATGCATGCATGCATACAGCCCTGTTATTTAACTAAATACATGCTGTATGATGTGAAGTAATGAGATATTTGTTGGTTGAGGTGGCGTTTAAGTCTTTTAATTATGAATTCTGTCAAAGTGCTGCTGTGTGTCGCCCCCTAGCATCAGCCAGAGGCGTAACTCACCGTAATGCTTCAGGAGGAGTTAACACTGCACACCCCTGTACATTTAATATGCCCACCAACAACTTTTACTGCCACGCGGCATGTTTTTCTGGCATAATTTTAGTGGCGTTTAATCTGCTTAGGACTCACTAACATTTAACTCACAAACATTTAACAGAGCGCCGGCGGTGTTTTGTGAAAGCACCTCTTTGATGTAAGTTTAGACGAGAAAATAAAGGTTTACAAGGCATCTAACCTCTACAAAAATAATTAGCAGGTATGCCATGAATGATTGCATTATCCTAAAGGAATTCAATGGAAAGCTCCCATGAAAGAATGAAAGAGGGAGGGGTGAACATTGAGGATTTGTTTATTTATTTGTGAAAGTTGTGAAAGAATAAGTTTTATAAATGTACATGCTCTCAATTCAGTATATTTAGATTCAGTAAACTTTATCCCTTAATCAAAATACTAAAAAAAGTTAATGTTTTTGTCAGACCATGCTAAATGTTCTTATTTGTTACTCCAAATCTGCAGTCATTATTGCTGACTGTGAATATTATTAAAGAGGATATTCTTCAGTTATTCAAGAGGTACTTTGTGTAAATTTGCCAAATTGAGCAGATTAGAGTTATTACTGATGTGATGTCAAGTTAATTTCTCAATGGACTGGTAGTATGATCTCGACTGCAAATTTTAATTATCCTTCCACCTTGCCACCACTTATCCCGCATTAATTCAAATTCATATCAGCTCTCAAATTTAAGTCTACTCGCTGGAACGAAATTGTTTAATTCATGAAAGTTAGTTAATAGTCAGATGTTTTAAATATTCTCCAGGCAGACCCTGTGCAGGGATCAATTTGCACTAAATAGCTTATTTTGTGTGAACATTTGTGGTTAATTGCGTTGATAAACAACAAACAGAGAGATACATGATCCTTCACAAATCATTCTCATATGATTTATTTTGGAAACTTGTGGTACAGGATTCTTTGATAAATAAAAAGTTAAAAACAACAGAGTTTATTCAAAATAGAAATCATTTATAAACAACTATTAAAAAGTTTGAGGTTTTTGGATTTGTTTTTTTTGTTTTGTTTTTTTTTTAAAGAAAGAAAGTAGCAAGGATGTTAAATATTGATAGTGAGTTAGAAAAGTTTTTGAATAAATGCTGTTCTTTTGAACTTTGTATTCATCAAACAATCCTGAAACAAGTATCACAGTTTGCAAAAATATTTAAATAAAATTAAAAAATTAAGCAGCACAACTGTTTCCAACATTAATAATAACTGAGCGGCAAAACGGCATATTATAATGATTTCCAAAGGATTATGTGACACTTAAGACTGAAGTAACGATGCTGGAAATTCATCTTTGATCACAGGAATAAATTATATTTTAAAGTACATTAAAATAGAAAACTATGATTTTAAATTATAAAAATATTTCACAATATTACTGTGTTACTGTGATCAAATAAATGCAGCCTTAATTAAAAAAAAAAAAATCAAAATCTTACTGATCCAAAACTTTTGAACGGCGCTGTATATATATTTGATTTTATGTCTTACCAGCTATTTTAATCTTTGCATATTTCTGACTTTTTTTCTTTTGGTGTCCTAGTAATTTCTTCAGTGTTGTGGAAATGGCATTAATAAGAACGAATGTCTTACTGTGTGAGTTGTGCTGGGTTTCAGTTTCGTCTAGTCATTGATAGGCACTGGGACCCAGAGGCAGAACAAACCCGCCCAGTTTCATTTGCACTTAACTTACTGTAGTCACAAGTGCTTGCTGAGGTGTAAAGGTAGAGCTGTGAAGCAGACAGACAGTAAACTTTGCATTTGAAACCATGATGGGTTGATCAGCTATACTTAAAAGGAAAATGATGGAAAGCAAAGAAGTGCTTCATTTTGTGCCAACCGGTAAGTTGAGCTGCTTTGTCAACTTACAGACTTGATTGGATGCTGGGACAGTCATGCTCAGTGCAGATGAACAGCTTAAGTGGACAGTTTTGTTCACTTATGAATTAGTTTGTCTTTTCATTTGGTAATTTACAGAATCATTTGTTCTGGTTGAATTTGCTAAGGCTGGAAATTTACCAGGCAAGAGAAATGCTTCTCTGTTTAATCTTGCCAGTTTTGAAGGATTGTGCGTTATCATTGTTTTATTATTACGTGATAATCAACACTGCAAATGGTACAGAGATGAGCATTTTGAAAAATATATGAAATAAATAAATTATAAAATAAGAAAAGTCAGCAGTTATAGACACTGACATAACAGATGGAAATTGAGTAATATTGAAATGAAAAAAAAAAACATTTTTTTTTCCTCTGTAAGAGGATTATCCTCTAAGAACTTTAAGAACACAGAGACATTTTTTTTTAGCCAAAACTCATGTTACTTATAATATTCTGCTCATTTGCAGTGCAAATTTAGGTGTAAATTGCGGTAAGAATGAGTAAGGCACAGGATTCAGCTGGTAATAAAATAAAATTAGATGAAATTGCATGATCTGCATATGCTAGATAAATATGACTGCATGGAAATCACTCTAACAAATCCTGAATTAATAAAAAAAAAATCAGATTGGCAGAATAAATATCTCACACCAAGCTTTGTTGTCTCCTGCTGATTTAATAAAAAAAAATAATTTAAAAAGATCACCTTTTTTATAGCCGGACTCTTTGATACGACAGTCAGTGGGCATATTCATGTCATTGTTTATTATTATATATCATTTTTTTAAGTAAAAGCAAAAACGAAAAGTTCCCTTCACTGAGGAATCATCCGTATATAATTCAGTATGTCCATCCTACTGTCAGCAGGTGACGAGAGAGCTAAACCAACTATTTTAGGGTCAGTGGCAATTTACTGTAGTTCCTGCAAAAGGTACAGACCTTTTCATGGAACTATTATTTCTGTCAACAGCACAGGACAGCACAGTCAGCAACAGGAAGTCAGCGAGCCTGCAGACAGGAAGTCTAGTGAGGCGAGCGGCAGAGAAAACATCACAATCAGGGAGAGGGAATGTGTTTGGCATAGTCAGCAAAATATGTTTACATGTTTTACATGATGGCAATGAGAACATGCTATCAGATTTAAAGATGTTGTGGAATTTGATTAGCTGAGCGGTGTTTTAAGTGTGCTGATATCAACAACACTGGGACTTTTTGCTGTTTTTATCACTTGTCTGTGATATAAAAACACAGACACAGTCTGTGTTATTAGTTGATCTTTTTCAGTGCAAATTAATGATTGATTCACCACTACATTTAGGTGGCAACCAGTGACTGTCTGTGTGAGTGAGTCATTTGAATCATTGATTCAACTGATTCATTAAAAACGCTGATTCATTCAGAAACGAAACATGGTGGAAGAAAAAGAGACAGTGCTGGTTAGCGACTGCTTACATGTAATCTGGATTAAGTAATTCGATTCAAAAATTAAGTACATGGAATTAGATCATATTACATTTGAAAATGCTCATAATCAGATTACAGTTACTTTTTGATTCACCCCAACTCTTATTTTTTTATTTAAATTTTTCCTTTCTAAATGAACCTGGTACTTATATTCGGTAAGGCTGGTTAAAAATATCAATTTTAATTGATTCTCATTTTTACGAAACAATATTGATTCTTAAATCCCAAGAATCGATTAGTCAGCCTGTTTTCAGTTAATGAACGGAACATTGTAGCGCACCTCACATCCAATAAATCGCAATAAGCTTTGTGCTTTCTTACTTTCGACATGAAACAAAGTCTCAGATTTCAGATGCTGTCAATTTTATTACAGTATTCAAACAATAAATGCCTTTTTGGCACCTCAGTTTTAGAAAAGCAGCAGCGTGAAGCGCACGTGAACTAATCGTCTCCTCCGCTTTAATGCAAGTTACAGAATGAAATAACAAGAAATAACATCTGAAGATATGTTAAAAGAAAGAGTACAACTTACCGAAATACGTATCCTGTCTCATGCAATCAGTGTTTCAGGCGTCTATAAACAGCTTGCAAACAATGTCATGTAACATTTACCTCAGAAAAAAAAAATCAATTTTGGTGACCATTTAGCTAAATACATGCACCATATTACATTCCTTATAATTTTTACTGTTCTTCAATATTTAAATAAATCCATCTAGTTTTTATGACAGCCACCATTTAAATGTTTGTATTTTTAAAAAATTAATTGGAGGAAAAAATAATGTAATGTAATTATAACTATTATTATAAAAAAATTTTGAGTGTATTTAAGCGTTTGTGCACAAATCAGATCATTTTAACTGTCAGTATTTTAGTAATGTAGTCTTATGCAGGCCTAATTAAGAGCATTTGTTGAGAGTTTTTTTTTCCCCCCTTGAGAATCATTATCGAATTGAACTGGGAATCGAATCAAACGCGCTGCCAGATTGCAGCCGTGTGGAGTGTGAACGCTTAAATCCGTTAACATGAGCGCGGAAAAAATATGCACCGCGTGTGCAGAGCAAACAGAGTATGTGTGAAACAGGCGTATAGTATCAAATAAAAGATGGTCTCTCTTTTATCCATTGTCAGTGAAACACCACCTCTTGCAGATTATGCAATGCTTTCTAAACTAAAATAAGAATCTTAAAATCAATCCTTTGGTGCACTGGTAACCAATGTAATTCCATTAAAACCGGTGTGATATGTTCCCTATGAACAGCATATGTGAATATTATGTAGGCCTATTGTTTAAATCAAATTTATGCTTTAAAAGTAGAGTAATCATCCATAGTATGTCAGTTTAAACGTCTCTTTTTAGCTTCAAATGGCGTCTTGATGACGGTATTCTATAAAAATTATTTGCTTTCCGATTTTTGACATCAAAAGGCACAAACATATTTTTTCTCTCTTATTCCTTGGATTTTACTCATTTACCTCCACTTGTTACTAGTGTTTTTCTGCAACCACTATGCGTGCATAGCTGCAAGTGACGTCACTGTGACGTCTACTCCAAATTGGTCTATAGCCTCTGCCAACAAGTCAGGCTGTTTGCACTTAGTGTAAATAGACACTCCATTTTTATTGCCAATTGTGCAGCAACACCAAAGATCTATATTATTCCTAGAGACAATATCATTAATGTCGTCATGAGAAAATCACAAAATGAAGCTTCTTGTAATGCAACTGGAATTCTCTTTAATGTTATCACTGATAATATTGTTAACATGAATAAGCAAATATATTATGGACATTTTTGGATCACTAATGATGAAGCGTCTTGGTTACAATGTGGATGAATAACGTTATATAGAGATGCAAGTCAAGCTACAGCATAGCTAACAGTCCACTCGCAAAAACAGTCTTTGAGATGCTCCTTGGCTTTTAGTTATTCACATATTTGCTTGTTCAATCTTTGCATATCAAATGCAATTTCACACTTGCGAGAGTGATTAGCTGTGATTAGCCTCGTGCCTACGGCCTAATACGGTCATAACAGAGTCTTTCACTTGTGATATTGCGTTATTATTTTCTTTGGCTTCTTGCTGCAGATGCTGTCACTAGAGCTTAAACTGTGTTGAACACAGAACATCGCTTTAAGGGATCTATTAAGGACTCTCAGAGACCGTTTTGTCACATACAGCGTGGATGTCCAGCCATTAGAGGACTCGTGTGGCCTGTGGGTTGATGGGGTCCTGAAGTGAGACCAGAAATGACAATCTTTCCTTTAATCCCAGGGGTCACATGACCCGACTGTGGGGCGAACCAATCCAGCATCGAGGATTTCCTCAAAGCTTTCTCAGTCACACATCTCAAAAGAAAATCCACAGTTTTGCAGTAGACCTAATTATTTATTTATTATTTAGCAAGCGTTTCTGTACGACAAATGATATTTTGTCACAAAGATATAACTGAATCAATTTGTCCAAGCCTGCAGGGTTGCGAAGCCGACGATGTGCCCCGAGGCTCGACGTGTCTAATGTGAGGACTGTTATAACAAAGCAGGTTGTCTGCTAAATTAAAGATGGCGGGATGATGGTGAAGCCGCGGTCATTGGAGATAGAAACACCATGTGCTAAGAATATCCTACCGTCCGTGATGCGATTTTTGTGCAGAGAATGACCTCTTTATCCCATCCACCCTGAAGAAAATATGTGGCCGTAAGCCTTCCATGCATGACGCTATGAGGGCTGCTGTAAATTGGATGAATTTCAGAGATGGGAAATTTCCATTAAATCCCAGTCTCTTTGAGGGCCTGGAGTAAGTGTTGGGGTAAAAGTCACAATCCTGAATTTATAATAGTGATTCATGACTGCTCTACACTTTCAGTGCCATAATAAGGCTCATTGCAACTTTTCAGTTATTATTCATCTCCTTACAGTAGAAGCAGCTGCATGGAATTTCCTCCTCACATTTTCATTACTTTTTTTTTTTATTCCTTTAAAGTTGTTTTAAATTATCATTACTAACAAAAAATATTGTTTTACAATATATTGTAATTTAAATCAACATAAATTAAAAGCAGTTCAATAAATACTACAACGATAAAATAAGTTATATAAATTAATATACATAACATATTTTAATAATATGGGACCGTGGAACACAAAACCAGTCATATTTGTAGTTATAGCCAACAATACTTTATATGGGTCAAAATTATCGATATTAAGTAAAGATCATGTTCCATGAAGATATTTTGTAAATTTCCTACTGTAAATATATCAAAACTTAATTTTTGATTAGTAATATGCATTGCTAAGAACTTCATTTGGACAACTTTAAAGGTGATTTTCTCAGTATTTAAATTTTTTTGCACCCTCAGATTCAAGATTTTCAAATAGTTGTAGCCAAATATTGTCCTATCCTAACAAACCATACATCAGTGGAAAGCTTATTTATTAAAAAAAATGACCTATATGACTGGTTTTGTGGTCCAGGGTCACATATTAATATTTATAATATTTATAAATTTAAATTTATAAATCACAGTGTGATTTATGCAGAACTTGGGTGTTATTATTTTATTTTATTTATGTCTGACAAATGCTTTCTTTTTTTCTCTTATTGAAACAAACACATTATCCTTCAGAAATCATTCTAATATGCTGTTTGGGTGCTCAACTTTAGTTATTTATTTTATTTTATTTATTTTCTGTCTGACAATTGTTTTTTTCTATTATTGAAACAAACACATTATCCTTCAGAAATCATTCTAATATGCTGTTTGGATGCTCAACTTATTTTATTTTATTTTAAATGAATGTGCCCTTGTCATTTTTCATCAGCAACATCCAGCAAACAACATTGATCCAATAAACTCTAATGGACAAAATCAAGTCCTGCCTTACATTTTTTTTTCTCATTCGAGAAGCCATTTCACTTGTGTATATATGCTATAACAGGCAAGAAAAGACATCATAATTTATGTCCCACGCAACTTTAAAAATAATTTTCCCTTTGATTTTAGGGTTAAATAATCTGGAAATATTCTTAACAGCTTTTGTGGGATTTGCTCCTGAAACCACAGTAGTACCATAGTACTATAGTATTATTTACAGCATTATATTGATATGTAATGTTGTTGTAATTATTCTTCTGACCACTGAAATTAATTTCACACCCACACACCTTGAAATATATGTAGAAACTCGTTTGCATGACAATGTTTGGTTGCTCAATTGAGACGTGTTTCTTCCACAGATGCTTCATCATCTGGGCAGACAAGAAATGGCCACCTCTTCCAAAGGATGGGTGAGATCTAAACATTTATTTTCAGGATCCTATGCATCGTTTATCAAATAATATTTCACGTGCCAAGTTCAGTTAGCGAGTTCTCTGTTAATTAGCAGACAAACAAATCAGGTTTACGAAGGCTGAGGGTGAGATCTGACGTGTGAAATACTCTAAGAGGAAACGTCTTGATCATATAAGCGTGAATTTAATAAATATAACTGGCTTCAGTTCACCGAGTAAATAGCATCAAAACCACAAGCGGCGAGTAAACAGACTTCACAGCGTATCAACCCCAACTATAAACCAAACAGCTGCAACCTTCGGTTTATTCCTCAGAATATCATGTAGTTTAGCTCATGTCATGATTATACTCTTCCATGCAAAGAAAGAATTTATTGGGACGGCTATGGTTATATTGCTCCGTGTGCCTGGTTTTGGGCGGGTTTTTTTTATGAGGCCATGGGTGCATTGTGTAGCTTTAACAGATGGTGCATATATTTTTTTGAGGGGGATGCATCTGCAGTCACACCATAAATAGCGTTAAATAAATATTTCTACGCTCGAGATGAAAACGAGCATGATTCATCGGACAGGAAGTGAACACCTCTCAGCCTCAACGTACAAATGCACTGTGCTACATTTCATCTGCCAGCTGTAAAAGGTCACGTCAGACCCAGTTAGGCAGGGAAATGAGATTATAATAATCATCTTAAAGCTAAGAAAGACCTACTTAAGGAGCTCTATTGTGACATGTTGATGTCTCAGAGCTGCGAGACGCCGAAACAGAGGACAGCGGGGAAGAGAGCCGGAGGAAACGAGACGCGCTCGCCGCCCCGACAGACGGCAGTCGCTACGAGACGCCCGTTCAGCCGAGCATCTCAGGTCAGAGCGTGTGATGCGTCTGAGCGTCGACTTGGATCTGTTTGTGATGTATGTGTGGTGTGTGCGTGGGTGGCTCAGATGAGATGCTCTTTGAGAGTACTTCAAAAATCTCAAAAAAATCATTGTGATTGTTGCCCGAGGTATAGACGGATCCCAGCGGCCTCAACCGACGGCAGCAGCTCTGCCTCCTCCACGCTGCGAACCCCTATCACAAATTCTCTGTGTTCTTTAGAAACAATCAGTATTGTTTTCATATTTGGCCTGATGTGTTTACGGCATCGGGGAAGCTGGCCGTGCCAGGTCTTATTCCTAAGTGACTGCGGTGTCAGGGTTCAGGGACCACAATGCACTTCTGACGTGTCTGTGCTGCAGACTTGGAGACTCTTTGACTATTTATAACCAGGGAGACATAATACAGAGGGTTCAGGGCTCCGAGATAATGAAGGAAAACACATCTTCTGGGAGGCCTGGCTCAGTGGTCTGTCCTTCAAACTCATGCATCCATGTAACAGCACAAGGGTTTTAACAATTTATCATTTTTTTCCTCTTTTCCTCTTATGAATAGACGCTGATGCTCCAGGATTTGGCCTTCTACATACATCAAGAAACGTAAGCCTTACTAAAGTTCTTTTGGCATTTACATCTGTTGTTTAATTGATATATTTATGGCTGGGCTTCGTCAGATGTGCATTTCTCTCATTTCTATGGTCTGAAGTTATGAGATGGAATTCATAAACATAAATGTACACTGCTAATTCAGATCTTTTGCTCATCAAGGCTGCGTTTATGGAATCAAAAATACAATAAAAACTGTAATATTGTGGAATAATATTACAATTTAAAATAGCTACTTTCTATTTAAGTATATTGTAAAATGAAATTTATTTATGATGGTAAAGCTGGATTATCAGTGTCATTACTCCAGTCTTTAGTGTCACATGATCCTTCAGAAATCATTCTAATATGCACAATATTAAAGTTTTTACTTTTTGGATCAATTTATTTATTTATTTATTTATTTCTGTTTAAATAAAAATACATTTATCATAAATAATTCCATTTTTTTAAATTATTATTTGAGGATTTTAAAACAATTCTATAAACTAATGTCATAATGTTGTAATATTGTTCTCTAATGTACACTGTAAAAAAAAATCTGCAAAATGTACAGTAAAAAAATGGCCAGAATGTTACCATAAAAAAATATGGTAGCAATGTTTGTGGTTTTACGGTTTGAAGTTACCATTTTTTGAAATGGTAATGGTAATTATTTCATTAACTGATATATAAGGTTAATATTTTAAAATTGTATTTATTTATGGTGATAAATCTGAATTTTCAGCCTCATTACTCCAGTCTTTAGTGTCACATGATCCTTCAGAAATCATTCTAATATGCACAATATTAAAGTTTTTACTGTATGTGGACCAAATTTGGAACAATATTTTTTTTATATAAAAATACATTTATCATAAATAATTCCAATTATTTGTAATTATTATTTGAGTATTTTAAAACAATTATATACTTTCATATAATGTTGTAATATTGTTCTCTAATGTACACTGCAAAAAAAAAAATGAATCCATAAAATTTGCGGTAAAAAAAAAAATTAAAAAGGTAGTTGTAGTTGCCAGAATTTTACAGTAGAAAAAATACATTTTTGGTTTCACGGTTTTAAACTAAATTTTACATTTAAGTACCGGAATTTAATTAACTGATATAATGTTAGTATTTTACTTTTTTTTTTTTTTGTTTCTTTTTTTAAGATGGTAAATCTGTATTTTTAGCCTCATTACTCCAGTCTTTAGTGTCACATAATCCTTCAGAAATCATTCTAATATGCACAGTATTAAAGTTTTTACTGTATTTGGATCAAATTTGGAACAGTTTTTTTTTTAATAACATGAAACTGAAATAATGCAATAAACATTCATTTAACAACATTAGATATAACATACAACCCTAATGTACAAACCTGATAAGAAAAAACAAAAAACATCAAATTTGAAATGTAACGCAGGGAATTCTGGGAATGTCAATTTACGGTTATTCACTGTAAATTATACGTTCTTTTTCACTTCTGAAAACGGTGTTCTACAGCAAAATTATATGCAATGTCCAATACAGTTTTTCACGATATACGTTTTCTTTACTCTAGCATTTTTACAGATTTTTGCTGTAAAATTCAATCATTTTTTACATTGTAGATGCACATATTTATAGCTTTGCATATTTAATATGCATGCCATAAACTTTGATAATGTATAATTTATTTCAGTGAATTGGTTCGACTGGACAAGCTTTGTTTCAAAACTTTGATTCACTGATTCAGAATCACTCAGAAAAAGTCTAGTAAAATAAATATCTATTGTAATACAGATGTGCTGCTGTGAACAACGTCAATGGGTTTGCTTTAGACAAAAGCTTGTGCAAATGCTTTGTGCACTGATTTAATGATTTATTAAAAAGAACCAGATCCAAAGAATCATTAAACAGGCTTCACTGTGCCCTTGTTTCAGTATGTGAAGCTGGTGAATTTCCAGGAGGAGGTGAGAGCTCACCGGGATCTGGATGGGTTCTTGGCCCAGGCCAGCATCCTGCTGGACGAGAGGGCGGCCTCCCTGGATGAAGTGCTGCGCAGAATGCTGGAGCATGTGGCCACGGACGGCCAGGGCAGCTGCAATGCGGAGGAGGTCATGAGCGCACTGTTCACAGACGCCGGAGGACAGGATGCCAATGGTGAGCAGCGGGCCGTCTGACCCTAGGGCCACAGGTCATCTAGTCTAGCAATCCAGAAATCCAGGGCAAACCCTCTGAGGATGAGCTTAATGGAAGACTCACTGGGAATGTGTTTTACTGTATTCTCTCTCTCTCCGTATTGAAGTTCACCTGTTGACCGAAACCATTCAGGGGGTGACAGCGACGGCCACTGGAGTTCGCTACCAGCAGTCCTGGCTCTGTGTGCTGTATGTAGACCTTAAACATCAATAAATAAGCACTTAGAATGCATTTTATTTTATTTAGCTATTTATGAAGCATAACTGTATGTGGTCCACCAGTATGTATTTTTTTCAGTAAAGCTCTTTCTGACCCAGGACTGACCCAAGCCTACTGTATAATATATATGCATATAGTGCAATGTTAAAATATTTACATACTTTTATGTATCTTTATAGTGCTACCATTAAAATAATCATTGTACTTTGCACTTCTATGGTAAATTTACATCATGCAATATTTTAACTGGCAGCCAAAAGATTGGAAAAATTAAGATTTTTTAAGATGTTTTTGAAAGAATTCTCTTCTGCTCACAGAGTCTGCATTTATTAGACAAAGAATACACTAAAAATGGTAATATTGTTAAATATTGATACAGTTTATATAACCGTTTTCTGTTTGAGTATAATTTAAAATGTAATTTATTCCCATTATGGCAAAAGCAAATTTTTGTGAAATACTGTGACATATTGCCTCAGTTTCAAATAACTTTATTCTGTTTGATATATTTTAAAATGTAATTTATTCCTCTAATGGCAAATGTGACTTTTCAGCATCATTACTCCAGTCAAGAAACATTTTTTATCAATGTTAATAACAGTTTTTGTTACTTAATATTTTTATGGAAGCCATGATGCATTACCATTCAAAAGTTTAGGTTAAGTGCAATTAAAAATAAGAAAAGGAAGTGAAATTAATACTTTTATTCATTAAGGAAGCATTAAATTGATCAAATGTGACAGTAAAAACATTTATAATCTATTTCAATTACATTTCTATTCATCAAAGTATCCTAAGCAAACACATTACGCAGCAAAAACTGTTTTCAACATTAATAATAAGCAGAAATGTTTTTTAAGCAGCAAATCAGCATATTCGAATGATTTCTGAAGAATCGTGTGACACTGAAGACTGGAGTAACGATGCTGAAAATTCAGCTTTGATCACAGAAATAAATTAAATTTTAAATTATATTCAAATAGAAAACAGTTATTTTAAATTGTAATAATATTTCACAATTTTACTGTATGATACAAAAATGCAGCCTTGGTGGGGCTTTGTTTAAAAAACATTTAAAATCTTAATTATTCCAATTATTTATTTATGTATTTTGTATTGCAGTTTGTATTATAATTATTTTAACTATTATTTATTTTACTTTGAACACAAAAATGCATGCCTAATGGCAATCAAGCAGGCACGTTTATTGGCTGATGCAGATAAACAAATTATCAAAATATAAAATATTATCATCCTTGACTATTTAATCACTTATTTTTAAAAATGTCCCTGCAAAACATTAAATATATATGGCTGATGAAACGTATGCCCTTCTGTATTCAGCTGCAATGTGAAGAGTCTTCAGAGACGCTGTGTTTGTATTTCACGTTTGGAGCGGCCACAGAATTGGGGCGTGAACTGCTGCGAGGTCCGCTATGTCATCCTCATCCTGGCACCGCCTCGAACAGTACGTCGCTCCTTTCACCCTCCAGTCATCACCCAGAGTGACAAAAACACACATATGGATGATCACTGCTGTCTGTTAATTAGCAATTGTTTCAAATCGTGTCAGTTTTTACACTTTTTTTAATCAGTAATTTTCTTTTAGCATCTCTGAATCTATTTAAATCTCTGTAATTTTTCTCTTCCTTACCCTGCAGAAAAGCACAAAGACCGCCATAGAGCTCGGCCGCACGTTTGCCACCTTGTTCTCAGACATCTCGTTTAGACAGAAACTCCTGGAAACAAAAACCCAGGAGGACTTCAAGCAGGAGCTGGTGATTCAAAGGCAGCGGCTCTCCAATGCCATCCAGAAGCCCTCGGTGGAGGAAGAGACCGACCCGCACAGCAACAAACCACTCAAGGTCTGGAGCCGAGAGAGGCTCGGGGCATGTAAATGACTTGGCCAACCAATTATCTGCTCAGTCTGCCTGTTAACTTAATGTTCGGTTTTCTCTGTGGGCCGTGAAGTGCACTCTTTACACGTACACGCCGCCCTCACATTCTGAACTAGTGGTGCAACCAATCACTAAACTCACAGTTTGGATCATATTACGAGTTGTGAGTCATGGATTGGATCAGCAAAAAAAAAAAGCTTTTCATTTATTACTTAAAGAACGCCTTAAGTACTTTGATACCACTGCAAAAACTCCTAGACTAACTAATGAAGTTCAAACAACAAAGACAAGTCAAAAGGCAAAACTAAAATAAGAGCTAATACACAAATTACAAGCATACATTAAAGTGTAAAATAAGACTGTAGTGTTCAGTGTATAAAGTAAATAGAGATTAATATTTGTTAAAGCTGTTTTGTTATTTTAGGGGGTATTTATAGGCTGCTGTCCCTTTAAGACCAAAGGCACACCTAGACACTCATAAGTTTTCTTTCTAAACTGACTGTGCTTACAGACATTTAATTGTTTGATCAAAATTATTGCTAGGGATAATTTAGCGGTCAGTGGATATTGGTAGGGACATGTCATAGCGTCTACTAAATTATACACCCTTAAAAATAATAATAACAAGCAATGTCTGACTTTGGAAACTATAGTTCTCTACTGAAATATGAAGTGGTCAAACAATGAGTTTACCCAGGTTAATGAGTTTACCCAAATTTCACTAAAAGCTTATGGACATAATTATAATATAGGTCAGACACTGAAATGAGTTGCTGTTTTTGTCACTCTTCTGAGGAAGCTATCATTCACTTGTTTGACAGTGTAGACATTTTGGTATTTTTTTTTTAACTGTTCATCTAATTTCATTTTGTTTAACCATGGTATTGGCGCTCTATATCATTGGACTTTTTGGGACTTTTAGGGGCGCGGATCGCGAATCATTCAATTCGCGAAATGATTCGTGAACCCGCTCCGAAGTTCCGATCTGAATCAAAAGATTCACGAACCTGCTCGAAGTTCCGATCTACATTAAATGATTCGCGAACCCGCACTGAAGTCCCAATCTGAATGAAATGATTCACGAACCAGTACCGAAATCCCGATCTGAATCAAATGATTCGCGATTCGTAGTCCTGATCGGAATAATGATTCGCAAGCCATATTTTAAGATCGGAACTTCGGAAATTTAATTTGCAAAATGATTCGGTGAACCCGCTCTGAATCAAAAGATTTGCGATACGGGTCCAAACAAAGTCCAAGTCTGAATCAAATGATTCGCTCTACGCGAAGCTCCAGTAGAAATCAAATGATTCGTGAACCCGCACCAAATTCCCGATTTGAATCAAATGATTCGCCTTTCGTAGTCTTGATCAGCATAGTGATTCGCAAACCATCTTTTCAGATCTGAACTTTGGAGCGCGGATCGTGAATCATTTAATTCGCGAAATGATTCGATGAACCCGCTCTGAAACAAAAGTTTCGCGATACGCGCCCCAAATAAAGTACCGATCTAAATCAAATGATTCGCTATACGCGAACCCTGCGTCCCAATGTGCATACTATCAAACTACTATCGAATCCAACCGGCAACGAAGTTCCGATCTGAATCAAAAGATTCACGATTCGCGCCTCTTAGTCCTGATCGGAATAATGATTCGCAAACCATCCTTTCAGATAGGAACTTTAGAGCGCGGATCGCGAATCATTAATTCGCGAAATGATTCGGGGAACCCGCTCTGAATCAAAAGATTCGCGGTACGCGCCCCAAACAAAGTCCCTATCTGAATCAAATGATTCACAATACGCGCCCCCGATCTGAATCAAATGATTCGTGATACGCGCTTCCGCGCTTCGCGATCCGATTGGACAAATAAAATATCAGTTTTCCTATTCAAAACATAACATTCAACACAAACCTATGAACAAATTCAGGTAAGGTAATCGGCTTACTGCTAACTTAGTGAAAACACTCCATTAATGGATTATGGTCGAGTTTGTAGCTTAATTCGCTATATTTAAATAGTTTGACCACTTCAGTTTAATTCGTGACAGTTCAGGAGGAAATCATTTGAAAACATCCAATCATCTCACACCATTTAATTAAATGTTCAGGTCAGGTTCATGTTCCGTTCATGAAAATTCAGCTTTAATCACAGGAATAAGTTACATTTTACATTATATTCACAAAGAAACAGGTGTTTTAAATTCTAATAATATCTCACATTGTTACTGTTCTTATTGTATATTTGATCAAATAAATGCAGGCTTGAAGTGGATAAGAAATAATAAAAATAAATACATAAATAAATAAATGTGTTTCTCCACTTGACGTAGATGACCAATGAAACTGTAACTACTGAATGATATATTTACCTCAACCTCCTGAAGCTGATGATCTGCATTTTTGTAAATGTTAAGCACCTCTTTTCACTAATTGTTGGTTGGTTGTATAAAAAAATGACTCAGTTTTCACATTTCACAGCCTACCCCACTGTAGAAAGTGCATGGTGTATTAGTGCTGTCACTAGAATTATTCTCACATAATGTAATTATTTAAGAGATTCAACAACAGATATTCAATTTTATTCCTTTTCCTACTGCATAATAAGACAGTATATTTCAAGCACAATGGTTTTGATGTGGCACCACAAATAAATTAAAATGTTTCTATCTCTTTTTGTTAAGGTTTACTTGTTTATCCATCTAAATATTTACAAGCTCTGTTAGGCTGTGTGTTCATGCATTTGAAAGAATAGAAAAAAACAATATCATCAGCATATTTTCTCACCACTAAATCTCCTTTTTGCACCCAGGTAAAGGATTTCCTCAGAGCAGGTCGTGGCATTTATGAAGACCTGTGCCGCAGACTTCCATTGTACCTGTCGGACTTCACAGATGGCGAGTCTCTGTTTACCTCAAGGCTCTGGTTGACTTCACTTTTGCTAAAAATAACAGAAATCTCTCTGTTGCTCAGGCTGAGGTGTTTGTCGCTGTATGGTTTCTCTCTCCAGGTATTCTGGGCACCAACAGATCTTTGCTGAAGTACACCACCACAGCCATCTTCCTCTACATCGCCATCCTGTTGCCAGCCATCGCGTTCGGCTCTCTGAATGACGAGAGCACGCGAGGAGAGATAGGTCTGTGATCAGAAGTATAAATGCCATTTTGGGTTCCTTAATTTGACTACTTTATTTCACTTTGTTTTTGCAGATGTACAGAAGACTATAATTGGTCAGAGCATTGGAGGAGTGATTTACTCTCTTTTTGCTGGCTCTCCGCTGGTCATTCCTCTCACCACTGCACCTCTAGCCATCTTCATCAGCGGTGCTGTATCTCTCTTACAACGAACGTTGAGCTGACCGTCTCGCTCAGAGGCCTTTACAGTTGTTTTCTCTCTTTTTTTGTGTGTGCTGCAGTGATCAGAGGCATCTGCGATGACTATGACCTCGATTTTCCTGCTTTTTACGCCTGCATTGGCCTCTGGAACAGTTTGTTCCTCATACTGGGAGGAATCTTCAATGTCAGCCTGTTTATGAAGCTCTTTAAACGGTCAGTGGAGTTGCACCGTGTGTTTATCTACCAGGAATGTGATTTCTGTATTTTCTGACCTGAGAAGTATGACCCACGTGAATTACATAAATAGAAAAAAAAATAGTTTGGTGGTAGGAGGTAAGCCACTGTTATAGACTGAAATCACAAAATGACCTTTAACAGATACTAAGCAAACTGCAGTATGGTGCGTGAAATGGTATATTGCATTTAGCAAATCACAAAGGCTGCAATTTAATTATATGAGTGTATAGTCTGACACGCTGCATGCATCACAGTGAAGTGAAGAACTTACTACACATTAAAACAAGATATGACAGATGATATCTTTCCAAATTTGTAATGAGATTCTCCTAGTGAAAAATAAATATACTAAATGTATTTAAAATACATTTATTTCATGCTATGTATACTACAAATACATATTATGTACCATGCAGTTGTCATTTTAGTGTACTAAACTGGCATATTTAAAGTCTGCTAAATTGGAACAACTAATTTAGTACTTTAATAGCCTGGAAGTAGTGCTGAATTCCAACTAAAGAAATACTTAAGTATATTTAATTGTGCTAAAGTGGAACTATTGCAAGTGGTAAACTTTAAATACCTTGTATTTAAAGACTGATATTACTTAAAGATCATACAGTCCGCATCAATAGTGATATTAAAACATTTTAGGCTTAATAGTAAGAAATGCGCATTGCGCACAAGTAGTACACCAATAGAGTTTAATTAAAATGTTTATATCAGTAAGTCTTGAGTGATATGTCAGTAAATATGTTAATAGATTTGAACTATACTTAGTATAAAATAAATGCATTTTAAATCTATTACCTTTTTACTAGGGTCAGTTAATAATCTGTTGTCAAAACAGCTAAATGTCCCTGTTTGTACACACAAATAAAAGCTCTATGGTTTAACATTAGAAATCAAAGAAATTAAGCCATAAATATTAATTTTACTGCTGTGTAAAACAAAATTATTATTATTATTATTATTATAAATATTTTTTATAATCACGTTACTGCAAATTTATAATGTAATGAAATAAAATACTATTTGGAATTATTATTTTTACTTAATACTCGTTTATTTATTTCATTGTACAGTATTGTTGTAATTTAATATTTCTTTAATTGATCTGTTTTAATAATTATAATAAGAATTATTATTGTCATATTGAATACTAATTTAATTTATAGTATAAAACTGTTGTTCCAATAGTAATATTTCTTTATCGATTTGTTAAATTTTTTATAATTTAATAAATTAAAATAATATTTTTTAAATTGTTATTATTATTATTATTATTATTATTAATAATATTATTGTTTTTATTTTTTAAATCCTGATTTATTTTACAGTACAGTATTTTTGTAATTGTAATATTTTTATTGGTCTTTTACATTTTAACAACTTTAAAATAATAGTAGTAGTAGTAGTAGTAATTATTATTATTATTATTATTACTATTTAGTAATAATAAACAGGTTCCATAAAAACAACACAATGTGGCCTGCTGAAGTGCTATAAAATGTATATGACAAAAATAAAATAAAATAATATTCACCTTTTGTCCTTAACTGATCACATGTCTAGTGTACATAGAAAAGGCATCACTGTTATATTTACCATATTACATCCAGCCCAAAACTTGTTTTGCACCATTTACATTATAGACATGATAAAAATGCATGTAAATAGTTGAGATGTAAGCTATTACTTTTCTAAGCAATCAGATTCATTTTGGCCAGGTGGATGGACAAAGTCCCACAGTCATAGAGGGACAGAAAGTGTTAAGATCTTAAGATCAGAATATTATAAAGGCTTGAGGATTTTTTTTTTTGGTTTGGTCAGTATGCAAGCGGCTAGTAACCACCCATAACTGTAATAACCACCCTAGCTCAACACTCACTTAAAACACCTAAACAACATACTGACACCCACCCACACATCCTAGTATTGTGGTGGAGAGTTTTACACAAACAAGCACCTCACTCATACTCTTGAGAAAATGTAACAGTCTGGTTGTCTTCCACTGATGTATGAAATCTCCTCAGGCAGACGCCACATTCTGATATAACTCAGACTCCTCAGCTATGGCCTCTCTCTGTAGCATAAACATCCATCATAAATCTGTGCCGTCCTGTCGCGCTTACGGTAATCTCTGTTCACGCCGTGCCTTGATTCTGCTGTTATGTCTTGCTTTGTGCTCTGTTGCTTTGATAAAAGGGAAGATGAGTTGTTCACTGTGTGCTCTGTGTCCTCTCAGTTCCACAGAAGAAGTGATAGCTTTGTTCATCTCCATTGCCTTTGTGGGCGACGCTTTGAAAGGCACCGTAAAGAGTAAGTTCAGAGCTCTGATATGTAAAAGGACCACAGGCGTTACTGAAACTAATATCCAAACTAGAGCAGGCTTGCAATACCTCAGAAATAAATCATTAATGATGATTTAACCAAAGGGAAGTGGGCGAGAAAGATATGGAGAGAGAATGAAAATGTCTTTGTATTTTGATGTAAGAATATTGTTGACAATATTTTTCTTTGGTGCTGTGTAAAGGGACATTGTTCCAAATCAACACACATACTTCTGTGTAACACAAAAGACGATATTTTAAAGAATGTGTTTTTATTTCACGAGGGTGAAAAAATGTAATTTTTGGGTGCATTATTCTGAGATAGGAAAAATGTGTACTAACTCTATCATTTACTCAGTTCTGTTTAACCATGGTATCTCTTTTTTTCTCTCAGTATTTCATAAATATTATCATGGCCTTACACTAGTCAACGGGAGCACAGAGGAACTGCGTCGTCTGGGAGTAATACTTCACCAAACAGTGAACGGAACAGAGAACGGCAGCATCTCACTGCCTGCAACGATGGTTCTGTGCACCAGGGAGCGCCCCATTCTCTGCCTGCTTCTGATGCTGGGAACTCTATGGCTGGGCTATGCCCTCTTCCTCATCAAGAGAAGGTCATTATGGTTAACTGTAATCGCCATTAGTTGCTAATGCTTGGTCGTCTGATCTAACATACTTCATTTAAACTAAATTGCTTTCAAGTAATACAGAGTGCATTGGCTTCACACAGAGAGAGAGAGAGAGAAAAAAATGCTTAATAATGGTCATATTACTATGGAAGCCTGTTCCTGCCATATATATTGTGACTTTGCATCTCTAAATTCTGAGTTTTTGAAGTCAGATATGAAGTCAGAATTTTGAG
Organism: Labeo catla; assembly: GCA_012976165.1. Classification (NCBI taxonomy): domain Eukaryota; kingdom Metazoa; phylum Chordata; class Actinopteri; order Cypriniformes; family Cyprinidae; genus Labeo; species Labeo catla. The sequence continues at coordinate 595,129 of VONZ01000128.1, forward strand.
ATACAATTTTGAGAAAGTCAGAATTGCAGGATATAAAACTGACTTATGAGACGATGTCACGCAATTGTGAGATTATGATATATAAAAATAGTTTTTTTTCGCAGAATTGTATTTTATAACTCGCAACTGCTAGTTTATATCTCATAATTCTGAGAAAAGATGTCAGAACTGCAAGACGGAAAGTCTGAACTGAGAGACAGAAACTTGCAATTGCAAGAAAAAAAGAATTGCGAGATATAAACTCACAACTGCAATATAACATAAGTCATAATTGCAAGTTTATATCTATGTCTGCTATTGCAAATTTATATGCCAATTTTGACTTTATAACTTGAAGTTTCAAGTTTAAATCATTCAATTCTGAGAAAAGAAGTCTAGGGCTGTCGTAAAGGCTGAAAAACTTTAAATATTATCAAAATTCAAATTATATTTGAATTTAAAATGCATAATTTCAGTTGGCGTAAAAAAAAAAAGGGCACAGGAATGTTTTTTCAAAGTTGAACTTGCATTATTTTACATGGCTTTCTAAACATGCGTCTCTCTTGTGCGAGACACAAGTGCAACGGTGATTTCCTTCTAGAAAATGAGCGAAATAATGCGTTCTGTGTGAACAGCTTAGTTTCAGTTTTGATGTAAACAAGATGTTATCCGCATTGATGTGAATTGATGTGATGATTTGAATTTGAATGTGGGTTTTTATTTTAAATTCGACAAACATTTGAAATTGGAATTTTTTTTGACAGTGCTAAAGAACTCAGAACTAAAAGATAAAAAGTCAGAAACTCGCAATTGCGAAAAAAAAAGGCAGAATTGCAAGTTTTTATTCTGACTTTGAATTGTGAGTTTATATTTAGGGCCCTATGAAATCTATTATATTTTTTTCCCCCAAATTCGGTTTTATTTTTTTCTAAATTCCGCTTTTTCTGTTTTAGTTTTTTTTTTTAATTTAATTTAATTTTTTTTTAACATTTTTAATGTTTAAATTAAATTTTATTAATCAAAAAGCATGTCTAATTAATTAAAATCATAAAACTTTAACAGAGTTTAACATAAATAGTCGGCGCCGATAGCCTTGAGGGCAGCGCGCCGACATACAGGGCCTTTGCGCTAGGGGCGTCCCGTGTTCGAATTCCGACTCGAGGATCTTTCCCGATCCCGCCCCCCTTCTCTCTCCCACTTCGCTTCCTGTCATATCTGATCTGTCCTATTGAATAAAGGCAAAAATTCCAAAAATACAAAAAAATTACATGTATAGGGCACATGTATTGTTTTATGTTTGCACGTTTTATTGTTAACCAAATTTTGTGTTTTAGCATATAATTATTTGAATGCATAAAAACAAGTTTAATTTATTCTATTATACAGTACCCTTGTGAAAGGTTTTTTTTTTTCTCAGAAATTCTGTGCTCTGTATTTGCGTTGTTCTGGTTATAAAATGAAGGCATAAAGCAGTAATTTAATTTATCTTTTAATTAATGAAAATTAAACAAATGGGATTAACTATTACAGTTGAAACATTGAAAAAACAGGATTATTCCTTAAAAATAAGGTTTTAATAATTTTAGTAGTAGAAGTAGTAGTAGTATGTACATCCTGCTGAACAATAGTAACATATTCATGTTAAACCAGACTTTTATTCTCACGAGTTATTTTGACATTTCTGTGTGTATATGATTTGATGAAAGTTTCACTTAAATGAAACCGTAAAATGCTCACGATGTGACTTTCAGAGCAGTTCTGGAGGTGTTGTTCATGTATTTAAGTCCTCATTTAGTGAGGCGGCAGACGCTAATATCATTGCAAATGTCACGCGCACTTCAGTATGAGTAGTAAACAAAACATTGCGTCTGCACCACTCATAAACACAGAGACACACAGAATTCATATTTACATAGTCGTTTTGTGGCTTAATATTTACAAATATTAGTCCATGTCGCACTTTGATTTAAGTGTAATGACCTACTTTTGATTAATTCATCCAAACTTTCTCAAATTCCGTGACATTCCACGTTGAACTGTAAATTCAGTTTTTATGACTGGATTCCACGTTTCCGTCTGTTTTCCACATCTCGGAAATCATAGGGCCCTATATATGTTGCAGTTCTTTTTTTCACAATTGTGAAATTTTTCTTTCATTTGAGAATATATATCTTGCAAATTTGACTTTAAAACACGCAGTTGTGACTTTATATCCTGCAATTCTGATTCATAATTTGCAAATGTGTTTTTATGTAACAAGTCTGAGAAAAAAAATGAATTGCTAACTTATATCATGCAATGAAAAGGAGAGAAACTTCTTATTGTGAGGAAAAAAGTCAAAAATGTGAGATTAAAAAGTCACAATTAACTTTCTTTTTAAATTCAGTGGCAGAAGCGGGGTTCTGTAGCCTATGTCATTCAAGGTTTACATTTTCTAATTGCTTCTTTGTTCCCAGCCCATTCCTGCATGCTAAAGTCAGGGAGGTGGTGTCAGACTGTGCATTGCCAATCTCTGTGGTCATCTTCTCCTTTGTGGGCTCCTACCTGTTCATCGACATTCAGCGTGAGTCCTCGTGTCAAAAAAATCTCCTGTTACGATCATGCAGTATTTTTTGCTTACATCATAATGATCACAAATAGATTAATTTAATCCTTTAATAATGGTAAATGTACTAATTAGGCAACCCATCAGAACTTCAGTATTCAACCAAACATGACATGTTCTCATTATTTTCCTGCCATAATGTCATTCCAAACCTGCATTCACAAAAGGAAATGATTAGCTGGATATTTAATGGAAATTATGGCTGTCAAGTTTGAAAAATGACAATAAGAGCAACATAAAAGAAGTCCATATTCACCATGTGCTATTTTCCAAGTCTTTTAAAGACAGTGTGTGATGAATAGGTTTTTTTTAAATTTAAATCATTTTTTGATAATCATCCCCTAAATTGTAGTCTCTTTCACACATTTAAACAAAGTCCCTTTCAAGGAAAGTCAGTTCTCAGTATTTGCAATGCCTCCAGGCAGCCTTTTCAGGCATGAAAGACAAACTCTTTGAAAGGGGAAATGGCGATATCTAGGGTTGCAAAGGGGTGGAAAATTTACGGAAACTTTCCAAAATTTTTGGAAGCTTTTGGAAAGTTTTCTGAAATTTACTGATATTTCAAAACCTGCTTACCATACTAACACAGTCTCAAGGTGAATTGGTGGCTAATTTATATGAATTTGTACAATCTTACATTTTCATATGATCTGCTTGTTTTTTTTCCGAAAAATCTTACATTTTCATACGATTCACATTAAATATTTTTTATAGATGTTATATCCAGTACTGGATAGATTACTTACAAATTGTAGTTGGTTACTGATTCCAAATTACATGACAAAAGTAGTGTAGTTAGTAATGTAATCCATACACTGCACATTTTAGGTAATATAATCAGACTACTTTTCGATTACTTTTCGATTATTTTTGGCCTAACTTATCACATTGATTTAAATAGATAATCTTGTGCCATCTTGTGATATAAAAATACAAAGAAAATATATTCCATTCATTCTTATCGACAACATGAAGTGCATTAAACATTGCATCAAGGTTTCTTAAACTGGGGTTCATGAAGGAACATGGGGTTTGTAAGTTTATTGACAATCTAATAATTAATTAAATAATTAAAGTGTAAAATTAAAATAAATTATTTTGATTAATATTATTTAAAATTAAACACTTACTACAAAAGATGATTCCTTTTTTGTTTACCTGCTTGTCATGTGACAATTAACCAATGTCAGAGAACCATGACAAATGCAAATGTGTGACTTGATTATTCACTTATTACCTTAAAATCTCATGGTGACTTTAAATAAACATATTAGGTGAGAGAGGATCTTACGACAAAAAAATATTTGGGAATTCCTGCATTACATGTAAATAAGAAATAACATGCATCTGTGCATTTTAGTGTATTTAAAAGACAAAGCTTAAAGACCTGTGTGAATAACATGTAATCATGTAATCAATAAAAAAGTAAATATAGTTGGATTGCGAGTATTTTGAAATGTAATATAATCTAATTACAACTACTTCATTTTTGGAATCTTATTAAGGAATCCAGATTATATGTAATCAGTTACTCAGTACTGGTTATATCTCATTTCTTACTCTCAAACAGGTAAAAACTATTAAATAATTGAGAAAGCGTGAGTCTCAGGTTTCTTTTGGAAGTGTCTTGCAAGTAGTCGCAGTAAAACGATGACTTTACCAATTAGCGTTTCCCTTTTTTTTAATCAAAACTTAGTCGAAACTTCCATTACTAGCCACCATATTGCATGTTTCATTTTCTCCTGTTCCCAGCAGTACAAGTGAAATGTTGGTCAAGTCTAATCACCTTTCTTTATATAGCACTTTACAATACAGCAGCTTTTAAACAGTATTGTAAGAGGACACAATAAGTAAGCACTCAATCTTCCAGTTAAAGTCAGTTCATCATTGTGAAATGTTGATATTATACAGTCTTTGATTCAAACCTGACACTTCAAGACATGTCACAGCAGAACTTCATAATCAATTGCCATTGACGTCAAAACTTTCTCAATCCATTTTGAGGTGACCGGTTTGAATGTGGTTTGAAAGCTTTGGCAAAAGAGTGAGTAAATATTTGCAGAACTGTCGTTTGTTTGGTGAAGTACACATTTAATTCTTCCAATATGTTGATCCACAGTTCCAGTATTCAACTACCAGAATGAAGACTTATTCAAAGTAGCAGCTTTTGACCGGCTGACAGGGATGAACGTATTAAGTGCATGCGGTCTTGGATTTCTCCTTGCCTTGCTCATCTTCATTGACCAGAATATTGTGGTGTCCCTCACCAATGCCCCAGAGAACAGGTATTCATCCATAAATTCAAAAACTATTTCTGTTAGTTGTGCCATCCTTGAATTTATTCCATGGTCTCTCAGGTATACAGTAAAACTGTTTAATGCACAGGTAGTTCCAAGTCAGTTTAAGCACATTCTATATTAATTTTTTTGTAATTGTATTAATAAAAAAAACCTAGATACTAGATCGTTACATTTTATTTCTCAGCAATGAGGTGTTTTGAAGTAATTGTTTGTAGAGAAAGATGCGCAAAAATAATGCTATAATTCATTCAAACAAATATGATTTTACGGCATTATTTCATCTCTGTGTCTGATTTGAAGCTTTAGAGTTTACGTGCTGTAACTGACGGAAATAACAGTCATTTTTCCCATTCGGTCAAATATTGCACTGCAAAGAGCAATACTAGTTTTAATTTGTCTATAACTTGGCAAATGACCATGGAATTAGCGGGATAATCAGCAACTTGCCGTGCATTTTTTTTTCAATGCACTGGGTGCATTGTTTTTTTTTTTTTGCCTCAGCGCTATGCATTTTTAAATCCTTTAATGCATGGCAAACCATTAATTATCCCTTATTTCAACTTAAAATGTTTGTTTTCATCCCATTGTGCCATGCCTTCTCTATTTGCTAGCAGTGCTGGGTAGCAGCTGTTAACATGGAATGTGGATTACATAATCAGATTCCAAAAATTAATTTCTACTGATTACATGATTACATATTACAATCGCATTATGTTACAAACAAATTAAAATGCACAAATTCACATTATTTCTTATTTGCATGTAATACAGGGATTCCCCTATATTTATTTATTTATTTATTTATTTGTCAGATGAACCTCTTTCACAGTATATATTTACTTAAAGTACCTCCTGAGATTTTGAAGTAGCAAGTTAATGATTAATTAACACATTTGCAAATTCACGGTTCTCTGACATTAACTAATGGTAGGGCTGTCAAACAATTGCAATTAATCGCATACAAAATAAAAGTTTGAGTTTGCCAAATATATGTCTGTGTACTGTGTGTAATTATTATGTATATATAAATACAAACACATTTATGTATATATTTAAGAAATATTCGCAAGTGTATTTATATTTTCTATATAAATATTAAAATATTTTTTACATAACATATTTATCTTAAATATATACATGAATTTGTATTTATATATACATGATAATTACACACAGTACACACACATATATTAGGCAAACTCACTTTATTTTGTATGCGATTAATTGCGATTAATCGTTTGACAGCCCTACGGTCACACAACCTGCATGATAAAATTATTTATTTTAATTTTTCAATTTATAAGTTCATTTATTAAAAAACTGCAGCTCCTTCACAAACCCTGGTTTGGGAAACCTTGTTGTGATGTAGTGTTTAAAGCACTTTATGATGTTAAAACAACATCATAAATGGAATATATTTTCTGTTTCTTTAGATTTTTACAATCAGTGGTACAAGAATATCCTTTTTAAATCAGTGTGATAAACAGGTGATCTACAAAAGTAATCTAAAAGTAATCAAAAAGTAGTGTGATTACATTACGTTACTGACTACAATTGTTGCCATGTAATTTGGAATCAGTAACAGACTACAATTTGTAAGAAATCTACTCTGCACTGTTTGCTAGAATTCCATTGGTTTACTTTTTTCAGAGATCAATGAGCCATCATTCACAGTGTCAGTTGAGCGCTGACAGTCGTGGGGCGCCGAGAGATGCCGTATGATCTCTTTTGGTGTGCGTGTGTGTTTCAGACTGCTAAAGGGAACGGCGTACCACTGGGACCTGATGCTCTCTGGATTTATCAACATCCTGATGTCGGTGCTGGGGTTACCATGGATGCATGCGGCTTTCCCACACTCCACTCTGCATGTGCGTCAGCTGGCGCGGGTGGAACAGCGAGTGGAGGGGGGCCACCTCTATGAAACGTGATAGCAAGCACCTACACACACACACACACACTTAGAGAACATGATACTCACAGATGATGTTTAAATATGAGTCTGCGAGTAACTCATCAACTGTGATTAACGAGACTTGTAAAACATGTCCTCATGTGTACCTTCAGGATAGTCCGTGTGAAGGAGACACGACTTACTTCACTAGCTGCGAACATCCTGATTGGTTTGTCCGTGTTTTTGCTGCCGGTGCCTCTGCAGTGGATACCGAAACCAGTTCTCTACGGCCTCTTCCTGTACATCGCTCTCACGTCTATTGATGGAAACCAGATGTGTGACCGAATGGCCCTTCTGCTTAAAGAACAAGTAAGAACCTTGAGAGCCAGTAATAATCATTTAGTGGAGTATCTTGTTCACTACTGTTCAAAGGATTTTTTAAAGTAGTTTTTATTCTGCAAGGATGCATTGAATCGAAGACATTTATAATATTAAAAAAAGATTAAATGCTGTTCTTTTAAACTTTCTATTCATCTGTGAATCCTAAAAAAAAATAAAATGCATCATGGTTTTTCACAAAAATATGACGCAGCACTTTTTTCAACATTGATATTTCTTGAGCAGCAAATCAGTGTATTAGAATGATTTCTGAAGGATCATGTGACACTGAAAACTGGAGTATTGATGCTGAATATTCAGCTTTACGTCACAGAAATAATTTACATTTTACAATATTCATACAGGAAACAGTAATTTTAAATAGTAATAATATTTCACAATATTACTGTATTTGTATTCAAATAAATGCATCTGTGGTGAACATAAAAGACTTTTTTCAAAAAAGTTTAAAAATCTTACCGACCCCAAACTTTTGAAACTTTTAAACAACACTGGGACTTTTCTTTCTCAAAACCAATTTTTGATATAAGTATGAAACCAAATGGCCCTTCTGCTTAGAAGAAGAACAAATAGGAGCCTTGAAAGCCAGTAGTAATCATTTAGTGGAGGATCTGGTTCAGAAATACACTACTGTTGATATAATTTTTTAATACAATTTTCTTTAATTTATAATGTTCAAAAATATTTATGTTTCAAGTAAATGCTGTTTTTTTAACTTTCTATTTATCTGTGAATCCTGAAAAATAAAATGCATCACGGCTGTTCACAAAGATATGACATTTCTGATAATAGTCAGAAATGTTTATTTAGCAGCAAATCAGCATATTAGAATGATTTCTGAAGGACTGTGTGACGCTGAACACTGGAGTAATGATGCTGAAAATTCAGTTTTACATCACAGGAATAAATTACATTTTCCAATATAATTAATCACATAGAAAACAGTCGTTTTAAATTGTAATATTTCACAATATTACAGTATTTGTGATCAAATAAATGCATCAGTGGTGAACATAAGAGACTTCTGTCAAAACCATTACAAAATCTTACCGACCCCAAGGTTTTGAACAGTAGTGTAGCTACAAAAAAGAATTATTTAGCAGAATACAAATTTAAAGAAAAAAAACATTATATGGGAAAAATGCTTCTTTCTCCATTGATGGCCATTCAATTTAGTCATAAACTTCACTGTAAAATTTTTTTTATGGTTTTAACTTAAATTTACATTTAAATGCCGTAATTTCATTAACTAATATTATGTTGCATTATAATGCATTAACCTATTGAAGTACTGATATCTGTTTTGTACCTTTGTAAAACACTGATAACCACCAAAAGCAGGTGGTGATTAGATCACATGATGAACCAAAGCCCATCACAAGCAGCTTTAAATAATAACATCTATAAAACGTGCACAGTGTCATTCACACAAACACTAAACACCATCATGATAACACACATGAAACTGAAATAATGCAATAAACATTAATTTAACAACATTACAACCCTAATGTACAAAACTGATAAACTTATTTAAACAAAAAACATCAAATTTGAAATGTAACGCAGGAAATTCTGGGAATGTCAATTTACGGTTATTTACTGTAAATTATACATTCTTTTTCCACTTTCAAAAACAGTATACTACCGTAAAATTACATGAAATGTCCAATACCGCTTTTCACCGTATATAGTAGGGAACTTACCGTTAACCATTTAACAGGTTTTTACTGTAGTTTTTTTTTTTCTTTTACCGTTAAATTCACAGTCATTTTTTTAAAAGGTAAGTGCTACTGTATACAGTTAACAAAGTCAATAAAGACACATAATACAAGCAGTTAAACAAGCACTGTAACTTAGTTTGTATAAAAGCTGTACAAGTACCTCTGGGTTTCGAACACAAGACTTGTTGACCTCAATCCAAGTCCCCAGATTACTCAATATTATTGATGATACTTCATGTATTGTGTAATTTAATAGTGCAGCCTTTAAATATATACAGCCCCAAGGAAAATCAATATATATCACTATACTGTACTGTACAGCATAGTGAGGGACCATCTGTGGTTGTGAAGAGTGTATATATCCTGATGTTTTTGAATCCCAGTCCATTCTAAAACAATGCAGATTTACAGTTTTAAGGTCAATGTGAAAGCATTACCAACAGATTTAAAGTAACGTGACATATTTCTGAGGGAAATTAGGTAAATCTGTTTTTTTTTTTTTGTCCTAACAAGACACAAGAGTCAAACACAGGTCAGTGAAATAGCTCCGGCCCAAAATTTGACTCTTCGTAACTGTATGTTTAAGATCAAATATCTTCCATGTCGCACTGTGCATCGGTTTTGTGTTCAATACAAAACAGGTTTTAGGAAAGCAAATATGATTATATTAGATTTCTATGTGGAGTAATATGAAATAATACAAATCTGTCACTAATCATTCTTACACTAATCTGAATCTCTGTTCCCAAGACGTCGTATCCACCCACTCACTACATCCGCAGAGTGCCGCAGAGGAAGGTGCACTATTTCACAGGCCTGCAGATTGTTCAGCTGATCATCCTGTGTGCGTTTGGGATGTACCCTCTGCCCTATATGAAGATGATCTTCCCTTTACTCATGATCATGCTCATTCCAATAAGGTATGCCATAATTTATATATCAGAGCATCATGAAGCTGTCAGTGAGATGGTATCCTATAATACACAAGCTAAAAGGTACATCTTTTTTGCCTTATTTACCCCTAAATGGTGCATATTAGTACATTAAAGGTTTATATGTGACCCTGGAAAACCAGTCATAAGGGTCAGTTTTTTTCAAATTGAGATTTATGCTTTTTCTGAAAGCTGAATAAATAAGCTTTGATGTATGGTTTGTTAGGATAGGACAATATTCGGCCAAGATACAACTATTTGAAAATCTGCAATCTGAGGGTTCAAAAAAATCTAAATAATGAGAAAATTGCCTTTAAAGTTGTCCAAATTAAAGGGGAAGTCCACTTCCAGAACAACAATTTACAAATAATTTACTCATCCCCTTGTCATCCAAGATGTTCATGTCTCTCTGTGTTCGGTCGTGAAGAAATTATGGTTTTTGAGGAAAACATTTCAGGATTTTTCTCCATGTAATGGACTTCATCTGATTTTGAACTTCCAAAATGTAGTTTAAATGCGGCTTCAAAGGAATCTAAACGATCCCAGCCGAGGAAGAAGGGTCTTATCTAGTAAAACAATCAGTCATTTTTTTTTAGGAAAATATTTTTTTCATACTTTTTAAGCACAAAAGCTTGTGTAGCAGTAGCTCTGGGATGCGCGTCCACACTATTGTGTTTACCCAGTGTATGAAAAAAGCGAATGTGCAAAGACTAAGGAAGCGCAAGTCAAAAGGTGTTTACAAACAAAAACGTACAGATGATTTTGAAGTTGTAGGAGAAAATGAGATGGAGTTTTTGACCATACTCTACCTTTTTGAGCCGAAGTACACAGACGATGAACTTAGACATGATTTGTAGCGTCATGGATGCACATTTTTTCGCTAGATAGCGATCGTTACGCTAGTTAAGACCCCTTGGAAGCTGCATTTAAACTACATTTTGGAAGTTCAAAATCGGGGCACCAATCAAGTCCATTATATGGAGAAAAATCCTGAACTGTTTTCCTCAAAAACCATAATTTCTTCACGACTGAAGACAGAAAGACATGAACATCTTGAATGACAGAGGGGTTAGTAAATTATTAGTAAATTAATAGTCTACTTTGAAAATAGGTTAATTTTCCTCATTTTCTGTAATAATCAAGGAACTTTGCTGCTGTACCATGGCTGCAGCAGGAGGAATGATATTACGCAGCCCCTGAAAATAGTCTCCCTGTGCAAGCAGGTGGTCACGTTGGTTATATGAACGGAAGTTAGCCTATTTTCAGGCGCAGTGTAATATCATTGCGCCTGCACTCATGGTGCGGCAGCAAGGGTTTATGATTATTATGCCGGAATGAGAGTATAGTTCCTAGCCATATCGGCCTAGAAAATCGCAACTTTTCTTTTTCCGTCGGTCGTAGTACACGATGTAACTACAGAAGAGTCAAGTTTTAAATAGGAAAAATATCGAAACTCTTGTGTCATTTTTGAGCGAGATGCTAAGGGTCTAATCAGATTCAATGATCTATGCTAAGTTATGCTAAAAGTGCTACCAGAGATCGGCTGAATGGATTCGAAAACGATTCTGAATGGATTCTAGGGGAGTTGGAAAATGAGCCTATTTTCAAAAAAAAAGTGAAGTGTTCCTTTAAGACTGGTTTTGTGGTCCAGGGTCACATATTAGTACCTAAACTGTACATATTAGTACCTTTTGAAAGGATACCGGCACTGTGACAGTTTTGTACCTATTTTTCTGAGAGTGTGCGTTTTACAGTGTTTTTGACATTATAGCAAAGCAGCTTGTCTGCTGTTTACTGTATTTGTGTGTGTGTTACATCTGTCAAACAATGCAGATTTGGATATAATACATAATTTGGGGGATAAAGCAGTTTTCATGTAACAGATAAAGGGTTAAATGCCATAATATAATATTTTCTTTGCAGGAACTACTTGTTGCCGAAGATTATTGAAGCAAAGTATTTGGATATCATTGATTCTCAACACATGTAGATGAGCAAATGAAAAGAGACTGTTCTGAAACATTAACACTTTTAAAGTGCAAGGGGAAAGTGCATTTCCTATATATGCTCTTGTTAGAAAACATGGTTTTCTGGCTGTGATCCGTGCCTTCAATATCTGTAAGATTTCATTTTTCTACAAAGGTCCCTGCCAGTTTTTATTTATTTACTGGAATCATAAGCTCTTATTTTTCTTCCCATGATTCTCAAGTGTCTCTTTGTTCAGTCACAGCATGTATCTGGCACTGGGATATGCGGTGAACATTATTATTATTTTATTTTGCTATCTGAAACTGCACACAGAAATATTTGATCAAACAATACAGCAGATCAAACACATTTCAGAACACAACCTCAGCACATTTCATTCAAAGCTTAACGTTCTGTAACGTGTTCAGGTTTTATAAAATAATTGAACTCTCTGATGCCAGCAGTATCCACCTTCTGTAGACAGAAAAATGTAAAATCACATCCTCCTCACACCACTTTGACTCTTAACCATAATACACTGGTTATGTGTCGTCTTGTTTTTATGTTCATTATTTAAATAAAAATTCAACATGGCTGATGAAAAATAGTGATGCACCTCTGAAAAATTTACCATTATATTCTCTATTGCATTGGAGAAATGTGCACTGCTCTCAGAATACATTAATGCATCATTGTGGGGAAGGATATTGGGACCAATTATGTTCTTGTTTTGACATAAAGAATATATTTATTTAATAGATTTAATTAAATATTTCATGCACCAGAGGGTTACATTTCCTACAAGAAAGGAAAATCTTCAGACCAAAAAAAAAATTTTCAGACCAAATGATTTTGTCATGTCTTTTTTGGGAAATTAATGCCTTTATTCAGCAAGGATGTATTAAGCAGATCAAAACTGATACTAAAAACATTTATAATGTTACAAATGAGTTCTTTTTAACTTCCTATTCATCAAAGAATCCTGCTTCTTGAGCAGCAAATCAGCATTAAATTAAAATGATTTCTGAAGGATCATGTGACACTGAAGCAATCAGTTACATTTTAACATATATATGTCAATATGTGTCATTTCATATGATATCATATTCTTCTGACTGACTCAAAATTATGATTTTTAAATGAGCCCATCTGTGGAAAACGCACATAGAAGCTGATATAAACAAGACAGATCAGCAGTGCTGGTAGATGACTTCAAAAATGTTAGTCTGTTGCTGATTACACATTACATGATGGAAATTATAGTTGTATCGTAATCTATTGGATTACACATGTTAGGTCATGTATTCAGATTACGTTTATGTTACTTAAATATACTCTTTATTTAATGAATAATATGTAATCTATAAAACAGTAACTGTAATCTGATTATGAGAATTTTAAAATGTAATGTAATCTAATAACAATTAATCCAGATTACTTGTAATCAGTTACTACCCAGCTCTTCAGATTATTGATATTCATATTTGTTCTCAACAGTTTGTATGAATGTATATAAAATGCTACAAATAGTTTTATTGATTTACACAAAGCATCCCCGCCTTGGATAGCATCTTAAAAGTGCATGTAAACTTCTAGATGGCTCACTTTTTTATATCCTTTGTGTCAGTATTTATAGAGCGGATTTTAAGAATGGCACATGCCCCGAAATGATTGTGATTCATCCGAAAGTTGTGTATCCTAGCAACATGTGAATAAAAGCCCACCAGTGGTGAGCATGAGCTCAGAGGAGTCAAGAGGGCCCGTGTACTGCAGACTGATGAGGAGCTGTTTACATGTAATCAAAGGCAGGTCTCTTAAGACACAAGCCTCTAGCAGCTCTGCAGAGATGCAATCACCTGTGTGAGCCTGACTAAATAAAGGATTAAAGAAATTTCCATGCGGTTTGTACTGAAGTCAAGGGATGAATAACTAGGAGGTGTATAGATGATATTGTTCTTGCAGTTTGGTGCTTTGAGAAAAAAAAACCTCTTTATTTACTCACCTTCAAGTCATTCCATAGTACTTAACTTCTGTCAGATGCAAGATGAGGTTGTCACACACAGTTGCATATTTCAAACTTGTAAACAAACTCTGATGTTGGTTTGACAAAGGCCTTGTTTGAAAGTTTGGAATAACTTTGAAAAGTTAACTTTGATTTAAGGTTTAACTCGAAGCCACTGAAATGTTAATAACATGTTCTAGCACATGATAACGTGATTTAACATTCTGCTAACATGTTTAGCACGATTTAACACATTGTTAGCATGTGTTAATGATTTAGCATATTAACATTGCTAGTGTTGCTAGTGGGATTTAGCGTATTGTTAGTAATGTTTTAACATGTTAGCATGATTTAGCATATTCATTTTTAATATTTTGCTAATGTGTCATGTTTTAACATGTAAACATTTTAGAATGTTGCTAGCATTATTTAGTATATAGCATGTTTTAACATGTTGCTAGCATGTTTTCACATTGCTAGAATGTTTTACCACATTTAAACTTTATAGCATGATTTAGCATATTAACATGATTTAATATGTTGCTAGCATGTCATATTTAAAATGTTAACAATTTAGCATGTTGCTAGCATTATTTAACATTAATAGCATGTTTTACCATGTTTTAACATGTTGGTAGCATTATTTAGCATATTGTTAGCGATGTTTTAACATGATTTAGTGTTTTGATAGTATGTCATGTTTTAACATATAAACATTTTAGAATGTTATAAGCATTATTTAGCATATTAACATGATTTAGCACATTGCAACCATGTTTTAACATGTTAACATGTTTTGACACGTTGGTAGCATGATTTAGCATATTGTTAGCAATGTTTTACCATGTTTTAACGTGTTGTTAGCATGATTTAACATATTAAGTTGTTTTAGCATGTTGTTAGCATGTCATATTTTAACATTTTAGAATGTTGCTAGCATTGCTTAGCATATTAATAGCATGTTTCATGATTTAGAATATTAAGGTGTTTTAGCATGTTGTTAGCATGTTGCTAGCATGTCATGTTTTCACATGTAAACATTTTAGAATGCTGCTATAGCATTATTTAGCATATTAATGGCATGTTTTACCATGTTGCTAGCATGATTTAGCACATTGCAAGCATGTTGTAACATGTTAACATGTTTTAACATGTTGGTAGCATGATTAAGCATATTAAATGTTTTAACATGTTGCTAACATGATTTAGCACATTGCTAGCATGTTTTAACATGTTTTAGCTTGTTAGCATGATTTATCATTTTAAGGTGTTTCAGCATGTTGTTAGAATGTCGTATTTTAACATGGAAAAATGATTTAGCATGATTTAGCACATTGCATGTTTTAACATGTTAACATGTTTTAGTACGTTGGTAGCATGATTTAGCATTTTGTTAGCAATGTTTTACCATGTTTTAACATGATGTTAGCATGATTTAGCACATTGCAAGCATGTTTTAACATAATGGTAGCATGATTTAGTGTATTATTAGCAATGTTTTACCATGTTTTAACATGATGTCAGCATGCTTTAGCATATTAAAATGTTTTAGCATGTTGCTAGCATGTCATGTTTTAATGTAAACATTTTAGAATGTTGCTAGCATTATTTAACATTAATAGCATGTTTTACCTTGTTTTAACATGTTGCTTGCATGATTTAACACGTTGCAAGCATGTTTTCACATGTTGGTAGCATGATTTAGCACATCGCTAGCATGGTTTAGCATGTTAACGGTATTATTTAACATTGTTAGCAGTGTTTTAGCATGTTGCTACCATGTCATGTTTTAACATGTAAACATTTTAGAATGTTGCTAGCATTATTTAGCATATTAATAATGTTTTAACATGTTGAAATGTGTTAAAAAAAGCTTGTATTTTAGACTGGACCAGCCAATGCATATGTGCAGTCCCAACACTGTGTCTACACCTTTTTTTTACTAACAGCTAAAGGCTGTTTACACTGGACACGAAAACCTTCATTGCAAATCATTTGTCCTTCATGTCAGTATGTCATAACTGGAGCTGCATCCAGAATTTGCAATTTTAGAGCCGTTATGTAAACCGATTGTGTGCAACATTCATCGGCCAATCAGTGACACCGAAAGCGCAAATATGAAAATAAGAATGTTTCAACAGAGTTTAGAAACGTTCAGTGTAACGTTAGCTTATGAATACACAGGATTAATTGTTAACCCTGTGCAAATTATGAGCAGTGTGAAATGTGAAGCAAGATAACTCAGGATTCCATTTAGAAGGACCCAGGGTTAACTGTTTCAAGCGTTAAAAGCCTTACTGAGTCAGACTTAAAAAAAAAAAAAACACCACAGAAGTACCATAAAACAGCTTATGCACTTCACGTATTCTAAAGTCATACAATAACTTTGAGTGACTGAACACAGACTGAAATTAAAGTTGTTATTCATTATTTATCTTCCCCCTCAGCCGCAACTCTCAGCTCTCATATTTCAACACGTGCAGCGCACCCCGGAGAGCTAAAAAATATATTTGAACAGCTATTATGAGAAAGCTGTGAAATGAAAGAATGGATTTTTAAATCCCCCTTCGCATCCTAATTGCCCCCTAATATGCTGTTAATTTATTGCTTATTTTCATTCCATTCATTTGTTCTGCCCTGATATTTGATAGTGGTTTTTATTAGATTTTTTGGCCTAAAAATCTCATGAGCTAAATGAGCACAACGAATGACTCGAATTCTTCTTCATTCCCCTTAAATTAACAACAAAGCGTGAAACAGCCAGTTTCATTGCCTTCATCATAGTTGCCTGAGGGCAATCGATAATCTTCACATCGGTCTCATTCTTTGATGGTATGCACGCATTATTTGTCTAAAATGATAAACGGCTGCGGCAGCGTGAATTTTTCACGTACTGTGCGAAATTGCACAGTTACATCGTATTTCCAGAGCGGAGCCACTATTAAGATCAGCGGTGTGATTTCAGCCTCTTTATCATGAGGAGATGTGACACGAAATGGAAAGAAAATAGCATGACCTAGATTTTAAACAAGCCATATTTTGTGTGCTTCAAAAAATTCAGCTTTTATTCGGCTTAATGCAGGTACAAGCTAGAGAGGAATTCTGGAACAAGCCTTTTTTGGCCATTTTCTTTGTGGGTTTTGTGTCGTAAGTAATGCAAATTTAAGAGTATTCACAGTGCGTCGTCGGTGGCTGTATTGGTATCATTTACATAACTGCTTTGCAGCGAGAGGAAAACATGTCATCAGTGCACCCCCACCCCTCTCACCTTCTCATCTCTGTATGGAAATGAACGCCTTAATCTTCCCCTTTGACATTCAACAGATAAGGTAATCAATGAAGCATGCTGTCTGTTTTCTCTTTCAGAGCAAGGTGTGTGTATGCGTGCGCTAAGTGCTAAAAGCCTCTGAGGCCTTGATGAATTCGCTCGTCTTGTGATTTCTGTTCAACTGAGAGTACAATGGATCACCAGACGGCCTAATTTTTTGCTTAAACATAAGATGCCGTCCATTTCGACAAACTCTTTAAAAGATAAGCTTCCTTTGAATTTCAATTAGGTGTGGATGTACTATATATTTTGTGTTATTTTACATTGCAGTTATTTAGATTACTTACATTTTTGAAAGCATTGAAATGAAAACGCCATACTGTATATCTCATTGCTTTTTTTATTGAGTAAACCAAATTAAGTTTCCTTGTCAGATAAAATGGAAACTCTCGTCAGTGACAATTAATATTTCCATAACTAACAGTTGTAGTCTGTTACTGATTACAGACATTATGAAACATTATATTATGAAATTGTAGTGAGTAATCTGCTTTAGGTTAAACAATGGATTCTGACTACTTTTTAGATTACTTTTTTAACATGCAAATGTCTTGTTAAATTATTGATATATTAACGTCCTCAGGGATATTTCAAATAAATATTTTAATTCAAAAGCTGGCGTTTGGCCGAAAAAAGGTTTAGGATTTCCTGCATTACATGAACAAACAAACATTAATAAAGATGAAAACAGCAATGACAAGTTTTCAAAAGTAGTATGACACACAGTAGGATTTTTAGAAATTGAATTTTAAAAGAGGAAAAAAGAAGAGTTACAGAAACTCAATAAAATATAAATAATTTGCTGCCATTGTGTGAATAATATGTGACCCCGGACCACAAAACCAGTCATAAGGGTCAATTTTTTTAAATTAAGTTTTTATATCACCTGAAGCTGAATAAGTAAGTTTTCCATTAATGTATGGTTTGTTAGGATAGGACAATTGTGTCACATATGTAATCATGTAATCCATGATAAAGTAACTGTAATCTGATTACAAGCATTTTAACTCTCTGGCCCTCTTCTTTTAGGAGTCACACTTTCCTCCTTCGTGGTCAAAAGTGGCCGAAGCTTTGAAATGTAACTTTCTTTCTTTTTTCAATGTAACATTTTTGTTTAATAATATTTTTTGATTATTTAATATTATTTTTTTTTTTGAGGAGGTTTTATGATACTATGCAATATTTTTACATTTTTAATGAGCTGTTTTTTCATTGGAATTAATATATTTTTTGCATTTAATTATTTTTTTTATGTTTCGATAAATGCATTTCATATTAAAATAGAGTGAAAGCATTTAAAATCCATTTTTTGACCATCTGGTGGCATTAAAAATAAAAACTTATGTAACGTCATGTAACCTCTTGTATTGTTCCCTATATACATATATACAGACTTTTTCATTCCCATTGTTTTTTTTTTAAGACATAGTTTCTTCATTTTATTAGGTTTTGCATAAAGAAATATATTTAGACACTCTAAAATACTACTTTTTTTTTATTTTTAGTTATTTTTGGTTAGATAAATATCAGGTTTTGCATTATGATTACAATCAGACAATCATTGCAATTTTGTTAGAAAGGGAAGCATGGATAGGATTTTTCAGTTCATCTCTGTGAGTGTGTGTGTGTGTGTGTGTGTGTGTGTGTGTGCGCATGCATGTGGGAATGAGAGAGACTTTTTGTATTTTTTTTTCCATGTATTCATTTTATTTCACATATACTCAAAATTTCCTCTGTTGCAGTCTTACCAGTTCATTTCTGTTTGTGTGTGTGTGTGTGCACGTGGGTGTCAATTTTGCACTCTTGATATGTTAGAGTGTCACGCCTTCATGCACTTTTTTTCTGCACAGTGGCTGATTTGTAGTTTGTATCACCAAAAGATTCTCTGAGTTTTCATATTTTTTGTACTATTGTACAATAAAAGGCCACTCTAAAATATGCAGTTTTATCACAGCACAATGCCACAGATGTGGCAAGTTTTGAGGGAGCATGCAATTGGGATGCTGACTGCAGGAATGTCCACCAGAGCGGTTGCCCGTGAATTGAATGTTCATTTCTCTACCATAAGCCGTCTCCAAAGGCGTTTCAGAAAATTTGGCAGTACATCCAACCGGCCTCACAACTGCAGACCACGTGTAACCACACCAGCCCAGGACCTCCACATCCAGCATCTTCACCTTCAAGATCGTCTGAGACCAGCCACCCGGACAGCTGCTGCAACAATCGGTTTGCATAACCAAAGAATTTCTGCACAAACTATCAGAAACCATCTCAGGGAAGCTCATCTGCATGCTCGTCATCCTCATTGGGGTCTTGACCTGACTGCAGTTCGACGTCGTAACCGACTTGAGTGGGCAAATGCTCACATTCGATGGCGTCTGGCACTTTGGAGGGGTGTTCTCTTCATGGATGAATCCCAGTTTTCACTGTACAAGGCAGATGGTAGACAGCGTGTATGGTGTCGTGTGGGTGAGCGGTTTGCTGATGTCAACGTTGTGGATCGAGTGGCCCATGGTGGCAGTGGGGTTATGGTATGGGCAGGCGTATGTTATGGACAACGAACACAGATGCATTTTATTGATGGCATTTTGAATGCACAGAGATACCGTGACAAGATCCTGAGGCCCATTGTTGTGCCATTCATCCACAACCATCACCTCATGTTGCAGTATGATAATGCACGGCCCGATGTTGCAAGGATCTGTACACAATTTCTGGAAGCTGAAAACATCCCCGTTCTTGCATGGCCAGCAAACTCACCGGACATGTCACCCATTGAGCATGTTTGGGATGCTCTGGATCGGCGTATACGACAGCGTGTTCCAGTTCCTGCCCATATCCAGCAACTTCGCACAGCCATTGAAGAGGAGTGGATCAACATTCCACAGGCCACAATCAACAACCTGATCAACTATGTGCAAAGGAGATGTGCTGCACTGTGTGAGGCAAATGGTGGTCACAGCAGATACTGACTTGTTTTCGGACCCCCCCCCAATACAGTAAAACTGCACATTTTAGAGTGGCCTTTTATTGTGTCCAGCCTAAGGCACACCTGTGCAATAATCATGCTGTCTAATCAGCATCTTGATATGCCACATCTGTGGGGTAGATGGATTATCTCAGCCAGAGGTTCTCAACCTTTTGGAACTAAAGCCCCCCCAAACCTCCCCTATCATGTGGCACCCCCCTCCCTCCCTCCCTCCCTCTAAAGTCTGTAAGATTGTACATTTTACATGCTAGTCTACATTTTAATATTAAGACAATTTTAAGAGTATAGTTGTTAGTTAATTATTTTATTTAATTTTATAAATTAGTCCATTTTAAATGTTATAAATAAGTCCGGGCTTCGGGACAATTTTCAAGTTACAGTTCAGACTCAGGCCGGGCCTCGGGTCTGTTTTAGGCTTCTCCTTATTTTAATATTTTATACATACACCAATTATGGTGATGAAAACAAATTTCCGCGCTGGTGGAAACACCACGAGACTTCACTTTTGCTTTCACTTTCGAGACCGACTCGGAAAGCGTTTAGTGTCTCCGCCAGCAGCAGCAAATCAGCGCAGGTGGAAGATCCGCGTTCAAGCGCATGCAATAGGCTGAAAATGCCACAAAGCACCAGCAAACGTAATTACAATGAATGTTTCGGGGGAAATAAGGGGATATTTGAATTATTTATTAATAAACCAGCGTTTTCAGTGTAGCAAGGATGAAGTTGCCGATCCTGACTGGGACGCGCCTTTAGAAATGCATCTTTACAGATTACATATAGAAAGAGTTTTTGTGACAGAGCATTTGTTTTATTTCGTTAATTAATCATTTCAAGCGTTCTATAGATATATGTATCATGTCTGTGAGGTATGCATTTGCTGAGTTTCGGTTCATTTTTGTGAAGCGCTCCTGTTGAGGCATTAGAAAGCGCATCATGTTTGTTTTCTTTATTTAATAAAAGCACCTTTTGCAACGTTTTGTTGATGCTGTGAATGCACACAAATAAAAGTTGACCCTTAACAGTTGCGAAAGATGTATTATGAGCAAAAATGACGGAATATTTTAAATTGTTTCCACTGAAAAAACAATGCAAGTCATCGCGCTGGCGCCTCAATGTCCTGCAATGCGCCTTTAGCTTCCGCTCTCCGCACAAATTTGGGTATGCGTCTAATAGCACATATTTCTCTAAGTTTAACATTGCAACTAACATTGTTTTATACTTGAACTCTTTTGGGCCTATATCTATAGATTTTATTTTAAACAAGTCGTGATGATTTGAGAAGGCAAAATTGATCAAACAGTCCTTACTTTAAAAAATAAAAACTTTAGGCTATATTTAATGAACAAAAATGCTCCAAACGTTTTTCTAAATTAACGTAACAAAATAATGAAACGAAATAAAATCACTTTACCATTACATACAAAACTGAACTTTCAATGGTTGAAAGAGTAGTATAAGCTGTTTTGGGAGAAGGGGGGAAAAGACGGGCTCGGGCCGATAATTCTGATAAGCTGTCGGACAAGGGCCGGGCTAGGAAATGTATATGAGGCCCGTGCAGGGCTCTAATTAACATTTATCCGACTACTTTAATTATTATTCAATGTTTGCAACACAGAAATGTAACATATACCGTGTATCCTGGTCGTGAAGCTTGTTCAAACAAAGCTTAACTTACATGAGCAGAGCTCTCACTGAATCAGCGGTTGCGCGAAAGCAGGTTTAAATATTCCGATGTGATTGCGATTTCAAAGGTTTTATAGGCATGGCGAAATCATCATCATATAGCAGTAAGATTGTGTGTGTTTGAATCGAGATCGCGACCTTTCAATGAATAATCCATATGAGTCTATAGCCTATGTATTTTTGTACGTCAAAAGTTACTCGCGCCCAGACCCGGGCGGCCCCCCGGTTCCGCGATCCATGATTTGCGCCCCCCTTCCGATCCCTCCGCGCCCCCCCTGTTGAGAACCACTGATCTCAGCAAAGGAGAAGTGCTCACTAACACAGATATAGACAGATTTGTGAACAATATTTGAGAGAAATAAGCCTTTTGTGTACATAGAAAAAGTCTTAGATCTTTGAGTTCAGCTCATGAAAAATGGCGGCAAAAACAAAAGTGTTGCGTTTATAATTTTAGTCAGTGTATTTCCCATTCATTTCCTATGTCGGTCATTTTTGACCACAAAGAAAGCCAGTGTGACTTTTTTTTTTTGCCCCTTTAACAAATCTGAATCAAGTCCATTATGTTTTTTGTGTGTTCACATTGCTAATGTGTCAAAAGTCACCAAGTATCATCTCCTTCCGATGAAGCTACGATTTTTAAAATTTCAAAGGGTTTTCAAAATTTCAAAGGGTTAAAATGTAATATATTCTAAACTACGAGTACTTAATTAATCCAGATTACATATAATCAGTTACTACCCAGCATTGGCACTAGGCTACTAAATTTGCCATTTTATCAGGTTTGTATCTAGCAATAAAACATTAGTATCTCTGTTGGTCTTGTGCCTGTTTTCTCATTCTTAGCATGTGAGATCTACACTTGACCTGTACTTGACATGCATTGATGCTACCTGACTGTAAGAGCCATTTACACAGTATACCTGTTAGCTGTCTGCATGCTTAGAATGTGAATTCTTGCAAGGAGAAATGTATGCTGTTGTTCATAAATCTGACTTTTGCTTCTGCTTGAACTGGAGTCAGTTCACACAAAGGTAAGAATTAATTATGAATGGTGTGATTGTTAAAGGTCATTTGATAAAGCTGCTTTCAAGTCCTGACCTGAATACCAGATACTCAGTAGATTGTGTGCAATAGTATCTAACATACTCTGTTCTCTGTCTACACCAGATTATTTGATATGGTCAACAGTGCTGGAACATATGGAAATTTGGACCTTTCCTTCACCCGCGCTCGATTCATGTTCAGATTCTAATTATCTCTCTCCTATGTAGTGGTTAATCTTTGTGTTCTGGGAGAAGAAATTAACTCCAGGCTGCAGTGTCTTTGACTTAGCTGTTTAATTTCAGATCCAGATATGGTATGGACGATCAAGATTTATGGCATAAACAATGTGATAAGAGTTTGAATAATGGGGAGCTGGGTTTGTTTAAAAGAGAGTTTAGGGATAGTTCACCCAGAAATTAAAAACCTGTCATAAGAGTTTTGTGAAAGTATATTAGCAATGGCCCTTTAATTTCAGAACAATGCCCTTGGATGGATTGATTACATGAAGGCATTTTTCTTCTTATTATAGTTGATGTTTGGTTAACTGTGCTAGTGTGTGAAATTTTCTCCCTGAATTTTTTCTGTGAAAATTCATATGGAAACATCTGCTGCCTCAAAGTCATTGTATATATTTCACAGTGGATGTGGATATATTAAGCTTGAGCAAGTAACAGGAAAGGAAAGGAACATCAACACTTTGTCGAGTGTGATTAACTATGAATCACACAGGAAATTAGATCTGTATAAGAGTGTGTTATTAGCAAGGCCCTTTAATAGAACACCCATGTTATTACGAAGGCCCTTGTTAGTCAAGATTTCTTGCAGTAAAACAGTTACTTGATTGATTTTCACCCAGTGATTTTTAAACACGTTTTGCTTTTGCACCTTTAATACTTTAACATGCAAATGAGATCACTTATTACTGGCTTGCATGTTGCCAGTTTGGTCAGGTGCAATATGGTTGTTGCTGCCCCATACTTCATATATGACCCTGGACCATAAAACCAGTTTTAAGTGGCACTGGTATATTTGTAGAAGTAGCCAACAATACATTGAATGGGTAAAAATGATTGATTTTTCTTTTATGCCAAAAATCATTTGGATATTAAGTAAAGATCATGTTCCATGAAGATATTTTGTAAATTACCTACAGTAAATATATCAAAACTTAATTTTTGATTAGTAATATGCATTGCTAAGAACTTCATTTAAACAACTTTAAAGGCGATTTTCTCAGTATTTTGATTTTTTGCACCCTCAGATTGCAGATTTTCAAATAGTTGTATCTTGGACAAATATTGTCCTATCCTAACAAACCATACATCAATAGAAAGCTTTTTATTCAGCTTTCAGATGATGCATAAATCTCAAAACTTAATTTTTGATTAGTAATATGCATTGTTTTTAATTTTTGATTAGAAATATGCATTGCTATGAACTTGCATTGCGATTTTCTTAATATTTCGATTTGTTGCACCCTCAGATTCCAGATTTTCAAA
Organism: Labeo catla; assembly: GCA_012976165.1. Lineage (NCBI taxonomy): Eukaryota > Metazoa > Chordata > Actinopteri > Cypriniformes > Cyprinidae > Labeo > Labeo catla. The sequence goes on from VONZ01000128.1 coordinate 619,472, forward strand.
TAGTTGTACCTTGGACAACTATTGTCTTATCCTAACAAACCATACATCAATGGACAGCTATTTATTCCACTTTCAGATGATGTATAAATGTCAATTTCAAAAAATGGACCCTTATGACTGGTTTTGTGGTCAGGGATCACATATACTGTCAAATATTCATGGTGAAGGAGGTGTAGACATATTTAATTTAGTCAAAATCCAGAAATCTGCCACATGGGGGCAGACACACATGTGCTCCTTCGCAGTTATGAAGAGAAGAGTGTTTTGCAGATTTCAAAACACTTCTAGATTACTTACTGGAAGACTCTTATTTTCCTATTGTAATGAATTCCGGAATAATATTATCAGTCCTACTTCGTCTTTATTGCTTTATAGTGACTGTGTGGGAAACTTGATGAATACTGAATAGACACTGATATGTAAATGTTGGCAGTCGTGACCTTAAAACCGTGAAGATTTAGAATGAACATTTAAGTATGCTACAGTAACATGTTCAAAAAAAGGATGAAAAAAATCGTATAAATCTACATACACGAATAACAGTGATGCTAACGCTTGCATAAATTACACCCATACTGAAAATGCAAGTTTTGAAGCATTTGTGACCCTGTACCACAAAACCAGTCTTAAGTCAATGGGGTATATTAGTAGCAATACACTGTAAAAAAAAAAAAAATAAAATAAAAAACACAATTTGTTGAGTCAGCTTAAAATAATTTGTTACCCTGCTGCCTTAAAATTTTAAGTTCAGTCAACTAAACTAAGTTTAGTCAACTTGAAATGTTAGATATTTGCTGTTGATGTTTGCTGAACTTAACAGATGGGTAAGTAACCCAGCTGCCTTAAAGTTTTAAGTTGACTCAATTCAAATATCTAAGTTGTCACTTAGTATAATTTAACATTTCAAGTTGAATAAACTTTTTTTTTGAGTTGACTGAACTTAAAATTTTAAGGCAGCCAGGTTACAAATTATTTTAAGTGGACTCAACAAATTGTTTTTTACAGTGTAGGCAAAAATACATTGTATGAGTCAAAATTATTAATTTTTCTTTTATGCCAAAATTTATTAGGACATGAAGTAAATATCATGTTCCATGAAGATATTTATTCTCACTGTAATTCTCACTGTAAATATATCAAAACCTATTTTTTGATTAGTAATATGCATTATTAAGAACTCTATTTGGACAACTTTAAAGGTGATTTTTTTTGCACCCTCAGATTCCATATATTCAAATCTCGGTCAAATATTGTCCGAAAAAAAAAAGCTTATTGGAAAGCTTATTTATTTAGCTTTCAGATGCTGTTTAAATCTCAATTTTGAAAAATTTACCCTTATGACTGGTTTTGTGGTCCAGGGTCACATTTATGATTTTAGGAACCTATGTTTGTAATAAGTATCTACATATGGTTATATAGTTTGGGGTGTGAGTTCACACATGCATTTTGCATTGTGCTTCAAAATATCCAAGTATCATCAAGTTATGTTTACATATAAAAAAACAAAAACAAACAATAAAAACCCACAGGTAAATCTCATAGGAGCATGTGGTGAATTAGTCCTCTAGGTTTTGATGCCAAGTCTGCAGCATTTAACCAAACATCCATTGACTTCCTAACTTCTGAATACTAACTTCTTCCCGGATTTTGGCTTACAAAAATACGTCATCCCTGCCGTGCTCCATAGTGTTGTTCCAGCACAATGGGAGCTGTCAATAAAAACAGGATCATGGTGTTGTGTATTCACAAAAGCAATCCATTACTGGCACATACTCTATAGTAGTCTACCTACGTCCAGCTTGCAAACATTTTTTATGCACAAAGTGCTGATTCTCCCAAAATTCACATACTGATTCTTCTGCTTGGGTCTTTCTTCTGGCCTGTAGCTGATTTAAAACACTTTCTCAGCCCTATAAAGCAGTCAATGGCCTGACCTGTTACACTAAGTTTAGCAGCTCACTAGTTTTACAGGCTCAGCATTTTAAAAGTACAGCATTTCAACTAAGTGTAGGCCTACTGTTGATGAAGGAAAATACATACTGTAGGACTTTGATCTCCTCTATTAAGAAAAGCAAACTTTTCTTTCTGTAAATATCACTTGTGTTAATAAAAAGCACAAAAGCAATCCATTACTGGCACATACTCTATAGTAGTCTACCTACGTCCAGCTTGCAAACATTTTTTATGCACAAAGTGCTGATTCTCCCAAAATTCACATACTGATTCTTCTGCTTGGGTCTTTCTTCTGGCCTGTAGCTGATTTAAAACACTTTCTCAGCCCTATAAAGCAGTCAATGGCCTGACCTGTTACACTAAAGCAGCTCACTAGTTTTACAGGCTCAGCATTTTAAAAGTACAGCATTTCAACTAAGTGTAGGCCTACTGTTGATGAAGGAAAATTACTGTAGGACTTTGATCTCCTCTATTAAGAAAAGCAAACTTTTCTTCTGTAAATATCACTTGTGTTAATAAAAAGCACTATTAATTTAGCTTGGTACCTTCATGCCTATATAGCTCCTACTAATTAAAATAACACATTATGTTTTCACAGAAACATTCTTTCATCTGAGTGAATTCATGCACTTCATGGATGTATTTGCTCATAACAGATTTGTTCCTCACAAACTGTCACAAAGCTTATTTCATAAATGGGTGCTGAATGCATATTATTTGATGTTGTTGATGCAAGTATCTGCATTTAGCTGTTTAAAAACAAAAAAATAATGTGATTGAAATCTTGATCATTGACAGTTTTAGATTCATCTTTGAAGTAGTTTACATCACAATGCATTGCTTTATGTGTTTACCTCATAAAGCAAAAGCAATGAAATGAAAAGTAGAGTGTTTAGTTCATAAATTAGTGTGTAAAAGTTTGGGCTTGGTAAGATTTTAATTCAGCAAGGCTGCAAGAAATTGGTCAAAAGTGGCAAAAGACTTATATTTCAAGTAAATGTTACATCAAAGAATCCTGAACAGAAATCTATCACTGTTTCCACAAAAATATGAAGCGGCACAGCTGTTTTCATCATTGGTAATAATCTGAAATGTTTCTTGAGCTGCAAATCAGCATACTGGAATGATTTCTGAAGGATCATGTGAGACTGAAGTCTGGTGTAATAATGCTAGAAATTCAGCTTTGACCACAGGAATAAATAACAGTTTGAAATATATTAAGAAATGTTTTACTGTATTTGTGATGCATTTAAAATGCACTCATGATCAGAAGAAATAATTATGGCAACAGCAATAATATATATATATATATATATATATATATATATATATATAAAATCAAAGATTATTTCCTGTGCTTGAAAGTGAAACTATTAATTTAGATGAATTAATTTATAATTTAAAAACACTTATATTGTGTGGAGTTTAAATGAAAGGCTGTAAATTTGTATGAAATGCTGTAATCAACACTTTTCACAATTAGCTAATCACACAAGCAAGCTGTTAATAATCTCATTTATTTAGTTGATTAATTCTGCAGACTTAGTATATAAGTAGCTCATGGAGTCCACGAAATATTATAGCACATAATTGCACTGATCCAAACCACGCAGGAGTTTGTTGCCCTTTTAAATTAATTTGCAGTTAACAAAAGCAATGTGCTTGCTTCAGGTAATTATTTCAATGCCCAAAGTCTGTAAAAACACAAAATCACATTTTCAGTGGCGTAATGTAAAAGTCCATGGAATAAGGCCTCTTTAAGAGGCTGGAGGTCAAGAGTTAAGAGACCCACCATAAGAAAAAAAAAAAATGATTTGAAATGGTTTTTCAGGTGGAAAAAAGTCAACCATGGACAGTTTTGTGAAGGCTTTACAGAATGACACAGATCCTTTGCTTAACATGGCAAGAGATCTAAATCTTGCTCCCAGCAGCACACTTGACGTCGGGATGCTTGCTAACAGTAAATCACTGCTAGTGTTTCACACTTCTTTTTACCCAACTTTGCTGTGAGTATATCAGGGCCTTTAATGTGTGGCAGGGAAGTTGTTATCTGAATAACTCTCCACGTCCTCTGTCACCCTAGTTGAATGTTTGTTTTGCAGCACAGATATGAAATTATTAGCAACTGCGACTGTATTTTTATTTGATATTGTTTTGCAGCCAGGGCTTGCTAATGAATTCATTAGCCATCTTTCTGTCGCATTTCATTTATGCGTTTTTCCCAGCAGTGTGTTGAAATATGATTTTACTCTTTATTTTACCCGCAAGACGGGGCCATGAAACAGTCTGGGACCACAGTAATTAAATTTGTAATTAAAGTGCACTGGCTAGATTGTAAATATGATTTGGAAGAAATTAAGTATGCAGGGTTATGTCCGTGCATAGATTTCTACTCTTGTTGCCAGAGTGTAAAATCACAGACCTAATGCTCAAAGTACGTATAAAACTACAAAATAATACATTAATTCTAAAACATATGAGTTTAAATACATGCATGCTTTAAGAAGCAATGAGCAATAGGCAATGAGATTTTTTAAATAGATTTTTTTTTATTGCAAAAAAATAATGCTTTCCACATCTCCTCAATCACATCTATATTTTTCATATTTTTATATGTTTTATCATCTCTGATTTACTAGTTCCAAATTACTAATAATAATTAGATAATTGATCATTAGATTTGAATGTTAGGCTTATAACACACCCTCTGCCAAGAGCTATTTATTGCATGTGTAATATTGCTTTTAAGTAAACACAATTAATACATAGTAACTTACATTTTGGACACAATTGTCAGTTACATTGTCTATTTTTTGTTCTGTCAAAGAAAATGTTTCCAAAAAAAGCAGCTTCAGAATTAACTGCGTCTCCAGGCATCGCACAGTAGTGGTGTGTCAGTGAATCGGTTAAGTGAATAATTCAACGACTCACTGGATTCTTCATTCTTTCCTAAATAAATCAGTGTTTTTGAACGAATTATTCAAATCAGTCACTCAAAGTATGTGCATATAGTTAACCATGTCTTGTTTTATAAACTGGTCAGTGAAGAAAACTGAATATTTACAAAATAGTTGCTAAATATAAGCTTTCTTTATAGATATGTCATCAAAAACAGTAGCTCTGGTGACATTATGGTTTGGGGTTTATATAAAATCCTCCTGAATTTGAAATTTGATTAGATTTTTTTTTTAACAGAGCATTTCTAATTGTAACTTCTTCAACTTTTAATTAGAAAAATAACTAAATTGTGACTATACATTTACATTGAAGGCTGGACACAGCTAATGGTGAGTAGTAGGTGTAGTGACTGGCACTTTCCAGTATGATGCAACTCACCAGTGTTGTACATGTAATGTGTTCTGGCATTAATGAAAGGTGAGAGGTGTTGTTTCCACTACTCTTCCATCAATTAACCAGTGTTTTGACAAATGGTGGGGTGAAATGTCCTTTGTTTAAAGTGGAACAGGCAGCAAGTCAGCGTAATTAAAGCATACTTTTCTAATGGAATCATTAAAATAGCACTACTGATGGCAGCTTGGAATATAATACGTACACAGCTAAGTGCATAAATCATTGTTACTGTGAACCAAGAAGTAGAGTCAAATATTGTGTTTACTAGCACAATGCACTGGATGATTGCTTTGTAGGGGCTAGTTAGGTCAGTTTTCTCTAGCATCCGAAAATCACTAAATACATTTATATTTTAATTTATTTTAAACTGATGAAAAATATTCAACATTATGCATTAGTCGTCTATAAGTGTTTTGACTTTTAACCAGACAGTTGCTGCCAGAACGAATTGAGAAAATTGTATTCTGGGAGCAGAAGACTTGAATCAACCCGAATCCAAAGCAGTTCGGGATAGATGGATTCATTTGGCGTCAAGGCTTTGCAAAAGATAAGTGCTACTGGAGCCTTTGTTTTTCCCCTCAGGGCTGTTTTTTCATCAAGGATTTTAGATGGGCTTATATCTGTGTAAGTCCCCTGCCATTCACTTGTAAAAACCCTCATCTGTGTTTTCCAAGTGTCTATTGATTTGATTGTACTGCAGGGCCTGGTCAGAGTTGACCCCAGCAGAATTTGTTTTCAACCGCCGGAGGCTCTATTCACAGACATCATTACAAAACCAAAAAAATAATAAACCCCCATTTGGCCGAGAGTTTTTGTGGAAGCGAGCATTGTCATCCTAAAGTGCTGTTGACCCACAAGGCCAATGAGGGAATTGAGAAAATATGTAGATTAGAGAAGATACTCCCCTCAGCGATCACTTTTTGCTCATGGGCTTGTTTGTCAGAGGAACTTTTTATCACCGTCTTCTTCCAACATGTACCCTGAATATGTAGTGTGTGCTTCTTCGCTCCAAGCGATTCCTCTGCGGGAACCTAAACCGGTCTTCTCAGTCATTGCATGCTCAATGTGATCTCTGTGGTTTGTTCCTCACAAGACTTGATAATTTGCCTTCGGATCTGCGCAGCGACTGAGCGAGAACACATGTTGGTAAATGGTAGATCACATCCTGTCATCTCTCAAGGACCTCTACCACTGTTTAATTGGCTCCCTACTGTTTATAGCAGTTCCTTCGCCATTGCAAAACAGAGCAACTGCTGTTCTGCTGGACTCTGCGATATGCAGCGGCTAAAATAATCAAGTATGTGCACATAATGAGTGCGACTGCATTATTTCTCACTCTCGCAAAGACTTTTCACCGTACGTATCAGCAAGCGTCAACAGACTGACAAAACAGTGCTAGAAATAATGACCGCTTCACACAGAAATGAACTTGACATGTGACATGTCACAAGTGTAATAATTATCATTGTATCTAATAATAATGTCATGTTGCCCAGAGTACAGTATCTGTTAAACCAATTAGTGCAAGATGAAATCATTTTAGGTTAATATTTATAATTGGCTATTATGTTGGTAAGGATATACATGTTATACAGTATGTATCTCAATATTTATATCTTTAGTCTGAAGTGAATAGTCATTATAAGCAAGTTTTTTTAAAAATAATAATAATAATAATAATAAACAAATTCTAAATGTACATTTTGCACATGCAACACCGTTTTGGAAAAAAAAAAATCCATTAAAATTTATGCAATGGTAAATATTGTGTTAACAGAAATGAATGTGAAAATATGAATATTGAATACATTTCCCAGCCTTAAAAATGTATTTGGTTTAGCCCAGCAAAGATAAACTTGCATGCCAACTAAATTCAAATAAATTTAGATAAAAATAGGTTGCATTTCTCCATTTTTCATACCTGGGTTTTTGGATGAACAGCACAGAAAGCAATGACCTGAAAAGTTCTTGAAATAACCAAGGATTTGCTAACAAGTTTTTAAATCATGTTTCATGCCTTTTGCATCACTAAATTAAACAATAAACAATTACAAATTTGAGGCCAACTAAATTCTGATCAAAGTGCCCAAATGTAAAATATGATGCAATATTTTTTGGTTTTGATATGAAGCAAAATCCTTGATCAAAGACTATCTGACCTCAGACACACATAAACAGAAATATTCACAAACAGCATGTGAAGTTTTGGATGCTTATTTATTGCTTTTTTGCATTAATTCATTTTTTTATTTACTTATTTTTCTACTTGGACTGGATGTGTGGGTGGGGCACATCCCTTTTTTTTTTTTTAGATGAGTTAGATAAGACAATAATTTCTAAATGTATACAGTACGCTTTTTAAAAGTGAATTTTAACAACATATTATGACATTAAATGTAACAGAAAAAGCCATAAAATTCCATTGCTCTTTAATTAGCACATAAAACCAGAGGATTTTAATCATAATGAATTTAGAGTTAATTGTTCACAGTTCACAAAGGCAATTTTTTCATTCACATCAATGACTTAAACAGAGACCACCTACCACTATAAAGAAGCCTTTGGATAATTTGATCCCAGAAGATTCACCGTTTAACAGCGTTCAGTGTGTGTAGATGTGCTGAGAGACAGTGTTTTTGTACTTTCTACATCGTAATGATAAGGTTTGTTAAAGAACAAGACAAAGAACCTTAAATATAAAAGCAGCAGGTGCCTGTAAAATGAATTTCTGGTGTATTTCTTTTACTGATTCATTTGATTCACACTGATGAATGGTTGAACTTTAATTGGTAAAATAAGCTGTCACCTGTACACCGAGTGTTCCTCTTTATATTAGCTTTATACTAGACATGCTTTGAATTAGTTTAATAGACTAAAAGACAATAGACTAAATGTCTATTGTGTCTATTGTGTCATGTTTTGGCATTGTTAAAAGAACCTTTAAGTCATTTTGTCTGTGCATGAGTAGACCAGTAGCTGTAAGAACGCTGCACTGACTGTTCACGCACATAATATGCCTCAAAGGAAAAAAATCTGAGAGAAAAGAAAAGAGGATCAGCTTCTGATCAGGATTCTTCTACGAAACCATCATGATAGAGGGTGAGTTTCTAAATGGGTTTCAGCGGGAGTCAAGCTCCATTTCTCATTCTGCTTTCAATGTCTTGCCATGGGCTCTCCACGTTCTTTCTTGTGTCGGATTACAGTTATTAAATACGCTCAGATTTGACGAAACACTTTAGCTGTAGGGTTTGAGATGCTAATGTGTCTTTTTGTCCAAACAAGAATACGAGATCAGGATCTCTGCTATGAATAATCATGCTAATTGATTAAATAAGGAGCTGTATGTTTTTAATGCAGCACAAAAACAGGGCCTCAACAGTTTGAAGCCTTAGTTAAAATACCTATTTGCCTTTTTTTTTTTTAGTAATTTACATATGCTATTTTTTTTTACTATAAATATGTAATATATACCTGTGCAAACTGTTAGTGTTGAGAAGGTAAAAATTAAAATCGGTGGCTCATCAGTCTTGAGTTCAGTGATTGTTGAAGGAAAGAAGAAGTTTATTCATCATAGGATTCGAGGCTATTTTGGCTCATTTTCTTAGTTGGAGTGTCTGTCAGGCGTCTGAAAGCTGATTGAGTGACTTGTAGATCAGGGCTGCTTGAGCCACAAACTGTATTAGGTGCTTCAGTCTGATTTGGTGAAGTGATTCAACTAGTTAACCAAAAAGAACCGGTTCAAAAGAATGATTCGTTCATGAACTGGACATCACTCTTAACCGTTTGCCTGGGGCTCTGGATTACAGGTAATAGTGTTGTAAATAATGTTCAGTTTCTTACACAGTCTGATCATTGCTTCATAAGACCTTCATATTGTCAGGAGTCACGGGTATTAATTTTGTGTTCATTGATACAGTTATTTTGACTGTAGACATCAGTGATGCGAATAACAGCATTATAAATAAACAGTGTTACTAACAGCGTTACTTTATCAATAACAAGTAATCAAACGAATTACTGTTTTCTCCATTACAACAGCGTTACTGTTACTGACAGTAAAATGCAGTGTTACTACAATTTATTATAATATTATCATTTTTATTTTTCAGTTCATCTGAATGGATGTGCAGTGTACCTGTATTTGATGAACTGTAAACTCTAGTGTTAAGGCACAGGACTAGCCGTCGCTTTGTTCGGAGTTCCTTTGGAATTCTTCAGCTTTTAAGAACTGCCGGTTTCTCCAGTAGTAGGCGGAGCTAATGCACAAACGGCAATCTCATTGGCTGGCGCTCACCTATTATTGTCCCTGTTTTGATTTCAGCAAATCAGTCCGAGCGAACGCAGACAATGGGATTAATATTCACGAACCCAGCAGCTCATTAATCCTTAGTGGATTTTATATCGTTATTAGTAGTAGAATGTGTAGTAGTTTTGTTATCATATCAGTATTATTTTTAGTTTTTTCCCTTTTTTATTGAAACACTAAATGACAAACAATATCTTAAGCACCACCACCAGTCCTAAGTTCAGTCAAAATGACAAATATATATATATGAAAAAATATATGTATATGTGTGTGTGTGTGTGTGTGTGTGTGTGTGTGTCAGGGTTTGGACATTGTTTTCCGTGTTGTCCCCCCAGCCTTAGTTCCTGTATTTCCTTATTTGGTCTCCTTCCTGTTCTTGTTTAGTTAATTGATTAGTCCTCCACCTGTTATTAATTATCAAGTCTATTTAAATTCCTGTTTTCTATGAATTCATGGTCCTGTCTACTTTGTTACATATATAAACTTAGAATAATTTATTGAATTTGATAGGTGCCTCTCGCATTGTACCACAGCAACATTAAAATAGTGTAGATTAGTGTACAATGTTTTACAATAATAATTTATTCTATTTAGTGTCCATTTTATTCATTTAACATATTTAAAATTGGGGACATCCAAGTTATTTGACATATTTGAACATCTGTTTTTTTTAAGTAAGACAATACTTACTTTCCCTGGTAATCAGTTACTTTTATAATGATGTACTATTTGTGAAAAGTAACTAGTAACTATAACCAGTTACTTTTTTAAAGTAACATGCCCAACACTGGTAGCCGTTGACTGGTTGCCATTTAATGAACCACCAATGACTACTGTATGTTTTTTAGTGTTCTACTCAAGAAAAAAAAAAAGTCATCTACATTTAGGATGGCTATCCCTTTAACCATGCGAGTCAGAAATTCTCAAACAACAGTTTGACAGTTGAGAGGAATGTGAAATGCCACATTCAATTAGCGCACCGAACCTCATCCTGACCCTCTGGTCAATGCAGCTTATTTGGCAGTATGAGCCAGAGGGACACGCTGTGCTTAAAGGCTAAAAATGGAATCCTTGAGAGGCTCTTCTTGGATGAACTGCCAATGCACTTCAAACCACTATTGATTCTCATTACCGCTAATAGTTTGGCTGTCACAGTTAGCCCTGAATCTTGTCAGCCGAGTGCATGAAGAGGCTAATAAGAGGTGGACAACCCTCACCTACACCCCTTTTCAGGTTGGGTGTCCTTGCAGCCAGAACAAGACACTGGCTTTCTTTAACAGGACTGACTTTGGAAAGACAATCCTGACTGAGATACTTTTAATAACAATGAAGGCTACAGCCGATCTTTTGAAGCCACCACGCACAAGCTTTCTTATTGCTGTGAGCGGCGTTATCTTTAAAGAATCTGACAGTGCACTTTCTGACATGACTTATTCATGGCCAAGACAATTTGAATAATAAACGTTTCTTCAGCCGCAGTGAACAAAATCAGTCCTCTCATCAGCAATAACAAGTATTTTATCACCACTCCACTATATCTTTACAAATAACTGTGTTTTGAAAGGTAGTGAGGCATCAGTTTCAGATAGAGACGCCCTGTTGATAAGAAATGTTGAAAATGATTAACAAGTGTGATGGTTTTTCTGATTTTTACAATTTTTTTTTTTACTCTTTGCACACCAGCAGTCTGACTGTTCTGTTATAGCATGGCATACATGGGTGTTTTTGGTCCAGCACATCCTTCAGATGCTCAATCAATTGAGATCTGGAGAATTTGGAGGCCAAGGCAACACCTTGAACTTTTTGCAATGTTGCTTAAACAATTCCTGAACAATTTCTGCTGTGTGGCAGGTGCATTATTCTGCTGAAAGAGACCACTGCCATCAGGACATCATTGCCATGAAGGGTTCACATGGTCTGCAGCAGTCTTTAGGTATGTAGTATGAGTCAAAGCAACATCCACATGAATGCAGGACCCAAGGTTTCCCAGCAGAACACTGCCATCTCTTCCCCTTGTAAGTAGCACACATGCACCCAGCCTTCACCTTATCTAAAAAAAAACTTATCAGACCAGACCAGTGATTTATCAGACAACCTGGTTGTAATTATAAGTCAGACATTGAGACATTCTGTTTTAAAGATGTTTTCTTTTGATTGTTTGACTACTCAAAAGATAATATAGGAAATATACCTTAAGTAAATTAACCATAGTAGTATTATAGTAAAAGTGAATATAGGTATGCAGTTGTGTCTGCTGTAGGATTAACAGAGCTTTGGTTTCCATATACTTGTCTAGATCAACTTTGAATAAACAAATAGAGGTTTACAGCCATATTTTTGTTTATGTATGTGAAATTTAGCTAGCAGGAAACACTAATTGAGAGATTTGTAATTGTGTGTACTTTCTTTTTTTTCTTTGTTTTGTTTTTGTTAATGTACTTAATAAAATGGTTTGCTGCTTGCTACTGTTTAATTCAAAAGAAAGAGAGAAAGAAAGATTCGCCATTCGCGCTCGAAGTCCTGATCTGAATCAAATGATTCGCGAACCCGCACAAAAGTCCCGAATCAAATGATTCGCAATCAGCGCTTCAAGTCCCGATCTGAATCAAATGATTCGCGAACCCGCACCAAAGTCCCGATCGAAATTAAATGATTCGCAATCCGAGCTTCAAGTCCTGATCTGAACCAAAATGATTTCGCGCACCTCAAGACCAAAGTCCCGAATCAAATGATTCGCAATCTGCGCCGAAATCCCCAACTGAATCAAATGATTTGAACCTCAGACTAAAAAGTCCTGAATCAAATGATTCGCACCGCTTCAGCCCTGATCTGAATCAGTCGATTCTCCGCAAACCCGCACTAAAAGTCCCGCTGAATAAATCAAATGATTCGCAATCAGCGCCGAATCCCAAACTGAATCAATGATCTGCTAACCCGCATCAAAGTCCCGATCTAAATCAAATGATTCGCTAATCCGCTTCAACCCGATCTGAATCAAATGATTCAATCAGCCAAATCCAAAACTGAATCAAATGATCATAACCCGCATCTAAAGTCCCGATCGAAATCTAATGATTCGCACGCTCAAACTCATGTGAATCAAATGATTCGGCGTAACTCGCATCTAAAGTCCGGATCGAATCTAATGATTCGTAATTCAAGGCCAAATCCCGGATCTGAATCAAATGATTCGCGAACTCAAGACAAAGTCCCAATCAAATGATTCGCACCGCGCCGAAATCCCAAACTGAATCAAATGATCTGCGAACCCGGCACCAAAGTCCTGGACCAATGATTCGTGAATCGCTTCAGTCCCGGATCTGAATCAAATGACTTTGTAAACCCGCATCCAAAGTCCCATCGAATCACCAAATGATCTGCAATCAGCCGAAATCCCAAACTGAATCAAATGATCATAACCCGCACTAAAGTCCCACCTAAATCAACAGATTCGCAATCCGCGCTTCAAATCCCCGGGATCTGAATCCTCAAATGATTCGCGAATCAGCGCCGGAATCCAAAACTAAATCAATGATCTGGGTGAACTCAAGAATTAAAGTCCCGGAATCAAATGATTCGCTAATTCGCGCTTCGAATCCCAAACTGAATCACCGATTCGTGGAACCAAGACTCAAAGTCTCCGAATCAAAATGATTCGCAATCAGCTTCCAAGTCCCGATCTGAATCAAATGATTCGCAAACCCGCACCAAAGTCCCGATCGAAATCAAAAGATTCGCAATCCGCGCTTCAAGTCCCGATCAGAATCAAATGATTCGCGAACCAGGACCGAAGTCCCGATCTGAATCAGTTGATTCGTACTCTGAAGTTTCGATCTGAATTATGATTCGCGAACCATCCTTTCAGATCGAGACTTCAGAGCCCGAATCGCGAATTATTCATTTCGCAAAATGAACCCTCTTGAAGTTCCAATCAGAATCAAATGATTCGCGATCCGATTGGAGCGCTTCGAAACAGTGAATCATTTTGCATCGCAATGGTTTCATTGATTCGGACTTTTGAAAAGCTCCGTTTCACCCATCACTATGTGTGTTTTTTTTTTAAAATCATTACAAGCGATGTCGAAATTCGAAAATTAATGGCTCGTTTGATCTGTCTTTTTTTTGCTAGTGAATCGCTTGAACTGAATGAAGTCATGAGCTTGAATCAATCGGAGAGGTGCCGTTTGACTGGCTCAATTGATTCGGTTTGCCTGTACTTCCGCTTTTCGCGATTCGGCCATGTTTACACGATAGTATCAGTACCGCTACTGGCTTAGCTCGCTAGTTTTATGAGATTAATTGAAATAAGCGCAAACAGTATGATGTTTACGAATAAAATATCAGTATTTCCATTCCAAAGATAACATTTAACACGAATCTACGAACATATTCAGGTAAGGTGACCGGTTTACTGCTAGCTAGTGAAAACATTCTATTTAAATAGACAAGCTGCACCTCAAAAACCAAGTTGAATGGAAACATACTGCATTATGATCGAGTTTGTAACTTAATTCACGATATTTTAAATAGTTTGACCACCGAAATTCAGCTGGAAAGCATCCAGTTATCTCATGCTATTTCAGTGACTGTTAAATGTATTAGTGTTGTACTTATTATTTGAGGAATTGTTGTTTTATCTGATTGTGTTAGTCTGTATATAGTGACAGTCAATGTAAAAAGAGCAAATCATCAAATTTAGTAGCCGTTCCTATAGTACTAAATAGGTGGTTGATCAGTGCTTATATTAATTCATGCATAAATTAAACAGTTTGTTGATGACATAAACCAGTTGGCTAAAGTACATGGGTGTTGAATCTGTGAGAAATTAAATGCAGTTTGTCTTGTAATCATGCAAATCTCAGACAGAATGAATTTCTAGCTAGAAAAAGTAATTGGAAAAGAACTTCAAGAATCGTCCTATTGAAATGAGAAGTTCTATTGTCAGCAAGGTCTTGTCCTTCAGATTTCTAATAACTACTTTTAAAGATCCCAAATGAATAGAACCAAATCAAATTAGGATGAGAATGTCCTGATCTCTTTATGACCTCTCTATTCAAACAGAAATAGATCTGAAGGAGCCTGTGCTTTAGAGCTAAACAAATGTGGTTTATTTTCAGTGTGCCAATAGATAGAGAGTAAAAGTGTCACTTTGGAAATGTTCAGTGTGAACTTTGCATTCATAATAAGTGTCCTTAACAGTCAGACATTTTATTTTCCCAAAACCAGTAAGATTAACATCAGTGTCATTACTAAAAATCCTTTTTAATGAGGGAATGGTGGTCATATGCACATGCTAATTACACTCATGATATTAGATATCCAGTGTGCAGAATGTTAACAAAAGTTATACTCTTTAGCTCAAAAGACCCTTTGACCTCATGCAAATTCTTCAGCATGGCTTGAATATATGCCTATTATCTGTAATGGTGGTTGCTAAGAGATGGACAAAAAATACTACTAAAGACTGACTGCACAAGCTGTTCACTTGTGTGTCATATTACTGAGAAATGTCTCTCTAGCCAGATATATAATAGACAGCAGAGGCAATAATGTCACGGAAGCTTGAGCAGGTAGAAATTTGTCCTTGCGAAGGCTGTTTCTTTGTGCTCCAGCACGGTTTACCGTATGTGTGTGTATTGCACAACACCGCTGCGTTATGTAAATCTATGCATATGCATAAGTATGCATATCCATCATCATTTATTCTGTTTCTCTATGTAAACTAAACCCTCCGTGCTGCTTGATAAATATGTGAACAGTTAACATTATTATAGCATAAAAATAATCTCAACATCCTCTTTTTTTTTTTTTTTTTTAAATTTAAACAAAAGGTCCTTTAATGAGAGCACTGTCACAGAAAATACATTGACAATGACTGTTTTAAGTGTTTATTTCCCTGTCAGTTTTTAGCCCTCTCAAGCAGTTGTCTGACGTCTAATGGTTTTCTTTTGTTGTTGTATTTATGTATGATTAAAAAAGATAATTTGAAGAATGTTGGTAACCAAACAGTTGACGGTAGCCATTGACTTCCATAGTATTTTTTTCCCATACTTTTCCCCCACACATACTGCCTGGCTACCTGCATTCTTCAGAATAAGTTCTTTTGTGCTCAACAGAAGAAAGAAACTCACACAATCTCTACAAAATAATGAAAGAACATGTATTTTACAGAAGCTTCATGTTTAATGCTATTATGGTTTGCATTTAAGAGATTTTCAAAAGTGCATGTTCACTCTATACAGTTTTAGTTGCATTTACACCGTTTTGACTTAGGTGTCACAAGCATGTGGTTTTTTGAAACAGTGAATCATTGTGTGCGACAATTGGTTTGGTTGATTCAGAATTTCATACAGCTCAGTTTCTCCCATCACTACCTAAAAACACAACAGATGTGGCGCAGGGTACTGAAAATAGTTATGTGCGTCAACACATGCGTCATTTCTAACAGACCTTATTAGGGTGAGAAACTGACGCAGTGTGGTGCTCTAGTAATAAAAGTCCTACTAAAAGTCTTTCAGTTAAAGGTGCTGTATGGAATTTTTGACTGTAGTAAATAGGGCTGTCGCGATTCGTTGATTCTAGTTGGCTATTCGATATTTAAAAATCCTCAATTTTTTTTTGCCTACGTAGATTAATGGGCAAAATACCGTAAGTGCCGCATTTTCCAAACGAGAATCTATGAAACGTATTATTAGACTGTTTTTGCAAGGCTGCATGATATGTTAACCCTATTTAACCCTATTGTAAATTCACAAACGCTGTTCAGTTAAATAAATATATGTGATGCAGGTTTAATTTATGTGCTTTATTTACGTGTGTGTAGGTTATGTATGTGCCTGTCAGAGCGGCTCAGTTCACAGCAAATACTGATACACAAACTGTTATCATTTACATGTGTGGAGCATCTCAAACTCCATCTCTGCATGTTGCTGTGAGTTTGGGTTTATTATCGTTCATCTGGGAGCGCAACGTAAATCATTTATAAACCTACGCAAACTCAGGAAAATACATCAATATCTCAATATGCTAACTGTTCATCACGATTTAAAAATAAAAGCTTGTTTACACGTTTTGATGTCCACATATTCATTAATATTACAGGGGCTATAGCATTTCTGTTGTAAAGAAATGGCCACATATTAAAGAATAAGTGGACATTTGAAGTAAATGATGTTTAATCAATATTAAACCAGGATTATATCAGGCAGTAAAGTGTAAAAACAATTGTCAGGCGGTTGGCGCCCTCTGCAGCCATTTATTGTAATGCATAATGTACATTATGTAATGTACAACAGTTTTGTTCAATAAAACAATATGATTTCTTGCTTTAGGTACTTTATTTTAATTAATTATTGCCTCACATTATATATGTATTTTTAAGTCATTTTAAAGGCTACTGTTCACTTACATCTGCTTTTATTACCACAAAAAATTAATTATAATTATAGGGAATCCTATGTAATCCATTTTATTTCCAATTTCAGTTTTTTCCATTTTCTTTTTTTTTAATACTCTGTTTTAATGGTTAAATTACATGTTATTAATCAACAAGCCTGTCTAATTAATTAAGTTGTACAGTTTTATTTTTTTTACCAGATTCTGTTTTTTATTATGTTTCGGAATTCCATTTTAATGGTTCCATTAAGTTTTAATAATCAAAAGCTGGCTTCAATTAATTGATTTAAGAAAAAAAATTAATATATTTTTTTCCCAGAAACTGTGCATTTACATTTTTTCTCCTAAATAAATTTGTTGCTTTTTTCATGGGAAATTAATTGTTTAGATGAAACAAATAATCGATAAATTAGTCAGTAGATTAATTGATTATATAAATAGTCGTTAGTGGCAGCCCTAGTAGTAAAGCATAAAAATAATATATTATTTTTGCTGAAATTTAAAAAACATGTTAAGTTCACAAATGTTCATTTTACATTTGAAATGTGCGTTCCGTGTCGGAATGTCTGTTCAGTATTTTAACACACTGGGTTGCCACTTGGTGGAAAAACAGTGTATTTCTGCCATAGAAGCGAGCAAATGAACTGAGTCAGGGATTGTAGATTTTACCCAACCTAGCCTCGGCATCCATCTAAAAAAACAAAAAAAACTCTATGACCAGAGGAATATTAAAACACAGGTAAATCAGTTTATCATTGTCAGTTCCATTGTCAGTTGTGCTTCTTTCTTGTTGCATCTGGCAACCCGTGTGAGCATTGGATCTGAGGAGGAGGCCGGAGATGGGACAATCTGCAGTGTTTTGAATTTAGACTGCAGTACCCATTTCAACCACTAGCTGTTAATATTATGTACTGCATCTTTAAAAGAGCCAGTTGCATTTTTGGATAGAGGCACCATCATGTATTTGCATTAGCTAGTCCAAATACAGTCTGATTTAAGCTACACATATACTGTGTTTGGTGGGGTTTTATTGCTGAATTGTAATATATTATTGAAATGCAATCAAGGCAAGTGGCTGCTTTTTATGCTTGCATAGAAAATGGCCTAAAGGCACTTTGCTAACACCCCATTAAAAATGCCATTCAGTGTAGAACTGAACTGATAAGTGTTGTTTGTCCTAATTTGTTATTTCTCTCATTATCGGTGCTTATACTCTCAATTAAATTCTCTGTATTTTTTGTCTTATTTTTTTAAAGCTCTTTTTAATTTTGGTAATCATTGTTTTCGTCCTCTGCTGTTGACTAATGCACTGGGCACTTGCTTGTTATTAGCCATGCTTAATTGCCTAATATGGTTTAAGTTAAAAGCTCACTGGAAATGATATTCATTCTGTCCCAGCATATTAAATTCATCCATCTTTGATTAAGTGAACAAAGTGGGCCATGCACACTTAGCCTTGAGACCGGGCCATGGCGTCAAACGGTGTGGCAGAACACGCATATCGCTGCCAGTCAGCAGATCCATGAGGCTTGTCTGGCTGACATTCAGCAAACAGCAGCCAATTTATTCTCTGTGGCCAATTAACATGCTTTATGCACAACTCCCACTCAGTCTGACTCTTTTTGAACAGTGTAGGTTGGTTGTGATTATAAAGGACAAATAATGACAGTTCAGTAGTATCAGCTTTTTATTTTCTCTGTATCTGTGTACAGGTAAATATAGCCAAACAGAGAGGGAAAATACTGTAAAATTCCAGAAATTTGATGCCACAGAAATTGATTGCAGTTAATTGCAGGATATTTAACCTAAGAGTTCAGTAAACAAATAATTGCATAGATTGCCTATCCTTTTTAATGTAAAATTCATGAGATTTCAATGGAAGCTTGTTTCTGTTTGTAAAAAAATTGTGGCTTTTTTGCCACATTTTATGTGGGTCTTGCAACTCAGAGAAAAAAGTTAGAATTGTAAGAGATAAATTTAGAATTCCAAAATATAAACTTGCAATTCTGAGAAAGTCAGATTTTTTTTTAACCTTTTTATTTATTTACACGTCAGAAAAAAGAGTGCAAGATGTAAAGTCAACATTAAAAGGTTACAAGGTTAAAGGTTACATATAAAATAAGAATTAAGAGATGTAAACTTTATTTTTTTATCTCCCTTTTTAATATTTGTATTATATATTTTATAATATTTTTTATTTTTTATTCTAATCTAAACTTGCAATTTTAAAAAAGTCAGTTTTTTCACTTTTTTTAAATCAAAAACTTACATTTTTATTTATTACATGGCAGAAAAAAGATTGCAAGATGTAAAGTCAACATTCAATCAAAAAAGTCAGACATATAAACTCAATTACAAAAAAAGGTTACATATAAACTAAGAATTACGAGATGTAAACTTAATTTTTTTTTTTATCTCCCTTTTTAATATTTGTATTAGGGCTGCACAATCAATTGAATTTCTAATTGTGATTACAATTACAGATGGCACAATTATGTAATCATTCGAAGGCGCTTTGCTTCAAAACTGTTCAAAACATTATTCAGTATAAATTGTCATAATCATAATTAATAATCGCAATTACAATTTCAAGGAAATAATCATCATAATGATTTTTGTCATAATCGTGCAGCCCTAATTTGTATTATATATTTTAAGGTATTTTTTATGTTTTATTCTAATTTTTGTTCTGAAAGACTGAAGTATTTTCACATCTGAAAGTACCTGTAAAAAGTTAAAGCAGAGAAAGTTTTTAAACTTCTGTGTTGGGTGAACATGATTCTCCCTTTAGGAATCCTGTTGGACATGTTGTGAAGTAGTTTTGATGTGAAGTGATATCGCAAACCACTCACATCCATCCATCCATCTCTGTTTCTGATTAGGGTGTTCTTTACCGGACGGTGAACATGCAGCGATGGGAGCAGCCTACAAAACAGCACCAAAAGCGCAGGGCCCGGAAAGCATCGCTGAGCAGAGATGATGTTTATCTGGAAAGGAAGATCCTCCCTGCATCAATCTGCCAATAAAGACAGTGATGTCCTGGACCTTGCAGACATGGAAGGTAAAAAAAACAAAAAACAAACAAACAATAAAGCATTTTTTTTTTTAACTGTAACTGCAATAAAATGAAATCGTTTTTGTTCTTTTTATTATGGCTGTCAATTAATTAAACATTAATCGTAATTAATAACGTTAAAAATCTAAAATAAATTATATATATAGAAAATATTTCATTATTATATATTTTATTATATATATATATATATTTTTTTTTTGAATACATTTTATGAACAATAAAATTAACATTTCAAAATCTAATTTTATAATTTAAAAATAGTATTTTTATTTTAAAATATTATTTATAAGTATGCATATGTATGCTTTTATAAAAAACAATGATAATGTAACATCTCTACTCTAAAACTCTAATGTTGTTATGTGTGTCTGTCAAAAAAAAGTTAAACAATGTACTTTTTTGTTTAACATTTTATATTTTAGGGAATTTTATGGTACTAAATAACATTTATGGAACAGCATTTTTAAAAATAGACCTGAAAATGAAATTTCCAACTTAAGCTGTCGTAAATCTTGAACAAAAGAGCACTCTTAAAGAAGACACTTGACAGATATTTGTTGAAGTGAAAATTTTAGAAAATTGAAACAAACAAAAAAAAGTTAGAAGTTTATAATGAAAAATGCACAAAACACTATTTTAAAATGGTAATTGAAATGCGTATTTTCTAAAACATGATGTACTCTTAAACTGCAAGAAATCACAAAGCCATAAATCACTAAGTAAGTTGTGTTGTTGCAAATTTGAGGCTGATTATTTTGAGATTTCCAAAAGATTGTTTAGACGCAATACCAAACATTTCCACTAGTTGAAATTCACTCCTCAGTCATTTCCTATATGAAATTTTTGACTGCGAACAATGTAAGTGTGACTATTTTTTGAAACATGTGCATGATCTTTTTTATTTAGTATTTGTTCACATAGCAAGTGCCAAAACCCTTATTGAGGATTTGTAGCATTTTGTTGAAGTGTAAAAAAAACAGTTAAAAGTTAAAAAATGGCCAAAAACACCAGATGGTTAAAACAAGGACAGTGTTCTATGTACAGGAATGTCAAATACTTTAATTCCAAAGAGCTAGTGATGACAAACTAGTATTTTGGGAATATACACAGGAGCGCAGACCTTAATCGCTCTTACCGCGGCATGTCATGTTGAGATTCGTGTAAATGGCAACCACTCATGCATTTTGGATTGAGAATCAGTTCAGTGCTGACCCAACCATGTCAACCCCCTAAGACCCAGAGCTTAAGGATATATCTGGGGCAGTCAGTCCATCCTCATGAATAAACTGGAGACTTTTATTGGAATCTGTAGGAATGTGGTTGAGCAATAATGTGATGTTTCCTAAAGCTCGAGTTTCATTTCCTCTCTCTCGTTCCTATCGAACTGTTCAATCATTCACTTACTTTCAGCCTGATAGATGCATTCCTGATACACGGTGAGCATGTTTTGCGTGTATCGAGCATCTAGACAGGAAATTAAATGGCTCGTACAATTCTCAGATTGTTTGTTTGGAAGTGCCGCCGGAGGACCAAACAAACATCACAGCGGGGAGGAAACAGCCGGGCCAGCCCGACACGCAATCCCTATTCTTCAGCAATCTGCCTGACAGTATGCCAGCTCTTCGGCATTCTTTCTGCCAAATCTACTAAAAGTGAAGCCTTTGGTTTACAGTAATAAGACACAAACACAAATAATTCACATAGCTTTTTGTTCCCCAAAAGCATTGTTCAGTTTGCCAGAGGTTTTGACCAGTGCAACAATGGCATAGGAGTGCAAAAATGAAAATTTGCTTTTAATTTACCCTCAGGCCATCAAAGATGCAGTTGCATTTGCGACTGAAAACTACGTGCGACTATGAAAAAATATTTAGGAGCACCATGTGCGACTGACCCGATCAGCATATTTGTGTTTGCGCTATGTGTTTTTGCAACGTTTAGTAATGTATCACAGACATATCTCATGAATCCTTTCATAAACAAAGTGTAGAGAGAGTGTAAATAAGAGTGTAGAGAGCTTCGTTGATTAGAATGGAACCTGATGAGTGACAGATTGAAATGATTTTTAAGAAACAAAGTTTGTAAATGAGATATTGAGTTAATACAACAGTTTAATAAACAAGAAGTTAATATTAAGTGACTTACATTGTCTGACTTTAACACTATTGCCTGATTTTGCTCTATTTTGTCGTCAAAAATAGTGTGAAACAAGTCACAAGCTGTTTCGTTTATGAATGAACATGCATTTTTAAATGAATCTAGTGAGTCAGTGGTTCAGTTTCCCATTCATAGAGTCACTTGCTTTATTCCTGAATGAATCAGCCCTTCAAACGAATCAAATGAATGATTCAGTAATTAAATCAGTGACTTGCTGCCACCTACTGGCAGTTTTAGTTTTATTTTTAAAGTATATTTTCAGTTACTCAAATCATTTAATATTTCTATATTCAAAATGTTATATTTAAAACATTAATCTCAACATGAGTTTATGAATTTGATGGCACTCATGCGACCGCTGAGCTTCATTGAACATATGAAAATACACCTACAAGCCACTTTTGTGTTACCACCTCTGTAGTAAAAATTAATTTGTTAATACTGATTTCATTTGATTAGTAACTTTTTCTTATTCTGTTGTTTTAATTAGAAATTTTAAAAAGCTTATAAAATATAATTGACATACTGTAAAAGATGACATACTTTTAATAAAGTTAGAAAAATGCCATTACGAAGGTAAAAAAAAAATTAAAAATTAATCACTTTGAGTCAGATATCACCTCATAATGGGAAGGCTAATTTTTGGTCAGATATTTTTATTATTGATTAGAAGGTGCTCCTAAAATTTTGACTGTGCTCACTTTGAGAGTCAAAAAAAAAAGCATATCAATGAACACAAAATTAATCCCCGTGGCTCCTAATGATATATTGAGGTCTTATGAAATGAAACGATCAGTCTGTGCAAGAAACTTAATGTTATTTACCACATTATTTCCTGTAATCAAGAGCCTCAGGCAAACGGTGAAATAATTCGTTTTCAGTGAACTAGTTCAGTTCACTAGTTTGTTTACAAAAATTTACAAAATGCAATTCTATAATGAAAGCACCCAATAATGATGTGAAACGTGGATGTCTAAAGCGTATAAAGTAAATAAATGTCTGAAGTAAATAAACTAGTCTTTTATCTTTTTACATAAACAAGAAAAAACATAAAAACCTTTATTTTGCCGCTTTCAGTTCAGGCATGCTCATATCAGTGGCTTGTTGGAGTTCAAGTCGAACTGTTTCCTCAGTTCAGTGACTGTTGGAGGAACTGAAGTGCTGAATCAATTAATTCATCATACAAATTACTCTGCTATTTTGGCTTATTTCCAGTCGGAGTGACTGTCAGGTGTCTGAAAGTGAGTTTTGCTTGAGTAACTTGTAGATCTGTGTGTTGCAGATGCTTCAGTCCGGATTGATGAACTGATTCAACTAGTTCACAAAAAAGAATCAGTTCAAAATAATGATTCGTTCACAAACCAGACATCACTCCTCTGGATTACAGGCAATAATGTCGTAAATAATGTTCAGTTTCTTGCACAGGCTGATTGTTGTGCTTTATAAGACCTCAATAAATCATCAGGAGCCATGGGAATTAATTCTGTCCTCTTTTACACTTCGAAAATAGGCTGCAGCTGAATTGCATTTTATGAACCACTAAGGACCACGTTTTTAGCTAAAAATCTTCTTCACTGTTCTGCTGAAGAAAAAAAGTCACCTACATCTTAACAGGAAATTTTTATTTTTGGGTCAACTATCCTTTAACTTGCCTTGACTGTTGGTGCTAGTTGGTGAAATTACAAAGTTTGCCTCACAATAGTGAAAAAACTGTTTGATCCAGCCTCACCACTCCAGGACTAGCAAGCCATTTCGCTCTAGCAGACCGCTTAATGGCCTGGGGTGATTCAGGGAGTTGAGACCCAGCATTCGATTGGATCAGACATAGGCCAGCGGTGCGCTCAGTGTCTGATGTGTTAGTGGAAGTAAGAGCTGCTTTTGGGACAAGCCACTGGACAGGATTAAGATTTAGACGTAAAGATTTCCTCATTTATTTACTGACTTCTGGATTATGCTCAGTTCTTCATTCGAGCCCAAAGGTGGTAGTGTTGGGTAGGATTTATTTGAATACATTGCACATACTCACTACATAACATTCAAGGAAGAATGAGCTCTTTAAACAGACATTATGAGATCCATTAGGCCTGTAATATTTCATTTGCGTGTTGCTGTAACAACACACTAAAATTTCAGTTTGCATTAAAGGGATACATCACAGGATTTACTCTGATTAACCTTTATTAATCTAGATTAAAGATGCATCTCTTTAGCCAAACATTCACATAATGCATCTCACAACCTTGTACTCCAGTTATATCTGATCAAATGTACATGATTATATTGAAATGCTGTGAACAGTAGCTACGCTAATTATTCTCTGTTTGCTTTTCTGTCTTGGAATGTCATTCCAAAGCCTTTTTCTGTGGAATATGCGAAGACGTTTAGCAAAATGTATTAGTTGCGCTTTTCCATACATTTGCAATGATTGAGATCGGAAACATTCAATCTTCATAAATGAATGAATAAATCATTCAATGAATTCATCAATCCAGCAGTTAAAAGTCTTTGGGATTCTCAGTTCTCAGTTGATTCACATGATCTGATTCACAAAACTGTTTCTACAAAATCATTCATAATCATTTAGGGTTTGGAACAACATTGAGGGTGAGAAAAGTTTGAGAGAGATTTTCATTTTTGGGTGATTTAATCATCTACAGTTTTTTTTGTTCATGATGCAATTAATGTTGCATGATATACCGGTACAAAAAAAGTATTTCGATACCCACGGTACGATTCCACGTTTTTCTAGTACCAGTACTTTTTAAGAACCGTATTTCTTAAGTAAAGCACTGGGATGAATAGATCAAAAGTAGCCTGGGTTAGTACACTTAAAACGCAATGGACTAGTGTCTGTGAACATTAAAGGAGAAGTCCACTTCCAGAACAACAATTTACAAATAATTTACTCACCCCCTTGTCATCCAAGCTGTTCATGTCTTTCTGTCTTTCTGTCTTCAGTCGTGAAGAAATTATGGTTTTTGAGGAAAACATTTCAGGATTTTTCTCCATATAATGGACTTGATTGGTGCCCCGATTTTGAACTTCCAAAATGTAGTTTAAATGCAGCTTCAAAGGCTCTAAACGATCCCAGCCAAGGAAGAAGGGACTTATCTAGCGAAACGATTGTCATTGTTTTTGAAAAATAAAAATTTGTGTAGCACAGGCTCTGGGATGCGCGTCCACAACACTACGAACACGTCTAAATTCATCGTCTGTGTACTCCGGTTCAACTTCAGAATCATCCGTCATCGTTGTACTTTTGTTTGTAAACAGTATTTGACTTATTTGCACTTCCTTAGTCTTCGTGCGTTCGCTTTGTAAACACTGGGTCTGTAGTTCCGCCTACGTTCCGTTTCGCATCCCAGAGCCTGTGCTTCCCAAGCTTTTGTGCCTAAAGTATACAAATTTTTGTTTTCCAGAAAAAATGACAAATCGTTTCTCTAGATAAGACCCTTCTTCTTTGGATGGGATCGTTTAGAGTTCTTTGAAGCTGCATTTAAATTACAATGAAGTCCATTATATGAAGAAAAATCCTAAAATGCTTTTCTCAAAAACCATCATTTCTTCACGACTAAAGACAGAAAGACATGAACATCTTGGATAACAAGGGGGTGGGTAAATTTTTTGTAAATTGCTGTTCTGAAAGTGGACTTCTCAACTTGACAGTCAGATATATATATATATATATATATATATTACTAAATGTGATGATAGTATTACTACTACTACTAATAAAAATATTATTAAAACAATATTTAAGGAATATTTACCATAAATTATGTACCAGAGAATTGTAAATACACAACACAGTATTTCTGAAAATAAATAAATAAATTAATTATTTATCAAATCTATATCCTTTATAAATTTATTAGACATGCCTTTGATTATTAAAATGTAATGAAATGATTAAAATGGAATGCAGAAAATTAATGGACAACACAGATTCACAAAAACAAAATTGAATTTGAGAAAAATAATAAAACGTATTTCATAGGGCCTCAAAAACATGTAATTTTTGTACAAATTTTAATAAGTTGCTGTTAAATTGTGCGATTTTCGTGATTTCAATTAGACATGCTTTTTGATAAATATTTTTAATGTAACCATTAAAATTAAAATAGAATTTAGGAAAAAATTAAACAGATTTCATAGGGCCCTATTTATTTCCTTTGTGTCTTTGTTTTATTGTAGTTGTACTTCAGTTTGTTACTTGCATCTAGGTTTTTATTATTAATAACAAAGATAAAATAACAAAAAATAATATCATGATATAAATTGTTATTGTGAAGTAAAACTACTATATCATGAAATAAGATTTGGCTTTAACTTACCAATGTAAATTAAATTGTGGCACCAAACTTTTATGGTATAAAGGTACAATGACACTAGACTTTGGCTCTCCTCCATTTACATTTATATAAATAGTAGTGAATAAAGCACAAAGTTCAAGTTAAGTGATCAACAACAAAAAGACTTTTTACCAGTAGTGGACACAGTGTAAAAGTCCCAAATTGACCTTTTGGTTCAAAACAAACAAGTGAAAGCTGCATGCTTAAAAGTATTTTAAGCTTCTGAATGCATTTTTTTAGTATTTATTAAAATCAGCTCCCCTAGAGTGGGATGTCCATATTCATTGCGTGTGAGAAATTATTTTGCAAGCTCAAAGCCTCATGCAACTGCATCCTAGGGAAAGAGAAAACATCTCAAGTTTCAAACTGAAACCCTCATTTAAGTCATCCGAGTCATAAATATTAATATATAGATACAAGCAATAAATATTGTTTAATAATTCAATAGCTAGAGCTATTGCACTTTCAGTTTTGAGCATGAAATCATAACAGCGCCGACCTAATGAAACTCTTATTTTGTGTGCTGATTTCAAGGGATTTTATTAAGGTGGAGTCCTGATTCCAGGTGTCATAATAAAACACAGATGAATAGTAATTTCAGTGTCTAGTAAAAACAGCTCAAATTCCTGAATATAATAAAGCTTTTGTTCTTTTAGATGCTGAATTTGATAATATTATGGCGTATGCAGACTATTTTGAATACTAGCTTTGCCTTTGTTCTTAAGTTAGTTTGAAATGTGCAATAAAAGTTGCTCACCAAAGCTGCATTTATTTAATCAAAAATACAATAAAAACAGCAATAATCTGAAATATGATTACATTTTTCAATAACTGTGAATATATTGTAAAATGTAATTTATTCCTGTGGTCAAAGCTGAATTTTCAGCATCATTATTCCAGTCTTCAGTGTCACATGATCCTTCAGAAATCATTCTAATATGCCGGTGTGTCATTTTTAATGGCAGTCTATATATAGGTGACACAGCGTAATTTGTTTCAAAATTCACTTAGTGACTTGGTTTCACTTGCCCCGTTATGTATGCTGGTTACATAATAAAAAAAAAAAATCAGAAGTCTGAAAATTTCTTGAGTGAATTTCTTCACTCCACAGCAGGCATGGGGGAACAAATCCAATTTGAAGGCCATTTAAATTCTAGAAGTCGCCTTCAATCCTTTCCCTCCTCAGGCTTCTCTTTGCCCGACCTACAGAAAGACGTGCTCACAGGTTATTGGGGAACCGTAATATTTGCATAATGTCCATGCTCAGATGTTTAAGCGCATGTTGCAAAAGATGGTGACCACCGGCACTGCTGCCAGCCTTGATTATTCTGCTGCACTGTTAGTGGTGCCTTTAAAGCACAGCATAGTTCTTAGCATACTCATATTTATTCATTTTCTTCTTTTACTGCTTCCAGACGAAACTTTGCTGTGTTAACTTTTAACGGTTATCCAGATGAGTGATGCTGGATTTGGGTTTACGAATACACTCCAAAATATTTAAAGATAAACTAAATGTCTAAACCCAGTTTATTGTTCACTGACTACTACTAGTATCCCATTCGTGGGTGTATCTCTCCCTGAAGTGTAAACATTGAGCCATCCATCAAAACAGTTAGTGTGGTCCACTCAGATCTGTCCGTCTCTTTCCAGCTCAACCAATAGCGAGCGTTTGGGGGCGTGGCTACTGTATCAGGCTCAGCCAGAGTGTGTTTAGCCGCTTTTGGACAAGGCTGTTGCGTTAGATGGAAAAACAAATTCAGGTTCAGTTACAGAAGTGTAGGCTAAAATGTGAAGATTTGACAAAGTAAGTAGAGACAGACAACGGGGTAAAACAAGGGTATATATTGGCGTTTTTTTACAGTGAAATAGTAAGGAGCTATTTTATAAGACAGTAAAAACAGTGCTGGATTATGTACCTACAATCCATTGTAGAAAACATAATTTGCGAATTCTTCTGTCAACAACAAAGCACCTTTAATTGTGTGTACAGCTTGTGAATGACTCCGGGTAAACACAATTTACTATATCGATTTATATCCAGAACAGTATTTAAAAAACTAAATTAAAAATTGTATCAAACTATGGGCACACTTTCTGAAGGGGCTGTGCCCTAGTACTGATTAAAGACTAGAAACACACTTGCTGTCAAGATAAAATAGTAAGATATTGTATGGATAGGAATTATCGTAATGGTGTGATGAATGTATAATATACTTCATTTTTTCATTTGGATTATACAGTTTTAACTTAAAACTAATAAACTCAATGTGATGTACACTGTTGCTCAAAAGTTTGGGATCAGAAGGATTTTTAATGGTTTTTAAAGGCGTTTCTTATGCTCATCAAGGCTGTGTTCATTTAATAAAAAATGTAATATTGTGAAATATTATTATGATGTAAAACAATGTTTTTCTATGTTAATATACTTTAAAATTTAATTTATATCTGTAATTAAAGTTGAATTTGCTGAATCAGTACTCCAGTCCTTCAGAAATCATTCTAATATGCTGATTTATTATTAGTGTTGGAAACAGCTGTGATACTTTTTTTCAGGATTCTTTGATCAATAAAAGGTTAAAAAGAACAGCATTTTTTTTAAAGTGGTCATCGGATGCCCATTTTCCACAAGTTGATATGATTCTTTAGGGTGTTAATGAAAAGTCTATAATATACTTTGGTTAAAAATTCTCAATGGTAGTGTAACACAACACCCTTTTCACCTTGTCATAATGAGCTCTGCAAAAATCATCCCATTCTGAGGGATTGTTCCTTTAAATGCAAATGAGCTCTGCTTGCGACGCCCCTCTCTACTCTCTGCTGCTCTCAGAGATTGTTTACTTTAGCCGCATTTAACTGCAAAACTTGCTAACTAGCACATTATTAGGAAAGGTGATTGCAGAGGTTCATAAAAAAAAAAAAACCTTATACTCACTTCTGCTGTAGGTGAAGCTGGATCACAAATGATTTGCGCAAACATAGATGTGTTTATGTAGATCGGGAGGCGCATTCCCTTTACAAACAAACGTAATCCACTGCATCTTCAGCGGCTCAGATGTCGTGATGGATTTTTATCATTATAGGATAGATTTGTACATACACTGCCAACACACATTAATGTTCAAAAGTGAACTTTGCATCTGGTGACCCCTTTATTTAAAATAGAAGGGATTTCTAACAATATACGCTACTGTTCAAACGTTTGGGGTCAGTACATTTTTATTCTTTCTTTTTTTTTTGAAAGAAATTAATACTTTTATTCACCAAGGATGTGTTACATTAATAAAAAGTGATAGCATAGATTTACCTTGTTAGAAAAGATTTATATTTTGAATAAATGCTGTTCTTTTTAACTTTCATCAAAGAATCCTGAAAAAAAGAATCACAGGTTTTATGTCAAGGTTCATGTGACACTTAAGAATGGAGTAAGAGCTGATGAAAATTCAGCTTTGCATCACAGGAATAAATTATATTTTAAAGTATATTAAAATGAAAACCACAATTTTATATTGTAATAACATTTTGAAATATTACTGAGTGTTAGAGATTTTGAGTGGGCTCTTTTCACTTGAGACGATAAGAAGCTACAAACACCCTTGCATCCATTCTGCTTGAACATGAGACATTTTCAACAGCTTCTACAGTTAATCATTTTAGTCAAGATTTGTATTTACGAACTTCGTCTCAGCCTGTGCGTTGCAGCCATATTGCATGACTTCACTTCCATTTGTTCTCATTACATCAAAGTGTGCACACATATGAGTATTTTAACGCTCCAGGAACATCTGCTGTGCCTGTAATTGTACCATCAGTAAGTTAATGTGGAAAAAGATCCTCGGCTGAGAGCGTGTAACATTTTTTTTTTTCCCACATTGATTTTTTCTGTGGGTATTTATATATGCTCAAAGCATGTGATGTTTGAAAAGAAATGTACTTAAGCTCTGCTCTCTTGTCACTGTAGTGATTTGTTTCTCTTGGCTGCTGAAATGGAAACGGAGTAGCATCAGGAACATCCCAAATGTATGCTGTACACAGATTCTCTGTTGGCAAATGTCATTCATGTCATTCCTCAGCAATGAGGAAGCTATGAAGATTTGTCTTCATCTGTGCGAGAGGAATCCAGGCCAAAAGAACAAATGGTGGCGTGTCATTGGGAAAATAGTGTGTAGGATTTGTGTGAAACGGCCTTATGTTATTGTTACTGTATGGAGGTGTACGGAGATACAACAGAGCCAAGACTTCCAGTGACTCATTGTACGTGATGCATAAACAGTGATGATGGGTTTTAACTGTCTGTAGGGTAAAAAGATGCTGGGAAATGTGGGCCAGTCAAGCAGATTTTATGAGCGCTCCATAGTCAAGAAATCCGCACAGAATTATAATGAGGTAAAAACATAAAAAAGACAAATGTCTGTAGTTTGTGTACAGGGAAGTTTGGAAAATGTAGTAAAAGAAGTTTAAGAGGTGAAAAAATATATATCAAAAGTTTGGGTTCAGTAAGACTTGTAATGTTTTTTAAAGAAGTCTGTTATGCTCATCAAGGCTGCATTTATTTGTTCAAAAATACCGGAAAAAAAAACTGTAATATTGCAAAATGTTATTACAATATAAAACAGTGTTTTTTATTTTATTTGCTTTAAAATATAATTTATTCCTGTGATGCAAAGTTGAATTTTCATCAGCTGTTACTCCAGTCTTAAGTGTCACATGATCCTTCAGAAATCATTCTAATATGCTGATTTATTATTAGAATTATCAATGTTGTAAACAGTTGTGCTGCCAAATATTTTTTTGCAACCTGTGATTCTTTTTTCTCAGGATTCTTTGATGAATAACAAGTTAAAATGAACAGCATTTATTCAAAATATAAATCTTTCCTAACAATGTAAGTCTATGCTATTGCTTTTTTATTAATTTAACACATCCTTGGTGAATAAAATATTTGTTTCCTTCAAAAAAATAAAAGAATTCAAATTTACTGACTCCAAACTTTTAAACAGTAGTGTGTATTGTTAGCAAACCTTTCTATTTTAAATAAATGCTGTTCTTTTTAACCTTTTATTGATCAAAGAATCCTGAAAAAAAGTATCACAGGTTCTAAAAAAAATGTTAGGCAGCATAACGTTTTCCAACATTGATTATAAATCAGCATATTAGAATGATTTCTGAAGGATCATGTGACACTTGAGACTGGAGTAACAGCTGATGAAAATTCAGCGTTGCATCACAGAACTAAATTACATTTTAAAGTATATTAAAATAAAAACCATTATTTTATATTGTAATAATTGTTTGCAATATTATTGTTTTTTTCTGTATTTTTGATCAAATAAATGCAGCCTTGATGAGCATAAGAGACATCTTTAAAAAACATTACAGGTCTTACTGGTCCCAAACTTTTAAGCAGCAGTGTATTAAACTAATTTGTCAAAAACATACTGATATTTGATAGCATTTTCAATATTGACAATTGACAATTTACGCCATAAAATGTCTCAGGTCTGAGACAGTAAGTGCACTGTAAATTAAAAATTAATATTTCTTATTAGGTCAATTAGATTTACTTTGTAGTAGTAAAATGACAATACTTATGACTTTATTTCCTCTCTTGCAAAAGCAAGATTTTATTTTGGTGGAAAACTCTGACAACAGGTTTACAAATACTTCTAAATAAAAATCTGTTGAAATGCAAAAAAGCATTAAATGCTTTTA
This sequence comes from Labeo catla, assembly GCA_012976165.1. Taxonomy (NCBI): domain Eukaryota; kingdom Metazoa; phylum Chordata; class Actinopteri; order Cypriniformes; family Cyprinidae; genus Labeo; species Labeo catla. The sequence continues at coordinate 651,768 of VONZ01000128.1, forward strand.
TCATCTGTATACAGAAATGCACAATTGCAACTAACACAACTACTGCAGAAAATGAAATATTCAGAATCAGTATGTATCTAAAAATCCCAGCAATATAATACTGTTTAAAATTCAAAAGAGTAGTTCATCTTAAAATTAACATTTGCTGAAAGTGTACTCACCTTCAGGCCACAACAGATTTAGAGAAATGTAGCATTGCTCAACAATGGGTGTTATGCAGTGAATAGGTGCCGTCAGAATGAGAGCCCAAACAGCCAATAAAAGTGTCACAAAAACATCACTTCACAAGATGTTTACTGATGGACTGTGGATTACTTGTGGATTATTGTGATGTTTTTATCATCTGTTTGGACTTTCATTGTGACGGCACCCATTCACTGCAGAGAATCCACTGGATCCATTCATTTTTATGAATATGTAAAGAGAATAAGGGTGATGTGTGCAGATTGTTTGGGTCAGAACTCTTGATGCAGTGATAGTAGCAGGTAGCGGACCAATCAAGAGAGAATTGTAATAGTTAAAAGGTCATGAATGCGCACCCCAGAGCTTTAATGTCTTTTGGGCTTAAAAGTGGGCGTTCAATGTTTTGGAGGTGGAGGAGCAGCCTTAACAAGGGACGTTATGTGGGCTTGACATGATGACACCACAATTTCAGATGGTTTGGGAGGGTTTGACAACAACATTATTTATCTCAACGCTCATAGCAGAGTTATTTTACAAGGGATGGTGGTCCTAATAGCATGACTTTAGTTTGTGCTGTTAAATTTGAGGAAAAACAGATTTAATATCGCTGGCGTTAAAAGTGCATAAGAGAGTAGAAGGGCGGTTTCAGAATGAGCAGAAAATCTAGGTCTGGAAGTCATCAGCTATTATTCTGTCAATAATTACAAATTTCCATTTCATTCCACCTGATTAATAAGGATGATACTCTCAATTATCCAGTGATTAACATGTAATTTCTTTGACCCTTGTTAAGATTTGATTTAGAAATCATTTGTTTCAGCCGTGTCTCTCTCACACAGGCCATTGTGTTTTACTGAATTTTTTTTCTTTGTATTATTTTCCATGTGGTGAAATTTGTCGGCCACAAATACTGCCAGATTCTTAACCTGCCAAAATCCTCTTCTGGGCCATTAGAGACAGCTGTGAATGATTTCTCCAGACCTGCAGCATGGCCATAGACACAAAGCAAACACATGCTTATGGCTGTTAAACACAAACACACTGGCTTTCCGCCCGGACCTTTATGCAACATGGCTTGAAGTGCTTTCACAGGACTGCCCTTTGAGGACAGCGCACATTTTGGAGGGGCTTTGTATGATTTGGGGGTCTGAGACCCGCTCCAAGTCCCAGTTCATTCAGGTGCCAACAAAACAACATGGAAAGAAAGGATTGCTCATTTCCTTATCACGCTACCTATTATTCCCAGGGCTTGTATTTTCGAAACCCACAATGACTGTGAGAGCAATCCGGCCGGTCCTGTTTCTATCTCCGGTGGCTGTATCTGCAGCAAGCCAGCTGATAAATTGGGGTAGAGAAAGCTCTCTAAATTGCACTGACTGAATAAGTCATTGTATTCAAGCACCTTCTATTTTAGAACCTTTTGTTCTTGTTGCGCAGTATTAAGAATTAGCGCTGTAGAGATTAATCACTTCAAGTGTAAACAAAGCAAGCCTTAAAAAAAAAGGCAGGTATTAAATGGGCCATATTTTCTTGTTTAGTTTTGCTCCCCATTTTTTATTAATATTATTTATTTTATTTTATTTTTTTTCTGTGCCAAACATTTTGTGACAATTTCTCGTTTTTCTTTTAGGACTGCATTAGTGTGGTCCAAATATTTTCAAAAAAATAAATACATAACCAAATGAACACATATATAAATCATTTAAAAATAAAAAAATAAATATTAAAAATGTTAAGTGTCTTTTTGTTGGCTACACATCTAAAATAAGTAACAAAACTTAATTTCACATGTCAACATATCTGTCTTCGATTGCTTGATGCTTGGTTTCTGCATTGTTACTTTGAATTAGGTATTTATTTTTATTTTTCATTGTTAGTTTTAATTTTAATTTTAGTTTTAGTAGTTATTTGCTTTTATTTATTTTAGCTTTCATTTATATTTATCTCATTTTTAGTCTTAGTAATTTTTGAACATTAGCTTTACTTGAAGCTTTATTTCAGTGAACAAAAACATTAAATATTTTGATTTATTTAACAATAACAGTGCTGCTGCTGTAAACAAACAAACAAACAAAAAACACTTAAAATAGAAAAATAAATCCAGTGTAGTTTTTCCTGCCCTATTTTTCCACCCCTAAACACATGATCAGCAACCAGACAAGTTTTTCTAATGTTAAAAGCAATAGTCTTTTTTTTCTTCCTTAATACCTCATGCGTTTTTGGACACTAAATAAGCATCATTGACAGATAAACTTGGGTGCTCATATGTTTTTGTTTTGTGCTTCTTTGTTCTGCTACAACGAGCACTTCATAAGAGCACAGACATTTTGCTGTAGTATCACAGGTTCTAAAAAAAATGTTAGGCAGCATAACGTTTTCCAACATTGATTATAAATCAGCATATTAGAATGATTTCTGAAGGATCATGTGACACTTGAGACTGGAGTAACAGCTGATGAAAATTCAGCGTTGCATCACAGAACTAAATTACATTTTAAAGTATATTAAAATAAAAACCATTATTTTATATTGTAATAATTGTTTGCAATATTATTGTTTTTTTCTGTATTTTTGATCAAATAAATGCAGCCTTGATGAGCATAAGAGACATCTTTAAAAAACATTACAGGTCTTACTGGTCCCAAACTTTTAAGCAGCAGTGTATTAAACTAATTTGTCAAAAACATACTGATATTTGATAGCATTTTCAATATCATGGGGAAAATTGACAATTTACGCCATAAAATGTCTCAGGTCTGAGACAGTAAGTGCACTGTAAATTAAAAATTAATATTTCTTATTAGGTCAATTAGATTTACTTTGTAGTAGTAAAATGACAATACTTATGACTTTATTTCCTCTCTTGCAAAAGCAAGATTTTATTTTGGTGGAAAACTCTGACAACAGGTTTACAAATACTTCTAAATAAAAATCTGTTGAAATGCAAAAAAGCATTAAATGCTTTTATCATCTGTATACAGAAATGCACAATTGCAACTAACACAACTACTGCAGAAAATGAAATATTCAGAATCAGTATGTATCTAAAAATCCCAGCAATATAATACTGTTTAAAATTCAAAAGGCAGAGGTTTCGAAAGGAGGAATTCACATCTTACAAATTTATGCTGAAAGTGTTGTGATATCTGAACTAAATGCATTTCACATCAGATCGAAGGCATTAATCAGCTGTTCTTTCTCGATTTTCAGCCCTGATTGAAGCAGATTCATCATCAAGACCATTTTCCCACTGGAAACGCATAATTTGCTGTAATTTCCTCAGCCACTCTGAAGACTTCTTTGTGCCTTGGCTATTTGTCTTCGATTTGAGCTCAATTTAGGTGAGATTGTCGTACTCAATAAACAATGAACGGGCTCGTATCAGGTCAGCCGTTCTCCGTCTCGGAGATGTGTGCAGATTGGATGGGTGAGGCCCCAGGTGACACGTGTCATAACACTAACTGCATTATTCTGTTAAACTGAATCATCAAGACATCAGAAACCCCGAGCAAGCCAAGTGGCTGAATTGACAACCGTTTGAAGCAGCATAGATAGAATGTTTATTACTAGAGGAAATGGTCAGATCATCTCTAAGTGGTGCTGATATATTCCGTCCTCTATTCAGCCAGAAACAACACATGGGAACAAATTATACCCGAATAGAAAATATATTTTGGAGGGCTCAAATGAAACCGCATGAAACAGACTTGTGTTTTTTTTCCCTGTCTGCTGTGAAGAGGTCTAACACAAAGCGATCCGTCAGAAAAACGGCAGCATGCTGCCCACGTACTTGAAGATCTTCATGCACCAGCCAAGAAACTGCCATTGAGATGAATGGAAACATTAACTGATAGTTTTCTACAAGTATTTTAGACCGTGGTTTGAGGGTCATACCATCCCAACATTACAATGTTGGTTTCACTGTGCAGAGTTTAAGACTATTTGTTTGTCTGATCAATGATTATAAGCATTTGAAGCTACTTGCAAAACGTAGCCTCACAATTAACTTGCGCTCAGGGAAGAAAGATAAAAAGCTGTCACTGGGGTGGGTACCTTAAGGTGCAACAGCTAAAGAGTACATCTTTGGACCTTATTTACCCCTAAATTGTACATATTAGTACCTTAAAGGTACCCAATAAAGCTTCAAAAATGCATATTAGTACATAAAAAGTGTGACCCTCGACCACAAAACCAGGTATAAGGGTTTTTTTTTTTTTGTGTCTATGGCCATGCTGCAGTTTGTTAGGAGAGGACAATATTTGGCTGAGATACAATTATTTGAAAATCTGAGGATGCAAAAAAAAATAAATAAATAAATATTGAGAAAATTGCCTTTTCACCAAAAGTTGTTTAAATTAAGTTCTTAGCAATGGATGTGTTACTAATCAAAAATTTAGTTTTGTTATATTTATGGTAGGAAATTTACAAAATATCTTCATGGAACATGATCTTTACTTAATATCTTAATGATTTTTGGCATAAAAGAAAAATCTATAATTTTGACCCATACAATGTATTTTTGGCTATTGCTGTAACGGTCTGAGTGGGAATCGAATCCGGGTCTCCGGAGTTACTAGCAGCAGTCCCTACTGAATGAGCTAGGTCAGGGATAGGGGAAGAGAGTCCACAAAGTATGAATTCCAAAAAAAAAAGAAAGTCTTTACTGATAAAAAGATTGACAACAAAAGGAGAGTCGATAACTCTGTACTGCCAGGGTTGAAAAAGTACAACAAAAATAGGAGAGCTGAGCTTCCAAAAACACATACAAAATAAACTAGACACGAGGGTCTCAATACAAACAAATAAGAACAAAGCAAGCAAAAATAACTCAAGAACAACTTAACTTGAACACTGGGCAGGCAGCACTGAGGTAAGGTTCAGGACTGAACACAGAGCAAGGAACAAAGCAGTCTTATATAGAGCAGAGAACAGGTGGTGGTGATTCAGGCTGATTACAGGTGAGCTTTAAGGAACCAGGTTCTCTACCGCCATCTAGCGTTGAGGAGTATGGGCCGATACCGCAGCGCCCCCTGGTAGCTTGAAGGACGTGACAATGTGCTGAGACATTACAATTGCTGCAAATATACCCGTGATGCTTAAGGTTTTGTGGTCTTGGGTCACATATTAACCTTATAATCTTTGTGTAGTTAAACTTAAATTGTGCTGTCCATTTTGTGATATTACCAGTAAATCTTAGATACAATATTTTTTTACATATTGTTTTCTTTTATATAGCACAGGTTTTGTATTTCTGTTTGGAGACGATTGATCTTAGGCCTCATTGATCTAAGCTTAAGCACTTCCGTTTTCGAATATTGCTATGTTTATTCTAAATTATTTATCTGTGCACATTATTTTGTAAGTTCATATGCCCTCTTAATCTTTAATCAAAAGCATTAACATGCCTGCTGCCTCACAGTTTTTTTTTTTCTCTGATGACATGTTCTTCAGCAACCAAACATGAGATCGCAGCAACAATCCAGTCATTTCCCAGTGGACAAAATCAAGTTCTTCCCTGCATTTTTTCCCCCTCTTTCACTGCTATATATACGTATGTCTCAATGGGGAAGAAAAGTAGCAATTTCTGCTTCATGTTGACTTTAAAACTAATGGAGCCATGTGTTTTTTTTAAATTATTGTTTTAAACTATTAGATCATAATCATACTTTTTTTTATGAATGTCTTAATTATAATAAATCTGAGTTGCTAATATTACATGGGTGTTAGGAGATAGCATTACTCAAACAAAAATTATTTGTTACTGGAACGGTTACACTATCATGGAAACAGCTACTGAATTCTGAAAATGTAGTAAAGTTAGTAGTGGCACTACTAGGGGTATGTGACTAAATTATTTTGTATTGACAAAAACTGATCTTTATATTTATTGGAATTTTTGTGCTTGTACCTTGGCTGGTTTGAATAAAATAAGACCCTAAAACCACCAGTAGGTGGTGGCAAGTCTCTGTCTTAATGAGTGATTCACTGAATCATTCATTCAAATGATTCCTTCAAAACAGCTGATTCATTTGGAAATAAAGCAAGTGAGTGCCTTTACGAATGGATCATTGAATCGTTGACTCAAATGATTCATTCAAAAACAGATTAATTCAGGAACAAAACAGCGCAGTGTTACTCTGACACGCATCAATGTTCTGATCCGAGTTTGAAATATTTTCGTTGGTGAAACAGAAAAAAACAGATTGTGTCTAAAATGTCACACACTCAATATTAACTAGTCTGTTGAACTCTTGTATAAAACTAATATCACATCTGACACACCAATATTTAGGAAAATGGCTGCTGCTTGTGTTATATTACTTGCAGGATATAAATTACATTAAAAAAAAAAAAAAACTTTTGCATTTTAGATATATAGAGATATAGATATAGATATAGATGTGTGTGTGACCCTGGACCACAAAACCAGTAATAATTAATTTATAAATTGTATGGTTTGTTAGGATAGGACAGTATTTGGCTGAGATACAACTGTTTGAAAATCTGGAATCTGAGGGTGCAAAAAAATCTAAATATTGAGAAAATCGCTTTTAAAGTTGTCCAAATGAAGTTCTGAGCAATGCATATTACTAATCAGAAATTAAGTTTTGATATATTTACGTTAGGAAATTTAAGAAATATCTTCATGTAACATGATCTTTACTTAATAAATATGTAACACACGTAATATAGACTTGTTTATTGAACCCTTCTATAAAACTAATATCACATCTGATGCACTAATATTTAGGAAAACGGCTGCTGCTTGTGTGATATTACTTACAGTAACTATATAAATGTATAAAAACATACAGGGATATTTTTTGCTTTCCTACCTTGAATTATAGGGTCATTTTAACTGCATTCCAATAGGTTTCATCATGCAGTTACTGCTTTTGGACTCTTAAGATGTGTTTTTGTTTGTTTTTTGCGAAGTGTGTGACATACTTGATAATATCAGCTTGCATATCGTTAAAACAACAATTATGACATTATCGCAGATGATAATTATTGTATCTCAGCCTATAACGTTTCTACTGTATGTAGACCTTTTTTACCACTGCGCAGTGTAGCATTAGCATCGCGTTTAAAGATGTAAAATTCAGTTGAATACAGTCGAGATCCCTTTTGCTCCTTTCTGTTGTGGCCATCTAGCTTTTTTAAATGCAAAAACATGTTCAGTCTGAATGGCCTTATACTCCCAACACCGATGCATTTATATGATGTTATTCAACTGACGATATAAGGCTCAAATTGCATCTGTCACAATCAATTTTTCCTTCCTGCCTCTATACTAAATGTGTTCCCATTTTTTAAAGGTGCAGTCCATAGTTTCCTGTGTACAATGACCTGCTTTTCAATTTCCAGCTCAGAACGCTCTATTGTCTGGACTTATTGATCGACCCTTTCACATCATCTGTCTCTCCAGGCAGAATCCAAGCCGAGGTCCTCTGCAGTTCAGCTTTTTATCACGACTTAGACAAACTAAAGTTTTTTTTTTTGTTTTCAGATAAGAAATTCCAAGGTCTCTTCGCCAATTTTATTTATTTCAGGTGCAAAGGCATTATTGACTCATAATCCATCTTTTATCTTAAAGAGACGGCAATCAAAAAACTGATAATACTGACCACGATGCTCCTCAGGCAAGCGTAGGATTTCAGTTTGTTTACATCCATACAAATCACAGTTTATTTTTCCGTAACAGAACTGCCTTTGCCATTCATGCTTTGTAGTTTTTATGGATAAACTAATATTTTTGAAAATCAATGCCAGACATAAAAAACAGCTCGAGGGCCAAACAGGATCTTTTGTGTTTCAAGGTTATGTGCGACAGTTCACTCAAATCTATAACCGCGGTCAGTTTCTGATAAAAGCTTCACGAAACCCGACAACATCTGCTTATTATGTGCTGACGAGCCCAAGTCTGAATAGCTTGGATCTTTGGCCTTGAAATGAAGCATGTAGGTCTGGCGTAACACGCTGTCACATAATGGCAGCTGTTTTCAATTGGATTTTAAGCTCTTCCCGTTTTCGCTCCTCTATCACTGTCACTGTTAGAGATGTTTAGCATAGTAATTCATTGCATGAATTATTCCCTAACTGCTTAAATCATCGGAACGGAAATTAAACTGTAACTCCTTGTTCTAATGTCCCAAGGGCTTATGAAGGGCTTTATTGATGCCAGATTATTCATTTACAAATTATAAATCATTCATATATTGTTATTACTTACTTGGATAAAAGGGTGACTAAATTGAATTACCTACCTAATACAGCAGTAAGCCATTTTATGTTAAAAATGCTCTCTTTGGAGTAGCTGATTCTTATCAGTTACTATCATTAACTAAAACCATATAAAATAAAAAGTTATTAGATTTATTATTATTAACTAACATTAAATTTTTAGTACTGAAATAATGAACTGAAAAAAATGCATATATACAGAAAATATTAAAATGAGTGGTGGAAGAATCAAGATAATATACAGATAAATGTACGATTTCAATTCAACCAGTATTTCAAGTTGACATATTTATTTATTTGCTGAGCAGCCATGTAATACATGAGATCATGTGTATTCAGCTGATCATTTTCACTAAACAAGCCCCGCCAAAACTTGTTGGTTAATTTACAGTAATTTGTCTCTTTAATTTAATTAATTTATTGTTTATTTGGGAGTCACACTTGTGTTGTGACCACACACCTGAAATGTAAGTTTCTTTTTTATTTTCAATAAAATCAATGTAATATATTTTTGTTCCATAATATTTTCATTGTACTAATTAATATTTATGCAATAATTATGATAAATTTTTTCCCTTTGAAAATAGTGAACAAAATTATATTACTTTCCAATTTTGGCAGTATTTCATTTTAAAATAGAGCCAAATGCCCTTGAAATCAGATTTTTGAAGTCAGATTTTTGGTGCCATCTGGAGGGAGCAAAAAAAAAAGAAGAACATCTGTAGTTCCATAGTTTAGCCACTAGATTCCTATATAGCTCTATATAAAATGCTTATAAATTCTGTAGTTGTTTTTAGACATAAAGACTTGTTTTTATAAAGTTTTGGTTTAAAATTTTGGTTTGAAATGTCAGTTCTTGCATTTTAGAACACAGAAAGACATTTTGTTACACACAGGGTGTCCGCGGGTCCTTAAAAAGTCTTAAAATGTCTTAAATAACGTTTTCCTAATAAAAGGCCTTAAAAATTCTTAAAATGTCTTGCATTTAAATGGGTCTTAAATATTTTTGCTTACATTGCCACTAAAACATCTTCAGTCTGACGGACCTAAGCCTTAGAGCTAGTTTAAATGTTTGTTTGTTTTTGGTTTGTTTACTTGCCCAAACAGACAAACAGCCTGATTAAAACTTAAGCGACAAAAAAATAACCAGCAAAGCATTGAAATGCAAGAATGATTCTTCTGATTTTAATACATGCTATGTAAACAGCTTGTGATAATGGATAGTGAATTTCTGGTGTCAAGGTCGCTCTGCCCGTCTCTTTGTGACAGCACATATAAAGAAACTCAGCAGAAACACACTGAGGTAAAATTTCAAAGGCAGCTATTTTGCTGAATATTTTCACGATTGCAAATGTTACATTTATTTTAGTTCAATAAGTAGTTAGTCAAGTAGTTATTAGGTTCTTTTTAAAGATTTCTTAATTGTATATTCATAAATGTGTTTAAAACATTAATCTCATAACATTATTTATTGCAGTTGTAATGTTGCAGTGTAAATGATTTGAATGGCTGGTAACCACTCTATAGAATTTATTGATAAATTGTAATAATTTGATGTGAAAGGTGATGCATACATTAAAACGTTTAAAAAATAGGCCTTTATAAATGTTAAAAAAAATGCAGATTTAAGTATGTGAAAGCTGATAAAACACATGAAAATATTGCTTCAGAATAAATTATTTACATCACCAAAAATCTCTGTGATGTGGTACTTTTATAGAGATATTTTGTTCAGATTATTGTCTCCTGGTATGAAAAATTCACTGTATATTGTAGTAATAAATATCATTCGTGACAGCAATGAAATTTTGTTTTCTTTTTACATTAAATATTACATATATGTATATAATATAATGTATGTTTACATTACAGGTTTAGGTCTTAAAGGTGCAATAGGAGATCTTGGAAAATGCTAACTTTAGCCTGATAGCACTGAAAGCGAACGTCCCACCCTCCCTGCAAATCCCCATCCAAAGCCACGCCTCCTGAACGCATGAACGCACACAGACTACACGACTAGAGACAACATTACTACAATACATTGTAACACTGAGATGAAATGTTCAACAGCCCAGATAGGAAAACCGTGTGGTGCTAATAATGCACAGGAGGCAAGAAGATGGCGGATTTTCCCCGAGTTTAATAAAACGCCTCACGCGTCGTCACATTCGTCCACATACATGGGGATCGAGCGAGGAAAAATGTACACAAGCATGCATCCAACTCAGGTCACAAACAGAAAGGAAATAAATAAAATAAAGAGAGAAAGATGTAGGTAGAGCGAGTCATCTCTTCACCTTTCCAGAACATACAGACACACGTTATGCACATCTGCAGTTGTCAGTCTGCCTCAAAACTACCTTAAATGCTCTAGCAGCGTTACAACATCACGTCATTAACCGTAAGAGCACTTTATAGTACAGTTGGTAAAAGTATTACAATACCAGCACGAAAGATCAGGTTGTTGATGTTTGGCTGTCATTTGCGCTCTGTCTGCAAAGCGTTCGTGAACGCGCTGATGACGTATCCTGTCTGCGCGAACAGGGTGAACAGAGTTGTGCAAATACATATTTGACAGGCACGTAGCACAGTCAATCAAAACCTTCCACAGAATATATATAAACATAGAAATACAATTAGACCACTTAACTTATTGATTGCTATCGGGATGTAAAGAGACTTTCAACCAGCATAACAAAAAATGTTTCTAAAGACAATCACCTATTGCACCTTTAAATTTCGTGTAAGGTGGTATTAAAAAGGTCTTAAAAAGTCTTAAATTTCACTTCTTCATATCTGTAGAAACTCTGTACCTATAACAACAAAAATGATCAGGAATGCTTTATCAGAGGTTAATCAATCTGATTTCAACCTTCTGCCATATTGTCGCAGCCACACCAGTTCATTTGTGTGTGTATAATAGTGTATTGTGTGTGTTTGAGTGTGTGTGTCTGTTTTGTAATCTTGATGTTTTAGTGTGTAACCCCTTCCTTGGTGTCGGTGTTTTACTGCATTTTTGGCCAAATTAATGATTTTAATTCACGTATTTGCAAAAAAAAAAAATGCTTTGGGAATGGGGGGTGAATGGAGTGTGTCTATTTTGCACTCTTGATATTTTAGAATGTCACCCCTTCTTTGCTGTGCACCTTTTTTCTGCATCATGAATGATTTGTAGATTGTAGACACCAAAAATTGTCAGTATTTTCATATTTTTGCCATTCATTTCCAATGGCAGTCACGAACAACACAAGTGTGCAAGTGTGACTTTTTTTTTTAATTTTGTGGTCACATGACTGCCATAAAAATTTGTTTTGTACCATTCCGATGAAGTAGTGATTTTTAAAAATTCTAAACTTTTTTTTTTTCAGTCTAAAATGATGAACAATACCAGAGGGTTAATGCAATTTTCTGGAACGCTTCTGATTGGTCAGGTTGCTGCAATCTGTTTTCATACAGTAATGTATTATGACTCTTTTTTCCAACCATTTGCACAGTGAATGTTCAAGAAACTGACACTCTTCACCTTTAAAACTCAGCAGACCAGCAAACAGCCAAATGATGGCTGCATAAAAGACAGTAATGGCCCACACAGCTCATTTGCAGGGTAACTACTTTTAGATTTAAATAGTGTTGCCTTCTATCAGTATTGTGCCGTATTAGTGTCGCCCAAACGCTTCAGCTCGCTGGCATGATGTGGTGTGTCTCTCACAATAAACGGAGAGCGCAAGAAAGACAGACTCTCACACGGGTTCGATGAGCACCCCTGCTGAGTAATGCTTAATGGAATCACAAACCACATCAGCTCAGTCGAGCATCTGGGAAACACACATTTGCCTGTCTTCTCAATTGCACGGGCTGGATTAACAGGAGGTTTAGTTAATTGGAATAAATGGTAATCTTTTTCCACATGCATCTGGCAAACAATCAGAGCAGTAGAGGAGATGTGGGTTACACATTAGCATTGCCTCAGTCCAGATATGAATGCTTTTGTCAAAGACATGAATTAATAAAAAAAGAACCTATTTTTAAAAAATTACTGCGGAAAATAGACCATGAAATATCTAGAGGGGAACAGAAAATCAGCTTCATCCTTGCATGAAATGTGCCTGCTAATAAGATGGAAAGGAACTTCATGCATCTGTCGACCATCAGCATTACATATGCATAAGCTACGTGTGTCTTCCAAACATATACTCTAGATTTAAATTACATTTATGATCTTAGCTGAAGTGCGCTTACGAAAACAACTTATTTAATGCACGAATCACGTTATTAGCAAATCCCAGAACAGTCAGCCTGAGAATATACACTGCTTGCTTAGCTACAAACGTGTACATGCATGCATGAAGATCACAAATTATAGTTTGTAGGTTTAAAGTACACACACACACACACACACACACACACACACACAAAAACTGCAATATATTCTTTGTACATTTATCTCACTTTTTTATTATAAAATTTAAAATTTGATGAAAATGTACTTACCCTTAGGCCATCCAAGATGTAGCTGAGTTTGTTTCTTCATCAGATTTGGAGAAATGTAGCATTTCATCACTTGCTCACCCATGGGTCCTCTGCAGTGAATGGGTGCCGTCAGAATGAGAGTCCAAACAGCTGATAAAAACATCACAATAATCTACATGTAATCCACACCACTCCAGTCCGTTAGTTGACGTCTTGAGCAGCCAAAAGCTGTTTTATTTTGTTTTTTTCAAATTCCGTTTGTTCCGTTTTAATTTTTCTGGATTACGTTTTTTTCTGTTTTCATTTTTCTCAACTCCTTTTTAATGGTTACATTAATCAAAAAGCTTGTCTAATTAATTAAAATCTTGAAACATACAACTTCACATCAATTTATTAATTAATTTATTATTAATTTCTATTTAAATTCTGTGTGGTGTATTTAAAATTTTTCTGGTTTTCAAATGAAAGCATTTACCATTCTTTTAATTATTGAAAATTAAGCAAACTTTATTTTGGTGGCAAAAAAAGAGGATTTACTATTAAAATTAAAACATGGAAGAAATGTTGTGTGATTATACCCTAAAAAATAATGTTTGTTTCATTTTAGTTGTAGTAGTAGTAAGCTGTGTAAATTCTACTGAACAATAGTAATATATTTCTGACACAATGCCTTGAAGTTAAACCAGACTTTTATTTTGAAGGGTTGCTGTGACTGCCTTTACAGTTCTGTGTGTATGTAATATGACGGTAGTTTTACTCAGATGGAACGGTCAAATGCTCATGAAGTGACTCGCAGAGCAGTTCTGGAAATGTTGTTCATGTATGTCCTCATTTAGTGAGACGACAGACGCTGAAATCACAGTGAGCGTCACACGCCCGAAACAAAACCGTGCGTATGCGCCATTCATTAACACAGAGACACGCAGAACATGCAGGATTCATATTTAAATTGTATTTTTGCAGCTTAAAATTTACAGGTACTAGTACTACATATTGCGGTTTAATTTAAATGTAATGACCTACTTTTGATTAATTCATCCAAACTTTGACAAATTCCGTGACATTCCACATTATTCAGTAAATTCTGCTTTTATGACTGTATACCACCCGCGTTTTCTGCATCGCAGAAATCACAGGGCCGTACATAGTTCATAATAACCCTTATCACATTAAAATCCTCCCACATGTTTGTTATGATCTGTTTTGGACTGTTTTCAATTGTAAACGGTGCTTGATCTTTGCAGAATACTCTCCTGATTCAGACCAGATGACTTTTTCACTGGAAAAAGTATTATTATGGATAGGGGACTTGTATTTTAGCCAGAAACAACTTCATAAAGATGGTTGTTTCTTCATAAAGATGATTTGTTTCTTGCAAACATGCAGCTTTTGGCTTCACAAGACGTTAACTGATGGACTGTTAGCTGTTTGGACTCTTATTCTGACGGCACCCATTCACTGCAGAGGATCCACTGGTGAGCAGGTGATGCAATGCTGTATTTCTCCAAAGAAACCAACTCATCAACCTCTTAAATGGACTGAGGGTGAGCACATTTTTCATGAATGCATGAATGTAAACAGGATGTATACACAATCATAATACCCAACTGAATCAAACACTCGACTCCAGTGAAATGTGAATTTAAAATATCTACACAGTTCTGCACAGTACACAAACCCTATGGGAGAGAAAATGTATTTGTTTTCTTGTTGAATCAAAGCTCAATCAAATCCACTTCCTGCTTGCTGCGCTTATTTGTGTAGGACCAGAATTTATTTGCATTGCATTTTTAGACGCTTCCGAGATCTTCATTCACTGCCATCTCGATGTGCTAATAATGCCAGTGAATATATTTAGAGACGGTGAGAGAATTGGAAATGAGAAGAGACACCCCAGAAAACATGCAGCTGATGAGTTTGAGTAGTGACTCAGTTGACATTGAGACTGCAGCTGATTATAACTCTGTCTCGCCGACAGCTGTGGCAGCTTTAAAATCATTCTCTCTATGATTTTTGTTTATTAAATTGTATGATTTTTTTTTTTATTACTTATGTAGAAGGTGGGATGACACTTTTGACAGTTTATTATGGAAATAATATATGCTTTGCAAAAATGTAAGAGTGCAATAATTGTAATGTTTTCAGACACCCAAATGCATCTTAGTTCCAATTGAATTAAAATGTGTTATAGTTTAAATTGATATGAAATGCTTAGCTGAACATTAGAGTGCTTTTAGAGTGACAAATGTACTGACATCCATTTATGATAAGCTAAAATATACTTATAATGTGCTTTAGTATGCCAGTCAACATATCAAAGTAACTCTATTTAAAATACAACAAAATATTATTAACAAAGTTCCCAGGGGTCCTTGAAATCCTTAAAAGTTTGTGAATCTGAAAAAATGTCAAGGCCCTGGAAACTTTTCGAAAATAACCATGCCTAGATACAGGTCCTTGAAAGTGCCTGAATTTATTTTGTGCAAGGAGTTTTCTGGAAAAAATCCCATATTATTCCCTCTGGTCCGCTATTGTGTTATTTCGCCTTACTAGCCTATGCATGACCCTGGACCACAAAACCAGTCATAAGGGTTAATTTTTTTAAAATTGAGATTAATACATCATCATGCATCTAAAAGTTGAAGAAATAAGCTTTCCAATGATGAATGTTTGTTAGGATAGGACAATATTTGGCCATGTTGCAAGTATTTGAAAATCTTGGAACCTGATGGTGCAAAAAAAAAAACAACTAAATATTGAGAAAATTGCTTTTAAAGTTGTCCAACTGAAGTTCTTAGCAATGCTATTATATTGCTAAACAAAAATGAAGTTTTTATATATTTGATATATATGATCTTTACTTAATATCCTAATAATTTTTGGCATAAAAGAAAAATTGATCATTTTGACCCATACAATGTATTTTTGGCTTTTGCTACTAATATACCCATGATACTTAAGACTGGTTTTGTGGTCCAGGGTCACATATGGCCAAAAATAAATGCAAAAAAAAAAAAAAAAAAAATTTTGCATAGGTTTTTTTAATTTTTGCACACATGAAAACTGTAGCAATGTGTCTTACAAGATAACACGATGTAACCTTGCTCTCACTTGAAATTTGAAGTTAACCAAGGAGTGGGAACCCTGTATTAAAACAATTATTTAAAATGGTACTTTAAAATTATTAAATTATTACAATATTTAAAAGTGTGTTAAGTACTTTTAAGTAGCCTTTTATTTCATTTGTATTATATGCAAGTTCAGTTTTTTTTTTATCCACGTTTAAAAATTATATGCAGTTCAGATTCGGTGCAATCAAGCATATTTTTATTTTAAGGGAGCATGCAATATAACAGTTACATTGCTATTACAGTTTACCTGTAGTCGCACATTTTAAATTGTATACATTTGAGATGAAACTCCTGTTTTGGTGAGACTGACTTATTATATTCAAGTCGGATTGTATTAAAATCCTAATGTTGAGTGGTTATGCCTCACAAATTGCTTTGCCAGTCTGAATATTACTCTATCTATATTCTCTGTTGGGTCCGTCCCGTGCGGGCGTCCCTCGGGCAGCACCCGCGCACACAGACCCGTTCGGCGGCTTTTGCTTTAGATCAGAGTCCTCAGCTTCTCTGCGACCACTGATCTCAGCAGCAGCATCCACAGACAGACCGCACTCAATTAGATTTATCTCTGATCACCAGAGATGCTATTATCTGTGTCACTCCATTGATTCTGTCATGGTGCAGGCAAATGCTCAGTTGTTAAACCACAGAAGCTGCCAGCTTCATCATTTTGAATGTGGCTCATCACACACACAGTCATGCCTTTGTTATGATTTTCAACATCAATCTCCCTGCAGTTGCTCAGTGAATATTGCTTTTGTAAGCTGCCTTTATTGAGCTAACAGTTTTTTTGAAACTGATGAGACTTTATCCAAGTGTTGGCAAGAGAACTTTGAGAAAGAAATGTTATATCATAGAGGTCGGGTTGCTTTTTAGAAAATTGAACTCATATATGCACTAATTAAAGTAAAGTGTGTTATTGTTTGAGTTTTTCTTTTCCCAGGTTAGTGTAGAGACAAGTTTAATTAATAATAAATAAATGTGGGTGAAGAGAGAAACTCTGAAAAGAGTAAACACAGTTCACAGTAAAAGTAAATGAATAAATAAAAAACTAAAACTTTAAATTACAGTTAAGAAAGAAAGAAAGAAAGAAAACGACAGCTGTGGTTGCCAAAACTTTACCAGATTAAACTTTTACAGATTAAATTTATGTTTTTTAAATTTGATTTGTAGATTACATTTATGGTTAAGAAAAATGTAATTAGCTGGAATAATGTTAAAGGAACACTCCACTTTTTTAAAAAGGCTCATTTTCCAACTCCCCTAGAGTTAAACAGTTGAGTTTTACCGTTTTCGAATCCATTCAGCCGATCTCCAGGTCTGGCGGTAGTACTCTTAGCATGGCTTAACATAGATCATTGAATCTGATTAGGCCGTTAGCATCTCGCTCAAAAATGACAAAAGAGTTTCGATATTTTTCCTGTTTAAAACTTGACTCTTCTGTAGTTACATCGTGGACTAAGACTGACGGAAAATGAAAAGTTGCGATTTTCTAGGTCGATATGGCTAGGAACTATGTGTAATAATCAAGGAACTTTGCTGCTGTACCATGGGTGCAGCAGGCGCAATGATATTACACAATCGTCAACTCTGCAATCTGCAACTCTGCATCTACTCAAACTTAGTGCCGGTCACATTCAGGTGCTGCGTAATATCATTGCGCCTGCTGCACCCATGGTACGGCAGCAAAGTTCTTTGATTATTACGCCGGAATGAGAGTATAGTTCCTAGACATATCAGCCTAGAAAATCACAACTTTTCTTTTACCGTCGGTCTTAGTACACTACAGAAGAGTCAAGTTTTAAACAGGAAAAATATCGAAACTCTTTAGTCATTTTTGAGCGAGATGCTAACGGCCTAATCGGATTCAATGATCTATTCTAAGCTATGCTAAAAGTGCTACCGCCAGACCCGGAGAACTGTTTAACTCTAGGGAAGTTGGAAAATGAGCCTATTTAAAAAAAAAAATAAAAAAAAAAAAAGTGAGTGTTTCTTTAAGACAGAAATTCCTAAAATGTTTTACCTCAAAATGTTTATCAAAGGCTTTTCCCATGAAGAATTAAACACATCTGGTTATAATGTTTATAATTATACACACCCACATGAGATGAAGACTCCAGCCATATTTGTGACCCTGGAGCACAATACCAGTTATAAGGGTCAGTTTTTTTAAATTTAGGACAATATTTGGTTGAGATACAACTATTTGAAAATCTGGAATCTGAGGGTGCAAAAACATCAAAATATTAAGTAAATCGCCTTTAAAGTTGTCCAAATGAAGTTCTTAGCATTGCATGTTACCAATCAAAAATTTAATTTTGATATATTTATGGTAGGAATTCTACAAAATATCTTCATGGAACATGATCCTTACTTAATATCCTAATAATTTTTGACATAAAAGAAAAAAATGATCATTTTGACCCATACAATGTATTGTTGGCTATTGTTACAAATATATCCGTGGTCCAGGGTCACATTTGTGGTCTAGAAATAGCTGTTTTATTGTACATAATGCTGGTCCTTCATCATGGTGGCTAGATAAATGCATACTTTCATTCAGTTATTTACATTATAATTACACTATTAATTGACAAGTTATTTAATCATGAGTCACACATTATATTTCTGAAAATTACATCTTTTTTGTATGATGCTCCATCCACACCATTAGGTTCAGAGCTGGATAGATTACTCTCAAACTGTAGTCCATTGGTGGTTACAGATTATTACTTACTTTATTATTACTTATTTATTACTTATTACTTAGGTAATTATTATTTACTTATTTTAGGTAATGTATTCAGGCTACTTTTTAGACTACCTTTTACCTAACTTGTTTTAAACTTACTGCTAAATGTACCACATTCATATACTGTATAAAAAAAGCATGAAATGCATTAAAAATGACATTGATCCAGGTTTTCCCAAACTGGGGTTAATGTAAGAACTGGATAAAGTTGCATTAAGTTGGTAAACTCATCCATAATTCAATCATAAAAATGTAAAACAAAAATGAATAATACATTAAAATAAAAAATGG
Organism: Labeo catla; assembly: GCA_012976165.1. Lineage (NCBI taxonomy): Eukaryota > Metazoa > Chordata > Actinopteri > Cypriniformes > Cyprinidae > Labeo > Labeo catla. Next base: position 670,836 of record VONZ01000128.1, read on the forward strand.
AATAAATAAAAACTTGACCACTAAAAATAGACATATTTATTTATAGACATGATTATCTGCATGTCTATGTGACCATTAACCAACACCAGAGAACCGTGAACATGCAAATGTCAACTAAATATTTTAAGTCAAAGGGGTTTGGCTAAAAAAAAAGTTTGAGAATGCCTGCATTACATCAACAAACATTAATAAACATGAAAACAGCAATGACATTGCACACCCAAAGTTTTCAAAGCTAAATGTAGTATGACACACAGTAGGATTTTTGGAAATTAAAAGTAGAGAAAGAGAAAGAGAAAGAGAGAGAGAGGGAAAAACAGAATAAATAATGAATAATTTGCTGCCATTGTGTGCATAGTATGTGATCATGTAGTCCATTGAAAAGTAACTGTAATCAGATGATGAACATTTTAACCCTCAAAGACAGAGACAACCACCCACAGCTAAAAATAACTATGCTCTTAAATGTTTAAAAACTTTTGAACTTGTAATCCAATTTGAATGCTTTTGTAAAGCAGACATTCTGCTCTGAACAGTGATGTTGCATTTGTCTCATTTGGATATTCAGAAGCTCCGTAGTGAATGTGATTAAGTCTTCACATCTTGCTCAGCGTTGATTCGATAAGATGAAACCAATGCATTTTGTTCCTCCACCCCCATGCCCAGATTGGTTCAAAATGTCATCTTTTCTACTAGTAAACATAAACCACCAATTAGCATGTTTCTTTGAAAATTTGAACAAACACAAAGTGAAAGTAAAGTGCGTTGTGTGTGCATGAAAACAAACATAAAATAACACACATGCGTGGCAGCACTCTTTGATAAAGCACAGAAATACACATGACAGAGCCCTCTGACATAACACAAACCAAAAACAAGGATGAAACAGCAGTACATATTGGATAAAGTACTGGAATTTAGATTTTGCATTGCTAGGTGATGTCCCGGTAAAATCAATTCTGACGCAGACTACAGCCAGCGGAGCCTGGACCACAAAACCATTCTTAAGTAGCACGGGTATATTTGCAGCAATAGCTGACAATACATTGTATGGGTCAAAATGATCAGTTTTTCTTTTATGCCAAAAATCATTAGGATATTAAGTAAAGATCATGTTCCATGTAGATATTTTGTGAATTTCCTACCGTAAATATATTAAAACTTCATTTTTGATTAGTAATATGCATTGCTAAGAACTTAATTTAGACATGTTTTATGGTATTTTTCTCAACAGTTAGATTTTTTTTGTACCCTCAGATTCCAGATTTTCAGGTAGTTGTATCTCAGCCAAATAACAAACTATACATCAATGGAAAGCTTATTTATTCAGCTTTCAGATTGTGTATAAATCTCAATTTTAAAAAATATGACTGGTTTTGTGGTTCAGGCTCACATATTATGTATAGTTTGTAAAGATAATTTGCACTGTTTTTTTTCTGTTGCACTCAGTATATTTCTCTCTTGTTTTGTGTGTAGTTTGAGTAATTTGGACAGTTTGTATTTTTGTTTAAACTTTTACTTCGACGATCCCAGCTGAGGAAGAAGGGTCTTATCTAGCGAAATGATCGATTTATTTAAATTTAAAAAATACAATTTAAATACTTTTTAATCTCAAACGCTTGTCTTTCCGTTCTCTCCCTGAACTCTGTGTATTCTGGCTCAACACTGTAAAAAAACCCCAAAAAAACACAATTTGTTGAGTCAGCTTAAAATAATTTCTTACCCTGCTGCCTTAAAATTTTAAGTTCAGTCAACTCAAATAATTTTAGTCAACTTGAAATGTTAAGTTGTACTAAGTAACAACTTAGATTTGTCAAACTTAAAAGCTGGGTAAGTAACCCAACTGCCTTAAGTTGAATCAACTCAAATATCTAAGTTGTCACTTAGCATAATTTAACATTTCATGTTAAATAAACTTTTTTGAAGTTGACTGATCTTAGAATTATATGGCAGCCAGGTTACAAATTATTTTAAGATGACTCAACAAATAGTTTTTTACAGTGAAGACAGTTAGGGTATGTCGAAAACCTCTGACAGTATTTTCTCCTTCAGCTTCAAAATCATCCTACATCGCCGCAGAAGTACCGACCCAGTCTTTGCAAAGTGAACATGCAAAGAAGATCAAACACCCTTAACAAAAAAGGTAAAACAGCGATACAGGACGATTTCGAGGTTGAGGGAGAACATGAGATGGGATTTTTTCGACATACACTAACTGTCATGAACCGGAACAAAAACAGTCCAGGCAGAGTAAGACAAGACGAGCGTTTGGCACTAAAAAGTATATCAATTGTATTATTTTAATGAAAATAACTGATCGTTACGCTAGATAAGACCCTTCTTTCCCGGCTGGGATCGTTTGAAGCTGCATTTAAACTGCATTTGGAAGTTCAAGATCGGGGCACCATATCAGGCCATTATATGGAGAAAAATCCTGAAATGTTTTTCTCAAAAAACATAATTTCTTTAAGACTGAAGAAACGACAAGGGGGTGAGTAAATTATTTGTAAACTGTTGTTCTGGAAGTGGACTTCTCTTTTAAAATTTTGGAAAGTCACTCATTCTTAGAGAAAACAGAAGGAAAAGTGGGAGTTTCAATTAGCTTTTAATTATTACAAGTACTCAGTTTTTGGAATCTGATAATGTAATCCATATAACATGTAATCAATTACTACCAGCACTGGGTATGTGTCAGTGTCAAGTTAAGATGACTGTGTGATTTGCTAGAAAACCAAAAATTATCGGCTGATAAGAGTGTTATTTTAGGCCCTAACTTGCTAACTCTAGTGCATAAATCAGATCGATTGGTTGAAAGTAATGTTGTTCCAAGGTGCACTGGCCACTGTATGTGTTATATATTTGCTTGTCTCACATTGTCCTTGTTGTGTCTCCTGAGTGCTGAAACTGTCAGTGGTCTGATAATGAGGTAACTGAGGGCTTTGTGTGTGTGAATGAATGAGAGAGAAGGCCTCTGAAGGACAGTGTTCAGCTGATGTTATCTGTAGTATCTGCACCTTATCTCAATAATAGTCCTTTACATGACAAAGACTTTTCACTCCCATACAAGCTCTACATCGTCAACAAAATAAGAGACAACAAATCCCTCTCCTCCTTCACTTCCTATAGGCGATCGCTGTTGTGCAATATGGAAACTAGAGCTTTATGCTCTTACGCTCTCACCCTCGTATTAATGAAAATCCAGCGTATGGATTTGAGTTTGTGCTGTAGACCGGTGTGCCAGAGCCCCTTAATACCAAGATCAACATTTGAATGTTTCTGTTGTGTCATTGCTTCCTCCTGTGATGCCCAAAATATTACCAGAGACTTCATTATGTCTGCTTTTATTTCCTACCGCGGGAGGATTTAATATCGCCTGCAGTCATCGCACACTGTGAGTTAAAGTCAGTGGGAATAGCTTCTCACAACCCATTTTACTTTTGTAATGTGAAAGAGACGGGACATTTAAGAAAACAAATGTAAGGCGTGATTTGATTGGATAGTGAAAAGAAGGCATATCAGAATGAATACAAATGTGTTTATCTTTGGGAAAACAAACGTGCAGGAATCATTTGTAAGCAGGATTTTGGAAGTAAGTGGAATGCATTTGGGTTTTATGTTGGTTTTATCACTGCAGGCATTTATTTGGTTTCTGGGATGTGACGGCTCTGTTGAAGGGTTGTTAGTAAGCACGTACAGGACGTTCAGCCAGTGACCTGTGAAGGTTTCGGTGCCCCGTGTCACTGATAGTGTCGCTGCTCTCGAGGAAAGTGCTGTCATTGAGGTGAGATGTAACACTAAGGTCATGACACACTGTTTGCATTAAAAAAGAAAAAAAACAACAACATTGAGGTTGAGCTTTTCATCTTTGTATAGAGGTTGAAATTTGAACTATGGCCTTTTCAATAATAAACACTCACATTTCTATATACCTCTTAAAAGAATACTTTACCAAAAAACAAACAAAACAAAATCGATATCAGTATTGCTGTCCAAATTCAAAATATTGGAGAGTTATTTCTCCCGCCCCCTCCTCCCTTGACGCTTGACCTTTGACTTGACGCTTATGTGGGTTGCCAGATTGTAACAGAAACAAGCACAGCTGACAATGGAAGCTGACTAGCTTTACATTGTAATTTGATGAGTTTATGCACGTTTTAATATTTCTCTAGTCATAGAGCTGTTTAGATAGATGCTGAGGCTTTTTAGGTCGGGTAGAATATGTGATCTCTGACTCAGTTTGTTTGCTGGCTGCCATGGCATGGATGTTTTCTACCAACTGGCAACGTGGGGTGTTGAATTACTATTGGGTAAACTGTCAGTGGGTGGCGTCACACAAACCAAAACAAAAACAGACATTCTGTAACTGAAAACACATTTCAAAGTAGAAAAACTAAATGTAGCATTGATTTTTAGAGAAACAAGTATGTGAACTTAGCATGTTTCCTGAATATCTGCATATTATAGTACTTTTATGCTTTAGTACAGTCAAAAAGTTAGCTAAAACTAAAACTATTACATTTTAAATAATTAAAAATGTTACATTTAAATGAAGGTGAAATAAAGTAAAATACACATATTAGATGTAAAAACTTAAACTTAGAAAAAACTTTTAAAACAACAAATACAAATTTTAAATGTTGCCTTTGCGATCAACTGAAAGTTGAAGTACTAAAATAAAATAAAAAAATAAAACGTAATTGAAAATGCATAGAAATATGAAAAACAAAAGCATTATTTAAAGACAAACCCTAGTGAAAAATAAATATACTAAAATCTATTTAAATATGTTTATTTCATGCTAAGTACTGTACAAATACATTTACATATTATGTACTTAGGTAATAAAAATACCCTGCAATTGTATTTTTAGTATACTAAACTGGTATATTTAAAGCCTGCTAAATTGGAACGACTAATTTTGTACTTAACGCATTTTAATTGTGTGGAAGTAGTGCTGAAGTCCAACTAAAGATATACTTAAATATATTTGTGCTAAAGTGGAACTATTGCAAGTATACTTTAGATACAATTGAAATATTTTGCAATTACTTTTAAAGACCAATATTATTTAAAGATCATATTATCATCATCAGTAGTGACAAAACATATTTTAGGATTAATATTAAGAAATGTGCATTGTGCACAAGTAGTACTCCAAATAAAGTTTAATTACAGTTTTTATATTGGTAATGTCTTGACCAATGTGTCAGTAATTATGTTAATAGACTTGAACTACTGTATATTTACTAAAATAAATGCATTTTAAATCTATTACTTTTTTACTACCCATTTAAAAAATCTTTTGTTATTGTTGTTAATTTTATTACTAGTTATTGTTATGTATATACATAATTGTTTGGGATTTTTTACTAATTAATTTTTTTGGAAAATGTATTATTTTAGTTTTTATTTATTGAATTTATTGGTTGTTGAATGTTAAATCAGTGTTTGCCATGAAAACTTTCAAGCTCCATAAGGACAAAATAGCGTCTTGTAAGTATGAATGTAGAATGTAGTCTTATAGCATGTTGTAAAAATGTGAGGACCTTAATCTTGATGATTTGAAAAACATTTGGTGAGTAAATAACAGAAATGTGGCTACTGGTGATTGTTAGAGGTTGTGGTTGCAGTGTTACATAAATATATTTATTCATGTATTCTTGGTTTATATAAAAACAACAATGGGAAGCTCAGCAAAGAAATGGAGAGAAACATGTTTGATGAGCCAATTTTACAAAGAGCCTCATTTACATACTGCATGATAATCATTTGCGGCAAGGTCAGTGTCAAGTGGCCATAGAGCGTCTTGTTATCTACACAGACATTTTAGTGAGGCTGTTATAAAACTAAACAAATGCTTGAACTTTACATTTATAGCTAAGGATGGTTAAAGTGCTTTTTTTAAAAACGATTTAGCATTTTCCTCACTGTCAGAAAAGACCTAATGTCACCCACATAATGATCATTCGCTGTGTTTGCAGCGTTATATGTTCAGCAGTTCCCGTGGTTTTGGCAACACAAGACAGGCTCTGTGTTTAATGACTCTCTGAGGATTGGATCTAATGTTCAAACGTGGATTAACATCCATCCACAGAGAGTTTGTTTCATTAAAACATCGAGAGCGATAGGTTAATTTAGCTGTATTTATGAGTCTAGTGGAATGTATGTGAGTGACTCATGTTAATGAACAACAAGCTCTGGTCATTTCAGGGATTTGCATAAAATATCATTCTTTCAGTACTGCCACCCTTTTAGTTTCCTTTACACAATACACACTTGGACAAATGATGACACTGAGAGGACTTACAAAGCCACAAATGCAAAAACAACAACAGTGTAAATATGATGTGTTGTTGAGGTCACAAAAGGTTTAAAATACATTTGTAGTGTGGTCTGTCTCAGCAGTCTAACAGCTTTAAAAATGTTCCAAAAAATCCTGCATTTTCATGATTTTACTGGAATTTTTTGCCTCTTTTCAACCTTAATTACAATAAATTAATTATTTTACTACTGTTTTCTTTTCTTTATTCTCTTTAAATCCTCTACTTTTTTTTTTTTTTTTTAATAAAAAGGAATATTACATTTGCAGAACTGGGAAGGTGACTTTGGATACATTTTACGGTTACATTTTATTACTTTTTAATTACTTTTCTAAAAGTCTAATATTTTCAGCTGTTGATCATTTTAAAACATTTAAACCAGATGGAGTTAACCTTACAGTAGCACTCAACACTGATAACTGTCAGACTTTCAAAATCCTTCATCCCTTGAATTTAAGATTAAGATCATAACAAGTAAGGGATAACATACATCTTTATTTTGCAATAACAACTGGCTGGATGTACATTATTCCACTTATTACACAGCTGCTGGCTACAAAAGTAAATAATTAGACATGAAACACTGATCTGAGTTTAAATATTTGAACGCAAAGTTTCCATGAAGAAATCAGTTGCTAGTAAGCGGCAAGTTCAAACTAGACAGACATTTAAGGGATACGGTGTAGTCATACACCGTTCACCACATTAATAATGAATTAATAATAATAATTAATTACTGTAACTAATTACATTTACATTTATTTTGTAATTAAATTACATAATTCTGTTACATTTAACTAGTTACTCAACACTGTACATTAGCAACAAGACCCAATGTTTAAGACATGGTTACAGTCCTCTTTCTATCATATTCTTATCTGTACACAGGGGAAAAAAATGATGTAGAAGAGTTTTTACTCAGAAATTGGAAATTGCAAGATCACTTACAGGGCTCGAAATTAACCTTATACTTGGTAGCACCGGTGCTCCCAATTTCAAAAAGTTAGGAGCACCAAATAAAATTTAGGAGCACCCAGTGAATATTAAGGAGCAGCACAACTGCCAATTGAGAGGAACGGCCAGCGACATCCTGATGATTAATAGCTTCACCAGTCAAATGGGCTGATTTTGAAAGCCTTTTTTAAAAATCATTATTTATTGCCTTAAGAAAGGGACAGGAAAGAATTAAAATATGAGTACATGAACAAGATGTTTATTTTCTCTATTACAGGTCGAACTCTCTGTAGCCATTTAAATTATAGGCAACCACTGCGTTTTTAAACTTAATCCACACAAAGATGCTGCATGCGTGAGCTGTTTCTGGTTTAAATTAGATCATAATTTCAATATCTGAAGCAAAAACAGAATGATCTAACAGACTTTAGCTTTGTGAAATTATGCTACATAAAACACCTGGGCCAAACCACACATGAAAGATAACTTACTCCAGTAATCAGGCGCTGTGTGATGGGCTTTTTATTTTATTTATTTTTTTTTTTAAGTGTGCACACTTCAAATGTAAGCGCATGTCAGAACAGCACGTGAATGAAATGTTTAAGCGGCAAGGTTTAAAGCACATGCAAGTAATGTACTTGTGTGATTGCAAATAAGTGCAGTGTTTAGCGAGTGGAATTCTGCTGCTGAGTAAACTTTTGGTGTGAATGTATGTCACGTGAGACGAAGGCTAATGTCTAAAATCTGCATTAAAGCTAAGAATGTAAAGATGAAGTTTAATTGGTTATGTAAGCTAATGTTGGATAGAACGGCTCACTCTATCAGCTTACAGCAGTCATACACAGTGCAGTACTTAGTGAAAGTTTTGTAAAGAAATGAAAACAAGTCACACCACAACAATTACTAGCATTCGCACAAATGCTCCCAAATATATTTTGAGGTCGAGCAGAGCATATGCCACCAAAACGGTTGCAGTTTCGAGCCCTGACTTAGAACAGTACTATCACAACTCCTCAACAAGCCACATTTTCTTTTAGGTGTCAGTCATGTACGTAGCACAAACTGTGTTATGTTTTGAAGTTTAAAATTGCAGTTAGGAGTTTAGAACGAGTAGTAATTGCGATACTCATTTTCTTAATGACCAAACTGTATTAATGGTTTAATTAAAGCAGTATGAATGCAATTCTTTAGTGCACTTAATAACCGTCCTCCAGTATACAGCACACATTGCAATTGCTCCATCCAAATAAATAATAAGACAAACTGGCTTTCGGCCCAGATTTGATCTTATTCATGCATTTAGTTGCTAGTCGGTGCAGTAGCGTTGGCTCATGACTTGGCATCTATTCTTTCTTTTAAATACCTGATGTGACTGCAAACTTTTCACACGTCTGGCAGTTTTCAGCAGCGTTCTGTCAGCAATACGAGACCGTATGCCACTTTACCCACATGTGCTCACCTGTGCTTCATAGATTGCTGTTTAGACATCTGCTGCTTTTGCAAACCTTTAAAATACTGTAGCCTATACCTATACAAATTGGAAGCGGAATCATTTTAGCCATGTTTTTTAGAATAGGCATGATTGTCCAACTGCAGCGGGGGTGTAAAGTCCAACCTCTGGCGTTAATTGTAAATGTAATTGGAAAAGTAGGTTGCGCAGGAGGTGGCATAGAGAATGTAATTGAGTGCAGACTTTTGAAAGTCCTCAATGAACCTTTAATTAAATTTTACTCCACTTTCATTTGGCATCATATAGAGGGCAACTTCAGCATCACAGGCCTCATTTATAATAAACTTCCCACATTTCTTATGATCACTGCAAATTTTTTTAGCTAGAGATTTACAAAAGATTTATGTCTCTTCAGCTCAGCTGCTTTTATTTGATCAAAAATAATATTGTGAAATAGTATTACAATTTTTTTTAACGTGAATATTTGGTAAAATGTAATATATTGCTGTGATCAAAGCTGAATTTTCAGCATCATTACTCCAGTCTTCATTGTCACACGATCCTTCAGAAATCATTGTAATATGCTGATTTGCTGCTCAAGAAAAACAGTATTATCAATGTTAAAACCAGTTGTGGCACTTCATATTTTTGTGGAGACTACAGCATTCTTTGATCAGTAGAAAGTTCAAAAGAACAGCATTTATTTGCAACTGATGTTTTTGTAACATTTTAGAACTTTAATGTTACTGTTGATCATTTTAAATTTAAATGCATCCTTAAATGTATCCTTGCTGAGTAAAAGTATCAATTGCTTTTAAGCACACACCCACCCACCCACCTGAGTGTACAAATACACTCATATACATGCGTTAATTTAATCTACATGAATTATTGTTAAATAGATAAACATCCTGCATTTTTGAGAATTTTTTAGGTGAAGCCATTCTGGCCATGTATTTTAAAACATACAAAAGATTTTGCATTAAAAGATCCAAAAAACACTAGAACAATGTTATTTTGTTGACTTGTGTGCTTTTATTATCCAGTAATGTTTAAATACAGAGAAATACGCCGTTTTAATCAGTGAAACAGTCCACGTCATTGCCTCAGTGGTGTCATATCCCCCCTACCCTCTACATAAAGCTGTAATATTCACAGCCAGCTCATGTAATTAATATGACAAAACAGTCTTTCAGTATTATGATAACTGTGATTTCTGAGCTTGACTGGTCTTGAGCTCTAGTGAATGTGTTGTTGTTGTTTGTGAGTGTGTCTATTATTGCTTTCGCGGATTAAAGCTGGATGTGAAATACTTGCTGGGTCATGATTCTGCTGGGAGCCAGACATCCGGGACAGGAACCGGAGCTATTAGCTGTTATTGCCATTGCTCTTTCTCTATCAGCCTTCTGCTCCGGAGTAAATTTCGGCAGGCCTGAACTGATGACCACGGACTCAGAGGTCGAACTCTTCAGTTGCTTTCTGAATAGCTGTTGTCGTCTGATATGAGCCTCCTGCGCAAATGAGTGCAGTGCATGCTGGGGGTTTCCCATCTCTCTGTCAGGGCTTTGCCATGCATTGTCACTGACCCGCACAGAGCAGACACCTCACAGTGGCTGTCATGCCGGGCATTATAATGAGCTTCTGCCCTTCCATTCCCCTGTCATTTCCACCTCCTTCCCTCCACGCTCTTTCCTGGGAGAAATCAAACAGACAGAGTCACCAGAAAATGTTCTGGGATGGTGAGATCCACCAGTTAAATTTAGCTCTTTACCAGTCATTCCTGGTTATGAATCTGCTTATTTACCATAACCAGTTTGCTATGATCTGCTGAGTCTTATCAGCTTGTCTTAAAGAGAGATTTTGTTGCGTCTGTAAAAGCGAACTGTCATTATTTTATTTTAGGTGTTTTTTTTTTATTTTATTGTTTTATTTTAAGCATATCCATATTAAGAATTCAAGACAACCCAATAAATTACTTGAAAACTATCAGAGTTTCAGACATCCAAGAATAAAGTATGTTTCTCTAGTCCTTTATTTGAGTACTTCATGCCTTCTTCTTTCACCTTGTTACTGTCAAAAATATTTTATAAAGTTGAAAATAAAACAGATTACTGGAGTGTGTTTTACAAGAAAATACTATTTCGAAAAACTATTCCATTTCAGCATTTCATGTTTAATTCAGTGTTACTTGCCAATTCTTTTTAAATAATTCTGAAATTTACTAGCATTTTCTGAGTGAAAATTGTTTCTACATCAGTTTTATTTTCAGTTAGTGTCATCTCTCCCTACTTTAATAAAACTCGGTGATACAGTTAAAGAAATCATTTTATTTCTAGGAGAATGTAGCAGAGATAAATGTGAGATATTTAGATAGCGAGAATAGTGTTTTGGAAAGAATGGTCAAAGTGAATCTTTTTGTTTTGGCCTGGTAGTTTGATTTTTTTTTTTTTTTTTGTGTGACAGTGATGCAAAGATGATTTTGTCTAGTTGTTCACTCAAAATTCTTTCGTCATTTACTCATCCTCATGTCCAAACCTTTGACTTTCTTCTGTAGAACATAAAAGGTGTTTACATATAGTCCACAATATCAAAAAATTGCTGAAATTATTAAAATAAACCCCTTCAAAAGTTTGGGAACCCTTAATAACCCTTGTGGTTACCTGGATGATCTACAACTGTTTTGTTTTTTGTTTTTTTTTGTTTTTTTTTTACGTGATGGTTATTCATGGTTAGTCCCTTGTTTGTTCTGAACAGTTAAACTGAGCACTGTTCTTCAGAAACATCCTCCAGGTCCTGCAGATTCTTCAGTTTTCCAGCATCTTTTGCATATTTCAACCCTTTCCAGCAATGACTATGGTTTTGAGATCCATCTTTTCACACCGGGGACAACTGAGGAACTCAAACATTTATTAAAAATTTTATTAAAAAAGGTTCAAACATTCACTGATGCACCAGAAGGAAGCACGATGCATTAGAGCCAGGGGGTGAAAACTTTTGAACAGGATGAAGATGTCCAAATTTTCCGAAGTATTGCCCTTCGGAAGCAACAGAAGATACTTGCATGTTTTCCGTAAGACAAATTTAGTGCAATTTACCTTGATCTTCAGATTCAGATGCTTCGTGGTTCCTTCTGGAGCATTTCCTTCGGTTGGTGATGCTGGAACTTGCAACCATAGTTGCAACCATATTGGCCATTGGGTGAACTTTCCCTTTAAAACCTAACAAATTTCTTTTTATGGAATGTTTTGCTTGAAGAGTATTCTTGTGATGTATTTCTGTCAAATAAATGTCACTTGGTTTGACCTTTTGTTATCTAATGCAATGACATTCATACATTTTTCAGTGTAGCAGATACATAGCCACTCTATCTGCTCTTCACAGGCCCTTGAATCAGAAAAAAAGCTGTATAACCTTCATTCCACAATCTATGGCCTGCTAATACAGACATTGAAAAGCAAACCCAAGTCACACACACACTAATTGTCAGTGGACCATCATGAAGCTTTCAAAAGGCACAGTGTGGGTTTTGCACTTTTTCGCCTCTGTTGATGAGCGAGGAGAGCGTGCCGTCACACATGGCTCCTCACGACAGATAAGATGAGCTGGAAATCCTGACATTTGCTTAATGCAGCTCACCTCTTTCTTTCTAATTGGCTACCGTTGATAAGATCCCGGTGGCATCGGCTTTCATACGGTGATAATGCCAGATTCAGAACATCAGTTGATAGATTAGATCCACTAGCTAGATTCCTCTTCATTGCATGCCAACACTCTGTAATAACGCTCTGACATCAATCTCAGAGAGTGTTTCCGTATATACGCACCTGTGTCATCACCTTGTGCATGTCTCGCACAAGCCGAATCCATTTTCTTCACATTCTCAGGAATGCTCCATGTCCTCCGTGAAATGATGACTGAGTCACGGACTGTGGAAAACATCATGAATAGGTCTTTTGAATATTCATTTCGGTGAAAGTCTGTTGTTGTGATTAGAATGTGGGTATTATAAACAGCAGTGCGCCAGGCTCTTATACCTCAATTAAAACAACATAATGACTATGAAAACAAAACAAAGATCATCCCCTCTTATTATGAAATGCATTCCCACACAATACAGACACAAAGAACAAGTAATTGTGTTCTGTTTTCTCTAATTTTAGAGTCTGCTTTGAGAGAGAGAGTGCACATTTGGTTTTTGAAAGTGTTTGCATCCGTTAATTACTCAGATTATAATTAAGAAGATATAAAATAACTTTTAAATTAAATCAATTATATATGTGACTTAAATGTATATATTATATACATTTAAAACTTAATTAGAAGGATTAAAAAATGCAAAAAATTATACTAATAAAATACAAATTTTCTGCTAAATAGTTCTCTTAAGATCTGGTTGGCCGTATCAGTTCTGAGGCAACATTACATCAAATCAGTGTGTCAGTTTATATGGCTGTAATTATTCTATAAATATTATATAAATGTCATCATAGCTGGGTAGTAACTGATTAAATGTAATCTAGATTACGTAATCAGAATCCAAAAATTAAATACTTTTACATTACATTTTAAAATGCTTCTTTTTATGGATTACATGATTGCATATTATTCACACAATAGCAATAAATTATTCATTCTCTCTAGTTCCTCTTTTCTATCTTTCAAATTTTTCATTTCTAAAATAGTCTACCGCTTATATACACTCAGAAAGTCCAGTTTTGTGGACATTCACACACAGACTAGTCATTAGTCAGGTGGCGACACCGCATTTGACCAATTAAATCAACTACTGGTGAAAACATTCATTTTTATTCGAATTATCACTCAGTAGGTCATTTAACCATGTATTATCATGTGTTACTGAAAGGTTTTTGTCTTTCAAACTCATTAAAATGCACAAATTCTTGTTATTTCTTATTTGCAGACATTCTCAGTCTTTTTGTCATTTTTGAACCTCTTCCACCTAATATATTTACTTTTAAAGGGTGGTCAGTCAGCAATTCTGTAAAAGGCAATATATCCCTTTCCATTGAACATTGAGCATCGTAACTTTGCAGATGATACAGCAACATTACACATTAACTAAAGTTAAAAAAGTGAAATCATATTCAGTGACACCTTTAAGTACCCCTGAGATTTGAAAATAAATATTTTAATAATTAAGTATCACATTTGCACGTTTACGGTTCTCTGACATTGGTTACTGGTCATATGGCATGCAGGTAAACATAAAATATTTCTACTTTTTTAGTAAGTGAATTATTTTGATTGTTATGTTAAAATGATTTATTTTAATTTTACATTTTTGTTATTTAATTACTTGTTAGCCTACAAACCCCAGTTTTGGAATCCGTGGTGTAATATAATGTTTAATGCCCTTAATGAAAGGAATATATTTTCTCACTCTTTGTATTTTTACGTCATTATGGTACAGGATTATCCTGTTTAAATCAATGTGATAAATGAGTCAGGTCAACAATAACCTGAAAGTAATCTAAAAGTAGTCTGATTATATTACCTAAAATGTGTAATGTAATAGATTACGTTACTGACTACAATTTTTGTCATGTAATTTGGTTTCAGTAGCAGATTACAATTTGTAAATAATCTACCAGATTTTCTCACTTTAAAAATGCTACATACCTTTGTTTTAATTTGCTAATATTATAACACAATGTACCAAAAAAAATGCATAATTTAAATTGTTTATGGTTCTGTAATTCCGTGGTGTTAATAATTATTATGCTATTTATTTTCACATGGCATAAATTTCATGGTAAATATTTTAGATACATTTTAGGACTTTTCTAAAAAAAAAAAAAAAAATTGATTTAGTACAGATGTTTGTACTAATGTAGCTTTTTTTTTTAAAGATATTTTGCTTTTCCAAGGATGAGTACATTCTAGAACTTTCTGTAACATTTTAGAATATTTTGTAATATTCTAATGCTTTCTGGAACATTCCAGAGCATTATTGGACAAAAATCATCCAATGTACACATCTGAAATTTTGGATGACTCACTTTTACCAACTGTTTACATTAAACTGATGATGTTCGCTCAGTATTACGCATGTAGCATGTCATTTTAATGCATGAGCAATAACATATTACCTTGTATAAGTTTTCAACATATATATTTTTTTTAATTTTCATGAACACTGTTAATGATACACAGATGAGTAATGTGTTTTTTTGTATTCAGTATGCCAAACTTCATTAAAAAGCACTAAAAATAAAAGTAAAAGCAAATTTTAAACTTTTTAAATATGGCACTGTAATCTTATTGCTTTTAAAAAAAAAAAAAAAAACATCACATAAAACTGGAAAGACGTACAAAAGAAAATAATTTCTAACTTTGCATTTTACCTTCTAACTTTTTCTTTTGTGCCTGCAATAAACAAACAAATATGATTGCACTGCTTTTGTTTGCTTTGACATAAGGCCAATATTACTTATTCTTTGACATTTGAATAGTTCTACAACATCAGAAAGGAGCATGTGACTGCCAGTTGAGTTTTGACGTGTTCGACTTCAAAAAGACAGAGAATAGATTAAAGGCAATCAAATTTTTTTTTTTATTAAGAAGCATGTCAAGTTTTCCCCGAGCAGCGCTTACACTAATACATCTTTCGCTCCTGTTTAATGAGAGATTCTTGTGTTTTAGGTGTTAAATGGATCTGCTTGTCATTCTGTTACACTTGCTTGTCTTACACCTGCTGTTTGATAGACATTACACAAAGATTTCGATTTCACAGAGGAAGCAGGCCAGACATGCATTCATGGAACTTTTTGACAGCTGCATTGCTCATTTTTTGTCCCCTCAGTGCCAAAGGGAAGAAGGAATGGGAGAATGGAAAACATAAGAAGTCGTCTCTTATGTGGGAAGAGTGAATTGGTGAGCCTGTCAAAGACACATCCCTTTGGGAGAACAAACCCAGGGGTAGGGGGAAAAAATGCATCACTGGGGACCAAAGTGGTATTGAACCAACAACCAAAACTGATTCGGTTCCAAGGGAATTATGTGAGAGCAAGACTGGATATCTGTGATATTCTAAGGAAAGCTGAAAATCAAGGATCAGATGTCTCCGTGTTGACCCTATGTGAACAGCATTGGTTATGAGCACTTCTCCGGCGTATCTCGCCTCAGGCCCGTCTCGTCTTAAAGAGAGCAGCTTGTTCTAGCTGAAAAGTTGTGGATCAACCACCTGTTCTAGAATATCAAGCTCGGCAACACATTGACAGGTCCAGCTGTGCTTATTTTTGCCTGGCCTGTTGGTTCAGTAAAGATTAATTTGCATAAAAGCATACGCTGTGCGATTAAATAAAGAACATTAAGTCCCCAAAACAGCTTTAAACAGCCTGCTTCGTTAGCAAATACACCGATCGCTAGGAGTGGTGGTTCACTCAGGGGATCTCCAAAGCTCTTCTGCTCATTAGTCACCATGGACAGGAATCTAATATGACTTTGTGTTGAAGAGGCAAGTTCTTTAGGGGCCATATTATGTTGATTTTCATTGTTAGTTTGAAACAAAAGAGCTCTGTGCAAAGATTGGTTTAGAAGATTTATGGAAAGGGTCATTCAGAAATCATTGACAGCACAACCATGAGTACATTATTATAAGACTGCTCTCATTTACTGTTGTTGTACAACTTTGCGGGCGAAATCCGTGAGTTTTCGCAACAGGTTCAGGTTGGTCATGCAAATTCTTCGCTTTGAAAATGGCTTCTGTGTTACACTATTGACAGTGGACCATGGAACTTTCTTGCTGGAAAGCTTGTTGCAAATTGAATTTGGAAAATGATTAGGGGTGTGCGGTATTGACAAAATCAAAGTTCTAGAGGTGTTTAGTGAATGCCGGTTCTTCATATTTGTGTCCCTGGACCACAAAACAGTCTTAAGTGGCACGGGTATATTTGTAGCAATAGCCAAAAAATTGTATGGGTCAAAATTGTAGATTTTTTTTATGCCAAAAATCATTAGGATATCAAGTAAAAATTATGTTTCATGAAGATATTTTGTAAATTTCCTACCATAAATATATCAAAATGTAATTTTTGATTAGCAATATGCATTGCGAAGAACTTCATTTGGATAACTTTAAAGGCAGTTTTCTCAATATTTAGATTTTTTTGCACCCTCAGATTTTCAAATTGTTGTATCTCAGGGTGGCCCAGGGTCACACATGTCAGTATTTATTGGGATTTTTTCACTAGTTATATTTAAACAGTATTTTGCAGAGTGTGTATTTGTGATGGTACATTGGCTGGTTTAGGCCTGTTATTGATAAATAAATGTAAAAACAGGTAAAAAAAAAAAAAAAAAAAAACAGCAGGTAGTGGCAAGTCCCTGTCTTAAAGAGGAAGTCCACTTCTAAAACAAAGATTCACAAATAATTTTCTCACCCCCTTGTCATCCAAGATGTTCATATTTTTCTTTCTTCAGTCGTAAAGAAATTATGTTTTTTGAGGAAAACATTTCTGCATTTTTCTCCATATAATGGACTGATATGGTGCCCCGATTTTGAACTTCCAACAGGCAGTTTAAATGCGGCTTCAAATGATCCCAAATGTGGTTGTAAACAATCCCAGCCAAGGAAGAAGGGTCTTATCTATCAAAACGATTGGTTATTTTCATTAAAAAAATACAATTTACTTAATACTTTTTAATCTCAAATGCTCGTCTTGCCTTTCTCTGCCTGAACTCTGTGTATTCTGACTCAAGATAGTTAGGGTATGTCGAAAAACTCCAATCGTATTTTCTCCCTCAACTTCAAAAATCATTTCAAAATCATCCTACATCGCTGCAGAAGCACCAACCCAGTCTTTGCAAAGTGAACATGCAAAGAAGATCTGAAGGAGATCTGAAGTTGAGGGAGAACATGAGATGGGAGTTTTTACATACACTAACTGTCATGAACCGGAACAAAAACAGTCCAGGCAGAGTAAGGCGAGACGAGCGTTTGGCATTAAAAATTATATAAATCGTATAATTTTTATTAAAATAACTGATCGTTTCACTAAATAAGACCCTTCCTTCTCGGCTGGGATCGTTTACAACCGCATTTGGGATCGTTTGAAGCCGCATTTAAACTGTATTTTGGAAGTTCAAACTCGGGGCACCATATCAGTCCATTATATGGAGAAAAATCCTGAAATGTTTTCCTCAAAAAACAGAATTTCTTTACGACTGAAGAAACAAAGACATGAACATCTTGGATGACAAGGGGGTGAGTACATTGTATGTGAATCTTTGTTTTGAAAGTGGACTTCTCCTTTAATGAGTGAATCATTGAATCATTCATTCAAATGATTTGTTCAAAACAGCTGATTCATTTAGAAACAAAGCAAAAGGCTGTTTTTATGAATAGATTACTGAGTCATTGACTCAAATGATTCATTCAAAAGCAGATTCATTTTGGAACAAAACACTGCAGTGTTGCTCTGAGATGTGCAAATATTTTTTCTCCAGCTTTGTTTGGAACTATTTACTATATTGTGTCTAAAATGTAACTCGCTCAATCTAAACTTCTTGTTTGTTGAACTGCTGTATGAAATTAATAGCACATTTGCGATGACACGCACTAATATTCAGAAAAACGGCAGTCTTGCTTGTGTGATATTACTTAACTATATTAAAACAAAAACCTGTGCAGGGATTTTTTTTTGCTTTCATAACTTGAATTATAGGGGAATTTTAACAGCTTCATCACGCAGTAAATGCTTTTGGGCTATCTAGACTTGTTTTTGTTTGTTTTTTGCAAAGTGAGTGACATACTCCATAATTTCAGCTTTCATGTCGTTAAAACAACAATTTCCATATTATCGCAGATGATGAATGTTACAGCCCACTAAAAATGATCATGAAGTGCTAAATTATGACTCAAGACAGAAAGCATGACTAACAGGGACTAACAGGGTCTGTTGTGTTGGTTCACTGTCAGAAAAGATTGTGCAACAACTTGCATGGGCCAAAGATAATTTTGTACTTTATTAGCCCCCAAAAGATGTATATCAGTAACTTAGAGCAGTAATATGTACTGTTACGGTACTACTATGAACCTTTAGAGGTGCAAAGAATGCTGGGTAATAACTGATTACATGTAATCTGGATTATGTAATCAAATTCAGTACTTGTAATTAGAGTATATTTTTTATATGCTCAAAATAAGATTACAGTTACTTTTTATGGGTTACATGATTACAAATTAAATATTCACACAATAACATTGAGCATTGGATATTCACAATACAGAATGGCCATGGAAATGATACAGTTGAAGTCAAAAGTTTACATACACCTTGTAGAATAAGAGAGATTATTCAAAATGCATGTTAGTTAATGCATAGTCCAAAAGAGTAAATAGTTGGAATTATAAAAATGGCTCTCTTCAAAAGTTTACGTACGCTTGATTCTTAATACTGTGTTGTTACGTGAATGATCCACAGCTGTGTTTTATTTTGTTTAGTGATAGTTGTTCATGAGTCCCTTGTTTGTTCTGAACAGTTAAACTGCCTGCTGTTCTTCAGAAAAACCCTTTAGGTCCCACAAATTCTTTGGTTTTTTAGCATTTTTGTGTATTTGAACCCTTTCCAACAATGACTGTATGATTTTGAGATCCATCTTTTCACACTGAGGACAACTGAGGGACTCACTGATGCTTCTGAAGAACAAATAAGGGACTCATGAAAAACTATCACTAAAAAAAAACACAGTATTAAGTAACAACACAGTATTAAGCATCAATCTTTTACTCAAAAGTAAACTTTTGAATTGGGTCTTTTTTTTTTAATAAATTCAAACATTTTCTATTGTGGATTATATGTAAACATCTTTTATGTGAAATATCTTATTCGGGTCAGTACTAAATTAAAAATAACATGCATTTTGTATGATCCCTCTTGTTTGGGTAAAATAATGAACATTTTTCAGATGCTGCAAAGTGTATGTATGTAAATTAATTTGCGATCCATGCTTCTGAATTAGAGAAGAAAAGCCCCTCTCAAGTCAATCATACTTTAATATTAATATTAATATAAATACGCTCAAATCTACAAACGTGCTAGGTCAAAAGTAATCTAAAAGTAATCCAAAAGCACTCCGAATACATTGCTTAAAATGAGTAATCTAGATTACATTACTGACTACAAATTATATCATGTAATTTGTAATCAGCAACAGACTACAATTTATAAGTAATCTCCACAGCACTGGGTACAAAGTTCACTGATTAGCCACAATGTTAAAACACCTACCTAATATTGTGTAGCTCCACCTCTAAATCATCATCAACGCCTCTAAATGTGTCCTGTGGTTTCTGGCACCAAGATATATGCAGCAGATCCTTTAAGTCCAGCAAGGTGCGAGGTGGGCCCTCCATATATCAGATGGTTCAGCACATTCCATCTATGCTCAGGTTGAGATTGGACTAGACAGACTAGCCTTTGGTCCCCACATGCATCAGTGAGCTTTGGGCGTTCATGACCCTGATGCTGGTTCACAAATTGTCCTTTCTGCACCGCTTTTGGTAAGTACTAAGCACTGCAAACAGGGAAAACCAAACAAGATCTGCTGTTGTCTAGCCATCACTATTTGCCACTCAAAATCAGTCTTTTCACTTGCCGATTTTTCCTGCTTCCAACACACTGAGTTCAAGAACTGGCTGTTCACTTGCTGCCTAATATATTTCAGCACATTTTTAACAATACAATCAATTTTATTTGCTTCACCCATCAATGATTTTAATGTTGTGGCTGTGCAGTGTATCTTATAGTACTAACTGCCCCAGCGACAAGCTGTTTTTTTTTAAGAAGAATGAAAAAAAGGATAAGGGGAAAAAAAACTGTGCAAATATTTTTATGTGTTTCTTCAGGTTAACCAAATATTTTCCTATTAAAGCTCTCATAGGTTCAGCTTTACATGCTTATTATCATGAGTTAGTTGTTTTCTTTACTCTTTTAATTTGCTGTTACATTCTCCAGAGAAAGAAAGTAAATTAGCATTGTAAATAGATGTATACTCTGCAGCAGCACGATCAGTGACAGTCACACTCAAAACTGAGATTATATAGTAACTCACAAGTTAGAAAATGTGAACTGTGATCAGTGCTTGATGAAGTACACAAATAAAGTACTTGAGTAAAATTACAGATACCCTAAAAACATTCAATTTTACTTGAGTAAAAGTTCATGAGTTCTTGATTTTTAATGTACTTAAGTATTGAAAGCAAAAAGTACTGATCGATGAACCATGTTTATATTTATTTCAGTCAGCAGTAGTCAGACTAGTCATTAGTTAGATTAGTGCAGACATTTATTATGTATTGATCTGCAAAGAAGCTAACATCTTGTTTAATAAACAACTTCTACGCTATTAAAACATTAAACTTATTTATACTAACAAATCAATACATTACAGTTAAATTCAGTGAAAGTGAAATAAATTACATATTAAATTAGAAAAAAAATGTGGTAACAAATAGTAGAAAGATACAATGTCTGTTTTTTTGGAAGGATGTTCTTTCATTTAGAGACAGATATCACTGTGAGATGTCCTTTTCACCTTATAAGAAGAAAACAGTGCATGACGAGCTTAAATGATGGCAAGGCTTCTTGCAGTGTTTCTAACTGAAAATATGCTGAACAAGAGATCTGTAATTGCCGTCTCAAGAGTTTTCAGCATTCAGCATTTACTGAACGTACAAATCAAAGTTGACAACATAATTACAATAGTTGAGGGAACTTGAAAATCTCAAATTGCTTGTTTGACTAGAAAGTAGTTGCAGTTCTCAGTACAGCTAACACTGTTGTGTTAACTCACATTACTGACAACACTGTCAGTCACTATAACTGTTATTTACAGAAGCTGTTTGCTAGAAAAGTTTGTTGTGCAGGCTTGAAATGTTTTACCATCTTTGGTGGGCAATGCAATGGTTTACACTGGAAATCAGCAATTCAGAAGGTGGAATGAGCAGGACCTTGAGTGACCTGTGAAGACCTGCCGTAATTGTTCGGGAGTGAAGTGGTGGAGACTCGCACGAGTGTTAGTGATGTGAAAGCAATGGGTTTAGTTAATAGAGAAAATTCAGCAGTGTACGGGCGTTGTTCATGCTAAGATGAGGATCTTGACATTTTGCTGAGGCTATTGTGCTTGTTTCAATAAGATTTCCAGCACTGTAATCATAGGCTTTGACGTAATACTATGCAATTGTAGTGAATTGGCCTTTCTGAGAGTATTTCCTTAGCACAGACACATCATGCATTCAATGTAAGGGGCAAGTGGAGGTTTGTGTCTCAGTAATTTAGAAAATTAGGCATGTTTATTCAGCCTCATCTTACTAGCATTCATAAGGCATTCGTATGTATTGCTTATATGTACATTTTTGTACATTTATGAACATATACTAATGTATTGACAAAGCATTTAGACAAACCAAAAATTAATCAGACACCAGATATAATTTATAATTTTTTTTTTTTTTTTTTATTCTTCTTACATGGACTACCATTAAAATTGATAAAAATTTGGGACCAAAAGTTATTCAGATACTTTGACCTGACTATGTTTTGCTTTAGTGTTTTTTCTTTAATTGCTAATGCAACCTATTTACACCACAGACTGAACAAAATTAAGCATTTCTTGGTAATTGGTCAACAAATTATTGATAGGTGTGTAAATATTGTCATACTAACAGTTTTTGGTAGATTGTAATCCATTTATCCGAGTTCTTGTTATATTTTATTATCATTTTCTAAACTATAGTGAATAAACTGTGATAATGTAAGAAATGTTGAAGACATCTGAATAAATTTTGTTATGTGTACACAGCATAAGAAATATAAAAATCTTTATGATACTTATTTTTATGAATAAAGTTGTGTTGTTATAGGTTACTATTATATGTGGTAAAGTATTACTCATTAATTCCCTATACATATCTTAACAATGAAAAAAAAATAATAGTCAGTATGCATTTTTAAAAATTAAATAAAATCAACTAACTTGTAATGTATTGATAATATGAAATTATAAATAGTTAATTTAATAATAATAATAATTCATATTTTTTAAAATCTTTTTTTAATTAATTTAAGTTTATATATAAATTAAATCATAAATATATATGATGCCACGTCACAAAATATAAATAAAAATGATAATAAATAAATAAAGGAATGTTTCCATTATTAGCTCCTATCACTGCTATAAGTGAGTGATTAATCACTTCACTATTGTGCCACGTAAACTTTTCTTCATTTTTTTCATCATAGTAGCATATCCTTTCTTTGCATATTTAATAATATGCCGTGATTACAATCTTGATTCCTGTTTTTTTTTTACATGACTGTGCTCTGAATGGCTAATTCTCAGGTGTAATCAGCCGGATTTAATCAGTCTGCTGGTGTTATTTTGTATGCAGATTGATGATGGGTTAATATAATGAAGACATTGTGAATCCAGGATGTCTGGGATTGTGTGGTAGGCTGTGAATGTGGGTAAAGGGTTGGGTGGATGAGTGGGTAATCATGTGTTGGTTATTGATGGCTGATCTCTATTAAACTCCTCAGGTCTTAGAGCTCAGAAGGTGCTGCTCCAGCAGTGCTGTCAGACCGTGTTTCTCCCGCTGTCTCCCTCTGAAGCTCCTCACACGAGCACACACATCCTAAATTGTGGCGCCGCGGGGGAAATGTGCCACACCGCCACTGAGCTGGAACCCAAAACTAATTATTCCTTTAATCCGGCCAGAAGAGAGACAGAGGAAAAAATAATTTGTGTAAACACATGGGCATTGGATCGCAGAGGATTGTTAGAAAGACCTTGTTAATATCATGTCTCGGATTGTCCATCTGGAATTTGAGAAGAGCTTTTACAGGAATTAATGAAAAAAAAAAAAAAACAAGGCTTTACAAATGAAGGCCCAGTTCTTTATAAATTTGAGACATTATTAAAAAATCATTTTTTATTAAGAATAAGGAATTACTTTTGAGACCCTATCTGTCTTGACTTACACTTACGACTTCTTTTCTTTTTTAAGTTCTGGACTCTTATTAAATGATTTTGCATCTTGATTTTTATACACTTGCAGTAGCTGTGGTGCTTTCCAAGTAACTATTAATTATTAAAGTGGCCTGAGACTTTTTTAAAAGACTAATTAGCAGCTAAATGTGATAAAAAGAAATAATAAGCTAATTAGAAGATGCAACATTCAAAGCTTCAGTGTTTTTTTTTTATCTTCTTTTTTAAAAACACATTTTTTCCATCTAGAGCTGTACATCCCATCCAAAGGGTCAAAGAGGTCATTCTACCTATACTGTAAGATGATATTTTCCTAAATATATGATATTTAGTCTTACTCAAATGTACATTTTATTTATCATATTTAGTCAACCTTGTCCTGTTTTTCTTTAGTCTAGTTTAAGTCAACAAAATGTATAAGCGTCTTAGTCAATGAAATCTTAGTCACATTGTCGTCATGCTGTATAATGGTTAAACTGATGAAAATTATTTTTGCTCGAAATTATAGTCGTAATGTTTGTTGTTATTTGAGAAATTTACTTTTGCATTTCAGGTATTGCACTTTCACCAGTAAGCAGAAAGCAATAGAATGTAGACTCATATACATGGTATATTTTACCACATCTAATGTACTAGTTTATTATACTGTAGGCTTTTTACTATATAAAGTTATACCAAAGACTTTTGCACTGTCTCTGTTTACATTATGAAAACTGGTAAAACAAACAAAAAATATTAGAACAGTGAAATTCCTAATAGTAATTCCACTAATTCCAAATTGCAATAGCCTATGTTTCTAAGTGCATTTATTTAGCCATCACAATCACAAACAATATAGTTGAGATCTCATGACAGAACACAGACCGGCTGAATGCCACTTTCATTTAGATCGCTAAACTCCAGCATGTTTGTCATTGTCAGCATTGTTTCTGCAATGAGGAGCAAGCTCATGTGCATGGTTGCCAGATTGCTTAAAATAAGCGAAACACCAGGCAGTAAGTGTATCCTTGTAACGGCAAAGTTCTTATTAGGGGATTTCAACTCTTGATATCTGGCAACCGCACACATGAAAGCTTGCATTGTAAAGGCGTGTAGAGCAGTACACAATAATATTTTGTCAAATTTTTTTTTTTGACGAAAATAAAAACTGGATTTTTTTTTAATAAATTTTAGTTTTGTCTTTATTTGTCAACGAAATTGCATGTTAATATAGTCATTGTTATTGTTTATTGACCTAATTGTCAAAGCTGGGCAACAAACATTTTTCGTCATAGTTTTCGCTAACGAAATTAACACTACTTGTATTGTATATATTGTACTGTATGTGTGCAAATACAAATGGATGTATTATATATCCGACTTTATGCATAGAGCTGTACAATTATACAGTTTATATTTTTGCAACAATAAAAAAATCATCCAGACAAGATGTGCTATTTAATATATATTGCTTAGTATGAGTGTACTTAATCTGTCCAGATAGGATGTTAAATATATACAACTTTTAAGATACATTATTGTTGGGTTATAATATAGCTTGCATTTTTTGACTAAAAAGTTAAGATGTTGAGATCATTCCCTTAATCCTATGGAAGCCTGTTTCTGCCTCTGAAAAACAAATCTCACAGTTCTGACATTATTTTTCTCACAATTTCAGGATATAAACTTGCAGTTCTGACTTTTTTTTAGCAATTTCAAATTGTATATCTCATGATTTTGACTTCTTTTGTCACAGTTGTGAGATAGAAACGTGCAATTGCGAGTTATAAAGTTAAATTCTGACATTTCCATCTTGCAATTCTGACTTTATTTCTTAGGATTGCAACTTTATTTCTCAGAACTCAGAGTTTAAATCTTCCAGTGACTGACTTGTTTATATCATCCAATTCTGAGAAAAAGTTTGAGATTCCTTTTTATTTTTTATTCAGTGGCAGAAATGGGCTTCCATAAAATCCAGACAGAAGATAGCTGAAGAGAGATATGAATTAAAATACTTTTATGTTTTAGTCTACAAATTACACTACTTGTACAGTATTTAACATTATCTATTATCACTAGTAATGATTAACGTATTAAGAATTGGATTTGAGACTGGAAAACTTGTTCTTATCCTGCTGCAGCAACTGGAAGTTGCTAGAATTCCCTGTTCTGGTTGTTGTAATGAAATTGTAATGAGTCCGGACACACTTTGAAATCGTGCAGCCGGGACTAGGATCTTTAGGATGTGACACGCATCTCAAGTCGGACTCCACAGAGCTCAGCTGAAGAAAATCCAGTCTGGCTTTGTTGTGTTATCTATCTGCTTTGCATTTCTAAACGAGCTATAGTCAACATTGAGTGGTTTTATGGAGATTTCTCTGGGTCTGCTCATGTTCTTGTACTGGCTTTGACAAACCTTTTCATTCAAAACCCCCCAATCCGGATGGAGTCTTTACAGTACAACAAATGCTTGTCTTATGGAGATTTATAATTTGGTAATGTTTCACAAATTACTAACTGTCAAGGAGAAACAAATCCTGAAATTTCCTCAAAGGGAAATTATGCTTTGAAAGATGGGGTATGAATATCATATGAGACGTAATGTGCTGTTGCCATCTTCACTGCTGCTTGATTTATGACCACCAAAGCAAGCATGTGCATCACATGCGATTTATACACACATATGTGCAAATGTTTGCATTTTAATTGGCCGGTAACACTAACCTGTTCTGTGGTGGCGTTCATTCATTATTATTCACGCTGATCTCACTGCATTTGTCTTATTTTTTGTATCAGAGCACCTCAGATCTAACAGTGAACCATGATGATAGATCTGTCTCAATAGAACTTAATTCAGTGCTTGACAATTCTAAAACATTCTCGCCCATTATTTTGGTCTAAAAAAAAACAAGAACTTTCTAAATGTGAAGGTACTTTAATAAATTATGTAATTAAAGCAATAAAATAATTAAAATGTCCAGTTAATTATATTTGAGACCCCTCCTGTGTGTCTCAAATAAGGTTAAAAAATTAAATACCACATTTAATTTATTTCCTTCTGAAGCTGAATCAACAACCTCCAGAGATCTAAGCTGGGATGACCCTGACGATCTCTTGTTTTTAGCATCCAAAATCATTAAACATCATAACTTATCATAACAGGAAAGCCATTAAGTCTGTTAATGTGATTATCTCTGAGCTTGAAATTGCCACACAATATCTGACCATCTGTATATTTATTTATTTAGTCAGTAAGTTAGTTAAACCTCAAATTAATCCTGTGTCCATCCATGATAGCAGCAAGTGTCTACTGTAGAGTTTAGACTTATTAGCATAGGCTGTGTTTAATTACATGGATGAAATTAACTGTCTAATGACATGGAGAATTTAACCTAAAAAGCTTTTTGGTATAGGGGTTGGACTAGTTTGAGTTGTGTATCACACTGGGTGTGCTGTAGCTAGTAGTCACTAGTGTGATTTCACTGCTGGGTAGTGACTGATTACATGTAATCTGGATTACGTAATCGGATTCCAGTACTCATAATTAATTACATTACATTTCTAAATGTGCATAAATGGATTACAGTTACTTTTTATAGATTACATGATTGCATATTTTTGCAACAATGTCAAAATATTCATAATTTACACTAAAAAACAAAAGAACACAATTTGTTGAGTCAACTTAAAATAATGGGTTACCCTGCTACCTTAAAATTTTAAGTTCAGTTAACTCAAATAAGTTTAGTCAACTTGAAATGTTAAGTTGTACTAAGTGACAACATAGCTATTCGAGTTGACTATACTAAAAAATTGGTTTGTTGAACTTAAAAGCTGTGTTTGTTACCCGGCTGCCTTAAATTGTACATTGAATCAACTCAAATATCTAAGTTGTCACTTAGAAAATGTAATATTTCAAGTTTACTAAACTCTTTTTTTTTTTTTTTTCTCGAGTTGACTGAACTTAAAATTTTAAGGCAGCGGGGTAACAAATTATTTTTGTTAAGTTGACTCAACAAATTGTTTTTTACAGTGTATTTATTTTGTCCCTAATTCTTATTTTTCTCCTCTTTTAAAGCGGTCATCGGATGCCCATTTTCCACAAGTTGATATGATTCTTTAGGGTCTTAATGAAAAGTCTCTAATATACTTTGATTAAAAATTCTCAATAGTTTTGTAAAACAACACCCTTTTTACCTTGTCAAAATCAGCTCTGCAAAAACATTTCATTCAAAGGGGTTGTTCCTTTAAATGCAAATGAGCTCTGCTCACCCTGCCCCTCTCTTCTCTCTGTGGAAAGACGGTCTTGTTTACTTTAGCCGCATTTAGCCGCATTTAGCCGCTAAGCTTCCTAACTACCACGTTATAAGGAAAGGTAATCGCAAGGATTCATAAAAAAAACGCTTATACACACTTCTGCTGTAAGTGAAGCTGGATCATGAATGATTTGCGCGAACATAGACGGATATATGTAGATCGGGAGGCGCATTCCCTTCACAAACAAATGTAATCTACTGCATCTTCAGCAGCTCAGATGTCGGGAGTAAATGACGACCACTATGTTCATTATTACATCCAGCAACACAACACCTCAATCGCTCAATCAGAGATATTCTTGTCTAACTTACATCCCTGCTTCGCCATCGAAACAAGGAAAGTTACTGGACTGTGACAGCTGGTCTGAGGTAAGAGCTCATGTCAATCAACTATCATGGGAGCGGCCTCTGTGGGTGTGACGCCACACTGACAGGCATCTGAGAACGGCTCGATTTGAAAAAGATATTATTTTTACAGATTAATTAAAAACCACTGCATGGATTTTTATCATTTTAGGGTAGATGTGTACATACACTGCCAACACACATTAATGTTCAAACAACATGAAAAAGTGAACTTAGCATCCGATGACCCCTTTAAAGTTTTGTCTCTTAAAATCCTACTCTGTGCCAAACCACTTTCAGCTTTGAAACTTTGGGTGCATAATGTCATTGCTGTTTATAAATGTTTGTCCAAGTAAGTCAGAAGTTTATAAACTTTTTTTCAGCCAAACCTCTCTGACTTCAAATATTTTGGTAAAATGTCCCAGAGGAAGTTAATATTTCAATAATTTAACAAGACATTTGCATGTTCACAGTTTTTTGATATCAGTTAATGGGCCATAGACACGCAGGTAAACAAATTAAATATTCTATTTTTAGTGTTCAAATGTTTTTATTTTATATTTTTATGATTGAATTTATCATTAGCTTTTTATCAGCCTGATCAAAGCGGCTGCAGCTTATATTAACCCCAGTTTGGGAACACTGGTGTAATGACTTTTGTAATGCATTTAAGTTTTATATATATATTCAGTATTATATATCTGTATTCAGTAACATACTACAATTTGTAAGTAATGTACCCAGCACCCAAACAGACATGTGAGTTTGTTTTTGTGGTTCAGTTGTGTGAATATTTTTTGTGATAACTTTGTGTCTCCCTCTCACAGGCACTAATGATGGTGTGTTTTGTCTTTTGATGGACATTAGTCGAGTGAGGAATTACACTAACCTGACAAGTGCCTCTTTCAGGATCAATTTAATGTTTAGTCTGAAGGACGGAGCAATTTGATCGAATTGTTGTTCCACTACAGTCATACTCAAGACCTTTATTGTGTTGCTGTGTGTGTGATGAGGAGTAATTAATCTGTAATTGGTGTGAGTGTCACTGCAATTAGCCATGTGATAAATCTATAGCTGCTTTTTTCTTCCCCCAATAAGAGCAGAATTGCTGCAGTCTTATGGTAATTAATGTCCTCTCTGGCAGTGTAAGCGGGACTTGTATTCTGTCATGGCTTCTTAGCTGAGCCATTAACTGATAATTGTTTGGTAATTAAATTTTAAATAAAAAAAACTCATATAATGAAAAATTGAATTTTTGCAGTAAAATTTCCCTACATCAGACCTGACTGCAAACCAACTAACCTGTAAACAAAGTAATTCATTCTATATGAGAACGTTGCACATTGAAGGTCTTAAAGGTACAGTAACAAACAGCTTGTATAATTCTAAGTGTATTAGAAATGCATTTTTAAAAGAACGGTTCACCCAAAAATGAAAATTTGCTGAAAATGTACTCATCCTCAGGCCATCGAAGATGTAGATGAGTTTGTTTCTTCATCAGATTTGGAGAAATGTGTCTTTCCATCACTTGCTCACCAATGGATCCTCTGCAGTGAATGGGTGCCGTCAGAATGAGAGTCCAAACAGCTGATAAAAACTTGACAATAATCCACAAGTAATCCACACCACTCCAGTCCATCAATTAACATCTTGAGAAGGCAAAAACACCTTGTTTTTAAGAAAGAAATCCATCGTTAAGACGTTTTAACTTCAAAAATTGCTATAATCCATAATAACACTACCTTCGGTAACAACAAAAAGTCCATCCCCTGTTCTCTCTGACATCAAAATCCAGCGACATGTTGGTTTAGATCCATTTTGGACTGTTTTGGTTTGTAAACAGTGCTTGATGTGTAAAGATTTCTCTTCTGATTGAGATCAGATGACTTTTTCACTAGAGGAAGTAATTTAATGGATAGAGGACTCATATTTTAGCCTAAAGTTAAAAACGTCTAAATGATGAATTTGTTTCTTACAAACTCACAGCTTTTGGCTTCATAAGACATCAACTGATGGACTGCAGTCATATGGATTATTTGTTTATTATTGTGATGTTTTTATCAGCTGTTTGGGGTCTCATTCTGGCGGCACCCGTTCTGATGAAGAAATAAACTCATCTACATCTTGGATGGCCTGAGGATGAATAGATTTTCAGCAAAATCGTTTTTGGGTGAGCTATTCCTTTAAAAATCCTTTTCAGACATTGCACATGAGCTTCACATAACCGACAAAGTCGAAACTCTCTTGTTTTAGCACAGTGCTTGATTGAAAAGTGCACACTCCTTTGCTGTTGTTTGAAAGCATTCCACCTTATGAGCTTTTACATTGTTACTTATGAGCATTTTCAACCACGTATGAATGTAAGTGGACAAGCTTAAGATGTTTTTGTCCTCGTATTTATCTTTGTCCACCATATGCCCTGGTCTTTATTTAATTATGGAAGAAAATAAGAGTAAACAACAGCAATCACTTGATGTTTTTAAAAGGCCACTGTGATTAGCAATCATGAGCAATTATAAAAATAATAAAATTATTTTGTGAACCTGACACCAATCTGTGTAGAACAAATGGTGATATAACAACATTTTGGCCTTAAATGTCAACAACTCAAGGCAACCGTGAAGGAAAGTAAACCCGGCAATCAATAGATAAGGGTTAGGGCTTGAGCGATTAGTTTTCACCTTGCTCATGGCAAACACATACCTACATATGCAGTGTTTTGAGACAGATGTGCATTGTTGTCTGAATGTTGAAACACAAGCTTGCTCCAGGCTCTGTAACTAACTGTGCTTCAGGGCTTTCGGCGTTTACCACAATGTTGCGTGTAGCTTGTTATTGAACAAGAGTGTTTGGAGACCTTGGGTTAAGCAAAAGACCCTCCCTGACAACAAGAGGAGATGTTCATAGAGAATCTGTCCCAAAAAAGCTTGTTAGATTCTCTATAAAACTTTTGATTGATGGCAGAAGAAGGCCCATAGTGTAAGCAGAGGTTTCCCATGTTCACATGGACAGGGTCACGCATACAGATGGCAAGGATGGAGAGAGAGATCATTATTATTTGATGCCATAAAGCCTGCTCTGACTTGGAAGAACTAGTCCAAAAGGGAGCAAGTGATCCACTTTCCTGTAAGAGACATTTCCAACTTGCTTCCAGCTGGTCTCTCTTGAGTAACACAGACTTGAGGACCTTATTTCAGGACACCTTTGGTCAGGAAGGAGTGTGTGGTGGAAATGTGCAGAGCTTCAGGGAAACTTATTATGTTTTGCAACTCAAGGTTTCAGGGATCGGAATGGAAGTAATTCATCACATAAACTGAAACTGGCTGTTTGCTAACAAGCCACTTTAATATTTAACTAGAAAAACAGTTTTGCTTCGAAAACCTTTTCTGTGAAATAAATATGTACATTTGGCTTTTGGTTGATTGCTGCTTGTGCTGAATGCCAGCTGAGAGCGGGGTCCATAATTCATCTAAACCAGGCTCTTTGGAAAAATGTTCCTGTGTTGACATATCTGCTAAATTATATTATGTTGTTTC
Organism: Labeo catla; assembly: GCA_012976165.1. NCBI lineage: Eukaryota > Metazoa > Chordata > Actinopteri > Cypriniformes > Cyprinidae > Labeo > Labeo catla. The sequence continues at coordinate 702,748 of VONZ01000128.1, forward strand.
TTGCATGTTTCGCAACACTTTCAATAAGAAATGTCCAGTGTCCAGCTTGCATTGAAAATAGAACTTGAAAATAACGTACCAGCTACACTAAACCCTATCCGAAACCTAACCGATAATGTGAACTGAGTCAACAAAAAGAGACTTAGGCAACAAAAATTTTATTAGTCAGTTGCAGATTAAAGTCAATGTACAGAACAGAAACAACTTAAAATACACTGTCATTTTTGCTCAAACAGATAAAAATAAGACATTACTCGAAAATGTAAAGGGTGTACTTTTATTTGTGTACACTCACAATAACAACAGAACGTTGTGCTTTTGTAAAATAAAGAAAACAAACAGGATGTGTAACAAAAATGAACCAAAACTCAAGTATAGGCTACTTATAGACAGTTGAGGTCAAAAGTTTACATACGCCTTGCAGAATCTACAAAATGTTAATTATTTTACCAAAATAAGAGGGATTATTCAAAATGCATGTTATTTTTTATTTAGTACTGACCTGAATAAGATATTTCACATATAGTCCACAAGAGAAAATAATAGTTACATTTATTTAAAATGACCCCGTTTAAAAGTTTACATACACTTATGCTTTTTCAGCATTTTTGTGTATTTGAACCCTTTCCAACAATGACTATATGATTTTGAGGTCCATCTTTTTTTACACTGAGGGATTCATATGCAACTATTACAGAAGGTTCAAACACTCACTGATGCTTCAGAAGGAAAAATGATGCATTAAGAGCCAGGGGTGTAAACTTTTGAACAGAATGAAGATGTATACATTTTTCTTATTTTGCCTAAATGTCATATTTTTGTCATTTATACTGCCCTTCAGAAGATACTTACATGTCTCCCAGAAGACAAAATAAGTTACATTTACCCTAATATTCAAAATTTATTTATTTATTTATTTTTTTGCATTTTTGCCTTCATTATGACAGGACAGATCAGAAGTGACAGGAAGTGAAGTGGGAGAGAGAGATGGAGGAAGGATCGGGAAAGGTCCTTGAGTCGGGATTCGAACACTGGACCCTAATATTCAAATTTATTTTCAGTTCAGTTTCAGTTTCAGTTTTCACCCCCGGCTATCAGTGTATTGCGTTTCCTTCTGAAGCATCAGTGAGCATTTGAACCTTCTGTAATAGTTGCATATGAGTCCCTTAGTTGTCCTCAGTGTGAAAAGATGGATCTCAAAATCATACACTCATTGTTAAAAAGGGTTCAAATACATATAAATGCTGAAAAACAAAATAATTTCTAAGACCTAAAGGATTTTTCTAACTGTTCAGGACAAACAAGGAACTCATGAACAACTTATCACTTAAAAAAAAACAAAAATAAAAAAAGCTGTGGATCATTCAGGTAACAACACAGTATTAAGAATCAAGTGTATGTAAACTTTTGAACGGGGTTATTTTTATAAATTCAGCTATTATTTTCTCTTGTGGACTATATGTAAATGTCTTTTATGTTAAATATTTTATTCAGGTCAGTACTAAATAAAAAATAACATGTATTTTGTATGATCCCTCTTATTTTGGTTAAATAATTAACATTTTGCAGATTCTGCAAGGTGTATGTAAACTTTTGACCTCAACTGTATCTATAGAAAGCTTGAAATGTCTTTTAGACAAACCAATTCAAATACTCTGCTTATGTAAGCCGCATTTCTATCTAAAGATGCATTACTGTACTGCACGGATTTCAAGTCAGCATCCTCGTTCCACATCTTCGCAGTCCACACAGACTCAGAAAACACTAGTTTATTAATAAATAATTAAAATATCCCTTTGCTTTTCTTTCTAGCACTTTCAAAGTCATTTCTTTTGTCAGTGCTTTGCAACAAGCCTGGAATAGGCTATAGACTCATTATAGTTTAATACAGACCTAAGTTGTGCGATTAGTCGACTAATGATTTAAACTAATGACTATTAGACCACAAAAGTCTTGAGTCAGGGATAGTCCTAGTGTAAACAACATGAAACGTGAGATAAAATCCACTTCCTGAAACAACTATGCTATTTTATCATGCTTTTACAAGTCATTCAGTTTTTTGTTATATCTGCATTTTATACTAGACTCAAACCCGAGCTCTTGACATTGCAAGTGCAATGCTTTACCAGGTATGCTACAGAGCAAGTTCACTACATCTGAAAAGCCTTATCTGGAGCTGATAATGTGATGAAAATGTCAAAATGTATTGATTTACAAATCATGCACACAAAGTGTAAGTAATCTACCCAGCACTGCTAATCTACAGTATTCCAAATTGCTTGACAAAAATTGTAGTTAGTAACATATTCTGTTACATTACACATTTTAGTAATATAATTGGACTGCTTTTGATTATTTTTAGATTACTGTTGACCTTGTTTATCATGTTGATTTAACTGGAATAATCTTGTACCATATGGATACAAAAATAAAGGATTTGTTGTTATTAACAACATGCATTATTTACAACAATTTATTGCTATTGTGTGAATAATGCAATCGTGTAACTAATAATAAAGTAACTGTAATCTGATTATGAGTATTTTAAAATGTAATATAGTTAACAAGTGCTGTACTTAATTTTTGGAATCTAGATTAGTTATAATCAGTTGCTACACAGAACTGCTCATAACATAGTATTGTTTAATCACAGTGTGTGTGAAAAGGAATCAAAAAGTTGTTGTGTTACTGCCACTAGTGTTCATTTCAGCTGGAAACTGCAGTACTTTTTGTACTGGTATGTCGGAGTTTTGCAAAAATGTAGGCAGAGTCACATTTTTCCGGCGAGCCTAGGTTGTATTCATCGGTGGGGAGTCTATTACCACAGTACCAGAGTGTTTTGCACCTGCCGGCATCAGGCACATGAAAGGCCTTAGCAGAGGGTCTCTCTCATCCCACCCGACACAAACCTGTCAGATGTTGTATTCTTAAATGTGGTGGGAGAGATGGGCAAGCAGCCAGTTTAGAGCATTTCAGTTTGCCATAAGGAGGTCATGAGCCAATATGTTTCAAACTGAATGAATGCACTGAAGATATCATACTGCGCTGCGAAATTCATTTTGTTGGGGTTCTCAATAGCAGCAGTGCGTTTGCACTGTCAGAATCAATAAGCCGAGATAGCATGTCGAAAAAACAGAACAAATGTGTTTATAGTTCTAAGAAAACCTGGCTGGCAGTATCCTAGTCTAGTTGAAGCGCAGCACGGCTTCGGTTTTTCAAGTCTCAGCACAAAGAATCAAAAAATAAATTTTTGCTAAACAATTCATTGAGATATCTTCATTTATATGACTTATTTCAGCTAGTTTCTCTCTCATTAGCGTCTCTTCACCTGTATGCATTTCATCTCTCTGTAAACAGCATCAGGTCTCTATAGTAGAAGATTGCATTCTCAGCGGTCTGCCGGCTTCCCCATTGTGATTCAGAGTCAATATATTGTTCAATGAAATTAAATGAGCTTGCTTGTGCCTGCCTCTCTCGCTCTTTCTCCTCAGCATGCTGAGGTGTCCTTTTTCTCTTTCACCTCTTACTTCCTTTCCAGTTAGCTTTCTTGCCAGTAAACAGCATGTAGGGATCATTGCGAATGAGCTGTAGTGTCATGATTGAGCTTGCTGAGCTTCATGTATGATGGCAGTTCTGCATGTTCTGGGTTTGATATGCATGAATTCATCTGGTGATGAGAAGTAGCTGTAACACCCTGGGGCCTGGAGCTCACTGACTTCAGCGCTACTTTAGATATTTTTGCATATTGATCATGAATAATAATGAAGAGCAGTGCTTGTGGTGAGCCAGCACTCAACAGTACGCGGTAAGGATTACTCTAGAATTAACTAGTTGTGCAGAAATGTAATCGAATCCAGTCAGCGTTCTCTTAATATAAATGATTCAGAATACTGTGCAACGGTTTTTGCATTAACAGAGAGCCTACCTGCATCTGAATGTGTGTGAGGGGAAAAACACTTCAATTCTGTTATGACTTGATAACCTGCGAAATTAAAGGAGAACAAAAATTTACAGATAATGTACTTACCCCCTTGTCATCAAAGATGTTCATGACTTTACAACTGCATTTGGGATCGTTTGAAGTTGCATTTTGGAAAATCAAACTCGGGGCACCATAGAAGTCCATTATATGGAGAAAAATCCTGAAATGTTTTCCTTAAAAAAACATAATTTCTTTACGACTGAAGAAAGAAACATGAACATCTTGGATGACAAGGGGGTTGAGTACATTATCTGTACATTTTTGTTCTGGAAGTGGACTTCTCCGTTAACACAATGCTTACAAACAGTGCTTTTCTGTTGGGTTCAAGTAGGGTGTAGAATCAAATTTCAATTTCAGAAACAATTAGAAGTGGCAAGTAACACATTGAATTAAACATGACATTTTATGAAAGTAGAAAAAGTGAAATCATATTTTCTTGTATAAGCTCTCCTCTCCTTTTTCAATAGAAAGTTCCATTAAAATAGTTATGTTGATGATTTAAAAAAAAAAATGTAATAAATTAAAAAAAAAAAAAAATAGAAGCATTTTCATTAGCAGTCTCAGATGTTTGGACTCCACTGTATATGTACAGTATGCAAATACAGGGATGACAGCACCTATTTTTCATCACTAATTAAAATCTCTTGCTGCACCTGCTATTTTCTTGTCAAATGTAATATCATAAGTCTGACTAGCTGTATAATACAAGTCACCGTTCAGGCTTGAACTGATTTTTAAAACCACCTGGTGTTCATCCTTTAGATTAGATACTCTTACGAAGTTAATTATAGAAACACTGGCAGAGACGACAGAAATTCAATGAGACGAGATAAAGGGAGATAATCTGCCTTCAAAAGTCTGCTATTTTTATAACCACACTAACTTACAGCTTTAATTAAGAGAAGCTCAATAAATTCGCCTGCGTGTGAATGAAGGATGAAGGCGTTCAGTGGGGTTAAGATGAAACTCTGACTGTAATTGGACAGTTGACCTCTAGGAGACTGAGGTATTTTGGCATGTAAAATATGCCACACAGCAAGAGGAGGGTCAGAGGAAACCATGATTACCTGGGAGAGTCCGTGTCCTTGAGCCCTTGTGTGCTGAACAGAGAAGCTGTCAAAGCCTGTGCCAGAGACAACTGTTTATACAGCACCTGCACATCTGTAATCACAGACTGACTGATTAACAGCACACAGCCTGATCGAGATAGCGACGGATTTTGGACAAAACCTACCCAGTTAGACAGTCTGACTGTGATGGGCAAACTTTATGTTATTTACTTTATATTGTTATGCTATTTTGTGTTCATCTTGTTAGATCATGCCTCCATGCCAGATAATTAAGGTGCAGCCCTTGACACCAGATCCTGTCAGAAAATATCCATTTTGTCTGGTAACAGAACAGCTAGTCAACAAAATTGTCTAATACCCAAAAACCTGTTATCTGCATGTCTTGTCTGGTGCCCAAAATACCCAAAACTCTGTCTATTAATCTGTAAATTAAGCTACAAACTCGAACATAATGCACAATGTTCCTATGATACATCCTTTGTGTTGGATGTTATTTTTGGAATGGAAAAACTGATATTCTGCTCGTAAACATCATACTGTTTTCGCTTTTTTCAGTTAATTTCATAAACTAGCAAGCTAAGCCAGTAGTAGTACTGAAAGTGTTGTGTAAACATGACTGAAGACGAGAAAAGCGGAACAGAAAAACCGAATCAATTGAATGAGTCAGTTACGCTTGAACTGCTCCGATTGATTCAAACCTGTGACTTCCATCATTCAGTTTAAGCGACTCACTAGCAAAAAAAACAGATGAAAGGAGTAATTCGTTTTCGAATTTTGACATCTCTTTTAATGATTTAAAGAGCACATATAGTGATGAGTGAAACGGAGCTTTTCGAAACTCCAAATCAGTTTATTAAACCATTGTGCCGTGAAATTATTAATTTCTCGAAGCACTCCAGTCGGATCGCGTATCGCGAATCATTTGATTCAGATCGGGACTTTAAATCGTGTATTGAATCATTTGATTCAACTTCAGAGCTGGATCGCCTAATGATTCAGATCAGAACCTCGGAATGTGGATCACGAATCAATTGGTTCAGATCGGGACTTTAAATCGCGTATCGCGAATTATTTGATTCACATCGGGAGTAAGGTATGGGTTCGCGAATCAGTTAATTTAGATCAGGAGTTTGGAGCACATATGGCGAATCAGTTTATTTAGATGAACTTTAGAGCTGGTTCTCGAATCATTTTGCGAATTGAAAGATTCACAATTCACACTCCGAGTCCTGATCTGAAATCATGCTGTAGCTACGAATTATTATCGGGACTTTGGTGCGGGTTAGCGAATCATTTGATTCAGATCGGGACTTTGTTTGCGTGTTCGTGAATCTTTTGATTCGGCCCGTGTACAGTGCGCTTTGATCACAGGAATACATTTAACATATATTTAAATAATAAAAAAATCTAAACAGTAACTGTAATAATATTTCACAATATTTATATAGAAAGATTCATAACATGTAAAGGAGAGAACAAATCCTCCTCCCATTCGGTAGATAGATAGATACATACATACATACATACATACATACATGATATATGGTAATGATTTTTCAAAACCTGCCATAATAAATGTTAATAATAAAGCTCAACTGTATAATATGCATAAGGAGTTTTGAATTTGTATCTCTGTCAGTTTACAAATGGATCTCTTAATAAGCTCTATCTGCATAAACCTGCAATGAAATTAAATATTCCTCCTAATGATAACTTAATGTCATTGTGATTATATCATTCCTTATAGCATAATTTCAGCATAACACAATCATCTTAATCCCACTGACACAGCCGTTTAATGGGCTAAGGTCTGAAATGTTAATATATCTTGCTGAATGTCCACATGGCAACTGCAGTATTTTGCGACATCAGTCTTAAACGGGCTATAGAATTCTTGAAACCCTTGTTAGTGGCCATTTAGTAAAATGCAGGCAGCAGATTTTTGCTCATGCTCGCACTCGTGCACATGTAATGTACAAGAGAGTGAACGTGATCTAGTCTACTCAGTTACTGACATAAAAAAGTGATTAATATAGTCTTATAGTGCCTTTAAGTTAAGAAATGGAACACTTAGACCTTTAATGAATTGTTAGCTATTGCTGAGTTTTCCTGCAAACTTATATTGTCATAAAGGATTCAGTTATTTGAGTTCTTGGATTGTTTTTAGATATTTGTGTCCATCAGATCTCTTTCGATTTTAAAACTCTTCATGTCACACATCAGTCTCTCAGCATATCCTCTTCTCATTGCCATGACAGTTAAGCTGAATAATCAAACAGAAAAAGAGCCATGCAGAGCTGCATCTATTGAAATGGCTTGCATGAGGGCAACAGAAAGAACAACACAGTGGTTTCTTGGTCTTTCTTGGAAATGATATGAATTTCAGATGATATCTTCAGACTGGAGATAGCTGGAAGGCCGGTCACTGAGAAGTGAAGTTGTCCGACTGGACGTTTTCAGCTCAGCTTGAAATCTACATTGTCACATCATCTTACTGCTTTCAGAACTACACAAATATGACATTTGAGCACCGGCTCAGCAGGTTTGGAGAAAATCTTGTCAGCGTCTTCTCCTGCTGTCAGTGTTTTCATTATTCGTGCCATGAATGTTGATAATTAAACAAGACACACGGCAATTACGCACAGGCTGCCTTTTTTCGTCAAACTAAACTTTGATCAGGTGACAAGCAGATGATGCAGAAATGATTTAGCAGAACTTTTTAAATTAAATAAAGGTTTAATTTGTTAAATTTGAATTGGGATGTTATACTCAGCATCTTACATTCGCATTCTTGACAGTCGTTAACCTGCTAAAGTGATTTTGTGAAAGTATAGTTATTGTGTAAAAGCTAATTATCTCAGCTGGTAGCTAAAAATACATTTACACTGAAGAAAACTAAAATAACTGCAGTATAATGAGTGGTAGAGTTAGGTTTTCATAGTTGTTTAACACATACATACACGTTCTGTTTCCATGTTTTATGGGGACATTCCATAGGCGTAATGGTTTTTATACTGTACAAACCGTATTTTCTATCGCCCTACACCTACCCTACACCTAAACCTAGCCCTCACAGGAGACTGTGCACACTTTTACTTTCTCAAAAAAACTCATTCTGCATGATTTATAAGCCTGTTTCCTCATGGGGACCTTACAAATGTCCCCACAAGGTCAAAAATTACAGGTATTACTATCCTTGTTGGTCCCCATAACGTGACAAATACCAGGTACACACACACACACACACACACATACATATATATAAGTTGAATTTTCAGTCGTTACTCTAGTCTCTTAGTGTCACATGATCCTTCAAAAATCATTCTATTATGCTGATTTATTATCAGTGCTGGAAACAGTGCTTTTTGTAACCTGTGATACTTTTTTCAGGATTCGTTGATCAATAAAAGGTTAAAAAGAACAGCATTTAGTTAAAATAGAAAGGTTTTCTAAGAATACACACTGCTGTTCTAAATTTTGGGGTCAGTATATTTTTATTCTTTCTTTTTTTTCTTTTTCTTTTTTTTTTTTTTTTGAAAGAAATTAATACTTTTATTCAACAATGATGTGTTAAGATATTAAAAATTAATCCTGAAAAAATATTTGGCAGCACAACTGTTTCCAACATTGATAATTCTAATAATAAATCAGTATATTAGAATGATTTCTGAAGGATCATGTGACACTTAAGAATGAAGTAACAGCTGATGAAAATTCAACTTTGCATCACAGGAATAAAATATATTTTAAAGTATATTAAAATAAAAAACATTATTTAATATTGTAATAACATTTTGTAATATTGTTTTTTTCTGTATTTCTGATCAAATAAATGCAGCCTTGATGAGCATAAGAGACTTTTTTAAAAAACATTACAAGTCTTACTGATCCCAAACTTTTGAGCGGTAGTATATATAATATTTAGAAAACATGCTCAAGTTCACACACTTGTTTCTCTAAAGGAAAAAACAAAACAGAAAAAAACTACTCTGAAATGTGCATTCAGTTTTGGTCTGTGTGACCCCCCCCAGGCACACCCCAGGTTGCCAGCTGGTGGAAAATACAGTGTATTGCAGCCATGGAAGCCAATAATGAACTGAGTCAGAAACACATATTCAACATTTATCTAAAAAGCTCTGTGACCAGAGGAATATTAAAACACAAAATAGATCAACTCATCAGTTTACAGTATAAGGCTCATTGCCTTCAATTGTCAATAGCAATCGTTCTGTTGCCTGTCCTCACTCTGGCAACCCATGTGAGTAAAAACTCTCCAATATTTTGCATTTGGGTTGCAGTACCTATTTCAACCACTAGCTGTCAACATTACATACTGCACCTTTAAGTCAAAAATGATTGACTATATTTGTGGTGGGTTACATTTCACATTGATATGTATTTCATTGAATGGCACAGTGGCTCAGTGGGTATTACTGTCGACTCACAGCAAGAAAATTTCCTGGTTTGAGTTCCAGTTGAGCCGGGAGGCTTTTCTGAGAGGATTTGCATGTTCTTCTCCATGTTGGCATGGGTTTTGCCTTAGTGCTCCAGACATGCAGGACATGCCTATAGCTAAATGTGTGTGTAAGTCCTGCCACATGCAGCATCCCTGTATCAGTGAGTTGAATTTCATTGGTGGTTTGAATCAAATAAATTTCACAAGAGCACGATCTGGGTTGTTGGTTCAGTCAAGGACAAATTTACTTTGTGATAACCAGTGAAATATTTGCACTGGTGGTTTAAAAGAAATAATCAAATGTGTGGGTGGTGCATTTGAAATCCAACTGAGTAAAGCACAATGGCACCTAAGAAATGTACAAAATATAAAAACTAGTTATTTACATTTTTGAACATTCAGTGTGTCCTTTCTATGCTGAGATAAAAACCATTCATCTCTTCCTATAATGCTGGATGAAATTATATGAGACGGCACACTTTTCGACAATTTCTATTGTCTACGCCAATCCTTTGGGCTTCTGCAGGTTGTCACCCCACAGGTTTTTGGTGGGTTTAGATCGGGGGACCTGGATGGCCACAGCAAAAGCTTCATTCACAGGGTCAGTGGGCAATTTTTTTGTGTGGATTTGGAGATCTGCTTTCAATCAGAGCAATAAATCCAGACAAAGATGGTGTGTGGCCTAAAATCTCCTGGTGTCTGCTGCAGTCCATGATGGCATTTATCTTTATGTGACATTGCAGATCATGTTTTCTGTCTATTTTATCTCATCTCTCGAGAGAATCAAGTTGTAATCAAAGTACGAGAGATGTTTAGTTTATATTTGTGTCCCTGGACCACAAAACCTTAAGTTTTTAAAAGTCTTAAGTAGCACGGGTATATTTGTAGCAATAGCCATAAATTAACTGTATGGGTCAAAATTATTGATTTTTCTTTTATGGCAAAAATCATTAGTGTATTAAGATCATGTTCCATGCAGATGTTTTGTAAATTACCCACTGTAAATATATCAAAACATACTTTTTGATTAGTAACATGCATTGCTAAAAATTCATTTTAGCAATTTTAAAGGTGATTTTCTCAATATTTAGATTTTTTTGCACCCTCAGATTTTCATTCAGTTTTTATCTCAGCTAAATATTGTCCTATCCAAACAATCCTAACCATACATCAATGGAAAGCTTATTTATTCAGCTTTCAGGTAATGTATAAATCTCAGCTTCAAAAAAATTGACCCTTATGACTGGTTTTGTGGTCCAGGGTCACATTTATGATAATAGAGACTTGGTAAGTCTTCCTGATAGCTGATTTGAAAATATCTTGTCGCTGTTCTATAGACTTTGTGCTACCAAACGATTTTGCAAATCTGTGCATTTTAGAGAAAGTGAAGTCTCTTAAACCTTACTTCCAGGTGTGAAGTGGTTTATGAAGGTGGACAGTGTAATATTAAGGTATTTCCAAGAAATCTTCAACATTTGACAACTGATAAAGTCTCTCATAGCAAAATGCCTTTTATTTAACCCAAACAGCCATATTAACAGCATACCAAACATAAGACCTGCAAGCTTTTGTCTTGTATTATTTGCCTTATCTCTCATCTTCTCCATGCTGATGGGAAGACTAATGGCATTCGCCCTGCATGCCAGCTCATATTTACAGTATAATTCCACGGATCATGAATTCTGAAATGGGAATATGTGTCTAGATTTTTAAAATAAGAATTTTAAGGCTGTCAATAAGGAGGATAATATAAATGCAACAAGGAGCCAGTTGCATAAATGCCGCCTGTGTCTAAAGCAGTTGAAGGTAATCAGTCTTAATTGTTGGATTCAGATTAGACCAGTTTTTATGCAGACTTAAAGTTATGCATAGTCTAGGCAAAACAAAACTAACTTGTAAGACTAAATCTAATACCATCTGCAACCAAAATATGTCCTGCATCTGAATAAGCATATAATGGGTGATTAGCCATACGTGAAATGAGTTGACTGTCCCAATGCATAAGATTCAAGAAACAGTAGGTGAAAAGGACCCAGATGACCTGTTACATCTGTCGAGATGAGGTAGACATCTAATGGACACTATCCCATGAGGCCATAGGAGATTAGTTGTGAATTGCAGGGAAGCAACGCAACACAGTGCATTAGTGTCCATCTACGTTTTCAGTGCTGTTGGTTTCAGTGCCATTCATTGTTCCCATAGGTATTTAAAAAAAAAAATAGTCTTCATTAAAATGTTATAAGCCGTGAACCAAGCGAATCATCTAGGTGAATCACATATACACAAACATTGTAGGCAAAAAATGTAGTTAAAACTCAACAGCACAAAGGTACTAGACTGTGTACTTAATGGTTTTAATGAGGGGAGAGAACTACAGTCCCATGAAGCATCGTAAAAGATGTAGTCAAATTTTAAAAAGTAGATAAACCATTCATTTGAAAGTTGGTTACTATATATATTTATAATTATTGCAAAATATATTTATGTATGTATATGAGTCATTCTACTGAATTGGTCCAAAGAAAAAACATCAAGAAAAATGTGTCTTTTTCCAAACAAAAATGGTATGTATGCAAATTGTATAATATCCACAGTACACTATTTTTTAGTAATTGTGCAGTTAATTCTCATATTGTATTTTCAGAAAGTATTTGTCTTCCGAAATCTGTCACTACTGAAACACAGTAATAATAATTTAATTAGAAAGGTTATTAACCTGTTAAGATTTTGCTTACATCTACATTGTAAATAGATATATTTCAGAGGTAAATCAATAACAATTACATGTTTAACAATATTTCAAGTGTGATTTATGAGACATCTTGTATTTTGAATCCAATTTTTCTTTGTAAAAAGGCAAAAAGTTGATCATACTGATTTCAAAGTTAAGGATTCATTAGTTTGAATATACATTAAACCAAAAACTATCATAACATCTTAGTGGTAATTCATTATACTTTATTTTTGTGGAAACATCCCATGTTTCGGTAGTGTCTGCACATTTTCGGTTGTGACGGTAATGCTTTGGTAGTAACCACATTAAGTAACCATTAACTACTAAAATATACTAAAATACTAAAAATTCCTCCAAATATGAGGATTATGTGTTCCCTTTTGTCACTACCGAGCCATTGATGACATGTTTTTTTGATGACATGTTTCGGTAGTGACAATTTTATAGGATAACACCCAAAAAACAAAGATGTCACTACTGAAACGCCACCAAAATCACATTAGCGACTGTTTCGGTAGGGACAATTTTAGATACTTTTGAACCCAGCTCAAAAATGCTAATCAGCACATGTTTAACTAACACAGTTCTGAACAGTTGTACACATATAAAAACTAAATGTTGTGGAATAACTTCCAAAAAAAAGTGTGCTTAATTGCAGAAAAAAAGGTGTTCGGTAGTGACGTTCTTTTAGGTTATATGCAGATTTTTCAGACTTTTGAACGCATTTACCTCAAAATGATGGGGTCTATCTACTCGCACCTTGTAGCTATGAGAGAGAGGAACACATGAATATTTCCTGATCATAGATGTAGGGGTGTAGTTAAAATCAGTCTTAGCCAATGGACTAAAACATACACTGTTTTAGTAGTGGGACATTTTTTTTTTACACAAAGTTTCATAATTTAAGAAGAAATTATCAAATAAATATTTTTTAACTTCACTTATTAAAATAATAAAAAAAGATACTTTTAAAAACAACAAAAACACAAAAAATATTTCAATATCATTTTCATAAGTTGAAATTTAGGGGTTAGGGTATGGGACAGCCACCTCCCAATTGAAAGTACCCAATAAATTATGGTTTTATATACGTTAAGCTTACTAATATTTTAGATATTATTGTGGATTTCAATAGATAATAGAAGGATCTTAGTAAACATCTAAGATTTGAATACTTAAATGCTTTTTAAATGCGTTTTTTGGTTTTGCACAAATTCTGTAGAATGGCCAATACAACCAGAGCCAGGTAGATTACTTACAAATTGCAATCCATTTCTGATACCAAATTACATGACAAAAATTGTAATTGGTACGTAATTCAAATGTAATCAGACTACTTTTTGATTACTTTTGTGGCAAATGGTTTATTTGTGAAACTGTTTCACTCTGTCAATGCCGTAGGTCACATGATAAAGCCAACATGGCTGATGTAGATATATAACATGTTTTGTTTTTGTTTTTTACAATTGCAAATTAACTTCTTTATTTAAAGTAGTGCCTGTTTAGTCAAAAGGTGCTTTTGGACACAGCAGGTAACTAAAGCATATTGTCTATTTAAAATAATCACTGGTCCATCCCATTTTATGTTTTAATAGGAAATACATCAACACTGCAAAGAAAACTGCTCTTGTCAAGCCGTTTCCCAGGGTCCTTAACGCACTGAGAGGTAAGATTACTCTTATATTTCCAGCTTAACATCAAGCTGACAGTTTTATTGCCTTTTTCTCTCATCTTTGCCTATAATTCTGAAGGCCACTGTATATACTGTATATTACATTGTGTGTGGTTTACCTTCAGTTCCTGTCTCCTGTAGATGATAAGTGGCCATCAACCATTTTCATTACGGAGACCTGCCGCTTTGAAAGACAGAGGGGGATTTGAGAGACATGGCATGGCTAATATCATGTGTTTTCCCCTCAGAGCTCGTTTTTTCCCCAACAACACGGCACTAGGAATACGAGCGATTGGTCGCTCGACCGCAGTTGCCCCTGTCAGCATTAGATCAAGTGGCATATGCTGCCTATCACAGGCTTCTGCACCTGAAAATGACCTTTATTTTCAGCCCGGCCCGCCTGCAGCGAGCGAGTCGTGTCACTGCGCATTTGCGTCTAATGGCTCTGTGTGTCAAGAGCATATGGCCTGTTAGCTCCCCTCACACGTATGCCGCATATACATCAGTCCTGACTGCCCCTCCACTGTCTTTCATTCCCAGTGACACTGCTGCAGGGAAAAAACAGCTCTTGTCGTCTGCCTAAGCACCACAGAGAGGCCGCAGCGGTCTTTTTTGCGGGTAGTTCGTCCCTTAGAGACATCAAAGACTAGCGGTTGTGTGAGCACGTAGCTCTGTAATTATCAGAAATGGGCTGAAAAATCACTGATCATAGGATGCTGTCCGATGGGAGAAAAACCTGTTTTAGCGGCTTATGATCACTGCAGGCTTCAGAGCTTTCCCAGAGTGACTGTCCTGGTTTTTTTCTTTCAGCAGGGACAATGCACAGCAGGTAGGCAGCTGCGGAGATGAGTGAAGACTGGCGTTTCAGAAGACAGCATGTCGTATGCGCTATCCCTCTCAAGTGTGCAAGAATGAGTGATGCTTGAAGTGCATGTCTGGTCCTCTCTGGGGTGCGCGCAAACGTATGAGTATGCGCGAAGTAGTACACAAACACACAACCGCAAAGCTTCTTATGAACAGCTGGACTGTGACTGGATCGCTGTGGTTTCACATGGCTTAGGAGAATGACTGGCATTAATGCTGTGTTTGTCTTCTCTTGATTGTGTTGCGGTTTGATTTGCAGAGGAGTCTGTGGCTTGTTTTTACAGCACCGTGTTGTTTGTGTTGGCACATACATTGAAGTATTGAACATTAATACTGTTATTTCCCATGGGAAAAAAAGAGATGTTAGTTGTTACAGTGGAAGTTGCCAAATGCTTTCCAGCATGATGTAAACAAACAATTGTGAATCACTGATCTATTTGTGAAGAAGCTAAATTGTTTTTATATGGAAACCCTTTTCCACCACTGAATAAAAAAAGGGTAATTGCGACTTTTTATCTTGCAGTTTAGACTTTTTTTTCTCACGACTGCGAATTACAAAGTCAGAATTGTGAAATGGAAATGTTACAGTACCTTTTTTACTTTTTATTTGTTGGTGGAAACAGGCTGTCATATTGGTATAATTGGCCAAATGTAATCATTTTACAATTAACAATTTAAAATTAATTTTACAATTTAAAATGCATACTAAAACTTTATAAAAACTTTTAAAAATATACATTTAAAAATACTCAACAGATAGTTCCAGTCCTTAAATGTGATTGGCTGAGAGTCCTGATACAGATGATGGCTTTAGGATTTTTCATACAGGTTTGTATTACTTGTCTGTGTTTGTTCAAGACTGACTGTCAGTTTGTACATTAGTGGAGGGAATTTTTCATATAATGTTTACATGCAGTCATTTTCATCAGTTCTAAATGAGTTCAGTTTGTATGCTAAAGGTCTGTAATCGAATATTCTAGTCCTAAACAAATATTTGTTTAAATCTGCATTATGTATATTCTTATTAAAACAAACGTTGTCTCATTCCGAAAAAAAAAAAAACATTGAGAAAAATGGAGAAAGTCACCGTGAGCTTGTCACCAAAGCCATGTTTAGTCTGTACGGTATTGACATATTTAAAAATATCCCAGAAGAGCGTTATTTCTTATATATTTCTTAATTGCAAATATTCATTCTCCTCCACCAACCAATTCTGACAATAGTAATGGGCACTTATGGAAGCTTCAAGAATCTTCGATACATTTGTTTTTGTATCAGACTCATGAGTTTGTTACATCAAAGTGATTTAAATGTTTCAAACAGTAATTTCAAATCATTTCAAATGAATGAATGAATGAATGAGTATCTAATGGGTTTAAGCCTTTCTTGGGACAGTTTTATAAAGTAAGTTAATTTTTTAATAATTTAATAGATTACAGCAATATTAAAAGCAATATTAGGTTGCACGAACACATAGCAACTCTTCCTGAAAGTTACATTGTTATTCCTGTTGCTACTGGTGGCTGTCAGAGAGTCATTGGATCATTCTTTCAATTGATTTGTTAAAAAACAGTGATTCATTAAGAAATGAAACAAGGCACTGGCCTTAATGATTGAGTCATTGAATAAGTCACTTAACTGATTCATTAAAAAAAAATGAAACACATTGTGTGTGTTGCTCAGAGAGACAGCTAGCTTGTTTAAACTATTTTGCTGTAGGTTAAAGTAAAGTAAGTTGCAAAGTAGTTTTTCTCAAACCCGTTGTTCATCAAACTGTTTTACGCAAGCAAAGTCACATGCTGATGTTGTTCCGA
This sequence comes from Labeo catla, assembly GCA_012976165.1. Taxonomy (NCBI): domain Eukaryota; kingdom Metazoa; phylum Chordata; class Actinopteri; order Cypriniformes; family Cyprinidae; genus Labeo; species Labeo catla. The sequence goes on from VONZ01000128.1 coordinate 719,340, forward strand.
ATGTCAGTTAACAATCAATTCCTTCAAAATAAGATATACAGTTAAAGTCAAAAGTTTACATACACCTTGCAAAATCTGCAAAATGTAAATTATTTTACCAAAATAAGGAATCATACAAAATCCATGTTAGTTTTTATTTTGTACAGATCTGAAAAAGATATTTCACATAAAAGATAGAAAATATTAGTTACATTTATAAAAATGACCCTGTTCAAAAGTTTACATACGTTTGGTTCTTAATACGGTTTTGTTGACTGAATGATCCTTCAACTTCAAACGCTCACTGGTGCTTATTGAACAGAATGAGGATGTGTACATTTTTCTTATTTTGCCTAAATATCATATTTTTTTTTATGTAGTACTGCCCTTCAGAAGCTACGCAAGATACTCAGTTGTTTCCCAGAAGATAAAAAAGTTTTCACCCCAGTGAAAGCGAGCGTTCAGTGAGCCTCAGTGTAAAAAGATGGATCTGAAAATCATACATTCATTGTTGGAAAGGGTTCAAATACTCAAAAATGCTGAAAAACCAAATAATTTGTGGGACCTGAAGGATTCTTCTGAAGAACAGCAGGCAGTTTAACTGTTTCAGACAAACAGGGGACTCATAAACAACTATCACTAAACAAAAAACACAGCTGTGGATCATTCAGGTAACAACACCGTATTAAGAATCAAGTGAATGTAAACTTTTGAATGGGGTCATTTAGATATATATTACAATAAATATTATTTTCTCTTGTGGAATGTAAACATCTTTTATGTGAAATATCTTATTCAGGTCAGTACTAAATAAAAATTACATGCATTTTGTATGATCCCTCCTATTTTGGTTAAAATAATTAACATTGCAGATTCTGCAAGTTAAAATGTAAGTAAAACACACTGAAAAGTGTGGGGGCTAAGGACATATTTCAGGTAGAATGAGCCAATGATCACCTCCTTCAGAGTCAGCGGTGGAGGTTCTGCAATAAACCACCGATCATCCGCATGATTAATAGCTGTGTAGAACCGCACTGCTGCTTTTGTGTGTTTTGGAGGACTTTCATGTTATGATCTTTTAGTTTGCCCCCTCCTTGACCTTGTTGGAACTAATTCTCTTGGGAAAAAAAACTGAGATGGCAGAAAAGTGAGGAGAGAAACAGCTATGAAGATAAACAGAAGATATATCATACATAAAAGATGTATTTAATACAATACGAAGACGTATACAGCTTTTTCTTTAAAACCTGTTTACTGAAGGATTTAATAAGCCCGGTCCCCGAAGATTACAAAAGATTAAAATGTAATTTATATTTGATGAACCCTGACACGACTGAACCTCTAGTCTCGAGTCTCATCATCAACAGAGCCGCTACAATAAACAGGAGTTGGTGTGATGTTGGTGATGATGGATGGCGAGTGTTAGGGGGCAGCTGTGGGGTCTATAGAGACTCGGTTATTTATAACGACAGACTTACAACCAAACATGCCTGAACCGCTCTGTCTTTGAGGGTCCGATCTGAACCTAGACATGCAGTGTCTCAGCAGGTGAGTCCTATATCACTGCTATTTGGTAAAGTATGAGTTTCAGTCACACATTAGGGCTGGACTGTAGCTCACAGCCGTGGGCAGTAATCCATAAGAATGACAAGCGTGCTTTGGATCTGGAATGACAAGTCTTAAAATTGGTCTGTGCGACTTGCATGCAATATTTCAAGTCTTACGAAGCTTTAAGAGAGCTTTGTGAATAACAGACTGAAATTTAAGTCATTATTCACTGAAATTCTTATCACATTCAAGAGAAATAGCAACATCTGATTTGTGCACTGGGATGAATATAGTTTATGGACTACTTTTATGATATTCAATGCATTCTTTTTTAAAACTTATAAGCTCAGTTGCATGCGAAGAAAGAATTTCATACAACCTTGAAAAGTCATGAAGGTGAACTATTCCTTTAAATCTTTGTATGCAAACATTAGGATGTCCATCTCAGCTTTAGAAAGCAAATTTAAAGTGCCGGTTGCTCCAATAATACCCTTTCCATTATTTATTCTTCTCTGAGTGTTGCTCTCTCAGTGGAGAGGGGCGAGAACGGAGCGGTGCCCCATATATTATGTGGCCTCGTGACGAAGCTCTGCAGGCCTTTCCATAAATAATGCCACTCATTTCTAACGTAGAACACATCGTATAAAATATTTAGCGCCGTCTGGGGGCAGTAAAGCAGTGATGGAGAGGCAGTAAACTCCGGAGGACCCTCTTTCTACTGTTGGTGTGGTCAGTTTGTGACTAGACATCCTGCTCCTCCTTTATGTGTAGTACATTATGCTAGTGTAAACATTATTCCTAGCTGGGAGTTTAAGGTGTTCGCCAAAAATAATGCTTTCAAAAGATTCTCCTACTCTCATGTTATTGCACCCAAGTATTGTTTTCATTCTTGCATCAGTTGGAAAGTGAGATCTCAGACAGAAAGTCTGAGCTTTCTGTTGACATCTAAAGTGGATGCTGATTTACACTGACGATCTCTAAAAAGCAAAAAAGCACCATTAAAGTATCATAAAACTGGTCCATATGATGTATGCACTTATAAATCTTCTGAAGTCATACAAACAAAATGATAAGCTGTAAAATCCCTTTTATTTATTGTAATCGATTGTAATTTACTTTATAACTTTGACTAATTACAAAAGAGTGCATTTGAGTTCACTAGGCTTTAGATTCGCCTGAGCAGTTGTTACAATTAACTGTTACGTCCCAGGACGTATTTGTTTTTGTTTCCTGTTCTCTCTCTCTCTCCCTCTCTCTTTGTTCCTCCACTCTACTTGCAAGTAGGAAGTAATGGCCACGACCTGACACCAATGATTGGCTGTTCCCACTGATTGGAGGATAAGAGGGAGCAGTTGAGATTTAAACAGCATTGCCAACACAGACCAGTGGTTGTGTGTGTGTGGAGGCCCTGTTGCGATGATTCTCTTTCCTTTGTTTTTCCAAGGATTCTTTTGTTGTTTTGTGAACTATATTTTTGCAGAGTGGATTCTCTGAGTGATATTGTGTTAATTCACCACTGTTGTACTTCCATCCTTACAACTAAAAAAACCCAGCATTTGTTTGTAAGCTATCTTTGTTTGTATTTTTGTTTTGTTATGAGGCCTTTAACGTAAGTTTTTGTATTAAAACGGGGTTAAGTAGAGAGGCGTTAAGGAGTTAGGGTATTTTATTTTTACCAACTTTTATTCTGTTATGTAACCATCCCTCCCTAGACATAAAATGGGAACGTAACAACAAACGATTAATAATTTAGAGGTTGGGAAAGTTCTGCAGAAATGTCCTTCCTCCATCTTATTCACCTTTGCCCATTTAACATTCAAAGATTCACACATTCTCTAAAGAGATCGCAACACTTAATTACATATTTATACATGAGCACTTGACTAAAAGTTTCTTAATATTTTCTTTTTGTATTTTTGCTGTTTTACAGCAGTGTCGTTATTGTTAACTAAAATAGTTTTCAATATTGAAATAAAGCTAAAATAAAATATTAAAAACAAAAACTTTAAAAATTCAAAAGAAAATCAGAAATGTTGCTAAAATTAAAGCTATATAGAAAACGAATACAAATGACATAAGCACTTTTTTCGCATATGTGCTTTGTTTGTTTGTTTGTTTGTTTTTCTTTCTCTGTCTTTGAAAAGTGAGGCTGTTCTGCCCATATATCTCTGGACTCCTGCTGTGTTTAAATATGTGTCCTTGCATGTGAAATTCAGTTAAAGAAAGCACCATCTGTTTTTAAGAGCTCTTAGAGTGCTGATGGTTCGAGTGCGAGCAGAGGGAGTGATCTGCTGTGCTCAGGTATCATATAAAACAGCTTCAGAAATATTTAGCACACGTCTGCTTTTAAACGGTTTTCTAGTAAGGTTGCAAATATCATGCATGTATATATTCAATTGTGTAAATATATGACTAAATACTATAACCTATAACCCACAACCTAGAAACCTCTTATTCTTAGCAGTGTAGGGGGTAATGCATTACAAGTAACTTGAGTTACATAATCAGATTACTTTACTTTTTCCAAGTAACTAGTAAAATAACGCATTACTTTTTAATTTACAAGTTACTTTTTTAAATGGGTGACACCATAAGTAATGTTTTTTTCCATTTATTGACTGACAAGTCTCCTGTCCTCATGTTGAGAGAAATTGGAAATACAGTGGTGTTGTGTGCGCTGTGTAAACATGATGATAGTTCTAGACTAAATGTGAACATGCAAAAAAAAAAAAAAATTGCATTTATTTAGTATTGCTCAAAGTAAATTAAAACAGTGAAATGCAAACTCAGAACATGATGCAAACCTGCAATAATTAAACATATTAAATAACACTAGTATCCTTAATGTATTTAATTCAGTTTTGACCAACGTCTTTGCTGCTGATCTTCGATGATCCAGTTCAACCATACTAATAAGCAAAAATAACTTTAGATAAACTAACATTTGTGCTTCATTGTTTTATTTTTATTGCTGAAGAGTGTTGGACCTTCTCCTGCGTTCTACTATACAGTCATAAATTTACTTTTCTTTCAGCCTGAGGCTTATTTATTTCACGTTTTGGTGTAAAAGGGCTTTTACATTTGCTAAAAATAGAACTTTTTATATTAAAAAAAAACAAGCAAGCCATGCCAAGGTTTAAAAAGTGACAGAAGTAACGCAAAAGTAACATAATGCATTATTTCCATAAAAATAACGTAATTAGTTTTTTAGGGAGTAACGCAATATTGTAATGCATTACTTTTAGAAGTAACTAGATTATGTAATCAGATTCCCAAAATGAGTACTTGTAATTAGAACATATTACATTTTAAAATGCTCATAATGAGATTACAGTTACTTTTTTATGGATTACATGATTACATATTTACACAAGGGCAAAAATTATTCATAATTTATTGATTGTCCCTAATTCTTATTTTTCTCTTTTAAATTTTACTTTCTAAAATGTCATACAATTTAGACATGTTCACAAAAGTGCAAATAAATTTGCAAACCATGCTTCTGAATTTGAGGAGTTAACTAAAAGTAATCTAAAAAGTAGTCTGATTACTTGACCTTAAATGAGTAATCTATGTTACATTGCTAACTACAGTTTTCATAATGTAATCTGTAATCAGTAACAGATTATAACTTGTAAGTAGTCTACCCAGCACTGTATATACAGAAAACCAATTTTACAACAATCAGCAAGCAAAAAGTAAACTACTATTTTTTATAAGCTGCGAAACAAGTCAGATTCACAATTTTAGAATATTCCTTAAAATAAATCCAAGGCAATAGCCCTGCACTCAGATCCATGTAATGAACAGCTGTGACAATGAATAATGTTGATGTGGGAGCATCTGTTTGATTGTGTCATATCAAATCAGCTCTGATGCAACTCTACTGTATCTCTGTAGAGAAAGCTTGAGAAGTGCTAGCTGATTAATTTAAGGATGTCTGTGTCAAAACATGTGCCCTCTGGGCCTGACATCACAGACAGAGTTTGGATTTCCCTTCCAGATCTTAACGTTTCTGTTGATCTCCGTTGTCAGAGATTTTCAACTCCACTAGCCTTTTTTTTTAGCCATGTTCCAGCAAGGATTTTTAGTGATGTTTGAGGGTGGCTTTGAAGCTGCTTGTTTCTTTCTTCTTTTTTCCTTCAGCTGAATCTTTTCAGATCTGTGAGTTTTTAAGGGCACACTAATGAATAAATTAGACATTTTTTTAACTGATTTGCACTGAGCTTCACACAGCTCACAGTGACTCATGAAACTGCAAAACTTGTCAAGTTGTGTGGAAAATCTTTGAGTTTTTGGTGGACTGTTGTGCTTAACATTTCATTACTTGCAGGTTGATGGACTTTGGTGTTCCTTAGTTGGTTGAAAACATTTCCCTTAGTAACAAGACTCTGTACAGTTGGAATCCTCTTCAATATTTTACTTCCCTCTTGTCTGTCCTTCAGTTTGACAACTCTGAATTTCCTGAGGCCATCTCCATCACACTGACCTGGATGGAACAAGGTGAGCTGCACCTGTGAAATACCAACATTGTCTCTTCTATATTTAGATCCTCCAGGCTCCATAACTACAAGCTCATGAATGACAAGCCAAATTGTATGAGAAGGACATAGAGGAAGCAGTGAAGACATCCTGGAGCTGTCTTTTTTTACTATTACCATTTACTAATATTACAGTATGTTACATGTTGCTAGCTTCTAACATGTTTACCATGTTGCTGGCATTTATGTAGCATGTTTAACATGTTGCGAGCATGTTTTAACACATTTATACTATATTTTAACATGTTGCTAGCATGATTTTACATTGCATGTATGTTTCTGGCATGAGTTAACATATTAACATGTTGTTAGCAATTTTCTAGCAGGTTTTAACCTCTTGTTAGCATGTATTTAGCATGTTTTAACGTTTTATGATCATGTTTTATGATGTTGATAGCATGCTTTAACACATGGCTAACATGGTTTAACGTGTTACTAGCATATTTTGGCATGTTTGGCACATCGCTAACCTGTTTTAACACATTTCTAGCATATTTTAACATGTTGCTAGCATTTTCTAAAATGTTTTAGCATGTTGCTAGCATGTTTTAACATTTTATGAGCATTTTATGAAGTTTTTAGCATGCTTTAACATTTGCTAACATTACTAGCATATTTCTAGTATATTTTAGCTTGTTGCTAGCATGTTTTAACATTGTTAGCATATTTGAAAATGTTGTTAGCATGATTTATTTCAAGTATGTTTCTGGCATGATTTAACATGTTGCTAGCATTTTTCTAACGTGTTTTGACATGTATGTAGCATGTTTTAACATTTTATGATCTTTTTTATGATGTTGTTAGCAACACATTGCTAACATTGTTATATAAATACAAATACAAATATATTACTACTATATTTCTAGTAAATTTTAGCTTGTTGCTAGCATGTGTTAACACATTGCTAGCATAGTAACTTGTTAGCATGATTTATCATTACAAGTATGTTTTTTTGCATGATTTAGCATGTTGCTAGTATTTTTCTATCATTTTTAACTATGTTTCTGGCATATGTTTTGCATGTTTTAACATTTTATGATCATGCTTCTTTATATTGTTAGCATACTTTTACACATTTATACCATATTCTAACATGTTACTAGCGTATGTTTAGCATATTTAGCATGTTGCGAGCATGTTTTAACACATTTATACCATATTCTAACATGTTGCTAGCATGGTTTTACATTACATGTATGTTTCTAGCATCATTTACCATGTTATCATGTTGCTAGCATGCTTTAACACATTGCTAATATGGTTTAACATGTTACCAGCATATTTAGGCACGCTTGGCACATTTCTAACTTGTTTTAACATATTTCTAGCATATTTTAACATGTTGCTAACATGATTTTTGCAAGTATATGTTGCTAACATGTATGTAGCATGTTTTAACATGTTATGATCTTTTTTATGATGTTGTTAGCATGCTTTAACACATTGCTAACATGTTTTAACATTACTAGCATATTTCTAATATATTTTAGCTTGTTGCTAACATGATTAACACATTAGCATATTTTAACATGTTGTTAGCATGATTTATCATTGCAAATATATTCAGGCATGATTTAATATGTTGCTAGCATTTTGCTTGCATGTTTTAGCATGTTTTAACATTACTATCATATTTCTAGTATATTTTAGCTTGTTAGCTAGCATTGTTATTTTAACACATTGCTAGCATATTTGAACATGTTGTTAAGCATGATTTACCATTGCAAGTATGTTTCTTGCATGTTTTAGCATGTAGCTGGCATGTATGTAGCCTTTTTGTAATATTTTATGATCGTTTTTATGATTGCTAACATGTTTTAACATTACCAGCATATTTCTAGTATATTTTAGCTTGTTTGTTTCATGTTTTAACACAGTGCTAGCATGATTATCTTTCTGTCATGTTTTAACATGTTGCTAGTGTAACGGAGGCCAGCGAGTAAGTGGGAAACCTCACTCCCCTGACCTCAAGAGATGTATTAGCGACTGACGCTAGCGGTTACAACCTTTAGCCTCCTTGTTAGTGTGTCTGCCTCCCATGCCGGAGACCCGGGTTCGAGACCCGCTCGGAGCGGTGTGAGAGTAGGACCCGGGTGGAGGGGTTACATTAGCATGTTAGACAAAATATAGCACACTAAGACAGTCAAGAGCCTGACATGAGTTTAGTGGTTATAACTTAAAGGAGATGCATTCAGAAATGTTGGTCTCATAGTAATAATAATAATAATACGCTTACAAATGGAATATCAGTATGTTGGCTTATCCAAGCAAACATAATTATGAAATTATTATTTTTTCTAACAGTGTTTTTATGGTATCAAATGCAAGTTTTCTTTAGACATCCTTCAGTGTTTTCTTGGCTGTTATCCACTGCTTATGTGGTCTGGAGGGTTCTCAAGCGTCCTGCTGTCTGCGAGTCCTACATCATCAAAAACTTCAAGCTGAATTTGCATATTTGCTGCTTAACCCGAAAAATTATAAAAGGTCCAGTGAGGTCTGTAAATGTCTTGGGTTTACACAGAGGTGAAGAGTGTAATTGCTACGCCAGAGACATGCAGAGACAAATATAAGTAAGCCATGTTTGAAATTCCATTATGTTGGCACTTTCACACTTCACCTTTAAGTCTAGGTAGGTAATTTACACATGCTAATGCTACACAGTAAATTCAAAAGAGCTCTGTGAATAGAGAATAGAGCTGTACAGTCATGACCTTGATTTGTAGGCTAAGCCAGAGGCCTAATTCAACATGGGTTGCCTCAGGAAATTTCAAATAGTGCTATTTTAGTGTAACATGCATTACACAATTTTACTACATAAGGGCATAAGGGCTACAAGAGTTCTGTGATTATTACCGAACGTTTTCATTTTTGGCTAAACTATCCCTTTAAAGGGGTCTTCGGATGCCAATTTTCCACAAGTTGATATGATTATTTAGGGTCTTAATGAAAAATCTATAACATGCTTTGGTTAAAATTTCTTAATGGTAGTGTAAAAAACACCTTTTTTACCTTGCCAAAATCAGCTCTTCAAAAATCATCTTGTTCTGGTCAATGTTGCTTTAAATGTAAATGAGCTCTGCTCGCTCCGCCCCCTCTTCTCTCTGTGGAGTGACGAGCCTGTTTACTTTAGCCGCTAAACTTCCTAACTAGCACGTTATTAGGAAAGACGATCGCAGAGATTGTTAAACCCCTTATACTCACTTCTGCTGTAAGGAAGCTGGATCACAAATGATTTGCGCGAACATAGATGCATTTATGTAGATCGGGAAGCGCATTCCCTTCACAAACAAACGTAATCCAATGCATCTTCAGCGCTCAACACCTCCGGCATTGAAACAATGGTGGGAGCAGCCTCTGTCGGTGTGTCATCAAACAGACAAGGTGCTAAAATTGGCTTATTTATACATTATATTTATACAGATTAAATAAAAACCACTGGGTGGATTATTATCATTATAGGGTGGTTGTGTACACACACTCCCAACAAACATTAATGTTCGAACAACATGTAAAAGTGCATCCAATGACCCCTTTAAGTGTGTGATTCAAGACACTTTGATTTGATTTCAGCTGTTCTTGAGTCAAACACTTGATTCAAGTTAACATTTTCCTGAATTGTTTGTTTGTCTCAAATTACATTTTTGAAATACAATATTTCATTAGCCATACTTGTACTCAATTCCTTGATTTGTGTGCTTCATCCACCACTCTTTTGTATTGTGAAACAAAACATTAAAGTCTGTCCAATAAATGCTTGCCACAAACCTTATTTTACTCATTAATCAAAATCCACTAGTTTGTTCTAAGACCCTTGAGAAATTCTTGAGGGATGGCTGAAAATAAAAACTATCTTCCAGTTTGTACAGTGGTACTTCAAACAGAACATCTCTATTGACAACATGTTAACCACTATCGACAACTACTTAAGATTAAAGTGCAGAACAGAGGACCAGAGAGTTATCAGGTGCAACAAGGAGAAATGCAAAACAATGGCATTGTGTCGTTGCTCCCGCTAGGTTGTTCGAGGGGATCATTCTTCTTTCAGATTCACTTGTTGTTAACTAACTCGTGTTCATCCATCAAGAACAGCAACGGCTCCCTGTTGTCCTTCCGCTTCTCATTATAGGTGCATCTGCACATCTCTCTGCTGACCCGCCACGCTGCTGCTCATTTCTGTGATTGATTAGTAGTCGGATGATCTTTTAGCCGTAATGGAGACAATCAGAGGAGGTCCGTCTAAAGCTTGTTTCACACAGCTCACGTAAGCAACATCTATAATAACAGGTTACAGCATTATCGCTGCACATGTAAGTGGTGCAGGGCTGTGTAACTGCAATTATAAGACTGGCTTTTCTGAATTTATAACCAAGGAACTGATTTTGTACAAGTCTCATGTCTCTCGTGTCACTCTCATCGTGATTGCTTTAGATTTCTGATGAGCATTCAGAGACAAATGATACAGTGTTCCAATACAGTGATACAGTGGCCGCATTGGGTATTGGCCATTTTGAATTTTGGTGTAATATCCTGTATTGTGCAAATGCAAGGTACTTGAGACATTTCAGGCCACTGTCACCTAGCGGTCAAACGTGATAAAGTTCCTACTTTTCGTTACGTTTACCTATTTTTATGGCTTTGCTAGAATGGATTCACACGCTTGTGGCAATTCAAACCTATTTTACGTTTTGTCAAATTGGTGGGTAATTTGCCTGACTGCATACAATCAAATTTTAACTTTTTCATATGATCCGTTTACGCTCCACTAATGGATAGGTTTAGGTATAAGGCTAGGGGGAGACCTTAATACTCATTTTTTTTCTAAAAATCATATGTTTTCATGCAAATTACATTGTACAAATTCATGCAAAATTTTCAGCTAGTAAAATAGTTCCTTCATTTTGAATTTTATTAAAAGTGTACATTTTAAACTCTTTCAGCAGTGATCATTGGATCTCAGTTTTGCTGCTGTACTTTTATTTTGTACTGTACTGAAGTATAAAAATACCAGATATTTTTTTGTTTGCAAATATTTAAGAAACATGCCAAGTTCATTTACTTGTTTCTCTGAAAAACAATGCTACAACCAGTTTTTCTACTTAGAAATGTGTTTCTGAATGTCTTTTTTTTTGTTTTGGTCTGTGTGACTCCGCCCACTGCAAATTTACCCAATAGGATTTCGACACCCGGGTTGCCAGATGGTGGAGAACGCTGTGTTTTGCTGCCATGGAAGTCAGCAAACAAACTAAGCCAGAGATTGCAGATTTAACCCTACCTAAAAAGAATCTGCATCCATCTAAAAACCTGAAAATAAAATAAACTCATCAACTTGCTTGTCACCTTCCATTGTCAGTTGCTCTTGTTCCTGTTGCGTGTCCTCAATCTAGCAACCTGCGTGAGCGTTGAGTATGAGGAGTCTGATTGAATTCAATTCTTGATTGAATTGACTGGTTAGACATTGAAGTTGTTCTGCAAATATTGAGCGGACTTTGTAATTAAGCACAACAAATATCTCAGCGCACTGAGAAATTACATAAGAGGATGGTGATGTGTTATGATACTGTGCTGAGCAGCATCATTCTTTTCACAATCATGACTAGTTTTAAACTAAAGGAGAAACCCAGTATAAGTTCCATTTGTTTGTTTTTTTATTGTTTAATTTAGTTGCATTTGAAGAGAATACTGATCGAGTCCAGTATTTTGAATTTAGACTGGAATACTCATTTCAACTCATTTCATGCTAGCTATAAGTATTACATAGGCACCCATGGTATGGCAGCAAAGGTAATTTTTGGTCATTTTTCTAAGCTATGCTAAAAGTGCTACCGCCAGACCCGGAGATCGGCTGAATGGATTTGAAAATGGTAAAACTCAAATGTTTAACACTAGGGGAGTTGGACAGTGAGTCTATTTTCAAAAATAGTAGCGTGTCCCTTTAACACGGAAGTCCACTTCCAGAACAAAGATTCACATATAATGTACTCACCCCCTTGTCATCCAAGATGTTTATGTCTTTCTTTCTTCAGCCGTTTTGAGGGAAACTTTTCAGGATTTTTTTCCATATAACGGACTGATATGGTGCCCCGATTTTTAACTCCTAAAATGCAGTTTAAATGCGGCTTCAAACAATCACAAATGCAGTTGTAAACGATCTCAGCTGAGGAAGAACGGTCTTATCTAGTGAAACAATTGGTTATTTTCATTAAAAAAAATACAATTTAAATACTTTTTAATCTCAAACGCTCGTCTTGTGTTGCTCTCCTTGAATTCATTTCTGGCTCAAGACAGTTAGGGTATGTTGAAAAACCCCAATCGTATTTTCTCCCTCAACTTCAAAAATCATTTCAAAATCATCCTACAATGCTTCAGAAGTACCGACACAGTCTTTGCACAGTGAACATGCAAAGAAGATCAAACACCCTTAACAAAAAACGTAAAACAGCGATATAGGACAATTTTGAAGTTGAGGGAGAACATGAGATGGGAATTTTACGACATACCCTAACTGTCATGAACCGGAAATAACAGTTGAGGCAGAGTATGACGAGACGAGCTATTGACATTAAAAAGTATCTAAATTGTATTATTTTTATAAAAATAACCGATAACACTTCTTCCTCGACTGGGATCATTCACAACCTCATTTGGCTAAATCGGGGCACCATATCAGTCCATTATATGGAGAAAAATGCTGAAATGTTTCTTTCAAAAAAACACAATCTCTTTACGGCTGAAGAAAGAAAGAACATCGTGAACATCTTGGATGACAAAGGGGTGAGTACATGATCTGTCAATTTTTGTTCTGGAAGTGGACTTCTCCTTTAAATGTGGGCAAGTTTCATAAAAAGAGCAACATTTTGAACAAAAAGATGAGAAAATCATGTTTTTGTCAAAGTTTATGTTTGGATGGGATTCAGACTGACGATCAAAATACCATCAACACTACCAAAGCTTCACAGTCCTAAAGCAACTCCCTGTGTTGACATTTCATTCGCTACCGTTTTGATTCATATGCAGTTTTATGATAACGTTAGTTTACATATGCATATGTTTACATACGCATATGTTTACATACGTGATTACTTTTGTCTGCTGCTTCTCCGCCCACGTTTTGATCCATACATTCAGTTCTCTTTCGGAAGATTTTTAATAACGCCTCCTCCCATATACCAGTGAAAACATGGAAAGCTGGTAAATTCTGCCAAAGGCAGGGAAAGAGTTAATGTAGCTGTCTTTGTGGCCCACCACAAAAATAAAGCTAGCTGAAGGTCATATGACTTGTGTTCCCTGAGCACGTTGTGGAGCCCAATCTATCATTATATCCTCTCAAGCCAAGACACCTCCTTCAGTTGTGTCCATCACACCAAAAAAAAAAAAAAAAAGAAGATCTCTGTGGGTGTATTGTTTCACCCGTATAAAAATGTCAGAACAAAAAAGTTCAAGATCCCAGGAGGGCTTGCAAGCAGCGTCAGCGAGCAACAGGAACATACATGTTTACAAGTTGTTCCTCTGCCAGTGTCAGATCTGAGCCCATGTGGGCTTTGTCAGATTGAGGAGATGTCATATCTCCCTCAGGCACTGATGCCACCTGCCAGTTTAAGTCGGCGTGCCGTTCTCGAGTGTGGCTCATACATTTGGAGAAATTGCTTTGGAAAATAAGTTTCTTCTCTTCATTGTCATACAGGAAGTTACCCATACGTTGAGTCTCAGCGAAAGGTGACGGACGCACAAGCGAGGATTTCATCTTAATCTGCTTAATCTTAAAGATAAGAGAAGGATGACACATTTCTTCAGAGATTTATCTCATTTTTGGTGTCACGTCTATACTGTGGCTCTCTGCGTGTATTTCGTCAGTATGTTGCTTGACAAGGGATTAATGACTTTATTTCTTCAAAACGGCATATTCTTGCATCATCTCAGTTTTTATCTCCTCAAACCAGACAGTAGCCGTTATTGCGAATCTGTCATGAGCGCAGATAGGACGCGTTCGTCAAAAGAGTCTTTTTGCTAGACCTTTTTAAGTGTAATGCGTTCTTACCTACAGATCTACAGGCTAAAACACACACACACACACACACACACTCTCTAAAAGAGTCACCGCGTATCTCACAAATATGTTTTATTGACATTTCACTTTGTTACTGGGTACACATCAATGGTTATTATCTGACAACATGCCTTAGTTCTCCTCTGTCTTTCTCTTTTCGGACACCTATGGCATGCGAGGTGGGACAATCCCCGCTTCCCATCTGCCGCGTGATCGATATCCAGCTTGAGAATTAAAGGATGCTGAAGTCGGTATTGATCTGGCGCTGTAGCGTCCCTGAACCTCAGACGGGCCCTGTTGATTCCCTGAAGCACATTAGGACCTGTGAGAGACATTTAGAGGATGTGGGTATGTGATCTGCAAGAAGCCATTAGGAGCCAATAACCAAAGCCACGTGAATGTGAGCCATTTCCTGTGGACGTAATGAGATACACACACACACTGTGGGGTAATTGGAGATGATCTCACAATGTCCAATCTGCACTGGCAACATGCATTAGTAGCTTTATTTGTCTCCCATCCTGGGTATTTCAGAGAGGCCGGCAGATTATGTAAAGCAGGAGTAGTGTTGGTGTTTGGGAATGACTGTGACTCTTAAAGGGACAGTTCATCCATAAATGAAAATTCTGTCATCATTTACTCACCCTCAAGTTATTCCAAACCTATATGAGTTTCTTTCCTCTGCTAAGCATAAAAAAAGATATTTTGAAGAACGTTGGTTATCAAACAGTTGACGGCACCCATTGACATTTTTCCCATACTATGAAAGTCAATAGCTACCATCAACTGTTTGTTAACCTACATTCTTCAAAATATATTCTTTTGTGCTCAACAGAGAAAAGAAACTAATGATGACAGAAATGGACAGAAATTTCATTTTTGTGTTTTCTGTGTCTTTGATATCATTTTTCCCAAACTCATCAGCTACAAATGAAAGTTCTTTGAAATCTACAGCTTATTCCCGAAGTACAAAGAGTCCTGTACAACTTACCTTATTAGCAAGGTGAGTAGTATAGTAGAAAATGCTTAAATAAATGCATCCACAAAATGTAACCTGATGTTACTAATCTAATTTATTTGTTCAAATAAATTATTTAATAACAATAATTTATTTTAGAATATTATTCTAAAAGTGTACAAATAGAATATTGGTTAATAATAAAAAATAAAAGTAATAGTAATATGAGGGCATGTTAGTCATTGTGTAATTGAATCTGTTTTTTGTTTTGTTTTTTTTACATTTGATTAGGTTTTTAATCAGTTGAAATCAATATATCAAATAAATGTTAATTTAAATGTTAATATTTTGATTGTTCTACAATTTATTGTTCTTTATATATATATATATAAAATAAATAATATTCATTTATTATTTAGAATTTCTGAAGACAATTGTGCTGCTTAATATATTTTGTGGAGACCATGATACATTTTTTAGCAAAAAAAAGCATTTATTTGAAATAGAAATCTTTTGTAACAATATAACAATTTTAATGTCACTTTTGATCAATGCATCTTTGTAATTAATTATTTATTTATTTCACATTTAATTATGTTTTTAAATCGGTTGATATCAACGTCAAATAAATGTTAATTTAAATGTTAATATTTTGATTGTACATTTTATTGTTCTTTAAGTCTTATCTGCTCACGAAGGCTGCATTTATTTGATCAAAAATACAATAAAAACGGCAATATTGTGAAATGTCATTACAATTAAAATATCTGGTATATATATTTTTTAAATATAAAAATAAATAATATTAATTTATTATTTAGAATCTATGAAGACCGTTGTGCTGCTTAATATATTTTGTGGAGACCATGATACATTTTTTGCAACAAAAAATAAAAATAAATAAAAACATTTATTTGAAATAGAAATCTTTTGTAGCAATATAACAATTTTTATGTCACTTTTGATCAATGCATTCTTGTATTTATTTATTTATTTTACATTTGGTTTTTAAATCAGTTGATATCAATGTCAAATAAATGTTAATTTAAATGTTAATATTTCGATTGTTATACATTTTATTGTTCTGTAAGTCTTTTCTGTTCACGAAGGCTGCATTTATTTAATCAAAAATACGGTAATACTGCAAAATGTTTATTTTGTGGAGACCATGATACTTTTTTTTTTTTTTCGCAAAAAAAAAAAAAAAACATTTATTTGAAATAGAAATCTTTTGTAGCAATATAACAATTTTATTGTCACTTTTGATCAATGCATCCTTGCTGTATAAAAGTATTAATTGTAAAAAAATCTTTTTAGATCTTACGAACTGGCAACATCATCTGTTACCACAGAAGAAATGTCCTTATGTATAATTTTATTCATTGTGCATTGTTTCTAGTACTAGTACATAGTAGTTTCTAGTACTACTCATGTTGTTTCAATATTAGTAGTAGTTAAACAGACTCTGTTTGCTGCAGTTTTTGGAATATCTGTGGAAAGACTTCTGAAACTAAGTACATAATTTTGAACAGACTGTTCTTGTATTTCTCACAGTCTTGTTTTCTGGTGCTTAATTAAACATGGCATTTATTCTGACTGAAGTGCGGTAAAACATTTAAGTTCGGTATGGAAGCTCTAAATGAAAACATCTTGACAGTGATTGCAACTACATCCTAACAGATTCATCCTCTTCCAGAAAATATTACCTGAAACATCTCCCGCATGCAGTCAAACATTTGATTTACTCTTTTAATTCCGGACAGAATGTTTCTCAAGGAATGCTCTAATCAGACTTAAAAGAGACGTCCTCTCTAATCCACAGTGAACGGAGTAACGCGCCGAGTCTGCCGTTCATTAAACGCACATCTAATTAGACTTCAACTCAACTTTTGATTTTCATATTTAGAGTGTATGAACATGAATGAAGGTGAGAGGGTTTTTGGTAATTAAATGTGGAAGACGCATTAGAGGGAATAGATGTTCTCTGAAGAAGGCGGGAAGATCACTTTGCTCTTGAAATCGCTTTCACGTCTTCTTTCTGACTGAGAGATTATTCAGCAGGAATCTGAGTCTGAGGGTGAGGGTGAGTGAGTAGGTTAGGAGGAATGGATGACTTAAGGAGATTTGGCTGCTAACTTAACCCTGGATTTCCAAAGCGACTCTGTTATCCTGTGCTGAGGATATTGAGCTCTGGTTTTAGGAGGTGAATGCTGGGATTCTGGCCAGAAGATCCTCTTTATTCCTACAAAAAAAAAAGAAATCTTCAGGCACAGCACTGATAGAGAGAGTAATTGCACCCATCATTAGCGCTGTTTTTCCACATGCACTTTATGTTGTGTTGTTTTAGCACCTGCACCACTAAAGAAATTATGCAAACCAGGTAACAAACAGCCTACAGAATTATGATGAGTGCAATTTGTACAGTGCGATTCCCCGTTTGCAGGCTGGATATGAGTGCTGGGTTGTGAAGGGAGCAGCGGACCACCATGATCTGATTGTACAACATCTCTGTGATCCAGACACCTGGGGCCATATTATAGAAACCTCTCGGAATCCTACAGCTTCATATCATATTTTAGTAACCATGGAGATTTTGGTCAGGATGTCGCTTAGACTTCTCAGATCTTCATTTAAGATAGATAGTGTCTCTCTCTCTCTCTCTTTCTCTCTCTCTCTGTGTACCATACAAAAAATATTTTTTTTACAGACAAATCTCCTAATTCACTTTGTATTTCTGTACAATTTGAATTAGCTTTTATTTTTAGGTTTTCAGTTTTCATTTTTTATTTATTTAAATTTTTCGCTCTCTCTCTTTTTTTTTATAACTTTGTTGTGGTCTGCCATTTTGTCATTTTTAAAAATATTTCTATTATAGCTTAATTTATTTCAGTTTTAGTAATTTTAGTATTTAAGCTTATTTTATTTCAGTTAGTTGCCAAAAAGCAAACTTTCAAAGTTTTTATATATTGTTTTATTTCTGCTTTAGTTATTAACATTTCAGTTAACTCTGTGTAATTTCAGTGTGACTCTGATTCGTGATTCTTTTTGACTGACTCCTCAAAAAGAAGACTAATTTATACGAAAAGGAGCTTGGTTAAACTGACCTGTAGGTGGTTAATGAATTGACCCTGGACCACAAAACCAGTCATAAATAAGCTTTCCATTGTTGTGTGGTTTGTTAGGATATGACAATATTTGGTGGAGATACAGCTATTTGAAAATCTGGAATCTGAGGGTGCAAAAAAATCAAAATATTGAGAAAATCACCTTTAAAGTTGTAAGTTTTTAGCAATGCATATTACTAATCAAAAATTAAGTTTTGATGTATTCATGGTAGGAAATGTACAAAATATCTTCATGGAACATGGTCTTTTCTTAATAACCTAATGATTTTTGGCATAAAAGAAAAATAAATAATTTTGACCCGTACAATGGCTATTGCTACAAGTATATCCATGCTACTTACAACTGGTTTTGTGGTGCAGGGTCACAATTAGATAAAAAAAAAAGAAACATGCTTGTACCTGCATTTTTGCAAAACTCCTGTATTTAGGTCAATATACATCTAAATTCACTGCGGTTTCCATCTGAAATAAACACTAGCGGCAGTAAAATTTATGGCAGCACCCCACTCCCGCAGGAGCCTCTTCTGGATTTCCCCACTGCTGCAGCAGTACCTGCTTTTTAAATATTCCTCCCCACTGCCGCTGCAGTGTCTGCTCCCCCAGGAGCCTTTTTCTATACTCCTACACTGCCGCAGCAGTGCCCGCTCCCGCAGGAGCCTTCCCTGTATTTCCACACTGCCGCAGCAGTGTCCGCTCCCGTAGGAGCCTTTTCTACATTCCCACACTGCCGCAGCAGCATCTGCTCACGCAGGAGTCTTTTCTGTTTTCCCTACCTTCCCTGTATTTCCACACTGCCGCAGTAGTGTCCACTCCAGCAGGAGTTTCCCTGTATTTCCTCACTGCCGTAGTAGTGCCCGCTCCCACAGGAGCCTTTCTCTCCATTTCCCCACTGCGTCAGCAGTGTCTACTCCAGCACAAGCTTTCTATGTATTTCTACACTGCCGTAACAGCGATTGTTCCCGCAGGAGCTTTATCTATATTCCTACACTGCCACAGCAGTATCTGCTCCCGCAGGAGCCTCCTCTGTATTTCCACACTGCGCGGTGGTGTCGCTCCCTCAGGAGCCTTTTCTCTACTTCCTTACTGCCACAGCGGTATCCGCTCCAGGAGCCTTCTCTTTATTTCCACACTGCGCAGCAGTGTCCGCTCCCGCAGGGAGCCTTCTCAGTATTTTCACCGTGCCGCAGCAGTATCCGCTTCTGCAGAAGCCTTCTCCATATTTCTACACTGCCACAGTAGTGTCCGCTCCAGCAGGAGCCTTCCCTTTATTTCCACACTGTCGCAGCAGTGTCTACTCCAGCACAAGCTTTCCCGTATTTCTACATTGCAGCAGTAGTGTCCACTCCCGCAGGAGCCTTCTCAGTATTTCTACACTGCCACAGTAGTGTCCGCTCCAGCAGGAGCCTTCCCTTTATTTCCACACTGCCGCAGCAGTATCCGCCCCTGCAGAAGCCTTCTCTGTATTTCTACACTGCCGCAGTAGTGTCGCTTCCACAGGAGCCTTTTCTCTACTTCTTTACTGCCGCAGCAGTGTCCGCTCCCGCAGGAGCCTCTTCCCTACTTCCACACTGCCACAGCAGTGACTGCTCCCTAGGATCCCGTACCTCTGCTTCTCACTCACCTCCTACAACAATGCCCGCTTCCTTAAGAGCCCCATCCTCCCTCCCAACACTACCGCAACGATCCTTTTCCAAGTGACGTCCAGCACCCTTCTATCCATAAGCTCTGCAAGTTTGGGGGGTTATCGCTGGCTGCTGTCCTGCGTTAATAGCCTCTTTGGGGGAGCGCTTTGGGTTCGGGCTAAAATGCCTAGCTCGGACCCCTCTCCCCGGGCAGGGGCAGTGCCCCGGGCTCGGGAATGATTACCGAGCTCGGAGCCCTCTCCCGGACAGCACGCCAAATACACATAACCTTTATTCAGTTTATTATATGCAAGTGTGAACTCGTGAAGTGATGTTTTATTAACAAATTTCGGGAGGAGCACGCACAGATAATTAACTCGGCCATTTCATCATCAGCATTCACACTCCCTATCCAGTCAGCACGAGAGAATCCCTACAAATAACCAAAGCAGTCTTACCATCATTTTTCTGGTCTCGCAGCACCCCTCCACCACCCCGACTCCTCACCTTCAGCCCATTCCTTCCCCGGGGGGGTGGGGGAGCGCTTTGGATTCAGGCTAAAATGCCTAGCTCGGACCCCTCTCCCCAGGCAGGGGCAGTGCCCCGGGCTCGGGAATGATTACAGAGCTCGGAGCCCTCTCCCGGACAGCACGCCAAATACGCATAACCTTTACTCAGTTTATTATATGCAAGTATGAACTCGTGAATACAATTTTCTTGCATCACATAATCAGCTCCAGATGTATGGTTTTTTAAAATGGTAAACTTGCTCTGTAGCGCACCCAGGAAAGCATTGCACTTGCAATGTGAAGCACTCAGGTCTGAGTCCTGTGAAACATAAGTCATGGTAAAAGAGCTTGAAGCTAAAATGACATGTTTTCTTCAGCTAGTATGTTTTTTTTTTTTAATCTCATGTTTGCTTTTGTTTACACTATTTGTGATGGTTTACCATAGGGTTCAATGAAGATGCACATTATATTTCAAACACGATAGAGCATTAACCTTTCACTGCCACTCTCCGGACATCTCATTTCTGAACTTCCACAATGCAGCTTTCACAAATCACATTCATCTGTTTTGGATAAAACTGAACGCGCTTTTTGCGCCTCTCACTAGACATTTTGCTAGAAAAAAAGTAATAGATTTAAAATGCATTTATTTTATACTAAAGTCTATTAACATATTCACTGACATATCGCTTAAGACTTACTGATTTAAAAATGCTGATATAAACTTTATTTAGAGTATTAATTGTGCACAATGCATATTTCTTAATTTTAAGCCAATGTTTTAATGTCACTATTGTATGATCTTTAAATTGTATCAGTCTTTAATTGCAAAATATTTAAAGTGCACCTAAAATATACTTGCAATAGTTCCACTTTAGCACATACTTCAGCATATCTTTAGTTGAACCTCAGCACTACTTCCAGACAATTAAAATGCATTAAGTACAAAATTAGTTGTTCCAATCTAGCAGACTTTAAATATACCAGTTTAGTATACGAAGTGCAATTGCAGCATATTTTTAATAAGTGTGTAACCCTGTATAATTTAGAATATTGATTTATTAATAATAAAATCACTACATATTTTTTTTTAAAAAAATTAATTCATGATTAAAAGCAGAATTCATCATATGATGTGAGAAAAATCATAAAATCTAAAAAGATTATATGTCAGTAAGTTGATTGACATCTCCGTGATCAACCAATCCTGTCGTGTTAAGTTGAAGTCCCGCCCCACCACGTTAGGCACTAATGGGGAGAGCCATTTTAGTTTTCTTGGGGGAAATCAAAGAGGTGAGCGGCAGCGAAGTTCAGATCAAGAAAGAAAGAGTCGTAGAAGATTAAATGCAGGGATATCTGTTTTATTTTTGGATTTTGGTAAGTGCACATTTTGCAATGTGTAAGAAATGTTTTATGTAATTAGATGTGTATTGATGTAACTGTGAGAGAGAAGATGCAAACTTACTTTTTTTTTTTAACAATGTGATTTTAATGATTTTTGTTCATTACAAGTTGAAATATGTCTCTTAGTCGATCAGTTACATGTATATGAGTTTGAGATGTTCACGTTGAGTAATAATGATGACCGAGTGTTGAATTAACAGCGGAAATGTTGCTGTTTACAAGCTAACATGCTAATAGTTCTGTTACCGAACTAGACACGGAGAGTCTTGATATGTTTGTGAACTTATTCTCGCCTGTATACGTGCAGGTCAGGTTTTTTTTTCCATGCTGGAATTGTCCCTTCCAGTTAGAAGATGATGCAAGATGGCGAGCCAACCCACACGAGACGAATGCTGATTGAGGTGAAACAGTTAAACTAACCCAGGAACGGGGTAGGAATATTCCGATCATTTTTTCTTGAGAGACTGCTCAAAGTAATCATTTTGTTTTGTGGAGACGGAACCGCTTTTTCTTCGGTTTTTGTGCCACACGGAGTTTTCTAGAAACTGTGAAAACGAATCTTTTCACTGTGAATCGATTCCGACTCAAACGAACTGAACTCGATGAACTGACTGTGAATCTTCATTTTTTTCCCGAATTGGAGTAAACAAACTGAACTTTTCTGAACTGAGTTGTTTGAAGTGAATCTAAGGAGTCAATTTCAACGAAATGAATCTTTGTTTTGATTTTGGGTTCTAAATCAAAAAGGAAAACAGACTTTTCTGAAATTAACTTTTCACAGTGAATTTACAGAACTGAATGCATTGAACAAAACAGAGTTATTGAACAAAATCCATTGAATCATTATTCTGAATTATCCTTTTGGATACCAAAGGGTTGTTTTTGTTTTGTTTTATTTTTATTTTATTTGAAGTTGTCAAATCGGTACCTGAACATTTAATGTTGAAAGGTTGCATTCTAACTAAATGTCCTAGTATTGGGTGCACCCAGATTAGTCAGTGAATATCTTTAATTCTCTGTTATTGTGATTTAACATTCGATCTGACACTGTAATACTGTGAACACTTGATTTATTTTGTTTTATTGCCCAAAGGGAATCCATTTATTTTCAATACAAAGTTATTTCCTTTCAAAAAGCAAAAGTTGTTTCATTTACATCTCCATAGCCGAACCTACTGGTCTGAAGTTAATATTTGCAGCAAGTGCATATTATTTGACACACGTGCTACATAAATTGTGGCGAGCCAGCCAGGAGATGTAATTAATAGCTTTCTTTACATTATATTTATAGGAATTTAAAAGAAAAGTAGCAGTTAACAGAAGAGACATTCAGTTTATTTTACAAGATTTACAATTTACAAGACAATTGACATTACAGACATGGAAGTAGTACAAAAGGAAAGTGTCAAAATTGTTACTGCCCTTCTAGTAAACGGACCAGTAAGCACTCTCGAAGACGAAGGGGTTCTTGATCTTCTAAAACGTCATGGATCCATCGCAAGAGTCATTCCCGTTGACAATCCAGAGTCCAAATATCATGACCATACCATCGTAGAGTATAGCTCTGGATCGGCCATTGAATCAATAAGTCCTTATCTACCTCTTAGCTACACAAGCAAAGAAAACCCAGGCTTGACTTACCAGATAAGAGCCCTGAGCAGTGTCTATTCTTGGGAAGAGAGTTCTGATGCTACCACTTCTTACTTATCTACCCTGAAAAACATTGCTAAGCTGAGTGGAAAATCCTTTAATGCTTTATTGCGAGAAGAACTCTCCCAGATCTCAAGTTCCTTAATTCCCGAAGAGGTGGATGAAGATGAAGCTGCAGTTAATGAGCTCAACTCCAGTAAAGAGCAGAATGCTTCTAAAATGAATGCCCAGAGCCCAAATTCTGTTCTCAAAGAGCCAGCACTTGATCATGATGACTTGCCAAGGTCTGACAGACGGTTGTCAGGTACCATGAGTCATGTCCAATTCAATCCAGCAGAGGTGCAGAAGGTTATTGTGGAGCATATAGTTAAAAGTGAAGTCGCTTCGGCAATTCCATCCACTGCTGTAGTGAGGCTTCGTCCTTTCTCAGGGAGAATTCCCCAGCCCAGTAATGAATCTGACTATGACACTTGGCGTTGTAATGTTGAATTACTTATTGATGACCCTTCCGTGTCTGACTTACAAAGAGTGAGGAGAATCATGGAGAGTCTTTTACCTCCTGCTACGGATATTGTCAAGTCATTAGGGCCTCGTGCTTTTCCCAGAGCTTACCTCAATATGCTCGATTCAGCTTATGGTGCAATCGAAGATGGTGATGAGTTGTTTTCAAAATTTATGAACACCTTTCAGAATGATGGAGAAAAAGCATCCAGCTATCTCCAGAGACTTCAAGTCGCTCTGAGCAAGGCAGTCAGGGGAGGTGGAATTAAATCATCAGAAACTAACCATCATCTTCTACGACAGTTTTGCAGAGGCTGTTGGGATGATGCCCTTATTTCTGAACTCCATCTTGATACTCATAGAGATGACCCTATCGAATTCCAAGACTTATTGCGTTCCATCAGAACCAGAGAAGACAAGAGTGCACAGAAATTGCTGCGAATGAGAAGCCACATTGGTGTTTATAAGCAGAAACCGCATCCATCCCCTAGACCTGCTCATGCTTACAGCCAAGACACTGCCATTTCAAGTAAATCCCCTCCTGAGTCCAGGTTGTTGTCAGAGACAGCAGAGTTAAAGAAGCAAATCGCTGAGCTGAAAGAGCAGTTAACTTCATTGACCATCTCAAAGCCCAGAAAGACTGTCAAACCTAAGCAAAAGACTGTACCACCTTCTACCACTCTAGAGCTTGTTGCTAAGCAACCAGTGAAGTCAACCGGTGGTCCTGTTGTAAAAGGCAGACCACGTCCTGGTTACTGTTTTAAGTGTGGAGAAGATGGCCACATCTCTGTTGTCTGTGAAAATCCTCCCAATTCTAAGCTAGTTGAAAAGAAACGAGACGAGCTGCGATTGAAACAGCAAGAGTGGGACAGAGAGAACAGTCATGTGGGAGCAGCTTCTTTAAACGTTTAGGAGTTCCAGTTGCGGGACAAACTGGAGCTAGTGAACCCAAAAGCCGTCCCAAAGAAAAATATTCAAAAGTGCACCGTAAATTCATTGCACACCCTCGATCAAGTATACAACGATTAGTAGGATCCAAGTGTACTGCACAAATTAAGATCTCAGGAACCGAATGTCATTGCTTGCTTGACACAGGGTCACAAGTGACCACCGTTCCTTGGTCCTTTTATCAAACTTGTTTGACTAATCACCCTATTAAGCCTTTGAATCATCTGCTTGAGGTCAGTGGTGCCAATGGTCAACCAGTTCCATATAAAGGATATATTGAGATACCCATCACCTTTCCAGAAGACATGGTAGGATCTGAAGTTGAAATTTCCACACTTGCGTTAATCGTTCCTGATTTTAACCCTGGGAAACCATCTCAAGTTTTAATCGGGACTAACACCCTTGATTCCTTGTATGCCGAATGTTCTGGCTCGGATCATCCTGAAGTCTGTTCTCCACGATATGGATACAATGCTGTACTAAAAACTCTTGAACTACGGCACAATCTGACTACCAATGGATGTCTTGGGTTAGTGAGACTACAAAGTAAAGAACCTGTGATCGTTCCAGCAAAACAGACAGTTGCTCTCTGTGGTAAAGCAAGTATAAGTTGTTTACCTGTCAAAGACTTTGTTCTCCTAGAGCCTCCCATAACGTCATCACTTCCTGGGGGTATTCTTTTCCCAAATAGTGTAGTCCAAGTGGCATCTGTTCCTCAGCAAAAGTGGACTGTCCAGATGCGGAATGAATCTAATCGCGATGTAGTCTTGCAGCCCAATGTTGTCGTCGCTGAGGTGCATGCAATTGAAAATGTACTTCCTCAAGAACGTGAGATGGATTCTGTGCCTAGTAGTCGCTGCAGCACCAAGTCACTGATTGCTTTTGAGTTTGGGGACTCCCCATTGTCCCAAGAATGGAGAGAGAGAATCAGTAAGAAACTTAATGATATGTCTGATGTGTTCGCTCAACACGATCTTGACTTCGGTCGAACTTCCAAAGTCAAACATCACATTAAGCTTTCTGATGAAACCCCATTTAAACAAAAAGCACGTCCTATTCACCCCCATGATCTTGCAGCTGTTCGACGGCACTTACAAGAGTTAAAACAGACTGGAGTAATCCGAGAGTCTGAGTCTCCCTTTGCATCCCCGATCGTTGTCGTACGCAAGAAAAACGGTGATGTAAGACTATGTGTGGATTATAGAAAGTTAAATTCACAAACTGTGAAAGATTCCTACGCTTTGCCAAACCTGGAAGAGTCATTTTCTGCTTTATCGGGTTCACAATGGTTCTCAGTTCTGGACTTAAAATCTGGTTATTACCAGATAGAAATGGAAGAATCTGACAAGTACAAGACCGCTTTCTCATGCCCGTTAGGGTTTTGGGAGTTTAATAGGATGCCCCAAGGTATCACAAATGCACCAAGCACTTTTCAACGATTAATGGAGAAGTGCATGGAAGATCTGCATCTTACCGAAGTCTTGGTTTTTCTCGATGATTTGATTGTTTTCTCCCGAACTCCCGAGGAGCATGAGGAGCGACTTTTAAAAGTACTGACAAGGCTGAGAGAATATGGGTTAAAATTGTCCCCAGAAAAGTGCAAATTCTTCCAAATTTCTGTCCGGTATTTAGGCCATATTATATCAGAAACAGGCGTCCAGACTGATCCTGAAAAGATAAGTGCCCTTAAGACCTGGCCAAAACCCAAAAACCTGAGAGAGTTGAGGTCATTTATGGGATTTGCGGGATATTATCGACGATTTATCCGTGATTATTCTAAGATAGTGAAACCCCTAAATGACCTAACTGCTGGATATGCCCCACTGAATCGTAAACCAAAAAAGGGAGAGATAAAAGGAAAGTATTTCAACCCAAGGGAGTCATTCGGTAGTCGATGGACAGAAGACTGTGATGAAGCATTTGATACCATCGTTTCCAAACTTACCAGTGCTCCTGTGCTTGGTTTTGCCAACCCGACTTTACCTTACATCCTTCACACGGATGCGAGCACCACAGGCGTTGGCGCTGCATTATATCAGGAACAGGATGGGGAGAGTAAAGTCATAGCCTTTGCCAGCAGGGGTCTTTCAAGAAGTGAATCCCGATATCCGGCCCATAAGTTAGAGTTTCTCGCTTTAAAGTGGGCAGTTACAGAAAAATTCTCTGACTACTTGTACGGCAACCACTTCACTGTCATAACTGACAGTAATCCTCTCACATACATCCTGTCTTCTGCGAGGCTTGACGCCATAAGTTATCGTTGGCTCTCAGCATTGGCGACTTTCTCTTTCAGCCTGATCTATAGATCTGGGAAACAAAATCAAGACGCTGATGGGTTATCAAGACGTCCACATGGTGAGCTTATAAATGACATGGTATCACAAAAAGAGCAAGAACGCATTCAGCAATTCGCCAACAAGCACCTGGGTGAAGGTAAAGGTGTCATTATAGACTGTGTTGCTGTCCAAGTTGTGTGTGACAAACATCTAGTACAGCAGGAAGACGGAACTCCTGTTGCTCTAATGGAGTCCTTGACAATGGAACAGGAGGCTATTCCTGGATGTTTTGCTCAAGAAATGATTGGAGATACATCGGCAGTACTTCATTTAACTGGAGTAAACCTGCAGCGAGAACAAAGAGAAGACACTACTCTGAACCAAGTCATCAGTCACATGGAACAAGGTCAACCACCGTGTCGTGCAGTGAGATATGAATGTCCAGACATTCCCTTGTTGCTGAGAGAGTGGAGTCGGCTGGAACTTAAGGAGGGAGTTCTATACAGACGGCGGCAATGGAACGATCAAACAAATTATCAATTGGTGTTACCTGTGAAGTTTCGTGCTATGGTGTTAGAGAGTTTGCACGATCAGATGGGCCATATGGGAGTGGACCGTACTCTCGACCTTGTCCGATCTCGCTTTTATTGGCCAAAGATGAGTGCTGACGTTGAGAGGAAGGTCAAGACATGCGAACGGTGTGTTAAACGGAAAGCCATGCCTGAGAAGTCTGCCCCACTGGTCAATATCCAGGTGACACGACCCCTTGAATTGCTCTGTATAGATTTCCTTTCCATTGAACCCGATCAAAGTAATATTCAGAATGTACTCGTTATGACAGATCATTATACAAAGTACGCAGTTTCTCTACCCACCAGCAACCAGAAAGCAAAGACGGTAGCTAAGTGCCTCTGGGATGGATTCATTGTCCATTATGGTTTTCCAGAGAGGATATTAAGTGATCAAGGAGCTGACTTTGAATCTAAACTTATCAAAGAACTTTGCGAGATGGCAAAAATTCACAAAGTGCGGACGACTCCTTATCACCCTCGCAGTAATCCTGTAGAGCGCTTCAATAGAACCCTTTTAAACATGCTGGGTACCTTGAAGGAGCAGGACAAGTCAAATTGGCATGATTTCGTGAAACCATTAGTGCATGCCTATAATTGCACAAGAAACGAGGTAACGGGATTCACACCGTATGAACTCATGTTTGGAAGGCAGCCCAGATTGCCGGTGGATTTAGCTTTTGGGCTACCTGTAGAAAAACCTATCCACGAGTCACATTCTAAATATGTCCAAAATCTTAGAGCTCGACTTCAAGAGAGTTACAGAATTGCCACTCAAAATTCTTCAAAGTCTGCAATGAGGAATAAGGACAGATTTGATAAACGAGTGAAGGAGTCAACTCTTGAAGTTGGAGATAAAGTCCTAGTGAGGAACGTCCGGATCAGGGGAAAACATAAACTCGCAGACAAGTGGGAACCTTCCATCCATATAGTAGTCGAAAGAGTAGGAGACCTACCAGTGTATAAGGTCCGTTCCCAGGATGGGAGTGCTTCTGTGCGAGTGTTGCACAGGGATTTACTATTACCCTGTGGGTTCCTTACTACCACCAAGGAAATTGTACCTGATCCTGATCCAGGAAACATCCCCAAGCCTAAAACACGGAGTCAAAGAAAGAGAGAACTGTGTGATAAGGAACAGTCAGATTCCGAGGATGAAATCTGCATATTCAGTAGGATTCCTGCTGGAGAAACGAGAATAACCTATGCATATGACATCAAGTCAAAAGGGGCCGATAGAAGGGAAAAGGATTTGCCTCAGAGATCTGATTCATCTCAGAACCTTGACTTACCTCAAGAAACAGAATTACCTCAGACTGTGAACAATCCAGAAAACACACATGCACTAGATGAAAGCCTTGAAAAGGAAACAGAAGGGAATGAATCTACAGTTTCTGAAATCCAAGAAACTATACCAACGGGAAATGAAACTGAAGGAGGATACTTGCCATCACTAGATCCAACTGGTGGTGAGGATGAGATAAATATGTCCGTAGACGTCCAGAATCTGAAAGAAAGAACAGAACAAGAGGTTAATGAAAATGCAAAAACAAGTGCAAATATTAACCAAAGACGATCAAATAGAATTCCGAAACCTCCAATGAAATTCCATTATCCACAGTTGGGTAATCCTCTTACATCAGTAGTCCAAAACTTGTTTCAGTCCTTGAGTGAGGCAGTGATTAATTCGATGAGTCTTGCTGACTTACCAAAAAGCTAATTTGCCAAGAGTTCACTACAGAGTTAAGTAACGGACAAGACGCAAAGAGACTTGCTTACCTTTAAGAGGGGAGGATGTAACCCTGTATAATTTAGAATATTGATTTATTAATAATAAAATCACTACATATTTTTTTTAAAAAAAATTAATTCATGATTAAAAGCAGAATTCATCATATGATGTGAGAAAAATCATAAAATCTAAAAAGATTATATGTCAGTAAGTTGATTGACATCTCCGTGATCAACCAATCCTGTCGTGTTAAGTTGAAGTCCCGCCCCACCACGTTAGGCACTAATGGGGAGAGCCATTTTAGTTTTCTTGGGGGAAATCAAAGAGGTGAGCGGCAGCGAAGTTCAGATCAAGAAAGAAAGAGTCGTAGAAGATTAAATGCAGGGATATCTGTTTTATTTTTGGATTTTGGTAAGTGCACATTTTGCAATGTGTAAGAAATGTTTTATGTAATTAGATGTGTATTGATGTAACTGTGAGAGAGAAGATGCAAACTTACTTTTTTTTTTTAACAATGTGATTTTAATGATTTTTGTTCATTACAAGTTGAAATATGTCTCTTAGTCGATCAGTTACATGTATATGAGTTTGAGATGTTCACGTTGAGTAATAATGATGACCGAGTGTTGAATTAACAGCGGAAATGTTGCTGTTTACAAGCTAACATGCTAATAGTTCTGTTACCGAACTAGACACGGAGAGTCTTGATATGTTTGTGAACTTATTCTCGCCTGTATACGTGCAGGTCAGGTTTTTTTTTCCATGCTGGAATTGTCCCTTCCAGTTAGAAGATGATGCAAGATGGCGAGCCAACCCACACGAGACGAATGCTGATTGAGGTGAAACAGTTAAACTAACCCAGGAACGGGGTAGGAATATTCCGATCATTTTTTCTTGAGAGACTGCTCAAAGTAATCATTTTGTTTTGTGGAGACGGAACCGCTTTTTCTTCGGTTTTTGTGCCACACGGAGTTTTCTAGAAACTGTGAAAACGAATCTTTTCACTGTGAATCGATTCCGACTCAAACGAACTGAACTCGATGAACTGACTGTGAATCTTCATTTTTTTCCCGAATTGGAGTAAACAAACTGAACTTTTCTGAACTGAGTTGTTTGAAGTGAATCTAAGGAGTCAATTTCAACGAAATGAATCTTTGTTTTGATTTTGGGTTCTAAATCAAAAAGGAAAACAGACTTTTCTGAAATTAACTTTTCACAGTGAATTTACAGAACTGAATGCATTGAACAAAACAGAGTTATTGAACAAAATCCATTGAATCATTATTCTGAATTATCCTTTTGGATACCAAAGGGTTGTTTTTGTTTTGTTTTATTTTTATTTTATTTGAAGTTGTCAAATCGGTACCTGAACATTTAATGTTGAAAGGTTGCATTCTAACTAAATGTCCTAGTATTGGGTGCACCCAGATTAGTCAGTGAATATCTTTAATTCTCTGTTATTGTGATTTAACATTCGATCTGACACTGTAATACTGTGAACACTTGATTTATTTTGTTTTATTGCCCAAAGGGAATCCATTTATTTTCAATACAAAGTTATTTCCTTTCAAAAAGCAAAAGTTGTTTCATTTACATCTCCATAGCCGAACCTACTGGTCTGAAGTTAATATTTGCAGCAAGTGCATATTATTTGACACACGTGCTACAAGTGCATGATATTTAAATGTATTTGTAGTATACTTAGCATAAAATAAATGTATTTTAAATGCATTTTAGTACATTTATTTTTCACTAGGGTTCACTTTGAAAGTTATGCAAACATAATATATTTAATAGGCATGTTTTTCCAGTGAGCTTGGGTTGAATAAAACAAGCCTCGACTACAGTTCCTGGCTTTAATTGTTGACTGTCTGACACAATCCCAGATCCTGGATCGAAGCTCATCTCAGAGCTGCTGTTGAAGTTCAAACAGGCTCTAAAACAGGTTTTATTGAATGTAAACAGGATTAGATCACGGCTTATAAATAAGCATTAATAGAAGATCGGATCATGAGGAGCATCTCTGTGAACTTAAGCTAAAAAAACACTATATTATGCACGACAGTAAGATTTTACTTTATAGACCTTGCACACTTGAAAATAAATGTGCCATGAGCCTTTGCACTGCAGACTGCTTGTATATTAAATAATGTAGTAGTTTTGTTTTTAGGGGCTAGTGCTGTTTAATAAAAATTGCAGTGTACACTGTACCTGCTAATCTCCGTATCACCGTTTTTCTAAAGACCTCTATTATTTCCGACTGTCTGTCTCCTCCCCCAGCTGAAAACATTTAATTAACAGCCAAAGCAGGTTGTTGCAGATTAGACTGTTGAGATCCCGTAGTATTAGAGATGTCTTGTCTTCTGTGACGGGCCTCACAGCTCCGCTGCAGGTAACAATGTAAAAGCACTGATGCTCAAAAGAAGGCTAATAACCAGAGACCTCAGGCAGTATAACGCTATAACAAGTGCGTTACTGTAAACACGTTCATGGCTTGTTTTTACAAACTGAGGGCAGAACTGATGTTTTGTGGTGAACAACAACATGTCACAGATGTGTTAGACTGAGCTTGTCTGTGTTGAAGCTGTATATCATTCCTTTTGGTGTGTGCTGAGCAAATGAATGGCTCATATGGCTAATTAGTCAAAGTGTGTTTCAGATTAAATTAAATCTGTTTCCAGTGATTAATTAATGAGTCCATATGACAGTGTGCATGTTTTGGAATCTTTTCTGTGTACGGTTGTTTGCTTGAATTAGCATGTGATTTAAACATGTTAATTGAACAGATAATTATCTGTTGTTCTCGATTATGATTTACAGTTGACAGACCACATTGGAAATGTTCTTACCATTATATACTGAACTCTTGTGTTACAGTACATAGTCATGCTTCAGACGTTTTTTATTGGACTAGTGTTGCTAACTTTTGATGCATATGTTATTTCCACTGATAAATTGATGTCAGTGTCATGCAGTTGTTAGATTGCCTTTTATCAGTTTAGTTGATACAGACACTACTGTTCAAAAGTTTGGGGTATGTAACATTTTCTAATGTTTTTTTTAAAGAAGTCTCTTATGCTCACCAAGGCTGTGTTTATTTGATCAAAAATACAGTCATTTTGTGTAATTACTCACAAATTGTAGTCTGTTACTGATTACAGATTACATAGTGAAAATTGTAGTTAGTAATCTAGGTTACTCATTTTAGCTAATGTATTCTGAATACTTTTTATATGACTTTTAGATTACTTTTTTATTGATATATTAAAAAAAAAAAAAACGAAGAAACAAAAATATATTCCATCTTACGTCAACATCATAAAATGCATTTAACATTACAATACTCCAAGGTTTCCCAAACGGGACTTAATGTAAAAAGTGCAGTGGTTTTTATTAGTTGATAAAAGGCTAATAATAAATTAAATCATAAAACTGTAAAATAAAAAACAGTTGCAAAAAAACTGCTTTTCTTACTTAGATTTTTTTGTCTTGTTTCTAGCCAAAATATCTAAAAAATTTTAAAGGGGTCCTATTATGCTCTTTTACAAAGTCTTGATTTTGTTTTGGGGGTGTACTAGAGCATGCTTTCATACTCGGTGGTTCGAAAAACGCATTATTTTTCACATAATTTACATTATTGAAATACATTTCTCCCCGCCTGGCACAAATGGCTCGATTAGTTCTGGGTTTAATGAAGGCCCGCCTTCTGAAAAACTAAATGTGTTGTGATTGGTTAGCTGTCCCACTGCGTTGTGATTGGCGAACAGCTTAGACAGTGTTTCGGTACTGCCACGCCCCTTGTCAAAGAAGCAAGTTCCATGTACAACTGTTAGTGCAAGCTAGATTAAAGTGATTCTTATGTTTTAAATGTGAATATTTTTCTTACAAAAATGCATCGATTCGCTACAGGAGGCCTT
The DNA here is from genome assembly GCA_012976165.1 of Labeo catla. Taxonomy (NCBI): domain Eukaryota; kingdom Metazoa; phylum Chordata; class Actinopteri; order Cypriniformes; family Cyprinidae; genus Labeo; species Labeo catla. Next base: position 752,660 of record VONZ01000128.1, read on the forward strand.
TATTGACCCCCCAGAGCCCCTTTTTATTATGGATGGATGTATATTATTGGACTTGTTTTGGACTGATGAGGAGAAACACCCGTCTATGCTGTTCTAAAGCTTGGGAGCTCCAGGATAAATTTTAATATAACTTCGATTGCATTCGTCTGAAAGAAGGAAGTTCGTAGGTGGGATTTGATGACATTTGATGATATTCTAATGGACCGCGTTGTGACATCATTGCATGCGGAAAACAAACGCTGTATCCAAAGGAGCTGTTCGTTGTAGTTCTTGAAAAGTGATTTATTAAAAACAAAATATTTCCATTTGGAGTGGATTTTGAGATTTGTAACTTTGTAGATCTTTTTTTTATGCCCAAAGATACACACCGCACACTGACTAAAATTCAAAAAGTGAAAAAGCATAATAGCACCCCTTTAAATCAAGAAGGATTTTCTAGACAAGCAAAATTATTGTCTAATTGTTTTAAGAAAAAAAGAAGTCAAAATTAGAGAGTTTTTGCTTAGAAAAAGCAAAATATTCTGCCAATGGGATAAGCAAGATAATCTTATTTCAAGCAGAAAACAATTTTTGCTTGTCTAGAAAAGCCTTCTTGATTTAAGAATTTGTAGAAATTTTGGCTGAAAACAAGACAAACAAATCTAAGTAAGAAAAGCATTTTTGCATTGTTGAACACTAAAAATTGAAATATATGGTGACCATTAACCAACATCAGAGAACTGTAATCATGCGAACATGTTGTTAAATTATTGAAGTACTAACTTCCTCAGGGATATTTTAAGTAAATATTTCATGTCAAATGGGTTTGGCTGACAAAAATGGTTGGGAATCTCTGCATTATGTGAACAAATATGAATGATTCTTTGATAAATAAATGGCTTAAAAGAACCAGAATTGAAATTCAAGAGCCACTATAGAAATTAGTCTTATTAGTTTATTGTGTTATCCTTGACAAAAAAAAAAAAAAAGAAAAGTGTAATGCAGATGTAATGTCACGTTTTTATGTCTAAAACTCAACATTTATTTGAAACAAATATTTTGTAACATTATACTGTAAATGTCTTTATTGTCAAGTATTTGTCCTTTTTATCAAGTATTTGCATCCTGCCTGAATAAAAATATTAATTTCTTTGGGGGGAGAAATTAATATTTTTACAACTTAACTGAGTTACTATTAAATTTGTGGTAAATAAAGGCAAATGTTACATTTGTAACACTTTTGATAAATAAGGGTTGTGATAAATGTAACATTATGATAAGAATGAATATTAAAATAATGTTTAGTAGTGACTTTAAATGTATTTTTTGAGGTTTTAGTTTTTCTCATCCTTTAAGATCTCACAAATGTCACCATCTGTCAGTATATTACATTAAAAGAATTTAGACTGATGAAAAGTATCATTACATTTAAGTAAAACGGTGGCAGGGACATTATTTCACCAAATAAAAACGGACCCATTTGGTATTTCATAAAACGAGTAATTATTATGGCTCTCCAAAGCCAAATGTCTGATTTTGTACATGTTGTTCTCTGTCTGTTGATTCCGTCTCTTCTGCCATCTCAGTCATTCCCCATCTGGTTGTCTGTAAATTGGTTTGACCGTGTTGAAGTCATAAGCAGGTGAGCATACGATGGCTGCCGTTCATCTCAGAGCTGTTTTTAACACTGCAGCTGTGTTTGGCACCTCAGATAAACTTTTTAGTTTTTTATGCTGCTGCTTGCAAGCTGCTTACCCGCAGGGTGATATCAAGATTCAGCTAGTTCAGCTTCTGTGCCCATCGGTAAAACACCTGAGGGCTGTTCCTGCATGGCTGGGCCTTGATATTGTCTAATCTTCAGTTAGTGTTTTGCTGGCTCCTTGTCCTGCAGTCATTCCAAGGTGTTATTTTTCGTTACTGTTCTGACCACAAGGCACACGGAAATTAATCACAGCCGGTTGCTACTGCAGGCATTTTCTTCAGAAATATTACACTGATTGGACATTTTGCTGACATTTGTCATCAAAAGCTTATACGAGAACAGTTCAGCTTGCTTGACGTGAGTGCAGTGATAACAGAATTGTATTTTGATCTCAATCAGTAATGTATGTTTTATTGAAACATTGACAGGCAAGTGTTTGTTAAAAGTTCAGGGTTTTTTTTTCTTTGTGCAAGTCAAAAAGAGATGTCTAGATAAATATTTACACTGCTCTTTCCATACACTGAAAGTAAATAGTGACTGAAATTATTTTTGTTTACAACTCTGATTCTTATAGAAGCCATCACCTAAGGCTTACCACTGTATAAAGTGTCTTGTTAGAGATTTTCTAGTTTATTTTGCAGTATGCAAATATATCCGTGTATATCAGTATGTTGGATCCTTGCAGTCGGTCTTAAAGGGACAGCATCTTAATTTACCTGCTGCTGTCTGTGTCATTAATGTTAATCAAACAACAAAAGACAGAGAATCAGAATAGACATCTGAGCTATGTGTATTTAGTAATAGATGGCGTTGAGCTTCTTGCTTTATTCTCAGCCCCTTGTAAGTAATAATCTCTATGCTATATTTCTTTGTTTTTCACTGTCATGATAATCTGCAAAATCTTTATACATGTGAGCTCCTGTGGCTGTGCTCAAAAACAGCCAAACAGCATGGTCTTTTTCCAAGAATCAGTGGATCCTTTTTGCTGGTTAAGCAAAGCCTCTTCCAGGCACAAAGCTAATACGATGGTAATTAACCAGAGTAATGAGGAGCCCATGTGTTATTCTGACTGTATGGTGCCATAAAATTAGCTAGATGAAATAATGGTCTGTTGATTCTTTTTCTCCGAATGGAGAAATCAAGCTTAAGGAAATGCTGTGACTGTTAATGGCTCTCTATGTCAGGCTTTGACAACTTAACTAGCAGATTTCCAGTCATTAGTGGTGTTGCTAAGTTAAATATCACACATAACATTACCTATACTTAGAGTTAGGGGTGCAACTGGTGTGGGGAAAAAAACCCTCAAATAATGCTTATGCAAATTATATTTGCATATATATATATATAGAGAGAGAGAGAGAGAGAGAGAGAGAGAGTAAAAATGCTTATTTTGTAAAAGACCTCCACATCCAGCATCTTCACCTCCAAGATCGTCTGAGACCAGCCACCCAAACAGCTGCTGCAACAATCGGTTTGCATAACCAAAGAATTTCTGCACAAACTGTCAGAAACCGTCTCAGGGAAGCTCATCTGCATTCTTGTCATCCTCATCGGGGTCTCGACCTGACTGCAGTTCGTCGTCGTAACCAACTTGAGTGGGCAAATGCTCACATTTGATGGCGTCAGGCACCACACAAGAGGTGTCCTCTTCACGGAAGAATCCCGTACAATTTTCACCGTACAGGGGAGATGGCGGACAGCGTGTATGGTGTCGTGTGGGTGAGCGGTTTGCTGATGTCAACGTTGTAGATCGAGTGGCCCATGGTGGCGGTGGGGTTATGCTATGAGCAGGCGTATGTTATGGACAACGAACACAGGTGCATTTTATTGATGGCATTTTGAATGCACAGAGATAGCATGACGAGATCCTGAGGCCCATTGTTGTGTCATTCATCCACGACCATCACCTTATGTTGCAGCATGATAATGCATGGCCCCATGTTGCAAGGATCTGTACACAATTTCTGGGAACTGAAAACATCGCAGTTCCTGCATGGCCACCGGACATGTCACCCATTGAGCATGTTTGGGATGCTCTGGATCAGCATGTATGACAGCATGTTCCAGTTCCTGCCAATATGCGTGAGGCAAATGGTGGTCACACCAGATACCGACTGGTTTTCGGAACCCCCGGACCCCCCCGGATCCCCCAGGAACCCCCAGGAAAAACAGTTAATTCACAATATTTTCGCTTAAACAAGTTGTATATTGTTTTTTTGCTTTAGAAACATTTACTGTTAAAGAAGGCAATAAATCTGATTAATGCTGGTGTGATTTGTTTTATGATTTTATTTTTATTTATAATATCACAAGACACAGACACTTTTGACTTACTAGGAAGCAACAACCTAGCAATGCAAATGCAGTGTACTATAAAATACTAAAAACACCTTAGCATTGCTCTGACAAGCACCCACAACATCCTACAGTCATCTTGGATAGTTTTGCACAACTTACATTTTCTGTAGAAAACCTAAAAATCCAGCCTTCATTCAATTTTTTTTTTTTTTTTTAAATCTACAGGCCAATGATTTTCTATCAGTGTGTAGGTTTAAAACCACAACACTGCTCCTTTTGTAAGTTCTCATCCAGTTTCATTTTGACCCCTGTCCTTGCATTTAATAGTAAGACAGTTTATAGAGAATGTGGCACTCTCCATGTCAGCTCGAGCTTGACACCGCTGGCAGAAGTAGTATCTGTCGTGAACCGCTCTTGATTTCTGTGCTTGGTAAATGGCAGTGCTCATGAGGGAGTGATTCAACTCGAGCACAAGGCATCAAATGTAAGAGCTGGCAGATGATTCCATCAAGGTTTAAAGGTGTCATTCTCTTTTATAATCCCATAACCCCTGCGGGGCCCCGAATGTGGCGACTCATAGCTGACTTTTACTCTCTTATTCCACTCGTTTAGGGTACTCGTGGTTATCGCAGAAGTACCAGTAGAGACCGTCTGGCATTGAACCGGCTGTGCTCTTGCATAGCAGACGAGATCCAGAGAATGGTTTTGAATCTCCGCTGTGGCATATCAATGTCTGTATTTGGCACACTGTTTTGATCTCTCTGCCGCTCTCAGACATCAAGTGAATTCATCCTCTCTGACCCCTACATTTTAGTAGAAATACCTCAAATGAATTTGTTTGAGGTGTACCTCTTAACATGCAGATGTGTGGAAAGGTAATCGTGCATTTAATAGATTTTCATTTGTCGATTCATGTGTGATTTTGCCCATTTAGAAACAATGATAACCATCCCTCCACTTTTAGATTTTGCCAGCTTGAATCAGTATAAGGGCAAAATATCCATTTGACTGAAGGTGAAGGTTATCTCAATTATGAACAAATTGTCACATTAGTGGGTTTTATATAAAGAGAATATTACTGGGCTAGTGTCATATTACTGTATGACACTAGCACACTGCTGGGATCAGTAAGATTAATTTTTATATATATATATATAAGTCTTATATGCTCATCAAGGCTGCCTTTATTTGATTAAAAAAAATACAGTAATGTGAAATAGTATTATAATTTAAAATAATCGTTTTCTTTTTTAATATACCTTAAAATATAATTTATTTTCGTGATGCAAAGTTGATTTTTATTCTCAGCATCATTACTCCAGTCTTCAGTGTCACATGATCCTTCAGAAATCAGTCTAATATGCTGATCTATCATCAGTTTTGGAAACAATTGTGCTGCTAGCTTGTTTATTTATTTGGAACTTTATTCGAACTTTAACTTTAGAACTTTAGAACATGGTTTTATTTAGAACTGATACTTTTTTTTTTAATTCTTTGATGAATAAAAAGTTCAAAATAATGACATTTATTCAAAATAAATTCTTTAATATAACATTATACACTAATGTTCAGTGTTTCCTTATTTATTTATTTATTTTCTTTTTATATAGAAATTAATAGTTTATTCAGCAGAGATATATTAAATTGATTTTAAAAGGTGATGGGAAAGACTCATATTGTTGCAAAAGACTTCTATTTTAAATAAATACTGTACAGATTTTATCACTTTAAAGTCTAGCTACTGAGTAATTTCAGGTCGTATCTACTATGCACTTTTGTCTGAACTGGAAAGTATAGGCTAGACTAGAAGACCAGACAACTGGATTGCTTCTTAGTATACCAGCATTGTGAACTCAGGCGTAATAGTCAGTAAAAGTGCTCTGACAATAGACACAGTGCATGTGTGAATGGGAGCTGATTTCGTAGTTGTCAGCACTTCTAGGTCTGGGTGCTTAGATACTACCGCAGCCGGACGACGCCGACATCTTACTGAGGCAGCTGCTTGATGAGGCGAACAGATCAATAAACACTCCACTCGCTCTCTTTCTCACCGTCTCTCACTTTTATCTCCTTTCATTTGGTCTCCGTTCCTGTTTCTCTTCTGCTTTGTGAACCTGTCCACACAAAGCCTACAAAGAAAGTGCTGTTATTGCAGTTGCAAGTTTTAAAGTCAGGATTGCAAGATGTGAACTTGCAGTTCTGATTGTTTTTTCACAATTCTGATTTTTTTTTCTCACAGTTGCGAATTTGTATTTGTACCTTGCAATTCTGACTTCTTTTCTCAGAATTATGAGATATAAACTCGCAGTTGCGAGTTATAAAGTTAAATTCTAAGGGAAGAATGACTTCTTACAATTGCGAGTTTAAATTTCACAATTCTGACTTTATAACTTACAATTTTAACTTTTTCCTAATAACTCTGACATTTTTCTTGCAATTTTTTTATCTTGCAGTTTTGTTTCCTCGCAATTCTGACTTATTTTCTCAGAATTATGACATAGTCGCATTTGCGGGTTATAAAGTCCAATTCTGAGGGGGGAAAAAATTCTTTGTGACTTTATATCTCACAATTCTGACTTCATAACTCGCAGTTGTGTTTTATAATGTCAGAATTGCATGTTTATATCTCCTAATTCTTCTTCGCAATTCTGACTTCTTTTCTCAGAATTATGAGATATAAACTCGAGTTGTGAGTTACAAAGTTCAATTCTAAGGGAAAAATTAGATCTTACAATTGCGAGTTTAAATTTTACAATTCTGACTTTATAACTTGGAATTGTGACCTTTTCCTAATAATTCTGTCTTTTTTCTAGCAATTGCGAATTTATATCTTGCAGTTTTGTTTCCTCACAGACTTATTTTCTCAGTATTATAGAAACTCACATTTGCGAGTTATAAGGTCCAATTCTGAGGGAAAAATGATTTTCTTACAACCGCAAGTTTATATCTCACAATTCTGACTTTATAACTTGCATTTGTGTGTTATAATGTCAGAACTGTGTTTATATCCTAATTCTTTCTTCTCAGAGTTGTGAAAATCATGTTTTCTTATTCTCAAACATGTCTTCTTTCATCCGTCTTGATTTTTCTCTTGTTTATCTGAATCGCTCATATTTATTTCCATTTTTGTAGCTTAGTCTCTCTCACTGCTTTTGTTAAACCAATGAGGTTTAGTGGCCTAAGTAATCTAAAAATGAAACTTCATTGTGGATTCGTGGCATGTGGTCACGAGACATGCGAGAAGCAGTGGTGTCAAAAATCAAGTTGTTATGGTTATGTGCAAGTGTGAAGGAGACAGCTGGGATATTTGTAATACAAAGGAATATTTTCAGTTTTTAAACAGGAGTTTTCATTTTGTTATAATAAGTGGCGGTCTGACAGTAAAATAGCCTGTCATTTTAATGTTTTGCTGAGATGGGAGCTATGGTTGTCATATTTAGAGGAAATCAACAGCAGCAGTGTTTATAGTTTTCAGTTTAGATGCTTCTCTAGCGCCTTCTCACTTGTCTGTGACAACACATATTAAAATGCAAACAAATGTGCCCCCTTTTTTAAGGTATGATATCATATAACATCTGAAATAAGTCATACCATTGATATTACCTGAGAAGTTAAAGAACTATCCTAGAAAACTGGCACAGTAAGAACATAAGGTAAACACGTGCAAAGTTAAGTTGAACGATAAGGTTTACCCTCTTTAATTATCGAGACTACGGAGCGTGGTTCGCGAATCATTCAATTTGCGAAATGATTCGCGGTCCCGATCTGAATTTATGGTTCGCGAATCATTATTCAGATTGAGACTACGGAGCGTGAATCGCGACTCATTCAATTCGCAAAATGATTCACGGTCGCGATCTTAAATTATGGTTCGCGAATCATTCGAGACTACGGAGCGTTGATCGCGAATCATTCAATTTGCGAAATGATTCGCGATTCGAAGTCCCGATCTGAAATTATGGTTCGCGAATCATTATTTAGACTAAGACTACGGAGCGTGGATCGCGAATCATTCAATTCGCGAAATGATTCGCGATTCAAAATCCCGATCTGAACTTATGGTTCGCGAATCATTCGAGACTACGGAGCGTGGATCGCGAATCATTCAATTCGCGATTCGAAACCCCGATCTAAATTTACGGTTTGCGAATCGTTTTCAGATCGGGAGTTCAGAGCGCATATCGCGAATCATTTGATTCAGATCAGAACCTAGGTGCGGGTTCGGGAATCATTTGATTCAGTACAGTTATAAAACAAAACAGAAAAAAAGAAGAAAGCAATAGCAGCTACACACATACAAATCCCTTTTTTCTACAAATGCCATGGTTAAACTATTGTTAGTGTAGGTTGATTTGTGGTTATTATGGTTTAACTATAGTGACCATGTTTTTTTTTTTTTCACCAATAAGATACTGTAGAATTAATTTAGAGATGCAGTTTTCACTGCTTTAGGAATAACAGAACTGGATGGTTTCCATGTACGTGTCTGGATCAAATAAAGTTTCTCTGAATAAAGAAAAAAGAGGTTTAGAGCCAGATTTTGTTAATGTATGTGAAATCTAGCTAGCAGGAAACAGGAATATTAAGTTAGATTTTCCTATATTCTCTTTCAAGTAGTCACATTAAAGGAGAGAACTGTAGTTTCCAAAGTCAGACATCGCTTGTTATTATTTTCAAGGGTCTAACAATAATTTTGAATAAAAAATTAAATGTCTGTTGTCTGCCGTTATGTCCCCACCAGTGCCAAAATCAAATCTATGTCCTTCCCCAAAATTTACCACTAGATCAGCACACCATGACTGATAGGCTAGAGTTGATCTGTGTGTTTATCCACTGACCTACAACATGCCGGATCCAACAGTGGCAGATGTAAAGATGAAGTTGGTAAATTACAAGTGCCATAAGTTCAGCTGAGCACTTGAACTGGTCAACAAGAATAATTACTGTGCTTCCTCAAATTACTGTGTAACAAGACCTAATGGTTTATGATTCATGAAGCTTTTTTGTCCCTTTTTCAGTTTCACAGTGTCAGCCCCCATTCACTTGCATTTTATGGAAACGAGCAGCATGAGCATTCTCCAGAATATCTCATTTTGTGTTGTACAGAAGACAGAAGCTCATACAGGTCTAAAACAACATGATGGTGAGTAAATGATCACATAAATTAATTTGTGGGTAAACTATTCTGTGTTAGAGAAAGAGATAAGTAGACCATCTTGCAGTGCTCACAATGTCTTATTCATACATGTTTCACAACGGGCTGAGCTTTTCACAGCACAGCATTCTGTCAAATTCAGGATGTTAAACCTGGTTTTTGTTGAGGAACGTTGTTCTGATTTCATCATTGACATTTTTGTGCATTCGGTTGGAAAATGCACTTCTGTCTTGATTTTGTTTTGCTTGCATTGTAGACGCCGGCTTTCTGTTGTGCAGCCAAGTTTTTTGCTTACCCATTTATACAGCTAGGATATACTCGCTGAGTCAGCATCTTGTCAACGTGGTTCTCAGGTTTATTTCTGTCACAATGGACAAATAGTCTGCCACTGTGTACTGTCCTTTTAGACTCAGATAGCATTACGTATTGGCTTTTCCCACAAAGTTTATTTGTTGTGCTCCAGTAAATATATTGTTGGTAAATGCTACATTCAACATCTCCATTTGAAGCTTTCATTTTGCTGAATTATTGAAGTGATTGTGGATTTAACACTTGCATTTAAAGGAGATTTGTATACAAAGAAGTATTAGTGAAGTATCACAGTGGTATTTTGGGCAAAAAGTGATTTGCAGACCTTTGTAAAGGCATGTTTTCTAACCTTATTAAATGTATTATGTCAAATTCATACATTTTTATTTGTAAACTTCTTCAAGATGTTTTAAACTTCAATTTGAATAAAAAAGATATAGGCAGGAAAAATAAGTTACCAGTCAAATAAAATCAAAAATTCATCTTTGCACTACAGAAGTGACAGAAGAACACAAAAGTGGCATTTAGCTGTATTTACAGACTGTTTAATGAAGCTCAAAGGTGACATAAATAGCAATATCAGGAGAGTAATATTTTAAAGTTTTGAATATAGAAATACATGGTTAAAATCGATACTTTAAAAATGAACTTAAAACCGCCAGTAGGTGGCGGCAAAGATCACTGAATCATTCATTTAATCGATTCATTCAAATGGATGATTCATTTAGGAATGAATCAATTGATTGTACTGATTGTATTAATTGTTCATCGAATCTGAGTCAATGATTCTTTCTAAAACTTGGATTCATTCATAAACGAAACACCGCTGTGTTTGTTTGGAGATGCCAGTGCCTCAGCTGTCACTTTGTTTGGAGCTATTTTTGTTGATGAAAAAAAGCAAAATCTGACAATAGTGTTCTTAACATGTAAGTCACTTGATATCAACTTCTGGTTTATTGTGTAAAATCAATATCACATTTGCAAACTCCCTCTATGATCATTAAAAAGCTGTCATTGATCAAATTTCATTGCAATCTCACAAACTTCCATTATAATCAGAACCACCGCGGTGATGCATTGGCTGCAAACAAAGGCTCAGACGCAGTGGTCTGTTGCACAGTACGAGTATGATTCAATGGTATGTATGTCATATGAATAATCATCGTGCACACGATCAAACAGAGACATCTCCGCTCCCTGTTCGACTCCAGATTAATGAAGCATTTAAATGGAGATCTGAGAGCAGCTCAGCATCGAGCACCAATGAGCAGAAGCACACTGTGTCACTTCTGCAGGCACATGGTGTCTGTGTGTTAAACCCATTTGGAAGCATGTTCTTATTACATGAAATTCAGTTATCATTAATGTACAAACAGACGGCTGCTCTGTGCAAGTGCACAGGAAGTATTAGATTAAGTCTTGTCGGTTTCCATTTGCATGCAATGTTTTAATTTGACAGGCTGGTGCTATATTTGCAGCTGTCTGGAGCATCAAGGTGCTCATAGAGATTGTTTACTGTTTCAACCACTTACGCTGTTTACAACTGAACCAGAGCGATAACATTCGTCTTGCACTTTCACATTCAGCTCGTTCACACTTTTAACAAGATTTTTGAATGTGGGAATATTTTTAATTTTTTTTAAATGAAGTTGATTCTAATTACTTAAGACTAAGCCTGGTCTTACACCTAAAAGAAAACCACTTCCATTTTTAGAATAACAACAACAATAAAATACTATTTGCTTTATATAAACAGCTTTTTCATCCTCCTGTCGGATTATACAAATTTATTTGGAAGTTTTTCAGCAAAGTGTTACTCGGTTCGAAACACACTCACGGTTGGCACTAGCTATTTGAGTTATGACATAAAGAGCAGCTTTAGTAGTTCGATTTAAATAAATTTCATATTTGTGACACGCAAAAGGCAAAACGAAGCAGCTGTGAATGCGAGTGTTTTATTTGAGCAGCCAGATTTGTAATATACTTGTCACCATTAGAGCAGGCCTGAGTGTAATCTTGCACTCATGACAGTGGTGATATTTGTAAAGTGCCACAAAACTGGAAACACCCCAAGATGCAAATAGAAAGTTATAATCTGAAAGCACACAAAACATGAAATGACTGCCGTCTCACTAAATGAGGACATAAATACATAAAAACACAATAGAGCATCTTCAGAGCTGCTCTGAGAGTCACTTCGTGAGCATTTGACAGTTTCATTTGAGAGAAAGTAACGTCATATAGCATACACAAAGAAACTAAACTTTCAAAAAAAAAAAAATGTAAAAATTTAAAAACATAACAGAATGAAAAATTAAATTGCTTTTATAAATTCAATTAATCACAGATGCTTTTGATTATTAAAATGTAATTAAAGCATTAAAATGGAATCCAGAAGCATTAAAACAGAAAATAGCATGGATGGATGGATTGATTTAACCGTTAAAATGTGGTCCAGAAAGAAAAAAAAGAAAACAGAATCCAAATAAATTAAAATGTAAAATTTAGCAAAAAAAAAAAAAAAAGAATCTCTATTGAAACATACTGAAATATAAAAGTGTTATTTTAATTTGTAATAAAAGTTCATAATATTACTGTTTTTGTGAGCATAAGAGACTTCTTTGACTATAATAAAAAAAAATAGTGCCTTATGAAAAAATTGTTTTTATTTATTTATTTAATTAGATTATTTTTATACTTTTGATTATTAAAATTTAATTAAAGCATTAAAATTGAATCCAGAAAAAAAAACTCATAGAGTCTTAAAAATGTGGTTTTTGTTAAACTTTTAATAAATTGCTGTTAAATTGTTTGATACATATTTTTAAGTAGTTAGACATGCTTTTTTATTAATAAAATTTCATTTAACCATTAAAATGTGGTCCAGAAAAAAAATGTATATATATTTATGTGTGTGTGTATGTTTGTATGTATATGTATGTACTGTTTTTGCTATATTTTGATCAAAATAAGTTGGTGAGCATAAGAGACTTCTTTTGAATACAATAAAAAAAATCTTACTGACCCAAAGTATAGTAGTGTACATCAGAGCCTTTCACAAATTAACCTGATAAAATGTAGTTTAAGCGCATTCATAACTTTTTATTGACTCAAAATCATTGACAGATGAACAGATGAATCATTTAGACAGATGTCGACATAAAAAGGTTTTCTGACATGCACTTTTCTTCAAAAACCCGAAAAAACCCAAACTATTCTTGCCAACAGTGTCTTCTAAACTACAGTTCTCAAAAGCTGCAAAGTGGACCAGACTATGTTAATAGTCCTAAATCTAGATAAGAGAGAGAGAGAGAAAAGATAGCTATATCTATCATTTGCATTATTAAGGAGAAAGTGGGCCATCTTTGCCCCTGTAGCTTGAACATGTTCAGTGGCAAAGCACATTTTTGAACACATCATTGAGCTGTTTCTGTGAAAATGAAAGCATACAAACCACATGGCATTTGGCCGCTTTCCCAGATGCAGCAAATCTGTGTTAGCGAGAAACACATGGTGTGATTATATTTAATGTATATCTCTAGCAGCTTGTTCAGATGCAATGTTATCCTGCGATATGTCATCAGCAAGACTCATTTTGCACTTCTGAATCACTCTTCTGTATGACGTCGTTTTACCGCACCGTTTTCACCTCAAGACGAGTTTGAGTGGCTCTGTGTGATTAATTCACAAGCATCAGGGCATGAATACATGCTGAAACATCTCAAATAAGTGGGCGACTGCTATAGCTCACGGCCATTTAAAGATGCACTTTGTCTTGCGTATACAAAGAAAGTTTGTGCACATGAGGTTAAAAACAACTCTTCAGGCAGGGGTTTGAGAACTCCGCTTGTGCTTTCTTTCATGTCAGCTTGAATAACCGGCAATAATACACAAGACTTTTAAATAGAAATGATAACATGGTGATTCATTAATGTTAATTGAAGTGTTAGGTATCATGAAATAACAATGAACAACATTTTTATTCATTTAGATTAATGTTCATTTATAAATGAGCTATTGTGCATTAATTCATTTTTCTTCATATTACATAAACTTTCGTTTGTACAGCTTGAAATTTTAAAATATTTTAGAAATTAATATTAAACTACAATTATAAATGTTTTACAAGTATTGTTCATTATTAGTTCACGATGCCTAAAGCAGTAAGTAATGTTAACCACTTAGCTTTAACTTTTTCATATTGTTCCATAAAGTGCAAATGAAACATTTTGTATGCTTTAGTATTTAGAGGTCGAGTCTCTTCCCAGTTTCCATCCCAGAAAAACACATTTTGCAGTTTGTATTTTACATTTGCCATGTGTATTTTAGGAAAACTGATTGATTACCAAGACTTATGGGCTTTCTTTTGTTTTGTTTGGTTTAGTTTTGAGCGGTCACAGGTTGGAACCTTGCATGACTATATATATTTATGACTTCAGTGGAACAGAGATGACTGACAGAAAAGCAGAGCTCATATCTGATGCAGTCACAGATGTCTGCGTTTAAAGCGCTAGAGGGGAACGGTGTAGCTTATAATATGACCGATTTAATATCACATTAATGGTATATGCCATATCTAGGGTCCAGATTTGAACTGCGATTCAGCACATGGTGACTACTGGTTTAGTTTACTAAGAATGTAGAAATAGAAAAAAACTGACTAACACGCTGGTACCCATTTCTGAGTTCTCTCAGCAAATTCAGTGTGTAATTGCAGTGGGACCAGCCTAATTGAATCCAATTTAACATTTAGACGGGAAGAAGTGCAAGTCAAAGCTTGAAATGAGTATTTTCATGGACATGTCACATGTGGAATGGGTCTTGGTGTTGATCCTCCAAGATGTAGATGAGTTTGTTTCTTCATTAAATTTGGAGAAATGTGTCATTCCATCACTTGCTCACCAATGGATCCTCTGCAGTGAATGGGTGCCATCAGAGTGAGAGTCCAAACAGTTAATAAAAACATCACAATAATCCACAAGCAGTCCACACCACTCCAGTACATCAGTACAAAGTCTTGTGAAGCCAGAAGCTGCATATTTGTAATAAACGAATCCATCATTAAAGCGTATTAACATCAAAATTCTAAATACGAGTCCATAAATCATAATAACACTTCCTGAAAAAGTGAAAAGGTCTCTGTTGTCTCTCACATCAAAATTCACCCACATGTTTCTTTAGAGCTGTTTTAGCTTGTAAACAATGCTTGATCTGAGCATATTCCTCTCCTGATTTTTATTTTACAGGAGGAAGCATTATTATAGACTATTTTAGCCAAAAGCAACAGTTTGAAGTTAAGAACCTTTTAAAGATCAGTTTGTTGCTTACAAAAGATGTTAATTGATGGACTGGAGTGGTGTGGATTACTTGTGGATTATTGTGATGTTTTTATCAGCTGTTTGGACTCTCATTCTGACGGCACCCATTCACTGCAGAGGATCCATTGGTAAGCGTAATGCTAAATGTAATGCTACATTTCTCCAAACCTACGCCAATGAATAAACGTCTTGGATGGCCTGACTTCATTTTTTGAATGAACTATTTCTTTATAATGTACAAATAAGGTATTCCGTTGTTGTTATCAGTGATTTATTGTACGTGTAAACACATTCAGAAAAATTCTGATTCTACCAAACAGCCGAGAGCTTCGGTTTGTAAGTGTATTCACTTTCATAAAAACAAATCTCCTATCTGTGCTGCTGTGGAAAAACAAACATCCACATGCTTTATTGAATGTCACAGGCTTTTATAAAAACAATCCTTGTGCTGATATAACAATAGGCGTTTCTGTAATAAACACACATTTTTTCCAGTCTTAAAAGGAAACAAATGAGTGACAGGTGACCATTTAAAGGGATAGTTCACCCAAAAATAAAGTCATTTACTCACTCTTATGTTGCTCTAAACTTGCATTACTGTCTTTCCTTGGAATACAAAAAGAGATGTTGCAGTGAATTCGTGCCGTCAGAGTCCAAACAGCTGATAAAAACATCATAATAATCCACAAGTAATCCAAACCACTCCAGTCCATCAGTTAACATCTTCAGAAATGAAAAGCTGCATGTTTGTTAAAAAAAAAAAAAAATTCATCATTAAGACATTTTTAACTTCAAACTGTTGCTTCTGGTCAAAATATAAGTCCATAATCCATTATAAGGAAAGGTCAATCTCCTGTTGTCTCTCACATTCATATTAGTTTTGAATGGTTTTGGACTGTTAAACATCTCACAGACAGAGATGTTTGGCATAATGTTCATGCTGCTCTTTTACATCAAGTAAACAAAGACAAAAACCATTGCCGAAAATCACCAATAAAAGTAGTTAATGTGATTTATGAACTTTATTCATCTGAAGTCATCTGAAGCCATACAGTACTAAAATGTAAATTGTTACTCACTGAAAATCGTCCCTTTGGTCACAGATTTCATCACTTTCTCACCAATGGATCCTCTGGAGTGAATGGGTGCCATCAGAATGAGAGCCCAAACAGCTGATAAAAACAAAACAATAATCCACAACTTATCCACACCACTCCAGTCAGTCAATTAACATCTCGTAAAGTGAAAAGCTGCATGTTTGTGAAAAAACAAATTCATCGTTAAGACATTTTTAACTTTTAAATACAAGTCCATATCCCATAATAACGCTTACTAAAAATGAAAAAGTCCATGTAGTCTCTCACCTCAAAATCCACCCATACAGTATATTTGTTTTGAACGGTTTTGGCCTGTTAAACATCTCACAAACAGAGATGTTTTTAACATAATGTTCACACTGCTCTTTTACATTAAGTAAACAAACACAAGAGCGTCTCTTGCGAAAAAGCACCATAAAAGTAGTTCATTTGATTCATAAACTTCATTCCAAGTCATCTGAAGCCATACAGTTCTAAAATTTAAATTATTACTCACTGAAAATCTTTCCTTTGGTGACAGAACTTCAAATATCACTCGCATTCATATTCAAATATGTCGCTTCAGGACACATCACGCCGCGTTTGACGTCAATGATGACACATGCGGGAACCAATGATGCTACAAGTCTTAGTTTGATGGCTGTACCCTTTCATTTTCACCGTGTGGAAAGAGATTGACTCGGACAGGCCGAAGAATATGTATATTAATGGACACATTTAAAGGAATGTGGAAGTGTAAGATGCACATTTGGTCCTCTTGGAGTTTCCAGCACTGAAAACCCTACAAAAAGCATCCCAGTGTTCCTCTAAGTCGGCCTGTGATGCTCCACCCTTGGGAAATGTTTTCAGTCACCATCTGGGATGAAGTCTCACTCGCTGAACACTGAGCACTCTGATTAGGCTTCTTCTATTCACATCTCAGACTGTTTGCTGTGTGTGATGAGAGGTCGGATGTCGAGCCGCTTTAAGGTCAGAGAGAGTTAATGAGGCCGAGCGGCTGAAGATGTTCAGGGATTTCACAGAGAATGAAACAATCTGATACTCACGACTCTAATTAAAATTCAATTAACTCGGATGGAGTTTGCACGCATGAGGAACAGTTAATACATAGGATATTGGCGGTTGAAGACCAGAGAGCACACACTGGACTTTTTTCTTGTCTTTAAGAATTCTTCAAGGTCCAAAGGAAAAGTTTGCACACACACACACACAAAATCTAATTGTTTGCAGCAAATGGTTTGCTGTTTGTTCCCCCCATGGAACACAATAGCAGAAGTTTTTAAAGAATCATGATGCAGCTTTTTCTATACAATGATAGTTAAGTTGCTGTCAAGTTACAAAAATAACAACAAACTCATAAAACTCATGAAAGTGGTTACTCTACCTCTCAAAAGTTCAGTCCCTGGTGAAAAAACCAGCATATGCTGGTAGGTATGTTTTGATGCTGGAATGCTGGTTAGGTAGGTTTTGATGCTGGTTTAAGCTGGTCCTTTGCTGGTTTATGCTGGTCCTTAGCTGGTTTAAGCTGGTCCTTTGCTGGTTTTTGCTGGTCATGTTGCTGGTCAAGGACCAGCATGAACCAGCAAAGGACCAGCATAAACCTAACCAGCATTCCAGCATCAAAACATACCTACCAGCATATGCTGGTTTTTTCACCAGGGGTGCCAGTAAGATTTTATGTTATGTGTCTTATGCCTATCATGGCTGCATTGTTTTGACTAAAAATAAGGTAAAAACTGTAATATTTTGAAATATTATTACAAAATAGCTGTTTTCTGTGTAAATATATTGCAAAATGTAATTGATTGCTGTGGTGAAAGCTGAATTTTCAGCATCATTACTCCAGTCTTCAGTGTCACATGATCTTTCAGAAATTATTCTAATGTGCCGATTTGCTGCTCAGCAAACATTTCTGATTATTATCAATGTTAAAAGTTTGCTGACGATGTTAATTTCTTCCAACGCACATACTACGCAGTTTTCAATTAAGCCTGAAGGACTTGATTAGTTGGATCAGGTGTGTTTAATTAGGGTTGCATCTAAACTCTGCAGGGCTGCTAGGAGTTTGACACTCCTGTAATAATCCAGGGTAATTAAATAATGACAGAATTAACATTTTGAGTTACTATTATTGTTACATAAAATATGCATACTAAATAACTAAAAATAACCAGTGTGTGTATACTACTAATATTGGCGCCCTTGGTAAATATGTATATAAATCTGCATTGCTTATCCTTTTGATCATTCATTCAAAAATATTACACAATTCTAACCTTTCACTAAAGTAAAACAATGGAAAGTGGGGGTAAAATCTCATTATGAAATAAATGTTTTTCTCTAGTTCACGTAGCCACAGTTATTGGCACCCAATAATTGCAACGTCCTTTTCCCAAGATAACAGTTCTGAGTTTTTTCCTATAATGCCTGATGAGTTTGGAGAACACCTGACTAGAGATCAGAGACCATTCCTTTATCCAGAATCTCTACAGATCCTTCAGATTCCCAGCTCCATGTTGGTGTTTCTACTCTTCAGTTCACCCTCTCATTTTCTACAGGGTTCAGGTCAGGGAACTGAGGCTTAATTTTGTGCTCAGTGACACATTTTTGATGTTTGTTTTGGATTATTGTTTTGATGGAAGATTGAAATATGGTCCATTATAAGATTTCTTACAGAGGCAGCCAGGTTTAGATTTTTTATCTGTTGGTATTTGATAGAATCCATGATGCCATGTATCTGAACAAGACGTCCAGGACCTACGGTAGAAAAATAGACCCACAACATTAAAGATCCAGCAGTATATTTAACCGTGGGCATGGGGTTCTTTTTATCCCTGTTTGCAGCAAACCCACCAGAAAGCTCTCAGAAGCCAGTCCCATTTAAAGTTCCAGTCATGTCTGACAGCTGAATATGCTGGAGTTTGTTTTTCGATGAGCCAGGAGATTTTTTTTTTTCTTGAAACCCATTTGAACAACATGTGGTGATGTAGGGGCTGTTTGATATATTTTTTTAAGGTTTTCTGACCCCAAGATTCAACTAATCTCCACTATTCACCAGCTGTGATCCTTGGAGAGTCTTTGGCCACTCAAACTCTCCTCCTCAGCGTGCATTAGGATGATATAAACACATCCTTTTCCAGGCAGATTTGTAACATCATTAGTTGATTGGAACTTCTTAATTATTGCCCTGATGGTAGAAGTGGAGATTTTCAATGCTTTTGCTATTTTCTTACAGCCACAACAATCTTGTTCTGTACACCAGAACTATGTTCTTTGGTTTTACTCCTTGTGATGGATGATTAAGGGAATTTGGTCTTTGTGTTCCTCATATTTATTATCCTGTACAACAGGAAGTCATGGCTGGACAATGTCGGTCACCCTGGTGTGCTACAAAATGTAAATATGAATTAATATACTTCAGAGATATTTTACTCATAATAATTTCTAGGTGTGCCAATAATGGTAGCCAACATGCATTGGAGAAAAACATTTATTTCATAATGTGAGTTTCCCCCCACATTCAATTGTTTTACTTCAATGAAAGTTTAGAATTTTGTGATTTTTTTGAATGAAAGATAAAAAAGATTAATGATGCAGATTTATTTTCACAGCCGCTTTTTTTCATATTTACCACGGGTGCCAATATTAGTGAGCGGCACTTTATATTAAAACAAACAAAAACTTGAATGATACACACTAAACTAAATATAAACTAAAATCAAACAATAAAATCTAATTCAAAATATGAACAAAACATATAATAGTATCTCACTGATGATAAAATAACACTGATTATAAGTGCAGCACTGTAACACAGTTTTTGTTGTTGTACAGGCTGAGGGTCAAGCGTGTCAGAATGATTTTCTGCGGTAATGGACAACGTGTGCCACAGATGCTGCTGATAGATCTTAATTTGTGTTGAACCCAGAGAAAGGGCAAATGTGTACTCTCTGCTAGTGCTCAGTGTGTCCTGTGGCTCCTCAGATGTTTGTTGATGAGCTATGAAGCATTCAGGTCTTCAGTACGATCAGCGCACGTATTCCCAACCGCTGCAGCAGACGCTAATGAAAACTAATGGCAGCTCCAGCAACACCCCACACCAGTGGCTACAACAAGCCGCTTTCAATTAACCGCGTGTCACCGCCGCTGTCTTCAACACAGCTCTTATTCAGGAAGACCTGGTGACTGTGTTGCTTATGTCTGGTGTTCATTGTATGATTTTGGGCTGTTCCAGATCCAGACGAAAGATGACCAACGTGAAACAATCGCAATGATTTCTTTGGCCGTGGCTCCTAAATGGTGGTCCTAAGTCATATTGTGAGAGTGGTTTAAAGACAGCCATGGTCACGGATTTGTGACCAAGGATAGCATGCAGAATTAAGGACAGTGCTGGGTAGTAACTGATTACATGTAATCTGGATTACTTAATCAGATCCCAAAAATTGAGTACTCGTAATTACAGCATTTAAAAATGCTCATAATCAGATTGTAGTTACTTTATTGCGGATTACATGATTACATATTGGATTACTTGATTACATATATCCAGGGTGAGATTTGTGAAAAAAGCAGAGAGGAGGGATGCTTTTGAAAACAAATAAATTATATAGAGAAAGCAAGTAAAGAACACCATATCAATGGAGGTTTTTGAAACACAGATTCAATTAAAATTGTGTTGCAAAATGATGTTCTGTTTCAAAGCGCTCCAATCGGATCGCGTATCGTGAATCATTTGATTCAGATCAGGACTTCAAAGCCCCTATCGCAAATCATTTGATTCAGATGGGGTCTTTAAAGTGTGTATCAAGAATCATTTGATTCTGATCGGGACTTCAGAGCTCCTATTGCGAAGCTTTTGATTTAGAACGGGACTTCAAAATGTCTATTGTGAATCATTTGATTCAGATTGGGACTTTAAAGCGTGTATCGCAAATCATTTGATTCAGAACAGGACTTCGAAGTGCCTATCATGAATCATTTTATTCCGATTGGGACTTCAAAGCGTGTATCGCAACTCATTTGATTCTTGATCGACTTCAAAACGCTTCTATCACGGCATTTGATTCTAGATCGACTTTCAGAGCCTTAATCATTTAATCGAATCGGATTAGATCGGATTTGGGAAAAACGTCATATTGTGAATCATTTGATTCTTAAACGATTATGGGAATCATTTGATCTAGATCTTCAAAGCACCTATCACTTAATCATTCGAATTCAGAACTTCAAAGCGTTGTATCGCGTAATCAGATCGGATTTTAGAGCTCCTATTAAATCATTTGATTCAGATCAGGACTTCAAAGCGTATTAATCATTTGATTCAGATTGGGACTTCAAAACGCCTATCACCAAGCATTTGATTCTGATTTGACTTTCAGAGCTCTTCACTAATCGATTTAGATCGGATTTAAAAGTGCATAGAATCATTTGATTTAAACGGACTTCAGGAGCTCCTATTAATCATCTCAACTATCAGAACTTCAAAGCGTATCATAATCATATCGACTCAGAGCTCCTATTGCTAATCATTTGATTTAGAACGGACTTCAAATGTCTATTGTGAATCATTTGATTCAGATTGGGACTTTAAAGTTTATCGCAAATCATTTGATTCAGAACAGGACTTCAAAGTGCCAATCATGAATCATTTTATTCAGATTGGGACTCTCAAAGCGTATCGCAGAAATCATTTGATTCTGATCGGGACTTCAAAACGCCTATCACGAAGCATTTGATTCAGATCGGGACTTTCAGAGCGCCTATCACGAATCGTGATTTAGATCGGGATTTAAAAGTGCATATTGATGAATCATATTGTGAATCATTTGATTCAGATCGGGACTTCAAAGCACCTATCACGAATCATTCGAATCCGATCAGAACTTCAAAGCGTGTATCGCGAATCATATCGGACTCAGAGCTCCTATTGCGAATCATTTGATTTAGAACGGGACTTCAAAGAGCGTATTATGAGTCATTTGATTCAGATCGGGACTTCTGGGACTTTATTTTAAATTTATTATGCACTTAATCATCTAACATTTAATGATGTTGATATAAAAAATATAATACATTTTATTTTTCTTTGCTTTTTATATCTATGGTTAGTTTAGAACATATTATGTAAAAAGTCATCTTAAAAGCAGTCAGAATAGATTACCTAAAATAAGTAACCTAGATTACTTTACTAACTACAATTTTCTTCATGTAATCTGTAATCAGTAAGGGACTATAATTGGTAACTTATCCTCCAAGCACTGACTTAGAATAACCATCTCACAGTTTGTTTTCTGCTACAACCTACATCTACTGACTAGCCAATAAAAATGCAACATGAAATGACGTATTGATCAACGAGACATGGCGCTGAAACATAAAGGTCATGTAAATTTAATTTATTGTCCTCCTCTATCAGTGCCGCCTCTTCTTTTTTTCAGTGCAAATAAAAACCACAACCGGCAATGCGCAATTAATCTTGCTATATTAGTTTACCACTAGCACATGCTGATGATGTTTTATTCTTCTTTCCTAGTTGCATCGTAGCCTTCAATAGATGTCCTCATCATACATACATGTCGCAACTTTATTAGGTCTATGTTGCACAGTATGATTTGTAATAATCTTATAAGATGAAATCGCCTATAGTAGACAAAGTAGACATTTCCAATGCAAAGTGTCAAGTTCAAATTAAGTCATTTGTTTAATTGAATAAACTGATTTAAACTTTCAAGCAAATGATGCACATGCTATTTTTGTTGGCTTTTTATAGATATCAAACAGACTAATTTGATTAGTGTTTAATAACTGTTTCAGAGGCATGAAGCTAGTTGGTCTGATAAAGCAAATTTATTGCATAATTTAATCATTGTGAACTTCATGGCTGCTTGATGACTGATAATTTGCCTGAGAGAGAGAGAGAGAGAAAAATGGTGAAATGTGATGACTTTGGTTTGATTGGCACGCGGCAGTACGGTTTATCTCGGCACCGCTGATCCGTGGCAAATACGGCGAGGGGTCTTGTGTGCCACGAGACCGTTTCATTAACGCCAGAAAGGAAAATCAATTTACAGCTGCCGTTTCTCCTGTTAATTCAGCTCTTGCTCCTGTGTAGAAACATGTTTGTACACTAATGGTTGTTGTTTCCTTTAGATTCTCAGAATTGTGTGATGTGTTTTTATTCCCCCGTGCTGTTCGAGCGCTGTCGTCTTTCGGGGCTTAGCCTTCCAATGGGAAATTTTCCCTGCAATTGTTAGCTCTATAGAGACACAATTGTTTGGTATAGTGGCTGGCCTCAAAACTATTCTCCATTTTCACAAACAAAACAGCATGCATTGTGTTTTTATATTCAAACAAAGCAGCAGGGAAGAACATCAATGCATCCTCTGCATAGACTTGAATATCAATTATTTTTGTGTGATATTGAATTGACTTTGTATTCGTTGGAGTTCAGTGTACACCAAACGAAGTTTTTAGGCCTAACGTCTTGCCATTGTACAATGCTGATAATAACCTGTATGTTATGGCACATACAATGTTTTGTTTTAGCTATAATCTTTGTCATTGAAAGTATACTTTAGGTTTTGTTTTTTGAAAAAAACTACTTTTATTCATTACTTTTATGCATTAAACTGTTTTTAACGTTATTTTCTTTTTATGACAAAAATCATTAGGAAATTAAATAAAGATCATTTTGTAAAATTCCCACTGTAAATATATCAAAACGTACTTTTTGATTAGTAATATGCATTATTAAGAACTTTATTTGGACAACTTTAAAGGCGATTTTCTCAGTATTTTGGTTGTTTTTGCACCATCAGATTCCAGATTTTCAAATAATTGTATCCTGTCCTAACAAACCATACATCAATGGAAGTCTTATTTATTCAGCTTTCAGATGACGTATAAGTCTCAATTTCAAAAACATTTCCCTTATGACTGGTTTTGTGGTCCAGGGTCACATATTAGAATGATTTCTGAAGGATCACATGACACTGAAGACTAGAGTAATGATACTGAAAAGCAATAAATTACATTTTATAATATATTCAAATAGAAAACAGTTGTGTTGAATTACAATAATATTTCACAATTTTTACAGTGTTTTTTAACAAATAAATGCAGCCTTTCTGAGCAAAAACAGTAGTGTAGCTTTTTCTTCTTTAAAAACATGCTTAATTATAGTCATGATGTGTTTTTTTCTGTCGTTGCTTCATTATAGTTGACAAAATCAAAATTAAATATACCAACTCGAACTTTTGTCCTCTTTTCCCTTGGTAAAATGACTGTGTTTTGTCTTATTGGTTTAATTTCTAAGCACACAGGCGTGTTGTGCACATTTTACAGCTAACGTGGAGGTGTGATTTATTCACACCGTCGTCTAATTGACTGTAGCTGTAAATGAACGGGAGGCAGTGATGAAAACACTCATCATTGCCAGCATGTCCCTTCCTCCAGTTCTCTATCAGTCTCTTTCGGCTTCCACGTTCTGTCACTTTTGTGTCCTTTGGGTTTTGTTATCAGCCTGCATCTCTCTTGGTTATCTTTCACCTGCCTCTAACATTTGGCTCTCAGATGCTGTATGAACACGACTGCACTGCGGTAAAACAAGACTTGAGCATTTCTGCAAGAGCCATCTAAGACTCAACCTACTTTTGGAGTATGTCTCTTGTATGTTGTAAAAGCCTTCTGCAAATGAACATACTGCCGCTTTCCAGACACTCGGGGTCCTCCCACACAGCTTCTGTCTGCTTGTCAAGAGCAGCTAGTAAACAAACAGCTTGATCATTACCTTGCAATACTACAAATGTGGCACACTCGTACGATTTTTCATGGCTTGTTTCTCAGAGAGTTGTGTATCTTAACGTAATGACTGCATAAAGAATAGAAAGGCACTCAACACCTTGTATTAGATGTGAAAGGGAACTTAGTTTTAGATAACACAGCTGCTGATTAATGTCTTCATCACTCTTTTATGCTGAATCGCATGCAATGAATATGTACTTGGAGATGTGGCTAACACAGTGAAAGAAAATGAAATGTGGCACACTAAGAGTAGTCAATCTTTTACAACAGCATCTGTGATGTTCTACAGCTATGAGAAAGACTTGTGAGAAAATCCCAGGAGCCCTGCAAAATCAAAGAGAACTGCTTATGGGTTTAGAGCTATTGGCACAGATATTCCAATTCAATCTGATTTTGATTCACTTTGTTTTTTTTTTTGTTTTTTTTTTGGATCCAATTGTCTTTTTCATTTTAATAAATTACTTAAATAATTTTTAGTAATAGTATTTTTAAATATATATATATTTAAAAGAAATAATATATTTTAAAAATGTAAAATGGGATTCAAATTTTAATAATAAACTTTAAATTGCTGAAATTTTGAAAATTCTAATTCTAGTGTTATTTTAAATGTAACAATACATTTTAAATAAGGAAATGGGTTTAAAATTAGAATTTCAATAATACATTAACAATACAATATTACAATAATACAATACAGTATTAAATTGTACATTTAATTATTTTTTTTATGTAAAACATGTTAAATTAAAAAAATAATAATAATGGGATTGAAATTCAATTAAATAATACATTAACAATAAAATAATACCAATATAAATGTTTTAATACTTTTTAAATGAAAAATGGGATTCAAATTTTTATATTTGAATTTACATTTGAATTTGAATACAAATCTCAGTCCAAGTTCCATATGATTAATATTTAAAGTTTATTTGCAAAAACAGATAACTTAGTTTTTTTTTTTAATTTTCAAAAATCATGTTTTTCATTATTTTATCATGTTTTTATTGTTTTATTGTGTTAGTTAGCTGTATTTTGTAGTTATTTTTGCTTAATCAAAATAACCCAACTGCAGATTGAGATTAAATGCACAATGAAAAACATTTTAAAAAAAATTTTTTTAAGAACAGTTATCTGTTTTTGCGAATGAATTTTTCATTTGTTATAGATATATTTGTTATAGACACCTTAAGACACATATTAAAGTTACCATTAAAGTTTCAACTTTAATAAAATCAGAACCGCTTTAGCTTTGTTTGAAGGTTTTTTTACATGTTAAATAAAGTATTGATTAAAAGATTGATCTTGGGATTATAAGAATCAATATCAGATTAAATGCTCAGATAATCATAAAATCAATATTTCTTGACCCAGAAGATGTCAGAGGGCTGGAGCTCCATGAGCCACACGAGTGTCTTAATTCACACTTTCTGTAATGAATCATCAGTTAATGAAAGACCTGAGCCCTCCACATCATCCACAGCTCTCTGTGTTTTAGTAAAGATGTTAATTGCTCAGTGAAACGAGGTTCTCTTTCACCTTGAACGCTCTGATTTTTTTAATAACTCTTCTCGTTCATCACGAATAGTGATATCTGTGATATCTGATTCTATCACGCTGTCATTTGTCCACACACCCACAATCATTAAGACGGTTTGTAAGCGTGATCTACAAACCGAAGTCTGCCGTCTGTTTGATCAGTCAGAGTTTTTTTCAAAGATAGACGAGAGCACACTCGAGGTGAGCCTTACTTGTTAAAGCTGGACTCTTGGTGTGATCGTTCTTTGATCCATTTCTTTCATTTATTTACCTCAGTTTAAACAAGCTCATGGTGTCTGCAAGCTCCAGTTTTGAGAAAGTGCCACTGCTGTGTGGATTTGCTTTATATTGCATCAAATAATTTTCTTAAAAAATATCTAAACCATCCAAAAAAGCTAGAGGAGTGCATGATCTATAATAGTGTAATGTATTTATGTATTACAATATGGAGATGTTTTTTTATATATGAAATTATGTAGAATTTTAAGCCACTAATCTATGAAAGCCCATTTCTGCCACCGAATAAAAAATAAAAAAGGTAACTGTGACTTTTTATCTCACAATTCTGACTTTTTTTTGTCAGAACTGCATCATATAAACTCACAATTTTTACCTTTTTTCTCAGAACTGTGAGATATAAATGCACAAGTGTGAGTTATAAAGTCAGAACTGCAGGATATAAACTCACAGCCGCGAGAAATAAAGTCAAAATTGCAAGATATAAACTCGCAGTTGCAAGTTATAAAGTCCAGTTCTGAGAAAAAAAAAAAAGACGGATATGTTTACAGAATTGCGAGTTTATATCTCACAATTGTGACTTAATTTCTCAGAATTGCAAGTTTATGTCATGCAATTCTGACTTTATAACTCGCAATTGTGAGTATGTATCTCACAATTCTGGGGAAAAAGTTAAAATTGTGAGTTTGTATTAGGCAATTCTGAGAAAGAATGTCAAAATTGTGAGATAAGTCGCAATAACCTTAACTTTTTTATTCAGTGGTGGAAACGGGCTTACTTCTAATCAGTTATCAGACATATCATTCAAATATTTTTACATATTTGTATTTTTAATTTATACATTTATAAATGTATTTAAATTACACTGACCAAAATTATAAACGCAACACTCTTGTTTTTGCCCCCATTTTTCATGAGCTGAACTCAAAGATCTAAGCCTTTTTCTATGTAAACAAAAGGCCTATTTCTCTCAAATATTGTTCACAAATCTGTCTAAATCTGTGTTAGTGAGCACTTCTCCTTTGCCGAGATAATCCATCCACCTCACAGGTGTGGCATATCAAGATGCTGATTAGACAGCATGATAATTGCACAGGTGTGCCTTAGGCTGGACACAATAAAAAGCCACTCTAAAATGTGCAGTTTTATCACAGCACAATGCCACAGATGTTGCGAGTTTTGAGGGAGCGTGCAATTGGCATGCTGACTGCAGGAATGTCCACCAGAGCTGTTGTCCGTGAATTGAATGTTCATTTCTCTACCATAAGCCGTCTCCAAAGGCATTTCAGAGAATTTGGCAGTACATCCAACCGGCCTCACAACCACGGACCACGTGTGACCACACCAGCCCAGGACCTCCACATCCAGCATCTTCACCTCCAAGATCGTCTGAGACCAGCCACCCAGACAGCTGCTGCAACAATCGGTTTGCATAACCAAAGAATTTCTGCACAAAAATGTCAGAAACCGTCTCAGGGAAGCTCATCTGCATGCTCGTCATCCTCATCGGGGTCTTGACCTGACTGCAGTTCGACGTCGTAACCGACTTGAGTGGGCAAATGCTCACATTTGATGGCATCTGGCACTTTGGAGAGGTGTTCTCTTCACAAATGAATCCCGGTTTTCACTGTAAAGGGCAGAGGCAGACAGTCACACCAGATACTGACTGGTTTTCGGACCCCCCCAATACAGTAAAACTGCACATTTTATAGTGGCCTTTTATTGTGGCCAGCCTTGTTCAGCTCATAAAAAATGGGGACAAAAACAAAAGTGTTTGGTCAGTGTAGGATTGCACAGATGTGGAAAAGTTCCAGCAAATTTCTGAAACATTACAAAAATTTTGGTATCTTTCCAGAATTCTTTGCAATCTTTCGGAAATTGTTGGAAAGGTTCTGAAAATTTACCTAACATTTTCCGCACTTTTGTAACCTTAAATAAAAAAAATAAATAAATAAATACATACATAAATAAATAACTGCACTGTAAAAAACAATTTGTTGAGTCAGCTTAAACTAATTTGTTACCCTGCTGCCTTAAAATTTTAAGTTCAGTCAACTCAAAAAAAGTTTCTTCAACTTGAAATGTTAAATTATAGTAAGTGACAACTTAGATATTTGATTTGAATCAACTTAAAATTTTAAGGCAGCTGGGTTACTTACCCATCTGTTAAGTTTAACAAACACAAATATCTAAGTTGTTACTTAGTACAACTTAACACAAGTTGACTAAACTTATTTTAGTTGACTGAACTTAAAATTTTAAGGCAGCAGGGTAACAAATTAGTTTAAGCTGACTCAACAAATTGTGTTTTTTATTTTTTACAGTGTGTATGTGTGTATATATATATATATATATATATATATATATGTATATATATATATATGTGTGTGTGTGTGTGACCCTGTACCACAAAATCGGTCATAAGTAGCATATATTTGTAGCAATAGACAACAATACATTGTATGGGTCAAAATTATCCATTGTTCTTTTATGCCAAAAATCATTAGGATATGAAGTAAAGATCATGTTCCATGAAGATATTTTGTAAGTTCCCTACCGTATATATATATCAAAATGTAATTTTTGATCAGTAAAATCCATTGCTAAGAACTTCATTTGATAAACTTTAAAGGCGATTTTCTCAATATTTAGATTTTTTTTCCACCCTCAGATTTTTTGTGGTCCAGGGTCACATATATGTATATACGATTCACTGTTTTAAATACGTTTTTAAGAGAATACATCTTTAAGTATATACATACATACTTTTGATATGACATAAGTGTGAACTTGAAAAGATTTCATACATCTAATCATCTTGAGATCAGTTGGTCAAAATTGTAAAAATGTAAAAATTATTCAGAAAAAGTTATTTTTTTCCTGCATCTGTAGCATGAAAGCATTAGCGGTTGTGTCGTCCTTCATCTCTGGTCTCTGATGAAGTGAAATGATTGTGTAGCAGCTCACCCGGTTAGGTAACCAATGGACTGTTCCTGTGCTCTTTTATGAGGTTTTTTCTTCTTGTTTCTCTGAGTTATTTCTCCATTTTGATTTGTTATGAAGTACATCTGCTCCTACTCAAAGCACCTGGACACCAACGCAGAAGGCCATTAGCCGAACACACACACACAAAGTTACACCTCATAAAACGAGTTATTGAGAGATGCTTGTATCCAGTTTTGCACAGACTAACACTCCCACCCATCACACATTAGAGCTTCCTGTTTGCCAGGGGACTCTGGTGTAAACACAGGCTTTTCCATGAAAAACTGTATCCTACACACAGCACATACACAGTATTTCTTCCTCTGGATGTTCAGTCTGTGATTTTCTGCTTTCGTACCTCAGGCTGTTTTTTTCCCCGACAAACTGGCTTCCGGAAAACAGCACATAGTTTTCATATATATATCAACACCCCTGCATGTTTTCATGAGAGATGTTGACTATGTTACATATTTTTTTGACCATGCAATGCAATGTAAAAAAAAATAAATAAATGAATAAATAAAAAATTCTATTGATCTTTATTGTGCATTTGAGAAGCAGAAATTTAGCTTATTTTATTTTTCTTACCTCAGTGGCAAATGTTTTGGTTTGTTAGATGTGGGGAAAAACAAAAACATTTTGTCAATGGGACAAGAAAAATGTGAATTTTAAAATCTTACACAATTTGCTTCTCAAATTATATTTGTTTTGACAAATTCACGTGAGGAAAAACATTAACAGTTGTCAGTAAGACAAGTAAAAACAAGAATATCTTTGAAGTCTTTTTGCTTTGTTACATATTTAATTTAATTTAAATACATTGTTTTGTTTTGCTAGATTTATGTGGGCTAAAACAAAAACATTTTGTCAATGCGGCAAGAAAAATGTTAATTTTAACATCGTATAACATCACTTTTAAAGAGCTTTTTCTTTTTTTTTTCATTGGATTTATGTGGGGGGAAAACAAAAAAATATTTGTCAATGTTAATATTTTATACATCTTTGCTTTTGTTTTGTTGATTTTGTTTGTTTTGATTTTGTTACATTAATGTGGGGAAAAACAAAAAATGTTTGTCAAGAAAACAACTTTGCTTCTCAATGTATTTTTGTTTGTTTTGTTAGATTTATGTAGGGGAAATGTATTTATACTTTTATACAAATATTGTCAATGGGACAATAAAAAATGTGAATTTTGATATCTTATAAAACTTTGCTTCTCAAATGTTTTTATTTGGTTGATTTTGTTTGTCAGTGGGACAAAAAAAACATTCATTTTAATCTTATACAGCTTTGCTTTTGAAGTGGTTTTGCTTTTTTATGTGGGGAAAAACAAAATATTTGTCAATTAGACAAAAAAATATTTTTTTAATATTTTATACAACTTTGCTTCTTATGTGTATTTATTTATTTATTTAGATTTAGTTAGACTTATGTGGGGGCAAATACAAAACTATTTTTTAATGAAACAAGAAAAACAGTTTCTGTTTTAGGCTTATCCAACTTTGCTTCTCATGTACTGTAAATGCATCTTTGATTAAATGATGATTTTAATTTTTTTTCTGCCGCCATTAAGTGTAAACTTCATGCATTGTGCATACATGCACACATTTGCTCCCAGTTTGTGTGTTACTAATGATACTGAGTCATCTGAATTGGTCTGAAGATTAATCGTTTGCTCTCGATGAATAGTTCAACCTCCCAGCGCTGTATTGTCTGTGGGCTTTGTATGACAAATGAGGACAATTGTTTGCATGAGTCTTTGTGCTTCCATATTTCCCTTTCCCCCCATTGCTTTATTCAGTCTGTCTCTCTACCCTTGTGCCTTTACGCCGTAAATCTCAGTGGAAGCTCGGGTTAAAAGACACGTCACAGAGCATAAAATGGTTCTTCTGCAGAATATCTGCACATAGGAGAAAACTATTGTTCTTGTAATGGTATTATATACATTATCACCTTTGATGGGAGCTGTTTTTGAAGAGAGAGCATTAAAGTATAGAAAATGTTGAAATAATATTTTTTTCAGCCTTAAAAGCTCATGATGACAAATAAAAGAGTGGGATTTATGTACTTTTTTGCAGCAGCTAAAAGAATAAGGAGCAAAGGAGTGCAATAAATCATGAGGGCCGTGATCTGTTCAGGACGTGCAGAGCTTTTTCTTTTTGGCCTTGCGCTCTCTGCTCTATTTCAGAGCTACATTAGATTCACTGTTTATGGTTTTAAAAACCTCATGATGATTAATTACATCGCAGAGAGGCAAAGCCTACCAGAATTAGCTGTGTTTATGTGTGCTACACTGATTTACGATCACTTAAATTCAAAAATGTACCTATGCGTACATGGTCTTATTGTTTACAATTCATCAATGCATGTTATGTTTACAAACATACTGTATATATAATAACCTCCTCATGTTCTTCTAATGAAACTACTAGTAGAACTTTCATCATTGTTTTGTGTTGCTACAGGTAATGTAGCTTTTCTCTTATTATGGAAGACAACTTGAAACTTTCTTTAGGTGTAACTTCGTACTAAAATGTTGTCTCTTAAGTGAATAATTCACCCAAAAGTAAATACTTGCTGAAATTTTTTCCAGGTGCTTCCTCCAGTGAAAAATAATAACGAGAAATATGAACAGATCAAGCATTTTTAACAAACCAAAATGGTCCAAAACAAATATGTGGCTGGATTTTGATGTGAGAGACAACAGGAGATTAACTTTTTCAATAGAGGAGGCGTTATTATATGATTATATGGAATATGGGATCATATTTTGGCCAGACGTGATAGTTTAAAATTAAAATTTAAGATTAAGAACTCCACTTCCAGAACAACAATTCAAAAATAATTTACTCACCATAATTCACTCAACTTGTCATCCAAGATGTTCATGTCTTTCTGTCTTCAGTCGTGAAGAAATTATGGTTTTTGAGAAAAGCATTTCAGGATTTTTCTCCATATAATGGACTTCCAAATTGTAGTTTAAATGCAGCTTCAAAGGGCTCTAAACGATCCCAGCTGAGGAAAAAGGGTCTTATGTAGCGAAACGATCAGACATTTTTATTAGAAAATAAAAATTTGTATACTTTGTAAGCACAAAAGCTCATGTAGCACAGGCTCTGGGCTACGTACTATTGAATCACTGATTCTGAACGAATCACTCCCCGAGACGACTCGTTCTTCCCGAGTCACATTAAAGATTCCTTCAAAATGAACGAATCGTTCAAGAACGACCCATCACTAATTTGTAGTGTCGTGAACGCGCATCCCAGAGCCTGTGCTACACGAGCTTTTGTGCTTAAAAAGTGTACAAATTTGTATTTTTCAAAAAAAATGACAGATCGTTTCGCTAGATAAGACCCTTCTTCCTCGGCTGGGATTGTTTAGAGCCTTTTGAAGCTGCATTTAAACTACATTTTGGAAGTTCAAAATTGGGGCACCAGTGAAGTCCATTATGTGGAAAAAAACCTGAAATGCTTTCCTCAAAAACCATAATTTCTTTATGACTGAAGACAGAAAGATATGAACATTTTGGATGACAAGGGGGTGAGTAAATTATTTGTAAACTGTTGTTCTGGAAGTGGACTTCTCCTTTAAACTTAACTAAACAAATCTGTCATTAAAATCAAAATACAAGTCCATAATCCATAATAACGCTTCCTCCAGTGAAAAAGTCCAACTCCTGTTGTCCTCTTACATCAAAATCCAACCACATATTTGTTTTGGACTTTTGTGGCTTGTAAACAGTGCTTGATCTGTGCATATTTCTCTCCTGATTTAGACCAGATGATTTTTTCTACTATTGTAGTTAAAAATTATCTTAAGGATGGATTTGTTTATTACAAACATGCAGCTTTTGGCTTCTCAAGATGTTAACTGATGGACTGGAGTGGTGTGGATTATTTGTGGATTACTGTGATGTTCTTATCAGCTGTTTGGACTCTCATGCTGACGGCACCCATTCACCCATTCAGAGGATCCAATGGTGAGCAAGTGATGGAATGCATTTCCCAAATCTGAATCAAACTCATCTACATCTTGGATGGCTTGAGGGTGAGTACATTTTCAGCACATTTTCATTTTTGGGTGAACTATTTAACTGATTTTTGTTTCAGCATTCTTGACGGTTATAAACCAGTGTCATTTTAGAGACATTTAATTAATTATTAGTTTAATTAATCTTTTTTTTTTTCAATAGTTTATTTTTTAATAGTTTAAGTAGTTCATTTACGTTTTATTTTAATATATACTGTCTTGATTTTAATGTAAGTAAGTTTTTGTAATGTTGTGTGTATTTGTCATTTTTATTAGTTGTAGTTTTTATTCATTTCAATTTCAATTTTAGATATTTTAGCATATCAAGTTAAACTAAATGAAAATGACAAATGCTTGGCATCTAGCTGAAATTAAATATGTTTCAGTTTTTCATAATTTATTTCCTTAAGTGTTTAATTTATTTTAAGTAAGTTCTATCATATTGATTTAATGGAGCAGACATTCTTGCTGGAGAAACAAAAACTTCATAAAGTTTTATTTTTTTTCCAACTTAAAGAGTTGGTAATTGCAATCTGATATGCATTTATGGATAATTGCACAAAATCACGGATGCTCAGCTGACAATAGACTGTATTAGAATTCTAATTACTTCAATCAAATTCAAAAGTGATTTGTGGAAGGAAGCCTTCATCAAGGACAAAAGTGTTTCATTAGGAAAGAGCACACAAAGACAAAACTGATTCAGTTCTTGTCTTATTATATCATTACTGGGCTGTTCAGAGTAGTTTAAAAGAGTGCGTGAATTACAGCCAGCAAATCCATATCTAATAATTCATATTCTTCATTTCTTTTTATTTTGAATTCATATTAAAGTATTTTATTTTTAATCTATGCTTTGCTTTTTTTTCAGTATTCCACAGCACTCGCATGTGCATAATCCTTATAAAAACTCTACAGTATTTATTAGAATACCACGGTATTACCACAGTACCATGCCAAAATAAAAACGCTAGTGTCATGATACTTCTTGTTTGTGTCTGCATCAAACATTATTGCAACCTGTAGATGTCGCTGTGTGCTTCCCCGCGCGGATAAAGCACGTTGCTCCTCCAGATTCCCATAATGCCTCGTGTTTACCTCCGCTCTGACAGCAGCGCTACTGCTCACTGGCTCTTCTAGTCACGGACTGGAACCCAGCCTTTACCGGCGGTGCTGCATGCGCTGGAACATCACCGTACACCGAGACAGACCCAGCACAGTTCAGCAGTCAAGCACCGGAGATTGTCACCGGCTTTGGAGTGTGTTTATGTTCGCGGCGGAGGGGTTGGACACTTCCTCGCTCTGAATCTGAGGTGAGCGCTCGTATCAACTTATATACATGGAGATCCTTCTCATGCATTGCAGCACTGAAGCGTAAGTTTATGCATTTCTATGGTATTTTAATCGCAGCGGCATCATGTTCCAGAATAACGTTACGCGCATCGCTCAACGCGCCGCACTGCGCTTTTAAAACACTTTTAACATGTTTCTTCTTGTCATATTTAATAAAGCGAATGCAAGGTGTACAGAATATGTTATACTTTAGTGCAAGTAATTTGGACAGCGTCTTAATGTTTCTGGTTAGTTCAAACGTTCCCTTACAAAAAAAACATAATTTAACTCCAAAATGCTAGTGAAGTGCTTTAATAAACTATGGTAACTTCAAGTTATTAACCACTGTTACTAAAAAATGACTATTGCGTAAATGACCTATCAAATTCATTAACATTTTAGATAAGAACAATAGTTATAGAAACTGGTGTAAATTATGGATAACATGAATGACAACAGTGTGTCATGCTAAACAGTCTTACGCCTCCCGTCTGTTACGTCACCGACAAACAGCAGTGCTGGTGAGTAGCGATGTATGTGATTCGTGAAAAGAATCGTTCATTTGAGTCGGATCTTTACACTTTGAACCGGTTAAACGGTCTGAACGATTCGTTCATGAGAGAGTCGTTCAGTAACCGAGACAGGTGTTTGATTCGTAATGCGCTGAGAACCGATAAGTGAGTAGGTTGTAAGGTTTATCAACACGCGGAATATGATTTGTTTTAATAAAGAACGTTTTATTAAATCGTCCACACGCTATAGATATATTATCTTTGGTCATTTTTAGCATATAATTGATCATTGTAGTTGCGCTTTGTATTTACATGACTTTTGTTTTTGTTGAATCATGGCTAGCAAAATGAACTGGCAGACATGCAGTTATAATAAACTTCCTTATCGATTACATTGATTATTGGAAAGTATAGAATATGTATGATATCACGTATTATTAATGTTAAATAAAAGTTGAATTTCTAAATAGACCTTACAAGCGAGTAGCCATCTTTTGAAATTTGTCTTTGAACTTCTGTTTTTGCGTTAGTTCTATAACATCACTGTTGAAGAGTAGGCTAATTGGCTGGTGAAGTGGATTTACTTCTCATAGAGTTAACAAAAGTTATTACGTGCGTTATAATGTTCAAAGCGGATGTCATAACAAATGTCAGTAGACCGGGAAGATTTCAAAATGAGCAGTTCAGTAATAAATTCGTATGATCTTACCTTCACGCTGTGGAAATACAAACGGAAGACAGAAGACAGCGAGCGCAGCGATGAAAAGGGGCGGAGCTACAAAATGACTAAATATTATTTACATCATTCATTACTTTTTTTAAAAAACATTATGCATTCTGGGGTCTTCTTAGTTATTTAACTCTGTTCTTTTTTATCAATTTAAATTAGGCTGAAATATGGCACAACTACAGCCTTAAGTTTGACAGTGTCAGCATTTCAGTCTCGCATCGTATTTGTCAGATTTGCTTTGGTTAATTTAGTCTTAGTGCTTATTGACTGTCAGACTGAGTTATTAGAATGTAATTATAAATAATTAGTTGAATTGTGCGGTATGACTGCCGACTGTTAAGCACCATGATATTTGAGTAAATGTTCACAGTGAAGCGACGTGATGCATTTAAACTGTTGTAAAATAAGCTTTATGATCATCTTAATATTCACAGCAGGTGTGCTTGTAGAAATGGGCTCTTGGTGGAGTAATAATTGAATCGCTCGCCGTCTTGTTGTTTTGCTCTGTGTTCTGCCTGTGTATTG
The DNA here is from genome assembly GCA_012976165.1 of Labeo catla. NCBI lineage: Eukaryota > Metazoa > Chordata > Actinopteri > Cypriniformes > Cyprinidae > Labeo > Labeo catla. The sequence goes on from VONZ01000128.1 coordinate 789,215, forward strand.
TAGGTTTTCAGTATTTTTAGAGTGCGGAGCGTGTGGAATGGCGCAAAGCGAGTGAGTGTCAGGACTGCACCAATAACACGTCTGTAGTGATTCACATAAAAAGCTTTGTATCCTAGCAACACAAGAGAAATGCACAAGCACTGGCGGGTATCAGTGCATGACAGTTATAGGGCTTGTTGTCGATAAGATGATGAGCGGCCCGATTCTTGTAAACTTATCAAAGTTTGGGTTGTTTAGACTCAGAAATGCTCAGTGGGAAGCAGAGGTAATTCTAATATTGTGCAAAACACAGCTGTTGTTATTGAATGCAAGCTCTCTGTTGCAGAAAAATATTGATTTACACTTCTGTCATTCTTTCATCCAGTCACCTTTCGTTCTGTCAAAAATGCAAGCTTTTTAAATCATGCATTAGAAGCTTCAAGTAATGTTGTGGTGCTTTTTCATGCACTTACAGTGTGTGAGGACTAAAGCTTTCAGTTTTCAAAAAAAAAAAAGGAAAACAAAGTAACACGGCCCATATATTTTGTGAACTAAAGCTCTATTATGCCTTACAGTGATTTCTGTGTGATAAACAGACTGAAATTTAAGTCATAATTCATAGTGATGCACCAAAATGATATGGTTTATTTACAGTTCGTTTAACCAAAAACTGAAACTGTGGTAATTAAAAAAGTGGTAATTAAATTTGTGTAATTGAACTTGTATGCTGGGTGTGCTCTTCAGGGTGTCGTGTTTTTTTTTTGTTTGTTACTGATATCTGAACTGAACACTTTTTGATATAGCTACTTTAGTATTGTTTTTGGTCATGAAGTTAAATATATAGTGTATCCATGTTCTGACACTGACATGCTTAAAATGCTTCACAGAGTTGCTGATTAAAAATCACTGTTTCGTTAATGAAAGAAAAGGGAATTTTCATATTTGGCAGTACAATACCTATCACAGAGGTTATGATACAATATATGGACATTTCTCACATTTCCAGGTTTCTCATAGCGCTCAAGTCGTCATAGTTGGGTAAAATCCGAGAGCAGTGAATGGGAGAGTACCATAAACATATTTTTTGCATTCCCATTTGCTCAAATAGCAAAAGAAAAACTACATGATAGTGTTTTCACGACTTTCAGTCAAAGGAAAAAAATGAGAGACACTGATTTTGGCAGTCAGAAGAGAGAACAATGTCAAATTTACCGTCACTCCCATAGACGCGGCATTAGAAACACCCTCGCATAGCGTTAACTAGTTTTTTTTTGTAACTTGATGATAAGGTTGTATAATACAAAGTATAGTGTTATAAGTGCACATACGTATTTTTAAAAACCTAAATATAAAAAAGTTTAAAGGATTTATGATGATGATGACCATTAAAACGCGTCATCACAGGCTTGTGAAAAGGGTACATTGCGATACTGGAAGTGTGTGTATGTGTGTGTGTGTGTGTATATATATATATACACACTCACAAGTATTCTTAGTCTATGATCAGACGTTTTCCTAACTGCTTTTTTTTTTCTTATTTTTATCATTTTTGTTGTTTATTTCGATTTTTGAGAGGGAAGTGCACAGCATGTATTTTATTAATTATATTTTCCCAAATTACATTTTTCCTGTATTTTTTTTTCTGGATTCCATTGTTTATTTTTGTTGAAATAATTTTTTTTTTTACTCTATTTGTACTTTAATTTATGGTTAAATTCAATATTATTAACCAAAAAACATGTCTAATTAATTGAAATCATGAAACTTAACAGTTTAACAGCAATTAATTTTATTTATTTATTTATTTTTTAATATATGTGTGTGTGTGTGTGTGTGTGTGTGTGTGTGTGTGCATGTGTGTGTGTGTGTGTTTCTTTAATATGGGCATTTCTTTCTGGCTACTTTGTATAGATTTCTATCTAAGTACTGGTACTTCTGATTGGACTGAGGCTGGAATTTAGTGAGTTTGAAGTAAAAGTATTTGATGGATGTATTCTATGCGTCAGTAGCATTTAAATTCTGTTTTATTTATTTGTTTGTTCGTCCTTCCATTTTTTGTGTTTTTCATTTTAGTATTTTTTTCCTGGATTTGTTTAATTGTTTGTAATTATTTGAATTCATAAAAGCAAATTAACTGTTTTATTGATTTATTTACAAACAATATGGCCCTATGAAATATGTATGTATATGTATATATGTATGTATATATATATATATTAATTTTGTCTTCATTTAATCAAAAGATTATCAGTCTTTTCTTACAACCCTTAGTTGTGGCTACAGTGGACACTGACATGGTCAAAATGCACCATTGGAGAATCACAGATTGAGTCACTGTTATGGTCAACAAAAGGATCTTTGGAGGGTGTTTTTCTATTTTAGATAAATATTTTCAGTTGCAGAAATGTTGGTGCATTATTAGTAATTCATGATAACTTGACGTCCGCATGGGTTCTCCATTGCACATTTATGACAGACCAAGTGAAGCTTCATTTATGAATGAATCATTCTTTGGAATGTTTTGGAGTCTGGAATCTTTTCATTTTGAATGACTGGATTGTTATCAGTTTTAACTTACTGGAGAGGAAAGTTACCAGTAAATAATACTGACATAATTTCTAAAGACTTAAATTATAGTGCCCAAATAATATGGATTGCTTTTTTGTGTTTCATGCGCTACTACTTCTGTGAACCTTCCAGCTTCTTTCTTTCTGTTTTATCCCAGCATCTCTTTAGCCCTTTACGTTGTGTTTCTCCTGGTCTGAGATGGATTTGTGACCTTCCACAAAACCTCTAAGTCGCTCTGGCTTCACTTCATATAAGGTTTATCAGACATTGCATTCTTCCGGCTGATGCTTTGAAAGTGTAGTGCAAGCAGTCTGTCTGCACCTCTGGTTTTTGTGTTGCACTGTAGTCTGTACTTGTAGAGCTCAATTTGCTGTTCTTAACACTCTGTGCAGCGAGGACTTAGATTAAATCCTGGCTTAGATCCTGCCTAGTCTTTGACTAAAGGAAATAGGGGATCAGCCTGAATGTGTTTACTTCCTTACGCTTGTTTGATATTCGGCTGTTCGAGAGGAAATTACTGCGAGTATTTAAATGTATCTTTGTGTATCATTTTATCCGGCCTTATAGCATTCAAAGAGATGTTTAATGGTGAGAGGGTTTGGATAGCAGTCACATAAAAGGATTTAATTCACATTTACCAGCTTAGAAGAACTATTAAAGTGTTTGCGCTCATAGACGGCAAATATATATGGCTCAATGCAATGACTGGAACCTGTCTGTAAGAGCAACAGAGGATAGAGTAATCTTTGCTCTTTCAATCTGAATTGAAAGAAAAGGTGCATTTCTCATCATAACCCAATAAACGCACACACATACACGTCTCTAAATGGAGGACATTCGCACAACTCAAAGGTTGGAGCGTGAAGGATGCCCTGGTTAGTCAAGGGCAGAGCGTCCATTAGCGCTTGTGTGGCTTTTCGGTTTGTTTTGTTGGTTTATGTTGTAGTGCGTCGTCGTTGAGAGATAGCTGGTGTCATTTGAATACTCTTTCAAGCAGAAATGCACTGTCACAAAGCTCGCTGCTCTCTCTCCCCGCACAGAAATAGAAACGAGCGAGCCTTTCTCTTTTGACATTCCTCTGATAAGGTAATCAATGAACCATGGCTGGTCATTGAGTGGAAGGTGTGTGTGTGAGTGTGTTTAATACTAAAAGCTTCCTGTCACTGACAAATTCATTGTGTGAATTTGCTGTTCCTCATTTCATTGAAGAAGCTCTTACATGGAGAACTATTTCTGACAGCTTAATTTAACATTTTAAGAGGGAACAGACTTGATTGCTGGATGAAATCACTAATGAGATGTCAAGATATTTTCAGGGCCTTGATAGCAGCATGAAAGCATGCATTTATCATTTATTTAGAATGCAAAACAACAAAAAATAGTTTTGCATTTGTACAAAATTATAATATTTTGAATTTGAAATTAAATACTGGATTTGGGTGTATAATATTCATGAGTTAAGATAAGTGAAATTAAGTTTTATTAATGACCATCAACCATTTAGATCGAATATTAGAGTGAATTACAGGCAGAAATCTACATTTTGTATTACAGTGCTAAAACTGCTGTCGAAAAGCACTCTTCTGAAGCTGAATGTATAAACAGGAGCAAGTATCGAATGTAGGCAGTTACAGAAACTCAAGAAAAGCAAGTCTTAAAACAGCTTGCATGCCTGGAAAAGAACTTTGAAGAGTCTGAAAATAATTGTCAGATGGAGAGAAGACGTGAACACTGACCTGCTGCTGAGCTACAGAAATAAAAGCATACGCAAAAAAAGCAACTGACATTTCAGAAAGTAAGTAACTGTTCAGTGGACCTGCTTTACTTCTTTTAATTGATGAAGTTTGGTTTTCTGTTGACAGCCGCAGTGATGAGTTCATAAAATGCTGTCAAATGCTCTAATTTGGATTCATCGGATTGTTTATTTGGCTTAATCACTGCCATGCTGATGTTCAGCGTGATTGTGAGTGTCATATTGCTCTAATAAGACATAAATAGGACAGAATCTCATGGTGCATTTTCAAAAGTTTAAATATTTTTATCCTGACAGTGTCCTAAAAATGTGTCCATCCAGCAAGAGTTGCTTGAAAAGCTCTCAAATGCGTGTTTGAGGGAAAAAAAAAAAGGCAGTGCAAAACAACTTGTTCTTTGCAAACCCGTCTCTAAAATGCTGCTATTTATCGCAAATGTGAGGTTGACTTATAAGCAGTTCAAAAAACTTTTAACGTTAAATTTTAGACACAATATTGCTAGTTTTTTCTGTTTCGCAAATCTAAAATAGTTTTTAAACAAAGCTGGAGCGGAACATTTGTGTCTCAGAGAAAAGCTGATGTTTCGTTCCTGAATGAATCTTTTGAGTCAATGATTCAATGATCTGTTCGTAAAGACAGCCACTTGCTTAATTTCTGAATGAATCAGCCATTTTGAATGAATCATTTGAATGAATGACTCAATGAATGACTCATTTTAAGACAGGGACTTGCCTTCACATACTGGCAGTTTTAGTGTCTTATATTTATCCATGACAGGCCTAAAACAGCCAGCACAAAAACACACTCAGCAAAATAGCTTAATTATTGTTATCCAAAAAAAAAAAAATCACAACAAATATCGAAATATCATTTTTGACAATATTGTACACCACGACTGCTCAGCCAATCAGATTGCAACATTTCAAGGTCATATGTTCATTGAATTTAGAAACTAAATGATAGACAACGGATATATCACATTTAAAACTAAAAGTAAAAAAAAAGAAATTATATTTTGTATAATGAAAAATAAGCATTTTTATGAGACAAAAGCATAACTTCCTTTAATTCTTGGTGTAATATATAACTTGGAAGTGTTCTTGGCTAAGTCTGCTGCTTAAGACGAGAATGAAAATCACAAGTGTCCTTTGGCATATTGAAATGTTGTAGAGTAGATTTTACATTAAAACGACGATGTAAGATCCTTTGTAGTGCTGCAATGTAAATGTCAGTCAGACGACAGGGAATATTAATGAAAGCAGAGGTTTTACTGAGATGACACTTGTGCAAATATTTCTAAGACGAGACATTTATGAGCAGACTGAAGCGGAAACGCTCCGGCGGCCCTGTGACTCATTAAACACAATGAATCTACGGACATTCGGCTGCTACTCTGCTTGCTTTGGCCTGATCCTGGATTGACCTTTTTTGATTGCTTAAAGGAATTACTGGGCTGTTATTTTTAATATTTGTGAAATAGTCAGCCTCACAGATGTTGAGCTTGCGTCAAGACTCACTTACTTCATGCATTTGTGTTTTCAAGTGGGGATTCCTAATTGCGATCGAAAACATTGAAACATTACAGTTTGTTCCGGATGGTTGAAGATTTATGCTGCCGATCGGATTAAATTATGCATAGTGTCTATGTGTAATCAAGACTACTTAAACAAATCAACTGAGCTGTGCAGTGTTGCATTTTTAAGAACTGATCCCAGCTGTGAGCTGGAATATCATACTATGGCTTCATTTAGAGAAAACTTGATATTACACATTTTTAAAGTGAGACTAGAATTGGCCTAGTTTTATGATGAATGTTCTTACTCTTCTAAAGTTTCTTTTTGTCACATTTGTCTGTCACACTGCCAATTAAAGTGCAAATAAGAAGAGTTTGAGGAAATGTTGAAAAGATTGAAACTCAAAAATATTGACAAAATCAGGTGCCTGCCAATGGAAGTGCTGTTCCCCTGATGAAAGCTTCTCCGTGCTACATGCTACAAGTAATGGCCGTGCAAGAAAGTCAATCTGATGCCTGTGATCTTGCATTGTCTCTGGTTGGATAGTCTTCAACTTCTGCACTAAGATGTAGCTGAATTTCAGTAAATTTCAGCTATGTACTACAGGGTCAATTTCAACTCAACCAAAGGTTTTTTTTTTATTTGATAATATTTTTATCTGGTGAAAGAAATAAATAAATGAAAAAGAGAGTCGAAGTGGTAAATGGATCTATATTTACTGAATAATCCACTATTTTGTAAAGAAGGGTCAAAATGATCATTTTCATCTGAGATTTGGAGCCAAATTAAAGGATGGTAAAAATGACTTCAGAAAGATGGCAGAATCGTTGTTACTTGTACACACAGATTGGTAGATCTGTTAGTAAAATCTGTTGACTTTAGCAATCTGTGTTGCAGTATATGCCAATGGTGACCAAAAATTGAGAGGAAAAAAAAAGCACTTTCCAAGTTTATTCTTCAAAGTTTGCATTCCTGTAACTCAAGAAGCATTAAAGATGTCTTAATGCTCTTTTAGATGATAGTTCTTAACTAACTTTCCTTTTGAAATTCACTTTTTCATACCCCTGTATAGTTCAGTCCCAGAGATATAGGGATCTGAATGCAGCTTCATGTCCAAGTATTGAAGTAATATCCATTTTCAGTGGTTAAAAAGCAAATGTTGGTCACTTTGTATACAGCTCATACTTTTTGTATTTAAAAGAGATGTCGGAAGAATAAATAATATTGAAACTGGAAATGTGTCTGGAGCCATATTCACATTTTCGAACGGTCACCATTGGCATATAATGCCGTAAAGATGAATAAAGTCAGCATATTTTAGAGCTGCCAGTCTCTGTGTAAAAATAAATAATAATGCTGCCATCTTTTCAAAGTCATTTTTCATCTCTTTGCAGCATCAACCGCATGGTGCTTTTAAGACAGCTTGCAAAGTTAAAAGAATTTAAACTTTTACATGCAGCACCACTCATCAATGTTAGTTCCAAAACAATGGACCAATCAGATGACCCTGGGGGCGGGGCAAGTGTTGTGAGCTTTTGTTTACAGTAGCAGGTTGGTATGGCAACTTTTGACGGCAACATGGCAGTTCAGGCATTCTGCGCTGCTCTTTTTTTTTTAAACAAAATTCCTAAATGCTGCGTCTTGCAGTAAATCGTTTATTAATCTTTATTGATGTGAAATATTCAATTACGATTGAGATTTAGATTTTAGGTAATATCGTCCAGGCCTAATTTACTCAAAAATTAATTTATAATTATTACTCATGATTAGTCATTTTAGATATTTAATATCACATTTCATCAGAATTATAGCACTTTCACATAAGCACAAAGCAAGAGAATGACAAATTGCATACTTAATCTAGTTTCCTGATGTACTGTATAATATGACTTACCACGCTCGTTATATATTTAAGAAAACTGGTACAACAAGAATCTTCTCCCAAAAGCTAAACCACCTAAATGAACTCCAGCAATTCCAAATTATGTTAATGTTTTTCATTAGGGTATACTGTGTATTGAATGTCACTGGGCATAAAATGTATCAATTTTTAAAAAAAAGTTCTGATGGGGGATTTAAGCTGTTAACATTTGGCAACCCAAGCATAGAAACTTACAGAGGCTTGTTACCATTGCAAGATGTCATATTAAAATGAAATGTTTTCAGGCTAAATAACCAGTGGGCAAATATCGCAGGTGATTATGCTAAATTAACTGAGCAAAGCAGAAATCATAATCATTATTGAAATACGATTTCTCGGCAGCTCTAACGTTTTTGGCCTGAAATATATTCTACACACTAATTCACATTAGTATGTACGACAAGATGGCACTCATGAATGCGTTGGCCAAGCATTTGCATTTGTATGCTTGCACAGAGCGTTTCTGGCCTCCGTTTGAGAGTATGACTGTCCAAGCAGAGCAAAAAAATCGAATCAGTAGGTGGAATAATATGATGAGGGTCCTTACTGCAGACTTGGGCACATTTCATGTGGGCACGTTGAGCTTATGTGGTTGGTCGACTTAAAGGAGTATTTCCCCCGCAGACCTGTCCTCTTTTTAAAGCTGCATTTTCCTCCCATGATGGTTTCGACGTCACTTCCATTACATCCAGTGAGTGTCAGAGCCAAGGGATTTCAGACGTCTTAATCTCATCCATATGAAAGCAGTGCCATGAGAGGGTTTCTTCCAGTAGTTTGAGATGTGCACTATTTATAATAACATAAACTGTTGATCTTTTAAATGTTGTTAGAGGACAGCATGGCTCAGCTAATGTGGGACATTTTTTTTCCCCCAGTTATGTCTGCTACTGATAAGGGTAAAAAAATGTTTTGATATGCATTTGGAATAAACAAATATTCTGTCTCAATACATTTTATGTTCATCCTTTAATGTAAATTGTAAAATGCTTGTCCATTTTAACATCCAGCAGGCAACAATCTTAAAGGTATATTTTACCCAAAAATGAAAATGTACTCATCCTCAGGCCATCCAAGGTGAAGATGTGTTTGTTTCTTGTAACACTGCGTCACTTGCTCACCAATAGATCCATTCCAGTGAATGGGTGCCGTCAAAATGAGAGTCCAAACAGCTGATAAAAACATCACAATAATCCACAAGTAATCCACACCACTCCAGTCCATCAGTTAACATCTTGTGAAGCCAAAATATGCATGTTTTTAAGAAACAAATCTCTCAGTACGTCCTTTTTAACTTTGAACCATTGCTTTGAGTTAAAGTACCAGTCCTTAGTCCATAATACTGCTTTCTCCAGGAAAAAAAAAACATCTTGTCTGAGTCAGGAGGGAAATATGCACAGATCAAGCACTGTTTACAAGCCAAAACAGTCCAAACAGTTCTAAATGAAAATATGGTGCATTTTGATGTGAGATGGACTTTTTCACTGAAGCGTTATTATGCATTATGGACTCGTATTTAGTTTGAAGTTAAAATGCATTCATTTTGTATTTGATTCTTATAAACACACAACTTTTCACTTCTCAAGATGTTAATTGATGGACTGGAGTGGTGTGGATTACTGTGATGTTTTTATCAGCTGTTTGGACTCTCATTCTGATGGCACCCATTCACTGTAGAGGATCCATTGGAGAACAAGTGATAAAATGCTACATTTCTCCAAATCTGTTCTAATGAAGAAACAAACTCATCTAGATCTTAGATGGCCTTAGGGCCATTAGCAAATTTTCATTTTTGGATAAACTATACCTTTAAGTCAGATCGTTTAATAAAGTAATAGCACATCTCTCCTCAACAAGCTGCTTGATTCAAGATATCATTCATGTTTGTGTAAGATGAGTTACATGCCAAAATTTAATAGGGTTAGAGGTTTGTTCAAATCCCTAATCCTTATGAGCAGTGCTAGCAGTGATGCTTCCCATAATAAATGTTACCGCTGGATTTTTATAGGGAAATAACAGAACAAACGCAGTTCCCAAGTAACATATTTTAATTATATTTAGCGCATTTATTTCCTCATTGTCAGCCTTCAGAGTTTATCGTGGGCTTTTAGTGCTTTGGGGGTGGTGTTGAGTTGCTGTGATATTGCTTTTCCCTGCTTTCACTGTTGTTGAAGTGCCTGACAGGAGAAAACATCACACCCTGACCTCCGTGGAACGTGTTTTGAAAGCCTTGGGCCACACATGCTGTCCTTTGCAGACAGCGTTATAATGTTTGAAACAATAGCCCCATTTAGCAGACATTTATTTTCTGTCTCGGCTGGTGTTTTATTTGTTCATCTTCTAGAAGGGCCAGTAGTGTCTCTCATCACAATAGATTGTTGACCCTCAAGGGCAGTTAGAAAATAAGAGAGATGTAGATGGGAATTGATGTCAGCATCAGCGATCAATAGGGCTGTTTGGTAGTCTTCATCTGCCCATCAGAACAGGCTTTGCCTTTGATAAATGTATTTTGTATTCATGTTTGTTTCATGTGCTTTTACTTGGACAACCCTCAAGTACAAAACATTGTGATAACTTTTTCTTATACTTTTTAGACATTTAAATCATTATTCTTCAAAAATAAGTAATTTATATTTATGATTTTTTTTTTTAAATATTTTGAATTAATCCATAAACATTAAACACTTATGTACTCATCCTCAGGCTATCCAAAATGTAGATGAGTTTGTTTCATGATCAGATTTGAAGAAATGTAGCATTAATTCACTTGCTCACCAGTGGATCCTCTGCAGTGAATGGGTGCCGTCCGAATGAGAGTCCAAACAGCTGATAAAAACATCACAATAATCCATAAGGAATCCACACCACTCCAGTCCAATTAATGAGCTTATCTTGAGAAGACGAAAGCTGCTTGTTTGTAAGAAACAAATTCATCATTGAGACATTTTCACTTTAAATCGTTGCTTCTGGCCACAATCTAAAAGTTGACCAAATTTTGAGATCTTATGGATAGAAGCCTCATATTTTAGCCAAAAACACACACAAACATGCCTTTCTTCACTTCTCAAGATGTTTATTGATGGACTGGAGTGGTGTAGATTATTTGTGGGATATTCTTATGTTTTTATCAACTGTTTTGACTCCCATTCTGACGGCACCCATTCACTGAAAAGGATCCATAAGTGAGCAACTGATGTAATGCTGAATTTGTCCAAATCTGTTTTGATGAACAAACTCATCAGGCTTTTGCATTATATATAAAAGTTGTTTTTTATACATTTAAATAATTAGACATGCTAAAACACAGTAACAATAAAACATAAGGTGGGAAAAAAAAAAACATTTCATAGGGTCCTAAACATGCCATTTTTGTTAAACTTTTAATAAATTGGTGTTAAATTGTATAAGTTTCATGAGTTTAATTAATTAGACAAGACTTTTGATTAATAGAATTTAATTTAAGTAGTAAAAAGGAGTTCAGAAAATTAAAATGGAAAAAAAATGAAAAAAATAAAAATGGGAAAAAATAAAACTGATTTCATAGGGCCCTATAATATCAAACAGTTATGTACTCATCCTCAGGCCATCCAAGAAGTAGATGAGTTTTTTTTATCATCAGATTTGAAGAAATGTAGCATTGCATCCCTTGCTCACCAATGGATCCTCTGCAGTGAATGGGTGCCGTCAGAATGAGAGTCCAAACAGCTGATTAAAACAACATTCACAAGTAATCCACACCACTTTAGTCCATCAATTTACATCTTGTAAAGCCAAAAGCTGCGTGTTTGTAAGGAACAAATCCATCTTTAAGACATTTTAACTTTAAACCATCACATCTGGCCAAAATTTGAGTCCACAATTGAAAATAACACTTCCTCCAGTAAAAAATCCAACAAATTTCTCCTGACTAAGATGAGATATTAATGGATTTTGGGACCGGAAACACAAGAAATCAAGCATCTTTTCACTTTACAAGATGTAAATGTACTTGTGGATTATTGTGATGTTTTTATCAGCTTTTTGGACTCGGCACCCATTCACTCTGAGCAAGCAGTGTAATGCTGATTTTCTCCAAATAAGTCAAATATTTTCCTTTAAGTGTGTTTTTGCATAAACTATTAGATGTAGACAGTTAATTCAAATGATTAGATGTTTGTTTAGATCCCTGACCCTCAGCATGAGCAATACACTTGCGGAAAGAGACGCTTATCTTAGCAAGTTCCAATAATGATATTTCATTGGAGACACATCCTGTGTTTGGACACTGCAGCTCATCAACACATATATAGGCCGTGCTTTTTAATCAGGGATCTCGTTTCCCTGAAGAGTTGTACTTGAGAGTCTGATAATTTATGCGTTATAGCCATTCAGCCGCAATAATCCTTATCGGGGTCTCAGAGAATCACCTCCTGTCATCTCAAGCGAGAGCTCCATGCTCTAATTGGCCTCCCACTGTTTATTGCAGAGGCGGCGTGATTGAGCAACAGAGCGAAGACTCTCCCACTGGTCTTTAAGCCGCGGCACCTGGAAACCGGAGCGGTCAGGTAGCGCCATTATATTCACTTCATGAAATTCATTAGAGTTCATCCTCGTCCGAAATTGAATCGTGCAATTTGTCTCATAGGCATTCGGACATCCATCTAAAGTTTCATAAGTCGCAAAGTTCACGCTTGATGAGATGAAGATCACAACAGTCAAAATATTGGTCTTTTTTTTCCAGGCGTAATTTCACTGACTTGAAATAATAAGCTTTGTGTGCGCGACATGGCAATCTGCATAAATCTCTCGAACGATGCCGACGTCTTTGCATACAGTCGTGCTGATTTGTTTGCATTGGCGCTGTGGAAGTATGTTCATGTGCAGATAAAGACGTTTATCCTGCATTGTGCTTTAATCGCTCGCTCTCGTTCAGCGTCAAGCTCCGGTCTGTATACCGCTCATCTGAAACGCCTTTCAGATCCTCTTAAACTCGAACATGGGTAAACTTTTCTTTTGCATGAAACGGGAATGAGGAAAGTGACTGTTGTCGATCCCTGGAGAGATATAAATATAGCAACATTAAAAGACTCGTTCTTTCAAACCCTGAAGGAGAAGTTCACACAGATACACAGATGCGACGTGTGGGTGCCTTTGCTATTTTTAACAATGTCATTTGAATCGCAGACCTATATCTTCATACTTGGAAATTAGTGTCTTGACTAACTTGAGTTTGTTCGATGTGCTTCAGGATGTGAATTATCCAGATTGATTGGGTCGGATAGTCTTGGCACTCTCTTTTTTTTTTTTTTGTATTTTAGTAATAATCCTCCTCTAGTGGCCGTTGTCAAGTAATCAAAACTTTTTATAATCAGCAACACTTGTCAATTGTTAACATTAGTTATTGTATTAACTGACATGAAATACAGTGAACAATACATTTATTACATTATTTATTAATCTTTGTAAATGTTAGTTAATACAGTGTTCATACAAGGTACTTAAAGTGCTTGAAGTACTTCAATTTGACTTTTTAAAATTTAAGGCCTAGAAAACCCTTGAAAATAGCAATATTCTTGAAGAGGTGCTTGAAAAGTGCTTGAATTATTGAAAAGCAATATTTACACGGAATAAGTGTTGAATTTTATCTTTTTCACACAAAATACATGCAATTCAAGAAACTAAAATACATTTTTCACTTATTTCAGTTAATAAAACTAGTAAAAAAAACAAACAAACAAAAAACTAATAAAACATAACTAGTGAACTAAGCCAGTATTAGAACTGACAATGTTGTTGTAAACATGGCTGAATAAGCAAGAAGAGGAACGGATGAACTGAATCAGTTTAATTTTGAACTGAATCAAAGTCATTCACACTGGAACCACTCCGATTGATTCAAACTCGTGACTTTGATCATTTATTTCAAGTGATTCACTAGCAAAAATAAAAACAAACAAACAAGCAAACAAAAATTAAAAGAGCCAATTATTTTTGAATTTCCACATTTCTTGTAACCATTTTAAAAAAGCACGTAGTTATGAGTAAGTGAGTTTTTTTGAAAACTCCAAATCAGTGAAACCAATGCGTCACACAATTTTTTTACTGTTTCAGATCGTTCCAATTTGGATCACTTATTGCGAATCATTTGATTCAGATCGCGTATCACAAATCATTTGGTTTAGATCGGGACTTTGGAGCATCTTTGCAAATCATTTGATTTAGATTGGAACTTTGCATATCGCGAATCATTTGATTCAAATCGGGACTTTGGAACATGTATTGTGAATCATTTGATTTAGATCGGAATGCGGATTGCGAATCTATTGATTCAGATCGAGACTTCAGTGCAGGTTTGTGACTCATTTGATTCAGTTTGGAACTTCAGAGCCTGGAACACGAATCATTTGTTTCAGATAAAGGTTTTGGAATGATTTCACAAATCTTTTTTTTTTTTTTCAGATTTAAAAAAAAAAAATGAAACCGTAGAAATGATGAAGCCATTAAGGCAGTACAGTTGTAAAAACAAAATAAATAAAATAAAAGCATATGCAATTACAAATACCTTGAAATAAAAAAAAGAAGAAAATAACCGTAGTTTTAGTTTAAAAGAGAAGACATTGTTTGATAAATGAGATCTGATTGAAGTCCTTGAAAATAAAAAAAGCAGTGCTTGAAAAGTCCTTGAAAGTCCTGGAAATTTATTTTATACTATCTGTACAAACCCTGTTAATGAAAATACAGTTGTTCATAGTTAATTCGTGTTAGTTCACAGTGCATTAACTAATGTTAACAAACACAACTTTTGATTTTAATAATGCATTATTAAATATTTAAATTGTTATTAACTAAGATTAAATGCTGTAGAGGCATTGTTCATTCGTAGTTCATGTTAACTGGTTAACTAATGAATCCCTGTTGTAAAGTGTTATCTTATAGCAGGGGTGCTCAACCCTGTTCCTGGAGAACCACCTTCCCGCAGTGTTCAGCTCCAACCCTGATCAAAAATACCTAAACCAACTAATTAGGATCTGAAGGAGCACTTGATAATTACAGACAGGTCTGTTTGATCATGGTTGGAACTAAACTTTGCAGGAAGGCAAATCTCCAGGAACAGGGTTGGGCACCCCTGCCTTATAGTCTCTTGACAAAATACATATTGTTGAAAAGTCTACGTCTCAAGATTCAGTATTTGTTGGGTAGTAATACTGCAGTGGAAATGTATAAATTTGTGACAGGAAAATTCATTTAAAAGGTGTCACCCTATGGCTATTTTTGGTATAACTCCTTAATAAAATCTCACAGGAACAACTTCAAATTTGGACAATAACTTATTTAGACATATGGCTGTGATTGTAAGCAATTTTAGATTGCAAAATATTTAGCAAATAGTTATTTTATGTAAAATAAACACTTTTTACATTTTCTTTATAGTAAATATAAACTTGGTTAACTTTTTATATTGTCATTTTATACTTTTTTTTTTTTTTTTAATTATTTTGAAAGGGTCTGTATTCCAAAGCATTCATAAAGTGCTTTTTCTGTGTTTCACTGACACTGTGAATATGCACATTTATTAATTAGTTAATAAAACAGTATAGCTTTGGTTTAAAGAGCTGTCTGTCAACTACATTTTAAATGTCCTTATGTTTGATTGTGTTAAATAGCTTTGAAACGACAGCATATTTTAGACTGTTATGCACAATACAGACTAATATGCAAAAGACTTTTGCATTCACAGAAATCTCAGATCCATAAAGCTGATTTAGAGGCTCTCCTCTCAGTTTCAGCTAATCAAATTGGAGCAGGATAAGAAATGTTTCTTATCAGCTATAAATCAGCATATTAGAATGATTTCTGAAGGATCATGTGACAATGATGCTGAAAATTCAGCTTTACATCACAGGAATAAATTGCATTCAAATAAATAAATAAATAAATAAAAAATCCTTAATGTATGATAATATTTTACAAATTATTCTTTTTACTGTAAATCTGATAAAATAAATATAGATTTAGGCGGCACTGACCCTACACTGTAAAAGAAACAACAGCAAAAAAAAACTTAAAATAATTTGCTCCCCTGCTGTTCAGTCAACTCAAGTTTAATCAATTTGAAATGTTAAGTTATACTAAGTCACAACTTAAATATTTGAGTTGACTAAACTAAAAATTTGGTTTGTCAAACTTAAAAGCTGGCCATGTTACCCAGTTGCCTTAAAATGAAGTTGAATCAACTCAAATATATAAGTTGTCACTTAGTACAACTTAACATTTCAAGTTGACTAAACTTTTTTTTGAGTTGAGTGAACTTAAAATTTTAAAGGCAGCCAGGTAACAAATTATTTTAAGTTGACTCAACAAATTGTTTTTACGGTGTAGACTTTTGACGTCAGTGTACGTCAGATGTTTGGAGACTGCCTGAGGCTGTAGTTCGAGTCTGAAACTAACATGTTTTGTGTTCCATCATGAGTCTAATTTCTTAAAGGAATAGTTCATCCAAAATTGAAAAATCTGCCCTCTTTTATTCATCCTCATGTTTCTCCAACCTGTGTTCTTATCAGGATGTTGTTTCAGATCAGTTTTGAGATGTTGGATGGAAGAACAGTGTGTGCCTCCAGTGGTTCAGATCACAGGAAAGTTATAGTGATAGAGGTCGACACACCAGCTAGTGGAAAATGTAGAGGCAGAGTGCTGGAAACATATACGATTCCCTGTCTTGAGGTTTAGAGATTCCAGATAGGCATTGTTTTATTTATAAGGAATGGCAAATGAAAGCGCTTGAACTCTGTGGGTATTCTGTGGGTATGCTTTTTAACAAAGCTTGATGATGATGAGCATGTTTCGTTTTCTGCTCTATAATTAATATCCTTTATTATATCATTTTTTTTAAAGCTTGAAAGCTGTGTAAATCTAAAACAGATAAAATATTAGCATATAATTGCACTGCAAAATAAGTTTTGTTAGGTTTAAGACAGAGCAACATCAGCCCGCAGAGTTCATTTCAGTGCGAAAATTGAATTACCAACCTGCTCCTAACATGATTGAGGGTCTGTCTGAGCTCCCCCACCTATAAACAACAAATATTTCTCATGGACAGTAAATCAATGTGAATATTAGTCACTGAGGGATCCAGACCATTATTTTGGTGATGAATTCTGAATGCAGTGACATGAAGCAACTATGATGACAAACGCCTAGTTTTCTTCTCTTGCCACGTGATGTGGATCAAAAAAGAAAGTACTGACACAACTATCGTAATCTTTGAGCTAAGCTTCTGAAGCTCAGCGCTTTTCAAAAACACCTGGAAAATGAAATCCAGAGAGATAGGAGGATATCTTTAGCCCCTGCGGACCAAACAGCTGGCTTCATTTACACATTCAGAGAACTTTTATCAGCCCAGTGCTCATGCGAAGTGTGAAATTCTTGTGTGTGAAATTTTTTTTTTTTTTTGTAAAGAATCACATAGGTCTTTGCCATACAATGATAGATTGCAGTGATCACACCTATTAAGCTGACAAAAGAAAATCCACACTCATGCCTTCTGAAGCTTTGCAAAGAACAGAGTTGATGTTCGGTGGTGATCTTCACCTTCAATAAGCTTTTATTACAAGAAGTCCTGCATTTGAATCACTGAATTAGTGAGTTCACAAGAATCAGTCCAATTTGTGAAAGAATCATTTCAGTCTGATTTGACCAGATGAAACTTTTTTTTTTTTTTTAAGAATTTGTATTTTGTGCACCTGGTATTCATCACGTTATGGGGACCAAATGTCCCCACAAGGATAGTAATATCAGTAAATTTTGACCTTGTGGGGACATTTGTGAGGTCCCCATGAGGAGAGCTTATAAATCATGCACAATGAGTTTTTTGAGAAAGTAAAAGTGTGCACAGTCTCCTGTGAGGGCTAGGTTTAGGTGTAGGGTAGGTGTAGGGTGATAGAAAATACGGTTTGTACAGTATGAACATCATTACGCCTATGGAATGTCCCCATAAAACATGTAAACCCAACATGTGTGTGTGTGTGTGTGTGTGTGTGTGTGTGTATCTGTTTGTGTGGAAAAATATATAGGGCCCTTTGAAATGTTATGTTTTCTTCTAAATTCCCTTTATTTATTTATTTATTTATTTTCTAAAGTCCATTTTTCCCCCATTTAAACTTTTCTGGACTCCATTTTAATGGTTGAATTAAATTTTAGTAATCAGAAAGCTTGTCTAATTCATTTAAACCATGAAGCTTATACAGGTTTATAACAAAAAATGCTATATTTTAGGGCCCCATGAAATACTTTTTTTTTTTTCTTTTGTCAATTTTGTTTTATTTTTTAACCTAATTCTGTGTTTTCCATTTGATTTTTTTTTTTTTTTTTTTTTTTCTTACCAAATTCTATTTCAGTGAATTCATTAAAAAACAAAATGATGGCATAAGGCATAACATTTTAACTTTCAATCAACTGAAACTTACACCATTTAATTTTTTGGCAAGCAAAATGCTGCACAACAGGTTTAAAATGTGGAAAACATGGAAGAAAATTTGTAATTATATCTTGAAAATAAAACATATTAATAATTTTTTTTTTTTTACTAGTAGTAGTAGTAAGATGTCCATTGTGCTTTACAATAGCAATATATTTCTGTCACAATTTCTTCAAGTTAAACCGAACTTTTGAAGAGTTTTGTTTGTGTGTGTGTATATGATATGATGGTAGTTTTTCTCAAATAAAACAGTCAAATGCTCATGAAGTGACTTTCAGAGCAGTTCTGGAGAGGTTGTTCATGTATTTATGTCCTCATTTAATGATTTTATTCATTCAAAATTTGTAAGTAAATAGTGACACAGTATGTAGTTTATTTTTCCTTAACTGTGAAGTTGGTAGTTCGAATAACAAACTTGTTTTATTGCCTTTAAGTTTCAGTATGCCACTTATCAAACTCATGCAACTAAACATTATCTGTTCGTGGAAACAAGTTAGATCCTCTGGATGGTTTTTACGAGACTGCATTTCGGTTTTCAGTCTTCAATCCTTGATTGAAGGAAACCAGTCAGTTTGGCAAGAACTAGTTCTAATATATCCACAGATTTTTTTTTTTCTTCACTGATTCCAAATCCGTCTGTTTGACATGTTGTAAATGTATTCACCCCTCACCCATATGTGAGGATTTATTGGATTTTGGTATTTTCATTTGTGATGCATGTGTGGTCATCCGTAATAGCCCCGTACGGCTGGTGCTGTTGTCTCCGAGGGGCCAACTAATAGCGGCTGGGATCAGAGCTGAGGGACGGGGGATTGCAGTGATTTAGAGACGTCTCATTTTGCTCTGCTCTCCACAATGACTCTCTAAACTTTGTGGGATTAAATGGCTTGGGTTAAAAGCCCTGAAAAAGTAATTTAGCTGTTTTCCACAGGCCGTATGCTCTAGGGTCAGGAAGAATGCTCTTGTCAGACCATTTTTATTATGGCAGAGCTTGCCTGTATTATTCAAACTTGGCCTGCAAACATCGCGGGAGATTTTATTTTAAATCTATACAGTGCAGTGGACTAAAAAAAACAGCCACAGAATTAAAACCACCTTCCTAATATTTTGTAGAATCCTGCCAAAACGGCTCTGAAATGCTGCGAATGAGGTCCAGCAAGTTCACAAAAATGGTATTCCCAAAAATTCTTAAAAAATGTTCTTATCTTTATTCTTAAGATAGACAACACTAAATGAAGAATTCAAATTCTTAAAGAATCTTCTTAAAAATCATCATAAATAACTTTTTAAAGTTAGGATAGCTTTAGACTTGTCTTAAATCCCCAAAGATTGATTTAATGAATTTATTAGGTTATTTCAAATTAATTGTTTTAATGAAGTATTGATATTAACCAATGACTGATAATGTAAACAATGAGTCATGATTCTTTCACGAGTCACTTCTTTATGCTGAATTTCAAACAACTCTACAAAACGAGTCAGACGGGGAGCTCGTTTTTAATTCATAGCCTATAAATTTAACATAATCTTTAGCAGTATTCAGTGCATATGAATGTGTCCATACCCAGGATGTAAGGAGAGAGCAA
The DNA here is from genome assembly GCA_012976165.1 of Labeo catla. Lineage (NCBI taxonomy): Eukaryota > Metazoa > Chordata > Actinopteri > Cypriniformes > Cyprinidae > Labeo > Labeo catla. Next base: position 808,984 of record VONZ01000128.1, read on the forward strand.
GAAGACCGTGCAAAAATGAATGAAGCAGATCACTCCATCTTGAGACGGGCTCTTTAATGAGTAACTGTTCAAAACCACGGTGCATTAAAAACGTGAAGCATCAAGCTGGTCGTGAAGAAAATCGAGTGCACGCTTATTGTGGTTTTAAGGTAATCTGCAGGCAGCACAAAAAAAGACAGCCCTTGAAATGTTTTTCATTGAGTTTATCAGTGAATTTCCAGCAAGACTTGCTATTTATTCAGTCAGATAAAGACTGTGAAAAATAAGACGTTCTTAAGAACATATTTGAGCTCTTCTTAGGAATTTGTCAAGAATTGCACTTAGGAACATTCTTATGAACTTCTTTGAATTTATCTTAAAAAATGTTGGAACTTATTTCTTAAGAAGATTTTCATCAATCCAGCCCCTCACAGCCCCACTGTAGGTGCTTTCAGCAGGGGTCATGGTCTACTCAGTCTCATATACAGCAAACTGTGATGCAGTGTGTGTTCTGACACCTTTCTATCATGACCAGCATTATGTTTTTCAGCAGTTTGAGCTACAGTAGCTCTTCTGTGTGATTTGTCCTTCATTCCCCATGCGCATCAGTGAGCTTTCGGCATCCATGACCCTGACATCGGTGCACCGGTTGTTCTTTTTGCACCACTTTTGGTAGGTACTATCCACTACATACCAGGAAAACCCTACAAGAGATTTGCCGCTTTTCAGAGTCACTCATATCCTTTCACTTTCTGCCTAATATATCCCACCACTTGTACCATTGTAATGATATAATAAATGTGATTCACTTCACCTGTCAGTTGTGGTTGATTAGTGTATATATGCATATATACAGTTGAAGTCAAAAGTTTACATACACCTTCATTATTTTTACCAAAATAAGTGGGATCATACAAAATGCATGTTATTTTTTTTATTTAGTACTGACCTGAATAAGATATTTGATATAAAAGACATTTACATATAGTTCACAAGAGAAAATAATCATTTAATTTATAAAAATGACCCTGTTCAAAAGTTTACATACACTTGATTCTTAATACTGCGTTGTTACCTGAATGATCCACAGCTGTGTTATTTTTGTTTGGTGATAGTTGTTCACGAGCCCCGGGGAAACAATGGCCTCAGCACCTGAAGGGTTAGGGATAGAATCACCAATGTCCCTTTTTCCCCGGCAGTCACAATTCGTTGTCGATTAACTTAAAGTTAGTGAAGGTGAGATATGCGGAATCACGCTGATAGACAAACACCAGAAGTGCTCTCTCTCGCACAGGCTCCACTTCTTCTGTTCTCAGACAGCGTGCGATCAGTTCTCAGGGCTCAAATGCACACACAGTAGTGCAAATGTGAGTATCTCACGTAAATTATGTAAGCTATGGCTTAAGTGAACGTATACAAGTTTTCTCAAATTCAATCCTTGACTCTAATTTATCATAAGCTTTGATTTGGTCTAAAGACTTAATGATTATTTTAGTTTGAAGACTAAAATAGCTACCAAAATAAATGTTAGTAACTGCAGTTTGACTAACAGTAATTACTAAAAGTTGACAAAAATACAATGACTTTTCGTCTACTAAAACTGAAAGACTCAAATGACTAAAATGTGTCTGAGACTATTAAGCATTTTAGTCTCAAGATAAAGACTAAGACTAAATCAGAAATGCCTGTCAAAATTAACACTGTACTACTGTCTGTTCAAAATAATTGAAAACAAACTTAGCATAGCAAGGATAGTAGATTTTGTTTTTTTTTTTTTCCTGTTGTACCGAAATTGTATTGAACTGTGACTCCCGAACCGAGGTATGTACTGAACCATGATATCTGTGTACCGTTACACCCCTAATGTATATATGTGTATATATGAAGAGTTCAAATGCAAAAGCCCCTAAATCCACCTGACGTATTTCTTTAAACTTAGCATTTCTTTCTGGCTACTTTGTATAGGTTTCTATGTAAGTACTGGTACTTCTGATTGGGCTGAGGCTGGAGTTTAGCGAGTTTGAAGTAAACGTATTTGATGCACGTATACTATGTGTCAGGAGCATTCACTTATCTCATTTTTGACCGAGATGGCTTTTAGCTGGTTTTGCATCTGAACTCTTCATATATGTGACCCTGGACCGCAAAACCAGTCTTAAGTCGCTGGGGTATATTTGTAGCAATAGCCAAAAATATATTGTGTGGGTCAAAATTATTGATTTTTATTTTATGCCAAAAATCATTAGGAAATTAAGTAAAGATCATGTTCCATGAAGATATTTTGTAAATGTCCTACTGTAAATATATAAAAACGTAATTTTTAGATTGTTAGATTTTTGGCACCCTCAGATTCTAGATTCTCAAATAGTTGTATCTCGGCTTTCAGATGATGTATTAATCTCAGTTTTGAAAAACTGACCCTTATGACTGGTTTTGTAGTCCAGGGTGACATTCATTTAGGATACACTAGAACAGGGGTGCTCAACATTCCTCTACATTCCTGCAGTGTTCAGCTCCAACCCTGATCAAACACACCTGAACCAACTAATTAGGATCTGAAGGAGCACTTGATAATTACAGACAGGTGTGTTTGATCAGGGTTGGAACTAAACTCTGAAGGTAGATCTCCAGGAACAGGGTTGGGCACCCCTGCACTAGAATATACTTCTGTTACAATAATCAGCCCATCATACTGTCGTGGCAAACTTACTGCACTTTCAACCCACACAGCCTCCATCTGCATTATGTTCAATGTGCTGTTGACTGTGCAGTCTATTATTAAATGTATATTTTATATATGTTACAGTGTGCAAATGGTTCATTTCAGCGGCTGCAGTAATCCATTTAACCTGTTACAAATCAGGGCGGCAGGCACACTAGGTAAATTGAAGGGCTGAAGCCGTTCCTTGTAAATCAACACGCTGTAATCAATATTTAACCTTTAGGTTTGATCCGTGACATAAATTAACAGTGATTACATAGTAGCTTGGCAGGCGCGTGCGGATAAGATTAGCTGCTCCGCTAAGATCTTACCTTAGCATTTTCTCATTAAACTAGTGCTGGTTGTTCTTGGGTTCCAACGGATTAACCGTGTTAGATCGCTGTCTCCATGCCTAGACAGTTAACATCCAGCCGTCAGAAAATATCAGTTTGTCCGGTATCAGAACAACTCGTCAGCAGAGTAGTCTAATACCCAAACCCTGTTAATGTGAGGTCTTGTCTGGTACCCAAAATACCCCAAAACACTATTAACAGTCTTCTATCAGCCAAGAAGTTGACTGAGGAAAAAGCCAATGAAAGTGATGAGCAGAAGCAAGGGATGAAGTAGGGATGGTAAAAAGGAGCAGAGTTTATTGAATAGTCTTAGTTGCGTATGTCTCAACGCTCAGACTTTGTCTCAAGAGCTAAAACCCAACAAGTATTGTTATACCAAACTGTTTCACAACAACATCCCATAAACCTTGAGTTTCTGTAAACATTCCCTTGTGTCTCTTATTCATGAAGACAAACAGCCCTTGAAACCACACAGTTATAAGACTAAACAACAATAGAAAAAATATATAAAAACAACTATAATATAATATAAATGATTAATCAATTAATGAATCAATAAAATGAATATATAAATGACTATAATGATTATTATAAATAATTATATGATTAAATTAAATAATAAAATGATTATAAATGAATGAAGAATAAATTAAGAATATATAAAAAGAAAGCAAAACACAACACAAAAGTATGGTTGCTTTCGAGGCAAAGCACACACAGTGTGCATTTGAGGATCGACTGATCCTTCAACCAGAATGTGTATAGTTACTGGATTTTCTGTCATAAACTCAGTTTTGATTTACAGTCTTGCATAAAAATGAAAATCCTTGTGGCTCTTTAAAATGCACTTAGAAACCGTAAGCATGGGCATTATTGCCTTTCTCATTATTTTGGCTGCAATAAATAAATGGCGCATGTGTTAGCAGGCTATAGAAGCCCATTACATTACAGCCCTCGGTGCTAATTAATTAGCACGTATGTGGGAGAATTTGTTTGTCGAGGCACAACGGGTGTGCAGTTTTTCGCTCCCGGGTCACATATGCATAACTTTAGGATTCGTTTGCTGTAGTGCTTATTTTCAAAGAGAAGTGTCTTTTTGCCTCTAGCTGATTATGAAGTATCCATATAAAACACACCAGCGCTGGAGCTCCAGGAAGTTCGTCGCAGAGAAACGTGAGGGAAGCTCATGAAAGACGAGTGTAATATCCCAGCAGACTCTGAGCCACGGGTTCCCTGCTTCACACTAATAAATTGTGAATAATTTTTCCTGAAAGTGAGCTTGTTCAGCAAGCAGCCTAAAACTCATTTCAAATCTTCGTTTATAAGTGCCTAGCTCACAAATTTCACAAGTTTCCTTTACAAAATTGCATTTCCGCCATCACAATTCAAGTGATTGGGCCGTCTCAGGCTTGTAATTGTGATGTCTGTGCGCTCACACACCCGAGTATCTCTCCAGTCCAATTTCTCTAAGGGTTTTATCTAATATCTGATGTTTTTACTGTAACACGATTTATTAAAATCTTTACCATACTTATGTATTTTTAATTGCCCTCAAATGACTCAGATTATTTTGAGTGGTTGAGAAATAAGTGACAGACAGCTGTGTTCAAATGCTAACATGGGACATTTATTAGAGTATCATTTGTGTCAGTGGAATTTCATTAAGTGCATTTAATCTGCTTTTAAGTGTTTGCAAGCTTAGACATTGAGAATACATTATGAAGTGTTTTATTAAAAATCTTATGTGTTGGTGTGTTTATATTTAAAATATATCTTTAAACATGTATTCACATCAAAACTGGAGTGCATATTGGATTTCCCTATTCTCTTGAATAAAATATACATTTTAATCAAAACAGAATAATTTATGTGTCTGAGTTTTAATTCTCTTGTTAATGATAGGAGGCCGTAACCTTGATATGAGGGAGAGTTTTAGTTTGAAATGGCATTAATATCTTATTTTTATTCATTTAACTTAAGATGGAAAAAAGCAACTGTTTATCAATTAATAAATGTTCTTTATTTGATAGAATGGTTAAAATGTTTACTTAATTGATAAATATTTGAAGGCAACATGTTGAGAAGGCTACATGTTTTAAAGGCAATGTTTAGATTAATGTTTAATTTTTTTTAAACTGAGCGAGTTTAACTGCATGTTGTGATATCTAAAATTTTACTACTGTAACAATACAAGAGTGCAAATTAGAATTACTAACTAATAAAAAAGTACTGTGTACTGCATTAAATAAATGCAGTGCTAAAATATGGAGCTCTTTTCGGACACTGAATAAAATATTTTTTTTTTATTAGTTTATAATAACTGTGACTTTTTATTTCACAGTTCTGACTTTTTTCTCAGAATTGCAAGATATTAACTTGCAGTTGCGAAATTGTAAGACAGTTGTCTTTTTTCCTCAAAACTGGACTTTGTAACTTACAATTCTGAGAAAAAAATTCTAAATTGCTAAACTCACAATTGGGAGAAAATAAGTCTGAATTGGAGTTTGTATCTCGTTATTCTGAATTTATGACATGCAGTTGCGACTTTATATTTCGCGATTATAACTTGCTGTTGCAAGCTTATATCTCACAATTTGAAAAAAAGTCAGAATTGCAAGATGTGAACTAAAAATTATGTGAAAAATGTCAGAATTGCACGACTTTTCCAACACTTTTTCTCACAACTGCCATATCTGCAGATAAAATAGTTTTTTGTAAAAGCATTGTTAAACATTGAACTAGCACCACGTTATTGACTAAACCACGTTATGTACAAGAAGCTGCAAAAGACACAGGTGCGAGTAGAACGCAAAAAACATGGTGACTTTTTTTTATGTAAATATAATGGGCAGTATATTGTGTCACCAAAAGTTATTAAGGTCATATACATATGTTGTGCGGTAACTTGATATATTGATTATTGTGACAGACCTAGTTTATAAATCACAATTCTGACTTTTCCAAAAATTCGGACTTTTCTCGCAACTGCAAGTTTCCATCTTACAATTCTGACTTTTCTTCTCAGGATTGCGAGATATAAATGTTACAAAGTCAGAACTGTTAGAATTGTAAGATTAAAAAGTTGCAGTTACCTTTTTTTTTTTTTTTTTTTTAATTCAGAGGCAGAAAGGAGTGAAAGGGGGGATTTGTCCCTTATAGTGTATTAAAATTTCTCATATCTGCAGTATATGGTGTTTTAAAACACCCAAAGAGTTGAGAAGCGATAGTAAATTGCTTTCTGCTGCATAATTCATTCGTAATACTGAAAAGTATGTGGGCATTTCAGGAAGCCCCTGTCCTCTAGTTCAGTTTTTTTCTTCAACACGCCTATGCAGGGTATTACAATACACAGAATAATTATTCCTGCTGCCAGCAGATATACCATCAACACACAAGCAGATTAGCCTACTATATTTACCGCTCATCGGATGGTGTGAAGCTGTGAACACAACTTTTTTGCTTTGCTCTGATTATGAAGAAGCTTTTTTGTGGTTATGTAGGCCAGCGTTGTGGGCTTGTGTGTTGTAATGAAGACAGCACAGTAATTATGCTCTACTTTTACCTCTATTTTGTTGTAGCCAATTGGAGTTGAAGAATAAAGTCCTGTGTCAGGCATGCAAATTGCTGATTAAAAGCACATTATAAGGAAACGCACAGAGACATCAATTATCTGTATCAATTATCATATTAAATATAGCCGTCATTAACGTTCTTCATAAAGATCCTGCACAAATTAGCCTACTGTCTGTTAAAGTTTGGAGGTATTGCTCATTTGCGTGATGTCGTAAATTAGAAGCATATTAAAGCAGCGGTCTTACGATCCAAATAAATTCATCACTCATCTGTTGATAATCGATGCGCGGCGTCGTGCAATCCTTCATTCGGACCGCATTTCATCGCTGTATGTGTCACGCTTTCAGGCAGGTCATTTATATACGAGTTGCCAATGACAAGTAATGCTACTTTTTGTTATTAACACAAAAAATGTTTCTGCCGAACAGAACAAGCAGTTTAATTGCATGCTGTCAGTGTTTACCAGCCTCCAGTTTCCTCTCCGGCTAAAAATAAATTGTTCTAAGAATTATTTAAGAAAGTTGGCTGTTGAATAACCTCAAGTCTTATTACCTGAAGCGCTGCAGGAGAGCATTTTGGAATTTCCTGCAGAAACATTTCCCCTAGCGGACGATAAAAAGCTTGGGAGAAATTTTCCCTAGCAATATTTACAGTCCAGAATATGAAAGAGATTTGCATAGCAATGCGTTAAACTGCTTTCTGGCTACCAACCAAACACACTGTGTTTTTTCTCACATTTGCAAGTTTCTGGTTCCATATTTAGCACATTTTCCTCCGGTTTCCTGAGGTGTCTTCATGATATCTCTCTCAGTGCTGGTGAGTTAATAATTACATCTGGATTGCATAATCAGATTCCAACAATTAAGTACTTATAATTAGATTATTGGATTTTAGAAAGCTTGTAATCAGATTACTGTTACTTTTCTATTGATTACATGATTACATATTATTCACACAATAAGTGTTTTCCTAACATTTCAACATTGTGTTAACTGATGAACATTAATTTTTATTTGAATGATCACTCCATGGGTTTTTTGATGTATTACTGAGCTGTCAAACAATTAATCACAATTATTCGCATCCAAAATAAAAGTTTTGTTTACATAATATATGTGTGAGTACTGTGTATATTTATTATGTATATATAAATACACACACATGCATGGATATATTTAAGAAAAATGTTATGTTTATATATTAAGTATATTTATATATAATAGCAATTATACGAATAAAAACATAAACATTTAAATACATGTAAATATTTTCAAAATATATATTGTATGTGATATAATAATAATAATAATAATAATAATAATAATATACAAATAGTAATAAATATACACAGTTCACAAACACATATATTATGTAAACAAAAACTTTTATTTTGGATGTGATTAATCGTTTGACAGCACTAGTTTATATATTAAATATTGTATTATTTATTTTTATATATATATATATATATATATATATATATATAATCATAATATGAGTAAAAGTATATGTGACCACAAGTACATGGACCACAAAACCAATCAGGGTCATTTTTTTAAAATTGAGATTTATACATTATTGTCCTACATCATCAAACAATAAGTATGGTATGCTAGGATAATGTAAATAATTGGCAAGATACAACTAATTGAAAATCTGGAATCTGAGGGATTCAAAAAAATCTGAATATTGAGAAAATCGCATTTAAAGTTGTCCAAGTGAGGTGTGTATGTATATATATATATATATATATATATGATATTTATTTATTTATTTATTTATTTATTTTTGTTTGTGTTTTTATGCCAATATGGTACAAGATTATCCTATTTAAATCAATGTGCTAAATGAGTTGGGTCAAAAGTAATCTAAAAGTAGTCTAATTATATTACCTAAAATGTGTAATGTACTGTGTTACTAACTACAGTTTTAGTCATGTACTTTGTAATCAGTAACAGATTACAATTCGTAAGTAATCAGCCCGGCACTGGCCACTTTGTTTTAATCAATAATCAACAGGCTCCATCAGTCCCGGATGTTTGGTTCATTTCAATTAGACAGTGTTTGATTGCTTTTTCATAGCGGTCGGCGTCCAGGAGGATTACAATTAAACTTGTCAGTCAGGAGCCAAACAGCTTTGTTTACCGAGATTAACATTAGGCCCCTGTCTGAGCCCGAGTTAACCCAACCATTCTGAAACTGTATCTGTGTTTGTGGGTGTCACAGAGGCTTAAATGGCATTAGGAAGAGGATCAGGCCGAAAGCTAGAGGGAGAGAAACCAACATGACCATTGCCCAAGTGTAAGGTATTAGTAAGATGCTCTGAATAGTTCTCTCTTTTACACGAGCAGACGACCCGCATACTTCAAACAGCTGTTCTTATGACTCATATTGACATGCAGCGTTTGACAGGAGAACGACTGATGTGTGCTTCCACAGCATGCTCGCTCATTTGACCAAGAGAACATACTTTTTTCTTCCAGAATGGAATAAAAATCAACCAATTACTTAACTTCTGGGCAAAAAGAAAGGCATGTTTTCTGAATCTAGAAAGTCGAGACCCGAAACTGGGCTACAGGTCTTTTCTGAAAATCATTCTAAATCCAAATAGTAAAGGTCAACATGCCATACAATTGTGCATAATTAAAATAACTAAATAAACGGACAGGATTTTAAAAGGAGATGTATTATTTTGATATGTTCACATCAGATTCTTTCATTATTATTATTATTATTATTATTATTAATGTATTATTTTATTTTTTAGTGTGAATACTGTCATTTGGTAAAAAAGGGGGAAAAAAGCCAATATTAATACAAATTTTTTTTTTTTTTTTTTTTTTTTACATTTTACATGTTTTTTTGTTTTTTTTTTTTTTTTTTTTTTATCTTTTTTCACTTTACCCAATGTTACTTTTTTAAATATAAATAAATTCATATTTGATTTAAAGGACATTTTTGATTCATTTGAACAAAATTTTTAGTATTGCCCCAATATTTAAATTCTGTCCGGTTAGTCAGTTATTTTCATGTTATGACTACTAAATATCTGATATTTTACCATTTTATCTAAATGTCTAAAACACTGAACACCAAAACATTTATTTTAATGGAACAAAAGAATGTAGACATAAAAACTTTAACACAGTATTAAAATGCAAGATTACAATAAACAGTTTTTTAAAATGAACTTTTTTTTAAAATTCACTTTAGTTAGCATTAGATGGCAAAGGTAATGTATAAATTAAGCAAAAAGGAAATTACCTTGAACAGCTAAATATCCAACAGAAGTCATTATAGATCCTTTCTACAGTTAAATTAAATCATATATAACATGTTTTATGTTATAAAACTCAATTGATAGGACAATTAAATGAAACCGTGCCAAAATATTGGGGAGAATTTGGCTTCTGTGTTAATATCCAGTATAAATTTCAGTTCTAGAAGCAAAAACACAGCTTTAAACCAACAAATATCTTGCTGTCTTTTCCTCAGACTGCTAGTTGTTTAAACAGCAAAACACAGGAAGAGATGTCATTTGTGACCCTGAACCACAAAACCAGTCATAAGGGTCAACAAAAAAAAGAAAATCACCTTTAAAGTTGTCCAAATGAAGTTCTTAGCAATGCATATTACTAATCAAAAATTAAGTACTGTTATATTTACAGTAGGAAATTTACAAAATATCTTAATGAACATGATTTTTACTTAATATCCTAAAGAAAAAGCGATAATTTTGACCCATACAATGTACTGTTGGCTATTGCTACAAATATACCCATGCTACTAATGACTGGGCTTGTGGTCCAGGGTCGCATTTGTGTGCACGTCAATAATATGGTACCAATATATTGCGTATCCTTATAAGAAATCTGTTTCTGTGTTGTGTCCACACGTTTAATATCCAGTCTGAAGTCTGCTTTCAGAAGCAAAACCACAGCTTTAAACAAATATCTCGTCTCCAGCGCTGCCTGTCAGTGCTGTCTTTTCGTCAGACTTTTAGCTGTTCCAACAACAGAATGCAAGTGAAGATTTCATTTGTGTGCACAAAGCGAAACTCATAAAAAGACGTCAGCCAGGCAGAATGCGTTCTTGTTTGTTTACAGCCGACAACGGATCTCTTTCAAAGCGTCTTAGTCGAGCTGTACTTTTATGTAAAGGTGCCTGGCACGTATAAGCGGTGTGCGGAAACGCTGTTCCTCATTTAAAACGAAATAAAGAATAAGGTCACCGCTGCGTCCATTAGTGCTTGTCTTTTTCTCACGGCGCATACGTAGCGCCGGCCCCTTTTGGAGCCCGGCTCCGGCTCGCCAGCAGTAATTTATTGTCAGGGGTATAAATAGGATGGCAGGATTGTTGAGGCAGGTGGTCTAATCTGCAAACTCAGCTCGCTGATCCCGCCGCGCTGCAGAGGTTGCCGGGAGTCTCTGCGACTCCAGCGTAAGCTGGGAAAAGTAGTCCACAGGATGGGGCCGCTCTCACTTGCTGAGTGTGTCGTGGGGCTCTACTGAGTTAGTTTGCATGTCATTATTCAGTCGCGAGAAAATGTCTCGCTATTCCCACGTTTCTTTTTTTGTTCCGACATGCATTAGGCCGTGACTATGCATCACGATATCCGAGGTTCTTGCTGAATTATTCAGGTGATTCTGACTAGTCCAGACCCATTCATCTGTACCGAACTGGTCTAAGAATACTGCAGGCTTACTTCAGAAAGCTTCAGCACCCGAACGTGATAATTGCTTGACAGCGCTGGATGATACAGTTTAGTGGCTACTGATGAGTTGTCAGTTTGTCTGCGCTAAACTCACGGCGTAGTCACCATTAATGAATTGCTGTGCCTGTTGTATACCTGAGTCTCACTTTGATGTTGCTACTATCAATATAACAGATGTGTGAATGACAAAATTGGAGCACAGTCCGCGGACTGTTTCCAGTAGCAAAGCAACTTTTCAAAGATACTGTACGCTTATTGAAGTCATGAACAACATCTGCGACGCATTTTACTTTCAAAACATATTTCTGAGTGAATCAGGATGTTCAGCCTGAAAGAATTTAGTGAGAGAGAATGAAAGATTTTTTTTTTTATTTAATATTTAAATTCATACAGTTTATTCAAATTAACAATAAAACACTAATAATTTAACAAAATTGTCACTTTAAATGCTACATGTAAGTTTAGGCAACACAACACCAATCACCAAGCCTGCGTTTATTTGAGTACAGCAAAAACAGTAAAATTTAGAAATATTTTTGCTATTTAAAACAACAGTTTTCTGTTTGAATATATTTTAAAATGTAATTTATTCCTGTGATTTCAAAGCTGAATTTGACATTTTACATTAATTTTACATTTTGCATTACTCCAGTTACATGAGAAGAAAAAATAAAAATAAAAAAATAATCTTTGGTGAATAGAAAGTTCAAAAGTACAGCATTTATATGAAATAGAAATCTTAGAAATCTTATTCATCAATAAAGACATAATCTTTATCATCTTTATGATCAATTTAAAGCATCCTTGCTACACTAAAGTATTCGTTTTTATAATTTAATTTTAAAATATATTTCTAATATTAAATTATATTACACTGCAAATCATGCTGGAAGCTATATATTTATTTATATATATATATATATATATATATATATATTATATGTAATACTGACTCTAAGCTTTTGAATGGTATAGTGTGTAATGTTACAAAAGCTTTTCATTTTGGATAAATGATCATCTTTGGATCTTTTCTGTACATCAGAAAAAATGTACTCAACTGTTTTAAATATTAATAATGATGATGATAATAATAATAAAAAAATGTTTCTTGAACAGCAAATCAGCATATTAGAATGATTTTGTAATGATGCTGAAAATTTAGCTTTGATCACAGAAATAAATTACACTTTAAAATATATTCAAATAGAAATAGTAAAAATAAATGCAGGTGTGGGGTATATATAGAATTTGACATTAAAATCTTATGTAAAAATATAGATTTTTTTTTTGCTTTGCAGAATAAAAGTATTAATCTTTAAAAAAAAAAGAAAGAAAAATGGACATTCATGCTTAATCTAAAGATTACATTTTTAAATGTTATGAAATAAGTGTTTTTAAATATTAACTTAAGGTAGTACAATGTTAATCTGTATATATAAAGAAAGAAAATAGGCACGAGTACATGCACGAAATTGTCTGATAAGTGTAATATCTGCCATTAACCAATATAGTATAGTTTAGATTAGTACAGTTGTCTAGATTTTCTCCATCAAGAATTGGTTGCATTGTGAAAACTGGGCATCTCAACCAAAGTGGAGTTGCCTTCTAAACGGTGTTCACAGCGACAAAGCATAAGGCTTTCATTTTCAATGATAGCTGATGATTGAGCAACGTAATTCAAGCCTGTCTTCATATGTGCCCGCGTCTCCACCCACTCACTCTGCCAGTGTTTGTGAATGAGGGTGGCCGACTGGCCCTTCCCAGCAGAGCACTGGCTGCTAATCACGCTGGAAGCTGCCTGCGCGACGACAGCGGCAAAGAGAGGGCCAGGAGAGCATCGCAGACTACAGAGGAGTTGTTTATCTTGGGAGGCAGGCCCTCTCTCCATCATCCTGCCAATAAAGACAGTACAGTCGAGCACGTTCCTCAGCAAGATAAGGTGCCCAGACACCGCCGGCCCTGACAGCCTACAGCTTAGACAGGACACGAGGAGGAAGCTGAGGTGTTTGGCCTTTTGCTACCGCAGTTTTCCACCTATGCTTAGGTAGTTTAGGTAGTAACTGATTACATTCGATCCAGATTACGTAATCCAAAAATAAGTACTTGTAATTAGATTACATTTTAAACTATGCATAATCAGATTACAGTTACTTTTTATGGATTACATGATTACTTCTGTTTGAAAGTTGCATTTCTAAAAAATGATATAATGGTAAGTTTAAAGCTACATTTAAATACAGTGCCTGAAATGAGTGTTACTTACTACAGTACAGGTATTTGACTGCAATTTGGAAGTAATCTTCACGGACCACATCTAGCAAAAGACGTTGATTATTCGCTACATTGGTAATGTGATTGGACCCTTTATTTCAGTCCCCTGAAGAAAGCGTGAGTCCGTCTCTGCAGGTTTGGTCTTGCTAAATTTGACTGTTTTGTTATGTTTCTTGACAGCAATTTTTTGGAACGATTGTGCTTTTTGCATCTTGGACAGTGATTTGGCTCTGTGTTAGCCCAACCATGACAGTCCCCTTAAGGCACAGACATCCGGAAAATATCTGGGTCAGCCAGACTGTCTTCATGAATAAAAAGAGAGGTATTATTTTATTATACCGAGGTGTGAGCACGAATAATGTGCAGATCCTTGAAAAGACAGGGGATTTCTTCAGTTCCCAATCAGGTTTTTTTCCTCTCGCTGTTCAGATCTCGTTATCATTCTCCGCTTTTGGTCTATGGGGGGATTGGGACGTTTTTTTTACTGGATATGAGGCAATTTTGTCCATCAGGAGATGAGTCCTTACTTAAGAGTTCTCCAGAGCGCAGTAGGCAGATTTAGTGTCTTTGTCTGTTGATCTTGTGCTCATCTGTTGTCTTGGCTTTTAAGTAGCAGAAGATCCAAATATTATGATATTAAAGATGGAGTGGCCACTTTCTTTCTGGCATTGCATAAACGGCAGAGAAGAATTAGAATATGCAGGGGAATTTTTTTTTTTTTTAAGGTGTGCCTTTAGCCTCATTGTACACTAATATACAATCAGTCAGTAAATATATAAATGTTTTTCAAGTAAATATTTGACCAGTATATTGCATATTTTGTTTTTTATGTTGTAAATGGTCTTTATGCAGTACATGAAAATGTATCGTTTCTTAACAGAGGTCAAAATCAGTGGCTGTGTTTTGCCGTTCGTAATGAATCCCAGAGTTCCAGTGCGGGGGTGTTCTGGCATTAGATGCTAATTTATCCTCTGTAAATTAAACAACTGCAGCAGCTAATCTGAGACATTTGTTGTCCTGTCCTGGTTTATTTATTTTTATTTATTTACTTTTTTAATACGGATAAGACACGACAGAAGCTAACAGCACCAGCTTGTGCATCTAGCGGGACTGCTTTCATTTTTGGTTTTTATTTATTGCTTATTTTTCACTTGAGTGTTTTTTCCCACAGGAAATTAACTTAGTTGCAGTGTTATGGGACAATAGTGGGCAGAAATTGCTGATCCAATTGCACTACCCTGGGACCAGCAGAGCCATTTTTCTTCGGCAGGCCACTTAATGGCCCTCGGTGATGCAGGGGGTCGAAACCCAACAGTCAATTGGATCAGACAGAGATCAGCGGTGTGCTCAGTGCCATGTCCAATGTGTTAGGGGTCTCCTCAGCTAAATCAAGGGCCCTTCGTTGCGTCAGCTACGGATACCTCACCTAGCGTCCCATACTGGAATCATCCAGCATGCACAAGAGAATAGATTCTCTTGGTTCGGACCAGTGTGGATCGCTCTAGGAAGCATAATCTATATTCACTCTTAAAGGGATAGTTCACCCAAAAATAAAATGTGCTGAAATGTACTCAAACTCATCTACATCTTGGATGATCTGAGGGTGTTTCTTCATCAGATTTGGAGAAATTAACCATTCCATCACTTGCTCACCAATGGATCCTCTGCAGTGAATGGGTGCCGTCAGAATGAGTGTCTAAACAGCTGATAAAAACATCATAATAATCCACAAGTAATCCACACCACTCCAGTCCAGTCCAGCAATTAACATTTTGAGAAGCCAAAAGCTAAGATAACAAAGTCCATAATCCGTAATAACACTTTCTCTGGTGAAAAAGTCATCTAATCTGAATCAGGAGAGAAATATGCACAGATCAAGCACAGTTAACAAGCCAAAACAGTCCAAAACAAATATGTGGGAGGACTTTTATGTAAGAGGACAACAGGAGATGGACTTTTCACTAGAGGAAGTGTTGTTATGGATTATGGACTCATATTTTAGTTAAAAATCATCTTAATGATGGATTTGTTTCTAACAAACACACAGCTTTTGGCTTCACAAGATGTTAATTGATGGACTGGAGTGGTGTGGATTACTTGTGAATTTTTGTGATGTTTTTATCAGCTGTTTGGACTCTCATTCTGACGGCACCCATTCACTGCAGAGGATCCACTGGTGAGCATGTGATGAAATCTGTAACCAAAGGGAAGATTTTCAGTGAGTAATAATTTAAATTTTAGTATTGTGTGATGACTTGAAAAAGACAGTAATGCAAGTTTAGAGCGACATGAGGGTGAGTAAATGACTTTATTTTTAGGTGAACTATCTCTTTAAATGGTCACCTGTCACTCATTTGCTTCTTTTTTAAGACTAGAATTTTTTTTTTTATTTATAACAGAAACACCTACTGTTAAATCAGTGCAAGGATTGCTTTTATAAAAGCCTGTGACATTCAGTAAAGCATGTGGATGTTTGTTTTTCCACAGCAGCGGTAGGACAGAGATTTGTTTTTTCTGAAAATGAATACACATGCAAACAGAAGCTCTCAGCTCTTCGGTAGAATCAGAATTTTTCTGAATATGTTTACATGTACAATAAATCACTGATAACAACAACAGAATACCTTTTTTGTACATTATGAATAAATAGCTCACCTAAAATTTGCTGAAAATATAGTCAGACCATCCAAAAAGTTTCTTCATTGGAGCAGGTTTGGAGAAATGTAGCATTAGTATTTCGCTCACCAATATGTCCTCTGCAGTGAATGGGTGCCGTCAGAATAAGAGTCTAAATAGCTGATAAAAACATCGCAATCCACAAGTAATCCACACCACTCCAGTCCATCAGTTAACATCTTGTGAAGCCAAAAGCTGTGTTTGTAAGCAACAAATTGATCTTTAAAATATTTTTTAATTCAAACTGTTGCCTTTGGCTAAAATAAGTAAAATAAAAATCAGGAAAGGAATATGCACAGATGAAGCGTTGTTTACAAGCTAAAACAGCTCTAAACAAATATCTGGGTGCATTTTGATGTGAGAGACAACAGGGGGTGAACTTTTGCACTTTTTCAGGAAGCGTTATTAAGGATTATGGACTCGACTTTGAATTTTGAAGTTAAAGCGCCTTAATAATAAATTTGTTTATTACGGATATGTAGCTGTTGGCTTCACAAGATGTTTATTGATGGACTGGAGTGGTGTGAATTACTTGTGTATTACTGTGATGTTTTTATCAGCTGTTTGGACTCTCATTCTGACGGCACCCATTCACTGCAGATGACCCGTTGGTGAGCAAGGGATGAAATGCTATATTACTCCAAGTGAGTTATTCCTTTAAAAAGGCCATTTTACCAGCAGACAGCAAATGCATCATGTTTAAAGTTTACTCTGTGAACGTATTTTCAAAGCACGGCCAAGCTGTTTCTGTGACCTTCCTAAAGTTAGGCAGCTCGTAGCACCTGCTGTCTGGCTTGATTCCTCCGGGAACGTCCGCACAGCTGGAGGGATATAAATTGCCACGGAGGTTATTGTTCTAGCGGTATTTAACCTGCAAAAAGCTTCACATTTCAGGCAACTTACATCTTTTAGCAGTGTTATTGTTATGCCCTAGACATCCAGGCCATTGGGGAATATTTGATTTCATTTATTGCACCGCTATTTCAGGTAATAATTTCAGTGTCCGCCGTTGCCATGGCACCTTACCGTTGTGCATGCGCCTCGTGAATGTTTCCTTTTTACTGGGGCGAAAGCCATAATTCATGTTTTTCACAGAGCGAAGGAGCAAAGCGAATAATAAACGGAAGAAGCGCGCAATGTAATTTCCCTCTGCCCCTCATCTGGCCGGCAGAGGTTTAGATGGGCCGGCTAACAGGTTGAAGCGCAACCTCGGTGTCAGCAGCCTTCGCCGGTCATTTACATTCGTAGGCACGTCACCCGGGATGAAGTTAATGACCTTAGGTGCCGCAATCAGCCTTGATGATGGTGCCTTGCAATATGAAGGAATTGGTATTCACTGTGTCCGCCGAAAACAATGAATTATTAATGGCGAGATTCAAGCGAACGCTCTGCTCTCTGAAGACACGGGAAGGACGGCTATGGGGTAAATGCTGGAGAGAGAACCGAGTATAGAGGTGTCATGAAACCGGTCAGGGGTGAGAACTTTAACTTTGCCTCACAGTTAGCCTGGCGATATTCATAGGAGGTTTCCTGTAAGTTTCTGCTGTGCATCAAACACAAACTAGTCATTTAGCACAATCTGAGTGACGCAGGTTTATTTTTCTTTCCGCTTTTAAAGTTCAGCGTGTGTAATTTGGATCTGGTGATACATTTGATCGATTGCTCCACACTGAACTCTACCGGGAGTCATTTTCAAGTTGGTTTTCCTGCCCAGCTTCGATTGAGATGTATTATTTTCTTAGCTGCAGTTAGATTGTTGCCAGATTCTCAACCTGCCAAAATCCGCGGATGAGCCATCAGAGACAGCTGTGAATGATTTCTCCATATCGGCACATCTTCTTGCTCAACGTGTCCGCAGCTGTAAAATAAAGCACTTTTGGCCTTCTGCCAAGGAAACTGGACATTTTATCGCCAGCTCTCCATTTGCCAATCTTAAGGTCTCTTACTGAAACCACAACTTCAATATCAAATAGGAACGCACATGGTACCATACCGTTCAGCAGATTTGAGATTTGTTTTATTATTATGTATTGTTTAAGTTTTGCATATACACTCAAAAGTTTGCGGTCAGTAAGATTTTTTTTTAATTATTATTTTAAATTATTTTTTATTTATTTACTTATTTATTTTTAGTTCAAATTTAAGGCTTTTATTCAGCATGGATCCTTTAAAATTGACCAAAAGTGACAGCAAAGACATCATGTTTTATAATGCTATTCATCAAAGAATCTTGAAAAAATGTCACATTTCCACATAAACATTAATCAGCATCACTGATAATCAAAAATGTTTCTTGAGCAGCAAATCAGCATATTAGAGTGGTTTCTGAAGGATCATGTGGCAGTGAAGATTGGAGTAACGAAGTTGAAAGATCAGCTTTGACCACAGGAATAAATTATATTTTACAATATATTTGAAAAAAAAAAAAAGTTATTTTGAATTGTAATAATATTACTGATTTTACAGTTGTTTTTTTTATTATTATTAAGTAAATGCTGCCTTAGACTTACACTGCTTCTCTTGTTGGGCTTCGATTAAAAATTACTACCAAAAGCCGCATAATGTGGCATTGTATCAGTGTTTTATTTCAGACTACAGCTACATCTTGTGCAAACTTGCATACACACATACATACGAATTATAGGTTAAGAAATAATACGAGGAAAAAAATTTATTTAAAAAAAAAAATCTCAAAAGTCAAAGTAATTCAAATTCAAAACGACTCAAAGTATAAAACCAGTAGACTATTTTTAACTATAAATGTTCTGTAAAAACAATGAACAGCAGCTTTCAGTCTGTCATCACGACGCAAACATAAAATATCAGACATGCAGTAGTAGTTCTTCACAGGTTTTTTTATTCGATTGTGCTGCTTTTCCATTGTTTTTTCTATGAAAACATGGAGTTTGACTATTGCACTCGCGTCTCTTGCAATTGCATGCATGAAACGGCATTATAAAAATGCGATGCGAAGAAATTCACTCCCATGTTCTTGCATGCTTTTCCCATTCCGTTGCCTGCGTCGCATCTTTGTCAACACAAAAGCACATTCTGTGTAAATGGTGTCTAGCGATATGAGCGTGTCACACGTGCGCCGATATGCGGTTGGATCGTTCTCTTCTCTTTACTGTTGTCAGTGGCATATTGTCAAAGTGTCTAATTCTAACATTTGGTAATATTTCAAAATTGTGATTCCTTAATTTCTAAAAAAATTAAATTAAATCCGATTTCATCAACAAAATCACCCAGCCCTAAGCCATACAAGTCTAAATAGCCGGGGTTCCTATTAATATTGATTATTTGTCAGTTATCAGCCATAATGTGAATAATTGCCTGTGTGTTGTTTTCAGCCAGAACAGTATTTTAATATTAATGCATCCCTAATTTCCAGTCCTTTCGTCCATATGGTTAGTCTTTCAGTCCTGCCCAGTCTTGACCTTCCAAACAGATGAACGCGAACAGATGCCCCGGTTAGTTTTGGAGGCCAGGGGATAATTGATTTACTAGTTACCCACCATTGAGTGCTAATGTTTCCTAAAATGGCTTTTATAGAGCCGTGTCCCGTGTGGCGGGGCCTTTAGGTGAAGCATGTCACGGCACAAGCGCCATCACTCAGGAAGTCAGATATCATCAACACGTCTGGAGTCCCGCAGGGCCGCGGGCTGGATTCAATTGACCGCAGTTCAAAGGAAGATAAAGGCTAATACAGAGACCATTTACTGTCCGAGTGGCAGCACTGGTGACTCGACCGAGGTTGTGGTTTCCAGTTCAATTCAAGGAATAGGACAGCTTCCAGATTCACTTCAGCACGTTCTAATATCCTAATTACTTTCGTTTTTTTATTTAGTTTGCGCTGGTACTCATACCATTATCTTTTATGACTGCTATAGTCTCAGGCGTCGTTTTACTGCAGGCAGAATATTTCCCACTTCACCATGTGCTTTACTTTCATGTGGCTCTTCAATCCTGTGTTGTTGTCATGTTAATTGGCTAATATTTGTTCTTTTAATAGAAACACAAAACAAAACCTATTTAACTACACAAATGCTGCTGACTTTATGGTCGTGGCCGGACTGAACATCACATTCTGTAAAACCTCCTGAAGATTATGTTTGTTGTGCTGGCTCGTGTTCATTGTCTTAAAAAAAACAAAACCCCACCATGAACGTTTTTATTGACCGCTCTCAGTGTGGTTGCTTGTAGGTTTTGTTTATTAGTTAATAAACAGATCTTGCAAAACATGGCTGGTGGTCTCATTGTAGCAGCCACCACGGAAGTGTTGATGCTTCTTATGAATGCATACTGTATTTGTGAAGTAGTTTGCTGTGATGTTTGCACCAGTTCATGCTCTGCAAAAAGGGGTGCTTGTGAGCACCCATCGTAACATGATAAATGGGACACCCTATGATCTTTGCACTTTACAGTCACACACAAGTGAAGACTGCTAGTCGATATCAAGTGCGGCATTTAGGACAAGGTACAGCTTTTTCTAGGTCAAAGGTTCATTGTTATTTATACGAGTGTCAAACGTAAATAGAAAACAGAAAAGTGGTAAAATAATACTGTATGTATAAAATATTTACTGTTTAATATTTAAATGTTACATGCACCACCATTCAAGTTTCTGATTATTGTCAATGTTGAAAACTGTTGTGCTGCCAGAATTTTGTCTATATTTCCCTATTTGTTATATTTAATATATTATTAGTTGAATAATTAAATAGATACACGTAGACAAAAAAAAAAAAGATTTTCAAAGTTGTAAATAAACATTATTGTAGTATTTCAGTCTTTACTTAATTTCATGTTTAATACAATGTGTCAATTTTTAAATTTGCTAGCAATTTCTACATTTCTACGCATTTTTCAGTATGCTTGTTTTTTGTCATCAATCTTTTTTTATTTTTATTAGTATTAGTGCAAAACATACAACATACGGTGAACACAAAACACAAAAACATCGATAGAACAGCAATGATAATAACAGCAATGAAAATAATCAGAAATGACAATCTGAATATTAGTAGTAGTAGTATTTGAATAGTACTTGCGAGTATAATAATAATAATAATAATAATAACAATAATAATACTAAAGATGGTGATGATAACAATACTATTTTGTGATGACGGCAACAGTAATATCAATAATAATAACAGTAACAATAGTGATAGTAATAATAATTCCAAAAATAGTAAGAAAAAAAATGTAATATTGACACATACCACATCTATCCTAACCTCTGTTTCAGTGTTTAAGGTGTTTGTTGTTGTTGTTGTTTTGTCATCAATCTTTTGTAATTAGATTGCTTTTTATCTTTCTATCTTGTATGGAAAGGATCATATCTGCAAAAGCTCGCTTTCCAATATGTGCAGTTATTTTTAGAAAGGGATGCAGTTTAAGTTATTCTGCAGTTTAATGCAAATTGGAATGAGTTATGATAATCCTAGACCCAAGTTTCTCAGTTGAAAGCTGAATATTGGCTGTGAACTGTAAGTGTGTTGAGATCAGGCCGGTCTCTAGAGACGTCTTCCCTTCCACACAATTGGAAAGCACATTGCAGGTGATAATCGGCGCTCTAAACAATATTCTGATACGCCGCGCGCCCTTTCTGTCACCGCGCTGTGTTGTTTCTATGACAGTGACATATGAGGATAATAACTGCAGATAAAAAGGCCATTTTGGAGGCACTTCCACATCAGAGGCCAGGCCGCGGGTTGTTTCCTATGGTAACAAATGCTGCAGAGAATCGAGCACCAATTCTGTTAAAATAATGCTCATCATTATAATGATTTGCTCTGGAGGCAAACCACTTTTCAACAATGTAGTGTTCATTCAGATTTTTTTTTTTTCAAATGCAATCTAAAGAATTGCACCTCGTATATCTAACTACCTTGTTATGTTTGAATAGGGCCATTTTATTCAGAACATTAAACATTATATTGTCAAACGTTTTTGTTTATGATTTCAGCTGTTGGTTTTCTGATCTTCACAGGCAGCGATTGTAGATCTGGCGGTTGTTGTGAGCTGTGCCGCGTGTGGTGGTGGAGATGAATAGCATTAGATGGGCTGATTGGTAATCTCCTCATCTCCTGACGGCGGTCCGTTGACTCTGTCTGATAAGGCGATGTTCATCAGAGGAGGTCCACTGATCTCTGCCATCTGTGGCACCTCAGTGCCAATCTCAGGAATAAAAATGTGCTGATCGTGTGTTCCCAAAATCACCTAGTCCCCTAGTTTGAAGAATGAATAAAAAGCTATTTTGAAGAATGTCCTGGCAACTGCTTTTCACAGTGGAATATACAGTGACTTTCAAGCTGCAAACATGTTAAAAAGAACCATAAAAAAGGTCTTTAAATATGACTTCAAAGGAACAGATTGAAATTTAAAGGTGTTTTCCACCCAAAAATGAAAATTCTGTTATTTAAACCCAGTGTATACTTACAGTCAAATACAGTACGTAGCCTTTCAAAGTATACTCGTGAATGCAAGTGCTCAGCACATGCACACTAGAAAACTTCATCTTTGTTTAGTGTCTGATCTATTTGTCTTTATAATTTATGACCGATAAATGGTCATAACCCTCTCACTCAAGTGCTTGTCAGTGTGGCTGTCTGTTGTTGTTGCAATCTTGGCTATTTTGTTGTTGTTGATGTTCTCCTTTTTAGTTTCATTTTCAACTGTGGAACAACAGCTTGGGCCAGTGTCGCCACCTTGTGGAACAAGTGATTAGTGCAAAACCGAGTCAATGTACATGTGCAGCCTACGTATACGGAGTATGTGCGTTTACAAAATCAGGTGCTACGCACACTTTTTTGGTGACAAAATTTGCATTAAGCACACTGTATGTGGACCCTTGGATATGTGTTAAAAAAAAAAAGTGTACTTCAGGCTTTACTCACCTGTCAAACCTATGGAAGTCAATGGCTACCGTCAACTGTTTAGTTACCAACATTTCTTGAAAATATCTTTTATGTTCAGCAGAAGAAAGAAACTTATACAGTTAGTGCTGGGCAGTTTGACCAAAAATCTGTATTCACATTTTTTTCATTATTATTATTTTTTATGTTTTAATTTAGGACTCGGCATTTCATTGGGGCAGCCGTGGCCTAATGGTTAGGGAGTCGGGCTTGTAACCGAAAGGTTGCGGGTTCGAGTCCCAGGTCCGGCAGGGATTGAAGGTGGGGGGAGTGAATAACCAGCGCTCTCTCCATCCTCAATACCACGACTGAGACCCTTGACCAAGGCACTGATCCCCCAACTGCTCCCCGGGCGCCGCAGCGATAGCAAAACCTACATTAAACACTTTACTTATAGGTAACTATGGACTGATCTCTCTACTTCCATTCATAGCAAAAACACTTGAAAGAGTCTTTTTTAACCAGGTATCACTGTTTCTCGCGCAGAACAGTTCATTGGATGCTAACCAGTCAGGGTTCAGGAGTGGCCACTCAACTGAAACTGCACTACTGTCAGTCACTGAAGCCTTGCGGACTGCAAAAGCTGATTCCAGATCGTCAGTACTCATTCTGCTGGATCTTTCTGCTGCTTTTGACACAGTCAATCATCAGATCCTCCTGTCCACCCTCTCATCACTGGGTATCACAGGGATTCCTCTTCGCTGGTTTGAATCCTATCTCACTGGTAGGTCTTTCAGGGTGGCCTGGGGAGGGGAGGTATCCAAAGCACATCATCTGGCCACTGGGGTTCCTCAGGGATCAGTTCTTGGACCCCTCCTCTTCTCCATTTACACTACATCACTGGGGCCCATCATACAGGCACATGGCTTCTCTTACCACTGCTATGCTGATGACACGCAGCTCTATCTTTCATTTCAACCAGATGATCCAACAGTAGCTGCACGGATCTCAGGCTGCTTGGCGGACATCTCGGAGTGGATGAAAGAACATCATCTACAGCTCAACTTGGCAAAGACTGAGCTCCTTATTTTCCCTGCCACTCCGACTCTACAGCATGATTTCACCATCAACTTAGGTACTTTAACAATTACCCCATCAAGTTCTGCCAGAAATCTTGGTGTTATCTTTGATGACCAGCTGACTTTCAAAGACCACATTGCTAAAACTGCTCGATCTTGCAGGTTTGCCCTACACAACATTAGAAAGATCAGGCCCTTTCTAACTGAGCAGGCCACACAACTTCTTGTCCAGGCCCTGGTCATCTCCAGGCTGGACTACTGCAATGCTCTTCTAGCCGGTCTTCCCTCATGCACAATCAAACCTTTACAAATGATTCAGAATGCAGCAGCACGACTGGTCTTCAACGAGCCCAAAAGGGCCCATGTCACACCTCTCTTTATCACCCTGCACTGGCTCCCAATTGCAGCTCGCATCAAATTCAAGACACTGATGCTTGCATATAGAACAACCACAGGCTCGGCGCCCGCCTACCTCCACTCACTGCTACCAATCTACACTCCCTCCAGAACTCTGAGATCCGCCAGTGAGCGACGCCTCATTGTACCATCACAAAGAGGCACAAAATCACTTTCCAGAACATTCTCTTACACCGTTCCTGGCTGGTGGAATGATCTTCCCACCGCTATCCGGAATGCCAACTCCCTAACAACTTTCAAGCGACTGCTGAAAACCCATCTCTTTCGACACTACTTGACTTAAAAAAAAAAAAATGTACTTTTCTACTCTTTTCCCTTTCTAGCTTGTATTTATTTGAACAATGCCTGTTATATGGTAATTTGAGCACTTCGTAGGTCGTTTTGCCTCTTTAGGACAAATCGCTTCATGTATTCCCCACCTGTAAGTCGCTTTGGATAAAAGCGTCTGCTAAATGAATAAATGTAAATGTAAATGTAAATGCAATATGGCTGCCCACTGCTCTGGGTGTGTGTTCACGGTGTGTGTGTGTGCGTGTTTGTTCACTACTCACTACTGTGTGTAGTGAACAAATTAGATCATTTTAAAATTTGAAGCAAAAACATCAGACGTGCTGAATAAGAATGCAAATTCACTCTCTGACAGCAGGAGACGCTAATGGAACAGCGGCAATATGTTGTTTTCTTAGTTACTGCTGTAAACAAAGCAGCGCTGCACTTATAAACACTACTTTAAAATGCATTATATGAAGGAAAGATGAAAAGAAAATACCATCTAAACCTTTCTGAAGACATTTTCAGTGTTTCTGGCTTCTGTTAACGGAAATTTGCAGTTGGTTTATTTTCCTAGTTAAAGAAATAGTTGTGTGTTATTAATAGTTCTAAACGTTTTCCAAACATTAGTCAGAAGTGTGCGTACAAAATTCGTACAGTGTGTGTAATTCAAGCCAGTTTACAGTTTACCTACATACAGGTTTGAAACAACTGAGGGTGAGTAAATGACAGAACTTTTTGTGCGTAACTTTTTTCAAAGAACTAGTAAATTAACACACATACAAGATATAATATAATATACAAGAAAAATCTGAGTTACTATTTCAAATAAGTAACACAAGTTTGTTTTTCCATTTGTTGACATCTCTCCTGTCCTTGTGTTGAGAGAAATCGGGAGTATTGCAGAGGCACTTCCTTCAGCCTGAGGCTTAATATTTTCACTTTTGGTGTGAAAGGGCCTTTACAGTTTCCAAAAATATAACTTTTGGGATTTTTGTTCTTAAAAAGCAATAAGCAAGCCCTGCCCAGGTGACAAAACGTAATGCAATGAATTGATTTCCATAAAAGGTAACTAAGTAATTAGTAATTATGCAGTTTTTTTTTCATGAAGTAATGCCATAATGCAATGCATTACTTTTCAAAGTTACTTTCCCTAACACTGGTGAACTATCCGTTTAAGTCATTATTGATCATCTTCCCTGTGGCGCAGCTTTCAAATCTGAAAGAAAAGCTTTTCTGTGAAAGCCATCACGTGGCATCAGAAGACCTGGAATAGCATGCAAGCTTTTTTGTTTGTCTTCTTTTATGCAACTTTATAGCCCTTTGGCATTGAATTCTTTTGTAGAATGGATAACCGTGCTTTGGCCATTCTTCAAAATCTCCCTCTTTTGTGTTCCAAGGAAAAAAGAAAATTCAGACTTGTCTGGAACGACATTATGGTAAGGAAATAATGACATGTTTTTATTCTCAAGCGAAGCAGTCCTTAAAAATCCCAGAATTCCACTGCAAACACGACTCTTTCACTAATTTTAGCCATGCAGTTCTTTGTGATCCTTTTTGATGCTTGCAATTTGAAAGCCACTTAATTCATTCTCATACCATTGTAAGTCTATCCCATAAAACACAAATGCAAGCACCACTTAGAAGACATTACTTCCAGCAACACTTTCCCGAAATGAACATTTGAGAGAGGCTAAAAGCTTTTCTTTCTTCACATTACAGAGGAAAATTCATTGAAAAAGCTTCCAGTCTTACCGTAAAAGCCTCAAATGTCTGTTCTCTTCGGTACTGAAGACCAAGCAGGCATTTGAGGGTTGGTCTTTATGCAACATTTGGTACGTCTGGCCCACATTTTATGGTGTCTTCTCTTCTCAGACCGTGAATGTCTAGTATGATAATTTGCCTCTCTCGGTGGAGAACAGGAGATTGTCTTCAGCACCCGAGCCAGGATTTCTACAGCGCAGAGAGAAAGAACATTTAACAGACTTGGCCCAAAGTTCAACTTCTCTGCATTTTGTCTCTTGGCACTGCAAATAGGGAACGTCGAGCTGAAGAAGATGGGAACTGTCACTTTTAGACGTTTACAAGTGATTTAAAAGATTATTCTTTTATCTCTGTACTTCATGTGTATTGCACCGGGGCTGGTGAATTATTGAGCATTACGTGTAGAGATGTCCCCTTGTCATATCCCAATCTCAAACAAACATAAGACATCAATGTATTTGGACAAATAATCATTTTTTAATGTTTCTAAAAATGAAGGGGAAAGAGTTTGTATAACCCTAGCAGCAGCAGCAGTGCATTATGCATCATCATACCATGAACAAAATGACAATTATCAGTGCATGAATCAAGCCCACTCAGATTGCAGAAAATTTCTGTCTTTTTTATTATTATTATTACTATATACGATACGTGGGCAGAAACAAATCATATAGACGAGTAAAATGGAACACAGTAACTTCTTCCTTTTGCCTGCAGTCAACTACAGTTGATGTGTCTCATCTTGAAGACTGTGCCCTCCAGAGAACACATTTGATGGCTGTATATTTCACCACTTTTTAGAAAAGTAATTGTAAAATTAACTGTTATTCCACTTGAGCCGTAACTTACTGTAATTTCTTTCTTTCTTTGAAATGTAACTGTTACTATTCTGAAATAAAGCAGCCTTGATTTTTCAGTTGTTTTTGCTGAACACAAAAAATACTTTTTTTTAGAATGTTGGTACCCAAGCTATCCTTACTATGGATGTAAATGTGCACCAACAACTGTTTGGTTTCCGACATTCTAAAAAATATCTTCTAATACAAGCTTGGAAGTAAATGAATAATAAATTACTGCATTTTCATAGTTCTCTTTAAGTGTGTTTTGCTTTGAAGTTGAATTGTTAAATATTTATCATAATTGTAGATAAACATAATAATGTAATACATTTCAACAAATTCTACTATATATGCCGCTCGAAAGTTTGGGTTCAGTAAGACTTGTAATGTTTTTTAAAGAAGTCTCTTATGCTCATCAAGACTGCATTTCTTTGATCAAAATACAGGAAAAAACAGTAATATTTCAAAATGATATTACAATATAAAATCATGTTTTTATTTTAATACACTTTAAAATATCATTTATTCTTGTGATGCAGAGCTGAATTTTCATCAGCTGTTACTCCAGTCTTCAGAAATCATTCTAATATGCTGATTTATTATCAATGTAGAAAACAGTTATGCTGCTTAATATTTTTTTATAACCTGTGATATCTTTTTCAGGATTCTTTCATCAATAAAAGGTTAAAAAGAACAGCATTTATTTCAAAAAGGTTTTCTAGCAATATACACTACTGTTTGAAAAGATTTGTACTTTGAATAAATGCTTTTCTTTTTAACTTATTATTCATCAAATAATTCTGAAAAAAAAAAAAAAAGAATCACAGATTCCAAAAAAATATTAGGCAGCACAACTGTTTCCAACATTGATAATTCTAATAATAAATCAGCATATTAGAATGATTTCTGAAGGATCATGTGACACTTAAGACTGGCATAACAGCTGCTAAAAAATCAGTTTTGCATCACAGGAATAAATTATATTTTGAAGTATATTAAAATAAAAAACATTGTTTTATCTTGTCAAAACATTTTGCAATGTTACTGTTTTTTTGTGTGTATTTTTGATCAAATAAATGCAGCCTTTATGAGCATAAGAGACTTCTTAAAAAAACATTACAAGTAGTCTTACTGATTCCAGACTTTGAGTGGCAGTGTGTGTATGTGTGTTTATTTATATATATATATATATATATATATATATATATATATCGTTTATCAGCAGACCATGTTTCAACTTTGAAGTTTAAATTCCCCTTGATGTTCCATTACGGTGCTATTTTTTTAAAAATAAATATCTTGCTTTGACTTAAGTGACTTCTCGAAACCTGGTGAGCTGCCTACCTAGACAGCACATTTGGGAATCATAAGCATGACATACACTAATGATTCACCTTGGTTTTGAGACACAGCCGTTGTCATAAAGGGATCATTAGTGCTTCCGTAACAAGAACTTGGACAAGTCTGTAAGTGGAAATCCCAGCGTCTGTTCCACGGTAGATGGCATGTGAAATTATTTATTACGTTGTGTATTTATTCCTTTCCTAATGCAGTAGTACAGAAGGGGGGTCAAGAACCATGTGTCGTATATGTGTTATGTCTCATTTCTTGGCAATTCCAATCTTGTTGACTAAATATACCCTCATTTGAGATGTATCTTCTGCTGGCTGGGAGCAAAGATGATGTCTGTTTCATGCTGGTCAGTGCCATTACTGAATCGTTTTCATTGGGCCACCGACTGAAATCTAACCTCGGATGAATTCAAATGCATTTTTAATGTCCATTTTGCCCAAATGCAGTCTTATATGCCTCATAAGTTCAAACGCGTTGCTAACAGCCCTGCAAGCTACAGTCGAGTTTGAGGAATAGACATTATGTAGTGGCGTTCATCATAAGGAAAGATTTTTTGCTAACATTTTTCTGTCAGTTATGACGGCTGCAACCAATCACGTTCCTCTCCCTCCAGGCTCAACCTCAGACTAAAGACTGAACCATGTTTTAGACACTTGACTACACTTACTGCATTTAAGCCACAAGATCAAATGCTGTAAGCAGTTTGAACTAGATTTCCACTTACGAATGGGAATGTAACACTTGTAGCTCTGCTCAGTGATTATCATTCTTTAGAGATTTAATTGCCAATATTTTTCTGTTGATTTTATGAATGCAGTGGCCAGTCAGAGGGGCTCAGATGAGTCATTGGCCCTCATAGGGCCCTATGATTTCCGCAATGCGGAAAACGTGGACGGAAATTACTGAATATTGCTGAATGTCATAGGATTTGTTAAAGTTTGAATGAATTAATCAAAAGTAGGTCATTACACTTAAATCAAACTGCAATATGGACTAGTATCTGTAAATATTACGCTGCAAAAATACCATTTAAAATGTGAAATGAAATGTTTAAAATGAATGGAGCAGACGAGCGGGTTTGTTTACTACACACACTGAAGCACGCCTGACCCTTGCGGTGATTTCAGTGTCTGTCGTCTCACTACATGAGGACATAAATACATGAACAATATCTGCTGAGAGTTACTTCATGAGCATTTGACCGTTCCATTTTAGGAAAACTAGCGTTATATCATACACACACACAAATGTAAAGGTAGACACGACAACCCGTCAAAATAAAAGTCTGGTTTAACTTGAAGACACTGTGCCAGATATTTATTACTAAAGATATTTATTTACTACTAAAATGAAACAACATTATTTTATAGGGTATAATCACACAATATTTCTTCCATGTTTTCATTTTAATAATAAATTCCCCTTTGTTTGCCAAAAAAAAAAAAAAAAATTGCTTAATTTTCAGTAATTAAAAGACAAATGAGATTAATGTTTTATGCCTTCATTTGATAACCAGAACATTTTAAATACACAACACAGAATTTCTGAAGGTAAAAAAACCTTTCATAAGGCCATTTTAAGAATAAATTTGAATAAATTAAGTATGCATTCAAATAATTAGACATGCTAAAACACAGAATTTTATAACAATAAAACATGGTGAGAAAAAATAAAACATTTCAGGGCCCTGAACATGTCATTTTTTGTGTTAAACCTTTATTAAATTGATGTGAAATTGTGTAAGTTTCATGATTTCAATTAATTAGACATGCTCTTTGATTTAACAAAATTTAATTTAACCATTAAAAAGGAGTTGAGAAAAATTAAAATGGAAAAAAACGGAATTTGGAAAAAAATTAAACAGAATTTGGAAAAAAAATAAAACACATTTCGTAGGCCCCAACCCTCATTAGACTGCAAACTCGCCTTCATCTACCTCCACATTCAATCAACAACCAATATACAGGACCAAGTCTCTGCCCTACATTTTTTGTCTTAAATATTTTAATAACAGTGTTAATTATCATTTTAAGAGATCTTAAATTTTGGGACAGAAAAACAAGGATTGCAATATGGCCTAATGATTATTATGCTTCACAAGCTATGATGCAATTAAACAAATGGTTGCGTTGCATGTTTACAGTCAAATCTCTGTGCTGTGCACATTCTACAAGCTTGTGGTTTCAGAGCAGTTTGCAGTCAGTGAATACAGCGCCATTAAGTCAGGCAATTGCTATGATCTACTATTGATGAATTATCACAATTTAGGACGTTTTTTTATTCTAATTTGCTGTAATGGCTGTAAAATTGCATCTTTGCGAATGAGCAGCTGGGAGTGATAAAGCGTAGACATTTGAAATTCCAAATATATTTTGGGCTCATTTATAATTAAGTCCCTCATTAAACAGTAGACAAAATGTATTTTGGTTACACAATAAATTGGCTTTTAATTCAACGTAAACTCTTGCAGATTTTTGTCATAGGAAGGAACATCTAAAAACATTAACACATTTACAATATATAGTCTGTATAAGTATTGGCGCAATATTCTTTTTTTTATTTCTTTACTATTTCCTTTCTTGAAACACATAGTTATCGCTTCAGCAAAATCTAATATCAATCGTCCTCTAATTGGTTGCATTTACATATTAGTAAATAATCCAATTTTAGGTTATACTGAATAAAATGTATCTTAAATATTTTGCAGTTGAATATGTGCTGCAGTCTGTTTATTATTTAGATTATTCCATTTGCACATTCTCATCTGCTTTCTTCTCACTTTCAGTGATGTTGTTTGTTCGGTTCAAATTGGATGTTTCTAATAAAAGCGGTGTCATTTAGGTCTGGCCAGCCAGAAACTCAGGGTCAAATGGTGATTCGGACAAATGTCAAAAGGTTAGAGGTCATTACGATGTTGTGAGCGAAGGTCAAGGAGGAGGTGACAGGTGCATCTTGGTCTTACTGCTATTTGAGGAAGACTCGAGCGCTACTGCACTGACCGCAATACATGAAACCAATCACTGCAGAACACTCACTCCTGTCTAGACAAGGTTGTTTTTTGATTGTGTTATTGGCTGACTCTTGATTTCATAATATAATATGTTTCCAGAACGCTGCTCTCTCTATGAATCTGTGAATCAAAGCATTCACAGACCAAAGTGATGAAAGAGGGCACTCATGATTTCTGACATTTCAATTATAGATCTGAATGAAACCTAGATGTGTGATTGCAGTTTTGAAACACAAAAATATGCATGATGTTAATTCATATCTTATGTCCTTTATGCATTTCATTTCATAGTTTGGAAAGCGTAAATGTAGAACAGGTCAGAATTTACACTCTACGAGCCTTCAGCAAGTTAGTTCGCCTTTAACTTAATGAGAGCTGCAGTATTGCATGGTTTAAGTCTGACATTTTTTGGATGTAAGTTGCTTGTGCTGTTTGAATACAGACAGAAATGCTAAAAAAACTTTTTTTTATGTGCCTTACAACTTTTACTTCAGAATGGAATTATCATCAGGGGGCCAGTTTGAAAAAAAAAAAAAGAAAAAAAGATACATTCTAAGATGTTTCTAAGTGCACTTTATGAACATTTTTTAGGAAGTTATTTTCTTTAGAACATCTTTTGTTAAGATGAAAATGGCTTTGGTGATTTGCTGTCTGATTGTATGGCAGTTTTTGGATGAAGACCCACTGATAAACTTGACAAACAACCTTACTATCATTTTGCATTGGCTGCAGGTTACGTAATAATAAAAATGGCACGCAATCAATTTTGTCAAAATTGGCTTTATGGGGGTCCAACAGTTTGCATATTACATATTTTAATTGTTTTGTGTAAGTAGTTATCAGTTTTATTCATTTATTCTCAGTCTGTCTAGTACTCTGAATACATCTCATATCTGTTTGTGTATAGACATTATGTTTTAATTGTAAACTTAAAAAATCACTCTTTGACTCTTTTGCATTTTTACATTACAAAAATTGAGTCAGTAACGTAATCCATTACATTACACTTTTTATGTAATATAATCAGACTACTTTATAATTTCTTTTTAGATTACTTGTGTCCTAACTCATTAATCACATTGATTTAAATAGATAATCTTGTTATATATTAATATTAAAATACAGAGAGAATGAAAACATTTTCCATTTGTTGTTATTAACAACATTAAGTGCATTAAATATTACGACAAGGTTTCCCAAAGTGCAGTTTATGAAGAAACAAGTTTAATCAAAAGCTGATGTTTAATTAAATCACAAAATTCTAAAACTAATCTGAAATTAATCATTTTAAAATAACAACAGTCAAAATTAAACACTTAGGTTAAATATTTAATTTATTTACCTGCATGTCATGTGACCATTAACTAAAATAAGAGAACCGTGAACATGCAAATGTGTTTTTAATTAGTAACTTATTACCTTAAAATCTCCGGGGTACTTCAAGTAAATATTATTAGTCGAAAGCGATTCAGCTGACAGACAAAAGTTTGGGAATCACTGCTGTGCATGTAAATAAGATGTAACGTGAATTTGTCAATTTTTAATGTGTTTGAAATACAAAACCCTTCTTAAAACAATAAAGCAATACATGGTTAAACAACCCACTGAATGGTAATGTGTTCATCAGTAGTTGATGCAGTGTAGAAATGGTGAGAAAACAACACCAAATCCAGTGGTCAAATGCTTTGTGGCATCTCAGTTTTCTGTGTAATTACATCCACCTGACTAGTGACTGGTCTTTGTGTGAATGTCCACAAAACTGAAAGGCCTTCTGTCTACATTTAAGCAGTAGGCTATTTTAGAAATGAAATTTAAGAGATGAAGGCCCAATCCCAATTCTACCCCTTACCCCTACACTTTCCCCTACCCCTCCGTTTGGCGCGTTCACGTGTAGGGGTAGGGGTGTCTCAATTCTCTTTTGGTTGGAGGGGTAGGGGGAAGGGGAAGGGCTAGATAGCCCTCCAAACGAAGATTTTTCGGGACCTCACTTCAAACGAAGGGCTAAGAGAAATTTCCAACATGGCTGCTCACTCGAGCAAGCAGACATATACAGGGGTTGGACAATGAAACTGAAACACTGGCCAATATAGTGTTGGAGGTTTCATGGCTATATTTATGCAGCCTGGTGGCCAGTCTTTACTGATCGCACATTCCACCAATAAGAGCAGAGTGTGAAGGTTGACTTTGTGCACCCAATAGCTCAAACATTGTACCCTGAAGGTGGTGCCGTGTATTAGGATGATAATGCACCAATACACACAGCAAGACTGGTGACAAGAGTGATTTGATGAACATGAAAGTAAAGTTAAACATCTCCCATGGCCTGCACAGTCACCAGATCTGAATATTATTGAGCCACTTTGGGGTGTTTTGGAGGAGCGAGTCAGGAAATGTTTTCATACACCAACATCACATAGTGACCTGGCCACTGTTCTGCGAAAGGAATGGCTCAAAATCCTTCTGGCTACTGTGCAGGACTTGTATTTGTCATTCCCAAGATGAAATAATGCTGTATTGGCTGCAAAAGGAGGCCAAACGGCATACTAATTGTGGTCTAAACCCAGGTGTTTCAGTTTCACTGTCCAACCCCTGTAAATGTAAGCAATTTTTGCCATTAATAAGGATTTTTATGACAATTTTTCATTATATGTATATTACCTTCAGTCTTGTGTTTGTGTTTACGGTGATGTTCTGTAAAGAAACGTTTGCAAAAAAATTGCTAAAGTTTGCTAGCGGATAGCACTGATTGCACGATATTAGAAAATATATTTTTATTTACAGCGCTCGAAATTAACTTTTTTACTTGGTAGCACTGGTGCTTTCAACTTCAAAAAGTTAGGAGCACCAAAAAAAAAAAAAATTAGGAGCACCAAGTGAATATTAAGGTTGTATTAAATACAACTACACAACCTATAGCCTACAGCTTAGATATGTTATGTAGCCTAATTTGCGCACATTGGGGAGTCGCTCTCTAAACGTGGGGTATTAAAATTGCTTTTGAATGCGCGCGCGCGCGTTTTACTTTCGGCTTCGTTTTAACGATGGCGCTAAACTCTCGGCGGTGCTGAGCGTCCATTCTACAATACAAGACATTAATTTAACAAAACTATTTGAAAGTGGGGGGATTTTGAAAAGTGTGTCCCCAGTGGAAATTACGCCCCTGCGTGAGTGAAACTCTGAAGCTGAGTTATCATTTGATGTGAATGTATGCCGCGTTGTAAAGTATACTAAGACTGAGCGCCAGAATTGCGTCTGACGGAGTGTGCGCTGTAGCACGAAATCTAGTATATTTCTTCAAAAGCAGATTGTGGAGACATTTTATTTGTCCACAATCAAAAATCGTCGTATCATACACCCCTAATTTCAATGTAGTTTACAAATCCGGAACAGAGGTTGGTTGAGAGAGAGAGAGAAAAAACGGCCGGTTCCGAGTTTCAGCGGAGCGCAGTGTCAGTGACAGGGAGTGATCGACGGCTAATATCTAAACTCTGCATTAAAGTTAAGAATGTACAGATCGAGTTTAATTAGTTGTGTAATGTTGGAGAAAACAGCGAAACTGTCACTGTATCAACGTATGATGACGTATGACAGTGTAGTAGTGGTGTCCCATTTCTTAGGGGAACATTTTTAACCCTTCCCCTTCCCACTTTGTTTCAAGGGGCAAGGGGAAGGGGCGAGGGGTAGGCAAAGGGGTAGAAAATAGAATTGGGATTGGGCCGAAAAGAAGAATTAGAGAGAATCCATAAATGTGACCCTGAACCACAAAACCAGTCATATGGGTCAATTTCTTTTTTGAAATTGAGAGTTTTAGATCTGAAAGCTGAACAAATAAACTTTCCACTGATGTATGGTTTGTTAGGATAGGACAATATTTGGTCGAGATACAACTATTTGAAAATCTGGAATCTGAGGGTGCAAAAAAAATCAAAACATTGAGAAAATGGCCTTTAAAGTTGTCCAAATGAAGTTCTTAGCAATGCATATTACTAATCAAAAATGAAGTTTTGATATATTTACAGTAGGAAATTTACTAAATGTCTTCATGGAACATGATCTTAAAGGAGAAGTCCACTTCCAAAACAAAGATTCACATATAATGTACTCACCCCCTTGTCATGTCTTTCTTTCTTCAGTCGTAAAGAAACTGTTATTTGAGAAAACCATTTCTGCATTTTTCTCCATATGATGGACTATTGGGCCACGATTTTGAACTTCCAAAATGCAGTTTAAATGCAAAACAATATTTTCAAATACAAACGTTATCATGACAGGTGCTTTTCATTGAAAGACTAAGACCAGCCAGTATGTGAGTGACACTGTAGCCTGTGCTTTCACAAACATGCAAGAAAAAGCAGCTAGATAACTCCATCGTCACAAGGGACAAAAATATATTTGAATAAAAATGCGAAATGCAGTTTCAGGCCTGGTAAATAAACTCAGTTCCTCTCACTATCGGCAGCTGAAGTAAACAGTTAACTTTGGACTCTGGCTGTTCTTGAGTCAGACAATCCCAGGTGACTTTGACTGTTAAACTGCTGTGCATTATGGATATTTTGGGTTTATTTGGATATTTGTTTCTTGCTGAATTTGGATTGCCTTCTCCAAGGCATTTACTATGCTGATGGAAACCCATGTGAGAGATACTCACAAGTCATAAAGATATCTCAGTCACCTCAATGTCCAAACGCAGCTAAGCCTGTATTGTTTTCCTAACAGGGTGCCGTCAGCGGGAGATTGAGCGTCTGGTTAACACATGATGTTCAAGGACTACAGATCTGGCCGAGCTGTAGGTGAGTTGATATGCATTCTGCTGATGGAAGTTCTGTCTGCTTGATGTACCATCAGAGACCCTTTAAGCTTCTCATTCACAGGCAGAGTGTAGATCTCGTGGCAGAAAAAGGATTTGTTGGCAAGATCTCTGCCGCTCTGCACCTGATAAGGCTGTCAGTGTCCCCATGAGAGGCTGCTTCTCAATAATAAGAGGTTTCTCCTCGAGTTCTTTGGCATTTATTCTGTCACGAACAGGTGGAAACGTCTGCCGGATCGCCTCCATCACTTTTCGCTTCTTGTTTGCGCTTTCTAAATGACGGCAAGTTTATATTTCAGACCTTTTATTACGTTTCGAGAGATTAAGCTGAAAGGTGAGGCTGATACGGCTTCAGATGTGTGTTTGCGAGCCCAGAGGAAAGTATAGGGTTTAGTCCGATATTAGAGCGTATAAATAGCCCGAATGTTTATGCCAGCGGAGGACTAGTGCTTTTCGGCGGATAAAACACAAAAGCAGGGTTTCTGTATGAAATGCCAGGTGGCCAGATGGACATTCTGTTCAGTCTCTTGTGCAAACCCCTATCTGAACTCTGTCTTTTTGAGCTTTTTCTGTGAGATAAAAGCTTTGGGAGTCGTTTAGTTGCATTTTTAATGCTAAATACTTTCGAAACCGTCTTAACTCGGTTTTGACATCTGACATTCGACGTGACGGATGGGTCTTCAATCACGCAGGAGAGTGAGTGTTAGAAATCAAATCCTGACAGGAGAATTGAGCAGGTGACTGTGAGGGAACCAAAGGCTTTAATTTCTCTGAGGCGTGTGGAAGATGAGCGTGTCCTTTCTTATTAGGCTCCGTGTGGGCCGTGCCGGTCGGCTGGCTCGCGTTGAATCTTGAGGCAGGTGTCCGGCCTGTCACACGGCTCTGTCCTCCCCACAGGTGGCCGGTTTACAGTGCACAGCCTTGCTGCAGCTGTATGGGGGCCGACTGCCTCATTTACGCTGGAGCTTTTCTTCCACATTCCCCTTATCTAGCCCAGCACACAGCAACAGAGTTGACTGATGACTTCCTCTTTTCCACAATCAAGGACAGACGATCTGGGAACGCTTTTTACTGCTTGCTCATAGGGTAATGCCAACTATACTGAATGCCAGTCACAAAAAGAGAACTGATAGTGCAGGCTGAAAGTTGATGCATTTTAAGGTCAAAGTGAAATCAGGAATCGCATTTAATGCATGTATTGTGAACCCTCTGGTTCTTGTTATTCTTCTAAATCTATTCTGAAAATATTCTGCTGATGTGGGCTGTGGGATATTGTTAACCAAGTAGCTATTTATGCCATCCGGCGCTCTTTTGGCATATAAGTCCTTTTTACACCTTCAAATTCAATTCCTGATGAATAAAAGTCCTGCTGGGCTATTTTTTTTGTATTGAAAATCCTGATGTAATGTCACATTACAGAAGAAAAATGGGTTTCAAATGCAATTTTATTCTGATATAAAAACAAAATGTCTGACCCTGGGCCACAAAACCATAGAAGTAATATGAGAGTCAATTTTAAGAAATTGAGATTTATACATTATCTGAAAGCTAAATAAATATGTTTTCCATTGATGTATGGTTTGTTAGGATAGAACAATATTTGGCCAAATCTGAGGGTTCCAAAAAAACGAAATATTGAAAAAATCCAAATTAAAAAAGTCTGAGCAATGCATATTACTAACCAAAAACTAAGTTTTGATATATTTACAGTAGGAAATTTACAAAAATATCTTAATGCAACATGATCTTTACTTAATATCCTGATGATTTTTTGGCGTAAAAGAAAATTTTTTTGAGCCATGCAATGTATTTTTGGCTATTGCTAAAAATATACCTGTGCTACTTAAGATGGGTTTTGGGGTCCAGGGTCATGTATTTATGTTGATTCACTTTACCAAGAAAATTTGAAAGCAAATTAAGCTATTAGTACTATTAGTACAAACAATTCCTAATTTTGGTGGATTATTTGACCTGATTCAAGATTTATCTATAATTACACTACCATTCAAAAGTTTGGAATCAGTCTTTTTTTCAGAATTAATGCATTAAATCAATGAAAAGTCACAGTAAGACATTTATAAGTTTGCAAAAGATTTCTTTTTGATGTGCTTTCTATTCATCAAATAATACATAAATAAATAAATAAATAAATAGTAACCTTTTCCACAAGGCAGCACAACTGTTCTTGACATTGATGATAATAGAAATGTTTTTCATAAGATTTCAGAAGAAACAATGTGACACTAAAGACTGGAGTAATGATGCTAAAAATATGGTTTCGATCACAGGAATAAATTACATTTTAAAACATTTTACAATAGTAAACAGTTATTTTAAGATGTTATAATATTTCACAATATTACTGTATTTTTGTTCCAATAAATGCAGTCTTTTGAGCGATTTTTATCTTATCGACCCCAAACTTTTGAACAGCAGTGTAACTTCTGCAGGTGGCAACAGATCATACATAAAATTATTTTTTGACAGTCTTTCTAACAAAATATAGGTTTGGTAGGCTTGTCAGAAAGTGCACATGGTTCAGACACTTGGGCTAGTGATTTATGCACATATGCTTTGACAAATTGAGCGCTTGCGCTCATGCAGCCGGCACAAATTTTAAGCTGATTTGTGACATTTATTTTCCCTCTCACTCTCACCGTCTTTCTATATCATTTCCTGTTCTCTCTCTTTTCTCTTATATCCATTTAGGTAGTAAAAATATCTTTTAACAGCACAGTAGTTATTTTTTTTTAAGTAAAAGAGGACACTTTCATCACAATTGTACAACAATTTATTTTCAGGGGAATCCAAGTAAGTGAAATTGGATCCCGGGTCGGAGTAATTCGCACTGTTCCACCTTGGTGCCAGTACGAGCGGTTCCGGCAACTTAGAAAGAACTTTGTCTTTCACACTAATATATTACAAATTCAGTGAGATTGACTGTAAGCCGAATGCACACAGCACTGCTTTCACATCTCGCAACTTTCTGTTGCCCTTTATTATAAATGGCTATTTTGCTATTGCCTTAAACTTAAATAATGGAGATGCCAGAGGCTGGAGGGTTCAACTTTTCACCTAGTTAATTGGTTTTGCGTGTGAAGAGTTGCAGGTCTCGTGTTGGCCGTGAGGTGAAGGGCGCTGCAGGTGAAATGCCTGCATCAATCAGTCACCTTAATGAATCTGGAGGTCTCACTGAATGCTCTTTGTAATATAACACAGGCACGATTATTGTGATTTTTTTTTTTTTTGCATTATTCTGTTGCATGATTGCAGGCCTGCAATTAATTTAGTGCTTCTTTGCCTTGACATTAGAACTATAGTTCACCCTAAAATGAAGATTTGCTGGTAATTTACTCACCCTCAGGCTATCCAGGATGTAGATGACTTTTTACAATAAAGAAGATTTTTAGCTGAAACCGTGGTCCTTGGTGATTCATAAAATACAGGTCGCTCCTTTTGAGAAAAAAAACAACAATGAACACAAAATTAATACCAGTGGCACCTGATGATATGTTGAGGTCTTATTAAGCAAAACGATCAGTCTGTGCAAGAAACATTATTTGAACATCATTTACATCATTGTTACCTGTAATCTAAATCCTCAGATTCTTTTCCGTGAACTGTTTTTTTCAGACACTTTGCTTTAATGAACTGGTTCAGTTCACTAGTTTGTTGACATGATCGTGCAATGATATAACGTATATGCAATTGTATTATTAAAGCACCCAATAATGATGGGGAACTTGGATGTTTTACCTCTCTAAAGTGTTAAAGTGAATAAATCAGTCTCCATCAGCTCACCTTTTTACATAAACGATGAGAAATCATAAAAAAGTTCATTTTGTCCATTCATTCAAGCTCTCGGTTCAAGCATGCGCAAGTCAGTGGCTCCTCGGTCTTCGGTCCAAGTTGAACTGTTTCCTTAGTAACTGCTGGAGGAACTGAAGCGCTGAATGATTCATTCATCATATAGGATCAGATATGCTATTTTGGCTCATTCCCAGATGGAGTGACTTGGGCATCTGAAAGTGAGTTTTGATTGAGTAACTTGTAGATCTGTGCTGCTCGAGCCATTGTTTCAGACGCTTCAGTCCGAATTGGTGAACTGATTCAACTAGATCACCAAAAAGAATCAGTTCAAAAAAATGATTCATTTGCGAACTGGACGCCAGGCTCTGGGTGACAGGTAATAATGTTGTAAATAATGTTCAGTTTCTTGCACAGACCAATCATTTTGCTTCATAAGATCTCAATGTATCATCAGGAGCCACGGCTATCCATTTTGTGTTCCTTGATATGCTTTTTTCATTGTCAGTAATAGGCAACCGCTAACGTGCATTTTATAAATTGCCATGGGCCACAGTTTCAGCTAAAAATCTTTTTTTTCTGTTCTACTGAAGAAAAAAAGTCTCTATTAAAGCCTCACTGCAGGAACTTCACTCGTTAGTTCTAAAAGTTCCAAAAGCAGTTACTCAGTCCTTTAATTTGCCTCTTGGAATGTGAGCTAAATCTTCCTGGTTTTAAAGTGGCCAAAACACCAAATGGCACAAAACTGCAGCTCTGCCTGCCAAAAACCAACCTCTAAAGCCATTAAAATATTTGAACTCACTCTCACCAAAAGACCCTTTACAGCTCCAGTGAAATCTTATTCATGCAAACTGGAACTGAACTGGAACACAGTGTCCTAAAGTCCTAAAGAGTGACAAGGTGTGATTTCCTACTGCTGTACGGGGAGAGAAGTTCACTTCAGCTATTCTAATGTAGCCATATTTACTTGTCTAGTAGGTCTAATGAAGTTATAATATTGACATTATCTCATCTTACCCAGTGACGCCCAACCCTTGCCTGGTTGGAAAGACTTTCTGCTTTGCCAAGTAACATCTCTGACAAAAAAAATGAATCCTGCTTTTAGCACTTTAGAAAATGCCTTCAGGATAAATTTTTAGGAGCATCAAATGAGATCCCTGACAATGACAGTAACTCAGTTACTGTGTCATTAGTGCTGCTAAAGAGGCCAAGTCGAAAAATGCAAGTGAAAATAATATAAGAAAAGCTATGCATTATTCTAATGTAATACAAACCGCTGAGGACTACCAGAGCCTTTTCAGACTGATGTGTTTAATCTAAAACAGCTCTAATAGACCTCAACTACAATTAATAAATTAAGTTGCCAGTTTGATATGTATGTACACATTTCTTTATTTAAAAAAAAAAAAGCAGAAGGAGAAGAAACATGAAAAAAGTGTTTTTTATTGTGACAGATTTTATATATAGTTTATTAACCCAGCCATTTTTGCTTTCCATTTTTGTTTTACATTTATGCCTTTGACAGACACTTTTGTTCAACTTGGACTGCATCAGTTAATGCATTTTTTGGGAATCTAACCCATGACCTTGGCATTGTATTGCCACGCTCCACTGTTGGAGCTACATGAATGCCTGATTGCCTGCATTTTATATGATTTCTATGCAGTGAATTGCTCTGAACATAGTTGAAATTCCCTCTTTGTCTGATTTTTCAAGGCCTTCAGGATTTATATTTAGGTGCATCACTCTTCTGATAGAGATGGGCAGAATTCCAGTTTAGCTCTTGGGATTTTAATTGCTTTCGTGACCCAGTGATTGAGGTTTGTTTTATTGCAGCAGATTTTTTTTTCCTTGTGAAAGGAATGCATCCAATAATGTAAAGAAATGTATGGCTTTCTTTTAACTTGACCTATAGGGCTAATATGTTCCAGAACATCGGACTTTAATAGAAATACGCTGCATTCTAGGTAATGCATTATTCTTCTTATTATTTTTTTGCCAGTGAAATAAAAATATTTGTTTGAAATTGGGGGGGAAAAGGAGTAGAGTCAGTCCCTCAATGAATTAAATAAGAGCACCGAGCTGCTTTTAATCATTCTCTGTGAGGTGCGAGAATTCATTAGATGCTGCCTTGAGAAACTTTGGCCTGTTTTTATTGTGTTCAAGTTATTAAAACATGAAGACCATATGTGTGACTAACAGAACATGGATAATAAACAAACTCCCTTCTAAAGACCGAAAGAAAAACATCTGTGTTTCATTATTGTGGAGAATCAGGATGAAATGCATCTTTACTGTATTTGCTGTTTTTCAGCCAAAGGCAAACGGCTCCAGCCAGGGGCATCGCTGGCGTCCGTGAGAGAAGAGAACTAGCTCACCTTTGTTAAGGTGAATCATCTGTCAAACACCTACAGCTCCATTACCACCAAATAAATGATAGCCGCAGATGGGACCGGGGCAACATGGCCGGACCTTAACTGTCCCTTTCCTAAAGTCTTAATTTAAACAGGAAAGCAAAATAATAGCCGATTATTAGTGTTAATTGTACCTGTTGGCTGTTTAATATATGATGTAGAACATTGAAATTTGAGGGAAAACGTCTGTTCGATTAGAGTAAATGAAAGGAAAGTGCACTCCTCAGACAGACTTTGATTGCTCTTATTGGGCTAATTTACAGATAAGAGCCGTGACATGCAAGAAAGCTCTTATGTGAAACCCTCTCTTTAAAGAACTATTGTTTTTCACTTAGGCTTAATAACATATTATAGTAACATATCAAAGTCCACATTTCCAGTGCTTTTAATGTGTCACTTTGATGCTGTGATATGTAATTGCCTCGCAGCACAAATGACTCAGGCGCAGCTTTGGAATATTTCTACGCAACCAAAACAGCGCCATGCCACATTTATTTCCCTAATTGCATGAAAACTGTTTAAAATGAGTGCCGAAAACATAAAAATGCTCACTTTACCTTTGAAAAATCATCTTGACAGCTGTTTGTATCCCCTTTGGCTTTGGAATATTCAGAGCTAATTGTTAACAAATGGCAAAATAAACAGTTCGTAATGATTATGGCAATCCATGCACATCAAAAGAATTCCAAAGGAAACCGGCTGATGCCAAAAACGATGGCCACCGAAACGAGGGAATAAGGCGACTTTGTATCAGGGTGCACGCAGATGGCGTGCCAAAACAAGCTAATTATATTTGCATCTAATATCTAAGTATATAAATAGACTCCTGAGCAGTACACTTGATCTGCTGTAGAGATTTCAACCCCATGTTAGACCATCTACATTCTTGATTTTGCTTCAGCATGCTAATGCACACAAATTATATAGAGTCTTGATTCTTTCTTTTCCCCCGAGGAAGTCGGTCTGCAGTGTTCATCAGGTTTGAGATAAACACAGCAGCTGTAGCAGGCCGTGGTTTCCACCCACACTCTTATCATGCTTTTATGAGGCCGTTGTAATGTCAAATGCTGTGCTCACAACACCGGTCTTCGCTGCTCTCCTAACCACGACACACGGTAGAACTGTAAATTCCTGCTGAATGTGTTAAGACATCTGTTAAATGTTCTTAGCTCTGAAAGTAACCCTGGGTATGCTGCGCAGCTCAGGCCGGAGATACTGAGCTGTAAACATGGAGGTGTTAAAGTTCTGGCAAGCCAAGGGATTATTAAAACCCTTGTAGGTCAATTTAAAAACAAGTTACACAGAGGTCCTTAGAAGACAACAATATCTATGCCCAAAAACATCATAAAAATATTATACATTAATATTTTTGTATTACTTTTAACCAGCAAGCTACATAACCACCAAACATTTAATTTATTTCGAGGTTTAAACTACCAGAATACAGCACGCTTTTTCAGTGTAGAGTGATGATTTTTAATCATCCATAACCTATTACATGTTACTTATTCTATGTTATTGAGTATTTTAATGTTTTATTATTGCTTTTTTTTTTTTTGTTTGTTTTGTTTTGTTTTGTTCTGGAAAAAAGCAAGTATTTAATCCATAGTGCCAATGGCACCATCCTTTGGAAAGTAGTAATAAATAAATAAATAAATAAATAAATTTGAAGCCTTCCTGACAGAATGAATGCCTGTTAACATATAATACATGATTTTGTGCTTAAATGGCACTGAGATTTAATTTAGCATTTTTAATGAGTTTCAATGAGGGAATTTTTTTCTTATGGCCCTGGGTGCAACTATTTTGTGTACCTGTTAACCTATAAAATAGATTTATGAAAGGAAATAGGGTGAAATAATAACATTTGAATAAAAATACATACTTCTGGCAGAATGTATGCTGTTTGCATTAAAGGCACATATGTAATTTTTGCCATTAGACAGCGCAAATTCAAAACAAACAACAAAACAAAGGCATAATTTGATGATGCCGTGATTGAGTGTGGAATCATGGGAGTTGTCGTCTTCATCCTCACAGCCGATGCAATCCGATGG
Source organism: Labeo catla (assembly GCA_012976165.1). NCBI lineage: Eukaryota > Metazoa > Chordata > Actinopteri > Cypriniformes > Cyprinidae > Labeo > Labeo catla. Next base: position 853,928 of record VONZ01000128.1, read on the forward strand.
GACTCGGCAAGAAATCATGCTCATGGATGAGCTAATATACTTAAGTTTTATTAACGTGATGTGTAGTATGTAGCAGGGTGGGGCTGAAAACTGTCGAAGCGAAACAAGGACGCTGGAGCAATTGCTATTGAGGGACAATCACACACGGCTTAAAAGCAGCGGAGCTTTTACGATGCCATAGTTGACCGCTTCCGCTTCTTCCTGTCATGTGTATGTGGGGTAAAATAGTGCCATTTTATTATACTAGATGCATTTGATTGTGTTAAGTTCTGTTATAATGCTACTTCATCACCTGTCTAATACAATGCATAACAAAATAAAGCATCTTTAGTGTTTCCATGTTTTCTACAAAATAAAACTGGAAATTGAGGGTGTTTGATGTCATTGGCAGGCAATGCAATGACACAGTCCATTACACTACTTCAATTCTTATTTCTCTGTATTTAAACATTCTTGGAAACATTTGAGAGTCATCCCAGATAGCACACGTATACGTCTGCAAGAGGTCTGTTAAAGGTCACTTGACTGGAAAGCATCTGCTGTGTATAAACATTTTACAGACATCTTTAAGATGTTAGTTTTACATACATTCTAAATCATAAACATCTTAAAGACATCTAATAGACGACTATTTGACATCTAAAAGGAAACATCATATAGACGTATTGCAGATGACCAAACACTTTAAAAAATTTATCTTGCAGATGTAAATGCAGACATCAAATAGACGTCTCTGAGATGTACGTGTGCTATCAGGGATGTAAGTACACAAAATGTATCACACTATTCTAGTGGTTTTTTTGGGATATTTTAATCAAATAATCTTCCACATTGTGCATTTAACAGCCAAAATGATCAAAAACAAAAATAAATAGGGCAAAAAATGCCCCTAAAAAAAGCATAAGGGTTAATCTTTCCTGGATGTTTAGCATGCTGCCAGTCATATGTGCTGCTTATAATAACTTGTTGCACTCAAATTGTTGAGAAAGTTGAAAATCACATGTAAGAACAGCAGTTCAGGTTCATAAATCTTTTAAATCATTTTAAAAAATCATTTTAAGAATCAGTTTAAAAAAATAAATAAATAAAAATTTGGTGACATCTGAAGGCATAGTTTACCCAAAAATAAAATTCTGTCATGGTATCCATTTATATATTTATATAAATATGCTTTCTTTGAATGAATGTGTTCTGACAGAACAGCAGATTACTTTAGCAGTGTTCTTGTCCACTGCGATGAATGGCCCATACTTGTGCATTATTTAAGAGGCCTTGGGGTTTTAGTGTAGAGCTTGTTGTAGTTTATATGGCAATTAGCCTTAAGTTTAACTGTTGCTCTGCTCCCTCTACTGGTACACATCCTCACACAACCAATATAGGCGCACTTTACAGTGAGAAATAAACGCATGTAAGGGATCTCTTATTACACACAGACATATTTTGTTGCATGTAGGCTATTTTACTAAAGATTACCACGGTTTTCAGCAAAATAACACACTTTAAGCAGGTATTTTAGTACGTTAATACTAAGTTATTGCTTGCATTTAGTAATAATAATAATTATTATTGTTGTTATTATTATTATACAAAGTCCTAACAAAGTATTATTTTGGCATAACTTACGTTTCATAATAGAAACTTTAAACGACATTGATTTGTACAGTATCAACTTGTCCACACATTTCACCTTATTTCTGTTACTGACAGCGGTAAAACTGCGCATTTTGTGAATGGGTTTCTCACGCGCAGCAATCAATATGAGCAACGGTCGACTGCTTTCAAACGAGTCAACCGTCAATAACTGTCAATCGAGCGCGTCAGAGACGTCGTTCGCTTTCAGGGTTAACGTTAATTATAAAGAAAGCGTGCTAGTTTAGTCGCGTCGTGGACAGTGTAGTCGTTATGTTGAGCGTGACTGTGGATCCTCCTCTCTCTCTCCTTCTCTCTCTCTCGCTGTGGTCTGCTCACTTTAAAGCAGTTATAAGCGCAGCGGACCCACAGACACCAGCAGCAAAGCTCCTAGCGCGGAATAACGTCCACTACCAGAACCCTACGGGACTTTAACTGGCGTCTTTTTGAACCCAATCCTCAGGACGATGTTCCTTGTGCAGTACACAGGTACGCTGTCTTAAGTTTAACTTTATTTGATAGATTAGAGGCATTAAATGCGACCAGTCCCGTTTCTGAGGTCTATAGTAGAGAATAGGGAGCCGCCCGTTAAGAACGGACGTTACGGATAGAAAAAAATGAATGAAAACTCCGATAAGAATCAGCATTACGTACGGAACACATAGGGGTTTCCTCACGAATCACTTTAATGACTGAAATGACTTTAAATACATATCTTAACGGTGTTTCGCCGTTATATCGGCCGTGTCTTGATACCTAGCGAGCTGCCTACGAAGACAGCACTGGCGCGTGCGGCGTTTTGTGAGAATCATAGACGCGAAATTACTCGGAATGCCCCAGAAATGCTGTTTAGGTGAGATTGAGACACAGCCATCGTCGTCCAGACGACATTAGAGCCCAGTCACTGACAGCTCCGGTGATTAAAACAACCGTTATGCACCCGTTATAATGAGATTATAATGACATTGCAATTAACTATATTTGCTCGCCTGTGTTCCTGCGTGTGGTTACTGTTCCTGCAACATCTTGTCAATGCGCGTGTAATGCATCAAGTCATTACAGTGGGAAATGGAAACCCAATCCACAAGTCCACTGGAGTGAATTGCCATGCATAATATTTTGGCTTGAAGCTTGCTGACTTGTCATTTGTTACCTGACTTGTAAGGAATTATTCCAGGTTAGAGCTCAGAATACAGACTGCGAGGCATGTTGTCAGTTTCAACAATACAAAACATGACTCAAATCTTAGGAGCTGTAAAGGTGCTGGCAAGATCAATGATGGTTCAAATTGAATAAGTTGCTCTTGTGTACTGAGAAAGACTGAAAATAAAAGCTTTGTTTAGTACTCAGTACTGGGAGACACTACGGTTCAGTACATTAATTTAAGTTAATGCATTAGGTGTCACAAACTTACAATGATCATTTATTAATATTGCTAGTTTGTGTTAGTTCACAGTATGTGTTAATGCTATACATGTTAATTAACAAGATTAACTCTGTATTACTCATTTTTATAATATATAATTAGCTGGTAAACAGACATAAATAGTATGAAGTATCCTTGCACTTGTTATATTTTGAAATGATTATAACAAAGAACTAAGCATATCACTTGCATATGATTTATTCTGAAGCTTGCGTCCTTGATAGGTCCTCCTATTTTAGTTGCATGAATACCTCATTGTCAGAGAGAAGAACAGAAACTATTGTCATCTGATCTTTTTACTCAATAACACAGCAGAGCCTCACTGTCATATTCAAAAAAGTGCGTGCATGAATCAAGGGTGCGTGTGATTATATTGTGCTTGGGTTTTTGGAAAAGATACTAATGTATTTATAGAGTCAGTTTTCTTTTTCTCCCCTATGCCTGTTTACTATGAAGAGCGTTGGGCATTTGTCAGAGTAAACCTACTCACCCTAACCTCAAGTGTGATGGAAAAAGCCTCTTATTGCTCTGTGACAGCCATGAACTTTCTCACACATAGCTCTTTTGGTGGGTAGGGAGTGGCTATTTAAATTGCACATAATGGATAGTCTCTGGGCTTTCATGAAGGCAGAAGAACTGAAATGAAAAAAGGGGAGGGCGGCTCTGAAGAAGTGTAAAATGCATTTGTGACAGAGGTTACTTACGTAAAATGAAGCAAGAAATAGCTGTTTTTTTTTAAATAGAAGAAGACTTGAGTGAGAGAAATAGCTTGTGGGCAGATGGCTGTGGTTTGGTGATTCAGTGACTGTCCCATAGGAGTTACCAAGAGGATTTAATGCACCAAAAGATACTTAATCCAAAGATCTGACAGCAGTAATAAGTAAATGACAATCCAGTACTTTATAAATCTGATAAAGACTAAAGTACTACAGTAGATGTGATTGTTCAGCTTCAGAATGAGTTCAACATCTGTGATTAAAAAGCCACAAGTTCTTGTCCAATAGATTGAAATTCTAATAGATTAACAGAATAGAATAGATTAGTGTACTACACTCTCAGAGTAGTTTCAATGTTAAGAGAAAGTAAAAGACAAAAATAGCTGAAGTATGATGCTTTCTGAGGTGGTTTTGTAGATGATAGAGTTTTCTGACAAACCTGTTGCTTTGTCAAAGCAATGAATGCTGTTTAATTTTAATCGGATGTTGGTATATTTCTGGATGTGCTCTGTGAAGTGTTTGCTATAATACTTTGAATTTATGTGGTTTGTCCTTGTGCGTCTTTAGAGAATTTTCCTGCAGAAATCAGATAAATGTTTATCAAAAAAAAATTTAATATTTTGCCTTGAAGATGAGTAGTATTGAGGACTGTAGAGAGCACATCAATAGGAAAACAAAGTGCAATTAAAAAAATAAAAAATTTGCAATTTTTAATAATATGAGTTGCTGCAGCAACAAAGTTGAGGCCAACACTCCGAAGTCGTGGTGAGCGATTTCACTCTTCTATATAATTTGTTTCTGGCCACACAGACTGATGTAATAAATGATGCATGGAAAAGTGTGTCAGAAATTGTCGACATTCTGAGCCAGTTTGATTCATGCATTGATAATCGTTCATCTTGTTCGTGATATCATGCATTATTCACTGCTGCAGGTTTATATACAAGCGCTTTCCCCTCCAGAAACTGATGACTTGTCAAAATAAAATGACTTCAATGACATTATATTTTCAGAAGCTATGGCCAGCTGCACAGCCCACCAGTTACATTAGGCCATTCAAACGCCTACTAGCAATCAACAGTACAGTGACCTGCCTTTCTCCAGGGGAAAAATTGCTGTCAGTGTGAATAATAAATCCAGATGGTCAGAATTAGCGTTAAACAGTATAATTGACAGCAGTTACGCAAATGCATAATCATATTGTGAATACGTAATCATATTGTAAGTGCATAATCATATTGCTTTTCCAAGCAAAACAGGAATTTTTCAAAGTCACTTGTTGATTGAAAACAGTTTGATTTATTATTTGCTGATTATCTTTCTGCCCTGGAAGTCACTCATTTCATACCCGCGTTCTCCATGCATGAAATATGTCTTCTGCTCACAGTCTTATTTAGGCCTGCAAAGCTTTTTATGTGTTCTCCCAACCTCATTTCAATGCAAGCACTGTATTTTGCCATAATTGAGTTTGTTGTACTCTCACGGCTCTCCACATGGCAGTCGCTCCAGCAGTTTGCACAGATCTGCGTCTTTCTGTGCTTTGCTAATTAAAAGCCGTGGTATTCAGTGCTAAGGAACGGTGTACCTGATAATTGACGCCTCAACAAATGCTCCTCTGTGTTGGATAATGAAGAGCCACATTGCGCTGAGTCCTGCTGGGTAAGTGTTATCACCATTCTTTTTTTTCTTTTATTTAGTGCATTTTCCCTTTCATTACAAGAAACCAAGTGCATAATGAGAGGCTAGTTGTAAATATTTACTCTTTTCAACGGATTCAGCTCTGAAAAGTAAACAATGTATATAAATTTAAGCATTTTAAGGCTTTATGGTGTTAAACAGGCTGTGCGCGAAACAAAACTTAGCCTGAAGGATCACAAGACATCCATAAAAGTGCTCCAGCTCAAATTTCAAATCCTAATGAGAAATGCATGTGGGATTTTTTAAATTTATTTTTTTAAGCCTAATTGTCGTTCATGAGGCCCTTTGCGTATTAGTTTGGCTCTCTCCTCTCAGACGTGCCAGAGCACAACAAGGCGGTTGGGTCTCTCTCCATCTGCTAATGCTAAACATTCTGTCCCAACACATTTCAGTTGTTCAACAATTAATTCTTGCTGAATCTGTTTCTTCTGTAATAATGTATTGGTAACATTTAATTGGTAGTTCTGTGTCAGTGTTTCCTGTGCCACTTTGAATTATGAATTTGTGTTTGCATTTTATATTAGATGTGATGCAACAACAAGACTTGATATGCACTGTAATGTAATGTAATGCACTACACAAATCATTAACAAATGTTACCCTGGACCAACAAAACCATATTTGTAGCAATAGCCAACAATACATTGTATAGGTCAAAATTATCGCCAATTAAAAATTATGCCAAAAATCATTAGGATATTAAGTAAAGATATCCATATTTTGTAAATTTCCTACCGTAAATATATCAAAACTTAATTTTTTTGATTAGTAATATGCATTGCCAATGACTTCATTTGGACAACTTTAAAGGCGATTTTCTCAGTATTTTGAATTATTTACATTCGCAGATTCTAGATTTTCAAATAGTTGTATCCAAATATTGTCCTATCCTAAAAACCATGCATCAATGGAAAGCTTATTTATTCAGCTTTGTTATTCAGCTAATGTTCTCTTATAAACCATTTCTTTTAGTGAACAGTAAAGGCCCGTTAAGAATAGTTGTTACTGATTTGAATCAGCCTAAATCAGGTAATGTAGTTAATTAATATTTGACTCAGGTACTGAACAGTAAGTTATGTTACATTCTGTATTAAATATATTTATTTTTAACATATAGAATAGCAGAACCCCTGTCCATCCCGCACAGGTGTGATTTGAAAATGTATGTTGCTGAAATTGGATGTGTATGAATTTGTGAAGGAGCGCTCTGATCATTCAGGCTGTCGGTCAAAAAATCTATGAAAATCAAAAATAAAACAAACAGCCTGCTGGGCTCTCAAGCAGGGGAGGAGATTCAGGTTGAAGTGTGTGTGACAGCAGTTGCTCTGACTCAGATGTTACCTGAAGTGGAAGTGTGATAGAAAGCAAGAAGATTCAGCTCAAACCCCCAGCTACTAACAAGGTCTTATCACTTCAAGTTTAAGGAAGCAGGCATAATGGCCGAGAGGTTTCCGCTCTCCCCTTGCAGTGATAAATAATGGCCCTGAATCTGGCAGAAGCGCAGAACTTGTGTTCAGAGAGCCTAAAACACTGAGAAAGTGAGTTCACCGTTCATTATTGACAACCATCTTTTGGAACACGGGAGGCGTCTAATTTAACCTCGCGGTTCACAAACAGGAGCGACGTGCCATGTTTCTGTGTGGCTGTCTAATTTAACCCCTCGAGGTTATCCTCGCTGAGCTCAGGCAGCAGAGCGTGCTGGATCGCCAAGGGCCAAACGCAGCCACTGGAGAAGCACTAAGCCTCGCTCCGCCTCCCAGTTTGTGATGGAGCAGATTGGTGGCTTAAGGGCCGCCATGCACTGCTGCCGGGTCTCTGCTGAGAGATGACAGAGCCAAAATGGTGAGCTCTTCTTCTGAGGCGCTAGTAATATTGTACATCGCAGCCGTAACACGCAACGGTGTGAGAGATAAAGCGAACGCGAGTTTTTGTTGTTACTATGGTATTCTTTTTCTTCTTCCTTCCCTGCGCTGCCAGGAAAAACAATTGGAAGCAGCACGGCACATAGCATGATGGATCTTCCAGAAGATGCTGGATACTACATCTCTCAAGTGCGCCTGTGTTTGCTAGGGCCCCCGAGAACGTGCCGAGAAGCTCGCTGTAGATAATGGAAAAAATCACATGTTCCTCCTGTTTTTCATCTAATACTATAAATCTGCTTTGAAATTGCTTTTTTCCTTTAAGCCAGAGTCACTAGGTTACTCAGATGTGTGCACAGCATCAAGTAAAGAACATGCACTTCTTGCTGGAACCTTTCTTCACCTCGTGCCCTTGTTTCATTGAACTCTGAAGAACTGTATTTTCTTTTTTTCGTTTGTTTGTTTTCCTGTTTTCAGTATGGAACAGTGAGCCTAGTTTTGTCCGGTGATTTTCCGCCTTCGACATGGTTTTGCTATTTTTGCTAGTTTTGCATAAACACACAAACCCCTAAGACCACCTCCTTTCATTAGGAACCGAAAATACGTTAAAAAAAGCTCAAATGCAACCCACAATTTGTAGAATGAATGAACAGCTCAGTGTATGATTTGAGGTCAGGCGTCAAAGGAAAGGCTGTAACTGTTACTAGTCTGGCACTGCAGTTAAAACAAGATCGCTCAACCTTTTACTAGGCTTTAAAAGGGGCTTTGAATTAGTTTTTTAATTTTTATAACAAGTTTGGTCAGTGTTTCCAATCCTCTGGATCGGTTTTGCACCTTAAAAGACGACATATCGCAAAGTGGGGTGATTTACCTCTAGTAACTTTATTGCTATCTCTATTTTTACCGTAGGAATGCATGCTGTGGAGATGACCCAGTAAATCTCTCTACGCTTGTAAGGGAGGTCAGCGTTGGTTTACAGCTTGAGATCTCTCATTACTTTTTTGTATGTGTTTTGACCTTTTCCCAACCTTAATGCTTCACAGTGCTGCAAATCTGCAAACTTCCAAAACCAAATTCTGTTTATTTAGTGAGTTAAGCTCTTTAGTTTGCTGGCAGGTAATTCAATTGTTTCCATTTGATAACTAAGCATTTTCTGCTTCTATTTGTCCTTTTATCTGAAAGGTTCACAAGAGATTTAGAGGTGAACCAGTGGTTGTCTGTAGTCATTCAGTTTGTAGTCTCCCAAAGATTTGGTTCCCTCATAATTAATTTGAACAAGAGTTCATCTAATCATTATTCACCCCTGTTTATTTATCAAACTACTAACACACTTCAAAATGTTACTCTGTTCAGACCGAGTATCAAAACAAAGGTAGCAGAGTGGTTGTACAGTATATCACGGCTTCATTCTGCATATGCAGTTCTATTGATAGTAACAAAACCTCTCGAGGATTACCAGGAACATCTCTCCCTGTGGTTAAGAACATTCACCTCTACATGATGTCTAATATCATTTCTGAAGAGGATATTGTTTGCTATGAACATCTGCCTCTTCATGAAGTTTAATTAATTGAATTTTTATTTTGGCAATAAAACACACTCACAGTATTTTCTTGGAACTTCTCGCAGTGCTAAAATGCCTCGGCGAGACTTAAAACAGCCAGCTCGCTCTCATATTCATGGAGCCGCGACGGGCTGTGGCTATTCACAGTCAGTAGCTTCACACCAGCAGGAAGAAGGTGGCAGCGCCAGAGTTTTGGAGGGGACACACCTGGTGTTTGGATGCGCAGCGGCTGTGATTGGTTTACTCTGGCCTGCCGGTTCGGCTCTCGCAGAAGCCAGGACCATCACTGGCCCTGAAGATAATCCATCTGTCAGCACCTGTCAGCTGGCTCCCCTGTGCCCCTGTACCCACATGGCCGTGTTGACAGGGGGATTCAGCATACATCTGGGTTACATCACCGAGGGCCACTCAACTGAATCCACCACAGGTGTAAGCAGCCTCTCTACGATAAATGTGGATTGTCAATGGCGTTCTTGAGCTAATGACAAAATGACTGACCCCTTTCATTTCCTGCGAGTCGAACGTGTACGATGGATGCTTTTCTTGAGGCACGGGCCGAAACGGTGACCGCTGAGGTCAGTGACTGGTAGGAAACTGAGGAGCTGCCAACGACTGACTGAACATCATGGCACTGTACATAGCCATTACAGAAAGTAATTGGATCCACAAATCAGCAGATGGGTACAGGTTTATAGTGGCACACAGCTTTATGGCCTTATATTTCAGGGCTTGGAAGGAGGATGTCATGGCCATTTTGACATTGTGGGTAGCTTTTGACAGCGGGCAGCACACCCATGCTTCTTAGCCCTCGAGGGCCTTGTTGACTAGAAGATGGAATTTCACCTTAGTCAACAAAAAGGGCACAGTTTTTGAAAGTGTTGCGAATGGATTTAAAAGTGTGGATTTCTTTGCATTTGTCTATACATCATCTTGTCCACCTGAACTGATCATTGAAATTCTTAAAGGGGTCATCGGATGCAAACTTCACTTTTGTTGTTGTTTGAACATTAATGCGTGTTGGCAGTGTATATACAAATCTACCCTATAATGATAAAAATCCATGCAGTGGTTTTTAATCAGTCTGTAAAAATAATATCCCATTTTTCAAATTGAGCCGTTCTCAGATGCCTGTCGGTGTGGCGTCACACCCACAGAGGCCACTTCCATGATAGTTGATTGACATGAGCGTCTTACCTCAGATCAGCTGTAACAGTCCGACCTCCATTGTTTCGATGCCGGAGCAGGGATGTAAGTTAGACAAGAATATCTCAGATTGAGTGATTGAGGTGTTGTGTTGCTGGATGTAATAATGAACATAGTGGTCGTCATTTACTGCCGACATCTGAGCCGCTGAAGATGCAGTGGATTACATTTGTTTGTGAAGTGAATGCTCCTCACGATCTACATAAATGCGTCTATGTGTGCGCAAATCATTTGTGATCCAGCTTCACCTACAGCGGAAGTGAGTATAAGGGGTTTTTTACGAATCTCTGCCATCACCTTTCCTAATAACGTGCTAGTTAGCAAGTTTCGTGGCTAAACGTGCTAAATGCGGCTAAAGTAAACAATCTCTCAGAGCAGCAGAGAGGAGAGAGGGGTGGGGCCAGCAGAGCTCATTTGCATTGCTCAGAATGGGATGATTTTTGCAGAGCTCATTTTGACAAGGTAAAAATGGTGTTGCTTTACACAACCTTTGAGAATTTTTAATCAAAGTATATTATAGACTTTTTATTAAGACCCTAAAGAATCATATCAAATGTAAATGTAAATGTAGGAAATGTGGAATGAAACAAACTCTGGTGCAGTTCGAATGATATATGAATGCGACACGGACCAAATACTTCTAAACAGACCAAATATAGGAAGTAATGACAAGATGCGAAGGGGTGTATCCAAAACAAAATAAGCACAGGAACAAATGTATCATTGTCCTTTTTGGTCCGGACCAAATAAACCAAACGAACTGATCTACAAGTGTGAACACACCCTAAGACACCATGTAAGACACATTAAAAGAATGAATTAACATTTACACACAGTGCTGCTCATCAATGTCAATTCCAAAATAGTGGACCAATCAGAAGACATTGGAGGTGGGGCAAGCATTTGAACCTTTTGTTTGTTACAGTAGTAAGTTAGCATTGGAACTGTTTTATTTGACAGCAATGTGGCAGAGGAGGCATTCTCTACTGTGCTTTTTTCTTTTTTGTTTCTTTAAACGCAAAGATGCCTTGTGTCTGAACGGCCTTTTAGTCAGCATTAACTTTTTTTATTATAATGCATCTCTGAGTGTTTTATCCTTTAGTTTGGTCATGATAAATGGTGACTATATGACAACGAAGTCAATGGTGATGTCAGCCAGGATAGAAAGTTGTTTTAGAGATGAAGTAAGTTGTCCTCACAGCAAGAAGGTTTAAGGTTTGAGTCTCAGCTGAGTGTGGAGTTCTGCTTGTGTTTGCAATTGTTTACTCTGTGTACTTCAGATTCAGTCAGTTTGGAGGATGTTTACATTTTTTGGGAATAATTTACACCAATTATACAAGTCATTTTCAATTTGTTATTGACTCAGTAGTGTTATCTGAGTGCATTAACTCAGTCTGGTATGAAACTGGATTTATTTTCAGTCCGTGAAATATTTGCAGGTGTGCAAGGTGATTCATGTATTTTACATTGAATGCTGAGATCTGGAGATACTTTTTCTCCTGTTCTTGCTGTTATTTGTGTGTTTGTTTATAGCAGAGCAGTCAATATCCTCCATACACTCAGCCCGGGAAAGTAAGAACGGTCAGGGGAAGGTCAGCGCAGAGGAAACCGCGTGATGTGACTGAAAAGCCGAAGCGCGTCAGCTCACCATCTTTAGTCAATTTTTAAAACTCTACCATCTCTCTCTCGCTCTCACTTCGCCCCGAGCCTTTCTCTCTTGTTGCCCCTCGTTCTCCGCCATTGTCAGCGAGAAAGAGGGAAAAGGTAGATTAATTGTTTTCTACAGGTAAGAGAGGCATCTCCGACGGTCTGCTTATTTGAATCCTGGCGAGGTCCCATATGCCCTGCAAAATCTGTTCCTCTTCTCCGCGAGTGTTAGCGTGTTCAGTGAAGCGGCACTGCATTAAGACAGGCCTGGGCTGGGTTCCAGGAATACGGCGGTACCACCAGCTGATCCTCAGCATCCACAACACATTCATCTTGTATGTGCAGCCGTGTCTAAAATACCTTCCCCAGCGAGACTTTCTGTGCCCTTGGCCAAAGGGTTTGTTCCTTATGTAATTAAAAGTCAGAGAAAAAGACTGAATCCCAAGACCGTCTTTTACGAGTTCCACAAACATTCAGCTTCTGTGTTTATACTTTTGTCCCTGAAGTAAGTTTGAGGTTATTTTGGTGCCGGCGCACTCTGGAATTCTTTACTAAATATAGTTGTTTCTTTCTTTTCTTTAAAACATGTACTGCATAATTGTCATAGACTGAAACTGACTTCACCAAGCAGTGGATATCGTTATTGATTTGCAAATGGGAAGGTGAAGCCCAACCCAGTCAGTATTCCCTGCTTTCTGCTTATGTTGAAGCATCTTTGCCTGTGAATGTCTAGTCGAGCCAATCCAATTGAACTGGAAAGACTTGAAGCAAGACATTCTTTTCTTTAAAGCTGCTCATCCTAAAGAAATAATGTTCTCTCAATTATATGAGCATGTCACACTTACGTATGAGTTTAATCCTAAAAATCCAATCCTGTGAAGTCATTGTTTGTTATTTGGCCTAAACGCAGTGATTTATCATGGGATGGTTGAATTACAGAGCTGTTCTTTGACAAATGTCGCCAGCTCACACTGACAGATGTCTGAGGCTGATGTCACCCCTGGGGCTGGTGGGTCTGTCAGATCGGAGGGGTGAGAATGCTGATGAAAACATCACATAGAGAAATGCCTCGTGAACCCAGGTTTTCTCAGTGTGTGTTAATGAAAAACACTAGTTTAAAACTCCAATCTGGAACAATCCGAATGAGCTTTTGTTTGTTTTGCACAGAGTACCTATCATATCCATATCTTGACAGATTTTTCTGGTAGTACTAGTCAGTCGCAGCAGACAAAATATTTAAGCAGTGGAGTGCGGAGGCACAATTTTAGCAGTAAAAAAAAATACTTTTTTCCTTAAGGGAAAGCGAATCAGGGAGTGCATTAAATATACTGTTTCTGCACTTCGGTCTGATTAGTTCTTAACTACACGGATCTGTTGCACCCAAGACCATTTTACATCATGGTTGGGTAACAGTTGGTCAGTAATGGACACTGTAATTACGCGTTTTAGGAGTGGTACATTAGCATAAATAAGCCATGTTTTTCCTTTAATGAGAAAATTGTAATCGAGCCCGTTTAAAATGGCAAGACTTGGAGGTGAAAGTAAGGGTAAACAGAATTTTTTTTCCCAAGCTCCTGTGGGACTGACATTGCTCATATCTCTGGGGTGTCATTAGCTGTGTCATTGACAGATCCATTTTTCTTTTCGCCTGCTGTGTAGGTTGGGATGCCTTGTGGATGCTGAACAAAATGCCTGTGGTTTCGAGTGCCTCAATCAATTCAGTTCTTTCTATCTAGTCGGGAATTGCTGCTCACTAGAAGCCTGTGAGCTTCTTGCTATTGAAATCCATACGTGTGTGGAGCAAAATTGCCAGAATAGCTGTTGTTTTCTTTCCTGTCTTAGTATATTGTCATAGTAACATCTGCTGACCATGTTTCTAAAAAAAAGTTTATTTATTATCTTACTCTGCAGTTCACAGTACTTGGGCACTAGGTGGTTTTGAATCTATTTTTTCCTTACAGATTTCTGGAGGATCCAGTAAAACTTTTGCATAAAAGTCTTGCACCTAATTACTTAAAACAGTTCTTGTTTCAGAGAAACTCTTTAAAAAAATGTCTTCCTTGTGATTCTTCAAAGCCAATCTATTTTTATTACACTGCAAAAAAAAAAAGGTTTATCTTGCTCAAAATATCTAAAAATTCTTAAATCAAGACGCATTTACTAGATAAGCAAAATGATGTAAGATATTTCGTCTTGTTTCCTGGGTAAAATTTTAAATTAAAAGATTTTTGCTTAAAACAAGTAAAATTATCTGCAAATGAGGTAAGGGAAATACTCTTAAAACAAGATTATTTTTCTTTCCCCACTGGCAGATTATTTTACTTATTTCAAGCAAAATGCACTTAATTGAATTTCTTTCCCAGGAAACAAGACCAAGGCTAAGTTTACACTAGTGTGTTTTATTTTTAAAACGTTTCAAGCACATAAACGCGTACGCCACCTAAATAATAGGAATCTACCTATACATTTATATGGTTGTACCTGAATGAATGGTCATGTGACATGCCTTTTCAGTTGTGTAGTGTAGACAGAGATCGTCTCTGAGGCGAAGTGAAAACGCCAGTGTAGACGAGGATAGGTAGGTAGACTAGAAACAAGACAGATTTACTAAGTAAAGCGAGCCTTTTTTTGCAGTGTAGCATTTACTTACTTGCAACATACAACTCAATGTTTATATAGTAATTGCCTCATATGAGCAGGCTTCATTGCCATCTTTGTCCATTACTACTGCAAGAAGACTTGTTTCATACTATGAAGAATGCTGTTTAGATTTGTTTTGCATACAGTGAAGATGATGCAAGCCAAGATGTGTTGACTTTGCGTTATTGCACAGTACCAAAACTTTTTAATTTGTTCCCTTATTCAATTCAGACTGCAACTCTATTGCAATATAATTTCTTTTGCCACGCCGCCGTCGATTCAGTAGCGCCACTGTGCCACATCTTAATTGTGTTTCAGGAAACACTGATGTGAATGTAACCTAGTCTCTGAAATATCTTTTGTTGATTTTTATTTTTTTTTTTTTACATTTCACAAGTCATCATGTGCTCGCTCTCCTATGGTTACAAGAATGCAACAAATAACCTCTGAACAACTGATCTCGCAGTTTGTGTCTTGCGTCTCGGGGGAGGCAGATGACCTTCAGGCGTTTCTCTTTGCTTACGTGTGGGCGACTTCAAGCGTTAGCAGACTGTTTGTGAATATAAACTGCAGGAGCAATGACAGCCCCATATCAATCTCTCTGCCTCCAGTCAAATGTTTGCTTTAGCTCACTTTGAGGGATTAAAATTTAATAGTGGTGCGCGGTGAAGCCCCTGAAGATATTTCCTCCATTCTCATCAGCCTGGAAACCGTGGGAGGGGTCTACTAAACAGACAGCAGCAGATCGGAGCCTGTTTCTCGGTTGAACGTCCGTCCCCCACCGCACGCACAGCTGCCCACTCCTCGTACTGAAGAAAGAGAAGAATGAGGGAGGAAACGAGCAGGCTATGTCAGTACTCAAGTGACCCTGACCCATGCCACGCGCATTAGTCTTCCTGCTCTGTTTACTTTGGACGGGTAATTACGCAGGCGAGGTATGGCCGAATCTTGCAGTGTTGTTTTCCGTTTGCTTTTTTTCACCATGTCCTAATCTTCTTGCAAGGCCAGATAATTAATAGCAGGTCGACCGGGGAACCTGTGGCTGTCATGTTAATGGATCGGATTCAGCTTGTTGCAGCAACTTCTCTCAGTAGATTTTGTCCCAGTGAGAACTTAACAACTGATTGTCTGCTGACTGATGACTCTGTATAAAAATCAGAATTTGTCTAGTAACAAAATAATCGCATTAACTTTATCTTTTATCCTGGATCCACATATCTGCAGTTGTTTGTTAGTGTGTGACCCAGTTTTCATAAGCTGTTTTTGGCCCAAGTTGTTGTGTTGTAAGTAAACTCGAAATATTTTTTCTAGTGCATCAAATTAACTGCATCAAATTTGTTATTGAAGGCTTTAGTTTTGAGCAACATTGGCTTGCTGTAGAAGTATTGTTTTTGCCAAGAATAGAGTCGTTCTGCACCGTGGCAGTGCTGGAGAATCTAGACTTTGGCTACAAACTGGTTTACATCACCATTGATGTGCAAAAGTTGACATTTCGCCCAAAGGTATAAGGCTTGCTGTCAAATTTAAGGGATATAGCGTGCAGCTATTGGTCAGCGTGCAGTGTAATGCTTAAAAAGCCCCTCAGGCACACTTAAAAAGGTCTTTCACGATCTGTCACATATAGGCACAATGCCAGACCATCATTAGCTCACAGCAGTGCAGCCAGATTGAGAAAAGGGGATTTAGGTCCACTGTTCATTTTAGATCCAGTCTACTGAATGTTAAAGAAGTAAAGGAGTTCTGTTTGGCTGTGAGAAGAAAGGAGCCAAGTGCATTAGTGTTGCTTAGCCATTGCCACACTGTGTGCTTTTCATTGTGATGACCAAACTCAAAAGGCTTCTTATAACCTCTTTAGCCTCCTGTAGGAGTGGGAGGCATGACCAAAATCTTATATCACAATATGAGTCACAGAATGCTGTATTTCAAAATATAGTTCTTTTTGCTCACATTTGAGAAGAAATGTTAATAATATAATATAACTCATAAGTAGCACTGCAGTATAATACATATTTATGCATTCCAGTGAAGTAAAATCAAAATAAAAAATGGTAGGCGTTCTCATTTTTTGTAATTATTTTTCTCTTTATAATGTGAACTTGAAAAACTGCAAACCAAAAGATCAGCTTATTTATAACAGATGTCTGATATATCTGGCATCCATGCAAAAACATCTTCATGTTATGTAAGACATCAGTTGAATTCGATATTAATGAGACAAGTTATGTTGCTCAGAAACTGCAGACAATTACATTCACGTTCACCGTTGACAAGTTTGACAAGTCTCACCCTGTATTTTTGCATTATTCCACGTTTCATTGTTTCATTTGTGTTTTTTTTTCTTCTTTTATGAAGCATGATAGTTTTTTTAAATCATTAACTTAAAACACTTCTCATTCAGGAAATCTGATTCCGATCTGATTTAAGCAATTTATATTTTGCATTTGAGGTTTAGCTGCTGTTCCATTTAGATTATAATTTCCATTTAGATATAAATGTGATCATCGTCCTCATGCAAATTACTTATCATAACAATCAAGTTTGAAATTCTCAATGCAGTAACAGAAAAATCACATTATTTTCTACATAGAGCCACAGGAAAGTGTTGTCCCCATCTGCTGTCGCATGTGAAACATACCTCAAATGAGATAATACTAAAAAAAGAAATGAAACATTCTGAATGTTTTAGATTGGCTGATGAATCTTTACACTTTGGATGCTGCTAACTTCGCGAACTTTCACTCGAAATGTTCCTGTTGTAACACTTATTTGTCTTTTTGCTATAATCTTCTGTGACTTGAACCAAAGCGCCCCACCAAGAGTGCATAAAACGTGTGTCATCTCGATGTGACTACAGAAGAGAAGGTGAAGGGTTAGGCGGTATTTCATTAAGCAAAGTTCCTGTTAACCTGACACTTTCTGCGGCAACTTCTATTTTTACTGGATTTTTGTCATTGCTAATTAGTCTAGTTTTGCCTCATTGTCGCTACTGAGTAGCAGGAAGCGAGGACTTGATGCCAACTGCTACTGTTTTCTTCTTCTGTCACAACAGGCTCCGGGGCCCAGGGCAGACTTTTGTCCATTGGCTTTACCTTCAAATTGAGCAATCTTGTCTGAATCAGGTCATTGCACTTTTGGCTCTTAAACTAAAAGAGAAGCTCACTCTAATTGGACCCAGATGGAAACGTGAAACATTGCAGAACTTCCTGCCTGGCGTTCAAGGTTTCTGTGACAAAACATGGTTGTTCTTATTGAGTAGCCCACAATGAGACATTAATAGGTTTCTATTCTAAAGCCAATGGCCGAATTAAATAGTTTCTCTTGATTTCTGTATTTTAGCCAGCTGTTAATGCTTTTAACCACCTGTGGTGTTGGTGTGCGTAATAGGCAGATTGGCAGGCATTTTCATTTCTGGTTTTTTAATTAGCCCTAATAGTGGCATCCTGAAATAGATGCGGTTTAAAGTCGGAGTTAAAAAATATTCCATGACATGGCCTGAGGATAAACTTGTCTCTCTGTTCCCTAAATAGAGAGCTGATTTGTTTGTGTATCAGGCACTGTGCATGCCGGTGGACTGGTTCCTGGAGGCCCAGAATCAGTGCCGGGGAAATCAATTAAAAACAAGTCAGGCTGCCCCTTGTGCACTATATTTTAATGCAATATTTATTTCCTTGGAGAGAATCTATCACAAAAGTGGATGGATGATGTAGTATGCTATATAACAGACTTGAGTCATATCACATGTTCATTTACATTTATTTACTAATGCATTTGCTGGGTGTTTATTTCCCTCGGTGATTGTCCTTTTTTTTTTTTTATTACCATCATATGAGGGAAAAACAAATCTGTAAGACTTACTCACACTACCAGTTAAAAGTCTTAAGGGTTTCTTTTTTCTTTTCTTTTAATAAATTGACAAATATATTTACAGTTGAAGTCAAAAGTTTACATACACTGTAAAATTATTTTTTTTATCAAAAAAGAGGGATCATACAAAATGCATGTAATTTTTTTTTTGTACTGATCTGAATATTTCACATATAATACATTTACATATAGACAAGAGAAAATAGTACTTAAAAAAATGGCTCTGTTCAAAAGTTTACATGCACTTGATTCTAAATACTGTGTTGTTACCTGAATGATCCACAGCTTTTTTTTTTTCATATGCAACTGTTACAGAAGGCTCAAACGCTCACTGATGCTTCAGAGGGGGAAAAAAATATGCATTAAGTGCCAGGGGGTGAAAACTTTTTGAATTTGAAGATCAGGGTAAATTTAACTTATTTTGTCTTTTGGGAAACATGTAAGTATCATCTATAGCTTTTGAAGGTCAGTACTAAATGAAAAAAATATGATATTTAAGCAAAATAAGAAAAATGTACACGTCCTCATTCCGTATAAAAGTTTACGCCCCTGGCTCTTAATGCATCTTTTTTGCTTCTGAAGCATCAGTGAGCTTTTGAACCTTCTGTAGTAGTTGCATATGAGTCCCTCAGTTGTCCCTCAGTTTAAAAAGATGGATCTCAAAATTATACAGTCATTGATGGAAAGGGTTAAAATATGCAAAAATGCTGATAAACCAAAGAATTTGTGGGACCTGAAGAACATTGGGCAGTTTAACTGTTCAGGACAAACAAGGAACTCATAAACAACTATCACTAAACCAAAAAAAAAAAAACAACAACACACACACGCACACAGCTGTGGATCATTCAGGTAACAATACAGTATTAATATAATAATGAATTCAACTCAAGAAAATAATTTTCTCTTGTGGAGTATATGTAAATATCTTATGTGAATATATTATTCAGGTCAGTACTAAATAAAAAATAACATGCATTTTGTATGATCCCTCTTATTTTGGTGAAATAATTAACATTTTGCAGATTCTACAAGATGTATGTAAACTTTCGACTTCAACTGTATATTGTTACAAAAGAAAGTAACAATAAGTACAAAAAGTACCACATTTTCCATAGAAATATGATGCAGCACAACTGTTTTCAATGTTGATAATAATCATAAATGTTTCCTGAGTAGCAAATCAGTTTATTAGGATGATTTCTGAAGGATCATGTGACACTGAAAACTGGAGTAATGATGCTGAAAAATTATGTTTTAAATTAATATTTCACAATATTGCTGTTGTTCTGTTTTTTCTGATCAAATAAATGCATCCTCTGTAAACAAAAAATCTATTTTATAAGCCTCATTTAAATTCATTCTTCCCCCTGACCTGACATTACCGCCTGTGTCTAATATAGAATAATTATGGAAAAATGCATAGATATTCAATAACATATGTGCATCTGTGGCAGACCTTGTTAAGTGAATATGGTGCGGTGACTCTAGGGTGATGGAAGTTGTGATTGTGTTCTTCAGACAGTTCTTGAGGGAGCATCGACTGTGTGGGCGGATTTGTTGTAATTTAACAAGGATTAACCTTTCTACCATTGCCTACTGAAGAGAAATCTGCAAACCTCAGCCCAGCTGTTACCACACACCACGATAAGAGGATTTGGAGAAATGTAGTGAAGTTCTCGCCCTCACAATGTTTCTGAATGTTTGCAAATGTAAGGCATTTTAGATTCAGATTTATTTTTTTCCCTCATTTGATTATGGGCGAGTTGTGTTTTCTGCTAACGGTTGTCTTGTTAGTAAATCACTTCTGATTTATACTTCGATAGTAAGTGAATCAAATCATTCATATAGCCTCATGCTTCATGAAAAGTGGTGTGTGATATATTTTTTATTTTTTTGCAAGACCTTTTCAAATCATTTTAAGCAATCAGTTTGTTGTTCATTGTGTGCACAGAGGAGGACGTAAGAGATGAACATAACACATTCGCTTTCATCAGTGCTGTTGGTGCAATGATACTTTAACTGAGTTTGTTTCTCAGTAATGCAATTGTGATGTCTGAAGGGGCCCGGTGTACCAGTATATGTTATTAGTGTGATGTTATGGACTGTTGTCTTGGATTCATTTCAGAGAACTGCTAAATTGTAATCCATAGCCAGACTAATTGCCCCCATCCTTTATGGTCTTAATGGCCTGTGTGACCTTATTGTTTCCTCTGTCTGAAAGGTTTGTCTGCTGGGGTCTCCAGAGAGGCTTTCGAGAGGGACCGCTGGGCAGAGATTATACGTGGTACATGTTCACTCGCTCTGATATATTTATCCACACTTAAGTTTGTTTATGAAGCAAAAAGAACCGAAACGCCGGAAGCGTAGATCTGAACGACGGCCGGCGGTAATCATACGGCCCAATGTTACTGTCGCTCTTCATTAGTGACGCATTTCTCTATGAGAGTCTGAGAAAGGCAGAGGGAATAAATGTGTTCTCCAAGAAATAGCGGCCCTCCAATTACCGTGCAGGCTTCCGGATCTGGACCACTCAGACGGAAAGAGCTGAAAATGGATCCTTGTTCGGAGCATTCTCTGAGGAATTCGTCCTTTTTGCGTCAGACGTCCTGAGGAATCTTATTCTTTGTATCTTTCTTAGTCATCTGCGTTCTTAGTAAAGTGTGATCATTGGAAAGCCAGTAAAGTAGGCTGACTGAACCAGTTCACTATGCAATGACTGTGACTCAACATCTTTTGCATGCTCTGTTTTCCATCTGCTGGCTCGTGGAAGTTTCTGGTCGTTTAGTTCGTAGGGTCATATTAGTGTGATGATTCAATTTGCCCTCCATTGTCTACCGCAGAGTCAGAGTTTGCACCGCTGCTGTTGAAACCCCAGCTCTGTGAATGAAAACATGATCCATGGGTCTTCAGGGAGTACTGGAAGCAAAACACTGAATGTGCTGCTTGTTTTGGTCTTTTGTTCGTTTTCTTCACCGCTGGTAATTGGCAGATGTGCCAGGCTTCACCTTCAGCGATGAATATTTTGGAATAACAGACATTCCCATTTCTGAAGGTGCCACAGAGTTTTCTCAGGGCCAATTGATTCAGCGAGTTCATCTGTATTCTGCTGTTGTGTTTGTCATTTGTAGGTGTGTCGTGGGAGAATTTGCAGAAAGGTTGTGGGGTAACTCTACAAGCATGATGCAGAAAATTATTATTATATGTCAGCAGCAAATAATCACGGTGCTGCGGTGTCACCACACCCTTCATGTGGGGCTTTTTGAAGTGTGACCACAGCCTCTTCTGACCTCTCTATCCCTTCATCTCTCAGTCTGGTCCTGGTGTAGCTGGGGATGTGGTCTTGAGGTTTAGTGTCCTACTTTAGCTTTAGTCTTTATTTATTTCATGGATATCAGAGCGCCGGCTTTGGGAATCATTGCTCCCTTTGATATTTCCCATCCTCCTTATAGCTACAACACCACCATCTCAAGCTCAATCTCTCCTGCTCCATTTGACTGCAAACCACTGATGGTTTGGAATTGAATTTCACTGCAATATGGTAAAACTACCATGTACAAAAATAAAATTTCGGAATGTTTTTGTATTACATCTTTTATTTTTGGATGGTAGTGAGTCTCAGTTTTTTCTAGCTTTATTACATTTTAAATACGATAATATTGCGATATGAACTCCATGGCACATTATTTATTGCAAAATTGAAAAAAAAGACAAATTAATAATTGGAAAAAATAGAACATTTTGTACATTTTAAAGTTAAGTTATTCTATCTAATTCACTTTGAGAGTTCAAAATTAAGAGCTCCAACCCATGTTCTTAACTAAGAAAACTTAAGTCAGAAAAAAGTCTTGTATCTGAACTTTAAAGGAGAATATTTGTGGTATATTGTTTCAGTCTAAATTACATTCACACTGGTGTTTTAGGAAGCCAAACAAATTAGAATATAATAATAATAAAAAACAACAGTTATAGCCATATATTGTAAAACCATTGCACTGCAAAATACATTTAAATAAAAATTTCATAGGTATGTTATATTTGCTTTACACTACAGTAGGGAAATCACAATACTTCTTTTCTAATTTCTACACTTAAAAGAGATATTTTGAATTTGGACTGTAGTGACATTACCCATTTAAACCACTAGCTGTCAGCAATTCATACTGCACTTTTAGGCATTTATTTTGACGGAAACAGCAGTAGAGCTTTTATTTTGAAGGAAAACTCCAGCATCAATGAAAACAATGCTGTAATCATCTGCCGCAAAAGTTCACTGCATTCACTGTGAACGGAGCCATTCTGAGGCATGGAAAACACCTGAACGAAGTGCACGCTTTGCTTTGAAACGTTCAGCGAAAACAGACTTGATGAAGGGATTAGGCCATATTGCACTGTCAGTTTTAGTTTGTTTGATATATTTTGTCAAAGCATAATGGCCTAAAACACAACTTTAAAGACCTTTTATGTTAGAATAAGAAGTTTAAATATATTTTAAAAGCTACACTGTTTGCTTGGAAGACCTATCATTTCATATCGTCATGTGACCACAATAATATCTAGACGATATTGATAATATCATTATATCCATAACATTCATGCATGAACTTTTACTTAATACTTGCACTGAATCATTAAATTCAGTTAAATAAAACCAGTATCAACTAAAAGCCATCTTTGCTCAGACTATTAAGTCTAGCTCAGAGGTGGCATAAATGCATATACACTGCAATTGTAATTGCATAAATAATATTATGAGATAAATGTTTTAGAATTAATATTGAAATATGATTTTTTTTTAAATAAAATATGACAAAGCACTTTAAATATAAAACTAAAAACACTAGCAGCTGGCTGCAAATTCATATTGTAATGGGTCATTGAATCATTCATTTCATTGATTCATTTAAAGTGGGTGATTCATTCAGAAACAAAGTCATCACTGTCTTATTGAATCTATAATTAAATCATTTACTTGAATGATTTGTTCAAAACGCAGATTCATTTGGTAACTAAACATTGTTGTCTGTTGTTCTGTGAGTTTTGCTGCCTCACAACAATAAAAAGCATATAAGTAATGTACTTTTCTGCAGTTTTCTTTTCATGATGTTTTTGAATACTCTCTGGGGCTTCTCTCTTTGGCCATATGCAACCTTTATCACAACGAGAAGTGCTCAGCGTGGGCCTGTAGCTTATCAGCCATATCATTGTTGTAGAAATTAAACCTTCATGCTTGTCATATCAATTTATCAAGGTGTAATTTCTCTTTGCTATGGAGAATTGTGATCAAGCAAAAGACAGTGTGGTTCTTCTCTGCAGCGTGTGGAGGGATAAGCTCCAGCGCTGACTCTCAGATTAGAATCATCCGTATATATAGAGCCAGCGTTTGGGATTTGTGGCACATCGCCTCGCTCTTGCTGGATAGGGTGAAGATTGCTTCAAATTAGAATTAGCGATAAACATTTCACACAGGTATTAACAGTGGAACAGAGAATATGTGTTGTATAATAGCTCTTCTTGAATCTTGATTGCATCTTAAATCTGCTCCATAAATAGATCACGGCTTACAATGTCAAATCATAACAAAACAGGCAACGCATGCCTTTTTATAAAACAGATTTTTTTCTTCTTCATTCACCGCCTTCCTTGTCGTCTTCTTCAGTTTTCTTCTTTGTATCTTGCCCCTTTTTCCTTATACTCTTCATCGTCTTTTGTCCTTTTGTCCTTCGTTTTCTTCTTCTTTTACATCTTGTTTTTTTCCACCTTGTATCCTTGGATTTCCTTTATCATCATCTTCACGTTGTCATTTTTTCTTCTTTATGTTGGTCCTTTTTACTTGTATTCTTCATCTTTTTCTCCATTTTCATTATCTTCTTCATCTTAGTCTTCCTCCTCCAAAAACTGTATTTTACTGTAATGTGCATATTTGTTATGTTATTATTTACAGAAAACCTACATGAAATTACTCTTTTGTTGCCTTACAAGTACAAACATTTCCTTCAAGTAAAACTCAGTGAAGTCTTGTGATTTTATTAAAAAACTCTCTCCTTGGTTGCTTTATATCTTATGTGCTGCTCAGGAGCTATGTTGCGTAGTTTCCTCCTAGATTAAAACATTTTATCAGAAAGACTTCCTCTGCTATGTATGTTGGGTTCATTTCCAAGGTGTGAGTACGAAGCTGAAAAGTACAATTTCTTCCCAGTGTTGCGTAAGTAACTTGTCGGTTGAGTCAGGAGTGTAATCTCACTCTGAAGACTTCGTCTCTTCTTCTGTTTTGTTTTATCATTTTCTATCCAGTCGGTCTGTTCTGTTATATTGCATGTGAATCTGCTGGAAGAGACCGTAGCCAGTCCTCTGGCACAGCTCGGCTGTGTCTCCCTGACATGTGGCGCTGGCCGTAGTCTTCCTGGAAGGATCTGTGGAGCTGTGACAGTGTAAAGCTGATTAGGCGCAAACCAAAGATTCATTAGTTGCATTTAATGAAATAGAAATGAGTACTGGGGATATTTGAATAAATTAACCTTCACTGCTTCCCCGGAGGCTGGAGGGAAACTACAGAAGGGGCGAGGATTTGTTTTTCTTTGGCCACTGATATGATAAGTTGATTACATTATTGTTGCATGGGGTGTGTTGTCATTTAACCCTGCCCACAGCAAGCAGCTGGTTGCACAGCGTGATGTGGGCAAATGAAGTGAGTTCTCATGAAATGCACTAGGGCATTGTGAATTATTGGTTTTAGCTGTCCTTTTAACTTCTAGAGACAAATACAAGCACAGACCTTTATACTTACTTTTCTGTGCGATTATTTGGCTGTGCTATCCGCAGGCTCAGCGTTCATCAGTATGCAGGTCAGGTGAAGTATAATCGCAGTGCCTCTCTGTCTCTGAATTCTCTTCAGTACAGGAAGCGGAGAAAGCGGTTAGTGGAGATGGGGGGAGAATGGCACGCTCAGGATTTTCCACATTACCTGGACCCGTGCAGATGCTTGTCTCGCAGTCTTGCCGTCTCATCTCGTTCTTGCTGCCCGTACGGGCTCACGTTCACTTTCAGTGTGATCCTGACCCTCCCTGGCCTCTTGACACACGAGCCAACCTTAACTCCCCGTGGATCATCCGGAGCTCTGGATGAAGAGGACATAAAGAGCCGGCTCTCTTTACTTCTCCACAGGCTCCTTACCTTTATGTAGGTTAAAGGTTTTACACTTCCAAGTTAAGCGATTCATCTTAAGGAAGTAATAAACACAAGAAGTGCCAGTGATACAAAGTTTCTAGTCAGTCAGTCAGAGCAGTACATGTTAGCACAGTGAAAGCATAGAAGAAAAACCTTTTTTCACCACAAATTCTATCCAAAATACATGTAAAAACACAGTGGAACATGAAAGCTGTAGTGATTTTGCCACCTGTGAGCTGCTAGTATCATGACTGTCCCTTAGGAATGAACTGGAGATTTCTGTGAACAGTGTGATTTTCAGTAAAATGAGCTCATGAAGTGGTGCAAATCAATTGGATTATTCTGATGTAGGTTGGAATGAATTGTAACATAGCAAAGCACTGTCATCTGCTGTTTTTCTTCAAGGAAATTGTTCAATCATGCAGTAACGTGAGTAAAAACGCAAAGACTGCAAATCAGAATTTGAAAGCTTGTGTATCTTGTGTCAGTATCGGTTTATATTTTTGTGGATTTGTTATCAAATTTCATTTTGAAATAAAGCAAATGCACAGATATTCCAATGGTTTATATTCGATAGAGGGGAAAAAAAGCCTGAGAGAACAGCACATGGCAACAGTTGCTAAAGTAGGATTGATACTAAGGTAACAAGACAAGAAGTCATTTTTTAGCTGGTTATTTATAATTTATATGCATGTCTATAGCTACCCTCACTTTGAGGAAAAAAAAAAAAAAAACATATGCATCAAAAAAAATAAAAATAAAAATAAAAATACCCATGGCTTTTGAGAATATATGTGACCCAAGACCACAAAACCACTCGTAAGTAGCACGGGTGTACTTGTAGCAATGGCCAACAATACATTAAATGGGTCAAAATTAGCAGCAATTAAAAATTATGCCAAAAATCATTAGGATATTAAGTAAAGATCACATTATATGAAGATATTTTGTAAATTTCCTACCGTAAATATATCAAAAACTTAATTTTTGATTAGTAATATGCATTGCTAACAGTGTTGGGGTGTAACTAGTTACATGTAACAGAATTACGTAATTTAATTACAAAATAAAAGTAATTGTAATTACTCAAGTTACTGAGAAAAAAAAGTTCTGATTGACAGCTGTTAATGGATTTATAAGATTTCAATAAATTGTATTTTTATTTAATACAACCTTAAAAAAAATAGTATTACCACACTTTATTTTTTTGTTTATTATTTTATTTTTAAAAAAATAATAAAGTTCAAGGATATTATTAATACTATTATTAATTGATTTTTTATAGTTGTATTTAATGGGTCACACTATGTGCAGCGTGAGGACCAAACCAAATCTCCAGGTACTCTTATGAGAAACCTTAAAACCTTTTGTGCACCCCTGCTAATAAACCATACATCAATGAGAAGCTTATTCATTCAGTTTCCAGATGAGATTTGAAATCTCAGTTTTAAAAAAAATGTACCCTTATGACTGGTTTTGTGGTACAGGGTCACATTTTAGGGTCTTAAGAATCCTCAGGAGGTATTTGTTGTGTTTTTTGGTAATTTTGTGTTGCCCGTATATGGTTTTCTGACTTTTAGTGTGACGGTGACCATGGACTTGCATTTTATGAATCACTATGGAACACGGTTTCAGTAAAAAAAAACAAAAAAACTTTTTACTGTTCTACTGAAGAAAAAGGTCACCTAATGTACATCTCAGATGGACTGAGAGTGAGTAAATGAACAGCAAAGTTTTATTTCCCTTTAAGACCACAAAAGGCAAAGTCATAAAACACATTGGAGTGTCTAATACATACTTAACTGTGATTCCTGTTACCTCCGTGTCCCATTAAGCAGTCGGTGTGAACACAGCTTTTCGTGATATATATGCCACTTCAGATGTGGCTCGCCTTGCTGTGTGAAGACAGCGTGTGTCTCTCTGACCAGTAAATTACAGCGACTAGTCTGAAGATTAGCACAACAGTGCAGTGTGAGTGTTATCCAACTGAAAAGGCCCAAAGGGAACTGGACACAATTTTTTTTGGTAAGGAAATGTCAGATTTTCTGGTGGGAATACATTAACTTTTACTGGACCCCGCTGGAGCGGTTGTCTTTTGCCGATCTGCATAACATTGACCTTCATTAGGGGCTGATTTAGGAAAGTAAGTTGTGTGCAGTTTGAAATTGAGATGTTTAATTGAATGGTGTTTCTGCATGGATGGTGCCGGTGCTCGTGCTGTACGCTGCGGGCTGAGGCTGTGGAGGCAGGTGTGCTTGTCAGGTACATGTAAGCTCTGGGCACAGCCTCGGGGGTGAACCTGTGAGTGCTCCCACGTGGCCGAAGACACACATCCGATTCACCAGCCACAATGAAAACCACACTGACTAGAATCTCAGCTTCTAGTGAGCTGAGATTCTACTGTACCAAGACAGCATTATGGCTGCGTTTGAACTGCTTTGCTTATTTCAATACTACCGATCTAATTCTTTTTTTTTTTTTTTTTTAGAGTCTCTTATTCTCAACAAGACAGCATTTTTTGTTGAAAAATACAGTAATATTGTAAAAATGTAAAAAAATGTTTAAGTTAGAATATTTTTTAAAAACCAGCAGTTTTACTTTAATTTTATTTAAAATCAAATAAAAACATTCTGTTGCCTACATTTACAATTATATTCAAATGGAAAACAAATCTTTTTAAATTGTATTACGATTTCACAGTATGATTGTTTTTACTGTATTTTTCATCAAATAAACGCAGCATTGGTAAGCTTGAGAGACTTCCAAACCTTCGACCGGTGTCGACCGGTGTGCGTGTATATTTGTTCATGGCGCAAGAGATCTCTCTGTCTGTTTTTCTTTCTCCTTGTGAACGTCCTCTTGAGCAAGAGTGTGTGTTGAGAAGGGGAAATTGCTAATACTACGGTCCAGTCTGTGTGCTGCGAGTCTGATGCTGGATGGTTTCGCTTCGGGCCCCCTGCAGACACCCGCTGGGTTTTGAAATCTAAAGATGACAAGTCTTCCAGCGGAGACGCTCAGGCTCAGCTATTAGACTGCCATTGAGAAAAACAACAGCTCGCATGGCAACCGGTGCAGGTTCAGCACACTGTAAAAGTGATTAGAACATTGTGCTATAAGGGCGACCGTGTGTTTCTGTTTTTATCACATCGTGAAATGTAATGCCGCCTACAATAAAATCTGAAATTTCACATCACAGTTCTGTAATTTAGGTAAATAGTGGTTATTCCATTTGTCAAGTAATATTAAAAAAATGTGTAATGCTTTCCACAGAAATATGAATAAATGTTTCTTGAGCAGCAAATCAGCATATTAAATTGATTTCTAAATGTAGGGTCCTATGAAATCCGTTTTATTTTTTCCAAAATTCTATTTTATTTTATTTTTTTCAAATTCCGTTTTTTCCATTTAAATTTTTCTGGATTCCTTTTTTTTTCAGTTTTTTAATTTTTCTCTGCTCCTTTTTAATGGTTACATTAAATTGTATTAATCATAAAGCATGTGTAATTAATTAAAATTATGAAACCTATTCATTTTCACATCAGTTTATTAAAAAAAAAAAAAAAAAAAATTGCATGTTTAGGGACCAATTAAATGTTTTATTTTTTTCTCACCATTTGTTTTATTGTTATCAAATTCTGTGTTTTAGCATGTCTAATTGCTTAAATGCATAAAAATAACTTGATTTATTCAAATTTACAGATGTCTTTAAGTTAAACCAGACTTATATTTTGACGGGTTGCCGTGAATTCCTTTAAACTTCTATGTGTATATGATATGATGCTAGTTTTACTCAAATTAAACTGTAAAATGCTTATGAAGTGACTCTCAGAGCAGTTCTGGTGATGTTGTTCATGTATTTATGTCCTCATTTAGTGAGACTGCATATTTAATTAGTCTTTTTGCAGCTTAATATTCACAGACACTAGTCCATATTGCCATTTGATTTAGGTGTAATCACCAACTTTTGATTTATTTATTCAAACTTTGACAAATTTGGTGACATTCCGCGTTATACAGTAAATTCTCATTTACATGTAGTTATTTAGCAGGCGCTTTTATCCAAAGAGGGCAATGGAAGCAATCAAAATCAACAAAAGAGCAATAACATGCAAGTGCTACGACAAGTCTCGGTTAGCCTAACGCAGTACACGTAGCAAGGGTTTTTTTTAATTATATAATAAATAAAAAGATAACAGATAGTGTCAGTTATTATTGAACTTGTGTTTTGCATATCTAATTACCTGTTAAGTATCAATAAATATGTTCTCATTGTTAGTGAATTCCACTTTGTGCAACATTTCATTTTCAGTGATGACAGAAAAAATTGCCTGCTTGACACTGGACACTTTTCATGCTGTATGTGAGAACAAGGTGCATTACTAGCTATGTTTTTTATCACCCTGTTTTTATGCACATTTATAAGTATTGCATCAGAAACAAGTGATGGAAATGCCAGTTTTTTTGGGGAAAAAATCCCTTGATTTGCAAGAATGTTTTTATGTTTTTAATGTTTTGCTCACTTAAGGCGGTTTTTGATTTGTGCCGAATAAATTCCTCCATGCGCATCAAAAAATGAATGTGACTTTCTGCTTTGGGATGGCATAACCTGACTAACCAGTGGTCCGATCTCATTGCAGAGCATCTGAAATGTTGTTTTTGTCGTTCTGCAATACCTTCGCCAAAGTTTGTCATCAAAGTATTTTTGTATAATTGCCTCCCCAAACTGTCTTAGACAACTGCATTCCCAAACAGCAGGCATCCACCTCCGAAAGCAATGACTGCGTTTATTTATATATGAAAATTATCATATTCAGTGGCTTCTCCTACTTTTCTTAGTGATATTTAGTGCCAGTTTGTCAGGAAGTGACTATTTTGTTCTCTTTGACTCGTTGGATGGAAATGGTGCTTACTCGCAAAGCGTTATTCCAGTTTTGCGCATAAGTTAAATTCACAACTTTGAATGGAAACCCAGCAACAGAGTGGTGTGGTTTTCAGTTTCTGGTGTTTACGTGTTTGATTGAAGTTCAGCGGAGCACAGATGGTTATTCAGGGTCTAATGTCTAAACTGTTTTCATGTACTGTGCGCCATGCCAACAAAAAGCCACAGTGCGTTGGGCTGTCGTCAGACAGAGAAGTTGCGCTCGACCCGTAATGAGCGCTGCAACTTTTGGAAATGTAATTAACCCGAGCAGATTAGCAGTCAGACGTCAGTATTTTCAGCCTCTATGGGCTCCTCTGTGCATCCACACATAGAGATCCGTCTGTGCTACTAGCCTGTGTTTGTGTTTATTTGTGTGTTCATGCAAGTTTTTAAAGTCATCCCTCCGCCCCCCGGAGCAGTCTTTCATGTGTGCACCAGAGGCAGGTGTAGGAAACACACACTGTACGCCATTGATGAGAGCGGCCTTTGAGCTTCGCCGCTCACCAAACACCTAATAAAGAGAGTGCTGTGCAGGACACGCTCCGCTAAAAGCACGTTTGCATCAATGTTTACACGCCGCGTATGCCTCCACCACCTTTAATTGATGAATTCACATCTCGGCCGTGATTCACACTTCTATGAGGGAACTGTTTTCACACTCAGAGGTCAGTGGTGAGGACAGAAATGCAGAAACTCGATGAATTTCAACCTACCCGCAGTAACCACCGGTGCAGAAACTGTCGCCTTCTGCTTCAACAAAGTGTTCTCTAATCATATTATTTTCTTTTCCTTTTAATACGTGTGGTGTGCTTGGATTTAAGCTCACTTTGTTAGGTTTCTGTATATCTGCTGTACTAAAAAAATATTGTGGTACCAGAAGTAAATTGCCACAGTATCACAATTTTCCAGGACTGTATAAACTCTACACTTAAATAAGCCTAAACTTGCTTGCAGACTCAGAGATACGGTGCAGTTTAGCTTTGCAGTGTACAGACCCGATTATAAATTCATTTGTCGCCACATAAACCACAGAATACCTGCAGCACAAATCCATAAAGGACCTTTGTTGTGGAACAGTAACAGTGCCTGTTAATACTGTATGATCTTGCTTTGGGATTGTAAGGGAATTGTAAGTTTTTGCTTATTTAAAAGCTTTATAATGAAATGAAAAAATGACAGGTCTAAAGATAACTTTTAACTTTTTAAATGCAGTATTGTGTGAGACACTGCAAAAGACGCAAGACATGAGCGAAAGTGTTGGGGAAAGTTACTTTTAAAAGTAATCCATTACAATATTGAGTTACTCCCTTAAAAAGTAACTAATAATGCATTACTTTACTTAGGACTTAGGGAATTTCAACATTGCTTGTAATGACTTTAAAAAGCACGTAGTGATGGGTAAAATAAAGCTTTTTGAAACTCTGAATCAGTTAAACCATTGCATCGCAAAATGAATCACTGTTTCGAAGCGCTCCAGTCCAATCGCGTATCGCAAATCATTTTTATTTTAGTTCGGAACTTTGCGTATCTCAAAAACATTTGTTTCAGATCAGGACTTTAATTTGCATAACGCGAATCATTTAATTTAGTTTGGAATGGGTTTGTGAATTAAATGATTCAAATTGAATGATTCAAATTAAATGATTTGTACGTGATTTGAAGTCCCGATTTAAATCAAATGATTCACGATATGCAAAGTAAGTTATATGATTTGCGATCCATGCTCCGAGTCCTGATCAGAAGTGATGGTTCGCTAATCATTATTCAGATCAGGACTTCAGAGCGTGGATCGCGAATCATTTGATTTAGATCGGAACTTTGGAGCGGATTCGTGAATCTTTTGCTTTAGAACAGACATTTTGGAGCGGGTTCACAAATCTTTTGCTTTAGATCAGATCTTCAGAGTGCGGATTGCGAATCATTTGATTTAGATCAGGACTTTGGTGCGGGTTCACAAATAATTTGTTTCATATCAGGATTTTGGAGCAATTTCACAAATCCTTTTTTTTTCTTAAACAGTAGAAAACTTAAAACCATTAGGGCAGTACCGTTATAACAACAAAACAAAGAAAAAAGAAACTATACGCAAATACAAATCCCTTAAGAAAATTAACCGTGGTTTTACTATAGTAAATGTGTAGTATATTATGTAATAATTTAGTAGTAATACTTAGCGTGTGGTTGCTTTACTTTATGTTTGCCATTTTTAATTAGTATATTTTATTTATTTCTATTTTTTTTAGAATTTAAAATAAAAGACATAATTTAGTTCTCTGATTGAAGTGCTTGGAGATCAAAAAAAAAAAAGTGGTTGAAAACCCTTGAAAGTCCTGGAATTTCATTTTACAGTATCTGTACGAACATACTATTACATTACTATTTCTCATCTGGGCTGGGCTTGCTTGTTTTTTTTTTTTTATATAAAAAAGATCTATTTTTGGCAAATGTAAAAGCCCTTTCACACCAAAAGTGAAATGAATAAGCCTCAGGCTGCAATTCTGGATTGCGCAAAGAATATGATGCAGGAGAAGAAAGTTGAACACTCTTCAGCAATAAAAAAGAAACACAAATGTTGTTTATCTAAAGTCATTTTTGTTCATTAGTATGGTTGAATTGTATCACCAAAGGTCAGTAGCAAAGACACTGGTTAATTAAAAGGGGGTGTGTGTCATATTCTGAGTTTGCATTGCACTGTTTATATTCTTTTTGAGGAAATACTCTGAGATGAGTGAATGCATGTTCACGTTTAGTCTAGAACTACAGTCACCATCATATTTACACAGTGCACACAAGGCCTCTGCAGGTAGACCTGTTTTCTCTCAACATGGGGACAGGAGAGCTGTCAGTCATAAATAAGAAAACTGGTTTTACTTACTCGGAAAAGTAACTGTTACATTTTCTGTAAATTAAAAAGTAATGCATTACTAGTTACGTGAAAAAAGTAATCTGATTATGTAGCTTGCATTACTTGTAATGCATTACTCCCAACACTGATGAGTGCAACGATCAAACATGTCCATCTAACAATGAAAATGAATGAAAAAGCAGCACAGTAAAATGCAAAAAATGTTGTGTGTGAACAGACTTTCTATTTCATATAAAATACCTAAAATAGTATACAAACATTTGTATATGTATGTTTGATTGTTTAGAGCGAGGCACAATGACTAGGGTCTTTTTTTGTCCTTTTCTTCTGTTTGTCCTTTTGCTTGTAACCTAAGGTATTGATTTAGTCAGGATACTGCAGTATCTGAGACTGATATCATACCAAAGCCAAACTTTTGGTATTGATCCAACTCTAATAGTCACAGAATAATTCCTCGCACACTTCTGTAAGCCGGGTCAGTCATGCACCTTGTTTATTCATCCGGCCAACATTGCAGTCGATCTCACATGGTCAACGTGTATATTTGCTAATGGGTTAGATGCTCGGCTAGGAATAGCCACACGCTGTATTCGTCGTGCACCTCTGATCCACATTCCAACGCCACACCTTCTTGAGTGTTTCTTGTAGACCTTGTGACGAGTTATCATTACCAATCTCGGGGGCATAAGTAGAATAGTGCATGCTTAAAGCTAATTTTGGATCTAGTTCTCTGAGCTGCCCACATTCAGCGCAACAATAGGGAGGCAAGGACGGGCTGTCAGTCGACCTTGAGAAATTACAGCCCTCCCTGCTCACCATTATTTATTTCACAACATCTGCTGGCCAGCACAATGCTGCCTGGTGTGAATCTGACCGCTTCAGTGCCTCAAGAATGTAACCCTTGTACAATTACATTAGTGCATTGTTGGCTAAGCAGCACAATGTGACCTCTGTATGGGCTGCAACTAAGTGCCTTCTTCCCCAGGGCAGCAATTCATGTACTTATGCCCAAGGCTCAGATTGGTTGCTGGAGCACCTACAAAATTTTTTCTAGCTTTAGTTTTCAAGAGCAAACGGTGTTGGGGAAAGTTACTTTTAAAAGTAATGCGTTACAATATTGCGCAACGCCCTAAAAAAGTAACTAATTACGTTACTTACTTTTTATGAATAGTAATGCGTTTCGTTACTTTTGCGTTGCTTTTTAAATCTGGACAGGGTTTGCTTGTTTGTTTTTAATATGAAAAACGTTCTATTTTTGGCAAATGTAAAAGCCCTTTCATGCCAAAAGTGAAATGAATAAGCCTCAGGGTGAAGGAAAAGTAAATTCACATCTGTACAGTAGAACGCAGAAGAAGAAAGTTCAACACATATCAGCAATAAAAAAAATAAATAAAAAGAAGCACAAATGTTTATCTAAAGTAATTTTTGCTAATAAGTATGGTTGAACTGGATCATCAAAAGCACTAAAGACATTGGTTAATAAAATAGGATTAAATACAAAAAGGATATATTTGTGTTATTTAACATTTAATTGTTGCAGGTTTGCGTCATATTCTGAGTTGCATTGCACTGTTTTTATTCATTTTGAGAAATACTGAATCTGTTTTGTTTTTTTTTGGGCAAGTGAGATGTATTAATTCATGTTCACATTTATTGTAAAACTTCATTAACATCTTACTCCCGATTTCTCTCAACATGGGGACAGGAGACCTGTCAATCAATAAATGGACAAAAAGTGGTTATTTTAAAAAGTAATTCAGATATTTTACTGTAAATTAAAAAGTAGTGTGGTACTTTACTAGTTACTTGAAAAAAGTAATCTGATTACATAACGCAAGTTACTTCTAATGCGTTACCCTCAACACTGCCTTTCACACCAAAAGTGAAATGAATAACCCTCAGTCTGAAGAAAATTTACATTCAAAGAAACTGGCATTACTTATTTGAAAAAGCAACTCGGACATGTTCCTGTAAATTAAAGGAGAAGTCCACTTCCAGAACAGCAATTCACAAATAATTTACTCACCCCCTTGTCATCCAAGATGTTCATGTCTTTCTGTCTTCAGTCGTAAAGAAATTATGTTTTTTGAGGAAAACATTTCAGGATTTTTCTTTATATACTGGACTTGATTGATGCCCCAATTTTAAACTTCCAAAATGTAGTTTAAATGCAGCTTCAAAGGGCTCTAAACGATCCCAGCCGAGGAAGAAGAGTCTTATCTAGCGAAACGATCGGTCATTTTTTTCCGAAAAGAAAAAATTGTATACTTTTTAAGCACAAAAGCTTGTGTAGCACAGCGTTCACGTACTATTGAATCATGTCGAAAGGTCATGCAGAACTACAGACCCAGTGTTTACAAAGCGAACACGCAAAGACTAAGAAAGTGCAAGTAAGTCAAACTCTGTTTACAAACAAAAAGGTACAGCAATGTTGGAAGATTCTGAAGTTGTAGGAGAAAATAAGTTTTTCGCCATACTCTACCTTTTTTAGCCAGAGTACATAGACGATGAACTTAGACGTGATTCATAGTAGTGATGGGAAGTTCGGATCATTTTACCGACTCGGACCTTTGAGTCTCGTTCAGCAAAATGAACGGATCTTTTTTCTAGTCATTTCGTTCATTTTAGCAAAATATAATTAAAATGTTATGTTTCTTCCCTAACACATCTACTGCTTACACAAATGTTGATCACACTACAAACAAGACAAAACTATAATGCTATAAGAAACAGAAAAGATTCATTCATTGTTTACCTGGGTCTTTAGTCTATGATTAGCTCACCTCACCTCTTATCTGACAAGTTTTCGGGTTTGAGTCATTCGTTCATCACGTGACAGCCCCATAAGATTAACGAACGACTCGAAAAACTGAAGACTCGAAACAGGTGAACTAATTCCAGTACAGAACCTAATAGGATGTTGCGCATGTGCAAGAACGACCCACTAAATTGTAGCATCGTGAACGCACATCCTAGAGCCTGTGCTACACAAGCTTTTGTGCTTAAAAAGTATACACATTTTTATTTTTTAAAAAAGGCCGTTCATTTCGCTAGATAAGACCCTTCTTTCTCAGCTCGGACCATTTAGAACTCTTTGAAGCTGCATTTACATTTTGGAAGCTCAAAATCAGGGCACCAATCAAGTCCATTATATGAAGAAAAATCCTGAAATGTTTTCCTCAAAAACCATAATTTCTTTGCGACTGAAGACAGAAAGAAATGAACATCTTGGATGACAAGGGGGTGAGTAAATTATTTATCAGTTACTTGAAAAAGTAATTTGCATTTCCCCCAACACTGAAAACAGATATGTAAAGATGGAAATCTAAGGTCAGTGTGTAGCATTATTAAATTTTGACTTTAAATCCCATCAGTGCGTGCAGTATTCGGGTGCCCCAGTGGGATGTCTTCCCATTTTTGCCAAGTCGGAGAGTTAAAAAAAAAAAGCAGGAAAAGTCCAGATAAATTTGTCAGGTCAGTGACGTTAATGCTCTGTGACATACATTTGCCCCCCTCTCTTTCACTCGGACAGATAGACAGGGCCTGATCTCTCAGTTAAGTTGTTTTTATAAGCTTTCAGAAGATTAATGGCTCGCCCTGTGCCCTGCAGACCAGCACGAAGAGGCTCTTCCATTCCCTGGCCTCTGCTGTTTGAATGGACTTGATGGAAGCATTTCTGCTTTTGAATAAATCATTTATAAGGCATTGCTGCAGCTGGTATTAATAACATCTGTGTTGTAAAAAGGAAAATGGCTGTGAAGGAACACCACTTCGGAACATTGAAAACAGGTGCAGCCGTGTAAAACCAGGATTCGGTGTGTGAGGGGAAACTTTCAGGATCTTTAACAGCTCTGTTTCCAGTAAGGAGCTACATGTGTTTCTCCTCCATGCTTTAGCACTTGGCTGTGAAGCAGCGTCGACTTCAACTGGCAGAGTCTTGAAAAGCTTCTGGCCTTTTGTAGCGCTAGATTTCTCGCTCCGTGCAACCGAGGTTTAATGTCTCCTCAAACCTTTAGCAACTGAAAGCTGGAATTCCACACAGGAGGTGTTCTTTCAGAGGAGGGGGTTGTTCAGTTCAGCTGAATAAATTGCCAACAGGTTTTGGGATTTTTGTAATGCGAGTAGCTAAATGGCCTTCACAAACTTTCACTTAGTTTAATGAGAGAGAGAGTTTGTGAAGACCAATTACTTACTAATTTGCTAATTTGTTGTTCTTATTTAAAGTGGCGTGTAGTACACTTTGCATAGTTCATCTGGCGTAACTTTTGATTAGGCACCTGCTCAAGATTCGTGGCTCAGTCCCTGGGATTTAAACCTGTTGGTTACAAGCCCTGATTTGTAACTTTTTGCCATATTTTTGACTTGGCAGGAAGTCTCTTTGAGACTTATATTGGCAAAGAATCACCTAGTTTGCTTGACCTATATGATTCGCTTTGTTTTTGCATGCTGTTTTAAGGAAGGCTTTATTGTGCAGAGGATACAGAAAGTATCATTGTAACTGTGTAAAATATAAAATAGTTTGGTCCTTCAAAAGTACTTCATTTTAATATGTATATTTTGTTTGTTTGCTTGAGAGTAGTCGCTTATGCTTACAATGGCTGCAATTCAAAATTCTTGTGATGGCATAGCTACATTTTAGTGATACTTTTGTGGAAATAGTGATACATTTTTTTGGATTCTTTCAATAGCAAGTTACAAAATACAGCTTTTATTTGAAATGGAAGTCTTTTGTAACATTGTAAATTTCTTAGCTATGACTTTTGTTCAGTTTAATGCGTCCTTGTTCAATAAAAGTGTTAATTTCTTTAATTTATATATGTGACCCTGGACCACAAAACCAGTCATAATGAACAATTGTTTGAAATTGAGATTTATACATCATCTGAAAGCTGAATAAATCAGCTTTCCTTTGTTGTATGGTTTGTTAGGATAGGACAATATTTGACCGAGATACTATTTGAAAATCTGGAATCTGAAGGTGCAAAAAATCAAAATATTGAGAAAATCACCTTTAAAGTACTACATTTTAATTTTAATGAACTTTTATTTTAATTTATCTTTAACAATATTAACATATATTCTTAATATCACCATATAATATGTTTATTTGTTTGTTTGCTTGAGAGGAGTCGCTTATGCTTACAATGGCTGCAATTTTAAATCCTTGTGATGGTATAGCTAAATTTTTTTGTGATACTTTTGTGGAAATAGTGATACATTTTTCTGGATTCTTTGAATAGCAAGTTGCAAAGTACAGCTTTTATTTAAAATAGAAATCTTTTGTAACATTGCAAATTTCTTTGCTATGACTTTTGATCGGTTTAATGTGTCCTTGTTCAATAAAAGTCTCTATTTTAATTCTATACTGTATGTGACCCTGGACTGCAAATCCAGTCATAAGGGACAGTTTTTTTTTTTTTTTTTTAAATTGTGATATACATCATAAATATACATCACCTAAAATCTGAATATAAGCTTTCCATTGATGTATGATGTGTTAGGATATCTAAATAGATAAACAGATAGATAAATCTATCTGTCATCGGTCTATCATATTTGTGGTAGGAAATTTACAAAATGTCTTCATGGAACATGATCTTTACTTAATATCCTAATGATTTTTGGTGTAAAAGAAAAAATGATCATTTTGACCCATACAATGTAGTTTTGGCTATTGCTACTAATATATCCATGCTACTTAAGAGGTAAAGGGTCACATATGTGTGTTTACATATACATACCATTCCACTTTCTAAAGACAGTTGTGTAATGATGAATCACAGAATCATTGTATTCTGTTAACAGATTACAACTAGCCAGTTGTTGCCATTTTTGTATGACTGCGGGCTGTCCAGAAAGCCATCCTCTCAGGCAGAGACCAACCTTCAGCTTGCTTTCATCATTCATAACTTTGGTCCGTCATGCTGTCTCCGTTCTAACCCTGAGATCTTTAACCACGCTTTCACCTTCAGCCCTTGGTTTACCTCCTCACCAGTTAAAAGACCTAGATGGCGTGATTCCCTAGAACAGGTTTTCAGAGGCTTTCTCTGTTGGGTCCAGTTCCTGTAGGCGTCCCTCAGGCAGCATCCCAACAGAGAGGCCCGTCCCGCTGACTATGCCTTTGATACGGTGAGCATGAGAATATGCAGCTTCTCTCCAACCGCTGATGTGTACACAGCAGCAAGCACGGACCACACTACACCGACTGTCATCGTGAATCAGTTTCATCTCCGAACACCAGAGATGTTGTTATCCATGCTACTGCATTGATCCAACTAATTTGGCAGCGTCTATGGCATGTGTTGAGCTCAAAACACAGCCCGCCACACCAGGAGGTGCTAAATCCAAGACTATGAGTGTGATTTGTGTTTATTCATGCAATACAACAGAACTTCTGGCATCCGTTGTGTCGCAAAGCCTCCGAGTGCACAACAAGACGCGTTCCGCTGCTTTACTAATACAGTCTTTAGCGGGAGGGATGAGACCTCAGTCAGCCCTGCTGCTGTTGTCATTACTATTATTGATTCTCATTTATTCCAGCTGCGAACACTGCGGTGTCGCCCATTGGCTGGTGGCGAGCGACTCAGATGCTTCGCAGCTGCGCCGACTGTCAACTTCAGCTCAGCGTGGATGGGATCAGTGAAGCACTGAGAGAAATACAACGAGATGGGCTGGCACGAGAGATTCGCCGTGATGTGCCAGAGGAAATGAGAATGGCTCTGTGTGCTTTTGTTTGTTTTCTTGCAGTCCCTCATCTGGACTTGGTCTGGACTTTTCTTTCATGGGTGCAATTAAGTTTCATTCACCTTTCCTGTAGTGGACAGAATCATTTTCCGGGATGTTTAGTCTGTCATCTTGTTTGTTGTGTTTTGTTTTATTTCATGTCATGCATCCTGTGCTTTCAAATCCGTATCTGACTTTTGTCACCAGCTCTCTCTTGTTCCGGCTGTCCTTTTGCGTTCAGCCTCCAAATCCCCTTCTGCCTCCGGCTTGCTGTTTTTTGTTTTCACTAGCAACCTGGGAGTGCTATTCTTCCTTCATTTGTTTTCTCCCAAGAGGAGAAGCGGGTTTCTGACCAGATGTTAAATATCGCTTTAGCAACTCATTCATCGATTCGCGATTGAAGGACCTGGGGACAAAGTGCAGAATCCTCAGGGCTTTGATGTGGTTTTCAGCCCTGTTCAGAAGATCCAACAATTTCCAGTGCCTCAAAACTCTAAATTTTTCTTAATAAATCCGCTCAGCCTGTTTCTTTCTGCTCATTCTCCATCTCTCCGTTTGGCTCAGAGTCCCTGGAGACCCTCAGAATGAATTGGTCTCTAAACCGAGCCTAATTAAACAGGCTGGTATAAATATGGTGCCTGCTCTCAGTTTAAAAGCGCCTGGTTTACAAGAATAATTGAAACATTTTTCATACCTGAAAGGAAGTTCAGCTGCCAAAGACCTGCCAGATGGAGGCTGCAGGACAGGGCGAGATGTCAGGAGCAAATAAACCAACATGATCTGTGCCAAATCCAAAATGAAAAATTTTCAGATAATGACCCCCTTGTCATTCAAAATGTTCATGACTTTATTTTGAGGAAAACATTTCAGGATTTCTTTCCATATAGTGGGCGTCTATGGTGCCCACGAGTTTGAACTTCCCAAAATGCATTTTAAATGCAGCTTCAAAAGGCTCTAAAGGATCCCAGACGAGGGAGAAGGGTCTTATCTAGCGAAGTGATCAGTTATTTTCTAATAAAATTGACAATTTATATACTTCTTAACCTCAAATGCTTCTCTTGTCTAGTTCTGCGTGAAATCTGTGATTTCCAGTTCAAGACAGTTAGGGTATGTCGAAAAACTCCATCTCATTTTCTTCCTCCAACTTCAGAATCATCCTACATGGCTGCAGAAGTACCGACCCAGTGTTTACAAAGTGAACGTGCAAAGAAGATCAAACTCCCGTTACAAAAAAAGTTAAAACAACGATGTAGGGAGGTTTTGAAGTTGGAGAAGAAAATGAGATGGGAGTTTTTCGACTTACCCTAACTGTAATTGCAATGTTTTTTAGAAAATAGAAAATCGTTTCGCTAGATAAGACCCTTATTCCTTGGCTGGGATCATTTAGAGCCCTTTAAAGCTGCATTTAAACTGTATTTTGGAAGTTTAAACTCAGGGCACCATATAAGTCCACTATATGGAAAGAAATCCTAAAATGGTTTCTTTAAAAAAAACATAATTTCTCTACAACTGAAGAAAGACATTGAGTAAATTGAGTAAATCATCTGAGTGTACTTCTCCTTTAATAATAACATATCTTTGTGTAAATTGTAAACGATTAATAAAACAACAGAACAGGCACAACATATTTTCTGCTATGAGAAAGAACATCAGCAATACTTGGCATTGTGATAGTTACAAAGGTATCACGACAACTTCTGACACAGTTCACAGTATCTTACGCAACACCCTCATGAGGGAAAACACAAAGAAGTGCTTTATTTAATGTATCCACGCAAGTCAGAGGTTTTGGTCCCTGATGCTCTCCGAGTCTTTGTGTGAACTTGTAAGAGAGACAGTAAACAGAATAAAGAAGGAAACTTTCTCCTCTTTACACAGCGACGTCTCCCTGTTGCATTGTGGGTAGAAGAGCGCACAGGCGATTATGTTCCTCCCTCAAACACTTTGTCTTGTCTTGTTTATAAGCACACAACGGTCCTCTCCCAAATCAAGACCCGGAGGCCCGTTGGTGAGGTGGGAACACATCGTTCCTCTAAAGCAGAGTGGTACATTGTGATGATAATGTGATTGAGAGCCAGAGAATGAGAAGAATGAACAAGTTCAGCACGCCACACCTGATGTGAGCCACACCATTTTGCCTCTGGATGCTGTGAGACATTTAAAATTCCTCTGTAAACACATTAGTGAATCACTTGTCTTGGGTTGCAGATAGAGAATCATTCATCAAATCCGTTGCCTCCATGCATCCATAAATGCATGAGCCTCATTTGGTGTCAGAGGCCACCGGCTGGCTGCAAGTCCCCTACGCGGAATTGCTCGAGATCTTCCCGCGTGCTGGAAAGTGTCCCCCCCTCCGTCACATCTATCGTTCCTCATCTTCCACTTCATCTCTCTCTTTCAGAGATAAGAGAGTGTTGTGCAAGTTCTCCTGCTGCTGCTCTGAGTATGTGATCTGCATCCGTCTTTCTCCTCTGTGGCCATGAGGAGCAGGAACAGTAATACTCATTTAAATCTCATCAGCGGCTCTATTGAAGCATTTCCATCTGCAGCAAGAGAATGGTGTCAGACCCAGAAAGCAACCTAATTCCTTTTTTGTCTGCCTCTCCTAATCTATTTTTTTGGGATGCTGCTTGCGATCAGGTATTTAGATCTTCAGATTGAATTTAGCTTCTTTCATTCTTACTCAGCAGAACTGGATGTTCTTTCAGTTATTGACTTTTCCCTGCTTTTTCCATAATATATAGACCTTGTCTGCACGGTTTGTGTTTATGCGCCCCTTTTCTGTCATGGTTGGTGGTTTCCTCTTGGTGCGTACAGTATGAACAGAATTTGTCCAACATGGGTGGAAGAAACATCAATCAGAGATATATATGCACTCTGCGCCTGGAGATCTGTTTGGGGTCATGCATGGGCCACCGACCCCCTAGACGGGCAGCTCCCGGCATGTTGTGATTTGATTGCTTGCAGACTGAAAATTCAGCTCTTACTGTAGAATAAGAAGATTTCCAGTATTGTCAGTTGTTTTCTGTTTGAGTGGCAGAATAGCCAGCAGCTACTAAGGCTAGTCAAAACAGTTTTAAAAAAAACAATATCCTAATAGGTGACCACAAAACCAGTTTTAAGTAGCACGGGTATATTTGTAGCAATAGCCAAAAATACATTGAATGGGTCAAAATTATTACATTTTATTTATGCCAAAAATCATTAGGACGTTAAGTAAGATTATGTACCATGAAGATATTTTGTAAATTTCCTACTGTAAATATATTGAAACTTAATTCTTCCATCATGCATTGCTAAGAACTTCATTTGGACAACTTTAAAGATTATTTCCTAAATATTTTGATTGTTTTTTGCACCCTCAGGTTCTAGGTTTTCAAATAGTTGTATCTCTGCCAACTATTGCCCTGTCCTAACAAACCATACATCAATGGAAAGCTTATTTGTTCAGTATAAAATTGACCCTTGTGACTGGTTTTCGTGGTCCAGGGTCACATATATCTCTTGTATTTGTTTTTGCTTTCAGTCAAATTATGTTTTCCCTCAAAGAAAACATAAGTGATCAAAAAGACTTTTTTTTTTCCAAAATAATTGAAAATGTTACAGTACAGGTTTAATAATAAAAGGTTTTTCACATTACTGTTTGATATATACTAATTGTATACTGTAGAGCAATACATTACAATACGTTTTTCTTTTTTAAACAAGTCTCTCCTGCTGCACAAAGTCTGCATTTATTTGACCAAAAATACAATAAACAGTCATATTCTAGTGATATTTTACTGTTCTTGTTTCATTTTCAGCATCATTACTTCAGTCTTCAGTATCACATGATACTTTAGAAGTCATTTTAATAGGCTGATTTGCTGCTCAAAACACAGTTATGGTTGTTATCAATGTTGAAAACAGTTTATAAATATTAATACTTTTGTGAAAAGTGTGATGGACATTCCAAAAAAGCATATATTTGAAATAGAAATCTCTTGTAATATTATAAATGCCTTTTGTTTCACTTTTGATCAATCCAGTGCATCTGTGCTGAATAAAAATATTAATTTCTTTCAAATAAACAAATAATTAAAGAGTGTCTTACTGACCCCAAACTTCTGAACAGTAGTATCCTTTTTCGCCAATTCATTTGCGTTGCCACTCATAAGTGTTTATGGTGACTTTTTAATAATTGACCCTGGGCCACAAAACCAGGTCATAAGGGTCCATTTAAATTGAGATTTATACATCATCTGAATAAATAAGCTTTCCATTGATGTATGGTTAGGCAGGATAATTTGGATAGGATAATATTTGAAAATCTTAGGATGCAAAAAAAATCAAAATATTGAGAAAATCGCTATTAAAGTTGTCCAAATGAAGTTCTTAGCAATGCATATTACGAATAATAAATTAAGTTTTGATATATTTTATGGTAGGACATTTACAAAATTTCTTCATGGAACATGATCTGTACTTAAAGGAGAAGTCCACTTCCAGAACAATAATTGACAGATAATGTGCTCACCCCTTTTCATCCAAGATGTTCATATGTTTCTTTTTTCAGCCGTAAAGAAATTATGTTTTTTTGAGGGAAACATTTCAGGATTT
This sequence comes from Labeo catla, assembly GCA_012976165.1. Lineage (NCBI taxonomy): Eukaryota > Metazoa > Chordata > Actinopteri > Cypriniformes > Cyprinidae > Labeo > Labeo catla. Next base: position 898,450 of record VONZ01000128.1, read on the forward strand.
TTCTCCATATAATGGACTGATATGGTGCCCCAATTTTGAACTTCCAAAATGCGGTTTAAATGCGGCTTCAAATGATCCCAAATTCGGTTGTAAACAATCCCAGCTGAGGAAGAAGGGTCTTATCTAGCGAAACGATCAGTTGTTTTCATGAAAAATACAATTTAAATACTTTTTAATCTCAAACGCTCATCTTGCCTTGCTCTCCTTGAACTCTGTGTATTCTGGTTTAAGACAGTTAGGGTATGTCGACAAACTCCAATCGTATTTTCTCCCTCAATTTCAAAAATCATTTCAAAATCATCCTACATCGCTGCAGAACTACCGGCCCGGTCTTTGCAAAGAGAACATGCAAAGAATGCCATATAAGACGGTTTTGAAGTTAAGGGAGAACATGAAATGGGAATTTTTCGACATACCCTAACTGTCATGAACCGGAAAAAAAATTCAAGCAGAGACGAGACAAGACAAGCGTTTGACATTAAAACGTATATAAATTGCATTTCGCTAGATAAGACTTGTTTACAACCGCATTTAAACTGCATTTTGGAAGTTCAAAATCGGGGCGCCCATATCAGTCCGTTATATGGAGAAAAATCCTGAAATGTTTCCCTCAAAAAACATAATTTCTTTACGACTGAAGAAAGACATGAACATCTTGGATAAAAAGGGGTGTGTACTTAAGACTGGTTTTGTGGTCAATCTATGAACACCTACTGTACTGAATCTAACTTCCTAAATCTGTGAATGAAATCATCACCAAAATGTCATAAATATTCAGTATACTGCCCAGCCCTAGCAGCTGATGTCATTGCCAGGCTTGATCTGGACTGAAATAAATCATTACAGATCATGTTCCTCTTATTTCATTAACAGCTCATTACATGCCAAGGACTTCTCGCTCCTGCAGTCGCACATGCAGCATCAGCCAGAGCGACAGAGAGAGAGATGGGCTCTTCAGCACTGTTTAAATTAGTCTTCAGCCACCCTGTTTTTCTGTCTCTTCTCGTGCTGTCATTCTGCAGCGCTGCTCTTCTGTCACAGATTCCATATCCTAGTTTACTTATTTGCTTTTTCACACTCGGTCGCCTCCTCCTCCGTTCAGATCACGTTATTTCTACAGTCTTGCGTTTGCCATCTCATACACATGAGCGTCATGATGTTGGAGAGGTTGCGCACTGCAGAGGGCAGATGTGGCAGATTATGACGCAGAATTTTGAGCCGTGCCCTCTGAACTCTGTGTCAGTCTGTTTTTCTGTTTCTCTCTCTGTGTATCTCTCTCATCATACGGGATATGCAGTGACAGCCCCCCAGCCCCATACTGCTGTATCCTTCAGGCAAATAATGCCAAGCAAAACAATGTAAACCGAGAGACGTGATGAATATTTCATGAAAACAGACCAGCATGCATATCTCAGACATCACTCTGTATTCTAAACAGCACGTAATGCACGCTGCTGTGTAACGGGACAGGACGTTACCAACATATAGTAACTTTCATAGACTTGTTTTGTAAGTTGGTCAAAAAAACTTTTACATAATAGTTACAAAATCTTGTCTTTTTTTTTTTTGTCTGAAGTTGAATTTTATAAAATGTTTTTATTATAATGTATTTATTATATTATAGTGTTGAATGCTTAAAGGAGAAGTCCACTTCCAGAGCAAAAATTGACAGATAATGTACTCACCCCTTGTCATTCAAGATGTTCATGTCTTTCTTTCTTCAGCTGTAAAGAAATTGTTTTTTGAGGAAAACATTTCAGGATTTTTCTCCATATACTGGACTTGTATGGTGCCCCGATTTTGAACTTCCAAAATGTAGTTTAAATGCGGCCTTAAAGGGCTCTAAACGATCCCAGGAAGAAGGGTCTTATCTAGCGAAACGATCGGCTATTTTCATAAAAATAATACAATTTATATACTTTTTAATGTCAAACGCTTGCTGGTGGGTCTGATAAACTTTCTTTGAAATGATATATCTTTAGGATCTTTGCAGTCTTGTCGTTTTTATCTTTCATTTGATGGTGTTGTTGTCTTTCTCATCTCCTTGTGCATGTCTAGAACAGAAGTGGAGGGAGTCCTTAGGTATTGATTGCTGTCTCAAGAACGTTTCCTAATTTAGCATCGGAACCTGCAGTCAATTTCTGTAATGGAATTCACAGAGGGGTTAATAAAGAATGAGACTGAGTGTGTGTGTGTGTGTGGATAATCCTGTCTTTGTGGCTTTCGGAGCAGAAATATGCCGTCATTGAAATGAAGCTGCACCATTAAATTAGTCTTAAAGGGCCATTTCTGTCCTCACTTCATGAATCATTCTCTAGCAGGCCAGACAGAAACATAGGAAACTTTTAATCAGTTCTCCCTCACTTTTAGTTCATTTAGTCACTGCTTCGGCCTGCTGGCCCACTGACTGTTCCTTGACGGTACACAGCTGATGCATAGCGCACATTAAAACGGTAGGAGCTCCCATAAAAAAGGGGGGAAATTTTTCTGCTGCTGTAATGAGAGTTTCTAAGGAAGCTTTAGAGCTATTTTATGAGATCTGTGAGCTTTTTTGTAGTATGCATGAGGTTTTGTAGTAACAAGTACATGTCTAAGATGTCCTAGAACAAGAGTTTTTACATTTTTTTGTTGCCAAAGGCCTTGAAATATATGAGGCATCTCCGTCTTTAAATGCACTGACAGTCACATCATTTACTCACTGCCGATATAATAAATGTACTCCACCATTCAGCATTTCGTAAGAGTGCATATGTCGTTCAAAAGATTTGGGATCAGTAAGATTTCTAATGTTTTTAAATGCAGTCTCTTATGCTCATCAAGGCTGTATTTATTTGATTAAAAATACAGCAGAAACAGTAATATTGTAAAAAAATATTGCAGTTTCTAAAATTGTTTTCCTATTTTAATATACTTTAAAATGTAATTTATTTCTGTGACCCAGCGTTGAATTTTCATGAGTCACATGATCCTTCAGAAGTCATTTAAATATGCTGAATTATAATCATTGTTAAAACCGTTGTTTTTTGAACCTGCGATACTTTTTTCAGTGATTTTTTTTTTAGATTTATTCAAAATCTTTTCTAGCAATGTGTTTGCAATCACTTTTTTTGTCCATTTAACACATCCTTGTTGAATAAAAGTATTAATTTCTTAAAAAGAAAACAATTAGTTACCTCAAAACCTTTTGAATAGTAGTGTATATTGTAAAAAAATGTATTTTAAATAAATGTTCTTTTTAGTGTTTTATTCATCAAAGAATCCTGATAAAAGATTCACACATCCCCAAAAAATATTAAGCAGCACAGCTGTTTCCAACATTGATTAGAAATCAGTATATTACAATGATTTCTAAAGGATCATGTGACACTGAAGACTGAAGTAATGATGCTGAAAATTCAGCTTTGATCATAGGAATAAATTATATTTTAAAGTATAATAAAAAACTGTTATAATAAATTGCAATAATATTTCACAAAATTATTTTTTTTTAATCTGTATTTTTGATCAAATAGATACAGCCTTAATTAGTATAAGAAACTCTTACTGATCCCAAACTTTGAATGGCAGTGTGTGTGTACGAAGAGTTTATTTGCAAAAACAGATAACTCATTTTTTTTTAACCTGATCATGTTTTACTGTGATAGTTAGCTGTATTTTTTTTAGTTATTTCTTACCTAATAAAAATAACCCAACTGCAGATTAATTGGAATGCATAATGAAAAAAACATGATTTTTGAAAATTGTTAAAAGTTGTCTGTTTTTGCAAATTTTAAGTATACTTTTCGACTAAGTTAATGTACTCTCGTAGCATAAGTTTCTATATAAACACAGACTCTTGAAACTATAGTTCTAGAACATGCAAACTTACCAAGCTTATCTGTTCTTTCCCTCTCCAGGTCTGAATCCGCTGCCCTTTGACCCTGCCACGAACAACGAACCCCTGCAATTCAGCAGCTCCAATGGTCCTCTGGTGTCCGACTGTCCTCTGGAAAACGGCACAGAAAACAGCAAAAAGAGAAAGAGACCCAACCTTCCTCCAGGTACGCTTAATGATTTCCACGCTCACTCACGCTCGTCAGGCCCTGCAGTCGTTAGCTGCGTTCGCATCGTTATTTCTGCCGTTGCTCTTTTCCTGACCTTTGAATGTGAGAGGTGAATGCCTGGGGGTCCTGCATTCTGTGAAACACTCACTTCAAATTATCGCCTTCATTAAAACATCAGAACACAAACCTCAGGTTATTTCCACTTCTTCCGGTAGCTTTGATCTCATAATTTGACATAAACATTGAGGTTAATAGAATGAAATTTTAATTAAAATATGCCTGGAATGCAGCACTAGAAATAAGTGGCCAAAGTTTATATTTCTATATTAGCACACACATAGAAGCAAGTCTGTTTGTGTCTTGTCACATGTATGACTAATACCTTGCAATCTGGATTTTTGAAATGCAAAAAGCGAATCTGGAAATATGCCAGTCATGAAGAGAGGCTCTCTGATGCTGATAACCTTCAAAATTACACTTGAAAAGTAATGCCCAGGGAATTTTACAAACCTTTCTGATGCAGGTTCGCTCGAATGAAGAAGAGCCTATTCATATTCATGCTAATGTTAATGGCGTACTAATTAATTGAATTATGATTAGCTGAAAGAAATGGATCTTGGAAAGGCAACTTAATGTTTCTGGTTGTCAAGACGACTTAATTGGATCAGATTAATCGTTAATGTTAATTAGGCAGTCTTTTTCCTGTTTAGCATTTTAAAATTTTTATTTATGGCCACATGACCAGGGCCGGTGGAATTCATGTGACGGTATATTACGAGGACAGTCCACCTGTATCATGTGGGTTTTGAACCTGGAACCTTCTGAGTCTGTCTGTCGCTTGATAATTGTACATTTGAGCCATCGTGTGTTTCCACACATGCTGTTCTATGTAAATATCGTCTCCATTTGAAGTCTGCCGCTGTGATCTCCAGGCCCTTGATGGTCATTTTTCCCTCAGGAACACTGCCGCCATTCATGACTTGAAGTGACTCTGATTAGGGGTAAATGGCAGCAAGTGACGGTGAGCAGAGCTTCTCATCGTCGTATATGCTCATAGAATTGATACAAATGGAAGTGAAATGGGCTCATATTGTGTTCTGGTCATGGTGAAGAGCTGCTTGTGAAGATCAAAGCTAGCCAGTGAGCTTTAGATCAAAGCTTCCTAGCGCTAATCTAATCTGCCCATTTCAGAGCACTTTTTTCTTTAGTGCAAGGACGTCATTTGAGAAAGGCTTAGATGAGCTGTATTCACCGTACACCGAATATTTAGACACTCCAGAGTCCGGCTGCTGAAATGGAAGCCAGTGCGGTAATGGGTTTCAGCCACAATGTTTTGTTGTTCTGCTGAGGTTGAAGAAGAGTTTTTAAGAACAGCTGTCTGTGGTATGTCAGTGCTGTGGTGCTCATCCGGAAAATGCGGGTTTGAATCTGACATTCTGTAAGACGTTGTAGGACATCATAGTCTTGGTTTAGTGATGAGCTCTGTTGCTCATTCAGTCAATTTGAGTTCTAATCTGGCTTGCAACATTCCCAGATCTTGCCCATTACTCACTTATTACTCTCTCTACTCTTCTCTAAATAAAGCAAAAGACTAAAAGCAGGACACTCTAGTATGTCTAGTATGTCTAGTCATGGCTGAACAGAAGGTGCTCTTTCAGACAGTTTGAGTTCTAATCTGGCTCGCAACTTTCTCTGATCTTGCCCCTTACTCTCTTATGCTCAGACATTGTTGTCTGAGTTGTGGATTAACAGAAAGCACTCTGACCTGCCAACTGGCAGGTCAGAGTTCACCTAACTTTAGGATGCAGCGAAATGCGAAAGTTCTTCATATAAGAATGAATAGAAGTCAATGGAATGAAAAGTGTTAGTCTGTTTTCTGTTAAGTCGAGGTGCTCATGCAGACAATTTGAATTCTAATCTTATTATAACTCTCCTCTAAATAAAAGTGACAAATAACAAAAAACAGGACATTGTAGTAGGTCAGAGCTGTAGCTTAACTCAAAGCTGTGTTGCTCATGCAGACAATACGAGTTCTAATCAGGCTGGCAATGTTTGCTAATCTTGTGTTTTTAATGCTCATTCTAATCTCCTTCAAAAGACCAAAAATAAGACATTTGTAGTACACACAATACTAATATTGGCTCGACTCAGTGGGAAGTGTGCAGTTTGCGCCTCAGTTACAGAGTGCAATTAGCACCTGTCTGATTTGTTATGCCTTTGATTATGCCGGCTGAATCACACGACCGTTGCCTCAAATCTTACAATGCCTCGGCTCCTGTAAACCCGCTATCGCTTCGCAGTCGCTCTAAATAGTTGTGCCGTACGTGTCTGCTTAGCAACCGGGAGCAGCTTAATGGGGTTTCTTTTTGAACAACGCCAGCAGTTTTCCTTCCCGGCCTGTCATTATGCTGTGCTCTTATCCGCCGTGACCGTGCCTGATCAATCCGCTCCCTGATGGAAACACATCTAAATGATGAAAATTCGCAGCATCTGGAGCATAATGCATTCAGCCGCTCTGATGTCCTCTGGCAACACAAGACAGAGTCGCTCCTCCGAGGAGTGGAGCTAATGCAGGGGCGTGGACTAATTACCAGCCATGCAGATTTACTCTCGTTAAAGCATTATAATGGATAGATTCATCTCATTAGCGCTGGCACTCCATTAGATGTTCAACCCCCCATCCCCCCCCGCCTTCTTCACCCGCCCCGCTGCTGTTGATGTTACTGGATAACGGATGCTCTGCAGAGAGCGAGTGGGTGAAAATCGCCACGCTCGCACAGGACGGTTGGCAGGTTGTTTACAGCGCGACCTGAACTCACATTGCTCCAATCGGGAGATTCTTAATTGGTGCGACGTAGCCAATTCAAATGTTTAATAAACTAAATAGTTTCAGTTGTGTTGATACTGTCGACACATCCTGGAATGCATGCAAGTATCTGACATGTTTTTCTGTAATTATATATTTCAATATGAAAAAAATATGAAAAGCTGCATTTGGAAAGAATGAATTAATCTAGAATTAGTGGGGGGATTTAGTTGGGGAGTGCAACTACATAGAAAATCTAAATATCCTTTTTTAATATAAAGTTTTACTCTCAAGATTGATTGATTGATTGATTGATTTTTAATTATTTATTTATAACTAAAAGGTTAAAAAGTACAGCATTTATTCAGAATTGAAATCTTTTTTTAACCATATAGAACTTTACTATCACTATCAATTTAACACATCCTCGCTAAATAAAAGTATTGATTTCTTTCAAAGAAAGAGAGAAAGATAAAAATTTACTGACCTCACACAAATAAATGCTGTTCTTTTGCTGTTGAAAAAATATCAACAGGTTCCCAAAAAAAGTGTTTCCAACACTGGAAATAAATCAGCATATTAGAATGATTTCTGAGGGTCATGTGACATGGATGACTGGAGAAACGATACTGAAAATTCATCATTGCATCACAGAAATAAATTCTATTTTAAAGCATATTAAAATAGAAAAATCACTATTTTTAATTGCAATAATATTTCACAATTTAGTTGTTTTTTTCTGTATTTTTAATCAAATAAACAGCCTTGATGAGCAGAAAAGACTTCTTTAAAAACATTAAAAATCGTGCTGATCCCACTCTTTTGAATGGCGGTGTGTGTATATGTCTCAGATGCTGATAAACTGTATGAACTGTGTGTAAATTCTGCATTTTAGTCTGCAATTGGTATATTTCTTTAATTAAATTGCTGCCTTCATTATTTTACAGTCGCACTAGGCCACATCGTGACATTGTGATCTCAATATGTTGTGCAGCCCTAAAACGCTTTTTTACAGCTTAAAAATAGAAGATTGTGCTAACTGTACAGCCCACTCAACACACTACGTTTGTAAATGAGTGCCATGTAATGCAACTGTTGAGTGACCCAATTAAACAAAAAAATAGAGAAATGAAGAAGTGCAGCCTGAATTCCAAATCATACAAAATTAGGACTCTGATTGTTTCAGAACTTGCAAAACAAACACAAGTTATTTTAAAACATCACTAACTTTCTCGCTTTTAATTTCTTCCACTTTGTTGTAGCCTTAAAGCGTTTTTGCTCCATAAATGGCATATGCTTAAACTTCATAATTGATGAGTTACTATAGCAATTTTGAACAGCCTCGGGGTTGTAGTTTTTCTTAAATTGCACAACAAAAGAATGCATACATTACCCGAGAGGACTGCATCTAAATAATAACTCAACGCTACCTCTGTTCAGCGATACAATGAGTTGAACTACTTACCTGTGATATATATCAGTGGGTAATAAGCCAGCACTGTGTAGCAATTGATCCTCTTTTCAGTATTGCTAATGGTGTGCCACAATGGTTTTGTGTCTTAATGAATCATGGGAAGACATTTCCTTCATATTTCAGTGGAATTTTGCGCAGCAGTGTGTGGTGCAGGTTGAACATGCTGGCATTGAGTCTTTTAATCGCTGGCTTATACAGTAACTGAGAACTGCTGTCAGAGGTTTAGATGTGTTGCTGCTGCTGCTGAAGACACTATTGTCACACCGTTGTCAGGTGTTGTGTGGTGTTCTCGCACACCCATACACACGCACTTTTCTTTCACTTGTATTAGCAGTGTTATCTTCAGACGTGAAAGAGTGTGAGCCAGTTAAGCAATTTTTCACAGAACAATCAGATTCTAATTATCAATTCTTCTTAATTAGTGTAGTACCAGTTGATTAAAATAGCTACGAAGACAGAGTGAGTTTGAGTGGAGTGTGTGTGTGTGTGGTCTTTTTGCAAATTTTATCAATATATTTTATCATATATGTCAGTTTAACGCATTAATTTAATTAGTTCTAAAAAAAAAAAAAAGCGATTAAAATATTTGAACACAGTTAATGCACTGGCCCCGCCCCCAGACCTGTAGACTGGACCAGTTGACTGTTGACAAATATGATGCAGAGCAACAACTCCATAAATGCAGTTATGCTCTAAAATTCAAGATATTGGTGCAAAATGTGTATGTGTTTTTTCTTTATATATTTATTTTTATTTATATATAAATGTATAAATATATAAATGTATAAATATAAATGTTATATATAAATATGTATTTATATATTACATAATACACAATATCACACGAACAGCAATATGACACGAGTGCTGATTTTGTCCTGATCTATCACAAGCTTAAATGTAATTTTATACAACATTTCAGTAAATAAGAAGTTGATATTGTGTTATATTTTAAACACAATATTATGTGTTTTTGCTCAATTTTGCAGAGAACATATGTGACCCTGGATGACAAAACCAGTCTGATGTTGCACGGGTATATTTGTAGCAATAGCCAAAAATACGTTGGATGGGTCAAAATGATCAATTTTTATTTTATGCCAAAAATCATTAGGATATGTACATAACAATGAAAAACTTTCAGAAAATGTATGACAGGCTGACCTTTTGACCTTTTCAATAGTTGTTAAGTTGCTGTACATGCATAAGTTGTGATCTAACTGTTTGCTTATATCACCCACTCCTACATCAGTGTCTGTGAGCTAACCACTTGGCCACGGTGCTCATAAACTGAAATGTAGAAGATTTGCATGTTGGCCTGAGAGATCATTTTAGGAAGCTGGCAAAAATTCATTTTTTTCACCTCGCAGTGTTTTCTCCTGTCCAGCAGCTGTAGAGACATAAATCAGGGGTTATATCAGCCAGCAAATGTTTTTATTTTTATGTTTGAGGATGTAGCAAGTGGCATGATATATGCAGTGAGTCACGCTGCTTTGCTGTAACCCTTCGGCACCATTAGCCCGCAGTAAGTGGTGCTTGAGAAGTGTGGCGTGAAACTCTATTGATTGGCGTTGAGGAGGGGAGGTGCAGATGAGCTGCTGTAATCGCTACAGTAAGCAATGTGTGTGGGAGTTGCGTTCTGCAAAGGTTGGCAGCCCCGTCTGGCTCATTGCTTTAGTTTGTGGGCGTGCGTGAGTGTGTGTGTGTGTGTGTGTGTGTGTGTGTGTGTGTGTGTTCGTTGAGGATGAGGACAGATCTTCCGTCTGCTGTTTTACTGATAAATGAGTTGATGTGAAGGCTGGGCTGTCTGAGTGCTTGTGTGGGGTGTTTGATGGTGTTTGTGTGTGTGTGTGTGTGTGTGTGTGTCGATGCTGGTTTTGTAGGTTTATAAGAGAGAGGTGTTTATAGCACCACTGATGGCACTGTCTCCCATTATTTCTGTGCTGTATGGGACCTTCACCTGTTAATGATGTCAAAGTGTTCCTAATAATTACTGTCTAAATCAGCATGTTTGTCGTAATATATTTAGTTCAGAAGCAAAATTTAAGATCTGGGAAACATACATTAAAATGTACTGTATATATCTTGAATAGATTTTTTTTTTTTTATCACAATATGCACATTATTATAGTAAAATGATTTAAAAAAATACTGAACAATAATACTTAACATGTCAGTTTCTGAAGTACTGGTAGACACTGATTGATTCCGTGAGTTTATTAAAGAATTTGACTTATTCAGTTGTATTTCTAAACAGTTCATGACAAGAACCGGTTTATAGTCATTTGCAATTGAATTGTATGACATCGAACACACTTTGTGTGTTTTCCAGTCTTATTTTATTTTATTTTATTTTATTTTATTTTATTTTATGTAAGTATTCAGCTGTAGAAATTTATTTTTCGCAACTTGGGTAAATTTTTATTTTATTTTATTTTGTTTTGTTTTATTTTATTTTATTGAAGCTGTAGAAACAGTGTTTTCCAGTCATATTCACAACTTGGGTCAAATTTTATTTTATTTTATTTTATTTTAACACATATGTTAAAATTACTTGTAAAATTATGCCTACAAAATTTAGTTTCATTCATGCTTAAAATAAGAAATGCCATTGGGGTGAGAATTTTTTTTTTTTCTCTTTATATTATCTGAAAACGTATCTTAATATCTGACAGTATTTTGCTTGCCAACTAAATAACTTCAAAATGCAAATTTGAGGACAAGGACTAATAGATTAAATGCATTTAACTATGACACTCAGTCGCCAGCGACTGACATTGATTTAGCTTTTCTAACAAACAGAACATTGACTGCATTCATATATAGATACACAGCATTGCTGTTGATTATGATATTTTGGCTATGTAGGTCATAATGGGGTATCCGGTTAGAGGAGACTGTGTCTGTGACTCCTCCAAGCCCTCGTGACAGTTCAGATGAGTCCTGGCACGAGCCTCTCGCTGATGTACGAGTTAAACGTTCATGCCGTCGTGCTGCGCCGCTCGCTGACGGCAATTCAATCAATCAGTCTCGTTCCTGAAGCTCACACCCTCCCTCTGAAGTCGTTCTCTCCGCGGGGAGCGTCTGTATTGATCTCAAACGCTCCTGTCATTTCTTTTCTGCGTGTGTGTGTTTGGCTTGTTTATGTAGTGGTGTGTGATTGGGATGTGATGAAAGGCTGTGTGTTTGAAGGAATCCCACCCTGTGGTGACGGGGACTCGGCTCTCAGCTGTCTGTGTTCAGCGTGCCACATGAAAGTAGTGAATGATTCAATCTACATAACAAGCTGTGAAAAGTTTTCTGTCATTATACCTCAGGGGGTCTGGGACACATCAGTCACAGCTGCCCTCTCCCTCTCATTTCATCTGTGTTTGAATGTTTACACAGTACATGTACGTCCGATTAATGACATCTTTAACACAGTATGTATGCTGGTTAATGTAAATCTAATAAAGGTTACTGCAAAAAGAGCAAATAATGATCAAATGTTTCTGTTGGGACATGTAAACGTACTCCAGATGTGAACTGTAGCTCCATAATACCCACTTTTCATGAGCCAATCAGTTCCCAAAGATTAACATTTAGGGCAGTGTGAAATCCGTTTTATTTATTCCCAAATTTATTATCTTTTAAAATTATATCAAATTAATTTTGAACGACTCCCCAAATTGCTGCTCAACGGAGGTTTACTGTTAAAATTATGTGTAAAATTGTGCAATATTTTCCGATATTCCTTAAAAAACTGTTTTGTTTTAACGGTGTAATTATTATTTCCTATATAATTATTACTTTGAGAAGTACATTCTATTGTGCAATAGTAATATATTTGTCATAATTTCTTCAATTTAAACCAAACTTTTATAATGACAGGCTGTAGTGAAGATTTCTGTGTATTTGGCTCTGGAGATGAAGTTTACATGTTCAGCAACACTGAAAACAGTACGTGAGAGCAGACAAAACTGCTCCACTCTTTGACACAGACATGCTGAACATACAGACTGTGTATTTAAATAGTCTTTTTGTGGTTTACAGACACTAGTCCCTATCATGATTTAAGTGTGCAGCGCTACTTCTGATTCATTCATCCAAATTTTTGCTACAGACTGTTGCCATTAATTAAATTCCTTTTTTACTCTGTCCTTGTTTTCCACATTGCAGAACTCATAGGACCCTACATGTTCAGTTTCACATTAACTTTAAAACTTCACTCAAGGCCAGGAGTTAAGTAGTTATGGCAGCTCTTCAGAAGTGTGAAGTCTTTATAGAAATACTTCACGTGGGTGTTGTAGATTGATGGCGTTCCATCGCCACCTCTTTCTGTACTTATTCCAGCTAAAGTACTTTTAGCACAATCATGCTGATAGCGTTGATGTGTCACTGTTATTATAATGTAGTAGTTTGTCTAACATTAGTCAGATCATTTTTTCTTGCATGTAAATCGGTAGCATCAGAATAAACGTCATCAGCAGCGACTGTCTTCCAGAAGTTACGGCTGATGTCTAGATCATATGGGATTTCCTTTTATCCTCATCCGCCTTTACTTGCATTTCAGACGCTTTCATCAATGCTACTTTAATGAGACTCCTTCTATCTCTTTCTGGCTCCCACTCTTCCAGTCTTTGATTCTCAGGTTTTCATCCTCTCGCAGAGTAAGATAACTCATCTAGATATTCTTGAATGTGTGCATGTGTGATCTGAGAGAGCTCAACGAGTTATGGCTGACTGAATTCAATGCTTTTCTCTTTCTCGGTCCAGTAGGCCTGTACAGTGCACACATTTAGAGACACACTTTGTGTTTTCTGTTATGTTGTGTTGTGACTTCCATGTCTATGGTGCAGTCTGGACAAACTGAAATAGCATGTTCTGCAGAAGAAAGTAAATACAGTTTTGGAACAGCATAAAAGTAGCTAAATAATTGCAGAAGTTAGACTCCCTAAAAACATATGCACCTCTTTTTCTTGCTGATGGATCATTTGAGCTATGGTAGCCGTCGAGTCTTAGTATACGAGAATGCTGAATGGTTTTTGTCACAGCTTTGATCTGTGGTGAGAACCAGCCCTTTGGTTTTCTTCTTGGTAAAAATGTGCTGCAAAAATGCCTGTGGTGTTTTTAGAGATTTTCAGACCTTTTGTGAACACCCACTTGAATACACTCTAACTGGACAGACTTGAAAAACATTCTTAAAGTCCACAATAACGTCCTCAGTGGTATAGTATGTTATTTGCAAACCCAGTTTGCATTGTGTTTCTCAGTGAAACAGGATATCCAATCAGAGAAAGTGTAGTAAATTGATTATATCCAATAGGAATTGATTGGGTGGTTGAAAATTGCCAAAATGCCAAATTGTGTGTGACACTTGCATATAAAAAAACGTATATAAAAATCTAGTTGCAAGTTATTTTTTTCCCCTTATAAACTCTTCTGCAGCTTTATAACTGCTTGAAAAGACAATTTTTGGCCTGAGCTTGAGAAAAAGAAGCGCAAGATTGAGCTGCCAGACCGTGACCACAAGCCTCTGGCTATTGTAGGTCTTTTATAGATTGAAATTGCGGCGATCAGATTTGACTGTCTGTTCCCTATTGAAGTTGGTAAGCTGCCGTTTTGTCCTAATACTATTCATTAAGTGTGCAGGGACGGCGGCAGCTCTTCCACTTCTCTGTGATGGTATCAGGAGTCCATTAGAACGCCTCTCTCTGATAGGCTGACGGGCTTCAATGGCCTTAGTCAATGTACAGTGAGGACTTCCTGCTAAAGTGCTGGCAATTGCAGATCAGTTGATTCCCAAAAGCAAGAACATCCACAGGCTTTCACCACAGCCAGCCCTACTACCAATAAAGCATTTGATCTAGTCTAATTGGAGGCGACATTTATAAAAGTTAGTTTTATTGATGGCATGCAGTGATCTGAGCCTTTCAGGATGTGAACCCTCAACTTTTCAATATGTGTGTCAGTTGAGCAGACATCAGGTGGGCTTTAACTAGAGTTGATTAACAAGCCTGCTGGGTTTAGTATAGATCTGATGCAGACTGAGGAATGAGTGTCAAGGCTGGATCTATTGATGTGGACGTCCAGTGACGCTGCTGTCAATTACTCCTGCATCCAGATTTTCACTAGATCTGTCCATTTGAACTGAGGGTTGACATTTTATTGATCATGAAAGTATAGAGGACAGGAAATGATAGAGAGAAGTTTTGAATGGGATTGGCGCACAGCAAAGTCTGCGTTCAAACCAATTTCTCCCAAATGAGCACCAGTGCTCAGTGTTCTAACTGCTAGGCCATGGATCCAATGTGCGTATCAACTGTTTTTTGGCTTCTTTTGTAATTGTCTTTTTATACTCCCTAGAAACATACTCTTACTCCCTCATCCAGGTTTTCACTAGATTTCTCCATTTGAATTGAAAGTGGTTGACATTTTATTGATAGTAGAAGTATAAAGGACAGGAAAAGAAAGAGAGAAGAGCGTTTGAATGGGATTGGCACACAGCAAAGTCCATATTCAAACCCATTTTTCCCAAATGAGCACCAGTGTTCAACTGGTAGGCAACTGGTTCAATTTTGTGGCTTTTTTTATAATTGTCTTTTTATACTCTCTAGAAACGTCCTCTTAATTACTCCCTCATCCAAGTTTTCGCTAGATTTCTCCATTTGAATTGGAAGTGGTTAAAATTTTATTGATAGTAAAAGTAAAAAGAACAGGAAATGATGGAGAGAAGAGGCTAGAACAGGTTTGGCACAGAGCAGAGCCCATATTCAAACCCATTTTTCCCAAATGAGCTCCAGTGCTCAATGTTTTAACTGCTAGGTCACTGGTCCAATGTTCATATTATCTGTTTTTGTTGCTTTTTTTTGTAATTGTCTTTTTATACTCTCTAGAAACATACTCTTAATTATTCCCTCATTAAGGTTTTCACTAGATTTATTCATTTGAATTGAAAGTGGTTGACATTTTACTGATAGTAAAAGTATAAAGGACAGAAAAAGCGAGAAGAGCATTTGGATGGGATTGGCACACAGCGAAGTCCATATTCAAAGCCATTTTTCCCAGAAGAGCTCCAGTGCTCAATGTTTAAACTGCTAGGTCACTGGTCCAATGTGCATATCAAGTTTTTTGTGACTTTTAATCTTCTTTTTATGCTCTGTGGAACGGTGGGAACCCTTGTGCAGAAACAAAGTTCAGAAAAGATGGTCCTCATAACAAATCAATAAAAACACAACGCTCATTTTCAGATCGCTCGCCTTCGATGTGGCAGAGGCAATGGCTTTTCTCTTTGTCTTTACCAGATGCAATGATCTGTGCGAGTGAATTGTACATCTGAGCAAATGGTAAATGTCATCCTCATCTGTAATATTTGTGCTCCGTCTCTTGCCTAGCGAGGGATTATTCCATTTGCATCAGTCATCATTGCGCATCCAGACGTCGTCGTCTCATCAGCACGCAGCTTGAGGCCTCCGCATACATATTAAATAATCGTTCCGTACAGCTGGCGAACAGACTCTCATCTAGAACCGTGATTGCCACCGGTTAGGAATTAGAACGCTTGTGCTAACATGTAGCGCTTAAATGTCCTTTTATCACACGGTGTCTGGCAGAATCTCTGCTTACATTTGGAGTGCGATTTTTCATTACCGTGAGATTGCTGTTTTCGCCTCCCAAGTATTTAATTTTTATGCATGCACACCGAGATACACAGGCGGCTCGGCTCCGTCTTAGCTCCTTTATAGACTCTGAGACGCTGCTGTGAAATCGCATGTCTGCTAGGTGTCCTGGACCAGAGCGAACTCATTAGCCCATTTTCCAGATGCCCTCCTTCTCTGAGAATTTCTCAGGAGTGAGTTTCAGACTGATGGGCCTGAATGCAGGAGTTCAACCGTTCGGTCACTTTCTCAATAGCTGCTGTCACATGTGGCCCCTGCTTCGGACAGGCGAATCGCAAGCTAGGATTGCCTTCCACTTTCTGTCAGAGCTGTGCGAGCGTCGCTGCTGACCCGCACCGGGCAGACACCTCACACGGCCTGTCATGACAGCTACTAGACTCTCACCTGTGAGGAATCATCCATTTCCCATTCAGACACATGGAGAAAGAAAACGACGGATCACCCTTCACTGCCTGCCTCAGTGTTCGGAGCTCACGCTCATTAATGTGTGTCTTCCTGTTCGCTTGCAGCTGCGCTCAGCTTGTCACACCAACCTGTGTCCCTATCACATTCCTCACTAGCTGTGCATTCAGTAGTGTACACTGTGTTGCTGTATTCCCCTGCATTGGTGCAGTGTATATTACAAAAAAAATGTCAGTCAAACGCTGAAATGCATGAAGTCTGATCTATTTTTCAGCGTGAAACCATCCACATAAACTGGAAGGAGGCGTTTGATTGGAACAGTGCATACCATACCAAGGTTTTTTTACCCTTGTGTGCAGTATGCATCAGGATTATTATAGTTTTCTCTTTTTTAATTGTTATTTATTTGTTTTTTTAAATTAATGTTTAGTTTAAAAATGTTGTTGTAATGGTGAAAATGTTCCTACACAGTCTAGTGTCATTGCAATCAAATGGTGTTTTCATTCAAAGCAAGTGGTTTGTAAGGTTTGTAAAGTAATATAATACACCATGCCTTTGCAATGACTTGCAATGACTTAATGAAGTTTTTTTTTTTGTTGTTTATTTGTGACATTATTATTATTATTATTTTTAATTTTTATTTTATTATATTTTATAATTTATTTTTGTTGTTTTATTGTTTACTATGCCATGTAAAGCACTTTGGTCAACCTCAAGTTGTGTTAAATGTGCTATATATATAAAACAAACAAACAAACAAACCATGCATTTTTTATTTTGTTTCTGTTTTTTAAATTAATTATGTTATTTATTTTGTTTTTTATTTTATTTATTTGTTCATTTATAATTTAATTCATTTTAATTTAATTTAATTTAATTTTTTTGGCCAAACCTACTTGCCCAAGCTGCCCTCATCGAGTAGGTGGACATTTGTGTATCTTGAAAAACCATCTTCATTTTTAAATGTACCTTTTTGAAGGTCTTAAAGCACTTAAAGCACGATGGCTGTGTGTGGCTATATTTACTGTAATTTTAGTAAATGAGGCTAAGACTAGTCAAATAGTTGTTCACTTCTTCCAGCTGACTGTTGGATAGAGCATATTGAAGCTACGATGCAGACGTCTACCCATAAACTAGTTAAAAAGCTAGCACCCCAGGCACCAAAACATTTAATTAGGTTCTTTAAAAATGCTTATTGATCCACTGTGGTGGGAACACTGAGGCAGAACATTAGTGTTATCACAAAACTTTTCATTTGGTTTCTAAATCTTGTTTTCAGAGAAGAAGAGAGGAGAGAAATGCCTTTGGGACCACATAGGACCAAATCTGAGGATCAGGCTGGATTGTGCAGTTTTGGGCCTGGATCGGTGCTGTGTAGTGTGGGATAAGCCACGTGTGGCAGCAGGAGGCCTGGAACAGTTGAATAGAGTTGTCTGTGTACTAAGGTAGATTTGCTGTTTATTTCCCAAGAGAATGGTTTACATAGCCATGATGAGACCATTATATCTCAGCCCTTGCTCATCCTTTCAGATGATCATGACAAATGTGTCACACACCAGCTCTCGTTAGTTTTAATTGGCAATTGCACCGCGGTTCACCTTCAGCCAGATGTACCGTCTTTGTCGATGATTGTGCACGATCTCTGGGAGGGGCCGCGGACCCCACCGGTGGGGAGCTGTTTGTGATGTAGGAAGACAGACACCCTGTCTGACCTTCCCAACTTCAGATGCTATTTCCAGGCTTCCCTTTAATGATTCATGTCACTAGAGGTGTTGTTTGTGCCCAGGCAGGATATCTAGCCATATTTTCCCAGTCGTGTTTCTCTCCTTCTACCCAACATCTATCAGCTTGGAAGCTTTATCCTCTGCGTTTGTCTAGAAGTTTCCTCTAAGGCCACACCTCCCCGTCTCTCACGTCTGCTCTCACCATCCCATATCCTAGTACTTTTTTTGTGTCTCTGAATCATTCCGCAGATAAATAAAACAGAACGAGAGGCTTTAATGGAACGAGTGTGTGTTATTATGCTCTGTGTTGTGTGTCGGGCAGAGCTCATGGTTGCTGAGAGCATTGTAATGTAAATGGCTGCCCATTGTAAACAGTGTGTGCTTGCTGCTGTCTGAAACATCAGTACAATGTACTGCCTCCCAAATGAAATATGCCTCATGTTTAGACTGAATTTATCTTCATGGGGTTTCAATGAACAGTTGAGCAGTTACGGGTAATACAGTAATGCTCACAATGAGCTGCTCAAACAGTGGGATGTGTGAATGAATGGATGAAGATTTGCTCATAAGATGGTATTCAAGCAGCAGGATAGACAGATAGATAGATAGATAGATGGGTGGATATATGGACAGATGGATGGATGGACAGATGGATGTATGGGCAGGTGGATGGATGGACGGACGGACGGACGAACCAACGGACAGACAGATGGATGGATGGATGGATGGGCAGACAGATAGATAGATGGACGGATGTAACGGATGGATGGGCGGCCAGATAGATAGATAAATAGATAGATGGATGGATGGGTCGGACGGATGGATGGATGAATGGCATGGATGGATGGATGGATAGATAAAATGGATGGGCAGGCAGATAGATAGATAGATAGATAGATAGATAGATAGATACATATGGACAGATGGTGGATGGATGGATGGATGGATGAATGGATGGATGGGCAGGCAGATGGATGATAGATAGATAGACAGACAGACAGACAGACAGACAGATAGATAGATAGATAGATAGATAGACAGATATATAGATGGGTGGATATATGGACAGATGGATGGGCGGACGGACAAACGAACGGACGACGGATGGATGGATGGATGGATGGATGGATGGCCAGACAGATAGATAGATAGATAGATGGGTCGGATGGATGGATAGGATGAATGGGCAGGCGGATGAATGGACGGACGGATGGATGGGCGGCAGATAGATAGATAGATAGATAGATATGGACAGATGGTGGACGGATGGATGGATGGATGGGCTGGCAGATAGATAGATAGATAGATATGGACAGATGGTGAATGGATGGATGGATGGATGGGCAGATAGATAGATAGATACATATGGACAGATGGTGGATGATGGATGGATGGATGGGCAGGCAGATGGATGATAGATAGACAGATAGACAGACAGACAGACAGACAGATAGATAGATAGATAGATAGATAGATAGATAGATAGATTCATCTGCAATTCATCTTTATTATTATTATTATTATTATTATTATTTAGTTGGTAGCCTATCATAGTACCAGTCTTTCTGTCCCCCTGCTGCTCCCCGTGTGTCAGTGAATATATCATTCCCTGTATGTGGGTGTAAGGACTTGAGATCATATTTTATAAGAGTCTATTTTCTTTTGGGGATATGGATATATATCTCCTGAGTGATGCCATGATGTGAATCACCATGAAACATGTTATTGTTCAGCAGCTGATTTTATAGCCTGTAAAGTCATGAATGCACATACCTTTGCCGAGATCAAAGAAGTGCTGTGGTGAATCTAACAGCATTAAAGAGCACAGCGCTTCTCTTTGAACAGAATGTTGCCATAGCAGTGGCATGACAGCATCTCTGTTAGCATTCCAACCTTTGTGCCTGTTCAGTCCCTCAGGCATTCAAGTATTACAATTTCCTTTTCTATCCCGCCTTTCAGAGGTCTGCGATTCAACCTTCAGCGCGTCCCAGGAGGGATGTGTGCGCCACAAAAGGGACACGAGTCTCTGAAAATATGTGTAAACATGCTGGTCAGGTGCTACTCAAAACAGATGTTTCTCTTGTCTCTCACTCAAGGGAAAATGTTTAAGAGTTAACTTAAGGTTCTCCACTGTAGAAATGCTGCGGCTAGTCATAACTTTCAATTCATAATATATACTGGAATCCTAAAATGTTTATTCAGCAAGCATGGCCTAAGTTTATGATGGTCTATTGATATATATTTGTATTATGCTACCAGAAGTCAGTTCCGGTCCTCAAATTTAATTGGCTGAGTGAAATTCCCAGAGTGCTCTTCACTTGCCTGTGTTTGTTTGTTCCAGATGACCTGTCATTCTGACCATTAGTTCTGGGGATTTTTTGACCCTTTCTGCAGGTTGCATCATTACACCAGTATGTGAAACTGTCTGAATAACTGTGAGTGAGTCAATGAATCATTCGCTCACCTAATTTGTTCCAAACACTGATTCATTCAGGAATGAATCACTACTGCCAAACAATGAAACAAGGTAATTGCTACTGTTTATATCACAATTGCAAGAAAAAAGTCAGAATTGCGAGATTTAAACTTGCAGTTGCATGCTGGCATCTGAATTGCGAGGAAAAACTTGCTATTGTCTAAAAATAGTATTTTTTTTTTCTTCAAAATTGGACTTTAACTTGCATTTGTGCATTTATATCTCAAAAATTGGAGTCAGAATTGCAAGATAAAAGTCAAAATTGTGAAATGTAAAGTCGCAATTCAGATTTTTTTCTCAGAATTCTCGCAGTTGTGAGTTATAACTCAGAATTGCATGATACAAATTTGCAATTGTAAGAAAATATTTGAAAGAAACTCGCATTTGTGAGTTTCTATTTCACAAATAAGATAAAAGAATTCAGAATTGCAAGAAAAAAGTCAGAATTGTGAGATGTAAAGTTGCAATTCAGATTTATTTTCCTCCACATTCTCGCCAGTGTGAGTTATAAAGTCAGAATTGCATGATATAAATTAAAAATAGTCTTTTTTTCCTCTCAGAATTGTAAGTTCTAATTTGCAGTTGCAATTTCCTTGTTTTATTTACTTTTTTTAATTCAGTGGCGGAAACAGGCATCCATAGTTAGTTCATCTTAACTAATGTAGTTAACTAATGTTAACAAATGGAACCTTTGTGTAAAGCGTGAGATAGTTGTACGTATGGGGTAGGAAGCTCCCAAATTCACTTCTGTCTTTATACACTTTGTTCTGAGATTTGCGCTTCCCATTAGATATCAGTCTGTCAGTAAGTCACAGAGCTGGACCTGAAAACCTGTCATGCCTGAGGGAGATGGTCGATCGTAGACGTGTCAATCATCCAGCTATCTTTCTGCATTTAAGAATCACCCAGCCTCTCTGCCAGTCTCATCACGTGGCTGTGATATGAGCCGCTCTTGGCTCTGTTCCTCAAAATCAGACGGATGGAAAAAGCTCAGCTCTTCCATTTCTGCTGGAAACGCTGCATGCATTTATCTCTGCGAGCCGTTGAGTGGCTGGAGAGTGTGGAATGTCAGTCGGGGTTGCGTCGCGTCTCCGTCATGCTTAATGTTAAGTGATGTGGCAGAACTAGGTCTGAGCCCATTGCCTCTGACAGCCACTTGACCGATCTCTGCGTCAAACGGCCCATCATTGCAAAGGCACATGCTCGATAGCTCTCGCAAGAGCGGCTTGTCATTCACAGGCAGACACTTCGCGATCTGCATCTCCGCTTTTATGCCTTTCCTCGTGCGCAGATATCCTCTAACTCAGCTGGGCAGACCATTAACACACGCTAATGAGTGTTTGTCACCACATCCTCTGGATCCTGGAACAGCTCTCTGTCCATGGTGAAAAATCGGATCATTGACTCAGGCGCTGATGGACGGATACCGTGCTGAGACGTCCCTCAACTCTGCTTCTTGAAGGGGACTAAGAGAACTAATGTGCTCATCTTCTTTGCTTTCCTTGTAAAAGGCCATGCATCTTTTAGGCCCTATGAAATCAGTTTTATTTTATTTTATCCACTTCAAATTATTCTGGAATCAAATTTTTACTACTCAAAAAACCCGTCTAATCAAATGAAATCATGAAATGTATTCAATTTAAAAACAATTAAATTAAAAGGTTAGCAAAAAAAGAATTTTTTTTTTTTTTAGGGCTCAAATTCTGTTTTAATTATCAAAAAGCATGTCAAAACAATTAAAACAACTTAGTCATTTATGTTTTAATTAATGGTCCTAGGTTTGTTTATACTGTTATACCGTAATACCGTAAATTCAGTTTTAATGACTGGATTCCTGTCCAAGTTTTCCTCATGGTGTAAACCATAGGTCCTAAGCTTCGGGCCAAACAGCAGCCAGAGGAACCGCTATATCATTTATTAAATAAATCACGCTGTGCACTGGGGTTTTTGTCACTAATTGCACTAATTTGTCTTTGATTCTGGGTTGTCAAAGGGACTTGTACTTCTCTCTGACAAAGAAGGCCCGGTCTGTGTGGTGAACGAGATGGAGGAGACACGTGATTCTTGAGGACAGATAAGACGAGCTGGAGGTTACGGAGTTGCTGACATTTCCTTAACGCGGCTCACCTCCTTTCCTTTATAATTGGCTGTCCTTGATAAGATCCTGGTGGCAGCGGCTCTCAGACTGAGATAATGCCAGATTCAGAACATCAGTCGATAGAACAAGCTGCTGGAAACTGGAAGTGGACACGTTTCCTGCCATCATCACCAGAGCTCCTTAAACGCTTGTGTGCATAGACTTCACAACACAATGTGAGACTGGCAAACGGATATTTTGGTCAGCGCAAGGGGCAGCCTTTAGAACTGCCTGATCACTTGATATTGATAAAAAGCATGGAGCTTGTGTTCGACTAAAGGCTAAAGACTCTTCAAATACCAGTATAGATTTTCTGTCTTGAAGGGCAACTCACTGTTGCATCAGCTCAGCTCACAAACCTTCTTACATTTCTGCCCACCAGACATGAAAATTCTGTCATCTTTTACTTAACCTCATGACTTTCCAAATCTGTATGCATCATTTTCTTCTGTGTAGCACATAAGAAAGTATTATTAAAAAAAAACAACATTCAACATATTAGATACTTTACAAAACATTTGACATGCAAGGTTCAATAACAAGAGTATTTTCTGTTGGCTGAGTTATACTTACAAAACTGATCGTGCAGACCAAACCGTAAGTTGTAGAGACTTGAAACTTGGAGGGATGGTAGTACTCACACCACCTATGACATGGCCAAGGCTCACCCCAATCATACTGAAGGGGGCGCAACAGCAAACAAAAGTGTGAAATCGCTCATAAGTCCTAAACCGTCAGTCGCAGACTCAGGTGTCTTATGTTGTCTGAATCCTTGGCTAAATCTTCAGGTATTTCGCATATTTTGAAAAATCTACTTTTGCAACTACTTTTCGCCCCAATGGAAACAAACCAATGCAGAAAAATTCTCTGGAGAGTGAATATCAATAATTATCAAAAAGTATCAATTTTGACTAAATTAGATATTTCCGCCAAACTCAGAACACTTATGTAAGTCTAAGGTGGCAGGAAAAAATTGTGGAGCTTGGCCACTTGGTGGTGCTATAAGAGGAGGAAAACCATCAAAATGGCTATAACTGCGCAACCATTTGTCCTATCAATATGAAAATTGGTGTGCGCGGTCTTGGTCTGAAGTGTCACAAGTGTTTGCAAGGACATTTGCATATCTCAAAAAACATGGCTGCCATTGGCTGACAAATTTTGAGCAGCTGTTAGACAGGGTTAATGGAGGCTGATCAGAACTGGGCCTGTTCGACTCATGGCTCCAAAGGTCTGAGAGAAATCTGAAAGAAATCGGCCACTGGGGGGGGGCCATAGTGCATTTTTCAAGGGCGCAAACAATTGTACGTAACATGTGCGATATTCATATCATATAATACAACTCCTCATTCTGGACAACTTTACCTCTAGAACCTACGCTGATTTAAAAAAAAACCTACTTGATCTGGAAAAAAAGACTGCAGTACAATCCACTGGACTCTCTAGGCCAATAATTATCAAAAAATGTTGAAATTTACCCTTTGGGAAGCTATAACGGGGTTGTTTAGAAAAGGGGCCTGTCAAAATTTACCCAAAATCCTATAAAGCCTAAAGGAAAACTCGAAACTTTACAAAACATGGTGAGCACATGCAACAGGTAATTCTAAATAAGGAGATCCGACCACAGCTGGCGCTGTAACAGTCATAATCATTGGAAAATATAATATTTTTATGGTAAATTACCTGTATTTGCAAAAAAAGGCTTGCTACATAATGTCTTTTTTTATATGTGTTGAAATGCCTTAATGCACTTGAACCCTGGTAATCACAGCTTGCAGCTGTATTTGTTGTTGTTGTTGTTGTTTTGGTTTTTATTTATTTATTTATTTAAAAAAGCTGTTTTCTATATAAAAATATAGTAAAATGCAGATTGCTCCAGTGGTCAGTGATTCTTCAGAAATCATTCTAATATGCTGGTTTACTGCTCAAGAAATATTTCTGATTATTATCAAGGTTTAAAACTGTTGTGATTCTTTATATTTTTGTGGAAACCGTGATTTAGGACTATTTGATAAATCGAAAGTTCAAAAGAACAGCATGTATTTAAAATAATTTATTTGTAGCATTAAAAAAATCTTAAATGTCACTTTTGGTCAGTTTAATGCATGCTTGATGAACAGCTGTATTCAAACATATCTTATTCATACATTTGAAGAATATTAAAATTTGAGTTAGTCAATTGTGCAGCTACAGTTTACCTCAGTTGCAGCTCTACTGTACATTCTCACAAAAACACGTTTGCTGGAAAAAGAAATTGCATATGATTTATGTATAACTTTAACTTCTTTGTAACAGATGCTTCCAAGAGTGTCACAATCTCTGTCTATTTTAAGCCACCTTGTTGACACATTTATGTGAGAATTCACCACAACAGTGGTCAATACATACAGAAATGTTCATCAAAACAAGGTCTAAAAACAAACATAAGCTTAATTGACAGTTCTGTCAGCTCGCCTCTGACACGCTCGCATTGATTTTGATCACCTCTCACATTTTCTTCAGAAAATGTAAAAACTGTAGATGTTTTCTTCTGGAGAGTCGGGTTACTTCCAGATATCTGCATCGTCCAATCAGCAGCCGGAATCAAAGCGGCTCTGTGAAATGAGCTGTAAAGGGTGTGTAACAGATAGCTGTTGTTTTCATGTAACAAGATGATAAGCTTTCAGCGCTGACCTTTACTCATCATTTTTCATCATTAAAAAGATGAAAGAATAGGACTTATTCTGCCGCTTTTCAGTAGCTACAGTATTTCCTCTCTTGTCTTCTTTTCAAGCCAAGCCTGTCCATTTTTCACAATAATAGAGGCTCTTGTTGTGTTTCTCTCTCGCGCACACGCTCTCTCTCTCTCGCTCTCTGATGCTTTTCAGGCGGCACACTCAGTTAAGAGGTATTTTTGCATCCAATTTCTTTTGTCTATGTATTTTTCTGTTTCATTTCCTTCAGATGTTCCACTGGCTTATTTTATTTTTAAAATAGATCCACCTCGATTTATCATCACTTTCTATCTTTTCCCTACCTGACGGCTGCACCCGCTAGTGTGGGTTTGTTTCCTTCTCGAGCCGAGTCATTGTCGGTGCATACGTTCTGGGAAACATCATCTTTCAGGAGAGCATTACTCAAGTAAGCATGCGTTGTTGTGGAGAATGTGTACATTTGTCTGCAGCAAACAGTTGCTGTGGTGTAATGGTGCAAGGAGCAGCCATTCGCTCCGACACGATGCGTTTCCACCAAAACACATTAAACCAATCCAGCTTAATGGATCTGCTCTTTCATCACGCGACTCTCTCTGTGAATGAGAGTTAATAAACTATGACCGCTCTCCTGCTCCCCCACTGAGACTGTCACTCAATCTTTAACATGGCATGACCGTACAGCCACATGTGTTCTTCTCGGATTCTCAAGTGATTTTTCAAGTTGTAGCAAAATGTCTTTCTGGACTAAATTGTGTGTGGGGGGGGGTGTCTATCCGTTTCCATTTGCCACCTGGCTGAAATGTTTTGAGGCTGACGTCGGCATACGCAGGGGTTGTGCCTGTGTGAGAGCGATGACAGAGGCTGTGTGAACAGAAAAATGAACAGCACAGGAATGGTCTGAATTGAGCTTCTCTGCCGTGGAGGTCTTGAGATGTGCTTCAATGAGCAGCAGGGCAAGAACTGCAGCAGGAAGTCTGTAGACCTGCTTTCCCTGTAGAGCATGTGAGGCCATATAGTGCTCTGTCTCAAATGACATAAGCTCTGTGGTGACTTAATGTGTGGCGCTAGTGGTTTTGTTTTCCATGGCTCTGCATTTCATCTTTTAGCAAATGTGGAGCCATGTTTTTGCAGTAACGTCATAGAAGAACTATATTTGGCATTGATGGTTCCTTTAGGATCCTTTTTTAGGTAGTTTAAATGTTCTTTACACACATAAGTTTTGTTTGTAAGAGGGAACCCTTTGTGGACATTTGATGAAAGGTTCTTCATGGAACCATAGATGATTTTTTTTAAGTGTATGCTGTTTTCTGTTATACTTTAGCTGTACAAAAGCACTTTTATGTTAGATATGTTGTCTGGGAGCATTTGTTATTTGCCAAGAATTAGGGCTGGGCATGTGAAAACATTTAAATCTGGATTTATTTATTTTTTCAGAACTTCAGAACGATTCTCTATTTTTTTTTTTACTAATCAGCTTGAAAATGTAACTACAACATGATTCAAGTGACCTTTTCTTTATTAACCCTCTAGTTAAAAAAAAGTCTATTCCAAGTGCGCCACACATGAAGTTGTCAACATGATGTAAATGTTAAACAAATCACTTGCAGAAAAGATGCATTAACTACAACTACATCTTGTACAAACTTGTCTTATATGTTCAAAAATATTAAGAGGAAAATGGTTTAAAAAAAAATCTCAAGTCAAGGTAATTCAAATTCAAAATGACTGAAGGTGTAACACCAGAAAATGTTCTTTAAAAACAATGAACAGCATCTTTCAGTCTGTCATCATAGCTCCTTTTTCACTATCGGGCCAGACCAGTCAGCACGGATACGGTTTCATTTTCCAGCGTGGTGCTGATAACTGAACTCTTTGGAATGTAAATACAAGTGCGTCAGTCGTTACCTTGGTAGCACAATTGTAATGTAAACAGCGATATGGACGATGATCAGATATTTCAGTTTTTTTTAATCTGATATTTACTTTGTTAAATAACAGAAAAAAGAACACAACTCTTGGCGCAAAAAAATATAATAAACAGAAGGCGACGACAGGTATAACGTTACCAACAAATGCTGAAGGGATTTGCATGCCAATGGAGATGGACACAGAAAGTAAAACCTTTCTAAAAATACCACATTCATTGACAGTATTAATGCATGAACGCGGCGTAGCTGTTTACTTGGCTGTTTGATCAAATAGTGCGCATCCGCTTAGAACACACACTCTATTAGCACGGTTTAGCGTGGTTGTCTAACCGTGCTGAGAATTCCAGGCTGAGAACGGTTTATAATCGTGCCGTGCCGTACCAGGCTCAGGTGGAAACACAACCGGAACCATACTTGACCTTTTTTAGAACCGTTTTTTCCATTGTTTTTCTATAAAAACATGGATGCTTTTGACTGTTGCACCCACGTCTCTTACAGCGTCTAAAAACACAGCACAAGTTAAAAGAAGTTTACACACATTGCGTGTTTTTCCTGTTCCACTGACCATGTCGCATCTTTGTCAACACAAAAGCACATTCTGTGTGAATGGCACCT
Source organism: Labeo catla (assembly GCA_012976165.1). Lineage (NCBI taxonomy): Eukaryota > Metazoa > Chordata > Actinopteri > Cypriniformes > Cyprinidae > Labeo > Labeo catla. The sequence goes on from VONZ01000128.1 coordinate 926,403, forward strand.
AGCGAAATGAGCGTGTCACACGTGAGCGGTTAATTACGTGCGCCGATATGCAGTTGGATCGTTCTTTTCTCTTTAGTTATCATTGGCATATTGCCAAAGTGTCTAATTCTAAAATTTGATAACAATTCTATTAAAATAATATTCCTCGATTTCTAAAAAAAAATAAAATTGTGGCAAAATATTACATTTGAATTAACAGATAAACTCGCCCAGCCCTACCAAGAATGAAGGCATTACTCTTCTTCTTTCTGTTTTAAGTGATATGTCTTTAAAAGCATGATGGGAGAGCACATTCTCTGAAGGGATTTCTACCAAGGCCAATTCTAAATTAAACCGGAAAGTTAATTGAACATGGAATGACCTAATTTTCATATTAACACTTACTGTCATCCCAAATTGCTGCTATATACACTTTAAACGGTGGCAAAATTTAGCACGTCCGCGATTTGACGGTGTACGATGATGTTTGTTTTATTAAATTCCTGTCACTGAATGCGTAATATATGGGCTGTCAAATGTGTAGACGAAATCTTGTGTCAAGACAGGAAGCAGGTGCTCTAATTAGAAGCTTCAGATACGTGTTGACATTTGTTACAAGTGCAAAGTTTGAAGGAGCCTTCTGTACTTCTTGACAGGTGCAACTTCAAAATGAGAAAAAACTAATTAAGCAGTGCGTTTTTCTCCAAGGAGCATGCCAACGTACTGCCAAAAACAATCACAAAAACAATAATGCCTTTTTCTTGCTGGTTCCTGTTTTGCATACAGTGCTGGCTTTTGTTGAATATGCTCATGTGCGACTGTGTCACTCTACTGTTTCACATTCGTTCACCTTGGTATGTTTTGCCACTTATGTATTAGTAGCTGTCAGCACTTTGATTGCTCCCGCTCCTTAAATAGTTTGAATGTGTTTATCAAAAAAAATAATTCAGTGATTTGTTCAGTGACCCTTGCTATTCACCAAAAATGACTAATTAACTGCAAGTAAATACCCTTTCTTTATACAAGGTAGGCTTATATGCGGAAATAGGCAGACATTCAGATGATTCGGTTGTAGTACTCCAGCTGTTATTGCAAAGTGAAAACTTATTAATTTGTCACTTATTTGTTTTGGAGACTGAAGCAAACACCTGAACTACTGACGGAGAAATATTGTCAAACCCTGCTTACATTGAGTAAATACATTCCATCTGTAATCTGTTTTTTATAGCCTGCCTATAAAGCTGTTTACTTGTGTCTTTGAATGTAGAAAAAAATCCATCAAGGATGCATCCCTGAAAGTAAAAAACACAGAACGGAGTCAGTGCATGGGCATGAACAGGAATGTATTTTTTATTTTTTTAATACATTATTGATGATAGAAACAGGATTATTTTAGTGCTTACATATTTTTTAATAGTTATATATGACAGATATTTGACAGCTAATGAAAAACCACGCATTTTGTTATGAAGTCTTTGTTATTAAGACTTTTGATAATTGCTCAATACGGCATGGTTATTGATTGATGGAAATAATGTCATAATAGTCGAATATTGGCAGACTAATTAGTCTTGCCGATATATCGATCTGTCACCAGTCTATTAATCAGACACATTCAGTCGAGTTAGTGAGCGAACCACTGCGCCAGAACAGATTTTTGGCATTCGCATACAAAGAACGACCTTCCTTGAAGCAAACCAGACCCGTAATGGTAGGATTTGTTTCTTTAAATCCCCTTCATATGTTATACTTTAAGATACATTCCGGCTGCTGCTTTCTATTATTTCTCTCATCAGTCTCCCTGTCAGTCACTTCTTCATTGCACGGCCCTTTACTTTGGCACTTGTGGTTTAAGGCCTTTGTCAGAGATTGTGAATAAGATTTTATTCTGTCTGCTCACCTGTTATGGGTTTCACAGCACAGACTTTAACATTTAAGCTAATTGAGGCTTTATTTGAGAAGATCTTTCTGTGTACAGAGCAAAGGCTTTTAAAACATACGCAAACATTGTAAGCAAATACCATCTTCCTACTTTAGAGACAATTAAAAATCTGTTCGTTAAGAGATTCTCATGTATGCAGCAACTGGTATAAGCTTGTCAAAACAGCACACCTATTATAGTCAGACTTTCACAAAAAAAGTGTGCAAACAGTAAAATGCATGATTCAAATAAAAATATGCATGATCATCAGCATCCACTAACATGCAGCAATATGTTGACGTCTGGCGTAAATTGCTGTGGTAATCCGTCAAGCACAGAACAAAGGAAATGAAACGCGGTTGGCTGACATGGAAGCAGTCTGTGCCCTCTAGTGCTAAACAATTTGAGCTGCCAGCAGGATCAAGCATGTTATTAATTCTCTCATTTCTAAGGATTTCTATGAGTGTATTTACTCTTTAGAGGGGTTCGTTGAATGCGCATGACGACAATACTTTTCTGGAGTCTTAAACCTTGAAATTACTGACAGTTTATTTTTTGGAAATACGTTATGGAAGGTTTTGTGCCAGATATGAAAACTTCCTAAGGCGTTTTCAATGCACAAATTGGACTCCTTACTAGCTATAATATCATCATTTTCACAGCGCAATTGCACACAAAAAAAGTTCAAACCAGTTTGTTTCTAAACATTACATTTTATTTAGTAAATAAATAATTTAATTCTTCAGTCCAATTTTAATTTGCAATATATTGATAGCTTCAGGATATTTTCACTCGCAGGCGTCATATTGTTTGTTCTGTGTCTTGTATATTGAACTTGGGTACGAAAAGTGTCTTGGCACATGAGAAATAAAAACTTGCACATACCAATGACTTTACATTATTTCAGGCTATTCTGACTATTGGGACATTAAAAATGATCTGTTAAGCTTTATTGAAAACGCACTCTCCCTCATAATTGTCCTGTATACGAATAATTTAATATATAGGATCTTTACAAAATGACCAAGCATCATCAGCAGCGTCGGTTTTCAGTGCAAGCAATGCATTTGAGAATTCAGGTTCCTCCATGGAGTCACTCCGTTTCAAACAGCTCAGCCTACTCCTCTGTAATAATTAAGCTCAGTTAATTAAGTTGTTGTGCTTAATTAAAGTTAATAGGGGAAAGACTGCAGAAAGATGAGCACCTCTGGTGGGTAAGCAAACAGCACGACAGTTTATCAGTAAACTCTTAACTCATTACCCGCCCCACTCATTTGTTCATTAACAAAGTGTTAACATCGTCATCTGCCAGTTCTGGTTCAACACAGAAATAGGAAAAAACGTGTTTTTCCTCTCTAAAATTGAACCCATTATGTTCTGCACTCATTAGACACATACTTTTGGTTTTGAACGCAGACAGATAAAGGATAAAAATAGGATGTGACTAGTATCCCTACCATTGAGTATTCTGGTTTACTCTCAAACGCTTCCCATTACAAAAGTAAAATGGGTTGCAAACAGCGTTTCATGTCAGGCCAGTGGCCCTTCTCTCTGTGCATATGTCAGACATCTCTGAACAGGAACAAAGGCGCATCCCCTGGGCAAGCTGGAGGGAGAAAGCGGTAAACCCCAGCACCTCTAACACAGCCCCCCACCTCCACACCGATTCAACTCAGAGCGAAGCCTGAAAGCAAGATGCAAGTGTTCGAAAAGCCCAGAGAGACCTGAGAGACGCAGCACAGGGACAAGCTGGAAAATCAGAGCTGTGGCGGAGGAGAGCTTTTAAATCTCTGTGCCTCCACCGACTGAGCTCAGAGCACGGAAGACTGAGTTTCTGTTAAATAATGAAATTTACAGTAAAAACTGGCAGATGTGTTTGCCAGAACTTTACCCTAAAAAATGCAGAGTTTTGACTTCGCTTTATTTAAAGGGTTTAGTTCACCCAAAAATGTCAATTTTCAAATTTCAGAATCTTTTTTCCTCCTTTGCGCTCATTCACATAACAACAGTGGATAGCGACCAGCATCAATCTTTACAAAAAAGCTAAAGTATTACAGAATGGTCCCTTGCAACACATGCCATATATTCCAGCTGTTCTGGGGTTATTATATGATTAAGCAAACCCAAATGAATTTATTATTTAAAGAAAATCCTGGCATTGGCTGTTGATTTCTGTGCACAGCTGCATGTTCATGAGAGACAATTCACTCTGACTTGCTAAGGGAAAAGCACACAAGTGCACTGTTTTGAGAAATCAAGATTACTAACTTGTACTTTATTCACTGAGTTGAATATCTCTGGTTGTCAGATGACAGTCAGAATGACAGCTGACAGATGTGAATTCAATAACTTCTTGTTGCTATGAACACAACATACATTCACCTCAGGGAAGAAAGTACATGAATTGTATTTTGTGTTGTGTTTTTATTAAGATTGATTTGTCACTTTCTTCTCAACTTTTTCTGAACGAGTCGGAGTGAAGTGTGGCACTAATAGAGTCTCATGAATATGCAGTCATGTATTTTCATTAAATAATAGCCTACGTGCATAAACACATATACAACACAATTCACATGGGCACGTGTTGGGAAGATTACTTTGGAAATGTAATAGGTTACGGATTACAAGTTACCCTATATAAAATGTAATAAGTAGTGTAACTATTTCAGTCATTAACGTAATGTAACGGGTTGCATTTGATTACTTTTTGATTACTTTTCTAACTTTTTAGTGAATGTTTTCAACTGATAATTTTCAAACATTTAAAGCAGGCAGGGTACAGTAGTATTCAACACTGATTACCAATCCTTTATCACTTGAATTAAGATCATAATAATTTCATTTTAAAGCAAAGCCACCACAAAATCTGACTTTAGCACCTCGTTTTACTTTGAGATTGTTCTGAGTTCAAATACAGCTCCAGAGATAGTTATGATGTGTGACACTTTTGTGTCTTTTTTTTAAAGGAAAAAAGTTTGATGCTTGTCGCTGTCCACTGAGCGCTACGACTGATAAGAAACAAAGAAGAAACAGTTCTTTCAATAAAATACCTTTAAAATGTTAGCTGTCAAAATGTAATTTTTTTTTTTTAATTGTAAATTATAAGGTGTCTTGTTTTTTTCACCAAAAACTGTATATTTGACAGTATTTTACATTAAATATCCAGTTTCATACGTCCACTGCAGTTTTTCACTGTATAGAGTGAGGGAACTTGCTGTTAACCAGCTAACAGGTTTTTACAATAGGATTTTTACTATGCTCATTTTAACCGGTTAACCGTTAATTGAGAGAAAGAATTTTTGACCGATTAATACAATCAGTTAAATGGTTTAAAAAGTAATTGAAGTTTTTTTTTTTTTCAGTAATTTATCAAATTGAGAGAAGTCGCAAGTCACAAGTCGCACTATATAATTACATTCGGAAATAGATGCCGAAATGTTTGCAAACACTATAAACATAGGCTAGGCTATTTTAGTTCCCCTCACTCCACAAAAAATCCTTTCACAAGTTCACCCTTACATCTTATCTGGTTGAGCAAATAGTAAGCATATTTTGGCGTGCTGTCCTGGGGGAGGGCTCCAAGCCAATCACTTGATTTATTTTTATTTATTTATTTTTTCCTTCTAATAGTGGAAATGACTTCTTCTAGTCATACAGATAATCAAAACTGTAAACAGTTTACTTTTTTGTGTACATTCACAATAAAAAGAAATCTTTGTGCTTTTGTAAAATAAAGAAAACAAGGATGCCGCTTTCAGACTTCTTCGTTTCACGCAGCACAAAAATTAACCAAAACTCTGCATGCTAGCTACTTGTTGTGCAGTTTTTTCTTTCGTTTTGTTAATTAAGTAAAAATATTTATCGTATAGGCCTATTCATTCATTTTATATATATATATATATATATAGCCTAGCTTTATTATGTTTTTCTCCATTCGCAGATGCGCAGCAGGTGGGTGATGTGATGCATTCATGTGAATCCTCATGTTCTGTTGTTTGCTGCTTTTTGCACATGTAAAATTAGTCCCTGGAAAACAAATTTTTAAATTCTAATTTAAAATAATCTTGTCGTTTAACAGTTAATAATCGGTTAACGGGCGTCGGCTGTCAGTTAGGAAAAATAACTGAAATGAACATCCCTAATAGTCTTTACCATTACATTTGCAAAAAAATTTTTTTAACAGTGTGGACTTTATATTTCACTCTTGTTAACACAGTGTCTAACTCTTAATGTATTTCTGAACACGTCATGACTCAAGTCATTTTAAGTACAGCACTTTTAACAGAGTCAAAGAGTAGCTCTTTTTTTTCTTTTCAACAAACTTCACAAAGAAATTAAAGTCACTTTTTAATTAGGTCTTGTCCTAGAACGCCGTTGAGGTTGAAAGAACTTATCTCTTTTTGAACCTTTCGTGCAGGCATTGGTACGAGTAAAGAGTTTGTTTCAGTCCGTAACAATTCCAGATCAAACAGCGGCCGTTAAAGAAAATGACACACTGTTAATTTAGTCAAACGAGTTTTAATCTCACACGGATATGGTCTTTAGGCAGCACGGACTATTACTTCAAAGATGGCGGTGAGCTGTGATGTACCTGTAATTACATAATTCATGCAGAAGCATTTGAAGTCATTATAAATCAAGCAATCATTCTGCCCTCCAGCAGCGCTGAGCTCTGATTGGCTCGTCTGCAGATCTTAAGATCTTAACCGCTGTCCAGCCATGCAGAGCCAGACCCACTGTTAAACCATTCATATGGCTTTAAATGTGGTTTTAAGGCAATATGAATATATATATGAGCATTTACTGAGCTTCCATGATGTCAAATCGCTTAAATGACTTTTCCTAGTAGTGATTTTTCCTGCGTTCTTACAATGTGAACGACGCACAATGGGAATCAGCGACGGGACCTGACTTCCAGAGTGAGCGCCAGACAATGATGAGCCTGTGTTTGAGCTGCTGATATGAAATTCAAAGCAGCTTATCGTGATGACTGACCCTCGTGTTTGAGCATTAGCTGAAGTGCTGCTGTTTTCGTGTCATTCTGGAGGTGTCAGACCGAGGGTTTGCTCAGGCACATCGCAGTCTCTCAGGATCCCTGGGGTCCAGAACTGCATGGCATGGATATTAATGTAATACACGCCGCTGTGTGCACGAGTTCATTGAGTTTCTTCTCTAGTTTTATGAATCCATGTAGTGATAGTGACTTAAGGTGCTGCTAGACACAGCAAAATAACAGCAATTATAGTACAGTGCAAAGTGCAATACATGCTTTTAATTATATAGATGCAGTAATAATAATCTTCCAATTAATATAGTATAATTCATTCACAAACTGTAGACCTTTTTAATGATACAGAAATGATCTCATCTGTAGTCATTTGCTCTTGCATAGTGCACTGCATGCAATAATTATTATTATTATTATTATTTAGTAAGTTTTCCTGAATTGTTTTCTTGATTTAATTTTCTAACAGTCTGAAACTGTTATTTAATATTTCTCGGATCTGCTGCTCATTATTTAGTCTGCATCTGTCAAACATACATTTATATCCATGCACACATCCCCATCTTCTATACTGGCTGATAATACATTTGACCAAATGTTCTGAGTCACTGTAGTCGCTACTACAATCCAGCTGTAGCCTCTTTTGGCAGCGTCTGAATACAGTGATGTGGAAATGCTCAATCACTGACAGACATACAGTAGAGCTGTTTCAACTTCAATGAATCACTGATCAACCATGATGCAGCCTTACAAAACAGAAATGGTTTTTGTTACCTCCAGACCAAAAGAAAATCACTCTTGTTTTGAGATCACATGACAATGCATGTCTTCTTAAAGGAGAAGTCCACTTCCACAACAACAATTCACAAATAATTGACTCACCCCCTTTTCATCCAAGATGTTCATGTCTTTCTGTCTTCAGTCGTGAAGAAATTATGGTTTTTGAGGAAAACATTTCAGGATTTTTCTCCATATAATGGACTTGATTGGTGCCCCAGGGCTCGAAATTGCGACCGTTTTGGTCTCATATGCTCCCAAAATTTAATCTGCGCGACCTCAAAATATATTTGGAAGCATTTGTGCGAGTGCGAGAAATTGTTGTGGTGCGACTTGATTTCATTCCTTTACAAAATTAGCCTAACTACTGCCCAGAGTGCTGTGAGCTGATACAGTGTCAGGATCACCGTTCTCTCCGACATTACACAACTAATTAAACTCGATCTGTACATTCTTAACTTTAATGCAGATTTTAGATATTAGCCGTCAATCACTCCCTGTCACTGACACTGCGCTCCGCTGAAACTCGGAACCGGCTGTTTTTTTTTCTCTCTCTCAACCAACCTCTGTTCCGGATCTGCACAAACTACATCGAAATTAGGGGTGTGTGATATGACGATTTTTGATTGTGTACAATTTAAATGTCTCCACAATCTGCTTTTGTAGAAATATACTATTCGTGCTACAGCGCACATTCTGTCAGACGCAATTCTGGCGCCTCCGTCTCAATATACTGTACAACGCGGCATACATTCACATCAAATGATAACTCAGCTTCAGAGTTCCACTCACGCAAGGGCGTAATTTGCACTGGGGACACTTTTCAAATCCCGATTGTGTCCCCCCACTTTTAAATTGTTTTGTTAATGTCTTCTATTGTAGAATGGACGCTCAACACAGCCGAGAGTTTAGCGTCATCATTAAAACGAAACCGATAGTAAAACGCGCACGCACCTTCAAAAGCAATTTTAATACCACAAGTTTAGAGATCGACTCCCCAGTGTGGGCAAATTAGGCTACATGACACAACTTATAGCTGTAGGCTGTAATAGGTTGTGTAGTTGTCTATAGCTCTGTATCATGCTTGAAAAATTCGGTCTCTATTTGCACTTTGAATATTGAGAGGGTAATTCAATAGTACGTAGCGTCGTGAATGCGCATCCCAGAACCTGTGCTACGCCAGCTTTTGTACTTAAAAAGTATAAAGATATATATTTTCAGAAAAAATGACAGATGATTTTGCTAGATAAGACCTTTCTTCCTCAGCTGGGATCATTTAGAGTCATCTGAAACTGCATTTAAAATACGTTTTGGAAGTTCAAAATCGGGGCACCAATCAAGTCCATTATATGGAGAAAAATCCTGAAATGCTTTTCTCAAAAACCATAATTTCTTCACGACTGAAGACAGAAAGACATGAACATCTTGGATGACAAGGGGGTGAGTAAATTATTTGTAAATTGTTGCTCTGGAAGTGGACTTTTCCTTTAAGACTTCCATATGTCACGGCTTGCTTTTCCAGGCATGAATAATACGTTTCTCAGCAGTCGTGATTGTGGATGTTGTAACAGGGTGGTCTGCACGGCTGAGTGAAGTGAAATGTTTGGTAATGATGTGTCTTTATTGATGACTGCTCTCCATTAAACTCCTCAGGTCTTAGAGCTCAGAAGGTGCTGCACCAGCAGTGCTGTCAGAGCCCGTTTCCTTCTCAAACAGCTCACACTTACCAGAGCTCAAAGCCCTGACACGCACATCCTCGATCGTGCATTTGGGGGATGAATGTGGAGCGGCGAGGGAAATGTCACTGCCACTGAGCTGGAACCCAAAACTAATTATTCCCTTAATCCAGCCAGAAGAGAGACGGAGAAAATAAATAATTTGTGTAAACACACAGACGTCGGATCACAGCGCGCGTCCCATTGTTAGAGAGACCTTGTTGCTGTCGTGTTTGCGAGCGTCTGGCTGGAACAGGTCCGGGGCGTTTGACCCGCGACAGGAGTTAATTTGAATCCACCTCAGCAGTAATGCCGGCCACATTATAACAAGCCTCTTTTAAAAGCAGAAACAGTGAGCTGCGCCCAAAGCCGCTTACGCGGGACGCGAGGCGAGAGTCAATGCCTGTTTCAACTCAACAGACTCACTTTTGCTTGTGCAAAGTGATATAGATGGGAAGAAAAAACATCCTCGCTGTTTTTGCTCTTAAACTCCATTCAAGGGCTGAAATTGTAAACGTGATTTCAATTATATCTCATTTGCTAACTTAAGACAGCTGGTGACTCAGCCGTCAGTATGTGTGTTTTTGAAGCTGTAACTGTTGGTGAGCCTGTGCTGTTTTGTGAATGTAGTCACGGCTGAAGGGCATAGTTGGGTTTGACATGCAGCGGAGCGCCTGCAACCCTTTTATCCGTGACTTTATTAACAGAATAGTACAGCCTTGAGTGCCTTTTTAGATTTGATAAAACAGTTACTGCATAATAAAAAAAAATAGTAAGGACACTTTATTCAGTAAAACATTATTTTGCTACTTTATTATTAATTCATTAGGTGCTGTCTCTTTTTAAGGAGATTGGGTCCAGGACATGTTAACCTACCTAGCATTAATGAACCTGCTAAGATTAATAGTTTTTCTCTGTAGCCATATTGAGTCTCTCATGCTTACCAGAACTCCATTTATTCAATCAAAAACACATTAAAAACTGTAATATTGTGAAATAATATTGCAATTTAAAATGACTCTTTTCTATGTGAATATATGTTAAAATGTTATTTATTCCTCTGATCAAAGCTGAATTTTCAGCATCATTGCTCCAGACTTCAGTGTCACATGATCCTGCAGAAATCATTCTAATATGCTGATTTGGAAGTTTTTTGTTTATTAAAAATGTTAAAAAAAAAAAAACAGTTAATAGTGAATAGAATGTTAAAAAGAAAAGCATTTATTTGAAATATAATTTTTTATGTAATAATTTAAAAGCCTTTATTATGACTTTTTGTTAATTTAATGTCTAGATCAAATGTGTCTAAATTTAATGTGTCTAAAATTTAATGTGCTGAAATAAAGTATTAATTTTCTTTCCAAATTAAATTAAATTAGATTAAATTAATGCTGTCAAATGATTGATCGCGATTAATCGCTTTATATCATATTTTAAAAATATTTACATATATATTTATATTCATATAATTTACATTATGCATAAATATTTTTAATATATAAACAACATATTTTTAAAATAAATAAAATAAAATCAAATAAAATGATTAATTGTTATTTAATGCATCCGAAATAAAATTTTTAGTTGCATAATATCTGTGTGTATACTGTGTATTTTATTAAGTATGTATAAATACGCACACAAATAGTATATATTTTAAAAAATGTACATGTATATATTTATATTCATATAATTGATATTATTTATAAACATTTTTAATATATAAACAACATATTTTTCTTAAATATATACATGCATGTGTGTGTACTTATATATACATAACAAATACACAGAGCACACACATACATTATGTAAACACAAAAAAAATAAAAAAATAAATAAAATAAAATAAAATCAAATAAAAATCTTCCTGGCCCCAAACTTTTGAATAGTAGTGAAAATATAGTATAGAGTGGTAAACACAGTGGATATCCTATATTTTGTGTATTTTTACTCAACTGGACTCTTGACCGATTGACTGTTGATTTTGCCAATGCTGATTTCTAGCCATAAACACAACACAAGTGCTGTACTACAGATCACTTAAATCAGATGCAAACCTCAGACATTTAATTCGCGTTCAATAGGAAAATCACAAGTGTTGAAGGTGTAATTACTAAAGTGATCGTACTTCCTCCTACCTTCATTAAGACATGGGTAATCCATAGATGCATGAATGAAGATTGCATTCAATAAGGCTCTCGAAGCGTGGAAGCACTCTCATATAAGTGTTTATTTTGTGAAAAAATACCGCTTGTCGCTTGATAGCCATCACATCATCTCAGCAGGAGGGCTCTCAGCATGTTTGATGTGTAAAGCTGGAGCACCTGATATCTAGTGTTTCAAAGAGATCTCCTCAAGGACTGGCTGTCTTGGACCTACACGGCCTGAACCTTGTAAAAGTGATCCTTGGGATCAGATGGAGGTGTTTTCTGCTTGGCGTTTGACACTAGAGTTTAAAGTAACAGTCGTTTGTTGTTAGCTGACTTAACTTGTCTTTTCAAGGTGATCCAAAAGGCTGATTGAAATCGTGATGGTTTGACGTAATGAGGTTTGCAATTGTGGCGCGTCCCCAAAGACTTCATTCTAATGCTTGCCTGCCGTCTCCAGTTGAGAAAATCTCCCCAGAGAGGCTTCAGTCTTGTTTATGAATTGAGAAAGTAATCTACACATGGCTTTTGAATGAGAAAGATGCAGAGTTGTGTTTTAGAACGTATTTATTTGATTGTGGTTGATAAACAATACTTGGCAGTTTAGCAATTGCTTCGTGCTAAATTATGCAGTGTAGAACAAATCAAAATATCATGCTAAATGTCAAATTAAGAGCTGTTTAGACAGTCCATGTCTTGTGATAATACACACTGATTTGACATTGTCAGTTATTACATTGTGCATATGTTCACATTCACGAGTACAAATATGCACTGGTAAAATCATCTTTTTATATTGACCTAGATTATTGTAACACTGTGAATTTTGTTCTTATTTTAAGTTCTTATTTTAATATTTCCTGTGGCTTGCTAAATAATAAATGTATTTATTTATTTATTTATTTTAAATTTTATTTTCATTTTCACAGTGACACCTTAAAAGGGTAGTTCACATAAAAATGAAAACTTCTGTCATCATTTACTCACCCTCATGTCATTCCCAAACGTATTCCAATGACTTAATTTATTTTGCAGAACACAAAATATATTTTGAAGAATTTTGAACTGCATTCAAAATGCAGATTTTCAAACCGCATTCAAAATTCAAAAACTTTGAACTGTGTTCAAAATTCAAAATTTTAAACTGCAAAGTTGCTTTACCTTTCTTTGTATGGAAATAAAAAGAAAGTCATAAAAGAAAGTCATTTTTACCAACATGAGGGTGAGTTTTCATTTTCAGTTGAACTAAGAAAACCAAAATGATCCAGATCAGTAATATTAGGTACGTCTATGTATGTGTATGTGAATCTTCCATGCAACTCATGACCCTCAACTTCCTGCTAAAGTTGTCCCAGTTGCCGAGGAGCAAGTAATTGTCCGTCGAGCTGTTAAGACCTTGTAGATCGTAAAATAAATTTCTCTGAGTTTTTCTTGGCCTTCTGAGGGAGATTTGGGCAGTGAGCCATGGACAGCTTTATTGAGAAAGTTTTGTGACCACACAGTGGCAGAGGGGTGTGTGTGTGTGTGTGTGACAGAAAGAGAGCTGTAGATGAAGAAAAACAGGCCTGTGGGGGACACTTACCCCATCTATCCCCTGTGACTTTCAAACAGCCTTTTTTCTAATTGCTCCTCTCTCAGAAGTTTTAGAAAGGTGACTTAGAGCCCCAAAGGACGTTTAAACCTAAAGAGATGAAACTGTCCCCTGGGAAGTCACTTCCTCTCACACTGGGTTTGCTAGGTCAGGACAGTTTACTACAGCGAGTACATGGATTTTAATCCTTGAAAATATTGAAGTTTTAGTTTTTGCTGTGTGTTTTTGTCATTTTTATTATTATCGTATTTGTTGATTATTCCCTTGAAATTGTAATTGCGATTATTAATTACGATTATAATTGATTGATTATATATGATTATAATTTACATTTAAGGATGTTTTGAATAGGTTTAGACCATTGTTTGAAGCACTGCATGCCACCTTTTTATATAGTTTCTTCTTTAAATATAAAAAAGTATATTTAAATTTAAACAATGGAAAAATAAACACACCCACCCCCACATCTTAAGCAAGCAGAATAATGTAAGTGGAGTGCCTTTGAACAATTACATAATTGTGGCATCTGTAATTGTAATTGCGATTAGAAATTTGATTAATTGTGCAGCCCTAGGTAACACTTTAGAATAGGGAACACTTATTCACTATTAACTATGACTTTTCCCTCAGTAAATTTCTAATTTGCTGCTTATTAATAGTCAGTAAGGTAGTTGTTAAGTTTAGGTGTTGGGTAGGATTAGGGATGTAGAATAAAGTCATGTAGAATAAGGCATTAATATGTGTGTAATTAGTACTAATAAATGACTTATATTGTAGTAATATGCATGCTAATAAGCAACTAGTTAAGAGACCATAAAGTATTACCAAAAGTTTTAGTTTTTTATATTTTATTTTATTTTATTTCAGTTAACATTTATTTTATTTCAAGTGACAGCATTTTTATGGACTTTATGAATTTTATTTACCTATAATAACCCTGTTTGCATTTTGGTATACAATTTTGGCATGTGCATAACTGCATATTTTTAAAATCAACTAGTTTATTGGCTAAACAACTAATCGATTTAAAAAAAAAGAAAGAAAGGAAGAAAGAAAGAAAGAAAGAAATTCCATTCTATTATATATGGCCAAATAAAGGAGATTTCTTGGTTGCATGCTGTTTCACAAATCACACAGCCATTTTTATGTCAATATTTGGCCGAGATACAACTTGAAATTTGAAAATCTGGAATCTGAGGGTGCAAAAAAATCTAAATATTGAGAAAATCGCCTTTAAGTTTGTCCAAATGAAGTTCTTACCAATGCATATTAAAAAAGTTTTGATATATTTACGGTAGGAAATGTACAAAATGGAACATGGTCTTTACTTGATAACCTAATAATTTTTGGCATAAAAGATAAATTGATAATTTTGGCCCATATTTTTAGCTATTGCTACAAATATACCCGTGCTACTTATGGCTTGTTTTTTTTGTTCTAGGGTCAGATATTGGATATATATATATTTGACTTTGTATATAGTCCTGAATTTGTTCTGGTAGTTTTACTCTTTGATTTTGCTCCATCATCAGTTTCATTCCATCCTGGCAAGACAAATGGCCTCTTCAGGCTTGGCAGAGGCGACGGTTGGTCCAGAAAACATCCTGTGCTGTTATTGAGTATTCTTTGAAGCAATCTTAAAAATGCATCTTTTGCTTGCCAGTGAAAGAGTTTTTAATGAGTTCCAGTTCCTGAGCAAACAAACTTCATATCCTCAGCTTGTATACAAGATTTACGTCTTCCCATCAGAAAGTAAAGAATGGGCTTCAGTTTCACTCTTCTGCTGCGTTGCATTATCCACAGTAATCTTAAAACACTTACACAGCGTGATGCTTTGATGGCAGTGTATTTACACTGGATAAGGCTTTTGTAGTGTTCCTCTAGCCTGCTGATCAGAGTGTGTGAGCGCTGCCGAATGGAAATGGAGCACAGAGAACAGTTGTGAGATTTTTGCCTTGAGGAGAAGAAGTGTTTCTGAAAGTCTCACGACGTTCTCGCACTCTGTTGCCGCTCCATCACGAGCATTACATGCATGGAAACGGGCCACAATTCTGTGTCAGCATGATTTCACCGTGTATTAAAATGTGTTAATGGACTGTTAGCAGCCAGAGATGGAAATCTGATGATTAATACTGACTCATATTTAAAAAAAGTTGAGAATCAGTAGGATTTTAAATACTTATATATTAATAATATATAATAATAATATTTTAATATTAATACTTCTTCAGCATGGATGCATTAAGTTGGTCAAAAGTTACAGTAAAGGTACTTACAATATTACAAACGATTTTTATTTCAGTGCTTTTGAACTTGTTCTTCAAAGAATCCTAAAAAAAATTAAAACAAATAAAAATAATAAAAAAAATAGATATAAATAAGTAATAAAAAATAATCACTGTTTCCTGTGACATACTAGGCAGCACAGCTGTTTTTAGAATTAATTTTTAAAAAAAATTAATAAAAAAAAAACTTATTAGAATGCATATTACTGGCATGTTGGCTGTTTATTAATATTAAATTCAATTCAAGTTCATTTGTATAGCGCTTTTAATGATACAAATCATTGCAAAGCAGCTTTACAAAAAGTTAGTTTCTACAATATATTTATTATTTATTAATACTTATGAAGCACATAATGCCTTATTCTGCATCACTATATATAATAGATCCCATAATCCCACCCTATACCTATAGACCAATTTGGAGTAGATGTCACAGTGATGTCACTTGCAGCTGTGCGTGCATAGTGGTTGCAAAAAACACTGGTAACAAGTGGAGGCAATTGGTTAAAATCCATGGAATAAGAGAAAAATATATATTTTTGTGCCTTTTGATGTCAAAATCAAAATGCAAATAATTTTTATAGAATACTGTCGTCAAAGACGCCATTTGAAGCTAAACGCAGACGTTTAAATGGACATACTATGGATGAAAACTGCTATGGTTACTACATAATATTCATACATGCTGTTCATAGGAAACGTATTGTATTAGCCCTACAGTTACAGCATGAAATATTATTTAAACCTATTACTATTAAAATTTTTACATAACATTTATAGTGATCGACCGATATTGATTTTTTTTTTTTTTTATAACTGATACCAATTATTGTAAAATGTTTTAGTGCCCGATAACCGATATGCAGAACCAATATTTTATTTAGACTGCAGTGCATTATCAATATTTTAAATAAATGACTGAGTGAAGTCCATACTTCACCTTGATTTTTTTTTTTCCTTTTTTCTTAGTGCTGCAACACTAAGCAAAACAAAGGAGATAATAAATAATTAATTTCCATAGAGTTGTATATTTTTATATGTGTATTAGCGAAATAATGGTTATATAGTAAATGTTAATATAATTTAGAGTGTTTTAAACAAGTGAATCTTGTTAAAATTTACATGCGGTGGCAGTGCTGGAACATTTCCTGAGCATCAGCCCAGTGAGTGAACAGCAAAAAGATTAATGATATACACAACAGAGAGAATTCAATTAAGTGCTTTTATTTCCAACATGCGCTCATTCATGGCTGTATTATTTAATTCAGGCAAAGTTAAGTCTTTACTGGGACAGAACTTGACGGATTATTTTAGCCGACTCCAACTTCACGAGACTAATGATGAGCATACAGACAACACAAAGAGCACATTTCCAACATGTGCTCATTCATGGCTGTATATTATTTAGTTCAGACAAATTTACGTGTTTATTAGGACGGATTATCTTTTGTGACTCTGTGAGTTCGTCTATTTCTTAGATCCAAAGCTGCATAAACTAGCTACATATCAGGCATTTATGTAACACATCTAATATCTGCATTAATGGCTGTTATGTTAAATTAAGTTTACTAATTACAGCTAAGCAAGTGCTTTACCTATGCGTGCCGTTGTTGTCTCCCCTCAGACGCGCTGAAATGGTGATCCTTTATCGTTTATCTGTGAATCTGATATTACAAAACCGATAACCGCTTATAGTAAAATGCTTAAATATCGGGAAAAATATTGGTCGATCTCTAAACATTTATTTATTTTATCTCCCCATTCTGATTTTTTTTTTTTCTCTCGCAAATGTAACTTTATATCTCCTAACTCGGACTTTATAACTCGATTTAACTTAAAAATAGTGAGTTTGTCAATTCTGTGTGGGAAGTGTGGGATACAAACTCCTATTCTGAGGGGAAACGAGAGAATGACGAGGTGTTTTTCCTTATTAGAATTGTGAGATATAATCTCAGAATTGTGAGAATAAAGTCAGAATTTTAAAATATAAAATCAAATGTACCTTTTTTTTTTTATTCTTTTATTCCATGGCTCCATAGACTGCCACTTGAAAACCGCCCACAAAAAAACACCATCCCTGTTTCAGATCTGTAAGACTATCACACTATCTAACGTCAGTTTCATTGAATAACAGTGCTTATCGCTGGGTGACAAGCTCTTGTCATTGTAATATGCGGAGAACATTTTGAAAATTACATCTAATCAATATAATCGAAAATCTTTTTAAATCTAAATATTTTGTACCATATCCGTGTAATTCTCTAGCCGTAAAGGCTATCTCTCCCAGGTTTTCTGCAACCATGATGCGTGCACATCCCAAATGTTTACAAACCGATAATTGGCCTACTGTATATATAGCTACTAAAACAACTACCTTGCTTACTACCAATAAACAGCAAATTAGTAGTTTATTGAGGAAAAACTCAATATGTGTTGCCTAAAAAAACATAAAAGAACCCCAAACTTTTGAATGGTATATAGTTTTGGAGTAAAGTTTCTTTAACCAATGAGTGGGAAGTGATTGAGGAGCGGAAAATGGAAAATCCGGCGAGGATTTGGAACAGCGTGATTACGGACTGCTTTCAGCGGGGAGGGAAATTGGCTGTCGCTCCAATTCGCTCTCACCACTGCTGCTGATACAGATGATTAAACAACTGTTTTCGCTTGAAACCTTGGACCTCTGCCGTCTGTTTGGATGACTGAGAGGAGGACTGCTGAAAAGAACACATCTGAGAGATGAGCCGTGGCCGATATCCTCCTGCAGAAGATCAACCAGACAGCCTTCTTTAACCTTCAGAGTGTGATTTCTGCTGTTGAATCTAAAACCAGAATGGTATTGGTGAAATATGACTTTGAATACACTCTCACGTCATGTCAGAGTGACTGTGCGTTTCAGAATGTTAAAAACAATCTAAATCTGTCAATTTCATGCAAGTTTGAAACTCAGACTTCGACATTTCATAGTCGTTTTGTACATTGTTCCTGTTTGAAATGTCATTTTATTATAGCCAGTGCTACCTGGTTCACTTTCTTTATTTTTCAGTGTTTTGCAAAGAAGTGTAGAGGTGAATAAATAGAAATTAATTATCAACAACAAAGCCGCACATGGATCCGTGTTGGCACTATGAGTGTTGCCATAGAGACTAATCACTTCGGAGTGCGAGTACGTGAACAGCTGAGAGCAGAATCAGAGCTGTTGACACATAATCATGCTAATTCAGACATGACGTGACGTTATTTAAATGTTAAAAGATCCCGTAAACCCTTGAGTTGTGTTTTATCTTTAAATAAAGAAATGCATCATGAAGTCACATGTCGGGAAGGTCATTTTTTGGTTTGCTGTGCTTTTTCTTTATTTTTTGACCAAAACCACCTTTGGTATCCCTCTGGAGAACCTGAAAGCTAATTATCATGCTGTTTCTCATTAACTCTGTATAATAATTCCCTGACCGACCACAAAACACAATGGCGTTTTCTTGATAGTCGGTGGAAATGATCTCCTCCGTGTGTCTGCCGCCCACATCGCGCAGGAAGCATATGTTCTCACACACACACTATAAGCCCAGCGGTCACACCTCAGATACGGGAACTTTCTGAGTTCCGTTTCTCTGTTTCGAGCGTTCATTCTTTTGGTGGGCGATACTGAAGTTTATCAGACCTCTGGCAGCAGTTCTGCCTCAAAACCGGCAGTCTGTTTTCTCTGAAGTGATGGTGTGCTAAAGCACATTGGCACCTCACTTGTGTTAATAGTACATGAATTAGTTTTCAGAAGAAGTTTCCAATTTTTATCATAATACAGTATGTATTATGTGTTAAGCTGATGAAGACTTCACATCTCATTCCTCTCTCAACTCAAACATTTCAAGTTTCAGTCCTCAACTTACACTTTTAAAAACTCATGCATTACATATTTAAAGTGCCCCTATTGTGGATTATGAAAGGTTCATATTTTGGTTTTGAGAGCCCCCAACAACAGGTTGGCATGCATGCAAGGTCAAAAAACACTTTCATTGTCTTATATGCATTTATTTTTACTGTATTTGTGACCCTGGACCACAAAACCAGTCATAAGTAGCACAAGTATGTTTGTAGCAATAGCCAAAAATACAATTTTATAGGTCAAAATGATCAATTTTTCACAAGTTATCAAGTGAAGATCATGTTCCGTGAAGATATTTTGTAAATTTCCTACCATATATATTTTAAAAACTTACTTTTTGATTAGTAATATGCATTGCTAAGAACTTCATCTGGACAACTTTAAAAGCGATTTTCTCAATATTTAGATTTTTTTGGCACCCTCAGATTCTAGATTTTCAAATAGTCGTATCTTGGCCAAATATTGCCCTAACAAACCATACATCAATGGAACACTTATTTATTCTGCTTTCAGGTGATGTACAAATCTCAATTTAAAAAAAAAAATCGACCCTTATGACTGGTTTTGTGGTCCAGGTCACATTTGCTGAATGACTCCCAAAATGATTCACTCAACGATTCATTTCCTCCTTTGCATGACGCTAATCTGCGGTGATTGGTTTGATGACCCAGTCTGTTGTGTTCGGTCTACTGCGTGCAGCGCATGTCGGAAACAGAATGCCATGGTATATGTGTCAGCCCAATGCAGAAACTTATTGATAATGCACTGCAGTCTGCAACTCCAAGTAATATCAACGACAAACATTCATTATTCATCGACACATTTCTAGACAATTGCGAGCGAGCAGATATTGCTGGTCAGTTAGCTAGAGGTCTACAAGCTGCACGGAGCAACACAACACACACAACTAAATGTGTATTTTGCATGCTACGGAGTACATGAGAGCAACCATTTTTAAAGAATCACTCCACTTTCAAAATAAAACATTTCCTGATAATTTACTCACCCCCATGTCATCCAAGATATTCATCTCTTTTTTTTCTTCAGTTGCAAAGAAATTACATTTTTTTGAGAAAAACATTCCAGGATTTTTCTGCATATAGAGGACTTCAATGGTGCTCAACTGATTGAAGGTTAAAAATGCAGCTTCAAAGGGCTCTAAACGATCCCAGCCAAGAAATAAGGATCTAATCTAGCAAAACAATCAGTCATTTTCTTAAAAAAAATTATATTTATACACTTTTATTTTTTTAACCACAAATGCCTGTTGTGTCTAGCTCTGCTTTGTGCACTTCGGTTTAAGACAGTTAGGTTATGTCGAAAAACTCCCATCTCATTTTATCCTCCAACTTCAATATCATCCTACATTGCTGTTTTACCATTTTTGTAAAGGGTGTTTGACCCTCCTTGCATATTCACTTTGTAAACACTGGGTCGGTACTTCTGCAGCGATGTAGGGTGATTTTGAAGTTGGAGAAGAAAATGAGATGGGAGTTTTTCGACATACCCTAACTGTACCCTAATGAATGTACCCTCACAGTGCAGAGCACAGCATGCAGGATGTTTTCATTCAGCTGTGTATCACATGAAAGGTCATTTTCAAAAATCCATAGTAGGGGCACTTTAAATACAAAATATCAGCAAATTAATAAATGTAACCATTAAAGTACTTGGATTGCACAAACTGCTTGTTATAAACTATTAGCATATTAGAATGATTTCTGAAGGATCATGTGGCACTGAAGCCTGAGGTAATGATGCTGAAAATTCAGCATTGCCGTCATACTAACAACCTACTTTTTTACATATTCAAATAGAAAAAAATATATATAATTTGTAATAACTTTTCAAAATATGACTTTTTAAACTATTTCAAAAACAACATTCTTAGTTAACTTTGGTCATAAATATGGACTAAATGGGTTTACTGAGTCACAAATTCATCATTGAGAGTTCATGTCACACAAATAGGCACAAATTCCAGACAGGAATTTTAATTTCTCTTAGGTTAGAATGTTCAAACACATTCTCTCTTTTAGATACAAACCCAGATTTGTTTTTTTCTCTCTTTTTCAGAGGGCCTTAGAAATATTGCCATGGACTCCAACTCTTTAGCGATGCCCATGTCGGACCCTAACGCTTGGGCGACTGCCATGAACAACCTCGGGATGGCCCCCATGAGCATGACTGGACAACCAATCATGCCAGGTAAGCAATGAGTTATCAGCTTACAATAGTTTGGCATTTCAGTGTTTTAATATTTTTGTTTGTTTATTTTTGTCTAATCACATACTGGACAAAAAATGAATCATTTTCAGTGCAAATATAGCTCTTGGAAACATTTCAGAGAGGATTGCCTGAAAAATAAATCTTGCAGCTAGTGTTTTTTTTTTTTCTCTCTCTCTGAAGTGTAGCCTAGTACTTCTAACTACTGAGATGTTGGAAATGGTGAAAACACTTGCTAGAGACATACTTTTTTCCTGGCAGCCTTTTAGTGTTTTGCAGAGAGATATCTGTGGAAAAAAAGTTTGTTCTTATTAGATTTAGATGGATGGAAATTTGGTACATTATCACAGTCATTTTCTGCTAATGTCAGCATTATTTACTATTATATTTAATCTACTGAAGTATTTATTAATGATTTGAATTACATTTTATTTTCAGTTTTCATTTTATTTTAATTTTAGTCATTTTGTCAAGTGCATTTGTCATTAGTAGTAGTATTATTGTATATTTAAATGATTCACCATTTCTAATTTCATTTCAGGTGTTTCTTTAATCTAATATTTATATTTAATCTCATTTCTTTAATTCAGTTAACAAAATTGTTTGTATTATTTTTAGTTTTTGTTTACAACTCTGGCCTGTTCTGCCATGGAAGCTGCAGTGTCATTATTTGAATCAGCTAACGCTTTGTTTCACACCGCTCTGTGATTTTGCTGTCAGATTTCAGCTGTTCTCACCCCATAATCATCATATAAAAATAGAACTATGGACTGGTCGTATGATGTGCCAGTCAGGCAGACCCATTCTGTCTAAATGACCTGTGTTTTTGGATAAAACAAGCTGTAGTGTGGACCAGACCGCAAAAGATCTATGTATGTTTGCTCGTCTGCAGTATTAGCCAGAGACTGAGGCTGATGCATCCTGTGGGCCGAGGAGCAGAGCGCTCCACTGAGTCAGCAAGAGTGTGAAAGTACCAGTGTGAAAACTTCAAACACATTCCCACAGTGCCGTCAGAGTGGCCAATTAGTTTCAGGGCTTTTTCATCTCATTGGTTAGTCGGCAGCACAATGCGAAGGAATGGCTGCGCGACGCTGGGAGCAGGTGCTGCATTACGCCAGCTGGATGGAGCCGCAGAACATCTCGGCTGGTGCGCATGAGTCACTTAAACCTACACATCCACGCCGCTCATTTCAGGATTCATTTCTCTTTCGCACTGCATCGTTCATTAGCGAGCGCGAAAGGTGAGCCATCCAAAAACGCCATTGAAGCGTCAGTTTAATTCAAGGGAGATTAGAATGAAATGCAACCGCAAGACAGATGGGTTTTCATTACGCTGAAATGAAAACACTAGAGGGTCATCCGACGTCAAATTTTTGTTCTTTCTCCAATATCATTTAAAATAATGGGCTGCATTTATCAGTAAACACACCAGGCGCAGTGTATACAGGCATGTGTCTTTTTCTCCTCGGGTTTTAGAAGCAATTCTCTGCGGAGTTTCGTAAATCACCTCCTTCGTCTTATTTAATGTCACATTCGCAGCAGCACAGTCGCAGATATATATGCACGGCCGTAGCCCGCTATAGGCGCGTGTTTCAAATGAAGTGTGCCGTTGGGATGCTCTCGCCATCTACGCTATTTTCCTATCAAATTTCATTTGCACTGTTTACGCGGTGGCCACGCGAACGTCTCGAGCTCTCATTTGCAAGATCACCGCGCCAAGAGCAAATTATGGAGTTTGCCTAGCGGTTTATAGACTGGCATTCGGAGGAGAGAAATGCTGATGGCAGTTTTATGTCAGAAAGACTATGGAGCCTTGATCTGCGAGCCATGCAATGAGCTGGAATGAAACGGCTCTTAGTGCTGTTAATGTGTCCTGGCTCCCAGGAGCTCGTTCCGCCAGTACTGTGGGTCTTTTATTCTAATCAGTCCTGCCGCAGGGAATTCTGGGAGCCTTTTTGCCTCCTCTTGCTTCCTGCCTGCCAGAGACTCGAAGAATACAGATGAAGGCCTTGAATCAGGGCGTCACAGCGGGTCACATACGCGTATAGATATTTCTCCACTGTCCCCGTCCCGATTTCTATTCTTGATTGTCATAGGCTGCTGAGCAGGAAATAATATCAAGTACGTAGCCTTTGATCTGCAGCTTTCTGCTGACCCGTCCTTTCCACCATGCTGCGGGGAGAACTGGGTCTGCGCGATGTTGTTATGACCCGCTCTGTTCGGTCGGCATTGGCTCGGGCGGTATTTTGATTGGAGGTGGAGGGAAGAGGCAGTACTGTCTGCCTCGAGTCGTACCTCATTAATCACACAGAGGGAGCAGCTGTTGCCTCCAACATCCTAACAGTCTCCCACCTAAAACTCGCCACGAACTCCATTCTGTTCCTGTACTTTGCCGCCTCAGCAAGTTATGTGGAGTCATACGTTTGTGAAGATGACACTGAGTAGTCCATTCAGCCAACCGTCTAATCAGTCCCGCCTCTGTTATGCACAGATAACATAATCAACACAGAGATGAAGTGTGTCTCTTTTAAAATCTGGAGTGCAACCTACAATTTTTTATCTTTCTAATCTTTTAAGTATTAAAAATAATAATGATAATAATTTCAACCAAACGGCAACCAGTTACCCTTTTTAATTATTTGAATATTTTTAAATAATAAACATAATGATACAAGTCAGGAATATTTATCTACATTCTTCTTTTTCTTCTTTTAGAAGACAAATGCCACACATATTTCTGGGAACAGACATTTTGTAACGATGCAAATTATTGTCCAGTCTTGATCTTCAAGATTTATTGCAAAAGTATTGTGAATAGTAGGGGTGTGCATTAGTGCTGGGCAACGATTAATCCTGATTAATTGTATTAAAAATAAACTTGCATACATAATATGTGTGTGTGTGTACTGTGTATATTTATTATGTTTACATAAATGCACACACATATGCATGTATATATTTAAGAAACATTTTTGTTTGCCTATTCTGATTTAAGTAGGTAAAGCTGGGCAAAAACTTACAAGTCATCGATGCCCTTACTACCTTTCTGGGCCTTAAACGTGGTAGTTCCGTTTCTGTCTATGCAGGGTCAGAAAGCTATTGGATTTAATTAAAAATATCTTAATTTGTGTTCCAAAGATGAACGAAGGTCTTACAGATTTGGAATAACATGAGGGTGAAAAATTAATGACAGAATTTTAAAGGAGAAATCCACTTCTAGAACAAAGATTTACAGATAATGTACTCACCCCCTTGTCATCCAAGATGCTCATGTCTTTCTTTCTTCAGTTGTAAAGAAAATATGCTTTTTAACAAAAACATTTCAGCATTTTTCTCCATATAATGGACTGATATGGTCCCCCGATTTTAAACTTTCAAAATGCAGTTTAAATGCGGCTTCAAACGATCCCAGCCGAGGAAGAAGGGTCTTATCTAGCGAAATGATCAGTTATTTTCATAAAAATAGAATTTATATACGTTTTTTAATCTCAAATGCCCGTCTCGTCTTACTCTGCCTAGACTGTTTTTGTTCCGGTTCATGACAGTTAGTGTATGTCGAAAAACTCTCATCTCATGTTCTCCCTCAACTTCAAAATTGTCCTATATCACTGTTTTACCTTTTTTGTTAAGGGTGTTTGATCTTCTTTGCATGTTCACTTTGCAAAGACTGGGTCGGTACTTCTGCAGCGATGTAGGATGATTTTGAAACTATTTATGAAGTTGAGGGAGAAAATACGATTGGACTTTTTCGACATACCCTAACTGTCTTGAGCCAAAATACACAGAGTTCAACGAGAACAAGGCAAGATGAGTGTTAAGATTAAAAAGTATTTAAACTGTATTTTTTAAATGAAAATAACCGATCGTTTTGCTAGATAAGACCCTTCTTCCTCAGCTGGGATCGTTTACAATCACATTTGGAATCGTTTGAAGCTGCATTTAAACTGCATTTTGGAAGTTCAAAAATGGGGCACCATATCAGTCCATTATATTTAGAAAAATGCTGAAATCTGTGAGTGTGAGCTAACCACTACAGAGAAGATAAAGACTATAAAAGAAGTTTTGTGAGTCATCTGTCCACAACATGCCTTAACCAGCCTATGCACCATCACAAAAGCACACCCTGCAAAATACCATTTAATTATAGTTGTCTACAAAATTCCCCTGAAACAAAACATTGAGATAACTTTTTTTGTCAGTATCACACACCCCTGGTGAATATTCAGTATATCACTCAGCTCTTGTAACTACAGTGTATTCTAGAGGAGTACATTGTACTGTGTGTTTTTACTTGGCTTCGGTCTGGCTTGCACTTCACTGTAATTAATTATTCAGAATCTCTGACCTGCTGTTCCCGAGCGGAGGAATAGCAGCTTCAATCCTCTCATGCCGCGGACACGGCACCATTTTGAACTACGTGGTTTTGGATTGTGGCATTGGAGATGTTGGTATACTCAGATGGCTGGGCTCTCGTAAGTCGTAAGAGGGTGTTTTGCCAATCCTAGCGATGTCGTCAGATTGTGTTACAGCAGACTTAAGAACAACATGAACCCTGTTGACTCTCCATTCACAGGAATGTAGTATGCACTCTCACTTCTTAGCTTAGCTCGCTTTAGCTCACTTCCCAAGCATAAAAGACTCCTGTGTCTTTGTAAACATCTTCCTCCACATCCACTGTTATTTTAGAGTTTATTATTTAGCATTTTCCCCTCTTTCTGCCCTCCAAAGCAGGTTTCTCAGCTGCTGCTGTTGAGCAGATCTCACCTCGTGGGGACCTGTGGGCTGAGTCAAGTGTTGCAGCTCTTGACTCTTCATTCATCTGTATAAATAAGACTTCTGCTATGAATGCATCAAAGAGATATGTGTTATTGCTCTTCGGGGGGGTCCACAGGCCTTAACCGCAGCATATTTTTATGCCGCTCTATATTTCCACTCTCCTTAGGCGGGGAATGTGGGTCTGCTGTGTGATACATTATACTCGCACAGCTCCGCGGGATTCATGGGGAGCTCGTATTATGATCAATATCATCAGGAAAGACAGCTAATTGGAACAGACTCCAGCTGAGCTCTGCCTCCTTTATGACTGTGATTTAAAGCCACATTTACATTTTTCCTGCACATGGCAGTCAAATCTGTTTATTGTCTGTTAGTCTGTCTGTTCGTCTGTCTGTACAAATGAGTGTCTGTCTGCCTTTTCACTGGACACTTAAGGATCTATTTTGAATGTTCTTGAGTCATTTAATAATTACAGTGAATTCAAATCATTGCAGCATTGTTCTCTCTGATATGACTCATCTTATCAGATAACTTGTATTACATTTATCTTACAGTATGATTCATATAAAACATTTCATTGTTTTGGCCATTTAAAAAATCATTTAGTCTTTTAGTATTATTAAAGATGACAGAGACTGTATTCAATCGCATTTCTTCAGACAGTTGTTTCCCAAAATGTGAATGTCTCCCCTAGCAAAAAACTGATAGATTTAAAATGCATTTATTTTATACTAAGTATAGTTCAAATCTATTAACATATTTACTGACATATTGCTCGAGATGTGACCCTGGACCACAAAACCAGTCATAAATGACAATTTTTCGAAATTGAGACTTATACATCACATGAAGGCTGAATAAATAAGCTTTCCATTGATGTATGGTTTGTTAGAATAGCACAATATTTGGCTGAGATACAACTATTTGAAAATCTGGAATCTGAGGGTGCAAACAAAAATCAAAATACTGAGAAAATCACCTTTGAAGTTGTCCAAGTGAAGTTCATAGAATGCCTATTACTAATCAAAAATGAAGTTTTGATATATTTACAGTAGAAAATTTACAAAATATCTTCATGAAACATGATCTCTACTTAATATACTAATGATTTTTGGCTTAAAAGAAAAATTGATCATTTTGACCCATACAATGTATTGTTGGCTATTGCTATAAACATACCTGTGCTACTTAAGACTGGTTTTGTGGTCCAGGGTCACGTGTAAAAACTGTAATTAAACTTTATTTGAAGTTCTATTTGTGCACAATGCACATTTCGTAATATTAAGACTGTATGATCTTTAAGTAATATCAGTCTTTAAATGCAAAATATTTCAAGCGTACCTAAAGTGTATTTGCAATAGTTCCACTTTAGCACAATCAGATATACTTCAGTATATCTTTAGTTGGACTTTAGCACTACTTCCACACAATTAAAGTGCATTAAGTACAAAATTAGTTGTTCCAATTTAGCAGACATTAAATATGCCAGTTTAGTATACTAAAAGTACAATTGCGAATGGATTTTAAATACATTTTAGTATATTTGTTTTTCACCAGGGTCTATAGCTTTGTAGGTTATAATGGATTATAATAATTATCATTTTTTATATTGTGTTGCAGAACCCATATTGAAAATTCACTGCGAAGTAAATATTTGAAATATGTTTCAGCTGCATGAATTTGAAACCCGGGAAGCTATGCTTTAGGCGTTGCTCACTGATCTTGACCTGTCAATTTATGAGCTGTTTGATATGCCACCTACAGCTCCTGTTTCAGATTTGTCCGTCAATAACCAGCAGCCTGCAGTAGTCATGAGGGAATCAATGTCCTTTGCTGCTGATATGAGAGGACTATTTTTCAATGTCTGAACCGAAGGCATCTGAAATGATTTACTGTCAGACTATTTAGATTTAGCAGATAACTGTAATTCACTTTCTAATACAGTCCTAGCCAAAAGTACTTGATATAGCAGAACCTTAACAATCAATACTGTAACCCTTTATCCAGATTTAGCTTTTGTCTTGAAGCTTATTCTCACTCCTTCTGATACTAAAACACCACGGTTCTTGACTTTGGGCATTGTTTGACTCCAAATCTCACAGTTTTACTAGTGAATTTGTGGTACAAGCATTGTGTTTGTACATGTGGAGCTGCAATATTCACATCTGCAGTTGTTTGAAAACAGCTGTGCGGCTGTCCCAATCTCAGTGAAATGAGGAAAATGATAGTTTTACAGGCCAAAATCTCATCTGTCAGTGCAGATCTTTGCACAGCTCTGGCTCTGTACTCTGGTTTTAACAGGGTAAAGTGATTTCCTGCCCCCAGAATTCCTGCTAGTGTCAGGGGTGAATTGCAGTGTGAAACTACAGATCTTCAGTTGCGGTTTTCCAACAAAGACACGCTGACTTATTCTGCTGGGAGATGGTTTGCATGCCTCATTTGAGAATAGCCAACATGCCTCATGGGGTCTAACGGTGTCATTCTTCAGCGCTGCTGCTGAGGGGGACGTTTGCGGAGGAAGGCAGAGACCACGGTAGCGGTCGCCAGCAGCTCTCCGCTGTTAAATGCCAGGCTGATTTTTCTGACTCTCTTGCTCTTTTGATTGATGGCTGCCTTTTAATGCAGCTGCCCAAAGCGAATCGAGGTTTTAAAAGTGCTGCATATTATTAGTGGAATATCCAGCACGCATTCCAGTACAGCATCAATATTTAAAGTGTTCAGAGTAATCACACAATAAATATTTGAAAAGCTGTTCTTGCGTTTTGCCGTAATTTTGCTGCTTGTTCTTTCTGTGTCTATTGCATAATTTGAGATGATGGTCACTCTTAGACATTTAGTAGAATTTTACAACACCAAATACACAGGTTATTCCCAAACCTGTATGACTGGCAGTAATGAACATTCATAGTATTGTTATTGCAGGCACTTCAAATAGTCCTATATGAATAATTCTAGTTACTTTGTTGTCTGAATTGTTTAGATTTGTAGAATGCTCAGCTTATTCTGAGTCTCTGACAGTTAGTGGCTCTTACAGAAAAGCAAAAATGGCTCTTTTTTTTATATAGGAATGCAAAAGACAGATCAGGGGTGCGTTTCCCAAAAGCATCGTTAACCAACTATGGTCACGAGTTCCATTGTTACCAACATAGTTCAACAATACAGTGTTTCCCGAAACCATAGTTCAAACGAACATTCACAAACAGTGTCACAAACTTGGAACTTCGGCTCTCGACCTGTGGTTAGAAGCGTAGTTCCTTGTTAGAAAAACATATGGGCTCAATAAATTATGCTTTTGGGCATAATAAGCAAGCTAACATGCAGACCAATCTATATCTTTCACTCAATCTAAATATAAATTCATTTTAATCTATGTATTTTTAAGCTTCCTCTGTGAATGCCATTTTTGAAGAGTGCACATACACATAAATGCCTAAGGGAACCCCAGAGTATGACGTAAGAGGGAACCCGCGATGAATCAAACATCAAATAAAGCGAAATGGCAAGGAACACAAAATAGTAAATGAGTCATCAGGTGCCATGTTCAATATAGCTGCATTTTAGAGATCTCTAATCAGTTATATAGTGTAAGTTATTACTCTGTGATGTTATTAACAACGGCCCTACATTGTTGAACTGTGGTTGAAACAACGGAGAATGCGACTGTGTTCAGGAAATAGCTAGTTCGTTTCCACAACAATGCATCGTACTATGGAGGTTAATCAGCGAGTTACGTCATTGTACAGGAAACACACCCTAGACCGATACTGGAATCGACCGATAATGGCTTTAAATGTGAATATCAGCATCAGCCCAGTATGAAAAATTATGCCGATATGTCTTGCCGATAAAAGCAATAACTCACATGTGCTCAGGGTGTGCTAGTGATTAGATCACATCAGTAGTGTGGCTTATTCTTTAAGCAAAGTTTTGCTTATGAATGATGATTAGATTCAATGTTTTGGATCACTGCATTTAATCTGAGAATGCACATACAAAATGACACATTCTGACAGTAGGTGGAAAGCAAAAAAAATTTTTTTTTTTGGGCTGCAAAAGACCAATCAGAATGATATCGGAATCAGCCGATAATGGCTTTAAATGTAAATATCGCATTGGCCCAATTCTAAAAAAATGATGCCGCTATGTATAATACACAAATAACATTTAGTCTGTGGGTCTGGTTAAATAAAGCAGTAATTGATGTCACAAAATCATGAGTATGTTTGGATTTAAATGTCAGAAGCTACTTACATGAATAAAAAAAAAAGTCACAAACATGACACTTGTAAATTCTGTAATTTTATATATACTGATTTATTCATTAATATGTAATATGTTACATTTTTAAAAACAAATCATGACTTTTAAAAGATGTTCAGAATTTTCCAACTCTTTTGTCTTAGACTTTAGACCATCTACAAATGATAAATCTTAAAGTAAAATATTAAGGTTACCACTGCATTTTTCTGAGAAAAAAATGCAGTGATTGATATATAGTTTATTTATAGTTATTTTCAAACCTTCAATTTACTGTCTTCATCAAATAACTTCATTATTGTTTATTTAATTCTAACAAATAAGTTTTTGTTAAACACTAACCAAAATGTAAAATAATTTGCTTATAATTTCCGCAAAGGAGAATCGGATATCGTCAAAAATGCAATATTTTCCCTGTTTTTTACATTTTAATCTGGATTAAAACATGCCTTCTCTAAAAGTATATCTAGATATTGGTTGAAAATGTTCTGATTATTTATTATAATTCTTCATAGAACCAATCAGCTCTTCTTCTTTACTAGTTATAGCATGAAATAGGCTTGAATGAACATCAGAAGGTATCTTGTTTTAAACACTGAAAGACATCAGTATGCAGCATTTTTCACGTTCAAGTCCACCGAATGTTAATCTACTCTCCTGTCTGATTGTTTCTCGGACAAAATGGCAGATTCTGTGTTGTGATTGGTCAGATCACCTGTCAATCAAACTCCATGCAAAGGGTCAATTATTATGATATGAAGCGTGACAGCGAATCAGAACATGTTTTTTTAATGTGCAAAAGCAGAGAGAGGGGGTCATATGTTGATGTGTTCTTGTTTGTGACGTCTGTACCGTAACAGTTTCTTAATGAAACACATTTGCTGCATGTTTTTAAGAAACAAAATGGGTTTACAGACAAGGAAGCTAGTGTGTGGATTGAGAGTATGTTGACACAGAACAACAAACTCCAAACTTTTATTTCCCATGATTTGTCCCACTCTAGTCGATCTTATCTATTTAAAAGGTACTGTGTATCTTCTCGTTTAAGAGACTCCTCCATGCTAGAGTCTCCAAAGTTGTTAGTTTTCTTCTGGAGTAGTTGTTTAACAGAGCTGAGACAAGAAAACATGGGTGTACTTTCCACATCTATTATTCCTCAGGCTTGAGAAAATCCTTCCTCGGCTTTGCTCTGAGAACAAATGTAAATAATCTCTGTTAAGCTTTATTGCCCTAGGATATTCCCCTGCCTTTCCTCAATCTAAACATGATCCTGAGGATCCAGCGATGGGAAACGGTGTGTATTTGATCAATCTACTTTTGATTAAACTAGGTCAGGTTCTAAACAAACGTATCGGTTTATTTATCTGGAGAGAGCGTTTGTTGGTGAATATCATCTGTCTTATAGGTGCCATGAATAAATATCTTCTCCAGCTCTAATTTTTTAACAGGCTACTTCTCTCGGAGAACAGGCCTGTAATTTCTCAGCCTGCTTAATGTGCTGCGTGCCAGCCGAGAGCAGGTTCCATAATTCATCAGTCCTGCGCCTATTACCTCGGTGCCAGAGCGCGAGCAGACCTGCACCTGCTGCCGTGAGGCACATTAAAGGCCTCAACAGAGGGCCACGTCCATCCTGCCTAACACAGAACCGTCACATTACTCTTAAACTGCTAAGAGAGATGGGCTAGCGGCCTGATTCAACTTTCTCATGCTCAAGACTTAGGTGAAGATTTTTAAATGTTCATTGACTACTAAAAGTATGCCATTCAGAGTGTATCTCCACCCCCTAAGTGTAAAGAATTTCTCAGACACCATCAAAACATTTAGCATGGTCCGCTCAGATCTGTCAGTCTTTTTTCAGCTCGTCCAATAGCGAGAGTTTGGGGGCGTGGCTACTGTAGCAGGCTGAGTCAGAGCGTGTTTAGCCGATATGGGATCATGGCTGATGCGTTACATGCAAATGAAAAAATCAGATTCCGGTTGCACCAAGAACGATAACTATAAAAATAACTATATTAGCATCCGATCAGATATCGTCTGCTTATTCTGAGCACTGAGACACTTTAAATTCTCAAGCTTGTTATAGCAGGATTGATTCTGATTGGGTGTCAGTGTTATTGTTCATCAGCTGGAAAAAAAAAATAGTTTTGAAAGTGATTCCAAAAATATAGTTTCTCTGTGCCTTTATCGTTCTAGCTGTGACTCTGCTATTCTTTAATATTGAGAGCGATTTTTAGAACTATATTGGCATTATCTATATAGTTATCTTTCTTGGTGTGAACAGGCCAAAATTTGAAGATTTGCCAAAGACATACAAAAACTAGGGTAAATATTGGCGGTGCTTTCACAAGATGGAGGAATTTGATGAAATGCTTGGGTTTCAGTCACCAAACTTATAGTTTCTAATCAGCCGGAAGCAAAACTTAAAGGGGTCATTGGATGCCCATTTTCCGCAAGTTGATATGATTCTTTAGGGTCTTAATGAAAAGTCTCTTATATACTTTGATTAAAAATTCTGAATGGTTTTGTAAAACAACACCCTTTTTACCTTGTCAAAATCAGCTCAAAAATCATCTCATTCTAAGGGGTTGTTTCTTTAAATGCAAATGAGCTCTGCTCACCCCGCCCCTCTCTTCTCTCTCTGGAATGACAAGCTTGTTTACTTTAGCCGCATTTAGCCGTGTTTAGCCGCTAAACTTCCTAACTACCACGTTATAAGGAAAGGCGATCGCAAAGATTCATAAAAAAAGGCTTAAACATACTTCTGCTGTAAGTGAAGCTGGATCACAAATGATTTGCGTGATTCGCGAATGACATAGACGGATATATGTAGATCGGGAGGTGCATTCCATTCACAAACAAATGCAATCCACTGCATCTTCAGCAGCTCAGATGTCGGGAGTAAGTGACGACCACTATGTTCATTATTACATCCAGCAACACAACACCTCAATCGCTCAATCGGAGATATTCTTGTCTAACTTACATCCCTGCTCCGGCATCGAAACAAGGAAAGTTACTGGACTGTTACAGCTGATCTGTGGTAAGACGCTCATGTCAATCAACTATCGTGGAAGCGGCATCTGTGGGTGTGACGGCACACCGACAGGCATCTGAGAACGGCTCGATTTGAAAAAGGGGATATTATTTTTACAGATTAATTAAAAACCACTGCATGGATTTTTATCATCATAGGGTAGATGTGTACATACACTGCCAACACACATTAATGTTTAAACAACATGAAAAAGTGAAGTTTGCATCTGATGACCCCTTTAAGACTTGAGATATACAAAGACAGTGCATGCATATTACTTTTGAATAGGAGAAAGTGCAATGTGCATTATGGTGGAATATTTTCCGCCTTCTAAATAAACAAGCCCATTGCCACTTGGTAAAGTCGTTGCATCACTGCAGCTGCCATTAATACAGTGCTCAGCATAAATGAGTACACCCCCTTTAAAAAGTACTAATTTAATCAGTAGCTCAATGAACAAAAGAACAATTTCCAAACTTTTCACAAGGCTGAGTTTTATTGAACACTTATTTAACTCCATAACATGAAATTAAGGTTAATAATCTAATTTAGATCACAAAATCTCTTTACCTTTACGACGCCATACAGTTTTAAAACCATTAGTTCCAAAAACAGTGATCTTTGTCTCATCACTCCAGAGTATAGAGTCCCAGTAGTCTTCATCTTTTTCAGCATGGGCCCTAGCAAATTCTAGGCGTGCTTTTTTGTGCATGGGCTTTAGGAGAGGCTTCCTTCGTGGACGATACCCATGCATGCCATTCCTCTGCAGTGTGCGCCGTATGGTGTCACGGGAAACGGTCACTCCGGTTTGGCTTTCTACTGCTTTAGCTAACTGCACTGAACTTGCATGGCGATTTTCTTCAACCCTTCTCATCAGAAGACGCTCCTGTCGAGATGTTAACTTCTGTGGACGGCCTGGACGTCTCTGTAAGATGGTTGCACTTCCATCTTTCTTAAATTTTTGGATCACTTTTGCTACAGTATTTTGACTGATATGTAAAGCTTTGCTGATCTTCTTGTAGCCCTCACCTTTTTTGTGTAAAGAAATGATTTCCTTTCTCAGATTTTGTGACATTTCTCTTCCATGGGGAGCCATTGCTGACAGCATGAAATGGGAAGGGCTTTTCTTTGTTAAGTAATGCCCTTTTATAGTCACCTGTCTGCTGGACACCTCTTAAATGAATCATTACACTTACTGTGGTTGAATGCCTGTTAATTAGAATTTTGTAGTCTTAAGTGTGGCTTTTCTCCTAAGACTATAATTGGGGTGTACTCGTTTTTGCAACATGGGCTTGAATGAATTTGTTAGGAAAATCACTTTTTTGTGTGTGCAAATTAACAAATCTTGTTTGCAATCAATGGCCCACATTTGTGGGAGTATTTTGTAGTATAGTATCTCAGAAAATGTTGATTCTGAAAGGAAACTAAAGGTTTTCTGACAAATGTAGTGGGGTGTACTCATTTATGCAGAGCACTGTAGCTCCAACAGTGTTCTGAGACGCACACTTAGAACTGCATGTGCACATTGGCTGGTCTAGCCTCAAAAATCAGCTTTTTTTAATTCTATTTGAACATAAGATGATTTTGTTGCTGATTTGAAATAATTTTTGAAATTTAATATTTGCAGCACCTCCAGGCAATTATTTCCGGCATCCAAGACCAAGTCCTGTCTCCTTAAATGGGGAAAAACTAAATTCTCAAAAACTTGAAAGTGACTATGATGAAACTCAAGTTTTTGTCACACATGTTGGCTCTTCACTTCACTATTTGGAACTTTCCCATGTAGAATTTATGTTCTTTAAATAGACACTGGAGAGTGTGACATCATATCATAACTTTTACAGTGTTGTGGAAGGCAGATAGGGCCAAAACTGTTTAAATGAACACTTGAAATTTCATTGGCTTTTGTGTGAGTTGTTGCCTTAACAAGGACAAACAGTGTGTGTTGAGATGGTCAAATTTCACGTTCGCAGGGCTCCAACATTTGAGAGTTCTACAGATGGTGGCGCCAGGAGCAGATTTGGTAACGCTGAGGAGGTAGAACGTGGGAGTATTAAAAATCTAGAAATTTTAACCATTAAACTACTATTGTTTTACATTAATAAGTGTAGCTACTAATAATATTACATGTTCATTTCATGTTTATTATGTTTATACAGATTAGACAGAGTAGGGAAGCATACAAAATTTACTTTTATTAACAACAGTAACGTGCAAAATCAAATTTTTATATAAAACATTTATATATTCTACTCTTATTAAATGTACCATTATTCTTCTATAGTATTATATGGAACTGACCAACAACTTCAGTGACTGTATGATTTAGTCGAAATTAAGTTAAAATTAATGACTAATAAGCCAATAAGTGCTCCTCTGCTGTCATCTACTGGTTATAATTATGATTTGACGTATTTATTTAATTTTACATAAGCGTTTGTTTACTACAAAGTATATTTTGGTCATCCCATTAAAAATAACATTCAAATTGGATCATTTTAGAGCTTTAAAGTGCTGGAAACAGTTGTGTGAAATGCTTGAAAGTCATTGAAAAGTGCTTGAGTTTCTCTTTCAAAAGGTTTTACAAACCCTGAAATGAATACTGTAATAACATTCATCTATTTCCACCACTAGGGATGGGCGATATGGGCTTAAAAATTTATCACAGTAATTTCTGGCATTATTGCGAAAATTATATCAATGATGATAATTCAGGGAATCCTGTTTCTTTAGAGAAAAGTATTATCTTTCCTATTTTTACCCAAAATAGAGCATAACTGAGTACACACGTACAGTGTAATGACTGTTTAATTCACTGGAAGCCGGAGGGCGCCCTTGCACAGAAACTCCACACATGTTTTATAGCAGAAGTAATAGTACTGACTACGCTCCAGGAAATCTCTAATCTAGTTATTGCTGTATAGAATGCAGATGGAGGAAACTTGACAATAAACATACAATTGCTACAATATATGGTTTGTCTGTGTTCTTCAAGCAATCCTGGGTATTTTCATTAAAATAAAGTATATTTATAATGAAATGCTAATCGACATAGCTTCTGGTTTTCTGGCATACGTCAGCGCTGTTTATAACATAATTCTTGGCAGAATTTGAATTATTCTCAGTAGATCTCGCAGCATCCTTATTCACTGTGCGATGAATTCAAATGCTTTTTACTGGGTCTTGCAGCACTGTGTAGTAACAGTGTGCGAAATTAACTTTAGTTCCTGAGTAAAGTTGTTTTGAGCGCACACAACTGTGTTTATGTTGCAGTCTGAGCTGATAAACGGTCCACGCTGTGCATCTCAAACATAGCGTGGTTTTGTTACGCTTTTGTTTTGTTTGCCGTTTTATGTTTCTCACATGAAACAGATTTGGCAGTGCTTATGAGTTAAACAAGGCAGTGGTCACGCCAGGGCGACCGCTTACAAAATTTAGTCACACCGGTAGAAAAAATAGTAGCCTAGACTGTTGGCCCCTATCTGCATTCCATAGTGTCAGTAGAAATTTTGGCGTGTGACTGTCGCCAGAAAATATGCTTTATTTTTGTAATTCCACTAGGTGACACTAGTAGCTCTGCATAACTGCATTCTTAACCTTTAACATTGTATATAGTGAAGATGGTACCACTAAACCTCTGAAACTGAATTTGTGGGTGGCTTTATGATGTCAGATTTACCTTGCTGTGCTTCAGAAATCCAACCCCAAACTCCATAGCTTCAGCTCTCTTCAGAGATACTTTTGGTCAAAAGCAGATTTCCACTGCATATGGCATCTGGCAGTGCGGCCAAGCTGCCTTATTTTCGTCTCTTCCATAGAGAGCGTATTGTTCCAACAGTCCTGATCCTCACCTTGACGTGATCTTCTGCTGCACTCATGGATCAGCACTCTTTTTCGAGAACAGGGGCTTCTTCTATCCTGACTCTTCATGTAGGGCAGAGTCTCTTTTGGATGGGCGGCTTCTGTACTTTGACACTGGCTGAGGCAAGTCTTACAAGACTTACTAAAGGACGTCCTGTCCTAGATAGATTGTCAGCGGTACGAAATGTTCTGTATTTCTAGATAGTATTTCAGACTGTGGAGAGATTGACTACAAAAGCCTTTGAAATGGCTGCCTGGACTGGCGAGCCTTTTTTTGATGTATCCACGCAACTCTCTCTAACAGTGCTCTAATCTGGTTTGGCGCACCTGATTCTAATTTTGGATATTGCAGAGATAAAAGTAACGGTGTCGATTTTCCACATGTTGACGTCATATCTCTCTTGATTTGAGTTCAGATGTGGGAGTTGGGTTTTTAATACACTTTTCTCTTCATTTGTTAACATGATGATCCATTTTCCTTTTGTCTAACCCTTTTATAGAGTATGAATACTGCTTCTCAATGCTCCTTCTCACATCCTTCCGTTTCTTTCTGTTTTTTATCTGGTTAGCATGCCAGTAGCCCCTGATTATAGATATTATAAAACATCTTTCTTCACTGACTATTCAAATATACACTAGCATCTAAAAGTTTGGGGGTCTGTAAGATTTTTGAATGTTTTTGAAAGGGCTCCTCATGCTCTCTTAGGCTGCATTTATTTGATCAGTACAATATTGAACTATTTTTACTGTTTTTTTTTTTTTTATTTAATTATACTTCAGAATGTCGTTTATTCCTGTGATCAAAGCTGAATTTTCACAAACCCTTATTATTGAGCCTGTTTGTGTCCCTGATGCTTTGCTTATTATTCCTTAAACAGAAGGAATCATAGGCTGAAAATGATGCAAGTCTTTCTCAGTAGTTCGTTCAAAACCTTGAGCTGTGTATCTTCTGTATCCTCACTTTATCTTATTGCTTGGTCACACTGGACATGCAACTTCACAAGGATTTGCCCCTGGTTGTTTTCTGTTTGGGATCGAAAGGTTCGACTTTGAAAGTTTTTCACAGTCTGCTGTGTTCCTTTGCCTGCGATTAATATTTCCCTTTCAAAACCATATCCTTTGAAAAATCCATTTTTACCCTTCAGATTTGAATGGCATGTGATTATCAGGGTTTTCCCTGCTCGTTCACATGCATTAGCTTCATTGATCATATTGCATAGCTGCAATGAATGCATTTGATGTTAATCATGTTTGCATAAAATATGGGTTATTGATCATTCAAGCATCCTGGATCTTTTAAATTCAGCACAGAATTATCTATGTTTAAATGCTGTAAGAAGTCAAACTAACTCAACATAATTAACACCTCATTTATATAGCACTAGTTAAAATATTCAGACTGAGTAGACCACTGCTGAGCCGGGAATGTGTTTCTAATGAGAATGTTTGTTTCCTGCTCTTTCACAGATATTGTTTTGCTTTCATCAGACTCTCTTAATGATTTAACTCATATCTTGTAATATCTGAAAGCAAACAAGGCCTGTTTTTCATAATATCTGAGAACAACAGTTGTGACTTTCTTGTTCCTAATAGATTATGTAAAGGAATAGTTCACTCAAAAATAAAATGAGTTGAAACCTTACTCTCCCTCAGGCCATCCAAGATGTAAATGGATCCTCTGCAGTAAATGGGTGCCGTCAGAATGACAGTCTAAACAGC
The DNA here is from genome assembly GCA_012976165.1 of Labeo catla. Classification (NCBI taxonomy): domain Eukaryota; kingdom Metazoa; phylum Chordata; class Actinopteri; order Cypriniformes; family Cyprinidae; genus Labeo; species Labeo catla. Next base: position 965,579 of record VONZ01000128.1, read on the forward strand.
TGATAAAAACATCACAATGATCCACAATTCATTCACTTTACTCCAATCCATCAATTAATATCTGCGTTTGTAATAAAGAAACGGATGACTCATTGCTTCTGAGTGAATTTTGATGCGAGAGGATAGCAGGGGATGGACTTTTTCACTGGAGGAAGCGTTATTATGAATGTTGGATTGGTGTTTTGGCCAGATGCGTCAATTTAAAGTTACCTTAATGGCAGGTTTGTTTCTTACAAATGCATTCTTTGGCTTCACAAGACATTAACTAATGGACTGGAGTGGTGTGGATTACTTGTAGATTATTGTGATGTTTTTATCAGCTGTGTGGACTCATTCTGATGGCATCCATTCACTGTAATGGATCCATTGGTGAAGTGCCTGCAAATGCAAACTTTAGAAAATGGAAGTTTTTGAAAAATCGACAGTATGTATAAACAGAGTAAACGCAAATTGTGTATGTGTAGACGTGTAGTGTTTATTTACAAAGTGACATCGCCAATTACAGACCTGGCATAATACAGTGCTTTTAGTTGTTTTCACACATCCGTGTGAAGGTGGATTGTTTGACAATGCTGTCGTCTGTACACAAACTTTTCAAAAACACAAAGAAAAAACGTTTCCATTTTTAGTACAGTCGTTGTTATGTAAACAAAACATACCCTAAGACACAAACTCATCTGCATCTTGGATAGCCTGAGGGTGAGTACATTTTCAGCAAGTTTTCATTTTTCAATAAACTATTCATTCCTTTAATGAACCTGCAACATTTCTGTGAATAAAACAGGTACTTTTTCTAAAACAAAAGCATGATCATATATAATTTAATTTGCTTTGGCAGGCTGCAGTTTTGCATTGTTTTGGCAGCCAAAAAAATTGGCCATGCAGGAAAAGCCCTAATTATGTGTACTGATTTAGATTTGCAGTCCTAGAATACACAGCAGAAGCCGCAGCATCCATACCACTAAGGGCCATCTTATCTTTTGCTTCCATTAGTAGCTGAGAGACAGAAATATCAATACTAACAGAGTCATTAAGGAGGACAATGTGGCCGCCTGCTCCTCTGTCTCTACATGCTGCACATCCTGTCCCACTTCTGTTAATGGTTCACCTAGAGAGGCAGTGCTCCGGCCCTGTGGCCCTCACCTCTCAGGCACATCTGCCATTTCAGAGTTTATCCTCACACTCCAGCCGACCCTCCTGAGAGACAGCTTCATGTCCAGCAGTGAAAATCATGAAAGCGTTCATGTTTTTACATGTGACTTTCCTGTCTCAATTAGTGTCTGATACGATCTTCTAATAGATTTTCTTAACTCTAAATTAAGTTGTCTGATGTAAGAGAGTTGACCTCAAGTGTTCAGTCATATGAGAGCATTTTATAGATGAGATCAGTGGACTCTGTGCTTAGATTTCTGTATTTCTCTGCCATTTTATCAAGTTTCATATTATGGAAGGTTTTTCCGCCTTGTTTTCTTTTCAGACATTTTTAACAATATGCTAATCAAAGTGTTTAAGCTGTCTATCACTTACAAAGCTTAATGACAATATTAAGTCATTCTAGCAGCAACATACTAGCATGTTAAGTATCAGGCTAAAACATGTTAACAACATGCTAATCGTGCTAGCAACATGCTAATCAAGCTTGCATGGTAACATATTAATCATGTTAGCAACAGGCTAATCATTCTAGAATCATGTTAACAACATGTTAACATGTTTTAATAACATGGCAATCATGTTAGCAGCATGCTAACAACATACTAATCTTGCAAGCCCTGGTGAAAAAAACAGCAAATGCTGGTAGGTATGTTTTGATGCTGGTTTAAGCTGGTCCTTTGCTGGTTAAAGATGGTCCTTAGCTGGTTTATCCTGGTCATGTTGCTGGTCAAGGACCATCTTAAACCAGCACCAAAACATACCTAACCAGCATCCCAGCATCAAAACATACCTACCAGCATATGCTGTTTTTTTTCACCAGGGGTAACATGTTTACAACATGCTTATGATAACATCATGCTAATCTCATTAGAATTATGTTAACAACATGCTAACAACATGCTAATCTTGTTAGAAACATGCTGGCAATGTGTTAACAACATGTTAATAACATCATTATAAAACATTCTGGCAACATGTTAACATCATGTTAATCTCGTTGGCATCATGTTAACATGTTAACAACATGCTATTCATGTTATCGACATGCTAACAACTTGCTAATCTTGTTAGAAACATGCTAGCAATTATGCTAACAACATGTTAATAACATGTTAATCATTATAAAACATGCTGGCAACATGGTAACATGTTAATCTCATTGGCATTATGTTAACATGTTAACGACATACTAATCTTGTTAGAAACATGCTGGCAATATGCTAACAACATGTTAGTAACGTTAATCATTATAAAATGTTCTGGCAACATGTTAACATCATGTCAATCTTGTTGGCATTATGTTAACAACATGTTAATCAAGTTATCAACATGTTAACAACATGCTAATCTTGTTAGAAACATGCTGGCAGTATGCTAACAACATGTTAATAACATTTTAATCATAAAAACATGGTGGCAACATGTTAACATCATGCTAATCTCGCTGACATTATGTTAACAACATGTTAATCATGCTAGCAACATGCTATCAGCATCTATCTAATCTATGTAAACTTTCAAACTTTAAGCTTTCAAACTTTACTCATCTAGTTGACTTTTTCGTATTTTATTTTATAATATAAAATATTTTATTATAATATTTTATTTTATTATTTGTATATGTAGATTTTAGACTTTAAATATAAGCCCTGAAGTGTCTTATTGCATTACAGTATGGTGCATTTATTTACAGTGCGATTTACATTTCACAGATCTTTACTCTCAGAACTTTTTTGCTTTTTTTCCCCCCCGTGCCAGAGGCAGAGCTTGTTTATCTTATGTGGCTGTAAATAAGGGAAATATTTGAAGTATGCGAGTTGAGTGCTCTTAGTAAGGTTAGACAGACTTATAAACTCTCCACAGGTGCGGGAGAGACCGCAGAGAGCGAGGGCTTCGGCATTTCCATTTCAAAGAGCTCCACGCTGTCATGCAGCTGTAGTCTAAACCAATACCTGTAAATGAAAGCCAGTGTTCACTTTTTTTGCCCACAGATGGACCAGTTGCGCATAGTAACAAGCCAAGGCAAACAGCTGGGGGAATGAGTCAGTAAAAACCTATTCATTTGGAAAGCCTTTTAAATATGTATTAGACTTATTTGTTTATTTATCTTTGAGGGAGAGTGTTTAGCTCTCATAGCTTTAATTTGTGCCACAGCAGAACGGTGCCAGCGTGCAGACCGAAGCGGCTTTTATTCACTCAGTCCTCTGTGATGTCCTCTCCTCTGTTCCTGCAGATTTTGACCCCAGCCTCGGCATGATGACTGGAATTGCTCCGATGAACCCCATGATGCCCGGCCTTGGGATCGTGCCCCCGCCGGTTTCGCAAGACATGCCCATCGTGAAGGAAATCATCCACTGCAAGAGCTGCACGCTTTTTCCACCCAACCCCAGTGAGCGTCTCTCTTTCTCTCTCTCTGCTGCGTTCCAAAACCTAATGAGCTGACTCCACAGGCAGCGTTTTAAAGCATCTTAAGATGCATTGTTTTAGCCAAATACAAAGGCAGAGTCGCATTAATCCTTCACTGAGAAGGGAATTTCAGAATGTAATGCAACAAGCTCAGTTATCTTGATTATAAATAACTTTTATGCAATAATGTAGGCTAATACTAAAAGTTATGTAAATATGGGGTTACACATTATTTTGATGGTCTACTTTAGACATTTTTCCAGCTGTAAGAAATTCGGCAACTACGTGTCAACTTACTCTCATTAGAATATTAGTAGACTGTGAAAGAAGACTGTGAAAAAGCACATTGCACTTGTTGATAATATTCATTTACAAAAGACTTTTATATGGTACACAGATGTCACGGTTCAGTACGTACCTCAGTTTATTAAAAAAAAACAAAAAACAAATCTCAGATTTTCACAGCGCAGATCACGAATCATTTGATTTAGCTTGGGACTTCAGTGCGGATTTGTGAATCATTAGTTTCATATCAGGTTTTCGGAGCAATTTTGTCAATCTTTATTTTCTGATTTTTTTTTTTCTTAAACAGTAGAAAACATCAAACCATTAAGACAGCTGTAAAAACAAAACAAAGAAAAAAGTATACACAAATGCAAAGCCCTTAAGAAAATTAACCGTGGTTTTACTATAGTAAAAGTGTAGTATACTTTGTAGTAATTCAGTAGTAATACTTAGCATGTGCGTGCTTCACTTTATTTTTGCCATTTTTTTATTAGTATGATTTTATCTATTTCTCTTTTTTTATTTGAAATAGAAGACATAAGTGAGATCTCTGGATATCATAAAACTAGTGCTTAAACTCCTAGAAAGTCCTGGAATTTCATTTTACAGTATCTGTACGAACCCTGACTTAACACATTCACACAAGTGCACTTTGTAATCTTATAAGTATATTTTAGACAATACACCTAAAAGAGGGTACTTTCATGAAACACACTTAAGTAAACTAAGCACACTTCTCCTTAAGTACACTAGTGCACTAATAATGTTAAACAAAAAGGTTTACTTTAAAGTACATTTGAAATCATTGTTCTATATGCATTTGTTGTCTTTTAAAGAAAAGCAGTTGTTAAAGAATGTAAAATACTTGAATGTTATTATTAGTATGATTGTGTAATTGCAAATATATTTAAAGACATGAATTTCAATAGAAATGAAAGTATATTTTAGCTAAATTTCTGTATAGTTGATAGTACACTTTAACCACATTTCAAGGGCAATGGAAATAATTATGGAATTACAGTATAAAGATGCACTTAAATCCTACTTAAATGGGTAAAAAAAAAGCACTCTCAACTAGTGTTAATTTCATTGTAATCAACATGCATTTATTGTACTGAAGTACGTTATTTTCTGTAGTAAGCATTCGTTTAAAAAGTATGCTAAAGAGTACTTCTTTTCACAAGTTTTTTTGTTTTGTTTTTTTCTGAAGTTGGTTAGGATGCCACCTCAGTAGTCAACTGCCTATGTAGGCCGCAGGCAGCAAGGCAGCTCACTAGGTTTGAGAACAGATCTTAGATCTCACTCCATTTAACATGCATGCAATGATGAGCAGTATTTGTAACCCTCATGCATTTTAAATGATATTATTGACTTGAGTGATTTGATCTGAAATGCTGACCCGATGAAAAGACCGATATAGCCACGAGCAACTATCCAGCTCGTATATGATTTAATATTATAATTCTATAAAGATTTCGATCTCCACAGCCTAGCAGCGCGTGTCACCTTGATGAAATGCAGATGCGATTGTAAAAGCCAGCTGCCAATCAAATCGTCAGGCTGACGCTTGATAGAAGGGCTGTGTTTTTATTTGAGAGAGGAGCTGTCATCCGTTCTTCCATATTTACCCCTATATCCCCACATCCCACCAGCTGAATAAGCTCATCTGAATTCGTCTCCTGTCATAGAGAGAGAGGTCAGGCAGAAGAATGAAACAGGAGGGGGCTGTCCGGGGGGACCGGGGTGAAACTCTGACTGTAATTGGACAGTTGACCTCTAAGGAGACTGAGGTATTCTGGCATGTAAAATATGCCACACAGCAAGAGGAGGGTCAGAGGAGACCATGATTACCTGGGAGAGCCCGTGTCCTTCAAACAGCTGAGCGTTCAGCCTGCGGATCATGCACATCTGTAATCACAGGCTAGGCGCTCTCATAACGCTACGGTCAGCCTCACACGCAAAGTCTCCTAACCCGTCTGCCTAAAAGAGAGTGACGGACTGACACGCCTGCTCCACGCGCTCTAATACGCAAACAAACGATCTGAGACGTTGATTGATGCCGTACGAGAGGAGCATTCAAAAGCCAACAAAACAATCCTCACCTGGCCTCAAGTGAAAAGTATTCTTTTCAGCAAAAACAACAATTACCAGTCAAAGCATCTTTAAAAAAAGTTTGCAAAAAACAAAGACTGAATAACAAATGGAGGCTCTGTTACAAAACCAAGTAAACTGCCTAGGGAAGCAGTGTTTTGAGAAATATGCTTTCTCCAAATTCTCGGGAAGCATTGCATGTTTTCTTTTGGTTGTGGTAAAGGAAGTCCTAGAATGCATTGTGACTAACTCAAACAAAATTTGGCCTAATGTGCTGTGGTTGCTTAATATAATATTGTGCTGTTAGCAATATGGTAATGCCAGAATCAAGTACATGTGGAGTAATAACTAGGAACTTGCGACAGAGCATTTGTTGGACCCCAAAATATGACTATTTCCTTGCCAAACCTCCTAAAATATATAAACATAAATTCATTACAAAAAAAAGTTTTTTTATTTGTTTATTTTTGTTTAAAGATCCATTTGCAATGTAAAAAAGTTTTAAAATATTGTGTCAAATTCTATCTAAAAAATAACTCCTAACTCACATTTAAAAAAAAAAATACAGTAAAAACGATAATATTGTGAAATATTATTACAATTCAAAATAACCCTTTTCTATTTGGATATATTTAAAAATGTTATTTATTCTTGTGATCAGAGCTAAATATTCAGCGTCATTACTCCAGTCTTCTGTGTCACATGATTTTAATATTCTGATTTGCTGCTCAAGAAACATGTTTGATTACTGTCAGTGTTGAAAAGTGTTGAAACCGTGAAACATTTTTTGAGGATTCATTATGTGACGAGTCGGCTGCCTCCCCCTAATTATCATCATCACCCCGTCCGTAATCGTCGCCCTTCACCAGACTCCCGATGGGAGTGGGCGTGCGAGAGAGGAGGGGCGCTGAAACAGCCAGGTCTGGCGGCGTGTGATGAGGCACACCTGACGTCAATGAAGCCTCATCACCGCCGCTGTTAAAATGCCGAACGCGCCTCTCCTCGGGAAACTGGTCTCTTCCCCGTGCATGCACGCTGGTGTCCTCGTGTGTCCAGGAAGGGAGCGTCGAGGGAACCAGCGCCGCCGATGGACGAGGTGCCGGACCCGCGGTTGAACCGCACACGTGAGTCGGTTGCGGGCCGGGCCGATTTACCCGCCCCAGGAAGTGCCGTGGCCAAAGTGGTTGAAGCCGCTAAAAGAAGCCGCTGCCCCTCGTGCCATGGACCTCGGCGCGGAGCGAGTGCAGCCGCCGGACTCCGCCCCTTACTTGGACCCTTTCCTTCTGAACACAGCCCCTCCTTCACCAAACCCCTGCACGACACTTTTGTTTATCTTATTGTTTAATAAAAGCCTCTCCGAGGCCTGACGTTTTGCTCCTTCCGCTACACTTAATAATAGAGAAGTTAAAAACAAGCAAAAATATTTTTATTTAGGTCCATTTAAAAAACATTTTATTAATGTCCTTACTATTACTTTTGACCAATTTAATGCATCCGTTCTGAAGAAAAGTATTAATTTCTTTCAAAAATAAATCTTACTGACCATACATTATTAGCATCAAAAGTCTTTGAAAGCAGAATGGCATTGATAATATTACAGCTGGTAAATTGTAACTTTTTATTTTATTTTATTTTGGCAGTTATTCTAAAATATTTTAGCTCCCTTTTTTCCCTCTTGAGTTTTGCAGAAATAGAATGTACGCCACAATATGAACCAAAAAAAAATAGAATTACAGAGAAAACATAAATGTGACTCTGAACCACAAAACCAATCTTAAAGGAGAAGTCCACTTCCAGAACAAAAATTGACAGATAATGTACTCACCCATTGTCATGCAAGATGGTCATGTCTTTCTTTCCTCAGTCATCAAGAATTTGTTTTTTGAAGAAAACATTTCATGATTTTTTTCTCCATATAATGGACTGATATGTTGCCCCGAGTTTGAACTTCCAAAATGCAGTTTAAATGCGGCTTCAGACAATCCCAAATGTGGTTGTAAACGATCCCAGCCAAGGAAGAAGGGTCTTATCTAGCAGTAAAGTAAAGATCCATTAAGTTCCATTAAGATCTTTTGTAAATTTCTTACCGCAAATATATTAAAACGTAATTTTTGATTAGCAGTGTGCATTGCTAAGAACTTCATGTGGACAACTTTAAAGGCGATTTTCTCAATAGTTGTATCTCAGCCAAATATTGTCCTATCCTCATAAACCATACATCAATGGAAATAAATCTCAATTTCAAAAAAATAACACTTATGACTGGTTTTGTCGTCCAGGGTCACATATGACAAAAATTATTCAACGTTATATTAACACTACCTCATGAAGTCCATGCTGATTGAAACTAGTTTATATCAGTGTGTCGTACTATGAGTTTGTAAGAGTTTATGTTGTGTCGTTTGTTATCAGTACAAACTCTGCGAAACTGAAAAGAACTCGGGCTATTGTTTAAGAGCACCCCATTGTGTGTATAATGTTGTAAAGCCTCAGTTCAGCTTTCACTTTAAAGGTTTTCTCTCTAGCTGAAAGAATGTTTTGAAAGAATATTTGATCGTCTGTAAAGGAATCTGATTTTCTTTAGCAAAGCGACCTTGTCATCATTCACCAGGATCGATTCTTCAATTGACAACAGAAGCAGCTCGCTGTATATTGATCCTAGAAACACAGCACAACAACAACATGAAAAGCCCGGTTCATATTCCCTCCCCTTCTTTCAGCCACAGATTAGAAATGAATGAAACCCGGTCACTCCTGCCTTCCCTTCTGGGCTCAGTGATCAAGCAGGTAATTATGCTAAGATCGTACAGGAGAAAGACAGGAAGGAGGACGCAGGACAAAGGCCCCACGTGTTTCTGGGTGCGTCAGATTTTGGGAATGTAGTTTTTAATGATGAGAAACTTGAAAGATACGGCCATCGCGATGAACGCGACGAGCGCTGTCTGATGAGATCTGGGCATATCCATAAACACGAGCATCTCCTCTCATCTCGTTCAGACGGAACAGGCTATCACACGCATATCTCGCATTGTAACGAGTCTCCTTTTTTTCCGCACCAGTCCGTGCAGAAGTGGATTTAATAGCTGGTGACAGCTGTGCTCTCCTGACTACGGCATACAGTAATGCGGAGCAATCATTCATGGTTATTCTCACCTCAGTTGCCAGAAAAAATTACCCAAGTCCTTTTCCCAAGGGCCCGCGATGGCTCATGCCTTTTAACATGAAATTTTACAAACTCCAGCCTCTCCGCATCGACACCTGCTCTCTTATTTGTTGCACGAGTCTCTTTTCCTCTCTAACCCGTTTTCATTGCTTGTACAGCCTTCCTTCACCATCTCTGTCAAAGTCATACACCCTTTTCTGTCTGTCTGCTCTCATGCCCTTCAAGGCAAAATATGATGGGAGATATCAGCATTTATACCATATGTCAGTCATCAGTGCTTTTTAAAGGGCAGCGGCGTTCGCCTTGATTGGAGCTGTAATAAAAACACACAGGCTTATTGCTGTCAGCTTCACCCCTTGTTATTTATTAGATCTGACCGATGGGGATATTTGAAACCTCCGTGTTTTATTCGACTCTTGGTCCCAGTGGATCAGCGCAGAGCTGAGCTTAAATCTTTCCTTGTCTGATTTTCTAATAAGGATAGAGGCAGCTCCTCTTGCAATTATGCTGATTTTTGCTTTGTGTTTTCGGTCACGGTCACATATTGTGTTACTTGTAATATTCAGTGGCCCTAAAATGTATTTGGATACTCGAGTGTCTCTTAGGAATATGTAAATGTAATTAGTAGTATTAAACAAAAAAGCTTTTTAATTCACTTTTCTTTTAAATAACTCTTTTTAATATTTTTTTTTTTGTCCTCAAGTAAACTTCATCACAATTATTTATGCACTAAAGTCTGCACTATATTAAATAATTCTGAAATTAACACTATTTATGATGTTTAATAGCATATATACACTATCAGTCAAAAGTTTTTGAACAGTAAGATTTGTAATGTTTTTAAAGAAGTCTCTTCTGCTCACCAAGTCTGCATTTATTTGATCCAAATTACAGCAAAAACAGTAAAATTTTGAAATATTTTTACTATTTAAAATAACTGCTTTCTCTTTGAATATATTTTAAAATGTAATTTATTCCTGTAATTTCAAAGCTGAATTTTTAGCATCATTATTCCAGTCACATGATCCTTCAGAAATCATTCTATATTCTGATTTGCTGCTCAAAAAAACATTTATTATGTTGAAAACAGCTGAGTGGTTTTTTTTTAGGCTTCTTTGAATAGAAACAGCATTTATCTGAAATAAAAATCTTTTGAAACATTATAAATGCCTTCATCATCACTTTTGATCAATTTAAAGCATCCCTGGTAAATAAAGGTATTCATTTCTATAATTTCTTTCCTTAAAAAAAATAAATAAATAAAATTGTACTGACTCCAAGCTTTTGAATAGTATAGAGTATAATGTTACAAAAGCTTTTTATTTCCTGGAAAAAAATGTCCTCAACTGTTACATTTTAAAATATATTCAAATAGAAAGCAGTTATTGTAAATAGTAAAAATATTTCAAAATATTACTGTTTTTGCTGTACTTTGGATCAAGTAAATGCAGGCTTGTTGAAGATACAGCATATATATATATATATATATATATATATATATATATGATAATTTAAGTAAATGTGATTTTGATTTTCTGTTCATCAAAGAAACCTGAAAAAAATCACAGTGTCAATTAATGTTTATTGAGCAACAAAATCAGCATATTACAATGATTTTTAATTACTTTTTATTTATTTATTTATTTTGGTGTGTGTGTGTGTTAAAATTGACTGACACTTGGAATGATATTTTGTTGCAGTGGCTTTTAGACATTTTAATAACTGTCCTTTGTGACCTTTGCCACTGTTGTTTTTAGTAACTGACGGATATGAGCCTTTCAGCCAGTGCTGATATCTAGAGGGCGAGGAGCTAAATGTTGTCTAATTAGTCTGTCTGAATGATATATTAGTCTATCACTAGTTATTTTGGACCAATCCTCCGTAATTACAAAAAACAGATGCATTAGATTTGCATTATTATCTGAGCAGGTAAACAAATGAAATGTTTGTTATTGATGATGGCTGATAATGGAATAAGTTCTGCTCCACAGTCAGACTCTGGACTCTGGCGGACAGACTGAATCTCCTCTGGCCTGGATATCTGTCCCGCAGCTCCAGCGCTGCTTCACACCGTCCCAACCCATCTGTCTTATTCTGCGTCTCTCCACAGCCCCAGCTTGACTCAGCTCCATCTCTGCATCGCCACCGCCACCTCATTCTAGTCTACAGTGCTTAATAAATGGTCATCGACCGCCTTTCACTCACTGTCGTTTGAAAGGCCCAGCTCTCTGAAGGACATTGAGTTCTTAGAGAGAGAGAGCGAGACCAACCACGGCAAATATCATCCGTTTTCTCTGCAGAGCCTAGAAACCCACCGACCGCATGAAAGGATAGCAGTGATTCAGTGCCCAGTTGTAGATGCACCTTCCACCGTGGGGTCAGCCTGCATATGCTGCCTTTCACTGGCTTCTAAAGCTTCAGTCTGCCCTGGCTCTGGGCCTGAGACTGACCTTTATATCATGCAAAGCTCTACTCGTCCAAGAGCCGAGAGGGCCGTGTCACTGCATTTCTGTTTCTGGAAGACTCGGTTTGCCAAGGGCACTGCCAGTCTGGCCTGTTTCCTCACTTCATCCCACTCATGACACATATCACCCACACCTCGCTCTGCTACACCCGCCTGTGCCTGCAGAGCCCTTTAACCTCACTTATACACACTGCTGCCTAAAATAACTACTGGCAGTGGCTGAAATAGTTGCTTTTGTTCGTTAGATATCAGTATAGTATTTAATAATATTTTAAATTTGCTTTTATTTTTTTATATTTTTTTTATAAGTTTTAGTAATTTTGCTATGCGCTTTGGTCTTTTTTGTTTCTTTTAATATTTTTATTTAGCGTTATTTTTAGTTTTAGTTTTCAATATAGCACTTCTTTAGAAATTATTTTATTTTCAGTTTCATTTATTTTATTTTTTTTATTCTATTGATGGGAATGATTTTGAGTTGTCGATATATCCTGATATGTATTAGTGCTGTTAAACAATTAATCACAATTAATCACATCCAAAATAAGTTTTTGTTTATATAATATGTGTGTATACTGTGCATATTTATTTTGTATATGTAAATACACAAACATACAGTATATATTTTAAAAATATCTACATGTATTTTAAATGCATATATTTATATTCGTACAATTCGTATTATGTATAAATAATTTAATATAAAAATATATGTAAATGTAATGTATAAATTTTCCTTAATTATACATGCATGTGTGTGTATTTATGTATACATAATAAAAATACGCAGTAAAACATTTATTATGTAAAGAATTTTTTTTTTTTTGTTTTTTTTTTGGATTCGACTATCGCGATTTTATATATACATTATATATTGTATGTTTGAATGAAACATTTTTGGGCATCGTTGATGTTTAAAAATCAATCTAAAAAGTCTTTTCAGCCATCATGTTTGAATCAAGCTAAAGAAAAAGATGGTATGATTGAATGTTGTCATCAAACCTTGCTTGCTTCTTTTGGCCAGTGTTCAAATATCAACTCCAATCTAGGCAGCATAATTGGAAAACACAGACAAAATTCAAATTAAACCTTAACATTTCTGGATTTCATAGAATATGCAAGTGCCTGAATCAAACCTAGACACTTTAATGCATCACAAATTATTCAAACCAAACATATTTAGACATTTTAGGTACAGTATGTTAGTTTGAAACATAGTACTTTGGGCATCTAAAATTTTTAAGCACCATTACACCTTCCAACATTTCATCACAGTGTGTGAAAATGCAAATTCTTAAAATGACGCAAAAGTATGCAGCTTACTCTATTTAGACATTCTGTGATCATTGTGATTATTAAAATGTGCCTTTGAATTCTAAAAATGTATTTAGGTTCAGTATAATTGCTTAAACCTTGCTGTGACGCCCAGAAATGCTGGAACATGGCTCTGCAGGTGTTCAGAAAGACAGAAAGATTTTACAATACAACCACAGCCGATTCAGATTGCAAAGCATTGCAATGAATAAAAGTAAATAAAAAGTAAAGAAAGAGAGAGGTAGGAAAGAAGGGAGTGGGAAAAAACACAGTGATCATACATAGCTCTCCTGTGGAGAAAAGCCTGTTTAAGGTGCTTGTGATCGCCACAGGCTTCCTACAGAGACACTGTCCTGCTCTCCTTCAAGAGGGACAATACGCAGCAGGTAGACGGCTGTCAGGCTGAGTGAAGACTGGCTTTTGAGAAGTCAGTTCATCTTATCTGCAGTCTCGCTCCTGACACCCCACTCGAGCAAACAAAAGGCCCAGGATTTCTTCCTTTACCGCCTCACACACACAGATCCAAGTCGGGCTTCCCGTGCGGTTGAGTCTTCTGGAGGTCTGCAGCTAAAACACGTCCGTGGCTTCACAGAGCAACACGCTTGTTAAGATCAACGCTATGCATCTGTGTGCAGCGACTAAGGGTTTTTGGTGTCTGTCTTCAGTGAAGGTGGCAGAACTGGGCATTTTCAGCAGCTCTTCTGCCATATATGATCCCGCATCCCACGTTCCTATCAACTTCTGTCTGCGGAACGGTTGTCATCTCCATCGCCTGTGTGTATTTGAGCGTTTGTGTGCGAGACTTAGATACACCTGCGGCTGTCTTCATTTTAGCTGATTAGCGTTAAGCTTGTTGACGACTGTCTCTCGGTTGAGCGCTCGCAGTGCTGGAGGTACACAGTGCCCTCCTGAATTTATGTCCCAGACCCTCCTGTGTCATCTTAACTCACTCTTCAAAGAAGCGCCTTTGACGGCACAGGATATTTAGCCACGGAGCTGTGGGAAGAGCATTGGTTTGTAAAATAATAGGCTTTGATTTCATCGCTGTGCAGTTTCCACTTGTAGTTACTGGAGAAAGTCTCCAAAGCTATCTCAGACGTCCCAGATCTGATGCGGCGTTATGTGTAATTTCGTATCACCGTCTTGGGTGACAATGGAAACAAATCAGCCACCGGCTGCATCGTGAAACTCATGAAATTATATACTTTGCTTTGCTTTCTCCCTACAGTATGAATATGAAAACAGAAAGTGGGTGTATTTGATTTCGAAAAGTTCAGAGGTATCAAACTCTTTCTTGTGCGGCTCCTCTGTTCCTTCTAAAGCAAACATCGACTCTGTGTTTTTATTGCTTGCTCAAAGTTTCAACTTTCAAGAGACTGCTGATATCAAACTTAAATGTTTCATGTGCATTTGACAGAGTAAACAGTTGCTCACCTGGGCCAGCAACCAGTATTTAATAGAGCTTGGTGTAAGATGTGACGGAAGATGAAAACAAGACTGTTTCCCCCTTTGAGATTCCCATTGATTGTTCTTAAACTAGCAACCTCAAGTCTCTTATGCTATGCTTATGATGAGAAAAAAATAAACTTTTTTTTAAATGTTAGTTTTCCGCTTTTACATTAGTGTGCTACACATGGGCATTTTGAGCTTACTGAATCCATTTTTGCTCTGTTAGCGCATGCATTTGTAGTTTTCTTATTTACAGTGGTGGACGAAGTACACAAATCAAGCAGTTAAGTAAAAGTACAGATTCGCATGATAAAATATTACTCCATTAAATGTAAAAGTGCTCCTTTTTCAGTTTTACTTCTAATGAAAGCACAACAGTACCCGATTTTTTATGTACTGTAAAGTACTGATAGATTTATTTAGCAATTTTATATAGGCTACCTAATTTAATTTTATATTAGCACATATTTTTTATATTCCTACTGCTCAAAATAACTTATATAGAGTACAAATAAATGTTTGTTGTTGATATGGACTGTGTTGATGAGAGTGATGTAGTAATATTCACTGTGAAACTTACACTGCGATATTCTTGAGGGAAAACAGATTTTAACATCTAATTTTCACTAGTAAGAAAAAAGTGTTTTAAAGCTTGTTGTTTTGCAACGTCACAGTTATATATGACATAAGAATAAGGCCTGAAGTTAGCAAGAACATATAATTATACTTTGATAATGATTTTTTTCGTCTCAAACCTTGTCTGTGGTGTAAAAACACCCCTGGCCAAATGCCCCCAGAGGGCATCACTTCCCACTAATTACTGTAGTTACCAGGTTCTGAACATCACATCCTTTCTTTTTCCCTCAGATGTAACTTAATCTGTCTAGGTGGTTGAATAAAAATATTTGGAATTTATATATCTAAAATTTACCTCAACTTAGCACCAGCAAGCTTGTTAGTTAGACAGTTAGCATCAGGTAACAATATTTACTTATTTTCAGTATGGTTATGAACAAACATTCATATCTGTCTCGGCTAGTTAATCCAAACAATATAAAAATTTATACTGTTGATAAACAATATAAAAACAGACGTAGCATTTTAATAAAACTGCTAACTTTACAGCAGCGGGGAATATGAATATTTAATCTGTGTGATTTAAATGTTTTGTTTTTTGACCTAAAACATAGAGACACTGATGTTGATGTGTCCGAATTCAAGTATTTCAGTGGGCTTAAACATTTTACTCTTTACAGCAGATTTAATTCCCAAACAACGAACAGTTTCGACCTAAATATGATTTTCAGTTACAATAATTAATCCTAAAATTCAACTTTAGTAACTTACTTTTCGTGAATGCTTGTGAATGCAGTTACTGGAGAGACTCGCTCTAAACGGATCATTTGAATCAGTGAGTTGTCGACTTGAGAACAGCTGCAATTGCATCATTCCAATTCATGAATGAATCGTTTGGTGCGATTTGCGAATCGATTTAACAGGTTCATTGCAAAGAATCAGTTTGTTCATGAATCAGACACCACTTGTGCGTCTCGTAGCATGTGATATATTATAAGGAGTAAAGATATATTTTATGAAATTTAGTAAAAAAGTACGATCTTACGCTTTGAAATGTAGTGAAGTAAAAGTGAAAGTTACTCAAATTAAAGCTGCTCCGGTAAAGTACAGATACTTGAAAAATGTACTTAAGTACAGTAACGAAGTACAGCTACTTCTTTACCGTCCACCACTGCTTATTTATGCCTGTGTAGAGGTGGGATATTCCAAGCTCTTGATCCATAATAGTGCACAAAAATATATATAGGAAAGTAGACATAAAAACCATGTTCATTTCAAGACAATGAGAGGTGAATTCACTAAACAGCTTTGCTGCTGCAATATGAGGTATTTCAACAGTGTTGCCAAGAATTGGGCTACTTTTATATTGTTTCTGCGGGTTGTTCTTTTAGTCCAGGGGTTGAAATGAAACTCTCTGCCCCAGCAGAGATGCAAAACAGAAGGATGTTTTGATCCGATAGAAACCAGATGGGCTTGTTTTGGCCATGAGTGGGTTAGTTTTAAGTACCAATTGGGCTGGTTTGTTTTGCAGACCTGGCAGCCCTGTAATCAGCACAAATTGTCACCTTAGAATTCTAAGGTTCTATGTGCATTCTGAGCACTTTTGAGATATTAAGCTTCAAATTTTTTACGTTCCATAGACTTCTGTAGATTTTTGTTTTCTAAAGAAAATGTACACAGCTTAAAAAAGAAACATCACATAATGTAATGTAAGCTGTCTCCGAATAAGACTATGTGATTAACTCTGATAGAACCTTATAATTCTAAGGCGACGAAATGTATGTTTTAAAAAAACACCCTACAGTTGTACTTTTGGTATATTAAACTGGTATACTTAAAGTCTGCTAAATTGGAACAATGAATTGTGTACTAAATGCACTTTAATTGCGCAGAAGTCCAACTAATGTTATACTGAAGTATATGTAATTGTGCTAAAGTGGCACTATTGAAAGTATACTTCAGGTAGACTTTAAATATTTTGCATTTAAAGACCAAAATTATTCAAAATCCAGTCTTCATCAACACTGACATTAAAACATGTTTTAGGCTTAATATTAAGAAATGTACTCCAAATAAAGTTTAATTAAAATTTTTATATCAGTAAGTCTTGAGCGATATGTCAGTAAATATGTTAATAGATTTGAACTACACTTAGTATGAAATAAATGCATTTTAAATATATTACTTTTTTACTAGGGGAATCATGAAGCACAGCTTACCCAAGGTCAATTCCAAACTAAGCAGCTTTATATCAGGAAATGCAGTGAAAAGTTAAACAAACTTGAATTCCTATAGACACTTGCATTTCACATGCAGAATTTCGCTGTAGAAAGGTAAATGCGACTTTATTTCTGTCATGCTGCATGTAGGAAATACTGCTGCTGCACATATTACATACATGAAATAACCCCCTTATATAACATACATGAAATTACCTGGGCAGCTGGAGAAGCTGGGGGGTTTCTGAAGCATGTTGCAACTGCTGCAGCAAGCACTAGCTGAGTATTTGATTGGCTGCTGATGTGAAAAGAAACCAATCAGCTGTGCAGAGTTTCATGATCGAACTTTGTAGTAACATAAAACTCACAGCGCAACATAAGCTGGTGATCTGTGTCATAGAGTGCTGTCCATGCATATTCATATTCAATGTCATTCTATTCTGGGCAAATCCTTTCTATGCAAATGAGGCTCTTTATGTAATGACAAACAGTAGCTAATGCAGTTGACACTGTGCTTTCAAAACAAAAACATGACACTACTTTAACATAATCTGGGTTTTATTTAAAATGAATGTTTCTGCATGTTTTCTAGTTATCGTGGCAACCATAAAGAGTCATTTTCAGCTTTGTAGAGTCGTGAAGCTCAGAAGTGTGTTTCAAATCATGGTATACGGTCTTCCGAATCCAGTCGAGGTGTGAATTGCTATCAGCGCTAATTTTGTTGCCGTGTTTGCAGCACTACCTGATTTGCATAATTCCTTCAATGAATCAGGTGCTAAAATAAGGCAAGCAATCTCTTCCAGACTTCAGTACTGATCAGACAAGTCATTTTATGCTTGGTAAACATGTTTACAGACATTATTTGTTTGTAATATCACAGCATGTCATCCACATCTGAATGCTCATACAGTGCTCATACAGTGTCGTATCGAAGCTGTACGCATATGTTGTATCCTCTAGTCAGTGGAGTATTATGTTCTTTCCACTGACATGAGCCGACATAAATATAAAGCTCATCATGAGCCGCCACAATAAACAGGAGTTAGTGTAATGTTGGTGATGATGGATGGTGAGTGTTAGGGGGCAGCTGTGGGGTCCAAAGAGACTCACTTATTTATAGTGACTGGCTCACAGCCAAACATGCCTGAAGCGTTTTGCGTCCGACTCCGTTCGGACCCCCGATCAGGCATGCGGTCCCCTCTGAGTCCCAGCAGGTGCTTCCTTGCATTCTGCATTCCCTTAGCTTATTAAGACAGTCCCTTCAGTCCTGATGGAGAGCGCGGATTATCACCCGTTTGTCAGCACAGCATCGCTGAGTAATCAGCTAACACCAGAACAGGCCAGTTCTGGATGGCGAGCTTTGCACTTGTAATCCAGTCATGTAACAAGTGCTGAGTTTCATTGATTATGCCTTCTCAGCCTGGTTTTCTCAATGCATCTTATTCATGGTTGAATTGGTTTATCAAGAAGAGATTAGCTTTGTGAACCTGGAGGTTCTACTGCCGTGTTCTGCAAATTAAACCAGTCAGAGAAAGATCTATGATCTGGACTGCGACATGTTTGAGTTTGAGTCCATACTAGGGCTATCAAATAAAAGTGGTAAAAGTGGCAATATGTCAGTCTGATCAATGAGATTATCATTTTTAATGATCATCCAGATGAACCCTGGTCTTTTCAATTAGAACTGGATAATGAATCATTTTAATGTCAAGGTTGTAAAAAAAAAAAATCAGTGATTGATTTTGCACATTTCATCTTTTTCATACGTGGCATGCGAGTCAATAATGAGCTGTGGACTTAATGTGATGAATAATAGAGATCAATAACTAGATCAAAGAAAATGTCAAAAATTCTGGTGGTTTAATATTCTTTTGTGCTTGTCTTCAAAGACCTGCCTCCCCCTGCCACCAGAGAGAGACCGCCGGGCTGTAAGACGGTGTTTGTGGGCGGTTTGCCAGAGAACGCCACAGAGCAGCTCATCGTGGAGGTGTTTGAACAGTGCGGGAGTATCATCGCCATACGCAAGAGCAAGAAGAACTTCTGTCACATCCGCTTCGCTGAGGAGCACACAGTGGACAAGGCCCTCTTCCTGTCAGGTACATGATTGGAAGGATTTTCTTGTGTCACTGCAAGACCAACTGTTGCTGTACGTGAGAATGTTTTTATTTATTTAAATATGGACATATATCCACCTTATACCTCAATGTGGAAGTGAGCCTATTGGCAAGACTTAAACTGTTTACACTACAAATCAGTGTGTTCACAATTAAGAGAATGCATTAAATAATATGGTAAGACACACCAATTTGTAATATCAAGCAGCAAAATGACCTGTTTTGTACAGCTAACAATAGCTGGAAGCAGATGAGACTGGAAGCCAAAACCATAAAATTTACGTGAAAAATAGGTGGATATAAAAATAAAAATCACATAAAAAAGCAATAATATTTAAGAATAGTTTGAATAACTATAAGATATATTTACATAAATAAATATATTCTATTTTTTTCTTTCAAATGAGCTTTTTTTATTAGGTCCTTGTAAGTGTCATTTGAAAAAATTAAAAAAAAAAAAAATATATATATATATATATATATATATATAGACATTTTGCCACACCTGTCAACCTGTCAATTCCTGGTGACTTGGGGAAATTTATCAGCCATAAATATAAATATTTTTTGCTGCCCATGTATTTGCATTGTTTTATGGAAAAAAAAGGCAGAACAAATTAAGGAAAAAAATTATTATTATAATTATTATTATTATTATTATTATTATTATTAAAATAAGCAATAGAAATGTCACTATAATGCTGTTAAACTGTAAATGCTTCATAATTTTGAAATATTTCAAAACATTTCATAATTTGAATTTTATTATTATTATTTTATATAACAACAGTTGCAATGATAATATTTATGTTTTTCTTTGCTTTTAAACTTTAAACCATAGAGCTTTTATTTTGGCAGAAAAACGCAGGGAAACTTCTCTTTTTGGCATGCTTCTCTTTTGTTGACAACACATTTATAAATCATTTTCATAACAAACTTGAGAAGATGTTTGCCACATGTTGCATTTTCAAATGCATGTATTAGTGATACAAACTCATAGCACTTGCAGAGACGGGAGTTCATGTGGAGCAGCATTTACTATATATTAATATATAATTACAACGCAGTCTTTGTAATATGATAATCACGCTAAACCACTATGTTGTCAGGCATTGTTAAAATTAATACAAAAATTGACTGTCCTATATTTTTCATTTGCATATATCATTGAAAAATTTAATTGATCCTTTTCCACATTATCAGCAGATATCTTGTAGAATGTGTAGTTGCATTGTAAATTGTAATATTTCACTATGTCAGAATACAAAAGCAAGAATACAAAAATTATGCTAAATCATGTCTAGCACTTATGTGTCATGCCATGTGATTTAGAATAATTTCACTTAACCTTTTATCTCATGGAAATGAGGCCCATGTGTCCACAAGTTCCCTCTTGACTTGATGGATTGATGCGGAATTAATTAAGGGGGCGGAGCTTCCGCACATCACTCAGACAACTCGAGATCTGTAGACGCTGACCGTCGAGAGTCCCTGACAGAGGAGGTCAACGAGAAGACAAGCGCCGACACCTAGTAATAAATTTCTGCCTTTGAACGTTGCATATCAATCACCTCCTCGACACCGGTCACATGAGCTGTCGGGGTCCGCTTCTCTTATCTTATCAAGTCTCCAGTCACATCTTAAATCAGTCTTTGTATGCAAATATTAGGGATGTTCTCAGGCACAAAAAGCAAATTTAAAGTGCCGGTCGCTCCAATAATACCCTTTCCATTATTTATTCTGCTCGGAGTGTTGCTCTCTCAGCGGAGAGGGGTGAGACTGGAGCAGCGCCCCATATATTACGTGGCCTCGTGACGGAGCTCTGCAGGCCTTTCCATAAATAATGGTGCTCATTTCTAACGTGAACACATTGCGTAAAATATTTAACAGCGTCTCGGGGCTGTAAAGCAGTGATAGAGAGGCGGAAGCAAAGCGTGAAGCTCTTTCTCTCATTTCTGTTGACATGGCCGTCTGTGAATATACATTCTCTTTAAAAACACTTTTCAGCCTCGCCGTAATGTACTCGGAGCATCATACGATTCATAATTCACTGGAGCCTCTTTCACATACGGCTCGGGCCGTTTGTCAAGATACTTTTCAGAGCAATTTTCTTTTTTATGCTGAAATATATAAACCTTAATATAAAATCACTTTCTTTCTTATCCCTATCACAAGGCAGATTATTCTCATACATCATGGCTTGTCTGTGCTTGGTAGGGTTTTGGTTTCGATTACCTCATATGAGTGTAACATTTGGAGCTTTTTACGTTTACATTTCATACTAAATAAACAAATAAACATGGTTTGGCTTTAATTTGTCAGCAAGCACATGTTAGAAGTGAAGCTTCCGCATCAGAGAGAGTGTGTCAGAGTTTGTGGGTGTCTCTGTCACAGGTCACATCATGAATCAGTGTTTGCTAATATGTTGTTTTTCTCAGTACATTCTTGTGGTTTGTTAAGGCTGTTTTTTTGCAGGCATTTTTGCCCTGTGTTCCTTCCCTTTTTACCATTTAACTTCTTGCATTCTACTTTTCTTCCATTTTCTCTTTCCTGTTTCTGTTTCCATATTTTCTTGTCCCGTTGTTTTTTTTTTACTATTACCTTTCTTTTTCTTCTTTCCCTACCTTTTTTTTCCTTTCCTCTTCTTTCCTTTCTGTTCCTCTTCTTTCTTTTCCATTTCTTTCCTCTTCTTTCCTTTCCATTCCTCTCCTTTCCTCTTCTTTCCTTTCCATTCCTCTTCTTTCCTTTCCACTCCTCTTCTTCCCTTTCCATTCCTCTCCTTTCCTCTTCTTTCCTTTCCATTCCTTTCCATTCCTTTCCTCTTCTTTCCTTTCCCATTACTCTCCTTTTCCTCTTCTTTCCTTTCCATTTCCTTTCCATTCTTCTTCTTTCCCTTTTCCATTCCGTCTTTTCTTTCCACTCCTTTCCTCTTCTGCTCCATTTCCTTTCCTCTTCTTATTCCATTCCTTTCCTCTCCTTTCCTTTCCCATTTCCTCTCCTTTCCTTTTAATTCCTCTTCTTCCCTCTTCTTTTCCTTTTCCATTCCTCTCCTTTCCTCTTCTTTTCTTTTCCATTTCGCTTTTCCTCCTTCTTTCCTTTCAGTCTCTCTTCTTTCCCTTTCCATTTCTCTTCTTTCCTTTCCATTCTCTTCTTTCCTTTCCATTCCTTTCATTCCTTTCTCTTCTTTCCTTTTCCATTCCTCTCTTCCTCTTCTTTTCATTCCTTTCCTTCTTCTTCTTTCCTTTCCATTCCCTGCGTCTTTTTCTTTCCACTCCTTTTCCTCTTCTTCTTTCCATTCCTTTCCTCTTCTTTCCTTTCCATTCCTTTCCTCTCACTTTCTTTTCCATTTCCTCCTTTTCCTTTCAATTCCTCTTCCCTCTTCTTTCCTTTCCATTCCTCTCTTTTCCTCTTCTTTCCTTTCCATTCTTTCCTCTTCTTTTCTTTTCCATTCCTTCTTTCCTTCCCATTCTCTTCCTCCTTTTCCATTCCTCTTCTTTTCTTTTCATTCCTTTTCCTCTTCTTTTCCTTTTCCATTTCCTCTTCTTTCCTTTTCCATTCCTCTTCTTCCCCTTTTCCATTCCTCTCCTTTCCTCTTCTTTTCCCTTTCCATTCCCTTTTCATTCCTTTCCTCTTCTTTCCCTTTCCATTCCTCTCCTTTCTCTTCTTTTCCTTTCCATTCCCTTTCCTCTCCTTTTCCTTTTTCCATTTCCTCTCCTTTTCCTTTCCCATTCTTCTTCTTTCCTTTCCATTCCTCGTCTTTTCTTTCCATTTCCTTTCCTCTTCTTTCCTTTTCCCATTCCTTTTCCTCTCCTGCTTTCCATTCCTTCTTTCCCTTTTCCATTCCTCGTCTTTTCTTTCCATTCTTCCTCTTCTTTCCTTTCATTCTCTCCTTTCCTCTTCTTTTTCCTTTCCATTCTTTCTCTTCTTTTTCTTTCCATTCCTCTCCTTTCCTTTCAGTTCCTCTTCTTCCCTCTTCTTTCTTTCCATTCCTGCCTCACTTCTTTCCCTTTCCATTCCTTTTCCCTCTTCTTTTCCTTCCATTCCTCTCCTTTTCTCTTCTTTTTCCTTCCATTTCCTTTCCATTCCTTTCTCTTCTTTTTCCTTTCCATTCCTCTCCTTTTCCTCTTCTTTTCCCTTTCCATTCCCTTTCCTCTTCTTTCCTTTTCCATTCCTCTCCTCTCCTTTCCTTTTCCATTCCTCTCCTTTTCCTTTCCATTCTTCTTCTTTCCTTTCCATTTCCTCTTCTTTCCTTTCCTCTTCTTTTCCTTTTCCATTTCCTTTTCCTCTTCTTTCCTTTCCATTCCTTTTCCTCCTCCTTTCCTTTTTCCATTTCCTCCTTCCATTCCTCTCCTCTCCTTTCCTTTTCCATTCTCTCTTTCCTTTCCATTCCTCTTCTTCCCTTTCATTCCTCTTCTTCCTTTCATTTCCTTTCCTCTTCTTTCCTTTCCATTCCTCTCTTTCCTCTTCTTCCTTTCCATTCCTTTTCCATTCAACTCTCTTCTTTCCTTTCCTTCCCCATTCCTCTCCTTTCCTTTTCCTCTTCTTTCCTTCCATTCCTCTTCTTTCCTCTTCTTCTTTCTCCTTTCCATTCCTTTCCTCTTCTTTCCTTTTCCATTCCCTCTTCTTTCCTTTCCTTTCTCACTTTACCTTTCATTTTTTTCTTTTCCTTTTCTTTCCTTTCCTCCTCTCCTTTCCTTTCCTTTCTTTCCTCCTTTCCTTTCCTTTCCTTTCCTTTCCTTTCCTATTCTTTTCTTTATACTTCTTTCCTTTCCTGTTCCTCTTCCTACCTTTCCTTTCCTTTCCTTTCCTTTTCTTTCCTTTCCTATTCTTTTCCTTTACTCTTCTTTCCTTTCTCACTTTACCTTTCATTTTTTGTTTCCTTTCCTTTCATTTCCTTACCTTTTCTTTTCTTTTCTTTTCTTTTCTTTCTCACTTTCTCTTTCATTTTTTTATTTCCATTTCCTTTCCTCTTTATCATTCTTGTTTTTACTTTGGTTTAACTCTGTTCACCCTTACATTTCCACCTTCTTTTCCTTACCTTCCATTATCTTTCCTGTGTCATTGTCCTTTTCCATTTCCATTTCTCCTTTAGGTTACAGGATCAGGCTGGGATCCAGCACAGATAAGAAGGACACAGGCCGGCTGCATGTAGATTTCGCTCAGGCTCGAGATGACCTGTACGAGTGGGAGTGCAGACAGCGCATGCTGGCCCGGGAAGAGAGGCACCGGCGCAGAATAGAAGAGGACCGTCTGCGGCCCCCCTCGCCGCCCCCCATCGTCCATTTCTCCGAGCACGAGTGCAGCCAGTTAGGAGAAAAGCTAAAAGGTGGGACATGTGACATGTTATACTTCTGTTTTAGTAGTTTTTGTTGTTTTTGTCTGTCACACTTCTGTTGTTTCCTGATGTGTGTGAAGAGGCTTCTACAGTCGGCGTGCCTGTTGGCCGGATACATCTAAAAGCTATTTGTCTCTTTGAGTTTGACGTTCCATGCGGTTTAATAGAAACCATCTGTTTAACGATTACAGCTCTATTCTCTGTCTAAGAGAGAAAGTGTATTAAAGAGTTTTTGAGATGAAATCTGTTGAAATTAGCCATTACACTTTTCCATGTGTAATGGCTTATATGACAGTTTGAAGTGGTTACAGGTAATAGATGAAGGGAAGAGAGGACAGGATGATTTTGCATGCTGTTTGCTGTAGAAAATCTAAACAGCACTATTATATCCGCTAGATTTGTCTGTATAATCAATGTTAGACAGTTTCTGACTATTATTTTTGAATCTGTTAGTTCTGACTTATTGAGGCTGAATCAGACAAATGAGCAACTAAATCAGTTCATTGATGGAGATTTCATATTCATGACACATTGATGCAGTCTTAAAAGGGTTGATGGATTATTCATTTAAATTATTTGACAGCATTTTTTGATTTTTGGTTAAAAAAAAAATTATTTCATACCAAGTATACAGTAGTCAACATTTGAAGTGGATCATCAAAAGTTCATCAAAGTTCTCCAAAAACCAAAACAATACCTGTTTTTGTCTTAGGACAACTTTGATGAACTTTTGATGAACTTTTGATGATCCACTTCAAATGTTGACGACTATAGTTCAAATCAATTAACATAGTTACTGACATAACGCTCAAGTCTGATGTTACTATTGATAAGGATTGTATGATCTCACAATTAAAGTGCATTAAAGGCACAATATGTATGTTATCGCCACTAGAAAGCGCATATTCAAAACAAACAAAGAACCAAAGCATAGTTTGAGGATGCTGTGATTGTGTGTAGAATTATGGGAGTTTTAGACTTCATCCCCACAGCCGATGCAATCTGTTGGGACTCATCATGTCCATGGATGAGCTAATGTATTAAAGACTTATTAAGATCACTGTAGTATGAAGAAGGGTGGGGATGCAAGTCGTGGAAGCGAAATGGCGATGCTGGAGCAATTGCTAATGAAGGATGAGCGCGATACACGGCTTGGAAATCGAGGGTGTATGACGTCACTTGCAGGCGAAGCGGGGACACGGTCCATTACACTAGTTAAAATTGCTTATTTCTTTGGATTTAAACATTCTTGGAAACATTTGGGATAATGTAAGTACACAAGTCTGCAAAATATATAACACTGTTCCAGTGGTTTTGGGGTATTTTAATTAAAAAAGTACGAAATTAGTTGTTCCAATTTAGCAGACTTTAAGTATACCAGTTTAGTATGCTAAAAGTACAATTGCAGGGTATTTTGGACTTCTGTAAATAAATCAAGCCCCCTAAAATTCTCAGTCAGACATGTGTTTGTGTGCTTTACAGGATTACAGCAACAAGAACAATCATTATCATTACGTTTGTTTTTTTTTTTCAGTCAACTTTGATGTACAGACATCGATATCTTTGCAACAGTGCTTCATCTGTTCTGTTCACAGTTGACGCCAAACAGCTCAGCAAATCTCTGCCAAACTTTTTTTTTTATTATTTGCAGATTTTAAATAAACACAACAACACTAAAGAATAATAGATTTCTGGAAGAGACTCCCTGTGGCATTCATTACAGTGATTTTCAGTTTTCTCTTGTTTCTCATCTCATTCCCGGCCCAAAGTCACAAGCCAAAGCTTTGTAGTTCAGAGCAATCGGCTTGACTGTTTGTGTTTTCCGTTCTCCCACACACACACACCTGAGTGTCTTAGCACTTCGTGAACAACCAAATCAATGTTTAAAGTAATACTACCACTTTTAACATTAATATCCACAAGTTATGATTGACAAGGTTTGTTTGTCCAAGTTGTTGATGTGCTTCCCTGTTCTCCTAAATGTCCTCTACTTTGTTAGTGTGCCTTTGCTGTCTTTTTTGGCCCAATAAACATGTCCCACTAACAAGTTTTGACACTAGAAGGTCCCAGATGAGAAGTGTTCCTCTCCAACATTGTACTCAGCTCTCGTCCCACCATCTGTTTCTCCCCCACCGTTTTTCCTTTCTCCACTCAGACGACTCCAAATTTCCCGAGGCGGTGCGTGTCCTGCTGACCTGGGTGGAACGAGGGGAGGTAAACCGCAGGAACGCCAACAACTTCTATTCCATGATCCAGTCCTCCAACAGCCACATTCGCCGGCTGATGAACGAGAAGGCTGCCCATGAAAAGGAGATGGAGGAGGCCAAGGAGAAGTTCAAAAATGCCCTTGCTGGGATTTTAGTACAATGTGAGTGTTCCTTTACAGATGTTGCTTTTGTTACGAAACCTACCAAGCTGCTTACCCAGACAGCATTCTTGGGCATCAGGAGCATTTTCAGCTCACTAGGCTTGGAGAAATGTTAAATCACTGATGATAAAATTACAAAAAGGGCACTCAGACACATAAAATATTTTCAAATAGAACTGGAAATGACTAAAAATGCTGTTTAAGGGTTGAAACATTCAAATTATTATTGGATTTTTGGGCTTCTGATGATTGCCATCATTATTGGTGGTGGATTTTCCATGAATTATGATCACAGCTCACAGATCACAGCTCTGCTGTAATAAGACCCAATTGACCCGCAGCTGGTGGCTGTAGATTTGCATTTCTCTGAGGCATTGCAAAAACCCTGAAATGATTTCACTGATTTCACCTTTCAGAGCAAATATGAGGGCAAATACATGACCACTGACTAATGCAGAGATTTTAGACCGGATAACACATTTCACACATCTTTGTGTGATTGCATGTACAGTATGTTTGAGAATGTGTGATCAATAACATGATAAACAGCACTGTTGAAAAAGGAGGCATTTATTCGCAAAACAATACAGTAAAACAATATTATTGTGACATTTTATTGAAGCTGAATTTTCAGCATCATTACTCCAGTCTTCAGTGTCACATGATCCTTCAGAATTCATTCTAATATGCTGATTTGCTTTTCAAAAAACAAATTACTATCCATATTATAAACAGATTGTTTGATGGATAGAAAGACAGCATTTATTCGAATAGAAATCTTTTGTAACTTTATAAATTACTTTACTATCATCTGTAATCAATTTAATGCATCCTTGGGTATTAATTTTCTCATTTTAAGTAGTGTATGTCCAACTAATGCAAATAATGAATATCGAAAATTGGTTTTGGTGATTTGTTCAAGAAGAACCTGTGTATATGTGACCCTGGACCACAAAACCAGTCTTAAGTAGCACGGGTATATTTGTAGCAATAGACAAAAATACATTGTATGGGTCAAAATTATGCCACAGATCATTCAGATATTATGTAAAGATCATGTTCCATGAAGATATTTTGTAAGTTTCCAACCATAAATATATAAAAACCTCATTTTTGATTAGTAATATGCATTCCTAAGAACTTCATTTGGACAACTTTAAAGGTGATTTTCTCAATATTTTGACTTTTTTGCACCCTCAGATTTTCAAATGACATCACATTGTCCCATCCTATCAAACCGTATATCAATGGAAAGCTTATTTGTTCAACTTTCAGACTGTATAAATGTATACATTTGTGTAGATGTATAAATCTCAATTTCAAAATAGACATCTCTGACTGGTTTTGTGGTTTGGGGTCACATATTTCTTCACTATAAACCACAGGTGTCACGTTATACTAAAGTTCATTGCGTTTAGCAAGCATTATTACGTTACGAAATTTTTTTACACATCATTAGAACTGCAGCACTGCTCACATCAGGACTAAAGCTTCTCATCTGAAGAGCCCAGAAGTGCGATTGTCTGTTGTGTGACGTCATCGTAGTTTCATCTACACTATCAGACACAAAAGGAAGCATTCGATAAATGGGTGCTGTCAGCTACCGCATGATTACACTTCACTTCCTGCCATCATGATAGCACGCCCAACGCAGCAGTGCTTTGTACTTGATTGATCCAATGCCCAGAGAAATGGATCTACCAATCACACACTCACACACGTATAGTTTCCTTGATGCATGGCCAGCTGTGATGTTCAGGGTGCATTTGATTCAAGTATATGGAGGGTTTGTTGGCATATAGAGAAAATATTTCGTTAATATCCAACTGAGGTTCAAGAAATGAAACAAAAATGAATGCAGACCTATCGAAAGGTCAAGGCAGAGAGAACCTTGCTTTGAAAATTATACATTTTCAAAAGGAAAGTCATACATATGCATCTTTTAATGAAAGTTTAATTAAGTGCACCGGCGTGGCGTGTATTTACTGAAGTACCAGCAGGAGGTATTCAAACGTATTCATTTGGAAAGGTGCACTTTTGAATGCAATGGCTCTAAGAAAACCTACCCAACTTTCGACCTCAAAAGCAGTTTACACTCTGCCGTCAGTTGTTTTTACGCTGCAGCTTTTCCAGAACTGGGTTTTGTAGTGTACACGCTTTGATCTGAGATCAGTGTGGACCAAAGGTAAGTTCTCCAGAGGCCTCTACCACTTTGAGCTGAATGCAGAAGAAGGTAGAGTATGTGAACTGCATTAGCACACAGCTACAGACCTGTCATCTGTAACCTATCAGGCATGTGTAGATCATCAAGACCCCGAGTCTGTGATTTCGTTTAGCTGCTTAGTCTCTGGACAGCACACCTGATGAGCCTTCATAGATTAAAAGTAAGTAACCCCAATCAATCAAACTTGACTAATTGCTCAGATAACCTTGACTTGAGCTTGTAGAGAATCACATATGCTTCTGATGACATGCATAAGCTTTTAACTATTTCATAACACTTTCTGTGATACCTGTGTGTATGATGCATTATAAATGTATTCATAATTCCTTATAATGCATGTGCACTGCAAAGATATTTTTGTATGCACTACCCTTTAAATGTTTGGGGTTTTTCTTTTGGAAGAAATTAATAGGTTTATTCAACAAGGATGTATTGAGTGGATCAAAAGTGACATAAAAGACATTTATAATGTTACAAAACACATCCATTTTCAATAAATGCTGTGCTTTTAAACTTTCGTTTATCTAAGAATCTTGAAAAATAAATGCATCACAGTTTCCACAAAATATGATAATAATCAGAAATGTTTTTTGAGCAGCAAATCAGCATATTAGAAAGATTTCTGAAGGACAATGTGATACTGAAGACTGGAATAATGATGCTGAAAATTCAGCTTTGATCACAGCAATAAATTACATTTTGCAATATATTTACGTAGAAAACAGTTATTTTAAACTGTAATAATGTTTTATAATTTTTACTGTATTTTTGAATTAAATGCAGCCTTGGTGAACAGACTTTTTTTCAGAGACATAAAATCTTACTGACCCCAGACCTTTGAGTGATAGTGTATGTATCTGTGGAAATAACAAATAGTCTGGCTCTGGTGTGGCCAAACCACAAAAGATCATTTTTAGATGTAACAATATTTCATTTATAGTTCCTTGTTATAGCAAATGTATCATGAATAATTCATTGGATTAGTCACTATGTTATATGACTGTGCTATAAATAAAGATAAAAGTGGTGAACAAATGAGGAAAAAAATATTTGACTTCTAAGCAGCACAAAAACCAATTGTTTATAGAAAGAAATTGTGGAGAATGCATAAATGTTAAAGTTCACGCCACACTTAGTCATAAACTTAGTCATGTTGGCTTTGCTGACTCGCCAGAAATATCCATCTTTGTGTTTGTTAATCAGTGATTAATCATTTTAATATATATATATATTTCTGTAGAATACCTCATTTGAGCCTTTTCAAATAAAGTATTCTGTTTCAGTCACTTCCCTGTAATGCTCTATAATACATTGTAATACTTTTATGGTAGGACCTTTAAAGAGTAAATGCACTTGAAACACATGATGGGGCAAGAAATGTGATGCTGATCATGGAGTTTAATGCTTCATGAAATGTGATAAATGTGGGTTAAAATATGTACAAAACATAGACAAGATTATAGGATTTCATTATAAGGCATTATGAATTGTGCTGCATCAATATACAGGCTTCATAGAAAGTGTTACTCCTCCTATACTGACTTTACTGCTATTATTATTATTATACGACTGGAGGTCCTGGTCCAATCATGGTTCTCTGTCCCATAGATGTGAAGATCAGGAGTAATGTTTGATTTATCAGTGATGTCATACAGTACTTGACCTAATTTGAATGTCATGGTAAGTTTACTGGATTCCCTTCGCAGTCATCACTGCACAACACAACACCACATCAGTGATGTCTGTCTCTCCATATGCTGTAGTCGCATCCATCCTGCTGTCATATAGAGATGGAGTTCGCACATAAACATATTTACGAAGACGTCTCTTCTCTAGTGACAGGTTGAAATCCAAAGGTGTTTTATTGTTTTGAAGAGACAAAACATCGCCTTCCCAGAGATACAGACTTCATCTGCCAGAATATGTCTTTTCTGTTTGCTTGTTTGTGTTCTCCCTTATAGATATTTCCTTCTGAAGCCTGTCAGGTTATTCTAATGGGTTTAGAACGTCTGCTTGAGAAAACGGTGACAGTACTGATTTGCTACTGAGCCTGCTCGAGCTGTCTGTCAGAGTTATCTTCTATCAGGAAAAACTAGCTACAGATGTTTCATCAGAAAGGTCATGTCACCTTAGAAGGACCTTCTAGTAGCTTCCCCTGGTATTTAACACTGTCCAGGCTTTTATCTGCAAGCTGCAGACAGCAACCTTTGATACCAAAAAAAGAAGTATCTGGCACTCTAGTAATGTCTGGTCTGTCGTGACGGCAAACACGTGCGGCGGAACAGTCGCTCACGCAGAGGAGAGAAAGCATTGTGACAGTCGAGCATCTGTCTTATCGGAACGCAGACAGAACACACCGCAAAATAAATAATGAAATGCAGGATACTGCTAAAAGCTTGCTGGGGTTGCAGCCCTGCAGGAGGATAGACCAGCAGGTTGTCGCGGTGGCAGGTGGGACACGGTGACAGGGGAATTCTGGGTAAGACTATTTCAGCTTAAGACGTTGGATTCCGGCTGAGGCGGCAGACGGGTGCTGTCACAAACCAAATCTGTATTTGCCCCATCTAATTTGTAGTAAAAGTGTTTACGTTTCTGTAAACAACCTCACAAATCCAACCTTCATATTATTACGCCAAGTAAATATTTTCACGTAATGGGCTGTAGTATTTTATATAATTAAACTCACTAAATTATTGCTTTGCTTAGTGTCATAGATATATATTTAAGCTGAAAACCCTTATTATGTATTTTAAAGTATTATTAAGGCAAAATTATGCACAGCATATAATTAGTCATACTAACATGCACTTTGAAGAAAAACATTATTATTTTATAATTAAACATTCACCTTGGATAGGCAGAAATAAACGTTCAGATCAATAAACAGTATCGATCGCTGCTTAATAATTACCAATATCGGCTGATGTGGTATAAATAATAAAAAAGCTCAAAGACATGAACTACCTTTCAAACATTTTACAAAAACATAGTAAAAACAGTAATATTGTTATTATAAACAGAAACGTTATTATCATTAAAAATAACCGTTTCTATGTGAATATATTGTTATCAAAATGCAATTTATTCCTGTGAACAAAGCTGAACTTTACTCCAGTCTTCAGTGTCACATGATCATTCAGAAATCGTTCTAATATGCTGATTTGTTGCTCGATTTTGTAAAGATGAATATGTTTTTTCAGGATTTTTTGATGAATAGGAAGTTTAAAATTACATTTATTTGAAATTAATTTAGAATTTATTGTAGCAGTATTAAAGTCTTTACAAATCTGAATAGTTACTGTAAAAGCTGAAAAGTTAATATTGGAAAATTAACAAATTCTGTTTTGCTTTTTATTGCAATATTTGTTGAGGCAATATAAATGCAGACAAAGGCCAGAAAACATGCAGATGCAGAAGTGAAAGCTTGAGCAATGCATTGCAAGTACAGTATGTGGCTAAGCAGCAAAGAAAGGCGCTAGTAATGCTGAGATCATGATTTCTATTCCCAGGGAATGCATGAACATAGAAATGGGAATGTATACCTTGAATGCCGTGTAAGTCACTTTAGATAGAAGCATAAATGTAAATGTACTGATTTTATCATGTTTTGCATTACAGTGTTATACTCCAGGACTCAGGGGGGTGATAGTTATCTTCAAACGTTTGTACCATAAAATCAACATGCTGAGCAAGATTGCTTTAGACTGCTGCTCTGCCATGACAGTTGAAAACCGGCTGTAGAGAAGACCATAATGATAGCTGGCCTTGCGGCAGTGCGTACTTGCGTTGCATTATAAACTTGTTAATGCATTCCAACACGTTTCGTAATGATGCATGAAATCAAGCTTGCGCAGCTGGAGGCGTTGCATTTACGTACTTAAATTGAATGCAAGTGCGTTTTGCCTAAATCAGATACAAGTTTAACTATTTACCACATGATGATGTTCGTTTATAAATTTAATTTATAAATAGTGAACATGCAAAACTCAAACTACTGATGCTTTGTCATGACAGTGTTGCTGCACACTTACACTCACCTACACAATCTCAGACGTGCATACGCTCAGGCACATGCGCTCCGTCCTGGCTTCGCCATCGATCTCTTCCATCAAATTAAAGGATGCTGAAGTCACTATCGATCGGGCCTCTCTCACTCTTGAGCATGCCGTTGCCACAGACAGATGTGTTTGGCAGCCTTCCTGGCTCCCCTGGGTTTATTAACCCTCTCTCACGGAGAGATGGGGAGAGAGAAATGAGATCTCTGAGTGAATCTGCATAGGTCACGTTATACCGTTAGTAATGATGTCATGCATCCATCAAGCCGTTGGCACCATATGTTTTTGTCTCTCAGTCCTGCAGTTACATCACTTCGGCTGATGGATGCTTTGACGTCATTTCCCAGACACTTTTTGTTGGTCTGTGATGCATTGCACATGCAGAAACTCTTTGAAATATGATATGATGGTTTCAAATGGTCTAGTCATGAGAGAGGCTAGTTTAAAGATTTTAAATCAGATTCCACTAAAGTAATAGTACTACTGATGAAGCCTAAAGGACAAACCCTAGATGCCTTGCTGTATGTTTTCTGAAGGGCCATTCACACTCACAGTGTTAAACAGCAAAAAAGCAATCTAAAGTCATTTGGGTTCAACAAGAATTTATAGCAATATGGGTGACAGTGAACATTGCAATGCAACAAAATTAAGGAATATTGTGCAAGATAACTGAAATAGAACATACCAACATGTATGTTACGTTAAGAGCAAGATGTTCTGATTTTTTCTCTATAAAGGATACGTGTGGTACCGCCTTATGTTTAGGCCATAGGAATGTGCACAATTATGCCGCCTACTTTTTGGTTCAGCTTTCATGTCATTAGTGCACCAACGTTACCTCAAAACGCCGTCTAGGTTGGCAGATTGCTAGTTTTTGGAACCGAGTTTATGTCAGAGATGTCAGAGCAGCGCATTCTATTAGCAGCTGTGATTCTCGGCAGCTGTTCCCCTTTCGTCCTGCGCCTTCCTCCTGTCTTACATTCTCACAGGAAATTACTGCCATGTATCTCGAACATCCAAAGCCACTCACGCCCCCCAAAATAGTTGATTGACTGCCTCGTCTCTTCATTCTGAACAGATGACTATTTCTGGAAGGTTTCCTTTAATGAGTTTACATAAGTGAGACGTCCTCTCTAATCTATACACAGTGAAGTAATGAGCCCAGCCTGTCATAGATGAAACATTCATCTCATTAGGCTTCCACTTGATGTACTCTTAACATACAGGAGATGCTTTGACTATCCGGCCAGCAGAGTCAATGAAGGTGAGAGGTGTGTTGTGATAATTGAGAAAGAAGAAACATGAGATGGAACGAATGAGTTTCAGGTAACCCTAGGGAATTCATTATTCTGCTGTTGAATCTTCCCAAGAGAGACTAAAAATCTGTCATTATTGACTCACCCTCATGTCATTCAAAACCCGTAGGATTTTCTTTCTTCCACAGACCACAAGAGGAGATGAGATGTTAGGCAGAATGTTCCAGCTGATGTTTTGCCACATAGAGTCCATAGTTTCCAAAGAAGGGATGGTTCATCCAAAAATGAAAATTGTGTTATCATTTACTCAACCTCATTCCGTTCCAAACCTGAATGCCTTTTTAAGATATTTTGAAAAGTGATTCATAGAAGCTTTCTTCAGAATATATTCTGTGCTCTACAGAAGAGAGGTTTGGAACGACATGAGGGTGAGTAAGTGATGATGGAATACTCATTTTGGGTGAACTGTCCTTTTAATGTGATTAACGAGACAGAAATGTGATCTCATTCAGATCTCATCCCTGTAGATATACACCAGTCACCCCAGCTCAGTGTTTATGCTGTATAGAGGGGGGTAGGGGAAAACAACATCACTTCCTTCCAACCTGACACAAATTTTTTCACTCCTCTGCACCTTCCCAATCGCCCCTCTCTCTCTTTCTTTCTTTGGACGCCCATACTGGCCCCTGCATCCCCTGCCACAGTTGAGCAGATTGTGTCTGTATTCCACGCTGCTTCCAAACAAAAGGCATGGGACCATTTCTCCAAAGCCCAACGCAAGAACCTGGACATGTGGCGAAAGCAAGCAGAGGTTGGTGTTTTCATTTCTTTAAGTGAATGTGTTCATGCTTCACATCGTCAGAATTAATTATGCAGTATGTTACTGTCTGATATTAGTCTTTTCCATCTCCCCTGTCCATTTCCCCTTTCCCTGCAAGCTCCCCATGTGTATTTGAACTAAATCCATGTATTTTCTTTTGAGTTGAATGTTAATGGTATGATAAATGCTGAACCCTCCCTGGTAGTAAAATGTGACCCGAGTCTGACCCTGAGATTTCAGCGGTTCACAAGCGGCAGGTAACATTGAGTCTTTCCTGACAGAAACAATAATAATGCCACTATCTCAAATCATTGGTACTCAAAATCCCAGAAAGCTCAGTGAAAGACTTCTCTATTAGTGGAAGCTGGAGACAGATACTGTAAGCTAGCTAATGAATTCACATTTTGTTGTTGATGTGTTTTTTTTCTGTCTTTCCTCTGTTTTCTCTGGTCATTAGGTAAGTTTTAAGACACTCTCTGATTATTAGTGCACAAAGACCCAGTCTGGTGTCTAATTAGCACCTTAATTTTCTTTGCTGGCAACACTAAAAGACTATTTTACATGGATCAGAGGGTTGATATTGTTTACATCTAATAAAACTGAGAACTCCTGCTCAGCAAATGATGAGTGTGAAATCAACCGAGGACTGAACTGTCCATGTGTCATAAAACAAGTTCCTAGAAGCTTACAGTAATTAATTTTCATGGCTTTGAAGTCAATATGAATTTTTATCTTTTGAGCATGATTCGTCAAAAAAAAGTTTGTCTTCAAATTAGCACATGCTGAATAATTAGAAAAAGAAGTAAGATGCATCAAGATGTTCTAGTGGGTAAACTTGACCTTCAGCCTCCCTAAAGTGTGTGTTGAAGAAGGGTAGTAATCTACAATCAATGACAAACTCGCATTCAGGACTGACTTTGTTCTAGTATGTAACAGACACTTTTAATGATCTAATCAGTTTACAAGCTGAAGCCCCATCCTTCCTTTTTTTAGTTCAATTTTGTGTTGAAAAGAAGTGGCAAATGTTGCTTTACGTTCACTTGAAGCCATTGGAACTGCTTAAAGATGCAGGTACTGTAAATGCCGAAAGAGACTTCTCGCTGTTTAAGGTAGGTGTTTAAAATGAGTTGCACTATGTCCCAAATAGTTGTAACAGTTGTAATTCATTTTCTTTCATTCATTCCTGATATACTTCTTAATTTCTGTTGAGAATCATCAGAAATGGACATTTCCATCAGAAATATTGCACACGTCCACCCGTTTCCAGCCTATTGTCAAGCACATTAAGACAAATTGCTGCCAGTTAGTGCTTTATTAACTTCATGAACTTAACGAGTCCTTGATTGACCGCCTTATTCGAAATTTGAAATGACATTTTATTCGATTTGTCTCCAAATGAAAGTTACATATAGAGTTATTTTAGCACTTACCCTGTTCTTCATCTGTGAAAGGAGCTTATTAATGCTGCAGTAATTGTGTCCTTATTGAGCTCTCTCTTTTATTGAGTTCCTCTCATTTCGCCTCTTTCATTTCTCCCATCAGACGACAAGAAAGGGTATGCAACAACCCTAATAACCCTTAATCATTTCAAGAAGCTGATGTAGTCCTCACTTACTGTTTTCATCCCCCAGTCTCCACTTTTGCCCTTTGCTCTGACCACTTGACACAAGTTGAATATGTTTAGCCTCAGATATGAGTTTCTCCTCGCTCCCAGGTTGGCATTGTGCTTGCAGCTTCACCGTGGCTATGACAGGAAGCTCTCAATGCTGTCACACCAGGGTGAAGCCTCATTTGAGAAGAGGAGAGAGTTAGCAGGTCTCTCTCACCTTTTACATTATGTATTGAGAAGAGCCGACCTCAAAACTGTCGGAATCCCTCTAGTATGACAATGCAGGGCTTCAGGGATATGCCACGCTTTCACGAGCCTTTGAACCTCACACTCGAAATGTTTATGTTCTGAAAGACCCCATTAGTGCCATTTAAGCATCCTCTGCTGCATGGGGTTGCTTCACTCCTGAATCCCTTTAGTTATATCTGGAGCAGGTGACAGTAAGTGATAGGTAATAGATGACACACTATTAAACTATGTTTACTTTGCTTCTCACCCTTGGAGCTGTTTGGACCCTCACTGTGCTTCTCTCGTAAATGTGACGGTAAGATGGCGGCTTCAGATGAGTTGTTGACCCAGAGCTACATGCAGGCTTAGCGGAATTTAGAGGATTTTCATCCTCATTTCCTTGAGCTCCCCTGCAAGTTTTCCTGCCTATTTCTTGTGTAAACAAAGCTTTAGCAAGTGTTCGTTTTGACACAGAAATGTCCAGTCAATATTGCGGGTTCTCCTCACTTCAAGCTGATTGTTATTCCAAGCAGATGGCTATTTGCAGTTGCCTAGACGACCTGAATTCAATCACAGCCCATTTATACTGTGGGCAGCCAGACATCCTGTGTTAAAGATTGGAGAAATGTGTAAAGCAGGAAAGCTAGTTGCCTTCCTGTGGTAGCCCCACATCATCTATCCCTCTCCTGATTGGACAGATGGGCCTGTTTGCTTTCACGCTACCTGCTCGACCTCTGTAATTCTCAGTGAGATCACGAGTTGCTGCGCTAGACAGATGGTAATGTTTATGCCGGGCTTTTTGTTTGTTGTCAGAGAGTAAGGCTCTCTCTCCCCGTGGCGGTCATGTTGTGTCTTTGCACAGCCTTATCCGTTTGCTGTGCGCATGCCTCATTAGGCAGAGAGCTCCCCCATCAGGAGATCCTACAGGGCAGCGCCCATGCCTAGACATCTGCTTCATCTGCCCCTGCCCGGCCCTGCCGATCTGTGGTGGCTGTGCAATCACTTCCTGCCACGTTTAAGCCCCACCGGCAGCCATTATAACACATTAAGAGTCCCTGTGCAGTGTTTGACTGCGCAATAGACAAGGTCGGCCAACATCAGGTGCCGCTCTGCATCGATACCACTGGAGCAGCTCCGCCTGTTTTTATAGCACTTGACGAGTCCAATCTCTTTTTTAAAATCTGATCGAATGGCTTATTACATTTCTGGCTCATATATTTCATGTGTTAATCAAAGTGTGAGAGATCACTCAGCAGCGGTTGGGATTATAGACTCTATTCCTCTCATTCACAGGAGATCAGAAACATCCACAACGAAGAGCTGATGGGTATTCGGAGAGAGGAGGAAATGGAGATGTCGGATGATGACATGGAGGACGCCCCGGAAAGCAAGGATTCGGATGATTCAGGTATGCGCTGTTCCAGATTGACAGTCTATAAGCAAAAGACATGAATTTTTCTTAAAGCAGTATAAGCGATATCTCCTCTGTGTCTTAAAGAGGCTTCAGCGCACCAGCCACACATAGATTGAATCCAATGGTGATTTGTCAGTTTTATGAGGAGCCTTTTCTCAGATCACACAGCGCTGATTCATTTGCAGATAGAAGCAATAACCAGGTAATTTTCACAGTATAAATGAAGAGTGAAAAAGAATCGAGTTTCATGGAAAGCTCTGACTGTTTGATGACCCTTGATATATATCTGGATTTATACTATGTAACTGGCACTTTTCGCCAACTTTTTTCAATAAACATTTTCTCAGGAACTAATGAAGCTCGTATAATTTGCCTTTCCTGTGAGAGCTCAAAGTGGTTTTGAATTGTTTTGTATCAGAAACCAATTTTGACATAAATATCAATTACTGCATGTGGCTTTTTTCCACAGCAAAAACAGACCTGGGGATCATAAGGAATTATGGTTCCTCTGGGGTTTTTTTTTTTCTTCATACTTTTGACTTGAGGAAGTCAACTTTTCTTTAATGTGTTTAGTGAATAAGTCAGATTAATTCAGTAGCTTCTCTGAAAGTTATTAAGGTGGGACACTAGAGTGCCGATGTCCAAAAGAGTTTAATCAAGGTCTTCAGGACCACTAGGGCTACAGGCAGATAAGGGTTTTTTCAGGGTTGGAACTAAACTCTTAAGGACATTGGCACTCCAGGACCAACGTTGCCTATCCCTGGAATAGATGGTCTCTTTTTGGCCTTGTATAGATGAAAAGAAAGCAGAATGAAAACAAGGAATATTGCAAGCTGGATTTGAACTTGAACCACCCACAAGAGCACTATGGCACAATGCATTAAACCATGTTTTCGAACCACTAGGCCATGGCTTCAACACCAGCATGTTGTTTTGAGGATTTTACTTTCTCATTTGAGCAAATTAAATCAAATCTGTCTGTTGGCAACCAATTCAGTCGTAGAGGAACAGTGTAATTTTAGTATTACTGTTCCCATAACCCCCTGTGGTTTCCAGAATGTGGTGCTACCGAGCTGAGCATTAGTCTGCCAGCTGCTCTTCCAGTTCATTCAGGTTGCTTGTCATAAAAGAAATGCTGTTAGAGAACCTGTACCATAGCTGCTCAGGACAGAGAATCATAGGATAGTGTAAAATGATCACTGTGGGACATCAATGTCTTTTTTGGCATCTTGAGACCACTTAGCTGACACGCGGTCGCTTACGCACCCTCTCGACAGTCAATTGGAAGCGAGACCCTCGTTGGCTCCACATATGTGCTCCTCAACTTGTGAAATTTGAATGTAACTATTGGAGATTCTCCAGTGTAACAGAGTCTGTCATTAGTATGAAAATGTATGCAAATGTAATCACACATTTACCAGGTTTGATTCACACGTCTTCTCATCTGCGACCTTAGTTATTAGAAAACAATGATAACAATCACTGTCAGTGGGTTGTCAGATATTTGAAAGGATGTCACCGGATAGAAAGGGCAGGAGATCCACTTGGTTAATGAAGGAGGTAATTCAACACCCATCGCGTTTATGAAAACAAATATTTCATAGCTGCCAGTAAAACGAGCAAGCTCCGTAAAGAGGAGGAGTGGTTTATGCTAATCTCGACTTGAGTTTTAGCCATATTAACCTCCATCTGCACCTCCATCTTCACTGCAGCCCAACATGTTTGCTTTTATTTTCTCCCAGAGTTAATCAATGATAACGGGCAAGTGTCCTCTGACAATAGTGATAGTACAGTGTGCAAACTGGCACTGCTTTCTTTACTGTCAGCACCCCTGGGCAGCACAGGTCGATAGAGCAGCCTG
Organism: Labeo catla; assembly: GCA_012976165.1. Classification (NCBI taxonomy): domain Eukaryota; kingdom Metazoa; phylum Chordata; class Actinopteri; order Cypriniformes; family Cyprinidae; genus Labeo; species Labeo catla. Next base: position 1,005,982 of record VONZ01000128.1, read on the forward strand.
CCATGTTGCGGAAGGTGAACCGGACGGTTCTGAGGGCAGCAGCTTGATGAGACGAATCAATAAAAGCTGCTTGCTTCCCTCCCTTTCTGACCGTGTCTCTATATCTCTCTCGCTCTTGTTCTCTGTCTCTCTGTTTCTTTCCCCTCTAATTCACACCAAGCGTGCTTCCAGACAAAACACAGAATTGGTAACATGGCAGTTACCTTCATAAAGGATGCATTCTTGCGTCCCGTGTGAATTGCCACTCCATTGTGCTCAGTCTAGCGCAACAGAATGGCCATTCTGCAAACTTCAGGGGTCTCAAAAGACATATTTTTCAAAAATGAGGCACCTTTTTCATGGGAAAAATGTTGCAATTATGCTATAAGACGTGTTTACATAGACAGACGATTAAAAAATGAGTCAGAAAATGAATGATTTAGATGCACATTGAACACTGACAAGTCTAAGCTTTCAAATTTTGTTTTTTAAGAAATTCAAACATTATATACCAATTGTGGCACTTTAATACATCAAAGTGGCACATCAGTCAATCATCTTTAGTAGTTACAGCACAAAATAAACATGAATGAACTTCAGAAGGTATCTTGTTTCAACTGTGGAAAAACATCAGTACACACCAAATCTACTCTTCTGTCTGGTTTGTTTGTCAAATAAAATGGCAAATTCAGCGATATAATTGGTCAGATCGCCTGTCAATCAAACTCCCGGCGAAGGGTCATGAAGTTTCCCCTTTGCAAATTTCAGAGTTTGTTGTTAGCATTTTGCAAAGGTAACAACATGACGCTCCAAGCATAAAAATACAAAGTGCATTTTTTTTTTTTTTAACTTTGATGTTTTATCAGTACTTCTAAGTATTAAATAAAATGCAGGTGTATTTATAGTCAATATTTCTCATATCCACAATCTTAGATCCGAATTCTGGGTTTGTCTTCTTCATAATGAATTTGTTGTTTCCCTTTGAATTTGGCCACAAAGAGGTATCTTAAAATGCAGAATGCCATTGCTGCGTACCTTCTGGGCCACTTAAAATGCAGTCTAGGTAGGCAGCTCGCTAGGCTTGGGAGCAGAGCCGAGACAGGTAATGATGCGTTTCCCTGCAGACTCGCGGCGGTGTTCATAGCTCAACCTGGCTTTCCTTATCTTCCACCCACGTCACTCAGACGCTCATCCTCTCCCTCTTCAGGAGCCGCATAACCAAAGATCCTTCATCAGCCTGGCGATCAGACGCCCAGCTGTTCCCCCCTCTCCCTGCCCGATCGGAGAGGGACACGCTTCTCGGCATAATCCCGTTATCTTCTCCCGCTAGACACGGAGCAGAGGTGGCGTCTCTGATCATCGGGTTGTTAAGAGACGGCTGAATGACGGAATGTCTCAGTGTGAAGAACCCTTTTGCGTCCATTTTAATTACAGTCGTTTGATAACAATGCCCATGGTACATTAAGTCAAGCATTAAGTAATACACTTTCTCTCCATTTAATCCTCTCTAATTAGCCTCTGAAAGCAAAGCGAACGCAGCAGTGCTACTGAGGGTCCTTTCATCTCGGTCCATCAGCAGAATTCTCTAAGCAGCTTTTGAGGAACACTGTTTTCTTCTTTCATTTTACCCTTTCCAGGCCTCGCCGCCACCACCCCGTGACTTATTACTCCGCACACGACTCCTAATATGCGCCTCTTCTCTTTCCTTTCCGTTATTGGTTTTCACCCCTGCCTCCATCGCTCGTGTGTCTCTGTCTGCTTATTTCCCTTTCCTGTCGCCAATGCAATTGTCATTTTTCATATCTCTCCTGCTCTCTCTCTCTTTGGCCTCTCAGGGCCACTGGCTCAGGTGGAGGCTCTGAAAGAAGAGAACGACAGTCTGCGGTGTCAGCTGGATGCCTACAGGAATGAGGTGGAGCTTTTGAAACAGGAGCAGGGTAAGGCGCAGCCCCAGCGCAGCGAGGAGGACGCCACCCGCCAGCAGCAGCTCAGCTTCCTGCAGCAGGCTCTGCAGGGCATGCAAAAGGTACACACACACTGTTAACAAGCTATGCATCAGAAAATCACTTTTTTTATGCAGCGTTTTCATCTTGTTTCCAGTAGCACTGTTTAAAAATCTGTAAAAAGGTACATTTGTGACATCATCAATATTTGAATTTCTACACAGTAATTCCATGCATTTTTTTTTAAAGGGGTCATCGGATGCTAAGTTCACTTTTACATGTTGTTTGTACATTAATGTGTGTTGGCAGTGTATGTACAAATCTATAATGATAAAAATCCATGCAGTGGTTTTTAATTAATCTGTAAAAATAATATCCCATTTTCCAATCGAGCCATTCTCAGATGCCTGTTGTTGTGGCGTCACACCTACATAGGCCACTCCCACGATAGTTGATTGACATTAGCATCTTACCTGAGATCAACTGTAACAGTCCGTGTTTTGATGGCGGAGCAGGGATGTAAGTTAGACAAGAATTGAGCGATTGAGGTGTTGTGTTGCTGGATGTAATAATGAACGTAATGGTTGTCATTTACTCCCGACATCTGAGCCGCTGAAGATGCAGTGGATTACATTTTTTTGTGAAGAGAATGCGCCTCCCGATCTACATATCCGTCTATGTTCGCGCGAATCATTCGTGATCCAGGTTCACTTACAGCAGAAGTGAGTATAAGGGGTTTTTTATGATCACCTTTCCTAATAATGTGCTAGTTAGCAAGTTTAGCGGCTAAACACAGCTAAATGCGGCTAAAGTAAACAGGCTCGTCACTCCACAGAGAGAAGAGAGGGGCGGGGCGGGGCGAGCAGAGCTCATTTGCATTTAAAGCAGCCTCGACCAGAATGGGATGATTTTGCAGAGCTGATTTTGGCAAGGTGAAAAGGGTGTTGTTTTACACTACCATTGAGAATTTTTAACCAAAGTACATTATAGACTTTTCATTAAGACCCTAAAGAATCATATTAACTTGTGGAAAATGTTCATCTGATGACCCCTTTAAATATTATTTTTTGTTTTTAATCAAGTGAAACGACAGACTTCTCTCTGCTGAAACCGGACTTTTCCAATCATTTTGTCCCTTTCCTAAAATCACATGGATTTTTTGAATTTAAACTGCAATAAAAGTAGCAATATTGTGAAATATTATTACAATTTAAAATAACAGTTTTTTAGTTTAATATATTTTAAAATGCAATTCATTTCTGTGATCAAATCTGAATTGTTTGCATCATTGCTCCAGTCTTTAGTGTCACATGATCCAACAGAAATCATTTATATGCTGATTTGCTGCTCAAGTTATTATTTGCACTCAATTATTAATAATTGTTCTTATTAATAACATCAAAATTTAGCTGCCTAATATTTTGTCAAAATTGTGATGCTCTCAGGATTTTTTCAGGATGATTTGATGAATAAAGAGTTCAGAAGAACAGCATTTATTTTAAATAATCATAAATGTTTTTACTGTCACTTTGGGTTAATTTAATGTCTCTTTGCTGAATAAAAGTATTATATCATTTTTTTCTTTTGTTTTGTTTTTGTTTTTTAAATCTTACCCCATACTTTTGAATGGCAGTATGTTGTGGTTTTCACAAAAATATTAACTGTTTTCAACATTAATAATAGAAAGAAATGTATCTTGAGCAGCATATTAGCATGTTAGAATAATTTTTTGATTATTTTTTTCATGTGACACTTGAATCCTTTATATATAATACAATATACAAGTAGTTTTAATGCATTAATTCTGCCTTGTAATGCACCTTCTAATGCTTTGCATGGTGAATAATTGTAACCACAGTTCTATTATAGAAAATTATAATGCATTAAAATACATGGCAAAAAACATTTAAATATTAAAATGCATTTTAACTTTGGATACAGTTATTTATGAAAGGAAATAATGCTTTACAACATACGTTATAAATGTCTTTGTAATGCATCATATATAAAGAGTTCAAGTGTTAGTGAGACTTCTTTTAAAAAACAAAGAATTTGAATTATTTAAAACTTTTAAACACTAATGTGCATCTTTTTTCTCACCTTACACAGGTTTTAAGCCTAAATTTAGGTTGTTGAGATATTTTCATTGGAAAATGGCAAAAATACTGAAAAAAAGAAAATATTTTTTGCACCGTTGAGCTGCTGGAGGTTTTTGAAGACATGGGCGGATGCTTGTCGGTGGTTTGGCACAAAAAAGATCTGTGCCGCTAACCAAAAAGTTGTCGTTTCAAAACCAGCATGGGGTGATCCATGAGCCGTCACTCATCTGTGTGTTTACAATCTAACATCCCGACTGTTTCCTCACTCTGTGAATACGTTGTTGTTATGCGTCAGAGTTTTTAGAGCAGTTTAACCGCAGGGAGTCGTGAGCCGAAACACCTCATTTCTACAGATCATCCAGGTCATCAATCACACACACACACAATTACAAACACGAGATGTTGAACATGTGAAATGGAAATTTCGTCTGCCCACGTGGGCACAAACCGTAGACGTCTCCCACCCATCAAGCACTTTCAACTCTTGTATCAAACGTTGTTTTATCTTCTCTTGAGGACTGGTGCTATTTTTAGCTGTCGTCCTCTGTTCTCCATTGTTCTTCGCTGCTCAGAGTGACCTAGAGATCTAAGGGTGATTTTCAGCTAGATTTGTTTTCCCAAACCATGCATTCACACAATACAAACTCATTTGGGCAGGGTTAAATCTGTCCAGGGTTCTGTCTATTTTTGTACCTGCATCTATAAATAGAACACGAAGAGTCCTGGTCACACTGTAAGCCCAACACATGCAGATGTTCCACACGGTTTGACCTTGCCATGCAAGCGTTATTAGGCCATGAAGGAGACCCTTTCTGAGAGGGACGTTTGTCTCACTTTGAAGGTGTGCGCTTGCTGCTAATGAGCCCTTAATGGGATTCTGTATATTGAACATTCCTGCGGCATGGAGATGAACTCGCTTCACGGGTCACATGCGAGGCGCATGCCGAGCGATTTGTTCGAGTCGGAAACGGGAGTGTGCACTGATCTCCGGCGAGCGCGTGAAGACGGCATGTTATTCTGTCACATGAAGTGAACAACGCAGGCCATTTCTCCGAGTTGAATCACTCTCAAATGGCATGCGAGGCTGCGGAGACGCTTTCGCTCCCGCACTCAGAGCGTGTTAAACTCACCCTGCGTCTGATTTATTCATGAGGAGCAGGCCATGAAGGCAAACAAAAAGGTTACATCACCACAGTTTATGTAGCTCAGATCGCTCCTGGCTTCTGAATGCTGAGCAGGATCGGTAATGAGAAATCGGAGCGGTCTTCGGCACCTCGTGGCTTCTGATTTATTAGGTTTGTCAACAAATTAGCATGCTTGGAAACATTGTTTGGACAAACGTGGTAGGAGAAATGTGTAATAATGTGCTACCTGAGTAAATTGCGTTACTTAGGTTTATTTTTTTCTTTCGAAAATGTCTTTCTCTCATTGCACTCAATTACATTACATTTTGTTTCATACAGTATATTAGTGTTTAAAGGAAGGCTACATTTATTTGATTCAAAATACAGAAAAAAATTGAAATTTTATTACAATTTAAAATAACTGCTTTTAATTTTAATATATTTTAGTGTCTAATTTATTCCTGTGATGCAAAGCTGAATTTCCAACATCATTACTTCAGTGTCACATGATCCTTCAGAAATAATTGTAATATGCTGATTTGCTGCTCAAAACGCATTTCTTATTATCAGTGTTGAAAACAGTGGTGATGTTAATACTACAGAAAGTTTAAAAAAACAGCATTTATTTGAAATCTATAAGTTTACCATATCTTTTGAACAATTTTATGCATATTTGCATGAAAATAAACTGTAAGGCAGAAAGGTAACTGCACACTTCTGCTCAATAAGCCAAACAATTTGGGGTATCATTCCCATCTGTAGCACATTCTGTGCAGTAGATATGTGCCAATATTCATCAATATGATATATCACGATAATGACCATGCATGATGTTGTTATCGTGGCCATGTCAAAATACCATGAAAAATTATTTTTTATTCAGATTTAGAATGAATAAAAGCTTCAGCAATTGTTGCAACATGAAAATTTGATACTGTCATACTTCTGTACATTTAGTCCATTTGTAGCATATTTAAGCAATAATAGTACATAACATATAACTTGTATATCCTCTCATGTATGAAGCATTCTTACGTTGACAGAGACGTGCATATACATATTCATTTACATAGATTCAGTGGGGACACACTCCTCCACTGAGACTGGCAGCACTGATCCTGTGTGTGTATGTGTGTGTGACCAGCTTTGGATTTAATCAGTCCCTCACCTGAGCCGCTACAGACATACAAACATCCTCAAGGCACAAAATCTATTTATCCGTCTCTGACTGAAATGCACACCATCCAAATATTTTCCCTCCCGTTTCTGAATGTCACTGGCACGGCACCTCTTGAGGTCGGGGAACGGCTGTCATATCCGGTGCATACTGTTGAAATGTCTTTATGAGCCAGAGGTAATCAAATAAAGCCATATTCAACACAGTCATAACACCCAAGATTGAATTATTTGATAGCAAGACGTCTCAAACCCTAGTGTGCAGTCCAAAAACGGCATATTTGGCTATCGTAGGCTGTCTAGGTCAAGGACGTCTACATAATACCTGCCACTATCTATCCATTAGCATTCCCATTCATCTCAATAGTAGTTATTCAGTTGGCACAGCACCTCTGGAAGTGCTTACGATCACATTGGTCGCTTTATTCTCTGTTTTGGCCTTTCATCCACATACACTTACCAAAAAGAAGTATACTCCAAGTTTATTTTTATTAAGTATACTTAAGCAAAGTTGAAGTCTATTATTAAGTATACTTTATTTAGTAAGTATACAAATGTCAGTGTTCTGCTATACTTGTAAGTGTACTATTTCAATACTTCTTGGGACTAAATTGGCACACTTTCTAGTATATAAAAGTATACATTTAAGTATACTTTATGTATAACAGTAGTAAACTTTGAGTACACAAATAGTATATATCTATGTTTTAGTTTGTACTGCAACTAAACTAAAAGTGAACTTATAGGTATACTGATTTTTAGTACACTTTGAAGTATAGTCTCAGTAAACCTCTAGTCTAGTAGTTTTATACTGCAAGTATACTTGCACATTTTCTTTAAGTGAACTTTACGCCATACTTTAAGTATACTACTATGTTCCTATTTTGTTATATAAATATATGTGAATATATTAAACTTCAAAAGAAAGAACAAGGTATCTGCTTGTAAACAAAAACAATTTATTCTAGCTTCATGCATACTTTTTTATGAACACTTGAATGTGGGTAAGTTTCATAAATAATAATAAAAAAGAAATAAATGAACATCGTTTTACACAAAAAGCTGAAAAAACGCTATGAATTGGATTCAAGTGATAATAAAAACGTAGATGGAGTCAATAAACACCCCAAAGCTTGACAGTCATTATTACCTCATCATGGGTCACATTTAATTCAGTAACATTACAGTTTTAATGCTGTTTTATGGCTGATGATTGTGTTAAAAACATGTGGAAGCATCTGTTGTTTTGGTTTCTTCTTCGCTTGTATTTTGCAAATTCTGTACAGAAGATGTGTAATAGCACCTCCCACCAAATAACAATGAAAACATGGATTCTCGGAGAACAGTATTGCTCAAATATATTTAGAGTTTTTCTAAGTATAAGTCAAGAATACTTAAATGTCATTTTAAGTATATTTCTGAGAAGTACATAAAAAGTAGACTGAAAGTATACTTTCCTATTTTTAGTTTAAAAAAAGTATATTAATTGCACACTTGAATAAACTTAAGCGTAAGCGTAGAGATGACGTTGTCCAGCGAAAACAAGGCTTTTGAAGACGCTGTCCTATGTAGATACATTTGAAAAGAGTTTTTGTGTTTTCATGTTTAGTCATGTGACACATTGTATCAATAGAGATACTGTTTATCTAAAGATGAATGCTACTTTTTACAATCTTCATATTACATTGCAATGATAGAATATTTACTTAAAATGCTTAACTTTGAAACCAAGTCAGAAATGAAATTGAATTAAACGTGGAAATTTGGTATTTTCTTGTAAAACATACTCCAATAAGTTTTGTTCATAACTGCAAACCTCATTTTTTAGTGTATATGACATGAGCCAGTGAAATTGCATCTGTCGTCTTATTTCAATCTCCCATGTCACTTAGGATCTACAGTAATCTGCCTATCATTCAGTTAAAATCATGTGAAATTGCAGTTCCACATGAATTCGCTGGCCAACTGGCAAGTAACTGTTTTATTTACTCACCAAAGCCCATGTTAAATCTCATTTGGCGCTTACTGAGTGTTCATTTTGGATCCTGCTTGCACCTAGCTGTGATGTCAAAGGCAGCAGACCTTGAAAATACATTTCACGCTTTTAAGAGCCCTGTAAGAAAATATTGGGCACTGCTTGCATACAGTGTGTTGCTTGTAAAAAATCTACTGTCCGTCAATGCTGGAATAGTTACTACATCAACTGGTCCATTATAACCAGCCAAATCTTAACCTATTGGAACAGGTATTGTTAGATTTTAGGCAAAAGCCATAGATAGATAGTCAGACATCCGAACATTCAGTTTAATGAAGCAGCCCAAACTGGCATCAAAGCGACTGTGCTCAGCATGTGTTCTCTTTAAATACTGATGAACTGATCTGCGTGCAGCGTCAGGCCTGTTGAGCGTCTGATAAAGCTCGTCTCTCGTTATGTGTTTTTAATGTCGTCGATTTTGCTTTGTGCCGTTCCTCTAGCAACTGCTCAAGCTTCGCGAAGATCTGAAACAGAGAGAGACGGAGCTGGAGAAGAACTCGGAGGAAAAACAACAGCTCGAAAGCCAGATCCAGAGTCTGAAAGATCGGATTCAAGCGTTCCCCACATCACACGCTCTGCCCGTGAGTAACACACGTCTCTCTGTCTGGGGCTCCTGTCTGTGCTTGTGCTGCGGCTTTGTTCTTTTAACTCTGTCTGGATTCGGTGTGTTCTGTCTGATGAGGAGAGATGAGATGAGATGGCTGTCAGTTTGAGGACAGCGTCTATTAATGAGTCTGTCCTGCTGAACGCTCTCCAGGGATTCAGATCAGAACGGGAATATCTGATTCCCTGCGCTCTAATTAAAATAACATGAGCTCAGGATGAGTCTCGGTGTTCGAAACAAAGAAAAACAGTGTGAAATTCCTGCATTAGACTGTTTACAGAGAAGCAGAAATTTGAGTGCTTTCATAATAATGCATAAATATAACAGGAATAATTTCAAAGATAAGATGGCAATGATCCAGTTGGGCCCTAGTGAAAAATAAATATACTAAAATGTATTTAAAATACATTTGTTTCATGCTAAGTATACTATAAATTAATTTACATATTATGTACTTATGTAAAAATACCCTGCAATTGTACTTTTAGTATACTAAACTGGTATATTTAAAGTCTACTAAACTGGAACAACTAGTTTTGTACTTAATGCACTTTAATTGTGTGGAAGTAGTGCTGAAGTTCAACTAAAGATATACTGAAGTATATTTGATTGTGCTAAAGTGGAACTATTGCAAGTATACTTTAGGTACACTTTAAATATTTTGCATTTAAAGACTGATATTATTTAAAGATCATACAATCCTAATCAATAGTGATGTTGAAACATATTTTAGGCTTAATATTAAGAAATGTGCATTGTGCACAAGTAGTACTCCAAATAAAGTTTTAATTACAATTTTTATTTCAGCAAGTCTCTGGCGATATGTCAGTAAACATAAGTTCATAGACGTGAACTATACTTAGTATAAAATAAATGCATTTTAAATCTATTACTTTTTTACTAGGGGAGGAACTCAAATTAAATCATTTAATATTATAACATTTTTAAATGTAAAATTATACCATTTTAAATGTTATAATTTTATAATTATTATTTAATAATATTTTTTTAAAAATATTACTGGTTTAAAACCACTGGTTTAGAAAAACACCCGTGAGTGGACAACAAATTCAAACAATTTGTGTGTGTAATCGTTTCAAATTCCATTTCAGGGTTTGTCTGTTCCTCTTTCTATTTTTCATAATTTTTCATATATATATTTAGATTTTTAATATATTTTAAATAAGTTTCTAATGCTCATCAAGGCTGCGTTTGATAAAAAAAAACAGAACAAAAAGTTATATTGTGAAATATTATTACAATGTAAAACAATGTTCTTCTATTTTAATATATATTAAAAACAGAATTTATTTCTGTGATCAAAGATGAATTTTTTTAGCATAATTTCTCCAGTACTCAGTGTCACAAGATCCCTCAAAAATCATTCTAATATACTGATTTATTATCAGTGGTGCAAAAGTTGTGTTGCTTATTTATTATTTTATTTTTATTTTTCAGGATTCTTTGATGAATAAAAAGTTTAAAAGAACATTTATTTAAAGTAGAAATCTTTTCCAGCAATGTACACTACTGTTCAAAAGTTTGGGGTCAGTAAATTTTTATTCATTCTTTTTTTGAAAGAAACTGATGCTTTTATTCACCAAGGATGTGTTAAAGTAATAAAAAGTGATAGATTTGCATTGTTAGAAAAGATTTATATTAGATAAATATTTGAATAAATGCTGTTCTTTTTAACTTGTTATTCATCAAAGAATCCTGAAAAACAGAATCACAGGTTCCAAAAAAACTGGCAGCACAACTGTTTCCAACACTGATAATTCTTATAATAAATCAGCATAATAGGATCATGTGACACTTAAAGGGGTCATCGGATGGCCATTTTACACAAGTTGATATGATTCTTTAGGGTCTTAATGAAAAGTCTATAATACACTTTGGTTAAAAATTCTCAATGGTTGTGTAAAACAACACCCTTTTTACCTTGTCAAAATCAGCTCTGCAAAAATCATCTCATTCTGGTCGAGGCTGCTTTAAATGCAAATGAGCTCTGCTCGCCCCGCCCCTCTCTTCTCTCTGTGGAAAGAGGAGCCTGTTTACTTTAGCCGCATTTAGCCGCTAAACTTGCTAACTAGCTCATTATTAGGAGAGGCGATCGCAAAGATTCATAAAAAAAAAAACACTTTTACTCACTTCTGCTGTAAGTGAATCTGGATCACAAATGATTTGCGCGAACATAGACGGATATGTAGATCGGGAGGCGCATTCCCTTAACAAACAAACGTAATCTACTGCATTTTCAGCGGCTCAGATGTCGGGAGTAAATGACGACCACTATGTTCATTATTACATCCAGCAACACAACACCTCAGTCGCTCAGTCGGAGATATTCTTGTCTAACTTACATCCCTGCTCCGGCATCGAAACAAAAGAGGTCGGACTGTTACAGCTGATCTGAGGTAAAACGCTCATGTCAATCAACTATCGTGGGAGCGGCCTCTGTGGGTGTGACGCCACACCGACAGGCATCTGAGAATGGCTCGATTTGAAAAAGGGAATATTACTTTTACTGATTAATTAAAAACCACTGCATGGATTTTTATCCTTACAGGGTAGATTTGTACATACACTGCCAACACACATTAATGTTCAAACAACATGTAAAAGTGAAGTTAGCATCCGATGACCCCTTTAAGAATGGAGTAACAGCTGATGAAAATTCAGCTTTGCATCACAGGAATAAATTATACTTTAAAGTATATTAAAATAAAAAAAACATTATTTTATATTGTAATAACATTTTGCAGTATTATTGTGTTTTTTTTCTCTATTTTTGATCAAATAAATGCAGTCTTGATGAGCATAAGAGACTACTTTAAAAAATACTTTTAAAAATTACAAGTCTTAGGCTATGTTCACACTTGGCGTCTTTTTTTGACAAGAAAAAGTTGACAAGGGCGTTTTTTAGTAAAAAAAAAATCTGGCAGCATTGCAGCTGAGGGCATCTTTTGTTGCTATAACAACAGCTGCAACAGTATGAATGTTGAGAAAATAGACGCTCGCTCTTGCGCTTTATTTTTTCTTTTTTGGCATTTTTGCCCTTTATTTGATAGTATTTAGACAGGAAGTGAAGTGGGAGAGAGAGAGAAGGTACGGGATCGGAAAGGATCTGCGAGCCGGGACTTGAAAAAGAGACTCCCGAAGTGCAACGGTGTTCATGTTAGTTTTTGAAGTTAACGGGGAGGAGAATGTCTGTTTACAATAATAAAATAAAAGTCTATCTACCGGCACCTTCTCCATTCTTGTTCTTGTTGTTATGGAAACGTCAGTTCTGCCTACTCGCTTGTCATTGGTCAGCTGTCAAAACAAGGAGCTTGACGTAGGGTGTTTCTTTCAGAAAAGTTGAACTTTTTTCAACTTGAAAAGACGCTCTGAGCTGCAGAAAAAGACGCCGGCGGTCTTTTTTGAAAACACGGTTTACTCCATAGAATTATAGTGTAAAACAGACGCTGGCGGTTTCAAAAAAGACGCCAAGTGTGATTCTTGATGAATTTGTGTTGACATGCACATTTGCATTGTCATATTGGTGTGTTAATGCTCTTGATGTGTGGGATCACGCAGTCTTGAAGTGAGAAACAAATGCTCCTTGCAGACTCATGCACCTTCCACTCCACACCGTTCATATGTAGATTATGTCAAGGATGCCCATGCACCAAATTCTAAAGATTGTTCCTCAAAATCAGAACAGGAAATGCAAAACAGTCTTCTGTTTGGTCTTCTTGAAGCGTTCAGCTCTTCAGTATTCCCAAGCGCAGCAGCAGACGCTAATGAAAACTAATGGCAGCTCTGTAGCTCCAGCAACACGCCACACCAGCGGCTAGAACAAGCCGCTTTCAATTAACCGCGTGTCACTGTTGCTGTCTTCAGCGGAGCTCTTATTCAGGAAAACCTGGTGACTGTGTTGCTTAGGGGACCGTTCCAAATGAACGAGCGAGAAACTGTTCATTCATGTATGAAACTTAGGAAAAGTGACATTTAAATCAGATTGAGTTTCAAATTTAACTTCCAAAAGGTAATGACGATTTGAGAAGGCTAAACGACGCACGCCCCAAATTTGATAGCCTGTTATCTTGTACAGACAGATGTTGTTATCATGCTTTTCCTTATCTGGTAGCGTGGAGCGGATCGTTTTAGGTTAAGTTTGGGTTTTATCACCTCCAAGACTAATCATTTTGGAAATGGTTGGTCGGCTACTCATAATTCAGAGCAGGGAGAGAAGGAGAAATGTCTGCATGTGGTACAGCAGCGGCTCTGGTTTGATTGGCACTCTGCGGTGGAATTTATCTCGCCGCCACTGATCCATGCTGAAGGAGAGTTCAAGGCATCAGCGTGTGCATTGATGAATCACCTGAGACAGACTCATTAATGGAAGAAATGAAAATCAATTTTAACGCAGCCATTCCTCCTATAGATCTGTGCCCATCGCTTGTGAGAGAAGTTTATTGTTTTCGGCTAGATGAATGTGTTGTGTATGTCATGCATCAGCCCGTACGTGTGTCTCAGTGTTTGCTCTTCCGTCTATCGCTGTGATAAACTTCATTAATAATTTTTCTAGAATCCTAGGGTATCTGTCAAAGAGTTTTGTGCGCCGTCCCAAATCCGCTCGCTGCATTAAAAAGCAGTAAACCACGACGCAAATGTATGGTAAATTGCAATGTATTATTATTATTATTATTATAATTATTATTATTTAAATGTATTTATTTATTTTTGTGTGTGTCTGTACTAAGACCCCTTTGAAACAACTTATTATTATTTATTAAATATTTATTTTATTATGTTTTGTGTAGTAGGATCCCCTTGAAACAACTTTCAAGTTGTTGTTAAATCAGACTAACTGAAATAAGCCTGGCTTATATGGTAAACTTGTTTTATGAAAAAACACCCTTAATACAAATTATTATTATTTATTGAATATTTACATATTTATTTATTACTTTGTGTATGCTAGGATCCACTTGAAACAACTTCTTGTTGTTATTTATTAAATATTTGTATGTCTATTTATTTATTTATTTATTTTTGTGGACTAGGACACCCTTGAAACAACTCTTATTATAATTATTATTATTATTATTATTATTATTAATTAAATATTTACAAATGTATTTGTTTATTTTGTATGCTATGGCCCCTTTGATACAATTTTAATTAAATATTTATTTATTATTTTTGTACTAGGACCCCCTTGAAAACGAGGTGATGCATCTGAAGGAGTCAAATTTGTTATTATTTATTTAATAATTAAAAGATTATGCATTAATTACAAGAAGCAAAATAATCCATTTTTTCCTTTAAGTTATTTGGTTATTTAGCCTACTTTTTTTTATTTTATTTTATTTATTTATTATTATTTTATTTTATTTTATTTATACAAATAGGCTATAGAATTCCACTGATGTGCTCACAAGTGTACATACTGTATATTGGCTATTTCAAGAAAGCTTTAAATCAGATTCAGAGCTGAAGCGATCCACTTTATAATACAAAGCGTTTACATTTTCTGAAGAAAATGTCATTGGTGCTTGAACCTCTAAAACTTGCCATTGGCCAAACAATATATTCATGATTTTTTATTATTATTACTATTATACTCTGGTGCCCTCGGGGCCCTCTATATGCTGCCGCAAGTTACAAAATAAGCCAGACAGAGCCTTCAATATTCTGGTATCTAGATATGGCTTGGGTCTTTCATGGGATTTCTTCACCTGTTTTATCATAGCTAGGCGAGGATCACAAATCAGATCACTTAGAAAAGTAATAAAGCGCCTCACCCCAACAAGCCGTGTGATTTGAGATATCTTTCATGTATGTACGTAGTCCAGATGGTGCTAATCCAAAGTTTAATACATGGATTTGCGGTTTGTTCAAATCCCTAACCATAAGCATGAGCAATAACAAAAGTGATGCTTGCCTTGGCAAACGCCACTAAATATTCCGTCAGCATCAGGTTGCATTACTAATCTCAGCAGAGCGGCTTGAAACGGCTGCCTTCACTCTGCGATTACGCTGCGCTGCATTAGAGTTTCATTGAGCAGGACAAATGCTTCAGAGCTTTGCTGCTTATTTGGCATTTAGAGAAATCCATTTGCAAACCTGACCTTCAGCTCTCGTCCTGTCGGGCCTGTGATTCCGCTTCCTGCCCCGCGGTGTGTCCCGCGTCTTTCAGTTTTCCCGTGTAAAGGCGTGTGTGAGTGTGAGCATGTGACATATTACTTGCTGACAGCTCTCTCTTTCTTTTAATTGACTAGCTGGAGACGACCAAGCAGGAGGACAGAGGAGGCGATGAAAGCGCCAATCACGCCAATGTAAGTGGGAGACGCCGCTCTCCGCCTCTGACTCCTCATCACACCTTGCCCGTAGCACATTCCATGAGTATGGTACACTTTGGTGTGCTTTGGCTGAGATGAACATGTTAGTTAACTAATATATGTGACCATGGACGACAAAACCAGTCGTAAGTAGCACAGGTATATTTGTAGCAGTAGCCAACAATACACTGTATGGGTCAAAATGATCGATTTTTCTTTTATGCCAAAAATCATTAGGATATTAAGTAAAGGTCATGTTCCATAAAGATATTTTGTAAATTACCTACTGTAAGCATGTATTAGTAATATGCATATGCACCCTTAGATTCCACACTTTCAAATAGTTGTATCTCGCCTATCTACTAATATTGTCCTGTCCTATCAAACAGTACATCAATGGAAAGCTTATTTATTCAGATTTCATATGATGTTTAAATCTTAATCTTAAAAAATTGACCCTTATAACTGGTTTTGTGGTCCATGGTCACATATATAAAATTAGCCTTCTATGAGTTTTAAACACATCAAATGTCTGTAGGTCCGTTCTAAAATGATGAATTAGGCTTGTCACAGTCTTTTTTTTTTCTTCTTTTTTTTGACTTCTTTATGTTATATACACTACTGTTCAAAAGATTTTTTTCAAAAGTCTGTTATTTTCACCAAAGCTACATTTAAAACATTTCAAAACATTCAAAATTCTAAAAATTCAAACATTTAAATTCAGCATTTAAACTCTATCTATTTATAGAGAAATATTAAAATATCCTTCAGAAATTATTCTAATATGCTGATTTGCTGCTTAAGAAAAAATTACTTTTGTCAATGTTGAAAAGAGTTGTGCTGTCATATTTTTTATAATAGCTTTATATTATGCATTTTATTTTATTTTAAATAAGTTAGTTTTTATTTTATATAATAAAAATTGGTGGTATATACACCACTGTTCAAAAGATTTTGAAAAAAGTCTGTTATTTTCACCAAGGCTACATTAAAAATTCAAAATTCAAAACATTCAAAATTCTAAAAATTCAAACATTTAAATTCAGCATTTAAAAAGCAGTTAAAACTTTATCTATTTATTTATCTATCTATAGAGAAATATCTCAATAACTCTAAATAATTTCTGTGCTCAAAGCTGAATTTTCAGCATCATCACTCCAGTCTACAGTGTCACATGATCCTTCATAAATCATCCTAATATGCTAATTTGCTTCTTAAGAAACATTTACTATTATCAATGTTGAAAACAGTTGTGCTGCATAACACACCATAGTATTTGTATTTTTTTTAAATATCCTTATATTATGCGTTTTATTGTATGTAAGTTAGATGTAATTTTAAATAATAAAAATGTGTATGTATTTTTAATGTTTATTTAAAAAATAACAAAATCACAAAAATAGTATTTAAAATTGCAAACCATATAGAAAATTATTATAAAATAAAGGCTCGTGATGTTAGTTTGACTAAAAGTTAAGCACCTCCATTCACTGACCATTCATTGAAAAAAGAAACTTTCAGGGCCTATTTTGCAGCCTAATCGCGGAAAGTGTCTATTATTCTGCTCCGGCCTTTTGTTCCTTCCACTCTGTTGCTCTTTTCCTTTCTGTGCATCACCCTACACCCTGTTCTGTTGTCCCATTTCCCCTCCTCCGTCCTCTCGCAGAACATGACAGATCATTACAGGCCAATCGAGCGCAGGAGAACTTTATTTGTCGTGGGATAAATCACTCTGACACAACTGGGCGAGGAGATTGCAGCCCCGTCAGAAGGCCGGGGTAATGAGGGGAGGGGCAGAGGGCCTGCGAGAAGAAAACAACTTTCTTTTTTGTTGTTATTTCCTGCCGTAGGAGGCGGCGGCGGCGGCCGTGGTGTCTTGCAGCCAGGAGAAGGAGAGCCTGCCAGAGAAAGGGCCTCCCAGCCCGGTGAAGTCAGAGAGAGAAGCTCTGCTCGTGGGTGAGTGTCACGGGGCGGCACGACAGGCAACTGGAAGCTCTTTTCACACTTTATCTAATCAGACACAAGACTGTAAAAAAAAACCTTCTTCTCATTATTTTCTTCATCCACAGCTATGTCTACTAGGGTGCAGGTGTTAATTGCCTGACCAAATGAGTCTCAAATGAGTCACCTCGGATGCTTTTTAATGAGGAACTTTAACATGTCATCCGCAGCACAGCCAGGGTGTGTGAGCGTGAGAGAGAGGCTGCCAAAATCGATGGCCAAAACTCTGTCTAGGTAGACAGCTCCCTATATTTTGAGATACAGCCAGAAAAGGGGAAATAATTGACTCTGGACGGTTGAATTATTAAAAACGAATGAATGCACACCCTGAGGTGGTACTGTGGCCACAAAGTGGAGAGGCAGTTACGTGTCTGATTTTCAATCATTCAGTGATCCTGAATGAACATTTGTTTATGCCAAAAAACATTTTCAGGTTTTCAGAATGAGAAATTGATTGTCATAAGAGCTAGATATAATCCAGTTGTGGACGTGTGTAGTGAAGAACAGCCAGCATTCTCGGCATGTGTAATTGGCTTGGCACAGCATGTTCGCCAGGGTTTTATTCGTATTTTATTTGGCTTATTTGCCAGTCCAGTGACCGGAAAGAGTGCTGAGCGAGCTGTTGTCCAGCACATTGCTCTCTGATGAAGAAAGCACCTTTAGTAAGCTCTAGCGGAGTGGATGCTCCTGTTTCCACGAGTCCTCCGTCAGCCTCTTTCGTTCCATCAGATGTGTTTTAGCTCATGCTGTGTTTGAGGAGGAGCTCCTGTCAAAACTAACGGGGGAAGAGACCATGCTCGCATCCAGACATAACGCAGTTAAAATGTGCGTTGCGATAGTGCTTTCTTGTTGCAAATCAAATGTGTTTTTGAAAGCTGAGAGGAGCACATAACAGCATCTGAGCTTTTTTAATCTTTAGGCACAGGCGGTTTGATATCCTTCATTCACGGTCACTTACTGCTCTCCTCTGCAGCCTGTGTGTGTGCTAATTCCACAATATAGTGAGGATGATAAATGGAGGTTAAATTAAAGGGTTAGGTCGCCCAAAAATGAAAATTAGCCCATGTTTTACTCACCCTCTAGGCATTATAGGTGTATATGACTTTGTTCTTTCAGTCGAATCTATCCATCCATCCATCCACTTTCATCCGCTTATCCGGAACCGGGTCGCGGGGGCAGCAGTCTAAGCAGAGACGCCCAGACTTCCCTCTCCCCAGACACTTCCTCCAGCTCTTCCAGCGGAACACCGAGGCGGGGATCCTCCGGGGATCGCCACCTTATCGTGGTGGAGGGGTTTGAGTGTCCTAGGAGCTATGTTGTCAGGGGCTATAATGCCCCTGGTAGGGTCTCCCAAGGCAAACAGGTCCTAGGTGACAGGCCAGACAAAGAGCGGTCCAAAAAACCCATATGGCTGAAAAACAACATAGGTCCGTGACGCCGCCCTGTATGGCGCAGCCGGGGCCCCACCCTGGAGCCAGGCCTGGGGTTGGGGCTTGTATGCGAGCGTCTGGTGGCCGGGCCTTATCCCACGGGGCCCGGCCGGGCTTAGCCCGAAAAAGCGACGTGGGGCTGCCCTCCCGTGGGCCCACCACCTGCGGGAGGGACCATAGGGGACCGGTGCATTGTGGGATGGGTGGCGGTCGAAGGCGGGGGCCTCGGCGACCCAATCCTCGGACGCAGTCGAATCTAATCAGAGTTATATTAAAAATTGTCCTGGCTGTTTCAAGCTTTAGAATGGTTGTGGTCGGGTGTTTCTATTCAACAGTCCAAAAGAAGTCCAATAAAGTGCATCCATAATAAAAGGTGCCTCACATGGCTCGGGGGGTGAATAAAGGCCTCCTATAGCAAATTGATGCATTTTTGTAAGAAAAATATCTATATTTAAAACATCATAATCACTTTTCTCTAGCTTCCGCTAACTGTGCAGGCCGTTTCGGGCGGATGACATGAACGTATGCGTTGCGCTAGTCTCGTGTAGCCAGACCTTCAGACTGATGGCAGAAGGTCTGAGAACTATGGCAGCTTTGAATGGCCAAGGCCTGTCCAAGAGGCCATATGACTGACTGGTAAAGCAACCAATCACGCTTTGTTTTGTGCCGTGTCATGTTTAAACTTTGACATATTTTAAAGATTCTATGCCGCAAACTTTACATTTTTGACCATAAAAATATCAGCAGCCAATTTGTATGTTTTCCTCAATTATGATCAGCCTGATGTATCAAATATGACACTCCAAAAAAAAGCTTTTATTTATTAATTTATTTATTCGAAATTTAAAAAAAATATTTTGTCCAAAGGTTAAAAAAAACTTCTATTTTGGGGAGGGGGAAAAATTGCTCCCCAGGGTGTTTCTGGGTAATAGTAGGGTCTAACTCTTTTGTCCTGGGCAGATTTCTTCTGTTGACCTCTATCCATCATGGTCTCCTAATAATCCCCACTTAATTACCAACATCAGTCTACTCTAACCGAACCATATAGCCGCTGTGTTTGTGGGGCCTGAAAAACTCTATAAAAATGTGAAGAATTACTATTTGCTCCAAGCCTGTTTTACTTTCATCTTATTTTAATATTCACACTGCTTTTTTTCTATACAATAAATTGTGAATAGGGATGGATGCTGTCCAGCTCAAAAATGAAAAACAAAAATACAAATAAGACATCATGGCCACAAATTAGGAATTTGTTCCTGCAAGGAAATGAATTAATGAAATGTAGCCTCAAGCTACTTTTATGATGCTTTCTGTCATTTTTGAAAGGTTTACAGCATCTGTTCACTGCTGATTTTTCAGTCTCTGCTAAACTTCTCATTTTGTTTTTCCTGGAAAAAAGCACATCACACAGGTTTGCATGACATGAGGTAGAGTAAATAATGGCAGATTTTCAGTTTTGAGTCCCCAGCACAGCTGCTGGCTCAGGAGTTTGTTTAAGCACAGACAGCATTATATCTTCTAGCAGACGTGTGAATTAATGAAAAATTGTGTTACATTCTAAAAAGGTCCATTTTCTTTCACCTAACAGTGTTTGGCTTTGAATCAGTGTGTGTAAATGGAAAGACGTGGTAATCCAAACACACTGCAATGAAACCATGTATAATATATAAACTATATCTATAGTCCATCAAGACTAATGGATTATTGACTGTGCGGCACCTGTGCGCTTCTCTCCGGAGAGCTGCTTTGCTTTCCTGACCAGACCATAATGCGTTCAGCATAATTGAGTTATCAGCGCGCACCTATCGCATTTAAGCCAGAAGTGCTAATAGCAGCCGTTATTGTTATTCCATATGTTTGAGTATGAATGAAGCACTCCGAAGGCCGAAGAACAGCCTTGATTACGCCAAACAGCATCAAAACTGCAATTAAACACTCATAATCATTTAGAAAGTTCAAGAGGAAGAGTTAGCCGATGAGGACACCCACTTCAGGGAAAACAGCTCAAGTGCTTGGAATCATTTGCAAATCAGCGCCTGGAAATATCAATTGCTGATGCAGTAGTGCTCTGCTCCAAAACCAAGTGAGCTGCCTACTTAGCAATCTGGGGCCTCATAGATATGCTCTCAGTTCAAGAATTATTCTGTCTTCTTTAGATACCTCATTTGGGCCGAGATCTGAGGTAGCATTGAGGTTGCATGTTTATTTAGAAATAAACTGGCTGGCTGTGCAGTGTTTGAGACCAGTTATTTATGAGCTTCTAAATGGTTTTGGACTGGTACATCTATCAGCAGTGTTGGGCAAGTTACTCTGAAAATGTAATTAAATTACTGATTACTGATTACTCCTTTTAAAAGTAATCAAATTACTGTTCTGATTACTTTATTTCAAAAGTAATTAGTTACAATACTAGTTAAATTACTTTTTTTCTGTACATCCACGTGAAATAGTAAGTTTGTGTGTTGCGTAACATCCCAGCATAAACGCTCCCAATAAAATATTTGTTATTAAAGCATAAACATTCACAAACCACTGTTATTTTTAGTTAAAGGCAATAGGCTGCTGCGTGCGTGGTTGCAGAATGCACAGCATTTCGAGCAGTGAGTGGATTCTCTGATTGTCCACCGCATTCCAGAAATCAACATTGTTCAACTCTGCAAACACGTGTTATAAATTGTTTTTGTTGCTTTTGTGCAATACATGAAAAGCAATTCATTTGTTTTAGATATTTTATGTTTAGATATTTCTATTTTGCTGGAGTCCCGCAAATTATTTTATTCTATCACATCCCGCACACACATGAGTCTCTGCCCGCCCACACCCACAATTGCCCATCAAGTCTTGTCCCGTGCCACTTTCTGTTGCGTCCAGTCCAGTGCCAATGGATTAGAGACTGCTGGACTCGACGCAACAGAGAGCGGCGCGGGACAAGACTTGTTAGGCGAGTGCGGGCGGGCAGAGACTTGTGTGTGCTGGATGCGATAGAATAAAATCATTTGCAGTCATGTGAAGACAATAGAAGTTACTCTTCGCTCTCGGTACATTCTCAAGAAGTTTTAATGTGCCACGCTGCCCTTTCAGGTGTTTTAAATTGGATATGGAGTTTTTCACGGTTGAAAAGGTTTTCTTCCCCTCTAATTGACAACTCACAATAATGTTCTTGCCTTTGACAGAAATAAACTTAAAATGATGATTGTATTTCCAACTACAGAACGCGTACTTTCCTCTCTCCATGCTGATTTGTTTTCACTGGTAGTATCGGCCTCACAGGCGCTTACCAGTCAAAGTAGGTCTCAGATAGAGGACGTCGCTTGTGCTAGCCAATAGTGATGCAACAATACAGTTAGTCGACGGTTCAATACATATCTCGGTTTTTAACCACAGTTTTCAGTTCGGTTCGGTTCTAATATCTTACCACTTCAGTGTGTTTTTTTTTTTTGGCAACAAATTAACAAAATCCCGTAAACTTCTGTACACTGGAAAAGGCATGGTTTAGTATATGTCTGCTTAACGTATTATTTTTTTTATTTTTATGCAAAATAGAATGGGTTTGATTCATGCTGGATGCCAGAGGGCACCCTCGTGCAGAAAATCCACGTATGCGTCAAAGAGATAACACTGATGATGTTCCGTTCCAGCTTCTCTAATATGGATAAAGGCATCACTATTGCTGTAACTGAATAAAAACAAGATATAACGTTAAGTGTTTTGAGTGAAGTGTAAGGACAATAAACACTCGTCTGCAATAATATATGGTTGGTCTGTGTTTTTCAAGCCATCTTGTGTATTTTCATAAGCCATTGCTAATCGACGTACATAGAATATGTGTATAGAATTTATTGTCTGCCTCATTCTGTGATAAGAATCCATATCAGATCACATAATGAAGTTTTTTCAAACACTCGACTGATGTTGTGAATTAAAAACAAGTTAGAATGTTTTTTATAACTTTTGTTTTTATAATCCTGTTGGATAACAGGTTTAAAAGGCTTATCATTGCATTAGAATGGAAGATGCTCTGCGTGTCTTGCTTTTATAAATATAAGTGGGGAAGTGTTTCCTCATTTCAGCATGTGAAATCGCGGGCACACATACAGCAAATTCCAAGAGAAATAAAACAAGGAAGTTATTTAAATGCAACACCGAAAAACCACAATTCACAAGCGCGTATTGAACTATTGAACCGTGGATGTTGTACCAAACGGTTCGATATTATATTTAGAATTGTGACATCCCTACTCGCCAACACCCTTTTTACAATGTAGATAAAAAAAAAACACATTCTGTCGGCAAATATGTAACGCAGCGGTAACACATGCTTGTAACTATGCTCTAATTACTTATTTGGAAATTATAACGTGTTAAATTACTAATTAAGTTACAAAAAATAATCAAATTACAGTAATGCATTTAAAAGTAGTGTGTTGCTGCCCAACACTGTCTATCAGTGATTCATCTTTGGCTTTGCTTCCACAGGAATAATCTCAACGTTTCTTCATGTCCATCCTTTTGGAGCCAGCATTGAATATATCTGCTCCTATTTACAGCGGCTGGACACTAAGGTGCGAAACACACACACAAATTTCACTCCTTTTATTTTTACTTCTCATGATGGAGTTTTCTTTTTTATTTTGCTTCAGTGGTTTTGTTCTTTATAGCAGTCGTTCCATCTTACTATGATGACAGACACTACACTTCATCAAACAAACTGCAACTTGAAACCGTAATATCTTTGACGTTTATGTGTAAAGTTTTTATTTGTCACAATTATAAGGATGCAGCTGCAGTGCTTACTGACAATTAAATGTGCTATAAATGTCAGAAATAGTGACTATCATCGCTCCGGTGTCTCCAGAGTCTTTTTGATTCAGCATCTTGAGTCATAAGGCCCACACAGGAGAACAACTAATCACAGGATTCACCAAAGTGTGTGCTGTTCGTGAAAAAAAGTGTTTCTTGTTGGGATCAACTAAAGTAGCTCTTATTTTCTTTTTTTGGAGCGGTGAAATCAGTGGTGGATGAAGTACACAAATCAAGTGCTTGAGTAAAAGTACAGATACCCTATGACTCTAGCAGAAGTAGAAGAACTTCATTTGTAATGTACTCAAGTATTACAACTAATTAGTTTTGATCGATGAACCCCATGTGTCATTTATTTCAGCCGGCTGTAGTCAGACTAGTCATTAGTCAGCACTAATAAGAAAGATGTAGCATAGTGAAAAGATGTAGTGCAAGTGTAGACATTTAATATGTATTGATCTGCAAATAAGCTAACTTTTATTACCAAAAACTTTTTATACATTACCAAAACACCAAACTTGAATGTACTAACAAATTAATTTAAGCTACTGATAATTCAAGCTTGCAAACAAGTTAAGAAATATTCCATGTAGTATTTTAAAAATGAAGAAAAACAAAATAAAAAATATATGTTAGTATGTTGTGACAAATACCATAAAAATACATGGGGCAAAATCTGTTAACATTTTATAAGGAACACTATGCATACTTATACGTTTTATATCATTTAAAAACAGCTACAGCAGTGGGTAGGATGTATGATCTAAAATAAATGCATATTTAGTTCACAAATAACCTAAATATGGTTTTAATTTACAATGATCAATACTAAAATTAAGCATTAGTAGCTTACGTTTAGCACTATCCATCACATGTACATTCAAGCTCAGACTATGTTCTTGACCCTGTTCTTGGCTTCTTTTCAGATTTATATCATTAAATCATTGAGTTGTTTAATTGGGAACAGCTGCAAAATGTCCATTTCGTGAATGAATTGAATGATTTGTAAATCAGTTCAGCTGGTTTACTGGAATCAGCTCTTTCAAAAATCGGACATTACTGTTGTGTTAGAGGGGATTGCATTTTTTCTGTTCAAAATGACTGGGAATAATATGTTTTTATGACATGTATTGGAGTAAAAAGAACATTATTCCTTGGTCTGTCTGAATACTGAATTCTGATTGGCTGGCAGGTCTGCAGTAAAACCGTTTAATGCACAGGTAGTTCCAAGTCAGTTTAATCACCGTTCTATATTAATGCACTGCTTTAATTGATGCACACTAACCAACACATCACTCACACACAAACACGCACACACTGAGAGAGAGAAAGAGAGAGAGATCACAGACAGTGTTGCACACTCACATAGAGTTGATGACTCTCTCTCTCTCGATAAATAATTTAAATAAATGATATAATTCATTCAAATAAACGTGATCTTACCTCACTATTTCATCTCTGTGTCTAATTTGAAGCAGGCAGAATGCTAGAGCTAAGTGCCATAATGAAGATAACCGTAATTTTTACCCATCCGGTCAAATATTGCGCTGCAAAGAGGAATACTAGTTTTAACTGTCTATAACTTGGCAAATGACCATGGAAGTGGGAAGTGGGATAATCAACTGCTTGCTGTGCATTAAAGGATTTTAAATGCACTTCACATCGGATGGTTCTTTGCCTTTAAAATCCTTTAATGCACGGCAAACCGCTGATAATCCCTTACTTATAAAACGGATAGTTCCCGTCCTTAATTCTGATTGGTTGAGCTGAATTCGAAGCAGTTGTACATTACTCTATAAACATAAACCTTTGTTTACGTCTGTGTGTTGCTCAGCAACCTCTTTGTTGCAACCACAACCGTTTCTAAGGAACTGCATTGTTTGGTGGAAG
Source organism: Labeo catla (assembly GCA_012976165.1). Classification (NCBI taxonomy): domain Eukaryota; kingdom Metazoa; phylum Chordata; class Actinopteri; order Cypriniformes; family Cyprinidae; genus Labeo; species Labeo catla. The sequence goes on from VONZ01000128.1 coordinate 1,031,392, forward strand.
AATAAGTAAGGAATAATTGACGATGGGCCATTGAATTCTTGGAAAATAATAAGAGCTGCCTGGAACTACGTTCGCCGTGCGTTCACCGAATATAATGCATACCTTCAGAACGTTCATCAGCCGATCAGATTCAAGCATTCAACGGGTCGTAGTATAATGTTTTTATTAATGTCATTACACTTTATTTGCTCTGTTTTATTTTGTGAAACCTTACTATGCATATGGAATAACCATTTTATAAAAGCAGTAAGCCCCACAAAGCCGTGGTTTACAGTGAATTTATAACATGTAAGGGGTTTTAACAGCATACCTTAGCTGTTATAAATTCACTGTAAACCACGGCTTCACTGGGTTTATTGTTTGATTATTATACTCTGGAATGAAATAAAGGAAAATTTTCCCAAATCAAAAAAAAAAAAAAAACTCTGCTTAAATACATTTACTTAAAAAGTGTACTCCAGACTGTGCAAAAGTCTTAGGCCTGTATGAACAACAGCCAGTGCTCCACACAGAAATCTGATCTCACCATCATCCAATCTAAGATTACATGAAGAATCAGAAAAAACAGACTAAATCCAGAAGAACTGCGGCAACGTCTCTAATACTCTTCAAAAAACCTTCCTGCAAAGCTACAGTACTGTGGAAAGTTCTAGGCACGTGTGTAAAAATGCTGTAAAATGAGGATGCTTTTAAATATAATGTCTTAAATATATCTTGTTTATTAATTAACTTCTATTAACTAAATCAAATTAATCTTTGGTGTGAGCACCCTTTGCGTTTCAAACAGCTTTTGTCTAAGGCACACTTGCACACAGTTTTTTCAGGAAGGTTTCTTGAACCATCTTCGAGATATTACCAGAGTCAGTCTGGAATTTGGTCTGTCTTAATTTGTTCTGATTCTTCATGGCATTCCAGACAAACTGGATGATGGTGAGATTCGATCTCTGTGTGGAGCACTGGCTGTTGTCAGACATACAAAAATCTCACTGGATTATTACAATTAATGGCGAAAAGAATGTTTGGAAATGCAAACTGATATTTCCTATTGACACAGTACAGCTAAAGACAGAAATAACTGGCTTTTTTTTTGTAGGTGAATATACTAATGGCCTTACACTTGCACAGTAGTCTGTGTGTGTGTGTAGAGAGAGAGAGAGAGAGCAAAAGAATTTTTATTTTACTACTTTCCATCTTCATAAAAGTTTTCGTTAATGATTATAACCTTGACACACACATACAGGCTACTCACTCAGAGTGAATGTATTTACTGCTGTTTACAGCACCTGCACACACACACACATACACACACTGAAATATCTGCTTGCCATTCTAATGTTCTGCTGAGTAAACAGCCCTTGAGCAGACAGAAAGAGCTCACGGTGTGTAAAGCACAGCTCTCACGCTCACAGCAGGACCCCCACACACACACACACATTTCCCACATGTGTGTTTTCATCTTCCTGTTCTCAAATAAAGTCCTGAAGCTCTTCCTGCCAAAATGTTTAATGCTGAAATAAAGCTGCTCATCTTACTATAGCGCAGTGTTGATTACTCTTTATTTTCCTTCATCTCTCAGGCTTTATCACGCTCCCTCTCGCTCTCCTTTTGCTGTCACACAGTGACTAATTTACACTTACAGATGGAGAGTGAAAATGAGCCTCTATATCTTTTCAGTTTTGAGTTGAAGCCCTCCGGCTGTCGATGCCCACGCTCTCGCTCTCCGCCGCGCACGCATGCCTTCATATCTTCATCAACACTCCCGCTTGTTTTCACTAAAAACAATGCACTCCAGTGGGAGGTTTAATTGATAAACCGCCGTCCGCGTCGCCCTGCCTGCCGCTCGATAAGCTGCTGCAAGTGGGTTTCCTGTGAAGAACACAATTCACATCACATGTGAGCTCTGAGACTCAGGGTGCACTTATATATATAGTGGGGCCCAAAAATTTAAAACTACATTAAAATTTCTAAATCACATTTAAACCTGTGAAGTTTTAGGAATTTTACATTCTGAAATATTTCAAAGTAGGGCTAGGCAGTATTTCAAGTTTGTATGATATATCATGTTTATTTTTTTTATAAACAATATGGTATGAGGCAATACCGATATATTAATATACAGTAGTTTGATCTGAAAAATAGCAGAGGACACACAGTGGGCTGCTGTGGTAAAGTAAATAACCCAGTTTATCCTAAACGTGAGGCATACTTATATTAAAGGCTTTAAAATAACACATATTTAACACTTGCCCTGTCAGATGCTCTAACAGACACGTGCTGCTGACAGAGAGATGCTGCTTGCACTATTTAATAAGAAATATGCTGTTCCTCAGTGCATAACTTACATTTCACAGGTACATTCACCATCTGTAAATGTTAGAAAGTCACAGAAATATTTCCATTTTGCTGTCAGGATTGCATGAGCCTTCTACGTGCTATTCTCCGCTATACTTCACGGACTCAAATGAACATGCGCCACTGCACACATGCACATGCCAAACAGACGGAGTCCAATAGAACGGGAGTGCAATAATTTTGACTAAAATATATGGGATAATGTACATCCAGCCGGTTGTTATCGCAGAATAAAGCTTGACAGACTTATCAGCCGCCCAACGCAAAGACTAAAGGGCTTTATTTTGCAACAAACAACCAGCTGGATGTACATTATCCCGCTTATTACACAGCTACTTACCACAAAACTAAATAATTAGACATGAAATATTGATTTGAGTTTAAATGTTTGAATGCAAAGCTTTCTTAAAGAAAGAAGTTGCTAGCAAGTGGCAAGTTCAAACTTGACAGCATTTCACCACATGAATAATTATGGTGATAAAAGACATTGATTTAAAATTAAACTGTTTTAAAATCTTACCAGTTTGTTAGTTATTTACAATCCATTACAATCATCGCAAAATGGCAGCATCTGCGTTTGTATGAAACGAGAGAGCCGGTTCCACGATAATAGGATGACATTATTAAATAATTGTATAGAGAATATTGATTTGAATTATCTTAGTAAGTGAATAGCACTGGTTGCAGTGAACCGGATGAGTCTGTGTTATTAGTTTTACCGGCTGCAATCGGGAAACAACATACCTCGGATGTCATGTGGTGACTGACCAATTAGAATCGAGTATTGCATGTAGCGGTGTAATAAATTTAGCTAAAATATTTGTTGTTGGACAATAACCATGTCATATGTAGACTTTTTAAACCTGCAAGTAAGTCTGTTATATGATACCAGTAACAGTATCAGAAAATTATGCAATTAATCTGTGCTTTTGTGCTTACCCTGAACATGCCAACAATGGATGGACTTGTATTTATCTACATACTGCAGTCATTACAAGCAAAAGCTATATTTACTGCCTTAGTAATGCATTGAAGGATGGCATCATATCATCTTTTTAACAGAATGTGTTACTGGGTAGTATCTTAGAGCTGTGTTTTATTGTCATATGGCATTATTTTGTTGCTAGAAGGCGTCGGGCCCTGTAAAGTCTGTTTCCTTTAAGGTTTTTCTCCAACACCTCTCCATTGATGGAGTTTTTTCCTTGAGAGAGACATCTGTGGCTCCTCACTGGTGCTCGAAAGTGATTCAATAATGTTCTTGATTTAATGCAGTCTGTATCATTGAAACACCAGTTCTGTAAAGCTGGTTTCAAACAATTTGTTTTGTGAAAAGCACTATACAGCACAAATTAAATATTCCTTTAAAATGAGAAAAACTGAAGCATTTTCACTAGTAGTCTCAGAGCTACTTGAACACTTTGGACGGGTCTAATAGTCGATGTCCTTGTTGTTTCAGATCAGCACCACAGAGGTGGAGACTCTTTTGGGTCGGCTGCCCTGCACATTCAAGCAGGAGTTGACGGGTGTCGGGGCGAGTTTGGAGAAACGCTGGAAGTTCTGTGGGTTTGAGGGCATTAAGACGGCGTAGAGACACGGGTCGGGGTTCCTGCTAAAAACAAACACGGCAGACGGACCGGAGGGGTCACAACCAATCACCTGCCAGCTCTCCGCGTCCATCCGCCCACCCATGGGATTCTAATGTGGAAACACTCTAGACCTGGAGATCCTCAAGACTTTGGTGTGTGTGTGTAGTATGATTTAGTATGTGTACACACGAGCACACGTCGGCGTGCGTGTACGTGCACCACGCGAACGGACCGCGCGCTTGTACCACACGACGAAAAACTCATCGGGTAAAAATCAGGGTTTGCAGAACCGAGGACTTGAACTGTCAACATACATTTTCTTGTTTCACCTCTGATTTGTAAAAAAACGAAAGGAAAAAAACATAAATAACATGAATATATTTCTTTTCTCTTCTGTATAGGCTGCAGAAAAACAGTTGCATAGAATCTTTTGTTCACATATCCTGTAAATGTTTGAATAACTTGCTATTTTTAAATAAAAAAAGAACAACAAAATCTGCAATCACACGCTTTTATTAGTTTAACAATCTAGGCCAGTGCTTCAGAAATCTTCAAAAGTTCCACTTTCAGCACCTCTGCTAATTAAAAGAGGAATCGTGGGATAAAGATACGAGATTTATGCCACACACGTCCGTTCGAACCCTCAGGCTTTTCCTGCTTAAGCTGGTGACCACAGAAACTCTCTTCCACTTTTCCCCAAGTGATCTGAGCTAGTCTGTGGTGTTTTCCCATGAATCTTTTTTTCTAATCACATGCAATGGACTGGTAAGCAGTCTGAGCAGCGACGAAGGTGACGAGCAGCGCTGCCGTTTCTGCATAGAGCTTGTGAACCCTAATTATCAATCCGAGCGCTGCGTGTATGCATTGCGTGTGCAGCTGTGTGGGTGTTTGTCTGTTAGTCAGCAGTAAACGTCTCGTTCGCCGCTGCTGGAGAGTACAGACGACTCTTCCGGCGGCACAGTCAAGCGTCCCTAATGCTCTTCTGTTGTGCAATTTGTAAGGTTATTTTTTTCGCTTATTGCTGAGGGAAACGAAAGCTTTATTACACATGATTGGTTCCCACTGCCCCTTTTCCATTTCCATGGGCCATATGTATGAAAAATTAGTTTCAAATGCTTGTCAGGCATTTGGCCTCTCCAACATGAATTAATAATGGATAATGATTGTTTCTTCCGTCGCTGAACAAGCCTTAATTCATTATTATGTCTTTCTGGCATGCATTTTTAATCTAGACAGTCCAGATGGACTGAAATCTAAGTGGACGGAACATGAACATCTAAAGCATCTTTACAAAGAGGATTCTGTCTCTTAAATATGAATATTTCAGTGCTCTTGTTATTTGTCCCCTTTCACTGTGTGCTGCTTAAATGTCCCATCATTCCAGCTTAATAAGTTTAATTAACAGGATGTGTGGGATACCACTAAAATGTGACCCTGGACCACAAAAGCAGTCATTTGAGCCAATTTTTCGAATCTGAAAATCAGAATAAATAAGTTTTCCACTGATGTATGGTTTATTAGGACAGGAAAATATTTGTCCGAAAATACAACTATTTGAAAAGCCTTTAAAGTTGTCCAAATGAAGTTCTTGGCAGTGCATATTACTAATAAAAATTACGTTTTGATATACAAAATACCTTCATGGAACATGATCTTTACTTAATATCCTAATGATTTCTGGCATTACAATAAAATTGATCATTTTGACCCATACAGTGTGTTGTTGGCTATTGCTACAAATATACCCGTGCTACTTAAGACTGGTTTTGTGGTCTAGGGTCACAAATGTGTTTTTAACTCATCACATTTTCTTAAATAAATTAATTAAAAAATACAAATTGAGATCTTGGTGAGGCACTTACAATTGAAGTGAATGGGGCCCATTTTTGGAAGATTTAAAAGTGAAAATGTGAATCTGATAATTTCATAAAATCACCTTAATGAATAATTTTGTATTATGTGAGCTTTAAATATATATATAGAATTTTAATGTTTTTTAAACAAGCATTTTTTGCTCATGCAGGCTGTTTATTTGATTAAAAATACAGAAAAAAACAGTAATATTGTGATATATTATTGCAATTTAAAATAGTGGTTTTGTATTCAAAATGTAATTTATTTCTGTGATGCAAAGCTGAATTTTCAGCATCATTACTCCAGTCTTCAGTGTCGCATGATCCTTCAGAAATCATTTTAATATGCTGATTTATTATCAATGTTGGAAACGGTTGTGCTGCTTATTTTTTATTTATTTATTTATTTATATTTATTTATTTATTTATTTATTTATTTTTTAAACCTGTGATACTTTTTCCGGATTATTTGATGTTAAAAAGAACATAATTTATTTAAAATAGAAATCTTTTGTAACAATATACAATAATACTGTTATTCAGCAAGGCTGTGTTAAATTTATAAAAGGGGATGGTAAAGACTTACATTGCTAGAAAAGATTTCTATTTTTGAATAAATACTGTTTTTTTTATTCATAAATAATACATATTAATGTGATTAATATTAATATTAATTAGATTAATATTAATATTAATTAATATTAAGCAGCACAGTTGTTTCTAACACTAATAATAAATCAGCATATTAAAAGGATTTCTTAAGGATCATGTGACACTGGCGTAATGATGCTGAATATTCAGCTTTGATCACAGAAATAAATTATATTTTAAAGTATATTAAAACAGAAAACTTTCATTTTAAATTGAAATAATATTTCACAATATTACTGATTTTTCTGTATTTTTGATCAAATAAATGCAGGTTTGATAAGCAGAACTGAAAAAAAACATTAAAAATCTTTCCAAATTATAGATATAAATGACATCTATTTTAATAGTTATTGAAATCATTTTATTTCATTTAAATTATGAGTATCATGTATCATTTTGCCACAAATACTGCTGTTGACTGAGTTTAACTTACACTGAACCCAGAATTTTCTTTTATATGCATCCGTTCCATTAAAAGTGAACCTCGAGTCCCTCTCCAGAAGATGTTCGTCAGCTCGCTCCCATCCAGCTTTTACCGGTTTAGAGGTTTTTGAACTTGGACGAGGCAAACAACACCTGCACAGATGCGGGAGCAGCGAAAGGTTGCGCGGCGAGCGTACGTGTCCTGTTTTCCTTTCCTCGTTCCTCTATTTTTGGGAAGCTCCAGCCGCTCCATCAGAGCACTTAGCTGCAGAGCAGTGTGCATCAATTCACCGGCCTTTATGTGGACTCCATCACTGTCATTCAGCCTGCATTTGACAAATGGCTGTGGTTTTCACATCGCAAATCACAAGCACAGATATTCTCTAGAATACCATTATTTTGTGTTGTGGTGGTTTTTATGTACTTCCGTACTTTTACGCCCATCAGGAATCCTCCATTTTTCGAGACGATATTCTGAACATCACACCAAAACCCTAAACAGACTAATTAGATCTCTCTGTGGAGCCCTGGAGATGTTTCTCATTCTTGCAACACCAGAATCCACATGCTTCACCTCTCGATTACCTTCTTCCTCTAGAAGCCGGAGTGTCCTTCAGCACTTGGCCTTGTTTTTGAGCTCTCCTAAAGAGCAGAGAGCCTCTGAATCCAAAGGGCAGCGATGTCAAAGCGCAAACACCCCAGAGTCTGGCTCATAACCCGTAATCCCCTGAATGCCCTGCTCCTCACATCCTTGGAAGTAATTGGATATGGAGTGATCCAGCTTCCGCAGATCTCTTTTTTTGGAGGCCGTATCTTGATGCTTCGGCTAATTAGTTCACTCTTACCTGACTTCCTCCAGTCAAAGTGGATCCAGGCAATTACAAAGAGTGACTCCCATGAGCGATGTGATGAGAGGGAGGTGATTGGCTCATAAGGGGAGCGAATGTTTCCCCCGTGAAAGCTCCTCATTACTCCCCAGCAGTCGGAGCGTATGACTGAACGTGTCCATCTGGTTAAGGAGGAACCCGTGGAGGTTACAGAGGGTCGCCACTTCCATAATAATGCTTATGGATAATAGATCAGAGCCGATACATGGATTACAGTGGTTCATGAGCGCCCCCTTCTGGAGAGAGAGATGCCACAGTGAAATGACTTTTGGAGAGCAGATTTCAGTGATGTATGTGATATGACGGGTATTAAGAGCTCAGTTCAAGCAGATGCCAACCTTTTAGGAACTGCTGTTATGCTGATTAGCTTGAACTTTGCTATATTACTCTCTAAATAAAAAGTTGCGGTTATTACGAAATCACACCGCAGAACAGCAAGATTTTTTTATTTTTTTTTTTTTAAATAAGTCTCTTCTGCTCACCAAGCCTGCATTTATTTGATTCAACGTACAGCAAAAACAGTACAATTTTGAAATATTTTTACTATTTAAAATAACTGCTTTCTATTTGAATATATTTTAAAATGTAATTGATTCCTATGATCAAAGCTAAATTTTCAGCACCATTACTCCAGTCTTCAGTGTCACGTTGTCCTTAAAAAATCATTCTAATATGCCCATTTGCTGTTCAAGAAACATTATTATTATTATTATTATTATTATTATTATCATCAATTTTTAAAACTGTTGAGTAAATTCTTTCAGGATTCTTTGATGAGTAGATCCAAAGATCTGCATTTATCTGAAATAAAAAGCTTTTGTAACATTATACACTATACCATTTTAAAGCTTGAAGCCAGTATATTTTTTTTTCTCCTTTAAAGTAATGATGCTTTAAGTTCATCAAAAGTGATGCTAAAGACATTTATACTGTTTCAAAAAAATTCTATTTCAGATCAATTCTGTTCTTCTGAATTTTCTATTCATCAAAGAAACCTGAGGAAAAAATCTACTCAGCTGTTTTCAAACATCATCATCATCATAATAATAATAATAATAAATGTTTTTGAGCAGCAAATCAGAATATTAGAATTTCTGAAGGATCATGTGACTGGATTAATGATGCTAAAAAAAATCAGCTTTGAAATCACAGGAATAAATTACATTTTAAAATATAATCAAATAGAAAACAGATATTTAAATAGTAAAAATATTTCAAAATTTTACTGTTTTTACTGTACTTTGGATTAAATAAATGCAGGCTTGGTGAACAGAAGAGACTTCTTTAAAAAAGAAAAAAAGAAAAAATCTAAAAACTTCTGACTGGTAGCGTATTTTGCTGTTTCAAAGGTATAGTTCACCCAAAAATGAAAATTCTGCCACTATTACTCATCTCCAAATTTGGATGAATTTCCATAGTATAGAAAAAATACTATGGGAGTCAATTGTTTGGTTACCAACATTCTTCAAAATATCTTCTTTTGTGTTCAACAGAAAAAAAAAAAACTCATACAGGTTTGGAACAACATGAGGGTAATATGTTATAATATTTTAACAATAACAATTAACAAAAACTTAACAATTTGGGGTCAGTGAGCTATTTTATTTTATTTCATTTTATTTTATTTAAATGAAGTAACTTTTGCTCACCATGGCTGCATTTATGTGTTCGAAAACACAGTAAAAACAGTAAAATTATGAAAAATTATTACAATTTAAAATAGCTTTTTTTTATATGAATATATAGTAAAATGTAATTTATTTCTGTGATGCAAAGCTATATTTTCAGCATAATTACTCCAGTCTTCAGTGGCACATGATCCTTCAGAAATCTTTCTAATATGCTGATTTCAAGTTCAGAAGAACAGCATTTATTTGAAAACTAAATCTTTGTAACATTCTAAAAGAATTATTAATTCAAAACAATGCTTTTGAGAGCGTTACACATCTGTCCACTGCAATAGAATGTAACTAAATATTTCATGAGTACTTACTTTGCCACTTTCATCTGTCATGTTGACTTTATTTTGTCCTAAATAATAAACACTATAACATATAAAGTGGACTGCGATATAGAATTCTAGGTAAGGGTCAAAGGTCACCACTCAGTTACGGTAATAACAGAGCTCAAGGTAATAACTGCACTTCACTTTTTTTTTTTTGTTTTGTCTTAGAATTAAAAACCAAGCGCTCGCAGTGATGTCATTTGCTCTTGGCCTTTTACATAATTTAATTTGAGGTCCTGATGTGTTTGATTTGAAATGCCAGCGGTCGTGATACCTTCGAGACGACACGCTGCCTGACTAATGAACTACAGTCACACTCATCTTCATTACGCCTCTGACCTTTCAAAAACAAATGGAGAAACAGATTACCTCAATCTAAGTGATTGAGTGAGTTCATAACGCTATTTTTAAAATGCAAAATCACTTTTTCGACAAAACGCCACTTTGTTTACACATTCAGACCGAGGCTCCCGAAAGCGACGCTTGTTTTTTCCCTCTGACTTAACATTCGTTTTGTCTAAATATCATGTTCTAAAGATTTATTTCCTGATGTTTACTGGGAAGTGCAAGCTGCGTGCCTCTAAATAGCTCTTATTTGTCATCGGCTGTTTCATGAAGTCTTTGAACAAAGCAGAACGTCAGAACTCAAAATAATGAACTGAAGTGGCTTGTTTTTCACCAGTGTTTTACTAAAAGCCTGTCATCTCAAGCTGAGAGTGTGTAAAAAAAAAAGTAAAACAGACTATATTCCGGTTGCAACTCTTTTAATTAGTTAGCATCGCACTTTTACTCCCGTTTCCTCACTCCTCATAATATCATAAAGAGTGCAACAGCAGGTCTTAAGCAGCAGCGCTGCATATTTATGAGTGAACAAAAGTTCAGTCTTGTTTGTTCTGCCACCCATGAAACCTGCGGCATGTACAGCAACTGTCACTTTGACAAAAACTTTGAAACCGCTCAAACGCAGTCGTGTTTTAACGTGCATGTCATCATCTTCGCCTAATGAGGAAGTCACGGTGACTTAGTTAACTTTGTGTAACAGCGTTGCCCTGAAGTCACATTTATTAAATCTAAATTAGCAAGGCCTTTGCTTAATGAGCTTTGATTTGTGACCGCACCGCCCAATGAAGATCTTAAGGATATGCCAAGACGAAATTGTCTGTGACGGCTCAGGAGCGGCCACTTTACGCTTGAGCGACTGGCCATTAGCGCCGATTTGAAGGGCTGGTTACTCGCTTCAGCCCATAAAGTTCACCTCCAGTCAATCGTTGTCCTTCTCCAAGTGTTTGCAGATATGCACTGTCTGAATCTTTAAACGAGTCTTTCGGCTTCAAAACAAGTTAAGCTTTATTGACGCTGACACTAATGCCGACTCGTTCCTCAGTTAAACAGCCAAACTTGTCAAACGAAAATTGTGTTTGCTGTAATGCACTTACAGTGGAAGTTTATGGCACATTCTAGAGGTTTGGAAACGGCAATGTGGAGCCTATTCACGCATATGATGACTACGCCTATAAACTCATGATGATACAACAGTACTATTATAAAAATGAAGACTCAAAAAGTCTCATTAAATGAATGAAAAAAATAAATAAATCAAAGTAATCCTTCAGACACTCATGACTATCTGTCAGGCTCAATAAGTCTTAAATTTTCAGATAATTTGACATTTTCTGAGGTCATTTAAGGATGTTAGCTACTTCATTAAATTAAATTAATTTGTAAAAATGAACATAAGTCATTTAATGTTAATTTTCTTATAATAATATTTAAATAATTAAATATGTTTATAGTAATAATAATAATAATGGGCCTCATTCATCAAACATGAGCAGAACAAATTTTTGTGTAAATCGTTTGTAAAGCCGTTTTGACGAAACTTTAAAATTCATAAAAATGTTTGTATTTTCAAAATGTTAGTTGGTGTGAAAGAAGTGTCCACCTGCTCCCTACCACATGTAAATGGTGTGTAAAACATTCTGTGTTCTTTTTGCCAAACTGATGACACTGAATTTTGATGCACTGGCATAATAATTATAAGTTGATTTGCCCTTACTCTCTTCTATATATATTTTTTTGTTTGTTTTTTTGTTTTCCATCTAAGTTGACAACTGTAAAACACGGCGCTCGTCACTGTTACTATTTAAAGGGGTGATCGGATGCCCATTTTCCACAAGTTGATATGATTCTTAAGGGTCTTAATGAAAAGTCTATAATATACTGTGTTTAAAAATTCTCAATGGTTGTGTAAAGCAACACCCTTTTTACCTTGCCAAAATCAGCTCTGCAAAAATCTATTGCTCGCCCCGCCCCTCTCTTCTCTCTGTGGAGTGACAAGCGTGTTTACTTTAGCCGCATTTAGCCGTTAAACTTGCTAACTAGCATGTTATTAGGAAAGGCGATTGCAAAGATTCATAAAAAAACCCTTGTACTCACTTCTGCTGTAAGTGAATCTGGATCACGAATGATTTGCGTGAACATAGACGGATGTATGTAGATAGGCGCATTCCCTTCACAAACAAGCGTAATCTACTGCATCTTCAGCGGCTCAGATTTTGGGAGTAAATGACGACCACTATGTTCATTATTACATCCAGCAACACAACACCTCAATCGCTCAATTCTTGTGTAGCTTACATCCCTGCTCCGCCATCAGAACAATGGAGGTCGAACTGTTACAGCTGATCTGTGGTAAGACGCTCATGTCAATCAACTATCGTGGGAGCGGCTTCTGTTGGTGTGACGGCACACCGACAGGCATCTGAGAATGGCTTGATTTGAAAAAGGGGATATTATTTTTACAGATTAAATAAAAACCACTGCATGGATTTTTATCATTATAGGATAGATTTGTACATACACTGCCAACACACATTAACGTTCAAACAACATATAAAAGTGAACTTAGCATCCGATGACGCCTTTAATGACCAGCTGGTGGCGCTTGTAAACGGTGTGGTGGAACAGATCATGGTGGTGGTCATTTTAAGAAGCGCGCCTGACACTTTTTCAGCTGGCTAAAAACTCTTTGGTGGACACACGTTATTGAATATTTATTGTTGGGCATATGGCCTATTAGTCTTTTTTGCATTTATGCAATATACTGGAGCCAAACGTGAGAAAGTAGACCAGAATATTCCACTGCGTTTGTGGACACGCAAATTGCGTAGCTGTAATTAAAAGGCGGGGATTATGCTAATTGTGAATGAGCGTGCACGAGCGCCCTATTTATGAATGATTGGAATTCATTAACATACACGTTTAACTATCAAATCGGACGTTTACGAAGCATTTGTAAATCCAGAGGAGAATTTTTGGGAAGGTAACTCAGAATTTACTCATATATTTACGTTATATTTAAGTTTCATGAATGAGGCCCAATGTTTGTAATAATTAAATAATGTGTATGCTTATACCTTATTAAATGCATTTGATGTGTTAGGACACCGTTTTATTGGTCACACCACATGATACTGCCATTAAGTGAGTCAACACTTTGAAAGTTGTATAAAAGTTGGGTATAAATATTTTCAAAATTTAAAAAAAACAAATGAATAAACTTGCCACTTTTTTTCCTTTTATAACATAATTCATGATATTTGTGAAAATAAATCCTGACAAATTTAAATATGATTTATTTGGTAAAACTTTACAATACTGTGTTGTTTTGATAACATTAATGTATTAACTAATACGAATGAACAATGAGCAGTACATTTATTACAGTACTTATTCATTTTTGTTAAAGTTAGTTAATAAAAAATACAGTGGTTCATTATTAATTCATGTTAGCTGACAGTGCATTAACAAATGTTAATAAACACAACTTTTGATTTTAATAATGTATTAGTAAATGCTGAAGTTAACATTAAGATTAATAAATGCTGTTCATTCTTAGTTCATGTTAACTAATGAATTTTATTGTAAAGTGTTACTTTAAAATAATAATAATAATTAAGATGTGTTTTGATTGCACCACATAATATTCTTTATTAAGTGAGACATTATACATACATATACACATATTTAAATCTAAAAAAAAATGGTATAAAAGTTTGGTAATAAAAAAAGATAAATATCATAAGCAAATATGAATGCAAATAGTACCCCCCTGCCGTTTCTCTATCTTTATAAAGTTCTGTGGCTGCAGACTTCCACAGTAAAAGTGCATTACAGAAAACAATTTTTGCTTATTTTCACAAACTGAGACACCAGTCTAAATGATTTTCAGTGGTAATCAACAGCAGGCCACAGATTATGTGTAGAGCTTAAGTCATATTGAACCAGAACATTCTATTAAGCTGATTGGCCTTCGCACAGAAAAATACTTCCTACTGCAATATAAACCTTTGCCATTATCTTCTCTCAACACGCTGCTGAACGGAAACGCAACCTCGAATCTGTCCGGCCCCGGTGTGAGTTACATTCTGTATTTTCCAGACAGTCTTTTCAGTGGCGTGTACAACAAGGGGTGAAAGACAAGAAAGAGAAATCTATTTTGAGACACAGCTGAGACTGGATTTCGTTTCGGAGGCATATTTTAGACTCTCTGTTGATAGCGGCTGTGGCCCGGCCACCCTGTGCTGGGAACAGACAGATAAAGGGTTTAGTCTACCTTATGGAGTGTGGGATGGTGCTGGACCTCTATTCTCTCTGACCTCATACCGCTGGGGCGACGGGATGAAGCGCAGGTCAGAGAGGACACCGCTCGTGGACTCGCATCATAATGTGCATCAGCTGTGTCGCTTCTATCCGCTCGTCTCTCTCTCGCTGAGGACATGGAAAAGATGGTGATAATGAACAATTCTAATACTGGCACCAAAATAAATATGTGCTGCTTACGCCTGCGGTGTGAAACAGGCCTGAGATGTGCAGCTGGAGATCCTGATGCACTGTTTCCAGTTTCCCTTATTCTTAAAGTGGTGGTATTTAAGGGTATTTGTCTGTTAATGAATGTATCTGTCCATGTCTCTAAGCAGGTAGTCCAGCAGAGTGTGTTGCTACAGACGTATGTATTATGAAGCCTCGTGGAAATTGATAGGAGCTTTGGATGCACTTCATTGATTGCCTGCGTTCAGCAGATTTCCCAGCTCAGGTAAGTGAAACCATCTAAGTGATTTCTGGACTGTTAATGTATGACTCTCAGCAGGCTAATAGACAACAGCGGACAAGCTTCATAACTACATTAAGGTGAGTGAGTGGCCTTAAATACACAACTCACCTTAACAGAAAAACTGAACTGTCCATATGCAATACAAGGAAACTATATATCATACAAATAAAACCATTATCAACTAAATTCATCTTTTCAATATAGAGGAAACACAAATGCTGCGTTTGAATTGGCATTTAGATGTATTTACCCACTGTTTAATGCAGGACATGAATGCATTTAACCTGCAGTTACAAACGCATGAAAAATGTTTTCATATTTTAATCCTAAAACGTTGAATGCTGATATTTAAAATTATTTTAAAAAATGAAATGTGGAATTACAACCGCCAGTAGGTGTCACAGTTAACACGTGAGTCATTGCGATTGAACCGAATCATTTAAACGGTTGATTAATTCAGGAACGAATCAATATCACATTTGTGATTTTTGCAAGCTAGTGTTCAAGCACTCATAACTCCTCTTATAATCAATGAAGCTGTCCATACACTGTATGATAAATAAATCTCTTACTTGGTTACATGGTTCGTACATCTGCACTTTGTTGCTTATGATTCGCGAACCATTATTTCAGATCAGGACTCGTGAATCATTAAATTCACGAAATGATTCGCGAGCCCGCTACTAAGTTCGGATCTAAATCAAATGATTCACGATCTGCGCAGCAAATTCCCGATCTGAATAATAATTCGCGAACCATTATTTCAGATCAGGACTCGGGGCGCCAATCGTGAATCATTCAATTCGCGAAATGATTCGCGAGCCCGCTACTAAGTTCGGATCTAAATCAAATGATTCGCGATCTGCGCAGCAAATTCCCGATCTGAATAATGATTCGCGAACCATCATTTCAGATCAGGCCCGCATCCCAATGTGCATACTATCCACCCTAAATTATATGTGACACCACTTGATTTTTGAACAGATGTAGCAGTAAAACGCAGCAATAACAATTTGATAACATATGCGCTGCCATTTCTTTACCGCGCACGAATTCCTAAACTCACCAAAAGCGGGAGAGCGCAACTTATGAACCGCGCCGGCGTCGCACGGACCATTATTAGCTCTGCCTAAAGACAGAACAAATGCGTTTACTCTTTGACTGATCTTGATTACGCGACCACTAAACAGCGCTGTGAGATTCCGTGAGAAGCGTTCGAGTTTGGAGCAGAGGTCTCCGATACAAACCACGGATGCCGCGGTGATTTAAACTAATTTAAAGACAGAAGAAACAGCGCTGCAACAACACTTACGTAGAAAACAGGAGAAGCATTGTGCGACAACAATGCGGTTAGAATACTTTTCAATCCACAAATTGACCCAAAATACAACAAAAGCATTAATATTGTGAAATATTATTTAAAATAACTTTCTATTTGTATATATTTTATAAATATATATATATATATATATATATATATATATAATTTGTATATATTATAAAAAGAATTTTTTAAGATAATAATAATAATAATACTTTTTTTTGAGCAGCAAATCAGAATATTAGAATGATTTCTGAAGCATCATGTGATTGGAGTAATGATGCTAAAAGTTCAGAATTCACAGGAATAAATTCCATTTTAAAAATATATTCAAATAGAAAACGGTTATTTTCAATAATAATAAATATTTAAAAATTGTACTGTTTTTGCTGTACTTTGGATCAAATAAATGCAGGCTTGGTGAGTAGAAGAGACTTCATTAAAAATCTTACTGTTCAAAAACCTCTGACTGGTAGTTTAAAGGCCAGTTGAATGTAATGTAAGAGAGTAATGGAATATAGGCCAAATATATTTTTGTTATTTTGTTATATATATGGAGAAGCATCCGGCCCCCCGTTGTGTCCAGGTCATCAAATCTGGCCCCCTTTAAAAAAAGTTTGGACACCCCTGTATGTGATTTACAGTGAGCAGGTCTGAATTTAATACAGCAATCAAATCTTTTCATTTAATTTTCATTTTCACTAGTTTTATTGAACCCCCCCCATCCCCTCACCCCCAAGTATATTTTTTTGGGATGTTATGGGGGGTCCCTTAAAACTTAGATTACAATTATTTTTTATGCATTACATAATTCAGTTACTTATTATACACACAGTGGCAGTAAATTATTCATAATTTCTTAATTTCTCTAATAAATTTGTCTTCTTTTTTTCTCTACCGCAGTCTCGGAAACCCTGATGTAATGTCATGTTTAATGCACTTCATGTTGTTGATAAAGAATGAAATATATTTAATTAAATTAATTAATTAATCAATATGGTACATAATATTCTGATTCAAATCTAAGGAGTTAGGTCAAAAGTAATCTAAAAGTAGTTAGTAAAAGCAATTAAAAAGTAGTGCATTACCTAAAATAATCTAATAAATTACAAAACTAATTACAATTTTCATCATGTAATTTGTAATCATTAACAGAATATAATTGGTAAGTAATCTACTCAGTACTGTATACTTTATATTCAGTTTATTGTTTGATTTATTTATTTATTTTTAAGGCCTATATTTATCACTTAACGTTTTTCATTTAGTAATTTTCATGACAAAATATTTGCCTAATTTTTCAGGATTGTCATGCAGAAAAAAAAATTTAATCATGAAATATTTTATATTATTTGTCATATGACAGGTCGGTGGTAAGATTGTGAAAATAAAAATGCTACAAGTTTTGTGAAATTCACATAAAAATTTAAAAACAAAACATATATTATGCAAATGTTACTCTTTTCTGTCACATTCCCACACTTTTGATTTAAAAGTAAAATTAATTACGTTCTTTATTTATTTGCTTATTTATTGTATAATAATAATACAGACCAATTTGGCAGTGAATCTTTCAAACCATCATTTGTGCATCATTTTGACCAATTTATTGAAACAATTTTAGTAAGCACTCACACATCAAACATCATTTTGACTTGAAGGCAAGTTTACACTACATAGACTGTGCACATGATTAGTATATGAAATATTTTAGAGCAGAGCAAAACTATTGAAATTTCAATTACTTTTTCAAATCTAAAATAAATAAATTAATTAATTAATTTAAAAAGAAAAAGAAGAACATTTCCCTAAGTTTTCCTGAATGCCACAAATCACTATGAATAAGACCTTTGATTTGAATGCTGCAATTGTTTCCCTTGCATTATAAGGTTGCCACTCATTCTGGATTTTTAGGTGCTATCCAGAATTCTGCTCATCTATCCTGGAAAAAATAAATTCCATTCCAGGACAAAATATCCCAAAGACATTTACAGGACTAAGTGACCCTACCATGAGTACATTCAAACTCACCTCTATTTTTACAGTGTTTTGTGACTCTGTAGGTCAGTGGCTTTCAGTCCTGCTCCTGCACATTCTGCACTGTATAATCTGAAACACTCCCTGCTAATGAGCTGACGATCTGAATCAGGTGTGTTTTATAAAAGAAACCTGTGGGTCCCCGTGAAGGACCTGGATTGAGAAGCACTGCTTTAGGCAGCTCTCATGTAAACAGTGTGTCATATGCCAACAGAGGTCACTACAGCACAGGTCTGCAGCACTCATACATAACCGTATGACACCTTCTGAAAATAGAGCATCGCAGTTCAATCACATGGTGGTATAAACCTAAATGCAAATGCATGTCTTTACTTTTTGCATTAAGTGTAACAAATATAAATTTGCAAAAGTAAGTTTCATATGTACTTGAAATTAATTTAGCACACAGCAGTGTGATATTCTTCAACTAAAAATACTTCAATCAACTTTTACCTAACTGTTTTATAAGTGTCTTACAATGTTAATGACCTCATATGTGACCTGGACCACAAAACCAGTCATAAGTAGCATGGGTCAAAATTATCCATTTTCTTTCATGCCAAAAATCATTAGGATATTAAGTAAAGATCATGTTTCATGAAGATAGTTTTTAATTTACTGCTGTAAATATATATACTTAATTTTTTATTAGTAATATGCATCGCCAAGAACTTAATTTGGACAACTTCAAAAGTGATTTTCTCAATATTTTTTTTGCACCGTCAAATAGTTGTATCTCGCTCAAATATTGTCTTATCCTAACAAACCATTTATCAATGGAAAGATTATTTGTTTATCTTATTTATTATGTATACATCTAATTTTCAAAAAATGACTAGTGACTAGTTTTGTGGTTCAGGGTCACATATTAATTGAAAGAGCATGAAATGTTTGCACTTGCTGAATTACAAAACAGCTAAAAGGTTATTTAAAAATGTTGCAAACCTTGTTGACCAATAACAGCAGCTACACTTAGACATTGCACAATATTATGTTGGTGTTGTTTTAAAAGTTCATGTTTATTTGTCAAAAACTGCGGTGTTTATTGTCTTTTTCAGTGTGGACTTTCGCACTGCATAGAGCCATGCCTAGGTGACGTTTACCATATGTCAACACAGCCCAAGGTTATGACCTTTACATTAGCGAAAACATTACTAAGATAGTAATATAATCATTTACTTTATTACCCAGTTACGCAAAATGCAGCCTTTAAACGTGTGAGACGTATGGATAGCGGCCCGGTTCCAAGGTTTGTTTATAAGTTAAAATAGTTAAAGTCTGTGCAAAGTCTTAAAGACTTATCATTACGTAACATTCTCAGGAACATCCGAATTCACGGGAATGAGCATATGCATTTCTTCATACCCTGCGCGCTATGTCACTCTTTCAGAGAAATAGGAGTTCCGCAACAGCTAGGCCTACTATTAAAAAAGTAAGTGTTTCTTGTCAGACTACTCATCTTATTCCATATGTAGCAATGCTCTTCAGATGACCGGACCGGCCCAAAATAGTCTGGTAATCTGTCTGCGCGCTGTTGCAAAGATCACCACGTGCCCTTTCCTTCCCCTTCTGTCCGGTTACCGTAGCGACGACCAAGCAAATCCCCGATTGGCTGCTCGGGTGTGACGCAGGATGCATTTAGGGAATTCCGTCAGCTGTGCTGTGGCACGTTTCAAAACGTCGCTCCGGGTTGAGAGCGGTGCGTCAAACTCTCCACTGCAGCTTTTTTGTAACGCTTTGAAACTTTTACGCCGGATCACAGCACGTGCTGTTTAAGTTCTTTTGCGAGAAGACCTTGTGTCATGTGCAGCAAGGGACCCAGAGAGCGTTGGCTTTCTGAATAAATCATTTATAACCTGTGGGAACATCCTGAAGCTGAAAGAGGGTGAAAATCCCGACGTTTTCTGTTTGATATGTAAGTGACCTTCTTAACACTCCAGCTTTGTTTTTATGAACTTTCTGAGTCAGTTTTGTGTTGCATTTACACTTACACCTTAAATAGAGGAAAGGCAATATTTATGTTTATAATCTGAGATAAAGGTAGATCTAATAATCTATAAAACGTCCCATGTGAGGATCCCAATGGATAACATTCTCCACAAATGGCAGGGAACACTTAGTTCTAGCTACCTGGACAGGGAACAGGGTGAAAAAGAAAGAGCAAAGATGGGAAAAGTGCGCCGGTGTAATGCGCAGATCAGCAATTGATATAATAATCTGTTTTCTTATTAAACTATTTTTTTTTTATTATTACAGGCCATTTAGCAGCAACCCTGGGCACAATGGTGGTAGTAGAGGATCTTATTTTGGCTTTGTTTTTCCTTTAAATTCTATGCAAGTGGATAAATATTCACAGTAGTCTGAAACTTAAGATGGGGAAGAAAAACATGAACAGTACACCTTATACAAGCCCCAAAATTGTTTACATTTTTTGTGCGTTTATGTCCTACTCAGCTGTTGTGTGCCTGTTGAAATGGGGTCATCTATGGAGCGTTACCTAAAAATGAATGTTTTTTCAAATCTGACTAACTTTAGATGATTTAGTCATTAGAACCGGATTAGACTGATTCATAAATGAAACATTAAGGCCCATTAAGTTTATGTGAGCTGTTTTAGGGATTGCTCAGTACCATTTTTGAGTATCTTCTAGTGCTGATGTCAAATCAGTACTAGAGTTGTTATTTATTGATCAGTTTAGAATTGTTCCTCAGTTATTACCTTGCTAACTACACACTGATTCATTATAAATAAAGAGTACTATATATACCTGATCAACAAAAATGGTCTATGTTGGTCTGTTTTCAGTGAATAATGACCTCAGTTTCAGTGTGTTTCTCACAAAAATCAATCATAATGCTATAGTAGTGTTGAAAAACAGCACACAATCACATGAAGCTTTTGTGATACTTTATGATGCTCAAAAGCTTTAATTTATGTTTATTATAACTGCATGAATAGCAAGATCACTTTCTTAAAATTCGTACAGTTTTGGAGTGACGTGAGTAATGCTCATTTTTGTTTGTTCTCATTATCATTGTTTACATTCATAGTCTACTATTGCATTAGTGACTTTTATCGAACGCAGGCTCTTTCTTGTACATAGTGTAAATAAAGAAACTATGCGCTTATCTTTTATTATCTGGCGGTTGTCGGTGACGTACGCCGAGCAGATACAGAGAGTCCCAGTGTTGCTGGATTTACCTTATCGTGTCTTATGCCACAGATGGATCAGTGACAGGGTCAACACACACACGGCGAGCTCGAATATCCTCCGTCTCAGTATCCAGCAGCCCTTGAGGCCACCCACAGGCGTCTTTAAATAGATAAACACTTTAACTTTGCCAAGGCCATAACGCTGAGGAAGGTTTGTGTCACTGCACTGATATTAGTCAGCAGATTCACACATTCCCAGTCCTGGTTGTCATAAGCGTGAGCTTATCCCAAGTGCCTGAAAGTACTTTGTAGCTTTTGTAGTGTTGTTGAGTGATTTTCTGTTTGTTTGTTTGTTAGAGACAGGTATGTTTTCAGATGCCTTGGAGGCCGTAGGACAGGTGGAGGGTTTGACGCTGTCCCCTCCACAGACTCTCCCAGACCCCGATGATGAAGTGGAATTGGGCACCGAAACAAAAAGACGAGGCAGATATCGTCATAGCTTACAGATCCTCAAGCCCTTTCGGATCACACACAAGTAAGTTCCTCTGGATATTTTTGAAAGGTACCGGTTACCACTTTGATTTTTGTTTATTTTCCCCTCACTTGCTTATTTAATTAGCAAATGCTGTTTAAAATACTTCTTGCTGGTGTACAGCACGTCACATTGCAGGACAAGGTATTAATGGACTTTTACACATTTTTTTTTAACAGTTAGACTCCCATATACACTAATACATTATGCTTATTTTATGATTATAATTGCTTAAAATCATTTGCCAGGTCTGCACTGTTTATTTTGAATCATTTTTATATTTCTTAGTTTATACTGACAGTCACGCCACAGAACAATTTTCACATTCCAAAGTATTTGAATAGATATTTGACAGAAAAAAATAAATGACGTCTTTCTCTAAGGACAATAAAATTGCTTGTCATATCATCCGCACTTGAATGTTTTCAAACCTAAGTTTCACATGCACAAGCAGTGGAGCAAATACTTGCATTGTACTTCACAGAGTGGCTTTTTACAGAAAATAAAGTCATTTCTGAATCTACACCAAACCCAAACCTCAAAATGAAACTACAGCATGAGCTGCTTTTATCATCTGAATCTTTACTTAATTAAACAGAAATAGTATGTGTGCATCACTGCACATTTAACCTGCATTAAACATGATATCTGTCATTTTTAACAATGAGTGGTTGACGCCAGTTGCTTCATATAAGTCGATATTGTAAAAGCCTGTCATGAGTCATAATTATTTCTCAGAGTTCCCTAGTGAAAATAAGTAAACTAAAATGTATTTAAAATACATTTATTTTATGCCAGGTATACTACAAATACATTTACATGTTATGTACTTAATAAAAATACCCTGCAATTGTACTTTTAGTATGCTAAACTGATAAATTTAAAGTCTACTAAACTGGAATAACTAATTTTGCACTTTAATTGTGCGGAAGTAGTGCTGAAATCCAACTAAAGATATTCTTAAGTATATCTGATTGTGCTAAAGTGGACCTATTGCAAGTTTCTGATCACACAAGTAAGTTATTCTGTATATTTTTATTATATCTATACTTTATTTAAAATTTTACCCTCACTTGTTTATTTAAATGTGTGAAAAAATGAACTTATTTCAAGGCTAAATATTCCAGCATTCGTCTCAACTGATTTGAGCTCATGAGCACTGCATGTAAAATAATTATAAAAGAATTAGCAAATGCTGTTTAAAATAGTTCTTGCTGGTGTACACTGCAGGACAAGGTATTAATTGACTTTGACACATTGTTTCTAACCGTTAGACTCCCGTATGCACAAATCCATAAAGCCTATTTTATCATTATTAATGCTTAAAATGTGGAAGACTTGCCAGGTCTGCACTGTTTATTTTAATGCACTTTTTGGATTTTTTTATTCATAATGACAGTCACATCTCAGAACAATTTTCACATTCGACAGTATTTGAATAGATATTTGACAGAAAAAATGAATGACCTATTTCTTTAATGTTTTCAAACCTTAGTTTTACATGCACAAGCAAATTAAACAGGCGACTTGCACTGTATTTTCACAGAGCGGCTACTTGTACTTAAACCCAGACCTCAAAATGAAACTACAGTATGAGCTGCTTATATCATATGAATTGTTACTTAAATAAATAGAAATAGTATGTGTGCATCGCTGTACATTTAACCCGCATTAAACATATTTGTCATTTTTAACAATGAGTAGTTGCCGCCAGTTGCTTCATATAAGTCTATATTGTAAAATGTTGTAAAACTTAACTTATGTTACACTTCTACCATACTGCTTACTCAGATGTGTGAAACCTCTTAATATAGGGCCAAAATAATCACACGCACCCAAAATACTTTTGTGCGAGGTGTGAAACAGGCCTTAGAATATGTTTGCTACGTTGCCATTTGGACTCAAGTGATAGTCAGTGAGGTCCTGATAAGAGCGCTCTTATCCTTTTCTCACAGACGGCTCGATTTTTAACATACTGACTGATAAAGAGCCACTGAACTTTTTCACTGCTTCGTAAGAGTTCTGAGAGGGACGTGCAAACTGCTGTTCAAACACGAGCGTGTGATTCATCTTCTGTTTGGCCGCGGCGAGTAAAGATTTTCTCTCGCGATCAAGGTCACGCCGTTCTCAGACATAGCACATAGCGCCTAGATGATTGATACGAGCCAAACTCTTCCATTTTCACCCCCAGACATCAGCACCCGGTGGACAATGCAGGATTTTTCTCCTTCATGACTCTGCAGTGGCTGTCCCCTCTGGCATGGAAGGCCCACAAAGCGTCCTCTCTCAAGATGGAAGATGTGTGGGGTCTGTCTTGCCACGAGGCCTCAGAAACAAACTGTCAAAGGTGAGCTACTGATGCAAACCATCAGATCCGTTGTCAAGGTTTGTCTACTGTCGGTTTGTGTTTGTCTGAACACAAACAACCAAGAAGCAAGGCTACACGATTTGGGAAAAATATCTAATA
This sequence comes from Labeo catla, assembly GCA_012976165.1. Taxonomy (NCBI): domain Eukaryota; kingdom Metazoa; phylum Chordata; class Actinopteri; order Cypriniformes; family Cyprinidae; genus Labeo; species Labeo catla. The sequence goes on from VONZ01000128.1 coordinate 1,055,772, forward strand.
GCGATTTTTCTGATGATTTAAAATGATTTTTTTTTTCAAAACAAATTAAAAAATCAATATAGCAATTAGGTCAAAATTAATGATAAGATAATAACAATACAATTCCTATTTAAGCCCAAAATAGGACCAGAGGGACCTCCATATGCATCAGAGAAATAGTAGAACTCATGACGTTCCAGGAAATCCCTAATATGAATGAAGGCATCCAGCTATCTGTGACTGAATAAAAAGAATAAGAAACGCCACTGAATAATATTTTTGTCTTGCAATTTAGGGCTGCAAGATGATTAGTCACGATTATTGGTTTAAAAAAAAAAAGTATGTTTGCATACTATATGTGTGTACTATATATAAATACACACACATACATGTATATGTTAAGGAAAAATATGTCAGATTTATATGTAAAATATTTATATTTATATTATATATAAAATATAATATAAATTATATACAAGTGTTTACATACAAATACATAAAATACATAATTTTTGTTTAAAATTATATACATATATGTGTATTTACATATACATAATAAATATACACAGTACACACACATATAGTATGCTAACAGAATTAAGTCAGAATTGTGAGATAAAAACTTTTTTTTCATCTCACAATTCTGACTTTTTTTCTTGTAATTGTGAGTTTATATCTCACAATTCTGACTTAATAATTCGCAATTGTGCGTTATAAAGTCAGAATTGTGAGATATAAACTTGTATATATAAAAGTAATTAGTCAGAGAAGTTAGTATTATTTTGCAACTTTGTCTCACAGTTCTGACTTCATAACTCGCAATTGCGAGTTTATGTCACGCAATTCTGAGAAAAAAGTCAGATTTCCATTTTTTGTCTTGCACTTCTGACTTTATAATTGCAATTAAGTCAGATTTGGGAGTATAAAAAGTGAGTAGATAAAGTCAGAATTGTGAGATATAAACTCATTTTTTCCTCAAAATTGCATGATATACACTATTTTTCTACAGTTGTGAAAAATAAAGTCAGAATTGCAAATTCGAGTTTATTTCTCACAATTCTGACTTAATAGTTCACAGTTGTGTGTTTTAAAGTCAGAATTGCCAGATATAAACTAGCAATTGCGAGTTTATGCCTCGCAATTCTGCGATTATAACTCACAAGTGCGAGTTTATATCAAGCAATTCTGAGAAAAAAGTCTGAATTGTCTTGCAGTCAGATTTGTTAGTTTATATCTCACAATTCTGACTTAGTAATAAGTAGTAATACAATGTAAACTTGTATATAAACTTATAAGAAAAAAAATAATTAGTCAGAAAAGTTAGAATTATTTCTCAGAATTGTGATTTGGTTTCTCAGAATTGCAACTTTATGTCTCAGACTTCTGACTTTATAAATCGTAATTTTTATGTCACGCAATTCTTAGAAAAAAGTCAGATTTCTGACTTGTTCTGATTTGTGAGTATAAAAAGTGAGTAGATAAAGTCAGAATTGCGAGATATAAACTCGCAATGTTTTCCTCAAAATTGCGTGATATACACTTACAATTGCGAGAAATAAAGTCAAAATTGCAAATTCGAGTTTTTTTTTCACAATTCTGACTTAATAATTCACAACTGTTTTAAAGTCAGAATTGCAAGTTATAAACTAGAAAGTGAGAGTTTATGCCTCGCAATTCTGACATTATAACTCACAAGTGCAAGTTTATATCACGCAATTCTGAGAAATTGTGAGTTTGTTTCGCGCAGTTCTGAGGGAAAAAATCTGAATTGTGAGATAAAAAGTTGCAATTACCTTTTATTATTTTTAATTCAGTGGTGGAAACAGGCTTCCATAACATAGCCTTTATTACAGCATAGAATAAATTTTCTGCTCATTCTGTGACGATAAGCCACATCGGATCAGAAAATTAAGTTATTTGAAACGTTTGACTAATGTGGTGGTGTAAAACTTTGTTAGTAAATATTCTCTTTTGTTCCTTTGTTTGGCGTGTCTTCTGTTTGTATTTCAATGGCATGACAAATTTATGAACCGCTCATTTTAAAATCTTCCCGGTATACTAACATTTGTTATGATATCCGATATAACAAGTTTATGATATAAACATTACACTGTACAAGATAACTTTCTTTAACTCTACAATGTGTAAATCTACATCACTAGCTAATTACTCTTCAACAGCAATGCTATAGAGCTACCACAAAAATAGAAGTTCAAAGTCAGAATTGTAAAGATATACATTATACAGAGACAAGATGTAGCATTTGCGATTCATTAATATTATCAAGCCAAATCGTGATGTCAGTTTGGTTTCCATTAACCGTTCAGCCCAACCTAGAAGGCAAGCACAAGTTAGACATCTCTCGTATGTGCCAGCGCTGAACTGTGAACAAACAGAACTATTAGAAAACACCTCCCGAGCCAAGGTCTCGCACAGTTGACGCCTTGATAACAAGACTTGGTGTGGGAATCCCTCGAGTCACGGTGGGGAATGATAGATGCTCGCCTCCCACGCTCGCACAGCCCAGAGAGTTATGGCAGGTGGGTGTTATTCATAGCAAGGATTAGACATCAGAGAGAGAGTTAGTCTGCACCTTTCCTGCAGGACGGTTATGTCATTAACGCGTCAGATCACAGCCCGTGTCTCTTTCGACTAAGCTGGCTCATTGTTGAGGCTCAAAGGGTTTCTCGAGGACACGGGAACATGGAAAAACACCCATAATCTGTAACTGCCCTTTCTAATCACATATCTGAGATTAGCCCACATTCGTTGAATGAATTGAATCAGACTTTGGCTGCGCTTTCTTTTGTTGTGAGATCAATGATCGTGTGTTAAATACAGGCTCCTGTATTTGCCGTCCAAATGGCCTGACAGCTATGCCTCAGCGCTTCTGTAAGAAACGGTGTCAGATTTCAGTGTTTGACCTCAGGGTCTGTGTCTCCCGTTACTGGATTTATGTCAGAGACAGCCGGGACGCATGTGTACTTGTTTGTGTGAGGTGTGCAGCGGGGTGGATATTTTATGGTGTCTGGAACACTTACGTAAAGTGTTATCGTCAAAACTGAAGGCTGCTGAAATTTCCTTAAAAAAAATAAAAAATAAAATAAGATAGAGTTCAAGTGTTGTACCCTTGTGAAAGATAAAAGCTGCGAGTGGATTTTTTTAAAATGTAGGACTTTGGTATGGGAACTGAAAGCTCAAAACCTTGATTCTTCAGATTGATTGCTCATTGTGAGGGTGAATTTCGATGTGTTCAGTAAAACTTTGCATTACAATATTTATGAGAAATTGAACGTCATTTATGATTTATAATGAACGTGGATGTTTTGGCTTCTAAGCGTGTGCCAAAAATGAGCTTTACTACCCGAAGACCAGACATATAGTATATGGTGTGCTGTTTAACCCTTGAGTTTAAAATACAGAAGTTTAACAATTAAATACCCCCCATTTATTAATTTATTATTATGGATTATATCCAGTCAATTTGCCATTATCCCCAAAAAAGAAGGACCCAACAAGGAACAGAGGGATCTTGTATCATTCTGAGGGTTTTTATAAATGGCATGAAATATGTAGGAAATTGGTTGCCAGGAACATCAATCAATTATACAGTTGAGCATAATTATTCAAAAATATTTTGACCAATCAGAATCAAGCATGGCGGAGAGCTGTCTAATAAAGCGACAGAAGCATTTCGGCTGATGCAATTGCGATATTGTACATTTAATATTGGTTTGGTCCAACAATTTAGACAGTTTAATCTCTTAAAGTTGCAATGAATTGGAAGTAGCAACCGATCTTTGCTTTCATAATGTGATATACATTTGAGTGGAAAAGATTAAAACAAATAATATGATGGAGACTTGGTTCTGTGCATTGGTTGTTGACTTGATGTTGGTGTGTTTCACTCAAAAGTGGAGGCAGATGTAAGCAGTGCTGGGTAATAACTAGTAGCTGATTACATGCAATCAGGATTACATAATCAGATTTTTAAAAATTGAGTGCTTGTAATTAAATCATATTACATTGTAAAATACTCATAATCAGATTACAGTTACTTTGTATGGATTACATGATTACAAATTCACACAATGGCAGTAAAATATTCATAATTGATTAAAGTTAATATTTAAAGTTAATTTTGATTTAAAGTTAATATTTCAGTAATTTAACAACATATTATTCACATGTTCTTTAATGTTGGTGAATGTTTTATTTCTCTTTTTTTCTAACAGTAATTCCATTTAAATCTATAAACAAGTTATGTCAAAAGTAATCTAAAAGTAATCCAAAAGTAGTCCGAATACGTAACCTAAAATAAGTAATCTTGATTCCATTACTGACTACAGTTTTCAACATGTAATTTTGTAACCGGTCTGCATTTACACTGGCACAAAAAAAAACTGATTTTTTGCTTACATCTGACACAGATCGGAATTTGTTGCATGAGATCAGATTTTTTTGCATCCAGTCTGGGCCACTTCCGAATGTGGATTTTAATCGGATACATATCCGACATCTGGACAATCGACCTACACTGTAAAAAATAATTTGTTGAGTCAACTTAAAATAATTTGTTACCTGGCTGCCTTAACATTTCAAGTTCAGTCAACTCAAAAAACATTTATTCAGCTTGAGGCAGCTGGGTTACCTACCCTAATTTTAAGTTTAACAAACACAAATATCTAAGTTGTCACTTAGTACAACTTAACATTTCAAGTTGACTAAACTTATTTGAGTTGACTGAACTTAAAATTTTAAGGCAGCAGGATAACAAATTATTTTAAGCTGACTCAACAAATTGTGGTTTTTTTTGTTTTTTTTTTACAGTGTACATCTAAACATGCATATCCAATTTTAATGCCGGCGTGCTGTATGCGTCACATTTTATCGAAATGGAAACTTTACATAGGAAATTGTACATTCAAGAGCTAGTTTTTAACCCCTGCACCATGAATTTTATAAACACAACATCTTCGCTACTAAAAGCTACATTATATTTCTCAGCAAAGAGGTGATAAGTTTTTGTAATTAAACCAACAAGCTTTACTTGTTCGCAAGTTCCACACTCATTTGCACATTCTCTCTCTCGTTAATTCATTTGAATTTATGTAAATAAATATCATCTTCTACCTCTAATGAGCTGTAGATAACAAAACAAATCAAAATTGCTGTTATTTTCCGGTCTTTATCCGTTCAGTCACATTTTGTGCTTTAAAACATCTATGAAAGCTGTTGTCCGTGCTGGCAAATAATAATGGCCACTAAACGTGAATTATATAAATCATTTTAATAGCACAGGCATTCAGAACCTGAGGGTCTACCGTGTGCATAGTAAAGCGATCACTGACAATCATTTTGGGTGGGAATTAATGTAAACCCAGATATCGGATACCAGTCGTGTCTAAAGCGAAAGTAAACATGCAGGCCAAAAAATCAGATAAGGTCAAAAGAGCGAATCTGTGCATTAGGACTTGCCGTGTAAATGCAGCCCAAGCAGTGAATGTGAGTTTGCAGAAGCAGGTTTAAGTGCACTACATAACCAGAAGATCCAGTTATGACATTTTGATTAACCATTTCAAAATCAGAAAAGAAAAAGTAAAATGAAAAATCTGATTTTCGCAATAAGATCTATAACATGCATTTAGAAAATCGCTAGAGTGAGTCTTCCTTTCATAACACTTTAATTTAGACTTTAACGAGTATTTAAAAAAGACTCAAATCAATAGTACTTGAATACAGTCATTAAAACTCCAGTTATTATAAAGGTTTCAATTAAAACATACCTGTTCCTCATGTCACAGTAACAGTCTGTGCACTTTCCATGTCCTGTAGTTTAAAACACACTGTTTTTTTCTTATGCATCATTCAGACTGGAGTGGCTGTGGCACGAGGAGCTCAAGCGGCGGGGGAAGGACGGGGCGTCTCTGTCACGGGTGTTCTGGAGGTTCTGTCAGACCCGTATGTTGGTGGCCATCTTCTCCCTGCTCATTACCATGGTGGCTGGATTTGTTGGACCTGTAAGTTGTCCTCATTTTCTTTTTTCGACACAACTCTCAGGTTGCATCCTGACCTTCGACCTGTTTCCTCTACAGTCATAGTTCACCTAAAAAAGCAGAATCTTTAAGAATCTTGACAGTCTTGTTTTTTTCCCCCCTATACTTCATAGTGATCACAGGCTTACAAGAACCAAGAGGATAAAGAGCATTGAGTATCATAAAAATAGTCATTATGACGTGTGCATATTGTATTTATAAGCCTTCTGATGCAATGGGTCTTTGGAGCTTGGCAGCCACCGATCATTATGAATCATTGTTGAATGAAAAAAAAAGTGTATGTGAAGATTATTTTAGTCTGTGTGTGTGTGTGTGTGTGTGTGTGTGTGCCACAGAAAAAGTCATACATGTTTGGGCTGACATAATGATAAACGATATGATATCGAGATTACACCATTTAATTTGAGAAAAAAACTACCATCAAACTCACCGAAACAAAGCCAAACTGACCACGACAAGCTGTCAAAATAAAAGTCTGGTTTAACTTGAAGAAATTATGACAGATATATATTACTATTGTATATTAAAATATAATTTTCAAAGCAATAATAATGGTAATAATAATAATACAATTTTTAAGAGCAAGATTTTTTTATTATTAATTTGTAGTTATACAGTTATACATCTTACTTGGCAATTTTTTTTTTGTAAATTATGTTTTCATTTCATTATTTCAAATTGTGTTACATTTTAAAATATTGATTGAATAAAGTTTTATTTATTAATTTAATTAAACACTATTTTCATGATATATTTGTATTGAATCATAGAAAACTGGATAACAGATTCCATGGGGCCCTAAATTAAAAGGAAGCTCTTTGGAGTTTAATTGGGAACAAATCTTTACATTCATTCTCAAAGTCTAACAAACATTTTTATGTTTTATTTATGTTTTTGTAAGTCCTTAATGCTCACCATGGCTGCTTTATTTGATCAAGAATACAGCAAAAACATTAAAATGTGAAATATTATTAACATTTTAAATAACTGTTTTATTATTTTAATATATTTTAAAATGTGATTTATTTGTGTGATGGCAAAGCTTTGACACTCGAGAAACATTTATTATTAATATTAAAAACCGTTTCTGCTGCTTGATATTTTTGTGACGAGTGTGATATGAATAATGAATAAAAAGTTAAAAAAGAGCAGCATTTGTTTTAAAAAAATAATAATAAGAAGCATTTCCTTCCCCATTAATGGTAAATGAATATCGTGATAAATATCGATATTGTATCATATTGAAAAATGGACTGTGGTGATATTTTTGGCCATATCGCCCAGCCCTAGTGCAAAAATAAATCACAGGAAGATATAATGAATGAAATGATAATGAATGTAGGGTGGCAGTGGAAGACCGGCCACGAACGCTGTGATGGTTCAGCGCTTTCTTGCTTCACACAGAAAACATACCTGCATGCATTTATGTACAGTTTAATATTCAAGGGATCAATCGAAAGATTATATTTGGAGCTCATGCAGGCTCAAAATGAAAATCGTAATATAAACCAGAGATTTTTCATATCTTCTCATACTTCAAACTAGTGTTAATCCACAGGATTGTGACGTGTGTGTGGATTTTCCATGGTCCAGGAGGCATGTTATTCATATTATTCACGTTATTGCTTGCTGCTTTATTTCTGTTGCCAAATGAGCTTAGATCTTTATTCAACAAAGAATGATTTAGAGTTTGGATTAAAAAAAAACTCTAAAAAAAACACACATTTTTGATCTTATTAGTTTCACTATGAGGGGATTTATTTTGGTGTAGCTGGGAGTTTCTTACTGTGATGCTGTTGGGAACGCAGCTGCTAATTTTATTTCCCCGCACAAGGCTGCACATGCCACTGACAGCTCTCGCTTAATAGCATTATCAGGGATTACATGTTACAAAATAGCACACTTATTTCCTTGCGCTGATTTGTTTAGTATTGCACGGGTCAGCCATTGTCTCGGCAGCTCGCATAATTATTTGCAGTACATTTTAATGCTCTCATGTCAAGAATTAAATATTTCCTCACTACTCCTCACTAAGTCAATGCCCAAATATTATTTTTGACTTACTTACACTGCTATTTGAAAGGTGTGAGTTGGAAAGATTATTATTATTTTTTAAATGCTTTTGTAAGTCCTTAATGCCCACCAATACTGCTTTATTTGATCAAAAATACAGCAAAAACAGTAAAACTGTGAAATATTCTAACAAAATTTTTATTTAACTGTTTTATTTGAATATATTTAAATTATTTGTGTGATGGCAAAGCTTTGATTCTCAAGAAACATTTATTATTATTAATGTTGAAAACATTCTGCAACTTGATATTTTTGTGGAAATTGTGATATGTGATATGTATTGTTTTTCAGGATGCTTTGATGAATGAAAAGTTCAAAAGAACAGCGTTTATTTAATATATATATATATATATATATATATATATATATAAAGATAAATATTTTTATTCAGTAATGACCCATTAAATTGATTAAAAATGCATTTATGTTTTTTTATCATTACTTTTAATCAATTTAATGGGTCCTTACTGAATAAAAATATTTATCTTTTTTTTTTTAAATTAAAAATGTATTTGGTAAAAAGCATAAGAACATTTTGAAAAAAGACTGAGGATGACAAATTAATGTTTCCAGTTATATTTTATTTATTTATTTAAGTATTTTTTGATGAATAGAAAGTTTAAAGAACAGCATTTATTCAAAATATATATATATATTATAAATGCCCTGTTAATTTTACACAACTTAATTGGTCCTTAATGAATAAAAGTATTTATCTTTATCAAAGAGGCCAGAGGCATAAGAACAATTTAAAAAGTGATTGAGGATGACAGATTTATTTTATTTTCTAATTCTGTTTTCAGCATTAAAAAAAAACATGTCCATTTCCAATTCTGCTATTTTTATTTTGTTATATTAATTGCACTAATAACATTTATTATTATTAATGTTGAAAACAGTTTCCGTCGCTTGATATTTTTGTGGAAATTGTGATATGTTTTGTTTTTCAGGATGCTTTGATGAATAAAACGTTCAAAAGAACAGCGTTTATTTAAAAATATATATTTATAAATGTCTTTTATTATTGCTTTTGATCAGTTTAATGGGTCCTCAATGAATACAAATATCTATCTTAAAAAAAAAAGAAAACTGTATTTGGTCAGAGGCATAAGAACAATATGAAAAGGGACTGAGGATGACAAATGAATGTTTCCAGTTCCATTTAATTTTTTTAGTACTTTTTGTTTAATAGACAGTTTAAGAATTTAAGCATTTATTCAAAATAGTTTTTTTTTAAATGCCTTTTACCGTTAATTTTAAACAACTTAATCAGTCCTTAATGGATACAAGTATTTATCTTTATCAAAAAACATTTTTGCTTTTTTTTTTTTTAGTTCAAATTCCATTTTCAGCATTAAAAAAAGGTCCAGTTCCAATTCTGTTATTTTTATTTCATTATATTAATTCCTTTAATTATGAATTAAATTTTTTAACAATGCGATTAGCGTCTGGGAGCAGATCTGTATTATAATTAGAATGAGAACAGTTTGAGACGAAGTCAAAGAAAAAGATTCAGTGTTTTCTTGTGTTTTCCTGTGAGCAGCACTTGATCTCATGACCCCAGCGCAAGTCAGAGGATGTTCTGATACCATAAAACCTCAAAGCTCACGTCTGAATCCCTCCTCATGTAATTTTGATTCTGTTCAAATAAAAAACAAAAAAACTCTGCAAAGTCTTCTTACACCTGTCTCCTCCCTCAGCATCTTGTTGTGCCGTGTTGTTCTCAGGCTCTGCTGATCCGAGCCCTGCTGGAGTATTCTCAGTGCGCAGAGGTGAAGCTGCTGTACGGCCTGGCTCTGGTCGCCGGGATTTTCCTCATGGAGCTGACACGCTCCTGGTCTCTGGCTTTCATGTGGGCTGTCAACTACCGCACGGCCACCCGCCTCCGGGGAGCCGCGCTCACTTTCGCCTTCCAGAAGATCCTGCGGCTACGCAGCACTAAAGACATCAGCACAGGAGAGGTGAACTGTGTGTTAATACTCTCGTAATAAATACTAAACTATTCATTAGGAGCAGCACTTTTGTAAACAAGCTTCTCCACTAAGAATTTTGACGGACTGAGAGAACATCTTCTAAGGTCATGCCTTATTTACTTGAACGTAAAGGGAAAATAACATCCGAGAGGGTTCATGGGAGGGTTCGGGTTCTTTACGTAGTTTCAGCTCAATTTTTCATCTGTCCTTTTGGCCTTTTAAAACCAGTTTGGGCTTGTGTTTGTGAGGTCTGAGTGCTATATGACACTAATGCACCGTGCCAGCGCTGATGCGGGTTAAGCGTGCCATGTTTTCGTTTCGATGACTCATTCTGTTACTCTTTCAGCTGGTAAACATTTGCTCCAGTGATGGACAGCGGCTGTACGAGGCCGTCTCAGTGGGCTGTCTGCTGGCCGGAGGGCCTCTCGTTGGGATTCTGGGTCTGTTGTACACCGTCTATTTCTTAGGGCCGACGGCGCTCGTGGGATCGGCCATTTTTGTCATCTTTTATCCCACCATGGTAAGAAAAGCACATCTAATCCTTTTGTTAATGAAAGGAATATTTACAAGCTTTACAAAGGCCAAGTTCACGGTGCTGTTGAATGGCCCAAATCGTTTTTTTCTATTAATGTGACAGATTTTTTCAAAAGACATTTTCACTTTTGATCTAAGACATTTATGAGCCCATAAACGTGATATTATGCAATTGTGTTTTGTAATGTGACTTCAGTTTCAATAGTCATGTCAGAATTCATGTGATTTTTAGGGCAATCAAATTCATAAATGCATAAATTGAATTATTGGCATTAATAATTAACTAATTTACTAACTAATATGCATGGTTATATATTAGGGGTCGACCGATATGATTTTCAGGGCTAATGCTGTTACCAATTAATGCAGATCAAGTAGACCGATAATTTGAGCCTTTTGAGTCTGGTGCAAAAAATGAAAAATAATGTCAAAATTAAGAATAACAATGGTGCTGACAAAAACTTTCTTTTAATGCTTTTAAATTATTTTATCTGCAAATCGGTTTTGAAAAATGACCAATACTAATAACCATAAAAATGCTTAATATCGGCACCAATAATCAACCGATATGTTTTTCAAGGCTGATGCCGATACCAATTGATACAGATGAAGTAGACTGATAACCGATATTTTAAGCCAATATATATATATATATATATCTGATGCAAAAAATGAAAATTAATTTCAAAATCAAGAGTAACAAGGGCGCTAACAAAAACTTTCTTTTAATGCTTTAAATTAATTTATCGTCAAATCGGTTTTGAAAATGACTGATACTAATAACCATAAAAATGCATAATATCGGCATCAATAATCTACAGATATGTTTTTTTTTTTAGGGCTGATGCCAATACCAATTAATACAGCTCAAGTAGACAATATTTTGAGCCTTCTGAGTCTGGTGCAAAAAATTTAAATTAATATCAAAATTAAGAATAACAATGGCGTTGACAAAAACTATCTTTTAATGCTTTTAAATTATTTTATTGGCAAATCGGTTTTGAAAATTACAGATACTAATAACCATAAAAATGTTTAATATCGGCACCAATAATCTACCGTTATGTTTTTTAGGGCTGATGCCGATACCGAATAATAAAGATCAAGTAGACGATAACCGATATTTTGAGCCGATATATATGTCTAGTGCAGAAAATTAAAATGAATGTAAAAATCAAGAATAACAAGGGCGCTGACAAAAATGTTCTTTTAATGCTTTTATTTTGTCGGCAAATCAGTTTTCAAAATGACCGATAACAATAACCATAAAAATGCTTGATATCGGCGCCAATAATCAGACGACCTCTATATTGGACAAAGATGTCTAACTTTGTTAAAAACCCATACATTTATGATCAGGAAAGGTGTGAGTAGAGAAGTCTTATCATTGTGAGGTGAATGTGTTCAAAAGTCTGAAAAATCTGTGTAACTTTAAGGAACATCACTACCAAACACCTTTTTTCTGCAATTAAGCGCACTTTTTTGTTATTTCGTAACATTTAGTTTGTATATGTGTACAACTGTTTAGAACTGTGCTAGCTAAACATCTGCTGATTAGCATCTTTGAGCTAGGTTCAAAAGTATCTAAAATTGTCAAACTGACAAATTAGTGTTTTTTGGGTGTTGTCCTATAGAATTGTCACTACCAAAACAGTCAAAAGGGAACACAAAATCCTTATATTTGGGGGAAATAAAGAAAAATTTAATACAGTTATGCAATTTTTTTTTTTGTATTTTAGTATGTTGTAGTATGTGAGTTAAAATTCTGTTATGTGATGTGTTTGCTACCAAAACATTACGGTCACTACTGAAACATGGGATGTTTTGTCAAAAATAAGTATACTGGATTGTCAACTGAGACGTTATGATTTTGGTTTAATGTATATTGAAACTGAATCCTTAAATTTGAAATCAGTATGATCAACTTTTTGCCTTTTACAAAGACAAATTGGATTCAAAATACAACAAATCTCATAAATTGCACTTGAAATATTGCTAAAATTTTAATTGTTGTGGATTTGACCTGAATTTTTTTTATAAAATAGCAAAAAAAAAAAAAGACTGAATTTACTAAATTATTTTTTAACTATTAAATTATTATTACTGTGCTTCGGTGGTGACAAATTTGGGGAGAAAACAAATATTCCTATAGAATTAACTGCAAAATTACTAGAAATGTGTACCTTGGATATTATACAATTTGCATACGTACAATTTTTTTGGAAAAAGACACATTTTTTTCAAGACATTTGCAATTCTGTAGAATGGCCCATTTATAAGAAATGTATAATTTATACGAAAGAAAAATGCTATTTGGTATCACTGTAGATTAGGGAACACATATTCACTATTAACTAAGAGTTCTCCATCCATAAACTCCTGATTTGCTGCTTAGTAATAGTAAGTAAGATTAAAGGATCTAGAATATGGTCATGCATTAATATGTGCGTTATAAGTACTAATAAACAGCTAATATGCATGCTAATAAGCAATTAGTTAAGAGTGCATCATGTTCTCTAATTTAAAGTGTTACTTACAATTTATATAGTCTTAACTACAAATGCTTGCCTTGGTCTGTACGCTAACAGTTTTACTCGGGGGATTTCCCTTTGAGACAGGACACACTGTAGCCTTGTGTCTGACTGTACAGGTCGTTCTTCACATTTTAATTATTTCCTGCAGATGCTGGCCTCCCGCTTGACGGCGTATTTCCGTAAAAGGTGTGTGGTGGTTTCGGACCGGCGCGTCCGGCTGATGAACGAGATCCTGGGCTGTATTAAGTTCATTAAGATGTACTGCTGGGAGACGGCGTTTGCCAACAACATCCAAAGTAAGACAGCATTCGACTGCACCCACTCAAACAGTAGCACTGACTCAGCCAAACAGGAAGTGAGCGTATAATGATGGTGACTGAGCACTTAGATGTCGTAGTCTCCATGGAAATCAAAGGATCATCTCGGTGGCTTTGCACTGCATTCAGAGGAACAATCTCAAGTTTTCTAATCCGCTGTCTTGGCTCTGTCCTTCCTCAGTCCTCCGTCACTGAAATGTCCTGAGAGTAGCTGAGCTTCCAGATTAACTTACAAAGCATTTAGCACTCTTTCTTCTATAATGCCTTTGGACGGTTTGACTTTGTTGAATGTTAAATAAGAACAATTAGGGTATTACCGTTCAAAATTTTGGAGTTTTTTTTTTTAAAGAACTGAATGCTTTTATTTAGCAAGGACACATTAAATTGATCAAAAGCAACAGTAAAGACATTTCGAATGTTACAAAAAATTTTGATTTCAAATAAATGCTGTTCTTTTGAACATTCTATTCGTCAAAGAATTCTGAAAAAATGTATCATGTTTCTACAAAATACTAATCAGCACTTGGATGATGATAATAAGTTTCTTTAGCACCAAATCAGCATTTCAGAAAGATTTTGAATGATATTGTGATTATTATTTTGTGAAATTATAAGAATATTTCACAATATAACTTTAAACTATATTTTTGTTTAAATAAATGCCTTTAAGCTTCTTTCAAACACATTTAAAAATATAGCTGCAAGCAGCGATTACTGGGGTTTAAGCGCTTTTGGTATTTAAGCACATAAAGAAAAAAACATTACATATTATTTAGCAAGCCTGTAACCACCTAAATCCATTATTTAAAAAGCATTTTTGTCAAATCCAGGTGATTTACCATAGGAATATGGTGTTTTTATAACATTTATGACTGTTATATCGCCAACTGTGGTCCAATCTTTCTGAAACTTTGCATGCTTGTTTAGGATCACTTGTCGTATGTGTTCAGTGGGTTTCGTGAAGTTTTGGGTACATTTGGACAGGCCCCTTTTCTAAAGGATCCCGTTATAGCTTCCCAAAGAGTAAATTTCAACATGTTTTTGATAATAATTGACCTAGAGAGTCCAGAGAATTGTACTGCAGTGTTTTTTTCCAGACTGAGTGAAAAACCTAGGACTAGTTCACAAAAGTAGGTTTTTCACGTCTTCTCTATCATTTAAAAACGGTTTGATTGAGAGCAGCTGTTCTAGAGGCAAAGTTGTTCGGAAGTTGTGTCACGTGTATGTGTGGAAAACCACGCAATGTACATAAATTCGATACCACCCCCTCAGTGGCCGATTTTCTTCAGATTTCTCACAGATCTTTTGGGCTGTGAGACATACAGGCCCATCGAGTTTTGTTCCAATCGGTCTCCGTTAGCCTTGCCTAATAGGTGCTCAAACGTCATTGGCCAATGGCGGCCATGTTTTTGACATACGTAAATGTCCCCATAGACACTTGTGGCACTTTGGACCAAGACCATGCACAGCAATATTGTTGATAGGCCAAATGGTTGACTAGTTCTAGCCATTTTTAAGTTTTTTTCCCTCTTATAGCGCCACCAAGTGGCCAATCTCTGCAATTTTTTTTCCTGTGACCTCAGCTTGATATCTTACATAAGTGTGCCAAGTTTGGTAAAGATTATACTGTTCTGGAGTTATAGGCATTTTACTAAAAGTGGACCTGCCCTCTTCGAATGTTTTGGCGCCCCTTTGCGACTGTGAGTCGAAAGTTCAACTTTTTTTGATAATTATTGATATTCGCTCTCCAGAGAATCATTCTGCACTGGTTTGGTTCTGATCGGGATAGGTTATGCAAAAAATGTGACATACCCGAAAATGAGCCTGCAACTGACGGTTTAGGTGTTATGAGCGATTTCGTACTTCCGATCGCTGTAGCGCCCCTGTCAGGCCGATTGGAGCGAGGCTTGGTCATGTTGTAGGCGGTGTGAGTACTACCATCCTTCCAAGTTTCAAGTCTCTAAGACTCACGGTTTGGTTTGCACGATCAGTTTTACGTGGAGATCACTGATCTGTGAACATTCTAACAATTGCAATAGAGTTTCAGCACTACGCGCTTGAACCCCTAAAAATCTGTAACAGTAATGTTCCATTTGTTAACATTAGTTAGCTACATTGTTTAAAAAATTTACCAACCCCCGATATTGAATGGTTGAGTGGCCTCAAAAAGTATTTAGACACTTAAATCACCATTAAAATATATGAACTTCATTGCATAGGAGGGAAACTATGAAATCTAGTGGAGTAATCACAGGTGTTGTTCATGATATAAACCAGATATGAATTGTCTTCATTTTAAACTGTGTATTTATTCATACATTTTTAATTCAAAACCTCTTTCTGTGTGAAAAGTGTGCTCATACTATCCTTTCTTTAAAAATAAAATGTTTGAACATCATTACATTGTATAGGAAATATCTAACCAAGCATGTAAGTTGTGTTTTAAATGTATAGGGAGAAAATGGTTCATTTAACCCTTTAAACTGGGATGTACTGCTCCAGCAAGCCATGTTATATAGCTGAGAAGTAAATGAGCAGTAAATCTTCCATTTACACCTTTTTTGCATGCACTTATGAATAAAATATCACAACCTGCATAGATTAACATCTTCTATATATGAATTATGTAGACCCAGCAATGTTTTCAGAGATTACGTCCAGCGCTTCTGGTTGTTTAGACCAGCAGGAAAACACTTTGGCTGTATTCCAGAGAGCGGCGCTGAATGAATGTGCCAGCTTGCGGGCAGTCGGGAGACAAATATTAGTGCAGCAGAGGGAGGTGAAATGGGCCACTTGGACACCAGCCAATGCCTCAGCATTCCTATCTACTGCAACATCCCATTTATGACTATGATCTGTCTTCCGTTACAGTCGCACTTCTCCATGTCGCCGCCGGATTGAACATAGTGTGGCTCCTGTAAATTACAAACTGTGTTGTAGGATGGAAACGCAATATGGCTACATGCAGAGAGCAGGTTTTCAGTGTTGTTTGGAGTGCTAAATATGGTTCTGTTCATGCACAGTTCAGTTTTAAAACAGAATAACTAATGCATTACTTAAAAGTCGCTCCTTTAAACCTTTAGGAGTCACAACTACATTTTGAGAACGTCTGTCATTTAATACAGACTTGACATACAGTGGGATGCAGTAAATGAAATTCATCATTTAAATTTTAGCAATTTTTTAAATTGTTGTTTTGATAATACAAAAATTATTAAGAAAATGCAAAACAGAAATTTTTTTTGGGACTGAGATCAATGTGTGCTCAAGTTATTTGTATGTCCAGGCAGCTCTTTTCCAATAAAATGAAATAAATAAAAACGAGGAATGACAAAAAGCACCATAAATGCATCATAAAAAGTGGTCCATATGTGACCCTGGACTACAAAACCAGTCGTAAGTAGTTATGTCTGATTATTTATTTCTGATTATTATGGGCCATTGTGTTTCTTACAGGAAATTAAATGTTGTTTGGGATGGGTGCGACTGACAGTGTTAGGCAACAAGCCTTACACTGTAATTTGATGAGTTGATTTATCTGCATTTTAACATTCCTCTGGTCATAGCACTTTTTAGATGGATGGCGAAGCTTTTTGGGTCCAGTAGAATCTGTGATCTCCGACTCATTTCGTTTGATGGCTTTCATGGCTGTAATGCACTGTGTTTTCCACCAACTGGCAACCTGTGGTGTCGAAATACTACTGGGTAAATTGTTAATGGGCAGAGTCACACAGACCAAAACAAAAACAGACATTCTGACACGGAACGCACATTTCACGGTAGAATAACTGGCTGTAGCATTGATTTTCAAAGAAACAATGTGAACTTAACGTGTTTCCTAAATATCTGCAAACTTATTATTTGCTTTAATACAGTCAAAACATACACCTAGCACCTTTTCTTAAAAACTAGTTTGACCAGGCAGGTTAATTAGCCAAGGGTTTATCCGTCTTTTCAGATTCAAATTAGACCAGTCTCAAGCAAAACATAGATGACTAACTAGTAAGACTAGCCTAACCAGCTCCAGGACATTTTAAGAGTCACACATGTTAGTTGTACAGTTTGTACAGTCTCAAACGCTGAGTCACTGAACAGAAAACAATCTTTTCCTCTTTTTGTGTCACCAGAGGTTCGATCAGAAGAGAGGAGGATACTGGAGTGGGCCGGCTGTGTTCAGAGCCTGACGGTGGGCGTGGCTCCAGTAGTGGTGGTGATAGCCAGCGTGTGCACGTTCACTCTTCACATGGCTCTAGGCTATGATCTCACCGCGGCACAGGTAAAGCAGTGTTTCTGCTCTTTGTTTTCTGCCTGAGACTCGTAAACACCTGCGAACTTGAACTCATAGAGACCTGTTTTAATTTCTGTCACAACCTGCAGGCCTTTACCGTCGTTGCTGTTTTCAACTCCATGACCTTTGCCCTAAAGGTCACGCCCTTGGCGGTGCGTGCTTTATCCGAAGGCTCCGTGGCCGTGAAGCGATTTCAGGTCAAAAACACATCCACATCCACAAAGCAAAAATGACTGTTCTGCTATTATGTTCTCACCCTCATGTTATTTAAAATGTGAATTCATTTCAGTGGAACACAAAAGTAGAAAATTTGAAGAATGTCCAGGCAGCTCTTTTCCAATACACCAAAAAAAAAAGGGACTGGGACTGCAAAAATAACATATATAAGTCTTCTGAAGCTGTGTGATAGTGTAACATTGAAAATTATTTAACTTTTAAAACCTATGGGCGAGACTTCTGGTTCATTAGCCACTGTAGGGAAATAACAAGAAGAGTAACAACGTGCAGTAAACGGTAAAACTGTACTACAAACCAGTGTATTCATAATTATCATAATACATTAAAATAATATGGTAAGACACACCAATTTGCAATGTCAACAGCAAAACGAGCTGTTTTGTACAGCTAAAAATTGCTGGATGCGGATGAGACCAGAAGCCAAACCCATAAAATTTACAAATGGTCGTGCCCGCTCTTCCGGGAAAAATAAGATGGCTAAATCCTCTAATTTAATACCTTGATCAAACTTTGCTGAAAAACGTCTTGTAACAATCTACAAATCTCATTTTTATAAATTGTAAGAATAAATAAATGTAATATTTTTAGTAATCTTATGATGAACATTCACTAAAGATTTCATGTGCTAATGAAGATCTCACTTATGAACACAAATGCAAACTCAGATATTTAAATAGATATTTAGATTTTAAATCATCGCACTGGGCTACTTTTATGATAGGTCAGGCATCTTAAAGTGACAGTTCACCCAAAAATGAACATTCTGTCATCATTTAGGGGCTGTTTAGACAGAACGTGTCTTTATTAATAATCAGAAATGTTTCTTGAGTAGTAAATCAGCATAATTAGAATGATTTCTGAAGGATCATGTGACACTGAAAACTGGAGTAATGATGCTAAAAAAATCAGCATTATTGTTTGTATTGTATTTATGATCAGATAAATGCATGCAAAAAAATGTAGCATCCCTAAACTTTGAATGGTTGAAACTTTTGTCTATGCTCTGTTTTATGGATTTATAGAAAGTGACACAGAATGCACTTAGGAATGTTTTTTAAGGAAGCATAGTGCAGATGCCTCCTCCACTATGTTATGGTCAAATAAAACAGTTGCCATGCCAACTTGCGGCTGTAAACAAAAGCTTGCAATGCTTGCCCCACCTCCAGGGTCTTAATCACACACGTTTACACACACACGTTAACACCCATCTTGCATGTTTACATAGAAAAACAATGGAAAAGTAGCACACTGGAATGGAAAAACACTTTCTGTGTGAACAGCCACTTACTCATACTAAAGTTGTATCATTTCTGTATGAGTTTCTATCTTCTGTGGAACATAAAAGAACATATTTTTAAGAATTAGTAATATGGAAAATCAAACAGTTAAAGGAGAAGTTCACTTCCATAAACAAACATTTACAGAAAATGTACTCACGCCCTTGTCACCCAAGATGTTCATATCTTTCTTTCTTCAGTCGTAAAGAAATGATGTTTTTTGAGGAAAACATTTAAGGATTTTTATCCATATAGTGGACTTCTATGGTGCCCACAAGTTTGAACTTCCAAAATGCAGTTTAAATGCAGCTTCAAAGGGCTCTAAAGGATCCCAGCCGAGTGTAGAAGTAAAAGTCAATGGGGACTATCAACTGCTTAGTTACTAACAATCTTTAAAATATAATTTTTGGGTGCACTGTCTCTTTAATAATCCCAGTCCTTATTCACTTTCATTATAAGAGCCTGGATATTCTGCTGTATTTATCCTTATGTGTTCACAGAATGGCATTCAGGTTTGGAACATGATGATGAGTAAATGATGACAACAGTTTTTTTCTTAAGGGAAATGATTCCTTTAAAGTGTTTACTAAACAAGTTTGGGGTTCCCTGTTTTAAAGGGAAAGTTCACCCAAAAATTAAAACTGTGTCATCATTTACTCACCATCATATTCCAAACTATGATGGTAGCCATTGAAAATAATATGGAAAAAAGTACAATGGAAGTCAGTGGGGACCATTCATACATCAAAATTTGAAACATCAAAATTTTCATTTTTGCATGAGCTGTCTCTCTAATGCCTCCGCTTATGCCTACAGAAGCTCTTCTTGATGGAGGACAGGGAGCTGATCTCAAGCAAAACAGAAGATCCTTATAATGCGGTGGAGTTTAAAGATGCCACACTGGCCTGGGAGAAAGCCTGCGGCTCACCGGGGAAAAAGAGCCGAGCCCAGCAGAAAAGAGGAGGCATGAAGCGAGTTTTGAGGAGGGAGAAACTAAGCTTGTATATCACCACAGAGGACAGCAAAGGGAAGAGCGAGGAGCCCAACGCAGAGCACCTCCTCACACACATGGAGCAGGAGAGTCCGCAGAGCACCATCTCCTCCACACAGAGCATCCGACCTCCGCTGCACAAAACCCTGCACCGTATAGAGCTGTGCATCCGGAAGGTACTGCGATACAACAGCAGCACATTTTTGCCATTACATGGGCAGTTTCACATTCGTGGTTTTTCTCATTATATTCAGACAAAAATAGGGCTTTATATGGAAAGCTCAAGTCTTACATACATTAGCATTTAGTTACAGACTGCTTCATAGCAAGCATTAAACTCACTCCACTTCCACAAAATATCTGTGATGTAATGTCTGGCCTGCTTTCTGCGCTGTACACCCAGGGGTCGCTGGTTGGGGTTTGTGGTGGAGTCGGCAGTGGAAAGAGCTCACTGCTATCTGCTCTACTGGGACAGGTGAGAAATTACATACACTACTGTTCACAAGATTGGGGTCAGTGAGAATGCTGAGTGTTTTTTCTTTTTTTTTAAGAAAGAAAGAAAGAAAGATATTAATACTTATATTCAGCAAGGACGCATTACATTGGTCAAAAAGTGATGGTAAAACATTTTAAAAGTTTTTAGAAAACTTTTCTATTTCAAATAAATGCTGTGCTTTTGAACTTCATATATTCATCAAAGAATCCTGAAAAAAAGTATCCTAGTTTCTACAAAAATATGTGACTCTGGAGCACAAAACTAGTCGTAAGGGTCTATTTTGAAACATCTGAATAAACTGAATAAATAAGCTTTTCATTGATGTATGGTTTGTTAGAATAGGACAATATTTGAAAAGCTGGAATCTGAGGGTGCAAAAAAATCTAAACATTGAGAAAAGTTGTGCAAATTAAGTTCTTAGCAATGCATATTACTAATCAAAAATAAAGTTTTGATATATTTATGGTAGAACAAATTATCTTCATGGAACATAATCTTAACATGATATCATAAAGAGTTTTGGCATAAAAGAAAAATTAATAATTTTGACCCATACAGTGTATTTTTGGCTATTGCTACAAATAAAACTGATTTTGTGCTCCAGGGTCACATATGAAGCAAGACAACTGTTTTCAACATTAATATTAATTGAAATGGTTTTTAAGCAGCAAATCCGCATATTAGAATGATTTCTGAAGGATCATGTGACACTGAAGACTGGAGAAATGATGATGAAAATTCAGGTTTGCATCACAGGAATAAATTACATTTTACAATATATTCAAATAAAGAACAGTTTTTTTTAATTGTAATAATATTTCATAATATTACTGTTTTTATTGTATTTTTTGATCAAATAAATGCATCCTTTCTGAGCATAAGAGACCTTTTTATGTAAAAAAAATCCTATAATTTGAACGGTTAAAATTTTTGTCTATAGGCTGTAATCACAGTAGACATAGAAAAGGACACATTTTGATCATCAGTAAGTCTGTTTCTCACAAAAAGTTACCATATGACTTTGGAAGACTAGCATACAAGTCATATGGTGCAATGTTACGGTATTTGTTCTATTCGGAGCCTGACAGCTGTTGTTTTACAGAAAGAATGAGCGTTTCTCCTTATGAGGTCCACTGAGAAAATAACAGCATATGGGTTTGGCACGAAATTAGAGTAAATAATGAAAAACCTTTACTTTTTATAACCGCCCCTTTAACCATCATAAACCAGCTTGGACATAAAGCAGCTGGTCCTCTCAGCAGGGTGAAAGCAGATGTATAGGTCTGATTCTTCGCCTTCTGTCTAGATGACCCTTCTTGGCGGCTCGGTAGCTGTAAACGGAGACTTCGCATATGTTGCTCAACAGGCCTGGATCCTCAACGATTCCCTCCGGGAAAACATCCTGTTTGGAAAAAAATACATTGAGGAGAAGTAGGGAGCATATTCATGCATATACAAGTTCTGCATAAAAATGACTTTGGCCTTTCTTCTGAAATTAAACAGGTTTTGTGTTCATCTCTCACCAGGTACAATGCGGTTCTGGAAGCCTGCTGTTTATTTCCTGATATTAGTGAGCTACCATATGGCGATATGACTGAGGTATCTGCATTATATTGCTTGTAATATAATCTCTGACCTCTACAAACACAATCAAAGCACAAGGTCATTTAGATCTCACTCGTATGATATCTCTATTAGTTTGTTGTTAAAAAAATACTGTGGTTGATGTGGATGATCTGCTGTAGATTGGAGAGAGAGGGGCCAACCTGAGCGGCGGCCAGCGGCAGAGAGTGAGTCTGGCACGTGCGCTGTACAGCGAGAGACCCGTCCTTCTGCTCGACGACCCCCTCAGCGCCGTCGACGCTCGCGTGGGTTCGCACCTATTTCACGGCGCCATCCGCCGCGCGGCCAAGGGCAGGACTGTCATCTTTGTCACGCACCAACTGCAGGCAAGAGGCTTATGAATGCATGTGATGTACCGCAAGGGAACATAAACACAGCACAGACCGGGACAGGTGACATTGCACTCGTCCACCAAGCTTCACTGAGATTATATAAGTCTGTGAATTAAATACGATACATGTGAGAGACCGTGCTGTATTGCAAAGTAAACTCATAACACATCATTTAAATGCCTTATAAAATATTTAAGAAACAAATTAAAATACCAATAAGCCAGATACGTATTTATTGTTATACTGTTAAATTTCTTTGCATAGCTGTTATTTTAATATTAAGCTTTTATTTTTATATTTTCCAGTTTAAACCATTTTAGGTTTAGTAGTTTTATGTGCTTTTGTCGATTTTTGTTTTTCTGTTTAGCTTTTTTTTTTTTTTTCAAATTTAGTCATTTTAGTACTTCAACTTAAATTTGATTTATTTCAGTTTGTTGCCAAGGCAGCACTTCTAAATCTTCATTTAATTTTGTAATTAAGTTTAAAATTTTAATTTAATATTTTATTTTATTTTAATTAACAATTTTTAATAATTAACAATAAAACTGCTGATGAATATCAGATTAAAATTCTGTTCTGTTATGTCTTAATAAAATATTAAAAACTAAAATTAGTCATTTTAAATGCTGTATTTTTATAATGAGCATTATAGTGAGCTAAATATTCATTTTGAGTCATTTTGCGTTAGATGGCAGAATGGTGATCTAAAAAATTAAAAGTAGAAAATTTAGGAGCAAGATTTTAAAATCTAAAAGCTCCATTTAAAAGCTGATATAGATTTAAAAAAAAGATATATATCTGATATATATGATATATATCCAATATTTACTGTTACTGATAAAAGTAAAGTTTAATTTAATTTTTAAAAAATATGAATTTGTATTATTTAATTATGTCTTTAATTAAATTATTAAAGACACAAAAATGTCCCCTAAATATTTATTTATTTATTTATTCATTCATTCATTCATTCATTTATTAATTTTTCAAGTAACTTTGAGATGCTTGGTGTTATATCAAATATTTATAATATATGCAATATTTACGGTTACTGATACGTAACTAGTATTTATTGTTAATATGATCTTAAAATGCTTGGGGATATATCCAGTATTTACTGTTAGTGATAAATAAAAAAATTAATAATTATTAAAAAAAAGTAAAATTTGATAAATGATGATATGCATCCCTATTAAAATTTTTTAAGACGCAAAAACGTCCCTTAATTTATTTATTTATTTTTTGAGTAAATGTCTTCTTATATGATATTAAAATGCTTGGGGAGATAAACAATATTTATCCAGTTTTAATAATATAACCAATATTTACTGCTACTCATATATTACTAACATGCATTGTTGATATGATATTAATATGCCTTAAATATTAAAAAAATTGATAACTGATGGCACAAGAATGTCCCTTAAACCATTTCTTATTCAAGTAAATGACTTCTAATGTGATATTAATATGCTTGGGGTTAGGTTAATGTAACATAAGGTCTCCACACTGTATTTTCTGACACGCTGTGTCCTTTCCTCCGGGTGTGTTTATTCTACAGTTCTTGCCAGAGTGTGATGAGGTGGTGTTAATGAAGGACGGTCAGATAGCAGAGCACGGCACGCACGTCCAGCTGATGGAGAAAGGCCGAGACTACGCTGCCCTTTTCAACAGCGTGCAGCAAGAGGTGCGATACGTCGCCCGCAGCACCGGAGCCCTGTGGGAAAACATCAGGGTCACACGTTCGCAACATCCTACATCACCCACTGCAAAATTCATGAACCACGGGCTGCAGAGCCACCGGCTTTGAAATGTTAATTCACGCCGTGCTTTTGTAATTTATAAGTGAATCGATCTGTAGGAGTAACAGCCGAGGGACATTGTCACTGATCTCTGTATTAATGGCCCAGCAGACATTGTTCTGGTTGATTTGTCCTGTTAATCAGTTGCGGGTTGCTCTTTACCAGGTCTCGCTCTTACTCTTTTTCTTCATCCTTCATCCAGAACCTAGTGAGGAAGAACCTGAAAAACAAGCAGAGGGCTGAGGAGGAGAGCAAACCGCTGTCCCTGCATGTCAACCACACAGCCAAACCGCATACTGAGAGCAAAAAAGGAGGTGAGGGTTTAATCCAGTGCTTCTCATCTGCTTTTTCTTCAGAACTGTATTGGATGACTGAGGAAATTCATTGGCATAACCATTAACCCATTACCAAAAAGAGTAACAAAAATGTAACAAAAGTAACAAAAATCAAACACTGAAAATAGCAAACACTGCATATGCAGTATTATAATTATAATTAATTATATTATAAAAGTTTATGGCATGTCTTGTGGTCTTGTGTTGATTAATTTGTTTGGGTGTCAGTTTACAAGCAACTACAATTCCATAATTTGTAATCAACATATTCATATAAATAATATGTGTAGGTGTGTTAATAATGTTTTAAAGGGGTCATCAGATGCAAAGTTCACGTTTACGTGTTGTTTGAACATTAATGTGTGTTGTCAGTGTATGTACAAATCTACCCTATAATGCTAAAAATCCATGCAGCGATTTTTAATTAATCTGTAAAAATAATATCCCCTTTTTCAAATCGAGCCGTTCTCAGATGCCTGTCGTTGTGGCGTCACACCCACAGAGGCCGCTTCCACGATAGTTGATTGACATGAGCGTCTTACCACAGATCAGCTGTGACAGTCCGACCTCCATTGTTTCGATGCCGGAGCAGGGATGTAAGTTAGACAAGAATATCTCCGATTGAGCATTTGAGGTGGTCTGTTTGCTGGATGTAATAATGAACATAGTGGTCGTCATTTACTCCCGACATCTGAGCTGCTGAAGATGCAGTAAATTATATCTGTTTGTTAAGGGAATGCACCTCCTAATATACATATATCCGTCTATGTTCACGCAAATCATTTGTGATCCAGCTTCACAAATGGGGGCTTCAAAGGGGTTTATTATGAATGTCGGCAATCACCTTTCCTAATAACGTGCTAGTTAGCAAGTTTAGTGGCTAAACACGGCTAAATGCGGCTAAAGTAAACAGGCTCGTCACTCCACAGAGAGAAGAGAGGGGTGGGGCGAGCAGAGCTCATTTGCATTTAAAGGAACAACCCCTCAGAATGGGATGATTTTTGCAGAGCTGATTTTGACAAGGTAAAAAGGGTGTTGTTTTACACAACCATTGAGAATTTTTAACCAAAGTGTATTATAGACTTTTCATTAAGACCCTAAAGAATCATATCAACTTGTGGAAAATAGGCATCCGCATGAGGCATGACCCATTTAAATATGTATATAGTGTGTATAAGGTTTTTAATGCTTTTTTTTTTTTTTTAAAGAAGTCTCTTAATGTCAATGCTGCATTTATTTAATCAAAAATACAGAAACAGTCATTATCATCATTATATCATTTAAAGTATAATTTATTCTTGTGGTCAAACCTGAATTTTCAGCATCATTACTCCAGTCTTCGGTGTCACATGATGATTCAGAAATCATTCTAATATGCTGATTTATTATCAGTGTTGAAAACAATTTTTGCAGCTGAATTTTGTTTTGGAACCTGTGATATTTTTTTCAGGATTCTTTGAATACAAAAGAACAGCATCTCTTTAAAATAGATATCTTTTGTAACAATATACACTACCGTTCAAAAGTTTGAGGTCAGTATTTTTTTTCTTTCTAATTTTTGAAAGAAATGAATACTTTTATTCAGAAAGGATGTGTGTTAAATTGATAAAAAGTGATAGTAAAGACTTATATTGTTCAAAAAAAGATTTATTTTGTATATATGACCTTGGACCACAAAACCAACCATAAGGGTTGAATTTTCGAAATTGAGATTTCTACATCATCTGAAAGATGAATAAATAAGCTTTCTATTAATGTATGTAGGTTTGTTGTTTAAATGTTGAGAAAATCACCAAAGTTGTCCAAATGAAGTTCTTAGCAATGCATATTATTAAGTTTTGATATATTTACAGTAGACAATTTACAAAATATCTTAATGGAACATGATCTTTACTTAATATCCTAATGATTTTTGCCATTAAAAAAAATAATATCGATAACTTTGACCTATAGAATGTCTTGAGACTGCTAACTTAAGACTGGCTTTGTGATCCAGGGTCACATATGCACTAACATTTTTGTCAGTAATTAATTGCAAAAACGCTGTGTTTGGCACAAACATTTATTCCAGTCCTTTGAGAGACAAAACTGACACTTCAACTTTTAAAACAAATCTTGGTCTCTGAAACTCGCTTACTTGCGCTGATCTGAAGTGATGCCAACACAAACCTACTGTAGCGATACAAACATCCTCAATATCAACAGTTCTGGAACACCACCCCGCAAATAAATTGCCTGATTTCTTTGATCTAGTTTGTTCATAGGCTGGCCACCATGTGACCTGTTTTGGGAAGCGTTGGTTTAACACTCGGTGGATGAGTCACACTTCTTTATTGTTTTTCTCTCTCTTTCTGTTGTCTGATGTGCACCACACAGATCAGCTCATGCAGGCGGAGGAAAAGGGGAGCGGGGCCGTGGCCTGGCCGGTGTACGCCGCTTACATCAAGGCTGCTGGTGGGCCTCTGGCCTTTGTTGTAAACATCCTCCTCTTCCTCTTCACCACCGGCAGCATCGCCTTCAGCAACTGGTGGCTCAGTCACTGGATCAGGCAGGGCAGCGGGGTAAGACAATGGAATAACTCAGCCAACAATAACATCATTTTCACTTAACTCACTTTTTCTGTGAGTAAAACAAAGGGAGTATTTCTGATCAGTATGAACGAATCATTGAATGAATCATCCCTACATCCTATTCATTCACATGATCTGACTCAAAAGAATCATTTGTTTTCTTGCTACTTGGTCATGATCGTTCATCAATGTGCTAAAAAGAATTAGGGTGGATTTCAATTATTATTGTGAATAAATATTTGAATATGTCAAGCATGCATGTTTAAGCTTCCATTTACTATGTTTAATGTGCATAATATTTAAAAAATGCAAAAATGTAAATTTCAGTCTAGCGCACATCCCAAAATAATTATTCTCTGAATGCACCGTGCGTTCTTTGTTTTTATTTAAAAAACAAAAAACCTCCAAACAGTGTTTTAATTAAATACTGTTTAGTAATGTTTTTACCAGGGAGAGGATAAGTGGTATTATGATTATATATTCAAGAGCAATTAGGGCTGTCAGTGAATTATTTTTTACATGGTTTGCTCATTAATTAATTGCTAACAAATTAAAACCACATGCCCCAAATGAACAATTAAAAGATTAATTATTGTTGCAGACACGGGTGATGAATTGACAACACAAAATGTGGCTTTATTGTATGTTGTAATTCTGTGTTACTCATCATTAACTCAACACACGTTCTGTTTCCATGTTTATGGCTTCTGCATCACATCTTGCTCTTTAAAGTGATACTCCACCCAAAAAGTGCAATTCTCTCATCGTTTACTCACCCTCATGCCATTCCAGATGATTATGACTGATCAGATGAGCACAGACAAAGATTTTTAGTGCACATAATGCAAGTCTATAAGACAGCTTCAAAAACCATCAATCAATCAAAAAAAATAATAATAACTTTGCATCACTTTGACAAGATTATTCAATATGATGAAAAGAGAATCTCCTCTCTTTTTTATTTTTGCTAGGTTAATTCTACTTTTTTCAATATTTATTTCTGTTTTAAAGTTTCCTTTGGATTGTTTACTCAAAAGAGAACTGAGGAAAATATAACATAATTAATTTGTGTTTATTGCTAAATATTGTAAATATAGTTTTCCTTATTCAAAGATGATCTAGACAAGTATACAGAAACAGTCTAAGTTCTGTTTAAATAAATTCATTCTATGTGTCCTCTTAATGTGTAAATCTGAGTAATGATTTGCAAATTATTATTCAGATCTGAATCAAATGATTTGCGATTCGTGCTCTGAAGTTCGATTTAAATCAAATGATTCGCGATTCCCGCCGAAGTTCCGATCTAAATGATTCGCTTCTGAATTTCCGATCTGAATGGAATGATTCATGATGCGTTCTGAAGTTCGATCTGAATCAAATGATTAGCGATTCCCGCCGAAGTTTGATCTAAATGATTAGCCTGAAGTTCGATCTGAATCGAATGATTCGCGATTCGCTTCTGAAGTTCCGATCTGAATGAAATGATTCGCGATTCCGCTTCAAATTCGGATCTAAATGATTCACGCCTGAAGTTCGATCTGAATTGTTGATTCTGCCCGGTTCGATCTAAATCAAATGATTCGCGATGTGCTCTGAATTTCGATCTGAATCGCGATTCACGCACCGAAGTTCCCATCTGATTCTGAATCAAATGATTCACGAACCCTCTCACGATTCACGAACTCCCGATCTGAATCAGATATCAGAAATGATACGCGGACCCGCTCCGAAACTAAATCAAATGATTCGCGATTCGCGCTTTGAAGTTCCGCTCCAAACTTCCGATCTAAATCAGATGATTCGCGAACCCTCTCCAAAGTTCCGATCTCTTTCATAAGATTCGCGTACCGCTTCTTCCGATCTAAATCAAATGATTCGTGATTTGCGGCCTGAAGTTTCGATCTGAATCAAATTATTCGCGATGTGTGATCAGATTGGAGCTCTTCGAAACAGTGAATCATTCCGCGAGGAGTCACGCATTGCTTAACTAATTCGGAGTTTCGAAAAACTCCGTTTCACAAATCACTAGGTGCTTTTTAAAATCATTGCAGGCCCGTCGAAATCCGACAATTAATGTCTCTTTTAAACTGTTTTTGCTAGAGAATAGCTTAAAGGGAATGATCGAAGTCACGAGTTTGAATCTCAGCGTAACGTAACTCACTTGAATCGGTTTGTGTTCTTCCGCTATTCGCTCCTTGTCGCCGTGTTTACTTAATGCTACTGGCTTAGTTTGCTAGTTATATGACATTAATTGAAATGAGCGAATTAAGTATGATGTTTACAGATAGAACATCCATATTTTCATTCCGAATATAACGGCTTACCACGTCGAAGACATCCAACACAAACATATTGTGAGGTACGTTAGGCTAACTAAAGGTGTTGCTAACTAGTGAAACACTCCAGTAAGCTTCTGTTTATAAAATGACTGTGGCTTCGGAAGACTTTTATTAAAATGCTTGATTAATATGGATTTATTTTTTGTTCTCTTTACAAACATTTTGAAGCATCAGAGTTTTGGGTGAACAGACTTTCAGATTTGATTAAAAATATCTTCGTTTGTTCGAATTCGGGTTTGGGACGACACGAGGGTGAGTAAATGATGACAGAATTTATGTTTTACCCTTAAAAATTGACCATGGTACTTTTGTGTCCTTTTTGAAGTTCTAGAGCTTCATTACACATCCGTTGTAGTTGCAAAGAAAACAGAAACTGGTTAGAATTTCTCATTTTGAGTTTCACAGCAGAAAGTAAGTCTTCGCAGGTTCAGAAACGGCATGATGGTTAAAAAAATGATGCTAGTTTTCATGTTTTGGGTGAATTATTCCTTTAAGGCGACCAAAAACTGGCTTTAATCTTTGAGTTTTGATGCTTAGCCGAAACGAACATCAATCCCGAAACTAATTAGAAGTGCCAGACTCTACCAGATTTACTCAGAGGGACAATCACGGCAACAGATGTTGCAGTTAACTCGCATTCTGTAAAATAATTGAGACTGGGACCGGTGCACACAGTTCAGCTGGTTTGTTGGGAATCTCTAGGGAAGGATCATGTTTCCAAGGTGATGTTCCTTTGTCCCTGCAGAATTCATCGCTGCTGCAGGGGAATGAGACCGCCGAGAGCGACAGCATGCGACTGAATCCGCACATACAGTACTACTCCAGGGTGTACGTCTTATCCATGGGGGCGGCGCTCTTCCTGAAGACGGTGCGAGGGCTGGTGTTCGTCAAGGTAATCTGGAGTTTATTTGTCAGCGCACGGGATTGCTCTGTTCAGGCTTCCTGTCTCTATTACACACAGCTGAATTTTTTATCAAACACTTGGGTCCTGAGGCGGATGCATTTCCTCTTTGCTCATGTACTATTCATCACTGCCTGAATCTACCTGAGAGTAGCAGGTTAATTTGTCAAGGGGGCATAGCAATTAATGCCTTTTTTCCCACGGCGGTGTAGTCTGGAAAACCAATATGTTATAGAGGGTTTGCACTTACATCATGATTTGGTCAGTTACCCGGATGCGCGGCCATATCTGCGGTACTCTGATGTAAACAACAGCATGGATTGCATGGTTAACTAAAGTTAATAGGTGGTAAATATACGTACGAGCAGTATTAATGGTGATATCAGCTTAATATTTTACTTACCTGACCGGAAATGATAAACAAACGTTGTCAAGATTCTTGCTCTGGAAATCCTGGTTCAGTTTGACCAAGTGCATTTTGTTCCTCAGACAGTTTTTTGCACTCTTCTCCTTGATTCGTTGTAACTTTTTGGCAGACTATAGTACTCCAGTTGTTTTTCCCGGTCCGACCAATTAGTACAGCACAAAATATGACAATATTCAGAACCAATTGGTTCGCAAAATGATTCACTATTTTGAAACGCTCAAAATATCACACGTTGGTGACGCCTGCTGATCACAACTGTATATAAGCAACAAAAAAACGTATGCCAAAACATGCAAAAAACAGCTTTTGCGAACCCAATGCAAATGTGTTATTGAAAGTATAATACAGTAAATGCAATTAACAAATCATCAAATATAGGGCCCTATGAAATTCATTTTATTTTTTTCTAAATTCCATTTTTTTCTGTTTTAATTTTTCTGGATTCCGTTTCTATATTTTATTTTTCTGGACTTTTTTTTAAATAGTTAAATGACATTTTATTAATAAATAAAACAAGTCTAGTTAATCAAAAAATGAAACTTATACAATTTAACATCAGTTTATTAAAAGTAGGGCCCTATGAAATGTTTTATTTTTTTTTTTTTCACCTTCTGTTTTATTGTCACCAAATTCTGTTAAAGCATGTCAAATTATTTGAATGCATAATTCAACAATATTTTTACAATATAACATTTTTTTCTGGTTAATTTAATTTAATAAAGTAGTACTGTCAAGCGATTAATCATAATTAATTGCATCTAAAATAAAAGTTTTTGTTTACATAATATATTTATGTATACTTTGTAGTAAACATACTATGCATATATAAATGAACACACATACAGTATAAATGTAACATTTACATGTGTATATATATTTTTTCATAAAATTAATATTATATATAAATATTTTTAATATATAAATAACACATTTTTCTTAAATGTATACATGCATGTGTGTGTATTTATATATACATAATAAATATACACAGTACACACACATACATTATGTAAACAAAAACTTTTTTGTATGCAATTTATTGTGATTAATCATTTGACAGCATTAAAATAAAGATGAATTTGATTGACAGAATTATTTGCTTTTTGTTCTTCCAAGACGTCTGTAGATATTGTGATATATCGTTACAGTGAATTCTTTTAGCCACAATAATCGTGGAGTAAAAAATCTAGCACAAGTGTGCTTCCCATAGTTTCCGTTTCATTCCCACTCCGAATCCTTGCTCTGCAATCCATGACATTGCCAAGTGTCTGCTTTTCTCTCTCCTTTTTTCTGCTCTTTAATTGAAATTGCCTGCAGGCTAAATCCATTTATCTGTCCAGTGTCTTGACTCTCAGCTGGAGGGGTTGAGTATACGTGTCCCCTCAGGACCCCGTGCCCTCTTCTCCATTAAGCAGAGCCGACAGCACATTAGAGAGGTTATGTGTCTGTGTAATTGTGTGCCACTTGTATTCACTAATTCCTCGATGATGGCTAATCTCTTTTTACCCAGAGGTAAGATTACAAATTTGGGAACTTTACATATTCGCTTAATGGAACAAATTTGTCCCCTCGTGCCAGAAACCATCAAATCCAAATGGTTGCATGTTCTCCCGTGAGCGTAACATGAGGAATTTCATTGTAAAGGCATATTCTCAGTAGTCTCCTGACATGTATTTGAGAATATTTGGACTTACGTAACCCTGTGTTTATATGTGCTGTAGACAGTGGTGACGTTCATGCATTTACTACGCCTCATGTGTGTATTAGATTATGTAAAGGGCTAAGAGTGACACCGTGTCTACAGTGGATACAGTCTGTGCATTTGACCAAAATTAGATCGCCTATAATAAAAAAGCTGTCTACATTTGAAGTGCCCTTTGCGGCACGGCCTGTCTGAATGTGCCCTCAGTTCACAATGTCTGTTTTCTATTTCTGATCCACTGCACACCAATCACAGGCACTTTATTTTCCCCAGCGTGACTTAAAATGACAAAATGATTTAATTTATAAATGACTTTTAGGTTTTATATATATAAATAGATTTAAAGGAGAAGTCCACTTCCAGAACAACAATTTACAAATAATTTACTCACCCCCTTGTCATCTAAGATGTTCATGTCTTTCTGCCTTCAGTCGTGAAGAAATCATGGTTTTTGAGGAAAACATTTCAGGATTTTTCTCCATATAATGGACTTGATTGGTGCCCCGATTTTGAACTTCCAAAATGTAGTTTAAATGCAGCTTCAAAGGACTCTAAACGATCCCAGCCGAGGAAGAAGGGTCTTATTTAGCGAAACGATCGGACATTTTTTTTATCGAAAATAAAATTTTGTATACTATTTAAGCACAAAAGCTCATGTAGGACAGGCTCTGGGATGCATGTTCACAGCGCTACTGTGATAATTGTTTACTTTGTAAAGATGCACACCTTTATGAGAAATATCATTACGTTCTTATGGACAACATATGCTTTTTGAATTTGTGTTCCCACATCATTAGCAAGTTTGGATCGCTAAACTAGTGAAATGACATCAGAGCTTGTGTTAAAGGGCATGCCAGATGAAGCCTTGATTCGAGGCTTGTTAATGTAGAAATCCCTTTCAATGAAACCTCACTTTCTGTCCAGTCATGTGCGCGATTCACTTTGCGTGTCCTAATGTTTGACGACCAGATCTTACTTTGCGAGTACATTTTTATTGGGACCTATTTAATAATTACACTTTTAAATACCCAGTCATACATGTAATATGAAGAATACACATTATTTCAGGAAAATTAAATATATGCCATATGCAATTAATATATGTGTACATTATTCTTCTATTACATCATATTGATATTCGCATTGGCATTTAATGGCACTGTTTAATGGGTAAAATAATTTATCCGAGTCAGAAATTCCCTCATGGGGCGTAGGAAACTTGTGGATAAGAAACAGAAAAGATTAATTTATTGTTTACCTGGGTCTTTAGTCTATGATTAGCTCACCTCACCTCTTATCTGAAAAGTTTTCGGGTTTGAGTCGTTCGTTCATCACGTGACAGCCCCATAAGATTAACGAACGACTTGAAAAACCCAAAGACTCGAAACAGGTGAACTAATTTCAGTACAGAACCTAATAGGATGTTGCGCATGTGCGACTGAACAAATCACTCCCGAGACGTTTCGTTCTTCCCGAGTCGTTCAGAATGAAAGAATCGTTCAAGAACGACCCATTACTAATTCGTAGCATTGAGGATGCGCATCCCAGAGCCTGTGCTACACAAGCTTTTGTGCTTAAGAAGTATACACTTATGAACTGAATACATTTTCACTGAATCAAAGTATTAATTTCTTAGGTGGAAAAAAGTCTTACTGACCTCAAACTACACACATTTTTACTAAATGCACTTGCACAAAAATCCTGTCCTTTTTTTTTTTTTTTGTTTTTTCTCCATTCCCAGTCTAGCTTTCTTATAAACATGGCATTTTATACTGCGAATATTGTTGACTACATGACCAATTACTAATGCTTCTCTAATGTAAGTCGCTTTGGATAAAAGCTTCAGCTATTGTAAATGCATGCAGCTCCTTGTATTATAATATTAAATATGTTGTATATTTCAATAACTTTAATATGCACTAAAACAGGTGAAGTGGTTTTTGGCGTCTATGGGCCCTGTGGAGTTTTAGCCTTGACCCTTATACGTAGTTGTGACATTGTTTAAGCTGTTTTGCTATCTTGAAATGGGCCATGCAAAGTCTTTATCCAGTAACAAAGTATAAAATGCACCTATTTTGCTGTGGATGTGTGTGGTGTCTCAGACTGGGCCTCACAGAACGCTTCACAGAAGCGTTCCTGTATGCTTGCCAAGGTTTTCCCCCATATAAATCTAGCTGTTATGGCTATGTAAATGTTTGTGTACATTCCTGACCTGTTTATTTGCATTATGGACCCTAACTAAAGCATTTTATAGGTTTTTAAATCACGGACTCATTTATTAGCGTTTTTGTTGTGTGTGGCTGCATGCATTATTAACAGTGTTGTGTGTGTGTTCTTGTTGTTTTTGCAGTGCACTGTGCGGGCAGCCTCAGTTCTGCATGATAAACTATTTAAGACTCTACTTCTGAGCCCCATGCGCTTTTTCGACACAACACCCCTGGGACGCATTCTCAACCGATTCTCCAGGGACATGGATGAGGGTGAGGAACCTCTCTCTGTATCTTTCTTCACAAATCCTTTCAAATGCAGGATGACGGGGGCGTCTCAAAGCGTTTTGAAGTTTTGCTGTCTCACACGTTCGCTCTCTGTTCTTCCTCTTTACGTAGTTGACGTGCGTCTGGCTATGCAAGCTGAAATGCTGCTACAGAATGTGACACTAGTGCTGTTCTGCCTGGGCATGGTGGGCGCTGTGTTTCCCTGGTTCCTGTTCTCCATTGTTCCTTTAGGGGCTTTCCTCTTCATCGTCAACCGAATCTCCAGGTTTGGTCTTATAGATTTATTGGGTGAAACAATTGAGCTGTGTTACGCAACAAATAATAAATAATAGATAATAAAGATAATACACTGTTTGTAAAATATACTAGCAAATTCTGAAAAGTTCTAGACTAATGTAGTAAAAATGGCAAGTTATTTTACATTTATATTTTACAATTATAATGGAAAAAAAATAAAATAATATATAGAAAATGTTTAGCTTTATTATAATACATACTGTTTTTAATTATATATCATATATATATATATATATATATATATATATAGTTAATAAGTTCTAATCATATTGTTTAAAAATGTAAATATATAAATGTTTACATTTTATATATATTTTACAGATATTATTAGGGATGTCCCGATCAGGTTTTTTTGCCCTCAAGTCCGAGTCCGAGTCATTTGATTTTGAGTATCGACCGATGCCGAAACCCGATCCGATACTTCTATAATACATAAAGAAAGAATAAAGAAGAGCGAAGAAACAGATCCAGGATGTTCATTATTTTTTATTTAATTCACCTTATTTTAACATTCAACAACTCTGTTAACAAACAGAGCACTTCTGTGAGGTAGCTTGAACAATCAAGTAATAAATTCTACATCTGATAACAGGACAAGTAGTGTCAGAAATCTTCTTATAAAGGGCTGGCAGAGCTTTCTCGGTGAAATAGTGGCGAGACGGCATTTCAAATCGTGGTTCTACGTGCTCCATAAGCATAAGAAATCCAGGGTTCTCTACAAAGGCGAATGGCAGGTCACTCATTGCGATCATTTGTGCTATCTTGGCTGTAATGTCCTGCGCCTTCGCGCTGTCACGGGGCATTTTTTCTCTTCTCTTCAAACTCTCCTGCAGCGTTAGCTGACTCGTCTTCGGCTGGGTTGCCTGGGTAAACTCGCTGTATTGTGTCGGGTGTTTGTTTTTGAGGTGGCGTATCAGGTTTGTTGTGTTAAATGTAGCCTTTTCCTTTCCACCTCTTGCAATCCCAAGTTTACATATCTCACAGTTTGCTATGGCAATGTTGTTGTCATCAACTTTATAATACCTCCAGACCGCAGACATACTCGCGCTTTACGCTTCAAGCTGCTTCCGTGTTCTACTTGGCCAGCATTTAACCAATAGCGTCTCTGCAACAAAGTGATGTCATGCCGCACGCGTTGCTGTTTCTGTGTGGAGTCAAGAGGTCTAACTCTGTGCCACCGCATAACTATAGATGTGTTAAAAAATAATGAGAATATATGTACATATATATTCGAGTCCTGATCGGGAGGTAACGTCCGATTCCGAGCGAGTCTGAAACCACGTGATCGGGCCCGATTTCCGATCACATGATCGGATCTGGACATCCCTAGATATTACACTGTGTGCAGAATTATTAGGCATGTTGATATTCTGGTCATATTTTTTTTCCAAACACATTTTACCAATTCCAAACCACATCAGTCTTAATAACTACTGTCAATTTTGTATTTAATCATTTATATGTGATATATAATTGTCCGTGAAGGCAGGAAATGAAAAACTTCTTATATTCAGGTGTGCATAATTATTAGGCATGTTTTCTTTTACAGATAAAATGAGCCAAAAAAAGATATTTAACCCAGACCGAAAAGTCCAAATTATTAAATGCCCATGAGAAGAATGCAATACTAATGCAATACAAGAATTTGCAAAGTTAAGGCTTGACCATTGGACAGAGAAATGCTTGTTGGGTCTGCATGGTCAGAAAAAACAGGTGGAGAAGAAAAGATGCATGTTAACTGCAAAAGAATTAGAAATTAAGGTGAAGAATTAGGTGTGACACCATCAGGAACCGTTTCCAGTTCTCCAGCGCCACCATTTTCCAGAACTGCAACCTACCTGGAGTCTTCAGAAGTGCAATGTGTCAGGTTCTCAGAGACTTTGCTTGGTAAAAAATCCTAAAAAATGCCCTTGACTTAATAAGAATAACAAGCTGACGTGTTGTAAAATACATGAAGACAGTTTTTTTATAGGCTTTATAGACAGATAAGTTGAGAGTGACTCTTGAAGGAAAAGCATCACATCATCTTGTATCCTCTGATTCAAGAATTCATCTTCCAAAATCTGGCAGTAGGTTTTGGGAGTTCATTTTAGCCCATCTCTGCAAGTCAGACTTTTCAGGATAGGAGACTAAACATGAACTCCCAAAACTTACTGGCAGTTTTTAGAAGATGAATTCTTGAATCAGAGGTACAAGAGGATGTGATGCTTGTCCTTCAAGAGTCACTCTCAACTTATCTGTCTATAAAGCCTATAAAAAAACTGTCTTCATGTATTTCACAACACGTCAGCTTGTTATTCTTATTAAGTCAAGGGCATTTTTTAGGATTTTTTACCAAGCAAAGTCTCTGAGAACCTGACACATTGCACTTCTGAAGACTCCAGGTAGGTTGCAGTTCTGGAAAATGGTGGCGCTGGAGAACTGGAAACGGTTCCTGATGGTGTCACACCTAATTCTTCACCTTAATTTCTAATTCTTTTGCAGTTAACATGCATCTTTTCTTCTCCACCTGTTTTTTCTGACCATGCAGACTCAACAAGCATTTCGCTGTCCAATGGTCAAGTCTTAACTTTGCAAATTCTTTTATTGCATTAGTATTGCATTCTTCTCATGGGCATTTAATAATTTGGACTTTTCAGTCTGGGTTAAATATCTTTTTTGGCTCATTTTATCTGTAAAAGAAAACATGCCTAATAATTATGCACACCTGAATATAAGGAGTTTTTCACTTTCAGCCTTCACGGACAATTATATATCACATATAAATGATTAAATACAAAATTGACAGTAGTTATTAAGACTGATGTGGTTTGGAATTGGTAAAATGTGTTTGGAAAAAAAATATGACCAGAATATCAACATGCCTAATAATTCTGCACACAGTGTATATAAACATACATATTTTTAAATAAAACAATTATTGAGGAATGTTTTACAAAAAATGCTCTTTTAGTTTTTCTACTTCTACTTTAATTCAGGGTTTTACTTGCCGTTTACTTGCAACTGTTTGTAAAATTTACTAGACAGTTCTGAAAATTTCTAGACTAATTTTAGTAAAAATGCCTAATTATTTTGATTAAACATCTAGAAAATTATCTAGAAAAAATTTATCTTTATTATAATATGTTTTTAGTGATAGTGTATATATATATATATATATATATATATATATATGTGTAGTTCATAAGTTCTAATTATATTATATAAAAATGTAATTATTTAAATGTTTAAATTTAATATGTTTTATGGATATTATATGTACATTTACATATCATTTGTAAATAAAACAATTATAGAAGAAAAAAAATGCCCTTCATGTTTAATTCAATGTTTTACTTGCCTTTTACTTGTAATTGTTTGTAAATTGTTTATTATATTTTTTTTATTTATATATATATATATATATATATAGTTAAGTTCTAATTATATTATTTAAAAATGTAAATAATATTTTAAAATATATTTATTTATTTTACAGATATTATATATATATATATATATATATATATGTATGTGTGTGTGTGTGTGTGTATATATTTATTGTTTTGTTTTTGTCTAAAAAGACAACAGAACCACCCTTAAACATGTATTTTCATATCTGTTTTAGAGGAAGCATGTCAAAGGCAGGTTTGTCCTCCTTCGCTTTGCTTCTTTTTAAGAAAAAGCATTTTTAATAAATGCACTTACAAGCTGAAATCAGCCTGATTGCTCATCAATAATGGCCTGGCTCTGCCTGACGCTGCAGATAGACTGTGCTGTCCTGCCAGCGTTAGTGCTGAGGTGTGACAGGCCCCATAAAGCCCCGTATAAATCAGTTCAGAAGCCAGAAATGACTGCAGCTCAGCCAGGAAGATCCCCTCAGTCTCACCGTTATTGTCCCCTGTGGGCCTCCATCTCATAAGCCACTAACCTGTCACATCACAGGCAGCTCTGTGAGCCACACAGATAAGCAGATGAGATGAGCCAGAGCTTTGATCAAAACTCAGCCGTGTATCGCCGCTCATATTTTAAGACTGGCTGACTTTTTGTCAGGGACTGAGAAATATATATATATATAAATATACTTTTCCGATTGTCCTTTTTACCCAAAGGGTGCTCATTCGTGAGCTGAAGCGCCTGGAAAATATCAGCCAATCCCCTTTCACCTCTCATATCACCAGCAGTCTGCAAGGCCTGTCCACTATCTATGCTTACGGCAGGGGTGCTGACTTCATACATAGGTAATATTCAGACAACAAAATGCCCTCCATGACTTTGCAGAACTTTCCACTGAAACAAACACTGAAGTTTTGAGGTCTGTATATACCGTGGTCCCAGAAAGTTTGCACAAAGTTCAAAAAGTAGACAGACAATACTAAAGCCACATTGAAAAAGCCTAGTGGCTTTTGTGTTTTTAAAGAAACTTATAATACACACTTTAAAGAGTTTAAAGTTTAAAATAAAAACTGTAACAGTAAAAATATAATTAAGAATTACTTTGATAATGCCTTGTATACTTATGTTTTTAGATAGAAAGATAGATAGATAGATAGATAGATGTAGCATTATCAGATCAATAATTCATAATTCATAATTATAATTAAGCACTATTAAGAGTGCTTTTGTCTTGCCTTTGCTCGACCAATCAAATTTGAGGATCAGAACTGACTGTTTTGTAACTAAAGTTACCATTATAAAACAATGTACTATATGGTGCAATGAATACATGTATACTCTACCATTCAAAACTTTGGTGTCATAAGATTTTTTTAAATTAATTTATATTTTTATTCAGCAGGGACTTTTGATTATATTGATCAAAAGTGACAGTAAAGACATTTCTAATGTTAAAAAAAGATTTAAACATGAATATAATCAGAAATGTTTCTTGTGCAGCAAATCAGCTTATTGGAATAATTTCATGTGATCATGTGACACTAAAGACTGGAGTTCAGATGCTAAAAATTCAGCTTTGCATCACAGAAATAAACTACATTTTACAATATATTCACATAGAAAACTTGTATTTTAAATTGTAATAATATTTCTGTAATAATATATTACTGTTTTTGCTGTATTTTTAATCCAATAAATGCAGCCTTGGTGAGCTGAAGAGACTTCTTTTAAAAACAATTTAAGTACATTTGTGACTCTGGACCACAAAACCTACAAAAGTCTTAAGTAGCATGGGTGTATTTGTAGCAATAGCCAAAATATACACTGTATGGGTCAAAATTATAAATTTTTCTTTTAGGCCAAAAATCATTAGGATATTAAGTAAAGATCATGTTCCATGAAGATGTAAATTTCCTACCGTAAATATACCAAAACCTAATGTTTAATTAGTAATATGCTCTGTTAAGAACTTCATTTGGACAGCTGTAAAGGTGCTTTTCTCAATATATTAATTTTGTTGCACCCTCAGATTCCAGATTTTCAAATAGTATCTCGGCCAAATATTGTCCTATCCTAACAAACCATACATCAATTTTAAAAATGGACCATAATGACAGGTTTTGTGGTTCAGGGTCACATATATATGGGTGTTTCTGCAACTACAGGCACATTTAGGTCCCAGCAGTAAAATTTTAGATTTATGTCCAGGGTTGCCAGGTTTTCACAACAAAACCCACCCAATTCCTACTGAAAACTATCCCAAAAGTAGCTCAATCACATGTCAAAGGGGGTTCCCCACTAAAAAATACACATTTTGTGGTGGGGTTCCTCTGGGAAAATTAGCATTCCAGGGGCTGAATATTACATTACTGGGTTCACTTCAACCCGCAGACATGAAAAACAACCTGCAGCAACAGTATGAAGGTAGCCCAATTGCGCAGGAATAATGAGGACTTGGCAACACTGATTGAATCCTTACTCGATTGAATCCTTACTCTGCATTTTTTTTATTTGCAAAAAAAAATATTTTAACACTTAAGTTGAGATGATTTACACACTGAAATTGCAACATCTGTCATAAAAAGCTGAATATGTTATCTTTAGTGTGTATGGAAACAATTGACATCTAAGGTTACTGTTTAAATTTTACATGGCATAGAGAAAACCAGGAACTTTTGTATATTATTTTTTAATATCAGTATTAACAAAACTGCACAAAATTTGAAAAAGTTGTTGAAATATATTACATTTTTATAGAAATGTAAAAAAAAAAAAAAAGTACATAATAAACGTTGTTGTAGCATTGCGGTAAGAAGAAGAGTTGAAAAACATAAAAAAATAAACATGTTCCAGATTAAAATCTTAATGACCTTTTTATGTTTTACAGACTGTGATGGTTAAAATTCAAATTTACAGAGGTTGATTTTTTTCAATTTTGGAGAGTCAAAAGTGCCCGTAGTTGAAGAAACACCCATCTATGACAATGTCAGATAAAATATACAATATTCAAAGTATGTTGTGAATAAATGTACAAAATAAGGACTTTGGCTAAATATCGGTTATATTCCACCAGGAATCAAGCTCTGCTTGACACAAACCAGGCGTGCCATTATCTGTTCAGCTGTGCTATGCGTTGGCTGGCGGTGCGTCTGGACCTCATCAGCATTTCTCTCATCACCACTGTAGCCCTCCTCATCGTCTTCATGCACGGCCACATTCCTCCTGCCTACGCCGGTCTGGCCATCTCCTACGCCGTACAGGTGCGCTGCTCTCTCACACTGTATACGAGTGGGTGTCGTGTTGCATGGGAAGCTTGTAGGGCAGCACCGCTACTGTGCCGTGATTAATTAGCATTGCTTACTATTGCTCATAGTTGTTATTCACTGCCCGTTTTCTTTCCAGCTAACCGGCCTGTTTCAGTTCACCGTGAGGCTGCTTTCTGAAACCGAAGCCCGTTTTACATCAGTGGAGCGGATCAATCATTACATAAAGGTAGAGACATCTGTGACACAAGCGTGCTGGTTGTGTTAATGGCAAATAGAAAGGGACGGACCATTTGTTATTCAGTTGACACGGCGCACAAAAGACATCAGCTCTTTACTTTGCACAGGCCGCTGAGCACAGCGGTCAGTTCGCCGCATAGTGAGCCCGCTACACCCCGCTCGGCAGGCTTCATGGGACGCGTTTATTGCCAGACAGAACATCGTAGCATATGACACAGCTTGTTTCAGGAGGTTCTTATCAAAGCAGAACAGTACAGCTGTCTTAGCTGCCGCCCAAGTGGCGGAGAGCATTTTACAGTGATTAATGAAGCCAATAATGGTCTCGCTGAGTTCTGAAGTACAAAGTACCCAGCTTATTTTACAATGCAAAAGTAAGCTTTTCTGTGAGACTTTAAATTCATTAGCTGCTATAGATAAATAACTAAAGAATAAAAAGTGCAGGAAAACTACTTGATCCATTTGAATGGCATCCTTCATCTATGAATCAAACAGTCAAATCTCATACTGAATGCCGCTGAAAAATAGGTCATATAGCCTGAAGGGTGAATGCAATGTGCAAGAATTTTGCTAAATATATGGACCATACAATATATTTTTTTTATATATAATTTATATTTTATATATAATTTTTACTGTTCCTCAATATTTAATTTATGTTTAAGTTTTTTATGACAGCCACCATTTAAATGTTTATATTTAAAAAAAAAAAATTGTAGTAGAAATGTAATTATGTAGTTGTAAAGTTAGTATTTTAACCATTATTGTAAAAACTATTTATAAAAATTAATTTTGCCTTCAATATTATGGTAATGTAGTATCAAGTGACTCCCATGTATATTTTACAGCTTTAGTTGAGAGTTGTTGTTTTTTTCCTTGAGACAATTTGCCATGTACTGTACCTGATATATATCCAAAATAACTGATATTGAATCGAAATGAACTGGAAGATGTGCAAGAATCAAATCATGAAACCCAGCTCTATTGGCAACTATACAGTTTATATCCCCCTTTCAGAATCTACAAAATGTTAATTATTTTACCAAAATAAGTGGGATCGTACAAAATGCATGTTATTGACTAAATAAGATATTTCACATAAAAGATGTTTACATATAGTTTACTAGAGAAAATAATAACTGAATTTGTAAAAATGACCCTGTTCAAAAGTTTGCATCCCCTTGATTCTTAATACTGTATTGTTACCTGAATGATCCACAGCTGTGTCTTTTTTTTGTTTTTTTTTTGTGATAGTTGTTCATGAGTCCCTGAACAGTTAAACTGCCTGCTGTTCTTCAAAAAAAAAAAAACATTCGGTCCCACAAATTCTTTGGTTTTCCAGCATTTTTGTGTATTTGAACCTTTTCCAACAATGACTATATGATTTTGAAATCCATCTTTTCACAACGAGGACAACTATATGCAACTATTACTGAAGGTTCAAATGCTCACTGAGGCTTCAGAAGGAAAAACAATGCATTAAGAGCCAAGGGGGTGAAAACCTTCAAATTTGAAGATCAGGGTAATCTTCTGTTTCCTCTGAAGGGCTGTACTAAATGGAAAAATTGACATTTAGGCAATATAAGAAAAATGTACACATCCCCATTCCGTTCAAAAGTTTTCACCTCCTCTCTTAATGCATGGTTGTTCCTTCTGAAGCATCAGTGAGCGTTTGAACCTTCTGTAATAGTTGCATATGATATCACTTAGTTGCCCTCAGTGTGAAAAGATGGATCTGAAAATGATAGAAAACCAAAGAATTTGTGGGACCTGAAGGATTTTTCTGAAGAGCAACAGGCAGTTTAACTGTTCAGGACAAACAATGAACAACTATCACTAAACAAACAAACACAGCTGTGGATCATTCAGGTCACAACAGCACAGTATTAAGAATCAAGGGGATGTAAACTTTTAAACAGGGCCATTTTATCTTAATCAAGTAAGTACTAAATAAACAATAACTTTACTTTTATATGATCCGTCTTGTTTTTGTAAAATAATTAACATTTTGCAGATTCTGAAAGGGGGATGTAAACTTTTGACCTGAACTATACATTATTTACAGGTATTCTATTCATAAGCGTATTGACGTAGCAACTGTTGTTTTTTCATAATGTTTTCCTTAAAATTGTAAATTTCATATCAGTATTGTCCTGCATAACCAGTAGTATAACAAGTCTTTGAACAATTAAAAATTAAAAATATATATATAGTATTTCCGGTGTTGACTATCAGCAGCAGTATCATCTAGTCAACAAG
Source organism: Labeo catla (assembly GCA_012976165.1). NCBI lineage: Eukaryota > Metazoa > Chordata > Actinopteri > Cypriniformes > Cyprinidae > Labeo > Labeo catla. Next base: position 1,100,484 of record VONZ01000128.1, read on the forward strand.
TCTCACACATCCCTGCTAAAGACCAGTTTATAATTGTACATTGAAATAATATGGTAAGAAATACCAGTTTGTAATATCAAGCAGCATAAATGGGAGCGAACGACACCGGAATCCTCACACATTCTCACACATGCTCTTATGTTAAAAATAATGTGGCTAATCATTATTCACTCAGAACCTGGAAAGCGAAGGTCCTCGACAGATCTGCGGCTCCTCCGCTCCTGCTTCCAGCTGGCCAGAAGAAGGACGAATCACCTTCCAGAATGTAGAAATGCGCTATCGGGATGACCTTCCTCTGGTTCTGAAGAACCTCTCCTTTAGTGTACTTCCAGAGGAGACCGTAGGGATAGTTGGCAGAACAGGCTCAGGTACGCCTGTCTCCTTGGCTTTTTTATCCTATCAGATGTTGTCTGTGTTCATCTGTACTGCGGGTCATCGTACTGGTGGAGGAAATAGATTGTGACACAGGTTGGTTGTTTCTTCAGGGAAATCTTCACTGGGCGTCACACTCTTCAGACTAGCGGAGCTCAGCCGAGGATCAATCATCATCGATGGTGTCAACATCGCTCACATTGGTCTGGAGGACTTGAGGAGCAAGCTGTCAGTCATACCCCAAGAGCCGGTTCTTTTCATTGGTACTGTCAGGTACGGTCTGCGTCACTTTACCAAGAGTAGCCGTGCGCTATCATTCCTAAAGTCCTGAAGTCAAAATGATGCAACCCATTTCACTTACACAGTGTCACATACAGTACTTCAATGTGAAACAGGATATTCAACAAGAAAAAAATTTGGACTAGGCATTTTGTCCATCCGGAATTGAATGGATAGAGAAAAGTGGGCATTGCACACACTGTAGTTCAATAGTTTGGAATCAGTTAAATTTTTAATGTTTCTTTTGCTCACCGAGGCTGCATTTATTTGTTTAAAAATACAGAAAAAAATGTAATATTGTGAAATATTATTACAATTTAAAATAATGGTTTTCTATTTTAATATACTTTAAAACGTAATTTATTTCTGTGATGCAAAATTGAATTTTCAGCATCATTACTCCAGTCTTCAGTGTCATGTGATCCTTTAGAAATCAGTCTAATATGCTGTTGAATACAGTTTTTGCTGCTTGATACTTTTTGGAACCTTTGATATTTTTTTTAGGATTCTTTGATAAATAAAAAGCATTTATTCAAAATAGAAATCAACTGTGACTACATACATAACCATTCATTAGTTTAAGGTCAGTACAATTGTTCTTTCTTTCTTTTTTTAAAAAAAAAATTATTGCTTTTGTTCAGCAAGGATGTGTTAATTTGGTAAAATGAACACAGTGGTAGTAAAGACTTTTTATAAAGACTGTTTTATTCTTCAAAGAATCCTATTAAATTAGTATCAAAGTATCAAATCAGCATATTGGAATGATTTCTGAAGGATCATGTGACACTGATGACTGGAGTAATGATGCTGAAAATACAGCTTTGATCACAGAAATAAATTACATTTTAAAGTATATTAAAATACAAAACTTTTTAAAAAATTGTATAAATATTTTTACAATAATTCTGTTTTATCAGTATTTTTAATCAAATAAATACAGCCTTGATGAGCAAAACATTAAAAATCTTACTGATCCCAAACTTTTGAATATCAGTGTAGCAGAAAAGAGACACAAAACAAAGCCATTTCAGAAGTAGAGCAAGTAAACACATTTTGATGGAAGATTCCCCTCAAGAATAACATCCACTTGATGAATTGTGCGAAGTAAAACGGGGGTCAGTTTATGTTGACTAAGTTGCTTGTCTCACCAACAGATCAAATCTGGATCCCTGGAATCAATATACCGATGCACAGATCTGGGAAGCACTTGAGAAAACACACATTAAGGACATGGTGAGTAAAAGCAGATTCAGTTTTGGACTGATATTCCAAAGTCTGACTTTGTATTGGCTTTGGAGTAGCTGTGCCTTAGAGGTTGTCACGTGTTGATTTGGTTTCAGGTGAGCCAGCTGCCGAATTCACTGCATTCAGAGGTGACGGATAATGGAGAAAACTTCTCAGTGGGAGAGAGACAGCTGCTGTGTGTGGCCAGAGCTCTTCTCAGACACAGCAAGGTACAAATATGCACTCCAACATTGCAGCCGGCTTTAAATAATACCAACTAAGGCTGTCAAAATTAATGTGTTAATTGTACGATTTTCATTTATTTATTTATTTTCAGTTTAAAGCATTAAAAATATTTAATGCAATTTGGCTAGCATTACAGTAGACTATATGAGCATGCTATCAAGCATGATAGGATGCAAAAGACAAGTTAATTCGGCACTTCGGTGGACAAAAACACAAAATTATGTAAAAATGCCCATCTTGGTGAGTGCCCTTGTAAACAGTCTTAAATTAGTTAAAAAGTCCTAAATGACTGCAAATAGCTGGGAAAAAATTGACTGTGTGTCAGAATCCACGCCGAATACATCAGGTTTTCAGTCTGTTATTGATATAAATCAGAGAACAAAAGAAAAATGAGAATCACTCATTGCTCTGCCTGCTTAATAACTTCTGTTGCTTGAATAACAGTTGATTTATATACATTTTATAGTTTATGCATATAGAATTTATAGTTTATGTGAATATTGTTTTAAGTTCACTTAAATTAAAAGTTGCTATTTTTTTCAAAACCTTTTACCTTAAATGGTAAAAATAATGGCTTTCAAATATACTGTCACGTTCAGTGGCTTTAATTAATGTCTGTAATTGAGGGGAAATGCATTTAATAGAGACATCAGTAGCAGTATAGGTGCTAATTATACTGATCTTTATTAATAATAGGCTGCTTAGTAAAAGAATACTATTAAACATTTAAAATATACCATTTTTGTGTTGTTTCTAGATTAATTTGGAGTTTCAATGTAAAATGATGGCAATATTAATTTGCAAATAATTACAGACAAAGGTGCGATTTGTTTTTTTGACATTTGTTTTTTTTTCCATGACAGCACTAGTAATAACAAATTGTTCTGGGAAAAGTAAACAAACCTGTCGTTTTATGTCATGTCTTTTATGGATTTTATGTTGTACAAAAAAAAGAGCATTTTGTTGTCAGTTACTGACCTCATATCATCCATTTGCTTGCGTTTGTTTTTTATTGCATGAGCACCTGCACTTTTTATGTAGTTTTGTTAATGGTTTTCAAGGATAAGGGCAACCTGTCCATGTTGGCATCCGCCTAATTTTGACTAGCTTTTATCAAGTAAGACAAGTTGTGCCAAAATATCATCAACAACTAAACTTACAGTTTTGTTCTCCCCCTTTAACGTGGATAAACTTGTTTATTTAGCTGCTTTTTGACTATATTTGATTGTATGGTTACTTGTAGTATGTTATTTGCATTCATTATTGTTTTTCCCACCCTGATGAGTAGCAGTGGTGACTCTTAGCTGTTGTAAAATGGTGAAACATTGCCACCACATGGCAGACAGTAAATGACTATTGAAAAAATAACATGTAAAGAGTTCCTTCCAAAGTCTTCCTTTGCTGATAATGTAAACATGGGAAGCTTTGCACAGTATGTGCAATGATATGAGAACAGTACATGATGTAATGGTCTGTACAGCACAGTTTACATAGAGCACAAAGTTAGCATTAGCAGATGTTCATTCACACAGATAAAAAACTTCCTCTTCAGGGAACATTTTGACTGCACAAAAATATTAAAAGGCCTCCAACCCTAGTTTTGTTGTCAGCTATGGACACTCCTAGTTTCTGTAAATTAAAATAAGTCACTAAAATATTATAATTTAAAAATTAAAATAATTATTTTTTTTAGGATTTTAGACATTTTAGGAGCTGAATGTTTTTCAAGGTTCCCCCTCTTTTTAACCAATGAATTTGCATGACTCTGACATTTCTTTTCTTACATGACTCTCACATATCATTTGTGATTTAAAAAATTAAAAATATTTGTGCTTATAGTTTCTACTCTATTTTAGGGTGTGGCATGACTAGAAAAATGTTTTTAATTTTGTTTAATTTTATTTTTTAATTGATCTGTTTAAATTTATTTATTTATTTATTTTAGAAATAAGTAGAAATCACTTTTAAAATGAGACTTCCTCAAATATCCAGGTTTTCCAGGACACTGGGAATCCTGGTTTTTCAAATAAAACAGTTGTTGAGAGGGTGAAATAAGAAATATTTGATTTTTAGTTGTTCCAGCTTATTTTAATGCTTGATTTGTCTCATTTTAAGTCATTGTGAGGCCCTCTTAAACATTTGATGAGGTTTAGACATAAATCATAAATTTGTGCACTTACTTGATTAAAATCACATTTAAAAGACTATTGACTATCCTAAAAATGACAAGACAATCCATTTTCAGACAGTTTCGTTTCCTATTGACTTTGATTATGGATGAAAATACAATAACATCATTGGTCGGCACCAATAGCTTCATGGTTAGTGCGTCGACATATAGCGCAACTGCGTTAAAGTCGAGCTTTATTGTCATTCTGCTACATGTGTGGACATACAGTGGAAACATGTCGTGTTTTGCAGGACCATGGTGCTGCATAAATAAACATAAATATGAACATACATATATTAGACGTAGAAACAATTTTTTAAACCTATACATGTAACTATACATATACTATAAATAATTGACTATACATACACATAACCTAAGACAGACAAGTACTTTACATAATAACTGTGCATGATAATGTGCAGAAGAGGCATTTAAAGGTTAAGAGGCAAATAGTGCAATATGATTTGTGGTGCATCGACAAGTAAACATTTGTTAAGTCCTTATTAGGTCCTTGTAACGTGGAGTGTTAATGAGAAAGTGTCTGGTGCATATAGATAGAAATAAGTGTTTCTACAGGTGGTTTGTCTAGCCCACTCATCTGTATGTAGCACACTCAGAGGTGCGCAGTGTTTTCTGTGTAACATGTAGTGTTAATAGGAAAGTGTCTGGTGCATATAGAGATGGAGAATGCGTTACTACAGGTGGTTTGTCCAGCCCACTCACCTGTGTGTAGCACACTCAGAATTGCACTTAACCTTAACATTGTGGATAAGGTTTCAGAGGGGGGTGAGGTGGTTGGAATTGAGGGCTCTCACAGCCTGGGGGAAAAAGCTGTTGAGCAGTCTTGCAGAGGGGGTCTGATGCTCCTGTAGCGTCTTCCTGATGGCAGGAGCTGGAAGAGATGATGGGAGGGATGGGTGGGGTCCTTCACAATACTTCGATTCCTGTCTTGAGGTCCTTTGCCAATCCCGCTCCCCTCTCTCCTCCCAGTTCTTTCCTGTCATTTCTCTACTGTCCTATCACAATAAAAAGGCATAAAAAAGCCCCAAAAAATAACTTAAAAAAAAAAATAATAATAATAATATAATTGAAGTCAGGAACTAAAAGTATATATAGGAATATAGGAACTAAAAGTGTTTAGTAACCAACATTCTTCAAAATATCTTCTATGTTCCACAGAAAGAGCAAAATAAACACTACCGGCTATTCAAAAAAGACAAGCCATTCAATATGTCCTGCCACCGTTTCAATTAAACACATATCAACACACACACACACACACACACACACACACAAAAACTGTGTTCTTCAGACCATTTGGTGAAGTCGTATATTTAAAAAAAATGCAGTATAGAAGAAACGAATGGATTTTAAACATTCATGTGCTGTATGTAATCTTGTGATGTGTGTGTTTCAGATCCTGCTGTTAGACGAGGCAACAGCTGCTATTGACACAGAGACGGACCGCCTCATACAAGACACGATTCGCACCTCGTTTAGTGGCTGCACCACACTAGTGATCGCACATCGCCTCAACACTGTGCTGAACTGTGACAGGATCATGGTCCTGGACCAGGGGCAGGTGGGTGCTTTTGTTTTAATGATAATGATACACTACCACAAAGATTGTTTAGACACAGTGTATAAGCAGGGATCAGCAATATGTATCGTCTAATATCATATTTGTTTTAACAGTGCTCAAGCTTACAAGTAGACTGTCACTCACTCAGAACAAACAAACAAACAAACAAAAACATACCTCTTTTTTTTTTTTTTCAGTGGACTGATAACAGTCCTATAGTGTCTTATTATCAGGGTTCTTACAAGGTGCTTAAAGTGCTTGAACTACTTGAATTTGACTTGAAAAACCCTTGAAAATTGCAATATTCCTGAAGAGGTACTTGAAAAATGCTTGAATTATTAAAAGGCAGTGTATCTATTAAATAAGTTTTTTATTTTATATTTTAATATTTTGTATTTAAATTTTAATATCTTAAAAAAAATAAATAAAACAAATCTAGCAAGCTCCCAGTAGTACTGACAATGGCGTGTAACCATGGCTGAAGACGCGAAAAAAAGAACAGATGAACTGAATCAATTGAGTGAGTCATTTATGCTGGTACCGCTCCAATTGATTCAAACTTGTGACTTTGATCATTCATTTCAAGCGATTCACTAGCAAAAAAAAAAAAAAAAACAGATAAAATTAAAAGAGCCAATAATTTTTGTCATTTTTGAATTTTGAAGTTGCTTGTAACAATTTTAAAAAGCACGTGGTGATGGGTGAAACTGAATTTTTTGAAACTCCAAATCACTTGTGTTGCATTGTGTTGCAAAGTGATTCACTGTTTCGACGCTACAATTGGGTCACGTATCACAAATCATTTGATTCAAATTGGGACTTCAGATTGCGTATCTCGAATCATTTGATTTAGATCAGGAGTTTGTAGTGGGTTTGCAAATTATTTGATTTAGATCGTAATTTCGCATATTGCGACTCATTTGATTCAGATCGGAACTTCGGAGCAGGTTCATGAATCTTTTGCTTCACATCGGAACTTTGGAGCGTGGATTGTGAATCATTTGATTCAGATTGGAACTGCGGACTGGGTTCATGAATCATATGATTCAGATTGAGACTTCAGTGCACGTTCACAATTCATTTGATTCAGTTTGGCACTTCAGAGCGCATATCACAAATCATTTGTTTCAGATCAGGATTTTGGAGTGGTTTCGCAAATTTTTATTATTTTTTTATTATTAAACAGTAGAAAACATCAAACCATTAAGGCAGTACAGTTATAAAAAAAGAAAGGAAGTATACACAAATATTAATCCCTTAAGAAAATGAACCGTGGTTTTAATTTGAAAGAGAAGACATTGTTTGATAAGTGAGATCTCTGATTGAAGTCCTTGAAAATTAAAAAAAAAAAGTAGTGCTTGAAAAGTCCTGGAATTTCATTTTACAGTATCTGTATGAATCCTGTTTAATAGTTTAACATTTTTCCATGTTCTCTAATTGTCAATTAATAGTCACATTTATTTGCAGGTACATAAATAAAAGGTAATCCAAAATTAATATAAAAAGTATTGAGAATTCATTACATAAAATGATCAACCTAGATTACATTAAAACTGCAATTTTTGTAATGTAATCTGTAATCGGTAATGGACTACAATTTGAAAGGAATCTACCCAGCTCAGCACTTCTTATTTTGATTCTTATGCTGTATAAGAATTATTTCTTCATTCACTTACATTTATTGAGCATCTATAATACGTAAATGAATAAATAAAGTTCTTACCTGACGTTTAAAAACACACACACATTAGATTACTCATTTGGATCATTTTAACAGAACATCCATGATGGGAAAAGAGACTTGTGGTGCTGCACGCCATCTTACTTAGCTGACATATGAAAGTGACCAAGCAAATACAGACGTGTATAATGTGAAGTGGCTCTATATTTGAGATTAGGGCTGTATGGACTTTGATTCTAGCAAACATTTCTCCTCCAAACACAAAAATGTTTTGGTGACTGCACTTCTATGCATGAATAGAAAATAGCTGCCAGCTGCAAGATGGCTGCCAAGTGAACAGACATGTATCTAGTAAGAAGTTTAGTCTTGTCCCGAGACTTACAGTGTTGTTCTCACTTGAGCATGTATTAAAGACTACGAGACCATGTTGTGTTGCTGCAAAGGTGCAGTAAATTCAAGCTCTATTTGATGTTAAATCAATGTGCAGCTTAAAGGCAACATGGAACATGGTTACACTATCAATACGAAAGCAAAAATGCACTTTTTTTTTTGAAGGATTATTTTAAGATTGCTGTTAGGGCTGGGTGGTATGACAGTATGAATCATTACCGCTGTATTCAAATATATCCGTGTAGCACAGTACTACTTAACAGTTATATATATACCTGACCTAAGTGTGATAAAGAAACATGCATTTGGTCTGTGTCATTAATACTAATCAAACAACACAACAGTGAGAGATGACTATTCTTGAATGAATCACTTTGGGATTTTTAATAAAAATTAGTTCATATGATTCATCCAGTGAAGATTGTGAAGTGTATCAGTTATACACTTCATTATTGAATTTCTGTAGTATTTCTTACTACAGGTTAAATAAATCTACTGTAGTTAAAAAACTTAAATGTATTTCTTTTTTTTCTATTGTGTTATTAATTTGCTTACTTTTCTTATTTTAATAACTAGTTTTACCTAGGATTTCAGCTAATTTCTCATAAGATTTGTCACATTGCCCAGCCCAACAGCCGTTATTATAATCTAGTAACATCACTATGGAAGCCCGTTTTCCACACAGAATAAAAACATAAAAAAGGTAATCATGACTTTTTATCTCACATTTCTGAATTTTTCTTGTAATTTTGAGAAAAAAAGGTCAGAAGTGCAAGATATAAACTCATAATTGTGAGGTATTCATTTGTAATTCTCAGAAGAAACATCAGAATTGTGAGACAAAATTGCAGTTACTCGCGGAATTGTGAGATGTAAATTAAAAATTCAGAGGAAAAAAAATCTGAATTGTGAGATGTGAAGTCAAAATTCTGAGAAATAAAAATCAGAATAAAAAGTATAAATTTTGAATTGTAACGAAAAAAAGTCAGAATTGTGAGATAAAGTCACAATTGACTTAAATTGTGCGAACAAGCTTCCATAAAAGCTCGAAGTTCTGTTTTTTTTTTTTAAATTTTATTTTATAACTGCAATGATAAACTTATTATATTTTTGAAGCTTTTAATTGTTACCAGAAACTGTTGCTGTTTATGTGCTTGACTGTGTTTGTCCATTAATTTCCACCTGTTTGGCTGATTAAGGCTGATTTGCATTTACTGACAATGTTATCTAAACATAGTTAAAGGTGCGAAAAGAGGAGCAGATGAACCAAATCAGTTGAGTGAGTCATTTCTGTTGGAACCGCTGTGATTGAATCAAACTTGTGACTTTGATCATTCATTTCAAGCAATTGACTAGCATAAAAAAAAAAAAGATCAAATTAACACGATATTTTATGGATATTATCACACTGACAGAATGATATCATAAGCATAAACACAGTCTGTTCTCATATCAAACTTCGTCTAACCTGCCTTTCTCTGTCTCACATTTACACCACGCTTAAAGGGGTCCTATTATGCTATTTAACAGAATCTTGATTTTGTTTTGGGGTGTGTACTAGAACATGCTTTCATGCTTGATGAATCAAAAAACGCATTATTTTTCACATAATTTACATTATTACAATACCGTTCTTCCCAGCCTGGCACAAATGACTCGATTAGTTCCAGGTTTAACGAAGGTCCGCCTTCGGAAAAACAGAATGTGTTGTGATTAGATAGCTGCATCACTGTGTTGCCATTGGCAAACAGCTTAGACTGTGTTTTAGACTGTGTTTTAGTACTGCCACAGCCAGCAGTTAACGCAAGTAAGATTAAAGTGATTCTTATGTTTTAAATATGGATATTTTTCTTACATAAACGCATCAATTCACTACAGGACGCCTTTATTGACCCCTGGAGCCGTGTGAAGCACTTTTTATTATGGATGGATGAACTTTATTGACTTGTTTTGGACTGATGAAGAGAAACACTCGTCTATGCCGTTCTAAAGCTCTAAAATTCTAAAGTGCCAGGATAGTTTGTAATATAACCCCGATTGCATTTGTCTGAAAGAAGGAAGTCATATACACCTAGGATGCAGGGAGGGTGAGTAAATAATACGCTACAGCAGTGTTGGGTCCTATCATCAGCCTGCGAGATCGCCAATACATGATATTATCGTGTTAATTTATTTAATTATTTGTATCCTGAGTTTCTTTGCCCGAAACCAGCTCCAGCATAAGGCTAAAAGCAGCCTAACATTATCAAAGAACATCATCACTGATTAGCCTAGCCTATTCTAGTGCAAGTTTATGCATTTTAAAAAACACTTGAGTTATAAGTGAAGCTATCTACACTGTATGATGAATCAATCTCGTACCACACGCTGTACACATCTGTGGCGCGTTACTGCTCTGAAGCGGCCACTCTAGTCAATGCTTGTGTTTATATCCACCACGCTGCGGCTCGTTGAAGCGGTTCTCCGTGATGCATGGCTAAAGTTAAGCTAATCCTTCACCTCTTCCATACCAACCCCCCAACAATTTGAATTTCTGTGGGCAGGATTTATTTTAATGATATTCTAATGGACTGCATTGTGACATCATAGCATGCGGAAAACAAACGTTGTAGTCCAAAGGAGCCGTTCGTTGTAGTTCTTGAAAAGGGTTTTTTTAAAAAATGAAATATCTCCCTTTGGAGTGCACTTTGAGATTTGTAGGTGAAAAAGCATAATAACACCCCTCAAACTCAAGGGTGGGAAAAAATGTCCATTATAATCTTTTTTCCGTTGGCCTATTTATTATAGGAATGAAACACTGAACATTAGCGTTGTTATTGTAATATCTTTGCTGATGATACAAAATATCAAAAGTTGTTTTATAAACAGAGTACAAGTAAATACCACTTCCCTTCTTCATCTCATGAGTATGACAGCTGGTAGACAGCTGCGTTCAAACACTCCTGTACATATTTGTCAAAGATTTCTGTTTTTGCAGTGTTGCATTCAGTCACAGGCATGGAAGGACCTTTGCATTCAGTCTTAGAGTGTAAATGAAAACTAATAGACCTTCATCACAGTCCGCATGTCGTCACATCCGGCCTACGATTAGTAGCGTAATCAAATTTCCACCTGCATTATTTTCTGTGTGGTCAGACTCTTTAGTATTGTGAGTATGCTGTACATACAGTAGGATTGTGAGCTCTCCTTTAAATCATGAAATGTGCATCAAAAAATAGTGTGTTGGTATAGGATGTGTAGTAGTTTTTTTTTTTTTTTAAATCTGTTAGAGTTGTGATGTCGTGTAGTGTATTCCAGCCAAATACTAGCATCTGTTAAATCATTACTTACAAGCTTTCCTGACATAATGAATCTTTCTAAATCTAAATGAGTGTTCTTTTGTCCCTAGCTCACCACATACACACGTGAAATGTGTAATGAGCCTGTAAATCAAGCTAATAATGGCTTGTTATTGTTCTCCAGATATCCGCACTCATCCGTTCAGCCCCTGATATTACACAACTGCCTCGCATTGTCTTCTAATTAGTGACGAAAGCACAAAATTGAATTTGGGTGTGTGTGTCTGTAAAGAATAGCTCACCACTTTGTTGTAAGAAATACACAGAGAAGGTTTATAATTATGAAGAAAAAGAAGCATGCAGTCAGCTGTTAAAGTGCTGTTCAATTCCAGACATTTTAATCGACTGTGACCTCCATTGTGCTGATTCTAAAACCTGGAATTGGTTCCAAGAAAAGCAAGCAAGACTATAAAAAATATAGGTCAAGGTCAATATTTGTTTTTTTTTTTGTTTTTTTTTTTTTTTTGTCAATGCATTTTATTGGTCCTATTGTGAACAATTCTTTTTTTCTTTCTTTCTTTTTTTTAGCAATGTTTATTTATTTATGTTTTAAGTGCAATGCCCACATCTCAAAATCTGACCAACAACCGATAGATTTTAGACAACTTTTTTTTTTTTTTTTTTTTTTGATAATCTGTTACAGAACAAAAAATATGTCATTGCCCTAACCCCATCCAAGATGTGGATGAGTTTGTTTTTTAATCAGATTTGTAGAAATGTGTCATTACATCACTTGCTCACCAATGAATCCTCTGCAGTGAATGGGTGCCATCAGGATGAGAGTCCAAACAGCTGATTTAAAACATCACAATAATCCACAAGTAATCCACACCACTCCAGTCCATCAGTTAACATCTTGTGAAGACAAAAACTGTATGTTTGTAAGAAACAAATCCAACATTAAGGCATTTTTTTTTACTTCAAACCAGTGCTTCCAATTAAAATATGAGTCTATAATCCATAATGATGCTTTCTCCAGTAAAAAGTCCATCTCCTGTTGTCTCTTACATCAAAATCCAGCCACATATGTGACCCTGGACCACAAAACCAGTCATAAGGGTCAATTTTTTTTAAATTGAGATTTATACATCATCTGAAAGCTGATAAATAAGATTTCCTTTGATGTATGGTTTGTTAGGATAGGACAATATTTGGCCAAGATGCAACTATTTGAAAATCTGGAATCTAAGGGTTCAAAAAAAATCTAAATATTGAGAAAAACACCTTTGAAGTTGTCCAGATGAATTTCTTAGCAATGCATATTACTAATAAAAAATTAAGTTGTGATACATTTATGGTAGGAAATTTGCAAAATATCTTCATGGAACATGATCTTTACTTAATATCCTAATGAATTCTGGTATAAAAGAAAAATCGATCATTTTGACCCATGCTATGTATTTGTGGCTATTGCTACGATTATACCCATGCTACTTAAAGGAGTCATCGGATGCAAAGCTCACTTTTACATGTTGTTTGAACATTAATGTATGTTGGCAGTGTATGTACAAATCTGCCCTATAATGATAAAAATCCATGCAGTGGTTTTTAATTAATCTGTAAAAGTAATATCCCCTTTTTCAAATCGAGCCATTCTCAGATGCCTGTCGGTGTGCCGTCAGAGGCCACTCCCACGATAGTTGATTGACATTGCTTCGATGCCAGAGCAGGGATGTAAGTTAGACAAGAATATCTCAGATTGAGCGATTGAGGTGTTGTGTTGCTGCATGTAATAATGAACATAGTGGTTGTCATTTACTCCCGACATCTGAGCCGCTGAAGATGCAGTAGATTACGTTTGTTTGTGAAGGGAATGCACCTCCTGATCTACATACATCCGTCTATGTTCGTGCGACTCATTCATGATCCAGCTTCACTTACAGCAGAAGTGAGTATACGGGTTTTTTTATGAATCTTTGTGATCCCCTTTCCTTATAACGTGGTAGTTAGGAAGTTTCACGGCTAAATGTGGCTGAATGTGGCTAAAGTAAACAGGCTCGTCACTTCACAGAGAGAAGAGAGGGGCGGGGTGAGCACAGCTCATTTGCATTTAAAGGAACAATACATCATAATGAGTTGATTTTTGCAGAGCTGATTTTGACAAAGTAAAAAGGGTGTTGTTTTACAAAACCATTGAGAATTTTTAACCAAAGTGTATTATAGACTTTTCATTAAGACCCTACAGAATCATATCAATTTCATGGGCATCCGATGCCCCCTTTAAGACTGGTTTTGTGGTCCAGGGTCATATATTTGTTGTGCTTTGGACCATTTTTGGCTGGTAAACGGTGCTTGATCTGTGCAGATTTCTCTCCTGATTCAGACCAGACCACTTTTTCACCAGAGGAAGTGTTATTATGGATTATGGACTCTTAATGATGGATTTGTTTTAGCTTCTCCAGATGTTAACTGATGGACTGGAGTGGTGTGGATTACTTGTGGATTATTGTGATGTTTTTATCAGCTGTTTGGCTCTCATTGGCTCTCGGCACCCATTCACTGCAGAGGATCCATTGGTGAGACAGTGATGAAATGACGCATTTCTACAAATCTGATGAACAAACAAACTCATCTACATCTTGGTTGGCCTGAGAGTGGGCACATTTTCAGCAAATTTCATTTTTGGCTAAACTATTGCTTTAAAGGCGAGAGGAGTTATGTTTCGCCCACATAGTATAATTGCTTGTTACAGTCACTCAGTTGTTGGGCTGTTAGAAATGGCAAAGTATGTCCTCACTCACTCTCTCTCTCTCTCTCTCTCTCTGTTATGTTACTTAAAGTTGTGCTTATGAAAGTATATATATCTTTTCAAATCCTCATGTCAATGGAGTTTGGCGAGGCCAGCCAAGTCTGTCTCTGAGCTGTGCCAAAGGTGGAAAGTTGAGGCACAGCACAAGCCCTCCATTATGTTCAGCCTATTTTTCTCTCTCCCTCCCCATTTATGTGGAAACCATTTCCAATTTGTCTCGCTGCTCTCGTTGCCTGGCCTGTCACAGGAGGATCCTTTTATGATAGATGTGGTTGCCGTGGCGACCCCCGCTCTCCGGAGGGAGGGGCCGGACCGCAGTCATTCGCCTTCTTCAAAACCAGTGTCGCTGTCATTTAAGAAACCGTTGCTACGGCTACAGGACCGTCCTTTTTTTTTTTTTTTTTCTTTGCCGTTCGCGTGTCTTTTTCTCCTGGATCTTGAGAGGATGAAGGAGCTTTCTCAAGTTTTCTGTTTGTTTACGTGAGTTTTTTGGCGTGCTCCACGCTTGGGAGTCCTGCTTTGTGGTGTCCAGATGTTGCCGGTGCACGTGTTTGAGAGCGTATGGAATTCAGCTTGTCTGTTGACATGATGCTTCACCGTGTCAATAGTCGTCTGCAGAGCTTTCCTGATGGAGGAGGGACGCTGTAGCAGCCTCTGCTTTCCTCTGGAATCAGCGCCTTCACATTCAATCACATTCAAGCTCTCCTTCAGGTCCTCTTTAGGGTTTTTGGACTCTGTCAGTTCTCTCATCTTGTGGCACTTGGAATTGGTCAGCATGTACCACAGATGGTTTTTCCTGCCTTGTTTTTCCGGTATGCGCTGTAGTTAACGGTTTGTGACGGATCTGTCTTGGCGTCTCCGTTCTTGGACGTGTTTCTTACGATCATGGGCTGTGTGTTCTCCTTACCGGAGGACCGGCTGGTCGCCATAGATAGGTGAGTGTTCGCTAAACTAGTCCCTCTGGTTCTGATTTTCAGTCCTGGTTGTGGATAAGATGCATATTGTATGTCTGAATATGATCTTTCAGATGATTCACCGCATCATTCATGAACTGAGTGAGTCAGATGAGACGGATGTAGAGAATGTGCTGTGCTCCCGCAAGATTGAGAAACAGCAGTACTAGTGAAAAACTGGAGGAAGCTAATATGGGAAATTTTTTTTTTTTTTGCAATGTTTGTGTCTTGTGTGTGTTTGTGCTCCATACAAACGCAGTTTGTTGAAGTACACAATAAAAACCATCATTACTAACTTTTTCAAAAGCAGCTTGGTTGAAAGAACCATATTTATACTAAAAAGAAAGAACTATATTATAAAAAATTGAAAGAACTATATTATAAAACAAGCTTTTTTTTTTAACATCATTGCTTCATAGATATTCAATTCAAGTTTATTTGTATTGCGCTTTTCACAATACATATCATTGCAAAGCAGCTTTACAGAAAATTTAAGTTTTTACAATATATTGAGTAATAGATATAAATTTAGCCCAGCATTAATAAAAGTTTAATAAACATTGTCGTTTTGAATGGACAATAGTATCTTTAAAATTGATTTGATTTCCATTAAAAACTGTGTTTAGCAGCAGTTTTCACTCTTTAAATCACGCTATTCACTTCCTTGTGCAATAGTTGGCCGTGAGCCCAGAGTTTAAAAGTCTCTCACGCTTTTTCTATTCACTGAACTCTCTTGAACTCTTGAACAATTGTATGTTTTTAGTGTGTGTAAGAGAGAGAGAGTTGGTTGGTGGAGAGTTGGTAGGCCTTTTTTCCAGATGGAGAATTGTAAACTTCTCCCAAACTGCTCTGTTCTTGAATGTCAGTGTGAACGTGCATAAGAGTAAATACAAGCGGATGAAAGTGGATTAGGTCATGGTTCTATGTTATTTCTCTGAAGTTACTTTTATTCTTCTGTAACATTTAGTAACTTTTGCATAAAATCCTTTGACATTACTTTTGACTAATTATTTTATTAAAGGAGTAGTTCACTTTCAGAACAAAAATTGACATATAATGTACTCACCCCCTTGTCATCCAAGATGTTCATGTCTTTCTTTCTTCAGCCATAAACAAATTGTGTTTTTTGAGGGAAACATTTTAGGATTTTTCTCCATATAATGGACTGATATGGTGCCCCAATTTTGAACTTCCAAAATGCAGTTTAAATGCGGCTTCAAATGATCCCAAATGCGGTTGTAAATTATCCCAGCCGAGGAAGAAGGGTCTTATTTAGCGAAATGATCGGTTATTTTCATAAAAATAATATAATTTATATACTTTTTAATGTCAAATGCTCGTCTTGTCTTACTCTGCCTGGACTGTTTTTGTTCTGGTTCATGTCAGTTAGTGTATGTCGCAAAACTCCCATCTCATTTTCTCCAACTTCAAAATTGTCCTAAATCGCTGTTTACTCTTTTTCTGTAAAAGGCGTTTAACCTTCTTGGCAAGTTCACTTTGTAAAAACTGGGTCGGTACTTCTGCAGTGACCTAAGATGAATTTGAAGTTGGAGGGAAAATGAGATGGGACATACCTTAACTGTCATGAACCAGAGTGCACAAAGTACACATGCGCATCGCGGAGCTAGACGAGCCCTTTGAAACTGCACTGAAACTGCATTTTCAACCTTTAATTCGTTGAGCACCATTGAAGTCCACTATATGGAGAAAAATCCTGGAATGTTTTCCTCAAAAACCTTAATTTCTTTGCAACTGAAGAAAGAAAGACATGGACATCTTGGATGACATAGGGGTGAGTAAATTATCAGCAAATTTTAATTCAGGAAGTGAACTTCTCCTTTAAGTCTCCTCGATTTAAATGACAATAAATCCTACATGAATGTGGTTTTGGTCTCACTGTCAGTGCTGGCAACAACATGAAGCCTTTAATGATCTGCATCAGGACTGATCTATTAAGAAGAGCTGCAGATGCAGGGTTTCACAGTGTTTTCAGGAGAGCTTGAAACTAACAATTTCTGTTCCATTATTTTTGTTTATATGATTTTTTTTATAATGTACTTTTTTTTTGTAGTCTTTTTCAATGTAAGACCTGTGTTGATCTGTGTTTTGTAGGGCTCCAACAACCAGGGAAACCAGTTTTATTGACAAAATGAAGAAAATGGTAAGATATTTTTACCTTTCTCTTCCTAAGTAGAGGTTAATTAGGTTAAAATAATCAGCCGAAGTTGCCCATTAAAGAGTCAAATGGTAAAACATTGCAACTGAATTGACTGAAAAAAAACTTCTAACTGAAACAAACCATCTTTTTGTTCAGTTTTTTTTAAATAAGCCAAAATAGGGTTGTTTTGTACTTTAACGAAGTGTTAATTATGTTACAGAAGTGGTTTTGTTTTCATTGGTTGAATGCCATATTTACTGGCTGAATAGTCATTTGAGTAAATTCAGTAATGAGTTTAATGTTTCCCTCTAGGGCAAGAACATTGTGGTGTTTTACGGCTCACAGACAGGCACGGCTGAAGAGTTTGCCAATAGACTTGCAAAAGATGCTCATCGCTACGGCATGAAGGGAATGGCAGCAGACCCAGAGGAATATGACATGGTAATAACATACAATGGGATTAAAATAGGCTTTTTATTCCTCTCCGCTTGTTTGTTTACACATGCTTTTATTTGCAGAGCGAGCTCTCTCGTCTGCCTGAGATTGAGAACTCAATAGCGATCTTCTGCATGGCCACGTATGGAGAGGGCGACCCTACTGATAACGCTCAGGACTTCTACGACTGGTTACATGAGGGCGACGCCGACTTCACTGGAGTTAAATATACAGTGAGTTCCTCATCACAGCAATTACACGATTCTACTAAGGGTCTCAGTTTAGTTTCAGTGAAAATCTTCGGAAAAAATGACCATCCGAGATGTCGGTGAATTTGTTTCTTCATCAGATTTGTAGAAATGTGTCATTCCATCACTTGCTCACCAATGGATCCTCTGCAGTGAATGGGTGCCGTCAGAATGAGAGTCCAAACAGCTGATTAAAAATGGTGTGGATTACTTGTGGATTATTGTGATGTTTTTATCAGCTGTTGTTCATCAGACACTGATGGAAAGATACATTTCTCCAAATCTGTTCCAGTAAAGAAACAAACTCACCTTCATCTTGGATGACCTGAGGGTGGGTAAATGTTAGTTTTTGGGTGAACTGTTCCTTTAAGTGTTTGCTCAGAACTTTTTAGTTTAATCGGTATGTATGAGCTTTTTAGACTTTACCAGAAAACACCAGGAACAATGTGTTACTAATACATGGGGTACTTTCCAACACAAGCTAGTTTGAGCAAACAAGACCCATGACACAGTGCAGCAGAGCAGAAGTGAATCTGGGGAATGCTGTGTCATACTTCTACAAGCCAAAGTCTCCGACAGCTTTCTCAACATATACTACACTGACATTGTGCAAAGTTCAGTTACTCATCAACAATCAGTGGTCTAGAGAACACTGAGCCCACAGGTTTAGCAGAAGTGCTAATTACAGATACGACCGAGTGACTTCTGTGTAAGTGCATTTAAAGGAACAGCGCACCCAAAAATAACATTCCTCACTATTTACATACCTTCACATCATTCCTAATGCATGTGCTGAACTGTTTATGTTAGATGTTTACTTAGATCCTTCTATTATCTATTGAAAGCCACAATAGGACATTTTTTGGGAGTTATTCCATAACATTTAGTTTTTTTTCGGTAGTGACATTTTTGGTTTTTTTGAGTGTTATCCCATAGAATTGTTATGAAGAAAACATGTCATCGTTGTTTCGGTAGTGACAAAAGGGAACGCATAGTCCTCATATTTGGGGGAAATAAACAAAATTGTAGTACAGTAAGTAGTTTTAGTATGTTTTAGTAGTGTTTTAGTTTGCAAGTTAAAATTCTGTAATGTGATGTGGCCGCTACCAAAGCATTTCTGTCACTACTGAAAATGTGCAGTCACGACCAAAACATGGGATGTTTTGTCAAAAATAGAGTATACTGAATTATCAAACAAAGATGTTAAGATTTTATTGTTTTTTGGTTCAATGTTTATTCAAACTCATGAATCATTAAATTTGAAATCAGATGATCAACTTTTTGCATTTTACAAAGAAAAATTGGATTCAAAATACAAAGAATCTCATAAATCACACTTGGAATATTGTAAAAAATGTAATTATTGCTTTACCACTGAAAAAATGTAATAAAATAGCAAATATATACAATGCGAAATTATAATTATATCATTATTACTGTGTTTTGGAAGTGACAAATCTGGGGAGAGGACAGATATTCCAAAACTTTCTGAAATTACAATATATGACAATTAACTACACAA
Source organism: Labeo catla (assembly GCA_012976165.1). NCBI lineage: Eukaryota > Metazoa > Chordata > Actinopteri > Cypriniformes > Cyprinidae > Labeo > Labeo catla. The sequence continues at coordinate 1,119,834 of VONZ01000128.1, forward strand.
TTACTAAAAATGTGTGCCTTGGATATTATACAATTTGCATACATATTTTTATTTTTTTTTTTTTGGAAAAAAGACACTTTTTTTTTCTTCCAAGACGTTTCCACCTCTAACTTTGGACCAATTCTGTAAAAATGTGTGATTTTAATATCATTTATTATTTAGATTTATAATAGTTTTTATTAATATTTTTAAATTAGTTTTTATTTTTGTAATTTGCCTTTTCTTTTAATGTTAGTTGTGTTTTGTCATTTTCATTCATTCATTCATTTTAGTACATCAAATTAAACTAAATAAGAGAATATTAATTAATATTAATTAATAAAGATAATGTTTCCTTGGCCAAAAACTGAGAACTAAACTTTTTTTTTTAATTATGATTTTATGATTTATTTATGATGAATTATTATTTTATTTGATTTGATTTGATTTGATTTCAGACAACATTTTTTTTTATGTGGTTTCGAATAAAAAATGTCTTGGACCACATTTACACACATTTATTTAGTGCTGACCACTTGTGATCTTAATACCAGCTGAATATAATAAATATAAGGCATAGATATAGAACAATCCATATTTATCTGTTTGTATATATCATTTCTAAAATGTGCTTTTAAGGTGTTTGCACTGGGCAATAAGACATATGAGCACTACAACGCCATGGGAAAGTATGTGGACAAGAGAATGGCTGAACTGGGAGCAACAAGGATCTTTGACCTGGGAATGGGAGACGATGACGGGAAGTAAGTGACGCCGTTAAACACTATTATAAACGGTCCTATTATAATGTGTCTGACCACCATCACTGTGAGAAATACAACAGGGACTAATATCAGAGTATTCCTGCTCTGATACTATACTTAATATACTGTTACTTACATTATAAAGCAAAATGTCTACATTTTATGCCATTTCCTTGTTAATCAAAATATTGTTCTTTCGCGTCGCTAAATAATCTGAGCGATTTGTTGGGTAATCAGACACATGGTGTATCCTAATGTGTTTTTACATGTGGGGTAAAATTAAATTGCAATGTAATCATCCATGTTTAGTATATAATAATTCATGTACAACAAAACATTGCATTTTTATTTTTGTCAAATAAGATGCTGCACTACAGAAGCCCATTTTCACCACTAAATAAAAAAATTTAAGAAAGAAAGGTAATTGCGACTTTTTGTCTCGCAATTCTGACTTTTGTTCTCAGAATTGTCAGATATAAACTCGCAACTGCAAGGTGCAAAGTAAGAATTGAGATATAAACGTGCAATTCTGAGAAATGAAGTCAGTTGCGAGATATAAACCCGCAAATCTTAATAAATATATAATATATAAAAAATAATAAAAAATAATCTTTTTTTCCTCAGAATTGTGAGATATAAATTTCAAAAAATAAAGTCAAAATTGTGAGACAAGAGCTCGTAATTCTGATTTTTACTCACAAATCTGACTTTTTTTTTTTTTAGAAAATGATATATGATGTATGATATGATATTATGGTATTATGATAAGGAATATTATGATATTCCTTAAAAAATAATAATATTATTACTCTTAGGAGTACATTTTATTGTACAACAGTAATATATTTCTTTCATAATTTCTTTTAGTTAAACTGAACTTTTAATTTTGACATGTTGACCATGACAAGACTTGTTAGCCACGTGCACTGGGTGATGTCATGTTTATTTCTGCTGTGTGACTGTTACATTCATCCATATAAAGTAAAAACATCCAGAGCTTATCATCGTTATGGATATAAACGCAATCATAATCCCGGTGTGATAATGTTTATTGCCCAGTCCTACTAGAAAGACAAGTCTGTTGAGTTTGTCACATGATCACATGATCACATGATCTCTCATTCAGATTATTTATGAGGTTAAGAATGAATCCACATGTGTATATTATGAAGGTGTCTGTGACGGCAGAATTTTTTAGTTGTAGACAATAGCTACACGTGTAATATTAAATGTGAAGTCACAGACAAAAGTTGCAAACTTGTAGATTTTTTTTTTCCCTCCCACAAACACAACACAACAGTTACACCTTCTCGAATCCTTCATTGCAGGTACACAAATCCTATTCTACGAATTGTAAATCAATAAACTCGTACGCTCGCATGTTTTGCTACTATTGCTGCGGTGAATATGGTGCAAAACACATTTACACACCTGCATTAAAAAAGTGAAGTCACGGACGAATTTTGTACAGCCGCAAATCAGTATGTGAATTCTTGTAATGAGATTTGCACACTTGTAGAATGTTTTCTTACATACACTACCGTTCAAAAGTTTGGGGTCAGTAAGACTTGTAATAGTCTTTAAAGAAGTCTCTTATGCTCATCAAGGCTGCATTTATTTGATTAAAAATACAGAAAAAAAAACAGTAATATTGCAAAATGTTTTTACAATATAAAATAATGTTTTTTATTTTAACATACTTTAAAATAGAATTTATTCCTGTGATGAAAAGCTGAATTTTTATCAGCTGTTACTCCAGTCTTAAGTGTCACATGATCCTTCAGAAATCATTCTAATATGTGGATTTATTATTAGAATGATCAATGTTGGATAATATCAACAGTTGTGCTGCCAAATATTTTTTGGAACCTGTGATTTTTTTTTTTCAGGATTCTTTCATGAATAACAAGTTTAAAAAGTACAGTGTTTATTCAAAATATAAATATTTTATAACAATGTAAATTATTTATTATTAACTTTTAATAAACTTTTAATTATTAACTTAATACATCCTTGGTGAATAAAAGTATTAATTTCTTAAAAAAAAAAAAGAAACAAAAAAAATGTACTGACCCCAAACTTTTGAACGTAGTGTATGTGTATTTTTTTTTTCTTGGATGCGTTTTCTAATACAAACACAAGTGCACTACGACAACAGCGCGAATCTGTTACTACAAGTCTCAAATGCTGTTTTTCTCTTGCAAATGACAAGTTTTGCGCACTCGACTTTTGCACCTGTTAGAAATATGGAGCAAAAGTGATTTGTGCACCTGTAGAGGCAACAGCGAGCACGTTTGGCCAATCAGAAAAAGCTAGCTTGCCTATCAGCAGGGAGGGAAAAAACGAGTTGCGCGAGCATCTTCTGGAGCGGACAGTGGCAACCAATAAAGGAACATTTTCTTTATTTTTCTAAAATCACCGTTATACTGTACATTTGTTTGTAGTTTAAATATAAAATGAGTTTAGCTCTAACCCTGATGAAACTCATCTAGCTGTAGCCTTCTAGTAATCCTAATTAAAGTTTAAATTAGCTGGTTGAGGTGTGTTTGATTAGAGTTAAAACTAAACCCTGCAGAACAGTGGCCGCCAGTTCCAAGTTTGCCCATCCCTGCTTTAACTCTCAAAGAGGCTTTATAAAAGATTGATTAATCCGTTTATAATATAAATTACTATGAGAGTGTCATATACAAGATGATTAAATATATCTGTTAATATGTGTAAATTATTAACAGATGTACAGTATAACAGTGAGTGATTTCAGAATAAGAAAGAAAATGTACTTTTATTGGTATTTGCTGCTGTCAGCTCTGGAAGATGCTCACAAATGTTATTATTATTGTTTTATTTTTCCCCCGGTTCATTTGGGTGCCAACTGACAGGCACCTAAACTACACTCTAAAGAGATTGCTGTAAGTTTTACAGTAGCTGGATGTATTTACTGTATTTTAAAGTATTATTACTGCATTGTCAGTATTAGGACTGTTCAGTTTATTTTAATATTTTACAAACAATCCAATTGTGGTACAATACTGTATACCATATTTTTTTTTACAACCCCAACCCCATGAAAATTACAATAACTTGTTAGCATTTGTCTGTATAATATTCTTTTTAATTGTTGAACATTTTCTCTTTAAAAATACAAGTTACAAATCTTCATCTCTAGGGTGCACTAGCTAAAAAAGGGCATCACCAAAGATGTCCTTGTCCTTGACCAACATAAACCAGCAAATAACCATCTTAAACCAGCATCAAAACCTACCTTTTTCACCAGGGTAGTGTTATTGTACTTTATGGTTGGTAGTGCATTAACAGAACTTAAAATAAACAACATTCATAATATCTGTTAGCCATTTACATTTACATTTATTCATTTAGCAGACGCTTTTATCCAAAGTGGCCTACAAGTGGGGAATACATCAAGCGATGCGATTTGTCCTAAAGAGGCAAAACGTGCTCATAATACCATATAACAGGCATTGTTCGGATAAGTACAAGCTAAAAGGGGAAGAATAGGGAAAGAGTAGAACAAAAAAAAAAAAAAAAAAACTTTTTAAGTCAAATAGTATTGAAAGAGATGAGTTTTCAGCAGTCGCTTGAAAGTTGTTAGGGAGTCGGCACTGGCAGACTTAATTAGTGAAGCCTGTTCCTCCACAATCTGTGGAGCAGCAGCCAGTAGCTAATTCGGCTAATACAGTAGTTGATGGCAGACACTCACCTGTTGTTACCACCTCTATAATGCAATCACAAGAAAAGACTCCAATACACCTCCGTTCGCTGTTATGTAACGTCTGACATAACCTGCAATAAAAACACAGTGTAGAATTATTATACTTCCCTGATTGATTTGGATAACTGACGTTAGAAATTAACTTACCAGCTCATGCAATCACCGTCACAGTGGATCCAAGATACACCCCCAATGTTGCAGGCGATAAGATCCACAAACTTGGTCATAACAAAACCAAAGAACTATAAAGAATAACAGTAACCTAATACAGTGTAGCTTTTCTGATTGGCCAAACTTCTCTGATCTCTGAAGAGTGCCCGCCGTTGCCTCTACAGATGCACAAATCACTTTTGCTCCGTATTTCAAATGGATATGTGGTGCAAAAGTCAAGTGAGTGAAACTTGTCAATTGACCATATGCGTGCATTACTTCCTTGTTTTAGACAAGTCAGCTCAGTCATTTCTGGTCAACTGTACTGTGTCGTAATACAAGTGTCCTTTGCTCGTTTTCTCTACATAATCCATTCACAATTCAAAAAAAAGTTTTGTTTGTCTAAGAGGACCAAACATCCATGTATGCCGTTTCAAGAATGACAAACGCGAGTGTAAAAAATTATGCGAGTAAATCCGCTAAACATGCGCAAGTCATTTGATATGACTGACAGTAATTAACGAACGAAACCCCTGACAAACCAGTGTCAAAAACAGAGCTGTGCATTAAATGATTCTGACTAAATTCAGAGTAACAAAACTACAGCAGTAACAAGTTTGTGTTGGTTGAATATAGGCTGTTTACTAGCTTTTACAGTTCAAAATAAAACTGTTATTAAATGTATGTAACAAGATGTAGTTATTAAATAAATCTAAAATATTTCACATTTATATTGATTCATATTGAATGCATTATTTAATTCTTATATGATTAATATTTAACTTATTTAATTTGTAGTGAACTAAATTACTAAAAATGTGTTATACTAGTAATTTTATATTAAATCGAAAAGCAAAACTTGAAAAAACTGTGGGAGTTGAAATGGCAGCTGCAGCCAATGAGCGAACCTCTACTGCCATCTTCTTGTTATAAGGGTAATTTCATGTCATTTTCATCTTAAAGTCGTTATTTTTCGTGAAAAAGCTTTTTTTTTTATGTCTTTGTGAATAAAAAGTGAATCTTTGAAGAGAATTTTACTGCACAGCTGTAGAGTTAAAAAAAATAAATAAATAAAGACTTTAAAATATTACAAGGTTTTAAAAATATGTGACTATGAAAGGAAGTTATTGATCATCAAGATGTCACTATTAAGATGTAGTTGAAGAGAAGCATCTTTAGCTTGCTAACGTTAGCCTAAACAGTTATGACAGTGTTTAGCTGTCGGCATTTAAATGTACAACTACATGTCTATGTATTCTCCTGGGATTACCAGGCTCAGAATTTAAATTAAATGTTGTTAAACAATATGAGACTGAACATGCATGCCACTAACATCATTTACGATGTTGCAATTGTATTTTTTTCTCAGTTTCTAATAAGGACCAAGCAGGAGAGCAGTCTCAAGAGTCTCCACCTAGATATAGCACATAAAATGAGCTTCACCGGAAATTTACGAGCTGGCTTATCATTATGCGAACGTTCTGAAGAAGGCTCTGTTTATATGGTCAATTTCAAGAGAAAAACAGCATTTAAAACTCGTAGCAGCAGATTCATGCTGTTGACGTAGTGCACTTGTGTTCGTGCTAGAAAAAGCATCCAAGGAAAAAAATATATATGTAAGAAAACATTCTACAAGTGTGCAAATCTCATTACAAGAATTCACATACTGATTTGCAGATGTACAAAATTTGTCACATTTTTAATGCAGGTGTGTAAATGTGTTTTGCACCATATTCACTGCAGCAATAGTAGCAAAACATGCGAGCGTATGGGTTTCTTGATTTGTGATTCGTAATATAGGATTTGTGTACCTGTAATGAAGGATTCGAGAAGGTGTAACTGTTGTGTTGTGTTTGTGGGAGGAAAAAAAATCTACAAGTTTGCAACTTTTGTCTGTGACTTCACATTTACTATTACACATGTAGCTATTGTCTACAACTACAAATTCTGCCGTCACAGACGCTCAGTTGTTTTGCACCAAAAATACCTTCATAGTATATGCACCTGTTGTAAATCTGACATTGTGTTACTGTCAGTTCTTAAGAAACAATCACAAAACCAGTTGAAAATAACTGATGTGAAGAATTGTTCATAGTGCAGCATAATGATTTTGTGTGATTGTTTCTCTCTCAGTCTTGAGGAGGACTTTGTGTCATGGAGAGAGCAGTTCTGGCCGGCCGTGTGTGAACACTTTGGAGTCGAAGCAACGGGTGAAGAATCCAGGTCTGAATGCTCAATGATCTCTTCAGTAGTGTTTGTTCCTCTTTCCTCTTTTGTTAGCGGGTCACAGTGACCTGACCTAAGAACATGCCCTTCTCTGCCGGTTAACACCACTTACAGGCCTTTTCAGACTGAAATCCAGCGCTCAATAGACTGACTGAAGAATAGGTTGTCAGAACACTGTTGATTGTGTGTAGCAGTCGAACACATGCTGGGTTTGTTGTCTGTCTCTCACACACACTCTCTCTGTGTCTCTCAGTATCCGTCAGTATGAGCTGAAGGTACACACTGATCTGAACATGAATAAGATCTACACTGGAGAGCTGGGACGCCTCAAGAGCTTCGAGAACCAGAAGCCGTGAGTAAAGCACTTCGTTCACTTTCTCAGACCGTCAGCAGCTTCATCTCAAGACCCTCCCACATTTACAAATCAGTCTTACCTAATCTTGACGACAGGATAAACACTTAAACTGTGCTTAATTAGATCAGACACTGACATAATGTTTGTTTAAGATACAGCTTGGAAAAGTTTTATTAAGGGTCAATATTTACCCATGTTTCACATTTATGAAGGCATATTACTTTCCAACCACAAGCCATTTCAACGTTTAATCCATTAAAGTACATGTCTGTTCCTCAGTTATGGCTGTTAAATATAAAATTACATCATTTGTCAAAGTTTGAAAGCATTATGATTTGTACATGTTTTTACTCACCAGGGCTGCATTTATGTGCTCAAAAATACAATAAAAACTGTAGATTTGTGAAATATTTTTGTAATTTAAAATAGCTGTTTTCTATGTGAATATCTGTTAAAGTGCAATTTATTTCTGTGATCAAAGCTGAATTTTCAGCATCATTACTCCAGTCTTCAGTGTCACATGATCCTTCAGAAATCATTCTGATATGCTGATTTGCTGCTCAAGAAACATTTATGATTATTATTATTAGTGTTGAAAACAGTTGTTCTGCCCAAATATGTATCCAAAAACCATGATAATCGAAAGTTGTGTTTTTTTTTTTCCAGCAAATATCCATTAAATTAATCAAAAGTGACGTTAAAAAACATTTATAATGTTACAAAAGATTATATTTCAAATAAATACTGTTCTTTTGACTTTCTATTCATCTGTGAATCCTAAAAAATATTAAGCAGTTTTTTAAACTGTTTTTAACATCGATAGTAATAAGCCATGAATATTGATTGAGCAGCAAATCAGCATAATAGAATGATTTCTGATGGATCATGGGACACTGAAGACTGGAGTAATGATGCTGAAAATTCAGCTTTGATTACAGAAATCAATTACATTTTAACAGATATTCACATAGAAAACAGCTATTTCAAATTGTAATAACATTTCACAATATTGCTGTTTTTACTGTATTTTTAATGAAATAAATTCAACCTTAGTGAGCAGCCGAGACTTCATTAAGAACATTTTAAAATCTTAATGGTTCCAAACTTTTGACAGGTGCTATATTTGGGTCATTATAATTGTGGGTACATCTCTCACATGTCTGTGAAGTACTTTTTTAAATATATTTTCCTCAATATCAAGCCCAGATGCTTAATTTTCTAGTACACAAATATATTTTTTTCCAATCACACTACTATATGTTGAAAAAGCCATAATAGTAAGTGTTTATTATGATATAACTTGTTTTATTTGTGTCCAAAAAACCATGTTACACATTGCACAGTATGATGATATTTCTCTAGAAGCACGTGTATTTAAAAAATACTAGAAGTTTTTCCTAATATTGGTTAAACTAGCAAACCTGTGTCAAGAGTGGATTAACTGACTGTCAACAGTGTTACACAAGTGTTATTGTTGCAAATTTTAGAACATTTTAACAAAATTGTATGTTTTGTTTATGAAAATATATTTCTAAACATACCATATGCTCAGTAGTTCTAGGCTTCCATGTTGAGTATAGGCCCAAAAGTGATCTGTCAACTGTGTTACCCATTATAGGTAACATGGTGGACAATAGCAAACATACAGTAGATGGTATTTAATACATATATTCCTACAGATCACCTTTATTTACATAGCACTTTATACAATGTAGATTGTTTCAGAGCAGCTATGTAAGGTCATGTTTGGGTTTTTGGGAAAAAGGAAAACTTTTTTTTTCACATTGTCAAATTCTTAATGTACCCCTAATTATAAAATGACACACATGTAGTCTATCGATTTTAAAAAGCTCAGATTGGGGGATTTAAATGCTTGACATCTGGCAACCAGAAAGATGAAAGCTTCTGCGGGCTTGTTATCTATTATGCTTAATAAATCGAGAGAAGCAAAACTCATGATCATGATTAAAATGCAATTCATCTTGCAGCCCTGTCTGAAAAGAACCAACACTGAACTGACTGACTGAATAATGACAATATTGTCTATTTACAGCAGAATCTGATTCTGTATAATTGATTATTTTCCTGTTTATCACAGTGAAGCTGCTTTGACACAATCTGTATTGTAAATTATTATATTATATTATTATTATATATTATTATATTAATATATATATATATTAATATTATTAAATACAATACTATCAGATGTTAGATAACGGAGAAAAGGGAAAAATGCACAGTAAGTGCAATTTCTGCAACCAGATTTTGTCACATGTGGCATTTTTGTTCTGAGCCCTGTTTAATTTACCAGGTGTTATTCATTGTCTGTTCTCACAGGCCTTTTGATTCGAAGAACCCTTTCCTGGCTCCAGTCACTGTGAACCGCAAACTCAATAAGGCCGGTGACAGACACCTGATGCACCTGGAGCTGGACATCACAGGCTCCAAAATCAGGTACTGGAACACACATCAGTATATACTGTAACCAGCATACACACTGAGCAGACAGATTCCCCCGATAATTAGAAATGGCCAAATATTCCCCTGATTTTATATATAGTTGTAATGGGATAATGTTAAGTAAAGTTATATTTTGTCTGGCCTCAGCTGTCTAACAGTGCTCATCAGTGTTAAAATAATGAAGATATTTTTATTTACAACTGCTTGGGCCTAATATTAATTAACTACATGAACTTCCTATATGACTAGGGATAGGATGAAGGACTAGGCTTCCACTTTATTTTACAGTTTGTGTACTTGCCTAGGAAAGTAGCACAAGGTAACTACATGGTTAAGGTTAGTACTACCTAGTGGTATCTAGTACTAGTGCCCAGTTATAATAAGTGTATAGTATGTACATGTTGATACAACTGTAAAATAAAGTGCTAGTTAGTTAGTTGCATGTAACTGTGCATAATTATTGTTATTACTACAGTAAGCAAAAGTAAAGCGTAAGAAGGACACCGTAAAATGAAGTGTTACTCCTGTTTTGCCATTTAAATTACTATTATTTTTATTATTAATTATTAAAAATGTTAAAAAACTGACAGTAATATGCAGTGATGCAGTGTATTTTTGTTAAAAACAGTGTGTTTTGCTTTGAACAACAACAACAAAAAATTATATATTATGACTATATTTTATGTGATTCATTTAATTCATAACTGAATGCATAATTTAAAATCAAAATATTATTTATAAATATGTAAAATTGAGTACAGTAAGTTATACTGTTCTTCTTTTTTCATTTAGTTTCTTTAAATAAAAAGTTAGGAGGCCTAAAATAACGTCTCATGTTTCATAAGGTGTGCGTATTTTGGTGCAGGATTGTATGTTTTGCACACAACTTTCATATCAAGTGTAAGAGTGGAACGTTACAAATGAAATTTCGAACTGATAAAAGTTAATCAACTAAATTAGCCTAAAATAACAATGTGTAGTCATTTAATGATGAGTGAAAATCTGTTGAACTTTTTTCCATTTTCAGTTGGAGTTTTATTTAAGCTAAATTTAGTTAAATCAAACATGCACCTTCGTGTGTTTAGACTACTGCACAAAGAAAATGACCCTTTAGCTCCATCTAGTGTCTCAGTTGTATTTATTTATTTATTTTTTTTGTATGCATGAGTTTTAATTCCTTTTAACCGGCTAATGGCTAATGTTTAAATGTGTGTAGATATGAATCAGGAGACCATGTGGCTGTGTATCCCATCAACGACAGCAACATCGTCAACAGGATCGGTGATCTCCTCGATGTGGATCTTGACACCGTTATCTCCCTCAACAACCTCGACGGTATGACATGAACCCTTCAGAGCTTCAGCAGCACATTCATGCCCGTCCAACTGTCAGGATCACTAAAGCTGTGTAGCTGAAATATATTTGTGTGTGTGTTTGATTTCAGAGGAATCCAATAAGAAGCATCCGTTCCCCTGTCCCACCACATACCGCACCGCTCTGACTCATTATCTGGACGTCACCAGTTCTCCACGCACAAACGTGCTCTATGAACTGGCACAGTACGCCACTGACCCCAAAGACCAGGAGAACATGAGGAAGATGGCCTCCTCCTCACCTGAGGGCAAAGTAAGATCACCAGCTCTACTACTGACACACTGCAAAATTCAAGCCACTTAGTATTATAAACTATATTCAGTGATTTAGCATCATATTGTGTTATAATGACAATAGTAGTAATAGAATTTTTTATTAATAGTGTTAGTGGTAATATTAATATGCATGATATTGTCACAGGAGACAGGTTTTGTCACGATGTTTAAATTATGAATTTTAACGGCTTGAAAAATACTGATTTTAAATGCCATGGGGGAAAACGGTCACAACATTTAAAAGTTAAAAGCTATCTTTAAATGATAGTTCACCAAAAAAGACCCGTAAGACCTTCATTCATCTTTGGAACCCAAATTAAGAAATTTTTGATGAAATCCTAAAGCTTTCTGACCTACAAGAATTATATATATATATATATATATATATATATATAATATTATTATTATTATTATTATTGTTGTTGTTTTATTTATTTATTTATTTATTTTCCACTTTCCAGTTACTTCTCTTCCTGGTCAGTCTTTGATACATTCATGAAGGTATCATGAGAGTTTGCACAGAAGAGAAGAAAAAAAAAGTTGTTTTTTTTTGGGCCATAAAACATTTCAGTTGCACTGCTGTCTACGCAGTGTCAGAAAACTCTCAGATTTCATCAAAATATTGACCATTGAAGATCATGAAAGTGACTAATTTATGACAGAATATTCAATTTTAGGTGAACTATGTGGCACAACGCAATATGACACAACAAATTCCAAACAATAAACTGATTTGGTGCTGCACAATTTGGGGAAAAGTCTTAATTGCAATTTTTCTGGTTAAAAATTATGATTGTGAAAATACAATTTTTAAAACAAAGAAAGAAAACATTATAAGAAACGGCAGTTGTTGTGCTTGTTTCAGGGCTGCACAGGTTGGCCAAAAATGTTGCGCTTGTATATCAGTTTGACTAATAATAATTATTAGGATTATTGCTAGGAAATATTAAACAAAATAAGAAATATCTATTTAATAATCTATTATTTGCATACGCCCTCACAAAAATTGAGTCTATATGAAATATGTGCCTTTTATGTATGTACTGAAGAAATAAACTCCTGAACACTGGAGAAAAACTTGCATATGTTTACTTAAGATATCTTTAGATATCTTTAAATAGGATGGTGTGAGCATAATGAAGCACTAATTATTGAGCTTAATTTAAAGTTAAATTGTAGTCTTTTTTTAAAGGACATTCTGTATTTAAACTTGCAGTGTGTAAATTTTAGCGGCATCTAGCGGTGAGGTTACGACTTGCACATAGCGATGCTACTAGGGCTGCACGATTATGACAAAAAAAAAATAATTGTCGATTGTTCCCTTGAAATTGTAATTGCGATTTATTAATTATTTATTGCGATTTATTAATTATGATTATCACAATTTACATTGAAAGATGTTTTGAATAGCTTTATACCATTGTTTGAAGCAACTGCATGCCACATTTTTATATACAGTTTATATATATATATATATATATATATAAATTACCTTAAGATAACATGTAGGAAAAACACACACATAGGTTTTGTGGTTTTGACTCAATGTCTTGTTGGAGTCAAATGCTGGGTGAGAGTTAAACTGTGATTCTGCTGTAGTGTGACAGCTGACAGTATGTGTGACGTTGTCTTTCTCATCTCTCAGGCGCTGTACCAGAGCTGGGTGCTGGACTCCTGTAGGAATATTTTGGCTATTCTGGAGGATTTGCCGTCTCTGCGGCCGCCCATCGATCACCTCTGTGAGCTTCTGCCCCGACTGCAGGCCCGCTACTACTCCATCGCATCCTCCTCCAAGGTCAGAGAGCTTTAATATACTATATATTAAGCCAAAAAACAATTATAGGGCAAACATATGGAACAATAACATTTTGGCTCAAGCATGTTGCCAAATAATGTGAACTTTCAGACTTTGTCTATGCCAAAACAAATGTAAGAGGAAATGTTTTCAGTGGACTTTTAAAATTGTCCTTGCTTAAGAGAACAAGAAAATATACAGTCGTTTTGACTTGTTTTTTCATTTGATATTGTCAAGTTTTACATCAGTTACAATGTGATTTTTGGTAATTGCAATCTGGCAACAACAGCACATTTGTGGATCTGTTCATCTGAATAACTGATTTGCAAATAAAAAATGAAATGTTGATTAATATGTAACTGTCTACAAATTATATAAGTTTTGTGTTATACCTCAAATACCAAGAGAAATTTTATTAGTGTTATTTCATCATTCATTTCATTCATTTCTCTCAAATGATTTTGATATGCAGGCAAGGTTGCCAGGTCTGCGTAACAAAAACATCCAAACTGCTGCTCAGAACAAGCTCGGTCATGGCCAGAACTAGCTCAGTCACATTTTGGGGCAAATTGGCTCTCAAAATCACATTCCAAGTGTTTTTCCTTCATTCAGCAGGAAAACTGTGGATTTGGCAACACTGTATGCAGAGCAGACTGAAGGCTCCTGTTAAAGGAGCAATTTAGGTTTTTGTTTCAATTAATTACACAGTAATTATCATTAAAATAAAAAAAATGTAAAAAAAAAAAAAAAAAAAATGTCATTGTATGTTGCACTTTGTGTGTATTGAAGTGTTTTGTGTGTTTTGTGTGACAGGTTCATCCCAACAGCATCCACATCTGTGCCGTCGTGGTGGAGTACAAGACCAAGACGGGTCGGGTCAACAAAGGAGTCGCCACTAACTGGCTGAAGAACAAGATGCCAACCGACAACGGACACAAGGCCACGGTGCCCATGTACATCCGCAAGTCTCAGTTCCGCCTGCCCTTCAAGTCCACAAACCCGGTTATCATGGTCGGACCGGGCACTGGCATCGCCCCCTTCATGGGCTTCGTTCAGGAGCGCAAATGGCTCAAAGAACAAGGTATGAGATACGCTGTTATGTGCTTCCTCAGTTTCAGCATTTGTCAGCATTTCATCAGTATCACAAAGGAGGCTGAGCTGTCTCGTAAATGTGTTCAAAATGAACAGAAAGTGACTGCACTGAACTTTTGTGCTGATCTTTTTATTCCCTATGCACGTAAATCAGATGCATATAATATAAAGCAAATATTTTGTATTTTACTTTCATACATTATGGTCTGGGGGGGGTTAATTATTGCATGAATGTTAGAGGAGACATAACACCATAAAATCTCATTATTGCACAGACCAATCACAATTGATTTTCAAATTATGCACCATGTATACAAAACTGCTGTTGCCACAATTTTAGATACTAGCCTAATATAAGTATAATGTGGATTACTGAAGCTAGAAATGAACTAAAAACAAAGAAATGCATTACAAGCAATCAGAGAAATACAACAGAACAAATATACAAAAGAAATTTGTATTTCAGGTAGGTTTATGTATTCCGACCGAAACAAGAAATACTGCAGAAATGTAAATTTTTAACAACACACATTAACTTTAAAGGACTAGTTTACCCAAAAATGAAAACTTCCTGAAAATCCTCTGGCCATCCGAGATGTAGATGAGTTTGTTTGTTCATCAGATTTGTATAAATATGTCGTTCCATCACAATAAATCCTCTGCAGTGAATGGGTCCCGTCAGAATGAGATTCCAAACAGCTGATAAAAACATCACAATAATCCACAAGTAATCCACACCACTCCAGTCCATCAGTTCACATCTTGAGTAGATCAAAGCTGAAACAAATCCATCAAGATGTTTAGAACTAAAATAAGAGTCCATAATCCAACACTTCCTCCAGTTAAAAAAAAATATATAAAAAATCTGAATCAGGAGAGAAATCTGCACAGATTAAACACTGTTTACAAACTAAAACAGCTCTAGACAAATATGGCTGGATTTTGATGTGAGAAACAACAGTTTTGTTTTGTTTTGTACTGGAGGAAGTGTTATTATGGATTATGGACTTGTATTTTAGTTGTTTGGACTCTCATTCTGACGGCACCCATTCACTGCAGAGGATCCATTGGTGAGCAAATGATGAAATGACACATTCCTACAAATCTGATGAACAAACAAACGTTTTGACTATTCTTTTAATCACATTAAACCAAGAAATAGATTGATTCAGTACTTGTGCTGTGTGATGAACCACATTTCTGCATGCACCTTGGGTGTGTGTGCATCGAAAACTGTAAGAAGTGCATGCGAGAAACAAATTGAATTGTTTTGCTTTTCTTATTTCACTTATACCATGTTTACCTATGTATCTTCCACCCCTATTCCACTCATACATAACCAGTCATTGTCAGATGATAACCGTTCAGTTCAGTCAGCTTTCACCATCACCATCCACCGTCACTCAATTAATATCTTGATTTCCAATTTGTAGGCAAGGACGTTGGAGACACAGTGTTGTACTATGGCTGCCGTCACAAGAACGAGGACTTCCTGTACCGAGAGGAACTGGAGGAGTATGAGAAGACTGGAGTTCTGACGGCACTCAATGTAGCTTTCTCCAGAGACCAGGCAGACAAGGTAGCACACATGCTAGGCTACATGTCTACTTCACTTTGACCCACAATCAAAAACATCTTTAGTAATAGTTTTTCTAATTGAGAGCTAAAAAGGTAATCCGCACATCTCTCTGTACTATCTAACAGGAATATTTAGTCAAAAACTAAATAGGTTTTCAAGATCAATTGCAAATTAATCACAGATCAATTCTGGCAGATAAATTACCTACTAAAGACCATTTAAAGACATTAATGTGTTAAATGAAAAAATATTGAATAGACATTACAAAAAGCAGCTTTAGAGAACATTTTTTTTAATCAACATAAATGCCCCTTCAAATGCTTAAGTTATGGTCACATTGTAGCCTTAATAATAATAAAAGGATAATAAATTACTATATTATGTATATGTACACAGACTTTTCAGAAACAACATGAATGCATTTACACTGCAATTAGAATTGCATAAATAGTGCTATGAGTTTAATGGCTTTTAAATGAGTATTAATGGGTTTAAAAGTGAATGTGGAAATATGAAATTATATTTTAATAAAGTAATGATACTCTATATGTGACTCTGGACCACAAAACCAGTCTTACGTAGCACAGATATATGTGCACCAATAGTCAAAAATACATTGTATGGGTCAAAATAATACATTTTTCTTTTATGCCAAAAATCATTAGAAAATTAAGTAAAGATCATGTTCCATGGAGATATTTTGTCAGTTTCCTACTGTAAATATATCAAAATTAATTTTTGATTAGTAATATGCATTGCTAAGAACTTTATTTGGACAACTTTAAAGGTGATTTTCTCAATGTTTTAATCTTTTTCCACCCTCAGATTCCAGATTTTCAAATAGTTGTATCTTGGCCAAATATTGTCCTATCCTAACAAATTTATTAAACTTTCAGATGATGTATACATCTCAATTTAAAAAATTGACCCTTATGACTAGTTTTGTGGTCCAGGGTCACATATATGAACTAAACCTGCCAGTAAGTGGCAGCAGGTCTGAGTCTTAAAGGAGAAGTCCACTTCCAGAACAACAGTTTACAGATAATGTACTCACCCTCTTGTCATCCAAGATGTTCATGTCTTTCTTTCTTCAGTCATAAAGAAATTGTTTTTTGAGAAAAACATTTCAAAACATTTTTCTCCATATAATGGACTGATATGGTGCCCCGATTTTGAACTTCCAAAATGCAGATTAAATGCAGCTTCAAACGATCACAAATGTGGTTGTAAACGATCCCAGCCGAGGAAGAAGGGTCTTATGTAGCGAAACGATAGGTTATTTTTTTTTATAAAACTAATACAGTTTATATACTTTTTAATGCCAAACGCTCATCTTGTCTTACTCTGCCTGGACTGTTTTTGTTCTGGTTCATGACAGTTAGTGTATGTGGAAAAACTCCCGTCTCATGTTCTCCCTCAACTTCAAAATCGTCCTATATCGCTGTTTTACCTTTTTTATTTTTTTTTAAGGGTGTTTGATCTTTGCATGTTCACTTTGCAAAGGTACTTCTGCAGTGATGTAGGATGATTTTGAAATTATTTATGAAGTTGAGAGAGAACATGAGATGGGAGTTTTTCGATATACCCTAACAGTCTTGAACCAGAATACACAGAGTTCAGGACAGAGCAAGACAAGACGAGTGTTTGAGATTATAAAGTAATTAAAATATTTTTTTTTTTATGATATTAATGATTTATCGCTAGATAAGACCCTTCTTCCTCGGCTGGGATCATTTACAACCGCATTTGTGATCGTTTGAAGCTGCATTTAAACTGACTTTTGGAAGTTCAAAATTGGGGCACCGATGGAGAAAAATGCTGAAATGTTTTCCTCAAAAAACACAATTTCTTTACGACTGAAGAAAGAAAGACATCTTGGATGACAAGGGGGTGAGTAAATTATATGTGAATCTTGTTTTGGAAGTGGACTTCTCCTTTAAGTAATAAAACACAGCTGTGCTGATTGGCGATGCCCAACAGTTGTGCAAGGGCTTTATAGATAATCTTTTCATTTGCAAAATTAAGCATAAGCAGACAATACTGACGATATTGTGTCTAAAATGTAACACTGTTAATTTTGTGTTGTAATTGTGCAGATATTCAGGAAAAAAGCACTCTTGCTGGTTTGATATAGCCAAACTATATTATATGATGCAAATTCAAAAGAGTCATTTTTCTCATATCTTGAATTTTAGGGCATATAACTGCATTTTTATAGGCTTCATCACTCAGTCAGTCAGTCGTCCTGCATCATGTTCATCAGTGTAACATGATGTACAGATCTGAACAGCTGCATTAAATGCGTTAATCATTTTAACTAATTTTTCCTTAAGTTAAATCAACAGCCCTAGTTTAAACACTTCCTGTTCTCTGCATCACTGACCAGATTTGTATTTCCCGCAGGTGTACGTACAGCATCTGCTGAAGAAGAACAAGGAGGTCGTCTGGAGGCTGGTTCACACAGACAACGCTCACATCTACATATGCGGGTGAGTAAACATCAAAGCCTATCAAAACATCACAAGTCAGAGCATCTCTGACACCATTCTAACACTACCCATGATTCTCCTCCCGCAGAGACGCGCGTAACATGGCGCGGGACGTCCAGAATGCCTTCTACGAGATCGCAGAGGAGCTGGGAGGAATGAGCCACACTCAGGCTGTAGATTACATCAAGAAACTCATGACTAAAGGACGCTACTCGCAGGACGTCTGGAGCTAAATGAGCTCTGCTACATTCCCCTTCTGTACATTCCTGTTGTGTGCATTCATGAGGATGAGTCTAACGCGTTTGCTGTCGTCGTTTGGAGAAAAAAAACAGACACACACAACCTCATTCTGAAGTGAATTATGTCACATTATGTTAGAGAGAAAATCCTGTGTAGAATCATGATCTTAACTTACTAATCAAATACATGATATGCATGAATCTTTATAATCAGTAACATGGTAATTTTTAGCATCCACCAAACGCAGTGTCTGTAGAGCTGGATTAATGCTGTAATGGTACTTTCTAAGCGTGAAGAGGCATTAACTTACTCTTATTGTTATGAACTTGATGAAAGTGGTTTTAAACATGCACAAAATAACCTTCAGATGTCATAAACGTCACAGTGTTTAATTTTAGTTGGAAGTAAAAGCATCTGAATGTCTAGATTTCTCTTGTCACACTTTTATTATTATTATTATGGCTGAATATGAATGTAAGCTCATTTCAAACGGGATGACCCACACAGATGTCAGTTTTCTTTAGGTGCTCAGTCAAGCTCATCCCTGTCCAGTCGTCAGAATTTCATAATTCAGCCACTCTGTCTCTGAGTGTATTGTGTGTTTGTGATTATTGAGAAACAGACAAGGGATCAGATGTTGGTCTGGAAGCTCTAGTGCCTTATTTACTGTGTCGTTTGCATTAGTATAAGACCAGCGTTGCTGCTGAAAAGAGTTTACTATTTGGGAAGATAATGGAATTATATAACGTAGTAATAGTAGTATTTTTTTTTAACATAATCATAGTTTTATATGCACTTGTTGTTTCCAGTACATACAGCTGTTTAGGTTTATTTGTAATGATTAAATATAAATTAAACATCACCTTTGTCTTTAGCCTGTTTTTGTTCATTTCTACTCATCTGACACTACGTGTAAGGACAGTTTTGTCACTCATCATCTTTAGAGACTCTTCTTATAAGGGACTGGTGAAAAGTCTTGATGCATATTTATTCATTACTATTCTGCGTTTAGAATAATATTAAAAGTCATCAACAATAACACATAAATAACATTTAGAGTAATTTAATGACTTCTATAATGCTAGTGTCAAAGTGGTTTCCTTTGCTTAGATTAGAAGTTGCATTCACACAGTTTTGGCTAGAAGGTGCTGTGCTTTATATACTGTAAGACAAAAAGTGTATTGTGTGTTCTTCTGTTGTAAAAAAAAAATCAGATAATGCTAAATTGCATGTAATGTAAACCACTAGGAGACCACAGATGGTTGTCATTCACCGCATTGCAGTAATAGAAAATCAGCTAATATAAGACTTTTACAAAGTTTATTTCATAATTTTTTCATGCCTTAAAACAGCTTGAATGTAACTCCACCCCCCCTTGCCTGATTTACTATAAGCGGATCTATGAATATACAAATTAGCTCCGCCCCCACGCAGTCAGAGTCCAGCCAGAGCCCCCAGATCCACAAACTGAACTGTAGTAAAGGCGATATAATGAAGAAACACGGATAATGACTGATAAAACTATGTTTTTACTAGCGGACAACTACAGTAGATACTGTAACGTTTGTTAAAGTTACTTACTTGACGATGTTGTGCCCTCAAAATGCCGTGAAGGCTCGAATGCAGCCCAGTTTGTGATTCCAGTTCGCGCCCGCGAGCACATGCGAGTGAAGTGCAGACGGCAATGCCGGAGAGGTGCGTCTGATTCAAGCAGCAACCTCCCGATCCCCCTCTTGAAACCAGCACGAAAAAAAGTGACTAAAACAGCAATTCATCGACTGACTGCAAAAAGGAGTCAATCCCATAGACTCCCCATGTTAAAATGCCCAACTTTACAGCAGAAAAAAATATGTTTACAGCCTGGTACAAAAAGTGGTTTTGGTCTATATAGCTAATTTGGCCCTTTATGGCCATGTCCACACTAATACGTTTTCGTTTGAAAACGCATCTTTTTCTCTCTGTTTTGGCCTTCCGTCCACACTGAGACGGCGTTTTTGGTCAAGGAAAACGGAGCTTTTTGAAAACGCTCTCCAAAGTGGATAAATTTGAAAACGCCGTTTTCGCGTTGTAGTGTGGACTGTGAAAACGGAGGCTTTTGAAAACGATGACGCATGTTTAGTCATGTGACGCATATTGTACCAATAGATATCCATGTTTATACCGGTAATTGTGGCTGTTATGTGTTATTCACTCTCACACTGCTGCTAAAGATATATTTGTACACTCTTCATATTACAGTCCTAAAAAGATGACAGAAAATGTACTCACAGTTGCTGTCCTGACTCCTGCAGCTAAACGGAGGGCAGCTGCTTTTTAGATTAAACATGAGAGCGCGCGACATGGACGCGTCAGTGAATTATGAGATATCTCCATAAATAAAATGATCCTGCCAAGAATTGCGTGAAAACGTATTATGTCTATTCCGTCTGTATCATCTCTGTGAGTTTTTACGCATGCGCAGTATGGCGAATTTAACGTTTTCCTACGTTTCAGTGTGGATGAGAAACTTTTGGAAAATGCTAGTGTGGACGGAGAGCGTTTTAAAACGAAAACTCCGTTTTCAGATTTATCCGGATTAATGTAGAAGTAGCCTATGTCAGCTGTCAGGGGGGTGATTTTTTTTTTTGGAATTCGTCCGTTTAAATTATATTAAGCCTTAAAGTTATGCATAATTTCGCGCTAGATAGGCGTGGTTTCAGCAACCAACTCCACCCACGTCCCGCCTCTTTGCCCATTTTCGATTATCCGGGAGTGACGCGATTCCAAGATGGCGACGGCCGACTCCCGCCCAGTAAGCTTCAAAAATGCTCTTCAGAAACCTACGGGTGACGTCACGGACATCACGTCCATATTTTTTAGTCTATGGTCTGACTCCGGGCTACTTTTACACTGTTGCCGTGGGTTATTTTTCAAGTTAGCAGTTAGCGGCTAGCGGTTGTGCTCTATTTAATGCTCTATATGCTCTATTAAATGCTCTATATGTTCTATTTAAATGCTCTATTTGATATGTAATAAATGTTTTGTGCTGATAATCCTATTGGTATATTTTGCATGCTAATGATCGGAATCTATCCTTTGACGTGATTGGTTACTGGGGCCGGTTGCATAAAAGGTTTAGACTAGTCTTAAAAAGTTAGTCAGCTATTTTTTCTTTAAGACTGGTAATAATTTATTTAAAAACAGTTAGAGAAAAATGTAAATTATTCTAAGCTGAATCCAAAAAATAATAATGATTATCCTTTGGTTAACTGCTAGTTAGTCGATAGTTAAGACACTGTCTTAACATCAAGGCTAAGTTTATGCAACTGCCCCCTGAAGTTTGTGACATAGCAAAAAAGGGCTGTTTCAACTGCATTTCTGGGACAGGCTTTGGGAAACTACAGTTTTAAAGAGAAAATACTCAGCAGTGGTGTTGACTGGCACATGGTTTGTCTAAAAGCATATTAAAAACACCACATATACAAATAAACAACATAAAAATCTTGATTTTCACTACAGGGGGAATTTAAGATAGTTCCTACTATTTGATTTAAGATTTTGACTTGAGTTTACTGTATATCTCACATTTCGCAGAGTTTCACATTTTGAGATATAAAGTCCAAATTGCGAGATATTAAAGGTGGAATTGTGAGATATAGACTAAGATATTTAAAAAAAATTCTTTGTAGGACAGTGGAGATGTGACAGGAAGTCACTGGGAAAGAGAGAGAGGGGGACGGGATCAGGAAAGGTCCACGAGCTGGGATTCGAACTCGGGACACCTGAAGCACAACTACTTTGTTTGTTTGTACATTACATACCATACTGTGCTGCATTGTTTTATCTGTGGTAATAGGGTAATCATCCTTTCAATTTATGGGTGTTTACATTTACAGTAATTAATCAAATGTCCTATTTCTAACATTCAAGTAGTTAATTTATAAATAAAGTGTATTTTAATGCACTTTTTTCTCCTGGGTGATCCTTTGTGAAGGAGATAGGGCAGGAGTAAAGGACAGAAGCATAAAGGAAATATTTCCTAAATGCTCAAAAGGCTGATGTGACAATTCCTCAAACACAGGGCACTTACAGCCATAAAAGGGCTGCGTGGAACAGGTTCTTAGTGGCAATAACGTGTGCACTCTTAAAAATAAAGGCACTTGCCTTAAAAGAAATTCAATGCCTTAAAAGAACCATTCAGTCAAAGGTTCTTTAAACAACCATCTCTTTCTCACCTTTTTATAATCTTTTATAATGTCACCTTCATATGACATCACACGCCTGCGTTTTTCTGGTTTTATTTCGTAGAACACATGGAAAGACACTTTTATTAGACAGGTGATGAATGCATAGAGTAGCATTATAACAGAACTTACAACACACTCAAATGTATCTAGTATGATAAAAACATGTTGTTTACATGTTTAACCACTAATTTATAATAATGAACAACCTAAAAATAAAATAAATTTCACAGTTAACAATTTAATGGGTGTTCAACAATTCAATGCGTGACAATTAAACCAGTGGCTTGTGACACTGAAAGACAAAAGAGCACAAATCACTGAAAAGGACTGGGGCTACATAAGGTAAATAATGAAAATGATTTATTGACTTTGTGTGATCAATTTTAATAGTAAAAGCAACATTGATTGATATGACAATACAATTAAAACTAAATGATTTCAATTAACTCAAGCAGAGATTGAGAAAAGCACAGAAACACAGTCACTCAGCAGGACTCACACACACACACTGATCTTACTGTCTATATGAGGATGTTAATTGACTGATAGAAGTTCAACTGCAGTATTAATGTCATCAAGACTCTGACAGTTGCTGATTTATCATGCAGATATCAATCGATTATGATTCATCAACACAGTTTCACTGATGATCCAACATATACTCTAAACCCAGGATAGAGCGGCTGAGTGAATGTGGTCTGGACTGTGTGGACGAGGCTCATTGTGTCAGAGACGCTGTAGAAGGACAGAGTTCCTGCACTGTGATCCACATACACTCCTATAGTTATCATCATACACTCCTATTCTACTGCTGATGGGCTTTACAGGGAGATCAGTCGCTATCATATTGTGTATGAATGAGTATCTGTCAGGAGAGCAGTCCAAACTCCAGGACTGATCATTATATCCAAACCGACACTGATTACCCGATCCTTTCCTGCTAATGCTCTTATATGACACTGATATTAACACACCATTAACTCTCCACTCCAGTTCCCAGTAACAACGTCCACACACACTCACGCACAATCAAATCCGTCTGGATGATCAGGATACGGCTGCTCCGTATCGATGTTGGTCACCACTCTGTTGCTCTTAGTCAGACGGAGGCATTTGTATGCTGTGTTCAGATCCAGAGTGAGCTGAAGGTAATCTGATGGAGATAAACACATTAGAATCAGGATTATTAATCAGTTGGATCTTTTCATGTAGCTGAACTCTGACCCTGACCAGATATAACTGATGATGTAAATGATGATTTGCACAGGGTACAACTCTTCTTTCACCTTCTACAGGAAGAATATAAACACACACAGTGAGTTTTTCTGCTTGTTTTCTTAATGACTTACATTGTAGGAAGTTGTTCCTGGTCCTGGGAACGACGTTGGTGGATGTGACTGTGGAAATCAACAGACATGAACAGTGTGATTCTTATGATCCTACATCCATTTCTAAGACATTTCTAATATGATGTTCTCCATGATATGAGATGATGATGGACTCGAATCTGAAAGGAGCTGAATCTTCAGAACTTTACCTCTGTCTGAGATCATCTTGAGCTGCTCTTTGCAGAAATCCTCCAGTTTGTCTCTCAGCTGATGAACAGATTCTCTCAGGCCATCAAAAGAGACGAGAGAAATGAAGGAATCATCATTTACGTCTGTAGATTCAGGAGGTGCTGAGAGAGACTGGAAACTCTAGAGAAAACAGAAATCAAAACTCATTAGCTCCACACTTCACCCAATAACCTGCACCAACATCAGATTTGACTTGACTGATCTTTCGTAACTCAATCCAGCACTTTCACAGCATCAGCTTCATTCTTCTCATATTCATTACATCACGCTAGAGCTACATAATTCTAGCATTTGTCACTTACACTCTATGTGAACTTTCTAGGAAATCGTTTGTATGATACAACATCTGCTAAGAACATAAATGTCCATCTCAAGCACATCAATGGAGTCTCATTGTAGGGTTAGGTAGATTTGCTCAGAAAAAGCAGCTCCAGCTCATTACATTGTGACATTACAGTGACATTACATTGACCATTATTTATAACTTTAGAGACACTGAAACATCACAAGGACTCTTAAGACACGTTCAGGTTTGCTTTTGGTTTCAATATGCCGAAGCATTGCTAATATACAACCTCACTTCATGTTTGGGGTCTTCATGATCCAGAGGTGTAAAGTCCAGGGGTCAGAAAGTAAAACCCATGATTTCACCAGAGGTGGAACCAAGTCATTCCTTTCAAGTCATAAGCAAGTCTCAAGTCAAGTCCTCAAAGAGTTCAAGTCAATGAGATAATTAAGTGACTAAATGATGATTGTGCATAAGTGACGAACACCAGCTGTTATTAAGAATTACAGAAGATCAGATGTTGCATGTGGTGTTGTAAAGCACTGAAGCCATCAGGAGCTCAGTGTTCAAAATATATATTTTTTCTTTTATATGTTTAGATTTTGCATTACCAGCATGCAAAGAAAGTGCTACTCTAATAGTTATAATGAATGAAATTTAAATCTTTGTAACACATATAAAAATGTCCTGTAAGCTCTATATTACTTGGACACACACAGACATCAAGAACCAGCATATGAATCTCAACGATGGTGACAACAAAATGGTTCGTGCTGTAATGCATGCTGGGTAACACCATAGTAATAAACTCCAATCATGCACTGCAGTATGAAAAATTATTGTCACCACTGTTGAGGATTGTATGATAAGTGTTCATGTCTAAAAGCCTGAGCCGCTACAGTTCTTCTTCTTCCCAATATTGAAACATTACTGTGGTAGTTGTTTAATAGGACTTGTCAGGATATTGCAGTTCTGTAATGGCTGGATGTCCATCAGTAAAACTAAAAAGAATGATGTTTCATGATGTTCATTCAAATGAGTTATAGGCAGAAAACATAAGCTGATCTGATACTTCAAGCTTTTGATTCGGCTATGCACAAATGTTTCCATTAAAAAACGAGTGCAATTACTAAGAAAAAAGCAAACCTTAACCACAATTATGGTGGCTTCTTGTGTGTGTGTGTGTGTGTGTGTGTTTCAGTTGATTCCATCCAATACTGTGGCTGAAGTCAGTTGTAGTTCTTGTGTTTGTCTTTTCTTCAATGATTTTGATTGTTAACAGCTGGTGTTCATCACTAATGCACAATTACCATTTAATTAGTCACTTAATTAACTCATTAACTTGAACTCTTTGAGGACTTGGGATTTGACTTGAGATTTGCTTGTGACTTAAAAGGAACGACTTGATTCCACCTCTGGTAAAATCAGTTCATGGGTGGAATAAACCAGTGGTGGACAGTCACTAAGTAGTTGTACTTCGTTACTGTACTTAAGTACATTTTTCAAGTATCCAGACTTTACTGGAGTGGTTTTATTTTGAGTAACTTTCACTTTTACTTCACTACATTCCAGAGCGTAAAGTCGTACTTTTTTACTTCACTAAATTTCATAAAACATATAGTTACTCCTTTATAATATATCACGTGCTCCGAGACGTAGAAGCGGTGTCTGATTCATGAACAAACTGATTCTTTTTAATGAACCTGTAAATCGATTCACAAATTGCACCAAACGATTCATTCACGAATTGGAATGATCCGATTGCAGCTGTTCTCGAGTCGACAACTCACTGATTCAAATGATCCGTTTAGAGCGAGTCTCCAGTCAACTGAATTCACAAGTAAGAACCGGGAGATCTTGTGCGTGCATGACTGATGCTGCGAAAAGTAGGTTACTAATGTCGAATGTTAGGATTAATTATTGTAACTGAAAATCATATTTAGGTCAAAACTGTAAAGGGTGATCTGTTTAAGCCGACTGAAACGCTTGAATGCAGACACATCAACATCAGTGTCTATGTTTAGGTCAAAAAACTAAAATTAAAATAACACAGATGAAATAACTCATGCACGTTCATATTCCCTGCTGCTGTAAAGATAGCGGTTTTATTAAAATCCTAGGCATTTAGCCCTAGTAACGTCTGATTTAATATTGTTTATCAACAGTAAAAAAGCTCCCTTTACTGGCAACGGCTGATCAGATGAGTAAGAGAACAATTTCTTCTCTGTATCTGGGATGTACGAATTACATTTAATTCTCTCTGATTTCAGTTTCTCCCGTTTTCTCATCGATGATATTGCTGGAGTCTACCAGCATCCTCAAATGAACATTTCCCAAGCAAACATTCAGTCTATCTGTACCCCTGCAGTCATCTTGAATGACAAATGCATATTCAGTCTGTCCTTCCACTTGGTTAACTGTCTGCTTAACATTTTTAGCTTTGCACATTTTTGAGAAATGGTCTCGTTCTTTACATTTGTGACACATTTGGCCTTGAGCAGGACAACCCTTCCCAAATGGTCTGTTTCTCCACCTCTGTAACATTGTTTATTCAACTTACTGCTTTCTGCTTGGGGTTTTCCTTTAAATTTTCCTTTTGCCTGCTTTCCTCCTTTTTTCCAGACTCGATTCACAGTCTCTGTGTCAGCCTTTGATGTATCACTCACTGGTGATGCAGACATCTGTTCCTCTACCCGTTCACAGAGAGCAGCAACCTTCAACGCGCTGCAGACATGCACCTGCACTCTCAGACGCCTGCACTTCCAGAAGTGACGTCACTTGCAGTCAATTTTATTTTTACTTTATTTTATTTATTTATTTTTTTTTTTAATTGAATCATCCCTCAACATTTTACAACAGTAGCCAGGTGGTGAAGACAAGAAAAAAGAAATTAAATTACAATGTCACTTGCAATCATCACCTGCTCTCTCAGCTACCTGCGACATCACTTGCAATCCACACAAATGGTGCGTGTTGCCAATAGAGACAAGACGCTGTGGTGGTTAAACGATTAATTTAATACCATAACGTACAGGGTCCTGCAAGTCATCTGTAGGAGATAAAAACAAGACCCGCAAATCCGTGGCCACAGAACAGCAGAGTATAAACGCAATGCGCAAAGTCTCTCGTTAAGCTTTTTCCTCCCGTAGAAAACCATTAACACTTGATATGGCTTAATGTATTAAGATATATTAAGTGCCATTAAACGATCAAATTGTAATATAGTTTTTTAATTTAATGTACTTCAAGGCAAGCATATGGCCATGAATGCGCAAACTTTCACTTTTATACTTGCCCAGCAAACGCTTAACGGATAAAGATGATAAAGACTAAATTCAATATAAACCTTACTGTTGTTAAACGATATACCAGCAGATATGAACCCGCCATAAGAAAGGCATTATGTGATATTAAAAGGACCAACTTTGTATAGGCAAGCAGACGTGCCCAGAACGTAATGCGTTAAATAGACGTTAAATTATAAACAAAACACAATGATATAAAACAGCTGTAGAGATTATTCTTTATGGGAAAACGCAAATGTACGCGGCGTTGCGTTTATTCTGGGCTCACCTGCTTGTGTGTAGTTGTTTTATTAATGAATAGGAGCATATTGAGTTTAGTCTTTATCATCTTAATCCTTTGTGCCACATTATGCCATGTTTTGCGAATTAAAACACTATATAGCCTACATATACATTATATTAATAAACTGTATATCGAGTTTGATCTTTTAATTGCATCTTAATACATTGAGTGTTAATGGTTTCCTACGGGAGGAAAACACTTAACGAGAGACTTCATATTCTCTCGTTCATATTCTGCTTCATATTCATATTCGTCCATATTCTGCTGTTCTGTGGCCACGGATTTGCGGGTCTTGTTTTTATTTCCTACAGATGACTTGCAGGACTCTCTACGTTATGCTAAATTAGTTTTAATCGTTTAACCACCACAGCATCTTGTCTCCACTGGCAACACGCAGGATTTGGAGAGGGGTATAACTGCATCTTGGAGATCTCCAAATGGGGTGGGTGCTCCAAAATAGGGCGTGGCTTCCTCCCAGGCAGGCACATGACACACATGCGCAATTTTTTCCCCAATCCACTTCAGCGCAAACTTCGCCCCACAGCTGATTCTAAAGATTTCATTGGTTGTGTCAATCACAGTGTCACAGTGTCAAAGTATCACCCTAAACCTACCCCACACCTTACCTTAACCTTAACCAGTGAAACTGACTGCACAGCGGGATTGGCGCTGAATAGCGTGGCAGATAAACAGTTAATACGTTTATGTGTTATTAGATTGTCGGGCCATTCTGTAACTCCCCAACCAGACCTCACCAAAAAATTGGACCTTTTTAGTTACATCCAGCATCACGACCCCCTCCTACCCTGCGAATTCCAAGCCCCGAGATGCCCCCATTGCTTAAAACAAAGCGATAGAGTAAAATCTTTCCCCTGCGCTTTACTGGGACGGCTCGCGGTAGAGCTCGTGGGTGATTCCCGTTTATATCATTAACCACTGGCCACGAGCTTTGGGGCTCTATAACATAGTTTATTTTATTTTAGATCAACTACAAACTGTTTATTTTATGAAGTTTAGTTTTGAAATGTAAGTCAATAACAATAGGCTGAAGCTAGAGCCAATGGGGAAAGTCTTTGCGTGACAAGACCCCACCCCATTTTGGAGGTTTTGCCCATTTTTGGAGTTCCCGGCCCAATTTGGAGATCTCCGGTCTGCAGTTATATGTACTTAGAGATTTGTGTGGATTGCACAGGAAGTCACAGGTAGCTGAGAGAGCAGGTGCCAATTGCGAGTGACATTGTAATTTAGTTTCTTTTGTCTTGTCTTCACCAGCTGACTACTGTTGTAAAATGTTGAGAGATTCGATTAAAAAAATAATAAATATATAAAATAAAGTAAAAAAATAAGACAAATTGCAAATTACGTCACTTGCGGAAGTGCAGATGTCTGAGAGTGCAGGTGCATGTCTGCAGTCAGACCCTATTGGGTGAGATTAGGTCCTTTATCCAAAAGTTTACGGCGCACATATGTTGATGAACATTTGCTTACGATGGCATCTCGAATTTGATTATTTATGTCATCTGCAAATGCACAGTCTCTTGCTGCCTGTCTAAGACATGTTGCAAACTGCTGAACAGTCTCATCTGAGTTTTGGGAAAGTTTATAAAGGACTGCAGTGCGTATGCAGCATTCACTCGTGGCACGAAGTATGCATTCAAGGCTGCAACGACCGCATTATAATCGTCAGCATTCCCTGTATTTGGCAGCGAGGAGATACATCTTGGACATCAGGTCTAGCGTGATGCAAAAGAAGCGCTCCGCGTCGTTGACAAACTGACGCGGCGACACCTTCTTCATTATATATCCTTTTCCGTCTGCGTAAAGTTCAAATGATGTCCATCTTGGCCCAAGAGTCGTAGGATCTTTGTAGCACTCAAATGCAGGAATACCTGACTTTTCCATCGCATGCAATCAGTGCTCACACCCTCCAGGCTGCATCCTCGTCGCCAATGTTATGTGTGTGTTTCTTCAGTTAACAGATCTTTTGTCCGAGGAAGCACATTCTACTGCATTAAATCAGTCACACGCTGATTAACGTTTTTCACACTACTTCTTTACTTCTCTGGCATGAATTCACTAACAACATAAATAAACTTCCCATCATGCCTCGTACTCCATCGTCTTAAAGACACAGATGTAATTATAGTACATGACATCCACCACTGGAATAAACATATGGCAGGACATTTACTTTCTGACCCCTGGACTTTACACCTCTGTCATGATCAAATTCCTCAATTTGTTACAGGCCAATAAAAATCAGTTTTGTCAGGTTTGAGGGTCACCTGATCCAATTTAGATGAACGTCACTCAAAATCGGTCCTGTTTTACGGAGTTCACTGATTTCACCATGACATAATGAATCAGAAGGAAAAAAATGTGGTAAAAAGCTAAAATGTGAGTGAAGATTTGAACTGTTGGTGGTTTGACAGCTAAATATATCTTCCAGAATAAACAGCTCTGAGAAATGATTCCTAAGAGATTTCCAGAGAAATGCAAGAGAGCAGGTGAAAACCATTGAATTAACGTTAAAAATAGTTGATTTGTCAATGTTAATGGCATTGAAATAATATCAGTTTTGCACCCGCAATTAATGTTGAAAAAAAATGAACAAACCACCATTATTATGATCAGTGTTTAGTTGGCTTTTGACTCTTGCTTTTTATTAATCTATTTTTTTTCTGTGTTTACAATAGTGTTTCAATATAAACACTTATGCTTTAAAAAAAATTTTTTTTTTAATTAATTTGGAGCAGATTACCTTTTGTGATCGATGGAAGTTCAGAAATAATATGAAGTAATATTGAAGTTGATCTTTCATTACTGATGTAAATATTCTGGTTCACAAATGCAAACAAACTGTGGCAAAAATGCCGAAATATTTAGACATCAACACTCAAACCTCAACAGTAGGTGTGTTTCCATTACTCTTCACAATGCGCAAATTTAAATTGCGAATTGAAAATACGCCTAATGGAAACGCGTACATTTCACAAAAACTCTCACATATCGCAAAAACATTTTTACGCTCGCATGAGGTGGTTTTTCAGGGAATTCGAAAAAGGAATATTTCGCAAAACTGCAATGGAAACAGTTTTTTCGCATTGACAGGTCACATGGCACATGTAAAAAGTCATATGATCATTCTTCAATGTACTATAAGGTGTGTTCGACTTCATCTACGGCTACAGACGGCGATCAACGAGAGTAGCCGAGAGCAGTCGGGGGCGGAGTTGAAAACGGAGGCGTCGAGATGGACACTTTTTACTCTCATCAGTGAAGCTCTCGCGGTGTTTGCATGCTCTATCACAGAAGAAGTGAATTAAATGCAATATTTATCAAATACACCGACTTTTCAAAAGCGTTTTCATGAGCAACAGAAACACGTTTCATATACTGCTTAATACAGCGCCATCTGAACAAGAATAATGATCAACATAAACATATACTATTTAAATACTAATAAAGTGGGGTTATATATGGTTTTATCAGTGTTTTATGACAAATCTGACTCAATATAACATTGCGACTACAGTAAAAACACTTTTACTGTTCTAAAAACCCAGATTTCTCAGCATTATCGGACTTGAGGATGTTAGAATAAACCCAAAACACACGTGATCGTTGTCATGCGGTGAATCTGGCCAATCGTGAAACAGCCATGTGGTCATCAGAGCTCCTGCAGCCGCTGTGAAGAAACTGCGCCGGCTGAGTCTCGAATCGCTATCGCGGTACTTTGATGACACACGTGACAGTCACGAGGCGTCGGCGCCGCCTCAAGTCGGACAAAATTTCTAACTGGCATGCACTGCTTCAAGTCAGAATTTGATTGAGCTGTGCAGCACCGCATTAAGTCAAACACACCTATAAACTCCAAGAAACACTTCATACACAGTTGTTCTCAAATTTAAGGGGCTTTCCCTGATATTAATGCTTAGACTGTGGATGCTGCAGGCATCTGTGACACATAACGCTCTGACGCGGTCACTGGAGCAGCAGCGCCGCATAACGTTCCTGAAGCGGCTCTCCCCGCTGCTTCTGTAAAGATACACACATACGCCTCTTTTGATTAAATAAAGCCAAAATTTGTCCAAATCACACCAAAATCCATTGCCATGACTTATCGCGAGAGTGTAGCGTCTGGACCAATCAGACATACATTAATTGTCACATTTAACAAATAGTCTGTAAACACAACAGGCCAGCTACATGCTGGAGCTCTGGAGACAACCCCCCCAAAGCACCCCAAAAGGGCTCAGTTGCCAGGACAACGATCTGATATCACAGGTTTTATTGCCTCAAGGAATGCAAACGGAGCACACTACATTTCTCTATAGGAAAGACACAATGCCTATAGAAATGGACTCTTTCCTATTTATTCACAGACAAACCTTTCTTTGACCTTCCTATCACACATAGCCCAGGTCATTGTGTACAGTACTACTGCATTGTATTTTAATTTTGTCTGTTGTATTTGTATTTGTCTTTCTACTGTTTTATGCATGCGTTATGATAGATGACTAGTTGTATAGCCTAACTATGCCATGTGTGGACTCCTTTAATTCGTATTTTGATGATCTAAAAGAGGGTGTAAATTAGATGTTGATACCTATGCAACATATTAGTGTTTTAAGAAACCTTAGTAGTTTTTGCATCAACACCCAATCGAATTACATATGCAAAATACCAGGCTCACAGACAAAGAGTCGTAAACTTTCCCTCCAAAGGTGAAAGTTACCATTGGTTCGCAGAACTCCTGGAGGCGCAGCCTCCAGAGAGCTCAAAGGCAAACGGTTGACCATCCCCTCCCGTCTTCTTCTTCTCTGCTCTCTTCTTCTTCTTCTCTCTCTCTTCATTGTCTTCTTCGTCTGCAACGTCTTCCGATTGCTGCCCATGTGGAGGAACCCACGGGGAGCCTGAGCCGGCACAGGGCGTGCCCGGCAGGCCCGACAGGCCCAACACACAGAGCTGTGGCTCTCGACCACAAAGAGCCAGACACTTCCACTCAACCCTGGAATTCATCTTCATGACTCGCCTCAGTCAGTCAGTGGTTCTTGGAGAACCTAAGAAGATGAGCTAGAACTCTTCAGGACTTCCCTAAGCGTGTGCCAGGCCTTGCGGCCTTGTCTTTCCATTCCCCAAAGATCACAGGACTTCAGCTGGGTCCCTCTCAGCTCTTGGTTCTTCTTCACTTTTCAAATAGGAAGAAACTCCCAGTCACCATTGAGTCAGAACATCTTTGGAGTTCATCACTCTTCAGACCCGGAAGAACGTGATTGCAATTCCAAAACCACCACTGCTCCAAACCATCAAGACTTTCACCTGAGACTGCATTTGGACACTTGTTCAATGACCAAGGCAATGCAAGTATCGTACATTTAACTAAACAAACAGAGGTTTAGTATAAGCTGTAGACAGCACTGATGGTTTCACTCAGGTGGTTAACTGACTCTTTTCATAGCGTCATTTCCTTGTCTCTCTCTAACTGCTTCTCACTGACAATTCCCCCCATGTATGAGTGATTTCATGTTTGTTTGTTTAGATTAGTTATGTGTTAGTCCTTCGTTAATAAACTATTGTGCACAAATGTTTTGATTCTGATTCTGCCTTGCAAATTAATGTCCCTTTACGATTCCGATTCGAGCTACGTGCTCTAAAGCAACTGTACTTTAAGAAAGTTATTTTCTGTGGCCAAGAAAATATCATTTCTTAGAGTTGATATAAAGATTATACTGAATGTTCGCTGGGCGAACAGATTAGTTGATGGAAAATTGATTCTGCTACAGTTACTACTGGCAGCTGATATAAATAATTGTAATTAATCACAATTAATTGTAATTATTTATATACATTTCCCTTTGAGCTAAATCGCGACAAGAGGAACAAATTACGTTTTAGTTGCATAACATCGGTTAATGGAAACGTTGTCATTTCGCAATACTTTTTTATTGACATTTTTATAATATCGCTAAAGTTTTGCGCAAATCTGTAATGGAAATGCACCTAATGATGACAATCATCAAACTAATTCAGATAAACATCAACTGCAATGCATCCTGGGAGTCCTGAATGAGTTTTGTAGTATGTTGATACCCAGCATGCTATTCTGCATAAAATGTTCTTTTGTTGATTGTCACCATTGTTGAGTTTCATACGTTGATTCTTCATGTCTAAGTGATTCAGTCATTCATTTGTGTTTTCTGTTAATTCATAGAAGTATAATAGCTGTATCACTGCTATAATCACATTATAAACACATCACACTTGTGAGCAATTATTTAAATAACCCCACAATGTTTACAATCACTATCACCTGGTCCCAGCGGATCTTAGTTGTCATTGCCTCAACAATGTATTTAAGCACATTGTTACAAATAACAATGAAAATCTAACATTAAAATACAAAGAGTCAAGAGCCCAACTAAAGCAATCACTGATCATAATAATGGTTGTTTGTTGAAATTTCAACATTTTTTCAACAATAATTGTGGGTGCAAACATGATTTTGATTCAGTGCAATTAACACTGACAAATCAACCATTTTTAATATTTATTAAATGGTTGCTTGCAATCAGGGAAGACACTTATAAAATGTTTCTCTGTGAGTCTGCTGTCACAGCAGGATATGGTTGAAGTCTGTGCTCTTGTTCTTCTAGATCTGTTACCTGCAGGAACTGGATGTGATCCTGTGTGTGTGAAAGCTGCTCCAGCTCAGCGTCTCATCTCCTCAGATCATTGATCTCCTGCTCCA
This sequence comes from Labeo catla, assembly GCA_012976165.1. Taxonomy (NCBI): domain Eukaryota; kingdom Metazoa; phylum Chordata; class Actinopteri; order Cypriniformes; family Cyprinidae; genus Labeo; species Labeo catla. The sequence continues at coordinate 1,154,773 of VONZ01000128.1, forward strand.
GTTGCTCCAGTCGTTCACCGCTCGCTTTTCCTGATCTCTGATCAGTCGTATCAGCTCAGAGCGGCTTCTCTCAGTGGAGCGGATGAGCTCAGTAAAGATCCTCTCACTGTCCTCCACTACTGTCTTTGCAGAGCGCTGTTAGGACGCACAGTGATTCAGTGGGACTGAAAGACAAAAGAGCATAAAGATGCATAAAGATCAAGTGATTAAAGGAGAAGTCCACTTCCAGAACAACAATTGACAGATAATGTACTCACCCCCTTGTCATCCAAGATGTTCATGTCTTTCTTTCTTCAGTCATAAAGAAATTATGTTTTTGAGGAAAACATTTCAGGATTTTTCAGAGTTTTTCGATATACCCTAACTGTCCTGAGCCAGAATACACAGAGCTCAGGGAGAGCAAGACAAGACGAGCAATTAAGATTAAAAAGTATATAAATTGTATTATTTTAATGAAAATAACCGATCGTTTCACTAGATAAGACCCTTCTTCCTTGGCTGGGATCGTTTACAACCGCATTTCGGATCATTTGAAGCCGCATTTAAACTTTATTTTGGAAGTTCATGGTCAAAAGTATATATTTTGTCAAAGAAAGTGAATTGTCAAAGAAAGTGAATAGTTCACTCCATTATTTTATGTTGATTAATCAAGGCCTATTTTAGGAAAGATTGTGTTGATAAAGGTTTATGGTGCATTTTCAGCAAACACTGAAACTCTTCTGTGTGAATGCAGTGCAATGTCAATAGGGATGCTGATATAAACATATAAAATGAGTGTCAGCAATATTTCATTAGTGTTTAGTTTAAATACCTGTTTGTCTGTCCTCTGTGCCGCAGCTGATATAGTGTCATGGTTTTTATGTTCATCCATTGTACACAGCACGCAAATACATTTCTGGTCAGTGCGACAGAAAATCTCAAGGAGCTTCTCGTGTTTCTGACAGATCATCTCCTGCAGTCATCAAGTGGCATCAGTCAAATTGTGTTTCTTTCCTTTAAACAAACTCTCATGTTGGTCAAGGTGATTCTGACAGTAAGAGTTCAGACACACCAGACAGGACTTGACGGCTTTGTATTTTGTTCCAGTACAGACGTCACACTGCACATCTCCAGCTCCAGCGTAACAGTCAGCAGGAAGTTTGGTCTTCTTCAGTTTCTCCACTACTTCAGCCAAGATGGTGTTTCTAGCTAAAGCAGGTCTTGGTCTGAAGGTCTGTCTGCACTGAGGGCAGCTGTAGACGCTCATCTGATCCTCCTGATCCCAGCAGCCTGTAATACAGCTCTTACAGTAACTGTGTCCACAGGGAATCCTTTAGGAGATCCAGACACACTGCACACATGAACTCCTTCTGATCCACTAAAATTCTGGCTCCTGCCATTTTACTGCATGAATACAGAGACAAAAACACACAACAGCTCAACTACACTTCACTTTCTCTTTCTCTGAACTGAGGAGTCTAAATACTTTCCTAGTTCTGTGTTTGAGTGACGTGTTAAATAGGTGTGTCTGTGAGTTTGTAAAGCTGCTGTAGAGTTCAGATTCAACACACCTCACTGTTATTAAAGTAAAATGTGATGGTGATAGTGATCTGACATTTGGGCCAAATATGGTAACCCACACTCAGAATTTGTCTTCTGAATTTAACCCATCCAAGTGCACACACAAACACACACACACACACATAATATATTTAAAACAGACAATGATTTATTTAGATAATCAGCTTATCCAATACTGTTGAGAATTTTTTTTGACTATATCATTGTCTGAAATGTAACTACATACAATCTAAGAATTACCAGTACTTACCACATTTGAATGAGCTTATAACATATGATTGTCCAAAATCAGTCAACATTTATGAAACCTACATATTTATTTCTATCAAAACAATGTAAACAGTACTCTGAAATGTTTTTAAACTAAATAAATCCATTTTACTTATATAAACTTTCACTTTCAGATGAAAAAGTGATCAGTTTTTCATGCTGCAGTGGTTTATCAATATCGGATGTACATATTCATGTTTATCAGCAAAATTAACTTCAAAACTATGTGCAATATGGAGAAAAGGCTAAATGAATTTACAAAGGCTTCTTGACACAAGATAATTTCATAGATCAAGTATTTTCGACACTAATGGTGCTCCATATATACCTGGGTTCAAAATGACCAGAAAATAAAATGTCACATATTTTTAAATGGTTATATTTCTTAAAAAATGAACCTGAAAAACCTGAAAAAAAAAAAAAAAACGTGTGTATTTTGGGGTCTTAAAGCATTTGCAAAGTGTTGTTCCTTTACTAAAAAACACATTTTTGAGAATTTTCTATACGCATCTCCTTAAAACAAGCATGAATGAGGTATTGAATTGCCAATACCTGCCCAAGAGGCCGTATGACTGACAGGTAAAGCAACCAATCACATTTCATTTTGTGCCGCGTCATGTTTAGGGGTGTGGAATTTAACAATAACAGACCGGTGTGTAAAACTCTTGAATGTATTTTAAAGATTTTGTAATGTGAACTTCACATACTTTTGAAAATCTAGCGTTTAGTTGATCCTGATAAGCGCTCGTCGTCACAGTTGTAAACACGAGGGCTTTCTTCTTTCGTGAGGGGATTTGACATCATGGAATCGTTTCCAGGTGGAACGTTAAAGAATGTGACACACATCTCAACTTAGCAGACGTGAAGGACTATAATGTGATAAGAACTCACTCAAGTACTGAAGAGCTAAACCATTTAGGGCTTTAGAAGTAATTAGCAAGATTTTAAAATCTATGCAATGTTTAATAGGGAGCCAGTGCAGTATTGACAGAACCGGGCTAATGTGGTCAAACTTTCTGGTTCTAGTAAGAACTCTAGCTGCTGCATTTTGGACCAGCTGGAGTTTGTTTATTAAGCGTGCAGAACAACCACCCAATAAAGCATTACAGTATCTAACCTTGAGATCATGAATGCATGAATTAATGTTTCAGCATTTGACATTGAGAGCATAGATCGTAATTTAAAAATATTTTTGAGATGGATTCATTCAGTTTGAAGGCAGACAAGATGAGATAACAAGGCAAGGATCTAGACACGGAAAAAACATTAACTAAGAACAAGACTAAACTAAACTCAGGAAACTTGGAATTGGCTCCGTAGAGTAGTTACCACTAGAAGAGTACTAAATGCTAGACAATACTCGGCAATTGGGGAAAGGCTTACAAAAAGTCAAAGGCTTATATGTGAAGTCGCTGGGGTATATTTGTAGCAGTAGCCAAAAATACATTGTATGGGTCAAAATTATGGATTTTTCTTTTATGACAAAAATCTTTAGGAAGTTAAGTAAAGATCATGTTCCATGAAGATATTTTGTAAATTTCCTACTGTAAATACATCAAAACTTAATTTTTGATTAGTAACATGCATTGCAAAGAACTTAATTTGGACAACTTTAAAGGCGATTTTCTCAATATTTTGATTTTTTTGCACCCTCAGATTCCAGATTTCAAATAGTTGTATCTCGACCAAATATTGTTCTATCCTAACAAACCATACATCGATGGAAAGCTTATTTATTCCGCTTTCAGCTGATGTATAAAGCTCAATTTTGAAAAATTGACACTTATGACTGGTTTTGTGGTCCTGGATCACATATAGTGTGCTTGATTGGTTACAGCTGTGTGCTTAATTAGAGAGGTGGAGCATGGGAAATGTAGTTCATGGTGTAGTGAGAATTAGTGTGACATGAAAGCAGCTACCAGATGTTCAGTTTAGCCAGTCTGTAAGCCAGTCAGAAGTTGTTTCTAGAAAACATGCTGAATATCTTTGCACAAACAAGTTTGTGTTGTTGCAGAAGTCAAGCAGACAATAACAATGTACTGCTGGTCTAGTTGGCGGAGACAATTAGAGGCATTTACTGGCTCTCAATTCCAGTCCTTGCGTTCTTCATCCGAGTATTTAAAGTATTTAGTAATAGGAGAGGTGCTCAGGCAATCATTACTATGCAATGTGTGAAAAAACAAAAGCTAAGATATGAGAAAGCTCTGGGAGAAAGGAATCCAAAATGACAATGGGAGAGGAACGTCTTGCTGTAATCTCTTTCTCTTTTTCTGATTGCAGTGAGACAGGAAACAAATAGACAGACAGGTGGGAACGGGAGCAGGAAAGTACCTTTAGCTTGGACTCAAACTCATGCTGTGTAAGGTGCAGTTGTGCCTTCATGTCGATGTGCTGTCCACAAGGCTATGGCTCTGACACAGGTTACTCTACTTATGTTCCAAAGGTTGTAGTACATAAGACTGACTTACTACATGTGAAACATTAAAGTTTTACTAATATTGTAAATACTAAAACTACCATTTAAATAGCATTATACATTTCAGAATATCAAGGGTTACTAGTTTACATGTATCTTAAATGCCCAGCATTGTATATAAAGCACATTTTCCAAAAACACTAAAGAAACTTGAAAATGTTTAGTATAAGAGGAACACTTTCTTTTTAACCACTTTTTATAATCAAAAGAGTTTTTTTCATGTTCTGACTTACTACAGGTGCAGTTTTGCCAATAGCTCTCTTAATGTATGTACAGTAAATATTTTATGAAAAAAATTACAGTAATTTACCAATAGGTTTTTTTATGTTCCAAAGTTTGTAGTGTATACAAGAATGACTTACCTCTGAGATTTTGTACTATATATGTACAGTTGTTTTCATAAAAAAATTATTGTACACTCCCAAAACCTGTAACTAGAAATATACTACAATCTTTGTAACATGAAAAAAACTCTTAATTACTGTAAGGTAAGGAAGATTGAAAGTATTGTCTAAGGTGAGATACTGGAAAAATATATTCAGTCAGTATTGCCCACTAGGCATTTACTATAGCCCTGTAAACATTAATTTGGACTTTGTTTTGTGAGGTAAATTGGCAGCCTAGGCAAATATGCAAAGAGTTGCTCATTTGAGATGAGCAAAATCTGCGCAACACTAATCACCGCATGATGCATATGGATTAAAAATGTTTTTGTTTTTTTTTCTATCAATAAGTATGCTTTAAATGACAAAAACAAAACAGTACAACAGACATTACGAAGCCAGGAGAACAAAGGAGAAAAGAAAGGAAAGAAAAGAGGGAAGGAAAAAAATGACAGTCATTGTATTATATATATATTACTCAAAGATTTTGAAGATAGAACACAAGTGAACAGTTTTGATTGCCTTTCTATTAGTACTACGTTGAATAGAACAAAAACTATTTTTTCAATTATTTATAAACCTCTGTGAAACAGGTTTTTTGTTAGAAAATTTAGTTATGATTCTAAAACTTAATGAAATAATATTACCAAACGCTATGACAGTGCAATCTTTGTGTGGGATATGTGACTGTTGTCATATTTAAAAAACGTCTGTATTAAAGTAAAAATAGATGATAGTGCGTATTTCAGATAGAAATCATCATATTTATTTTCATATAAAATGAACAAAACTGAAATGATATCACATTTATCAGCAACACAGCGCATAAATAACTAATAAAAATGTGAATAACGCGATATCCGCCTTTTCTGTTCATTTCAAACGAGCATAACATCAAATCTAAATCTAACTTTATCACGCTCTCTTAGCGACTCGAAATTAGCAATTTTGTGACTTTTTTCTCGGAATTGTGAACTAAAAAGTTGCAATAACCTTTTTTATTATTATTTTTTCCATAGAGTTGAGCTTGACACAAAGAAGAAAAAACAAACACAACACAAGTATTGCTGACACTGCAAAACAGAACATCTTATCAGAAGCATATGAAAATTTGTTCAGAAAACAAATTAGGGAACAAACTTGGTTGTTCATTCAATTGTGTATACATAAAAAAACTGGACAAATCCATTTTTGATTTGAAACGCGACACTGCATTTCACCTTTAGGAACGATCGTGTATTTTATGGGATGTTTGGCAACCCTAGCTGTGTATTGATGATGATAGTACAATTATTCAAATGAAAACTAAAGAAAGCGGACGCCATCATATCATGACGTCATAAAACTAGTTGAGATCACGTGACAGAAAAGGCGCAAAGTTGATACCACTCTTCAACAGACAGGGGGGTCTTTATCCAAACACATTTTGACAAAAAATATCTTACGACGTTATTCTTTGTATTTTCTCTATTATCGGTTTCGCCATAAATTATGCTTTATGAACTTTGCTGTTATATTTCTTTTGTTATATGGGGCAAATAAACGATTGAATCCACACGTACCGCTAAGTAGACGGTACCATCCAGTCTCGGGTCAAAGTTCATAAGAAGTCTGCAGTGCACGTTCTGCTCGTGCCGGGTTTTTAATTTCTTTATTTTGGAATAGGTGATCGTTTCGTTTTATTTCCTTCAGAAAGATGGCCTCAGGTAAAAATATATCATATATTGTAGCCCATAACGCAGTAGTCGTTCTTTATGGGTTTGCTGTTCAATTTTGTGAGACATAAAAGATGATTAACGCAGCGCGCTTAGCATTAGCGGCTAAACTGACGACGCGGGTTTTCGTCATTGTTTAAATATACAACCACACTCACGACAGAAAACTAATATAAGGCTTTTGAATTATGCTTAACTTGTTTAATTGTACAAAGCCAGCTCGGTGTGTATGTAAATATACCGGAGACGAGCGTTTAGCGACCTTGTTTATAACATGGCGTGGTGTGGTTGTTAGCTTAGCATTTTACTGAAGATCACATGCACCATTATGTGCGTGTTTCACTGACGTATTTACAACTTTGTTGTAGTGCTGTTTACACTGGCTATATTCTGCCTAATTGTTTCTTTCTGTTCGCAGATTCAGGCTACGGGCAGCCTGGCGCTCAACAAAGGTGAACGACGAATTATGGGCGTTGTAATTTATCTACATACATTATTGTTATAGTTATGTGATATGTAAACATTATGGCGCAAGAATTTGGCGGCAGTGCTTTGTCACCATTTAAGTTATTTTTTTAGAAATAGTAGGTCGTTAGCTTGTTTCAGGATGTGTAATATCCCCCCTTTTTTATTTGTGCAGCTACGGATCTTATGGTGGATCCCAGGGCTATCAAGGAGGACAGGTAATGCTTTATTATATGAGTAGTTAGCATGCATTATTTTAATATTGGAGCTTAACGATTGTGTCTTTCTAGCAGGGATATGGCCAGGGTAACGGCAGCGGCTCTTATGGTGGACAGAGTTACGGCGCTTATGGACAGTCTGGTGGTATGTTGTGGTTTTGTTTTGTTTTTAGTTTATAAATGAATAATTTAATGAATGTGTATGTTAACTATGGATGGTGTGTAATTGGCTTGTTTTCTTGTAGGTGAGAGCTATGGCCAGTCCACTCAGGGTTATTCCTCTGGTGGTTATGGTCAGCAGCAGCAGCCGCCTCCTCAGCAGCCGCCTCCTCAGCAGCAGCAGAGCTATGACAGCTACGGACAACAGGGATCCGAATCCTCGTCTGGGTGAGAGATCGGACTTCTCTATCATAAGCACATATCTTATCGTGGTCCTTAATGATGATATGAGTGTGTTTAAATACACTTCCGAAACCTGCTAATTGCAGGGTTTCTGCAGGAAGTGTTCTGAAACATGTAAACACTAACAGATGCCATTCTAACTATGGTTGATTGACTTTTTTTTTCCTGTTGATGGCTGCTAGAGAGAATGGTGGCTGATAAAAGGCCAGAATATGGAATATTACACCATTTAAATTAAGGGAAATAAGTACATGTGGGACATTTGCTATGCAATTAATAAATTGGGAATAATTTTAATAATTTATGATCGTAGTTACTGTGGTGCAGTGTGAAATTGAGCGTTTACCTCCAACCCTGAGTATGTGAGAGAGATCCATTTCATATGAAATGAATATGTAGACACGGTCTACACTGATGCAGGGCCCTTGACGTTGCAGTCTCCACAAGGTCATTTGGCTCCTGTCAACAGGGCCAGCATCTTCAAACAGTCAACAACGGATGCACCAGAACATCTTTTTACCCATCTCTGATTGTTAAACCTCTTCACCTCCGTTCTGTCTCACTGCAGTTATGGCGATAAGTCGTATGGGCAGCAGCGATCTTACGGACAGCAGTCAGGAGGAGGTGCTGGTGGAGGAGCGTACGGCCAGTCCGGTGGCTCATACGGAGGGTCTCAAGGTGGATATGTGCGATGCAATGATGGTAATTTTGTAATTTACTGCAGCGTATCTTGCATCGACCTTGATCCAGATCTTTTTTTTTGTTTTGTTTTTAAATGATTTAATCTTTTTGTTTGAAGTGTCTTACCCTTGCTTTCACAGGCAAGGCTTAAGCCTAGTCCCAATCTAAAATTTGTCTTAACATATCTTAAAATATGTCAGTGCCATTGTTTTATCTCAAGATGTACACCAGTAATGTTGTTTTGTTTTTGTTTTTTTATTCGATTTATTTTCTTTCCCCACCATATGTTCTAAATGAACTATCTTGTAATCCTGGCTCAAAGGATTAGTTCACTTACAGAATGAAAATTTCCTCATAATTTACTCACCACCATGTCGTTCAAGATGTTCGTGTCTTTTTGCACTAGCTCTGCAATTCATATGTCTGACTTCACACATTATGTAGTCATATTGGAAAGGTCATGCACGGTTAGTTCTTCTGTGTGCTTCATGGGGTGAAAAACTGTAACTAATTAATTTAATTTTTTCCCCTCCAGATGCAAAATCATCTGACATCGTTTTACTTTTATTATTATTATTATTTATTTATTTATTTTATTTATTTTTTTTTTTGGTAAAATGTTTGATTTGTAAACACTGGGTTGGTACTTCTGCCTCCCTTCCCAATGTGACTGCGTAATGCGTGAGGTCAGGCTAGTGCAAGATGAGCATTTGTAGTTATGTAAGTTTATGCTTTCTTAAATGACCAATCGTTTCACTAGATGAGACCCTTATTCCTTGGATGGGATTGTGCGGAGCCCTTTGTGGCCTTTGCATACTAGCTTGTTTGATTTTTATGTTAGTTACACGCATTCACGCATTACCTTAAATTAACGTTACATGAACGCTTTTGTCAACAAAATCCATCCAAAAGATGATATCAGATCATTTAGAATACAGTATAGGATGTACCGAATATTCTTTAGTTTTATGCAAAACAGAAATATGACACACAGAATATCTATGTCATATGTCCGAAAAGAACACCACATGCTTTTTTTGTGTAGTTGTTTGACACATGATTACTGTAACAATGTATCTTACAAGGTAACATGGTGTACCCTTGCTCTCACTTGAAATGCATCCCCACATTAAGTCTTTGAATTTGAGGGTATTGAATCTGGAAAGTCCTTGAATTTGAAGTTGACCAAGGTGTGGGAACCCTGTGTAAATGTTAAACAAATCACTTGTTAAATATTTAAACTGCATGAACTACAATACATCTTGTACAAACTTGTCTTACACATTATATGTTCAGGAATAATATGAGGAAAATACCTAATGCTCAGGTTAATTCACCTTCAAAACGACTGAAGGTATAACACCAGTATACAATTAACTATAAATGTTCTGTAAAATCAACGAACAGCAACTTTCAGCCTGTCACCATGATGCAAACATGAAATATCAGACATACAATAGTAGTTCTTAACAGGATTTTATTCGATTGCTTTGCTTTTCCATTGTTTTTCTATGTAAACATGGACTCATTCGACTGTTGCACTCGCTTAAGTTACAAGAAGTTCACTCCCATGGTTTTGCAGATTTGTTCTATGCCACTGCCCACGTCGCATCTTTGTCAACACAAAGATGCCTAAAGATATGAACGCGACACACGTGCGCTGACGTGATTGGATCGTTAATTTCTCTTTGCTCTTATCATTGGCATATTGTCAAGCGGTCTCATTCTAATATTTTGTAATTTATATTCCAAATCGCAATTCCTCGTTTTCTAAAAAAAAAATAAAATTGTGGCAAAACATTAAATTTGAATTAAAGAAGTCCACTTCCAAAACAAAGATTCACATAATGTGCTCACCCCCTTGTCATCCAAGATGTTCATGTCTTTCTTTCTTCAGTCGTAAAGAAATTATGTTTGAGAAAACAACTTCTGGATTTTTCTGAATTTTAGCGTTTGAGATCAAAAAGTATTTAAATTGTATTATTTCTATGAAAAATTTGGGATCGTTTGAAGCTGCATTTTAAACTGCATTTTAGAAGTTAAATTTTTTTTTCCTCAAAAAAAAAAAAAAAAAAAATTCATTATGACTGAAGAAAGACATGAACACCTTGGATGACAATGGGGTGAGTACATCATATGTGAGTCTTTGTTTTGGAAGTGGACTTCTCCTTTAATCGAAAAATTGGAAAAATTGCCCAGCCCTACTGGAAGTGAACTAATCTTATAACCTAAGGCCCTGTCTGTGAAACCAGGCCTTAATGTTTGGCAATCAAATCCAAAAACACATCTTTCCTCCTCTCCGCAGGTGATAACCGGAGGTTTGGCGACGACAGTGGCTCTGACAGGTCGGAGGGTTTCAGGGGCAGAGGTCGTGGGGGTTATGATCGTGGTGGTTATGACCGCGGAGGCTACGACAGAGGTGGCCGTGGCGGCCCACCCTCCGGTATGGGGTAAGTCTGCCCACCCCAGAAGGTATTACAGCACACTGTTAAAAATCAACAATGCACATAGACCTGATAGCTGTTGATTATAGGATTTTGCAGTGGATAACCCAAATGGTCAAATAATTCTTGTACCACAAAAGGAGGTTTGTCTACTTTTATTATTTGAAGTGGTTGCACCCTTTATGGACCCACCATATGAAGTGACACTCCACCCAATGGAATGTTGTTAGCTTATTGTAGTTACTTGTGTAATGCTAATAGCTTTTAGGCTACAGGTTTCTCTCCATCTCCACTAGTCCATGTTTTTATGCATTTAAATGCATCACATTTACATATAGGATGTATTACTGTAACTTTGTTTTTGTTTTTTGTTTTTTTAATGTATAATCTTTGTTTGCAATGAAATAGCCTATGAAGCTGATGTGGTAATAAACTTTAAATCAAGTCACAGGATACCATAGCACAAAAAAAACCTAAACCGATAAGAAGCTTGTTACATCTATGGATATTTTCACTCAAGGTTTCATCTGCTCTAGAACTCACAAGTCTGACAGAGGTCAGTGTAAACACGAGAGTTGATCGGAGGCCTGGCTAATTCTGGTGAAGTGAGAGCCCTAAGTAATGCATTTGGTCCTCATTTTTATGCATTTCTCCGGTTTCCTTTTGAAGTAAATTCTAATTCTGAAGAAAACGCAAAACAATCTTGAAGTTTCCACTGAAGCCTTTAATGCCGGTTGTAAACCAGCTTTTAGTGCTCATCTCTTCTGGTCTCCGTCAGTTTTTCCTGCTTCCCTTTGGGAGAGTGTTCACATTGGAAAGTTCAGCTGCAAGGAACCTTTCTCCACATGAATGGGTGTCTGTACAGTGTTGTTTCATTTTGTGTTAACTGGTCTACATTTTATACTACAGGTATCAAAGTGAGTGAAATTAAAGTTGGACCTCAGCCATTGGAGCTCATAAGCACTCATAATGGAAGGAAAATGTGTGCTCGTCTACACGAGTGCCACAGCAGTTAGACGCTCAAATCTAGAGTAAATTCTTGAAGAAATAAAGAGGGAGCAGGGAGGTTGTCCTCCATGCTCTGCTCTGGTTTTAGTTGCAAATCCAAAAAAAAAAAAAGCAATTCTAATTGGGTAAGAGGCTTGCCGCCTTTGGTTTCAATTTGCAATGTTTCATGTACATTTGGCCCATCGTCTTTAACCCATCTGTCAATGGGAGCCGTTTCCTTCTCAGTAGTAAACCATGGCAGGAATACTGATAAAGAGGGAGCCTTGCGCTCCCAGGTTTCATCAATGGAAAGCCATCATATCTTCAATTTTTTCCTCTGCAGTGGTGGTGACCGTGGTGGCTACAAAAATTACGGTGGTAAGTGATGAGCATCTGTCTCAGTGGGGGAAAGGAGATTTTAAAAAAAAAAAAACAAAAAAAAAAGAAAGAGAGAGAATACAGAAAGATTAGCTGACAAATGAGCTCTTGAGCCACCATTTTATGTCAACCCAAAGGAACATCACCTTATTTTCTTTATTGCTGTCCTCTCTGGTAATGCTCTTGTGGGCTAAAGTCTAACAACTACCCAGTTTTACTCTATAAAGTGGTCTTGCATGAGGAAATTGAATTAAAAGCCAGTGTTCTGGATGCCAGCTGTGCACATGGTGAAGAAGAGACATGATTTAGATGCATACGTCTCATTTAATTTTGCTAGCTTCACAGAAAGTTTCTTCTGGTGTACAGAGGTGTTGGAAAAATGGTGCAGCAATTTTGGACACACTGGTGCATAGATTAAACTGTCACTCGTAAAGGTCAAAACTACGTAGCAAAGCAGTATGGTTTTATTAATCTTGTATTCATAGATTGTAGTGAAATAAAGGTTCATGTTGTTATTTCTCAGGTTCTCAAGGTTGTGTTTCCCTTTCATGTCTTGTTGTTTTTCAGGACCCAGAGACTACAGTCAAAAGGATGATGGGGGTAAGTGCTGAAAACTCTTCACCCTATATTTAAATGTGAGAACACTGTAAAGAGAAAGTAGATATTTTATTTACTTGGCATGAATATTTAGGGCCCTATGAAATCATTTCTTCTTCTTCATTTTTTTTTTTTTTATTATTATTATTATTACTATTATTATTATTTTTTATTTATTTATTTTATTTTTTTTTTTTAATGGTTAAGTGAAATCAGAAATCTGTATATAATTTATAAACTTTAAAGGCCCTAAAAATTAATCTTTTTTTTTCTGGGTTAAATTTTGATGATAATGTTAAAAATAATCAAAAAGCATTTTCATTTTTTAAGTGGATTCAAAACCTTTTAAAGTTATCCTAGGAACCAAAACAATACCCGTTCTTGTCTTAGGACAACTTTGAACTTTTTGATTCACTTAAAATGTTGACTAATGTATACTTGGTGCTCTACAATAGTAATATATTTCTACTAGGGCTGCACGTTCAGCTGGAGCGGCAATTAATACACAGAGCCGTAAATCACTGACAAGCTACGCCAAATCGCGCTCATAATCGAATGCGATTCATCTGAGATTATGAGCGTGATTTGGCGTAGCTTGTCAGTGATTTACGGCTCTGTTTCTAATCTGTATTAATTGCCGCTCCAGCTACTAATCAAAGTACCGGCTTTACTGACTAAGCGCGCCTCATAAACGCATTCGAATAATCGTGCAGCCCTAATTTCTACATTTATTCAAGTTTTATTTTGATGGGTTGCTGCAAAGAGGTGTGTATAATATGCCAATAGGTTTTTTCTTTTTCTTTTTTCCGTAGTTTTGAACGGGGTGTAAATATTGTAATGGTACCTCAACTCACAATATGTGTTTCTTCTCCCAATTATAGATGGCGATCAGGATAACTCGGACAATAACACCATCTTTGTCCAAGGTCTTGGTGAAGATGTGACCACTGATGAAGTGGGTGACTACTTCAAACAAATTGGAATCATTAAGGCAAGTTAACTCGCCTGACAGAAATGAACATCACAGACCTGAAGGATCCTGTTTTACAGTCGATCTGCTCTCATAACAGGTCAATAAGAAGACTGGCAAACCTATGATCAACCTGTACACCGATAAAGCCACTGGACGACTGAAGGGTGAAGCCACAGTGTCCTTTGATGATCCTCCCTCAGCCAAAGCTGCCATTGACTGGTTTGACGGTAAGAGAATCATCCTCGCTGTCTCTTTGACTTCAGCAGCACTATACAAACTTGGGCTGATGTTTGGGGCTGCTTTGTTTGCCGGCATACAGGAAAAGAGTTCAATGGAAGACCCATCAAGGTGTCATTCGCTACCAGAAGGGCTGAATTCACCCAGCGAGGAGGTGGAGGTGGTGGACGAGGACGTGGTGGTATGATTTAGAAATGCGACTTTTCTTGGCTTATGTCTGCATAAAATAAAACCATTTCGATCTTTTTGTAAACAACTAAGTCATGTTACTGCTGCTTCATGCATTTGCTCTCAGGTTTTCGAGGCAGAGGGGGCTTTGGTGGAGGTCCCTCATTTGATGTCAAGGGTGGAGATTGGCCTTGTCCCAACAGGTTCGGTGCATGTAGTTATTTGTGAATGTGTTTGAGAGAGATGTGTGATTTAGTTGTATTTATTAATAAAACATCTCTTGCAGCTCTTGTGGCAACATGAACTTTGCTAGAAGATACGAATGCAACAGGTGTGGAACGCCAAAACCAGAAGGCGACAGCTTTGGAGATGGTAAGTGTGATTCTTGTGCATGAGCTGAAACCATCGACCAGTAGAGGGAGCCGTTTATATTGCAAGACAAACTCAATTGTGGGAGGCAAAAAAGACTTGCAAAGAGTTGTAAGATAGGAGCTCAAACTCAGCTGTGAGGGGAAAGTCTGAATTGCAAGATGTAAACCGACTTTTTTTTTTTCTTTTCTTTCTTGTCTTTGCTATATTATTTAATAATTTTTTTTTTTTTTTTTTATCTTCTGGGTTTCCTTTTTTTTCTATTTTACTTTAATGGTATGAATATTAAATTAAGAATATATATTTTTTTTAATTAATGTATTTATTTTTCTAGAAATACTATGTTGTGGTAAATTTTGGTAAATTGTTCAGGTGAATATTCCTTAATGTTTTAATAATTGTATTAGTAGTACTACTATCATTACATTAAGTCATATTTCTTTCACCGTTTCATCAAGTTAAAACAAATTTTTTGACTGGTTGCTGTGAAGACAGTTGAGCTTCTGTTTGTATATGATGGTTTTTCTCAAACGAAATGGTAAATGGTTCTTAAAGTGACTCACAGCTGTTCTAGAGATTGTTTGTATTCATGTACTTCTACGTTGAGGTGCCAGAGGCTGAAAGCACTGAGCATCACTGGTGTTTCAGTACGAGTGCAATAAACATCTGTGCGCTTTGTTCATGCACATACACAGAACATGCAGGATTCATATTTAAATGGTCATTTTGCAGGTTAATATTCACAGGCACTAGTCCATATTGTATTTTGATTTGATTTATATTGACTTATTTTTGATATATTCATCCAAAATTTGGCAAATATTGTAACATTCCATTTATACTGTAAGTTTCATTTGTATGACTGGATTTTATCAGGCTTCAAAATCCTGACTTTGTATCTTGCACTGTGTGTGTTAATATATAATATAATATAATATAATATAATAATTTTTTTTTTTCAGAGTCTGAATTCACAGAGTCCCAAATCCTTTTGTTTTTCTGATCAATAGCAGTTTGCCGTTGGATCTGCTGAAATGTCTTGTGAATGCCATTTCATGTCGAGCAGAAGTGATCCACAACACTTTAACTGCTGTAATTCCCACCTGACTGTTGCAGATCGTGGTGGTCGAGGCGGATATGGAGGTGATCGTGGGGACCGCGGCGGATTTAGAGGAGGCAGAGGAGGTGGCGGCTTCCGGGGTGGAGACCGTGGAGGATACGGCGGCGGTGGTGGAGGATACAAAATGGGCGGAAGGTAATGAAACCTCTTCTGCTCTACAGTCAGAATTATCATGAGTTTCCTTTGACGTTTGAGTAATGTTCCTCTCAATCGCATCCTAAAGGGGAGACCACAGAGAAGAGAGACGAGGCCGGCCGTACTGAAGCCTTCACGTGGATGCCATTCCAGACCTTTGTTTATTGTGGGGTGGGGATGAGAGGGTACGGGGAGAGGTTTGTGTCCGCAATCCTTTCTGTTGCATGAGCGTCCTGCATTTACTGTCTGAAATGAGCAGTTTTTCCCATAAATGTTGAATCTACTGTGAGGGGCTGAGTGAGGGGAACGGGATGAATTTGTACAGCTTCAGTCCTGTAAAGAAATAGCAGCACTGGCCACAGATCAGCTTTAAAGGGTCATTTTGCTCTGGGTGAAGGGGGGAGGGGCCAGATGTTATTTTTGTTACTTTTTAATTTCCAGACTTGTTGAATCCGGCATTTAGTGTGTGATAGATTTGTGAGATGCTTATTGTTTTGTAAAAATCAATCAACATGAACCGTTTTACTTGTTTCTTTTTGTTTTTGTTTTCTTTTTGCAAAAAAATATTAAACACCCTTTTGATCTTACTTCTTCTTACGATTTATTTCTGAAGGGCATTATGCGATTATGCATAAACTAGCTGTTCTGCGTCAGAAACGGGTAACATTTCATAGCTTGGCAATGTTCAGATGGAAGAATGCTGTTTTTGTAACATGAGAAATATGATTTTCAAAAGACAAGTTGCTGTCTAATATAACACCCAGACTTTTGACTGTAGTGGAAGTAACAGTACATCCATCTAGTTGTAGATTGTAAGCCAAGAGATTCTCTGTCTTTTGGTCCAATAATATCTCTGTCTTATTCAAGTTTTATGGGAGAAAATTACTGGTCAACAAATATATAAATCAGGACAGCATTAAAATAATAACTATTTTAAAAAAATTCTATAACCTTTATATAAAATATTTTTTATAAAATAAAAATACATTTAAAAAATGTTTATATTAACAAAATACTTTTAAGTTGGTCAGTGGAAACTTTGAACATATCACATCAGTAAAAAGGGTGTTCAAGAGTTCCAGGAATGGAAGAACACTGAAATCTCTTCTGTAAATGTCCCTGTGGATGTTTTAAACAGGAATTTTTATTTGGTCTTTTTAAATTTGAGGCAACAAGATCTATCCGCATCTCAACAACACTGAAGCTGTAGCAATGAAAACCACCAACATGCTTAAAAACTCTAAATTAATGTTATTACACATATTTAAATAATTTACTGTAAAGGAAAAAAAAAAAATATATATTATATATATATATATATATATATATATATATATATATATATATATATATAGCTGCAAGCAGCAATTACCGGGGTTCGAGCAAATAAGGCCTTTAAGGTTGTGTGGATTTAGGATGTAGTCCAACCCAAAATATATGGCTAACACACTAAAACACATCCATGATGGAGAATACACTCACAAACACAGAAATTAAAGAGTTAAACTGTTATATTAATGTTCATTAAGCATTACCACACACACACACACACATTTTGTTGCACACAAGAGATTTGTGTAATAAATGGTAGGTGACAAAATGTTTAGTTCAAGTCTTGTCTTTTTAAGATTTTATACATCATTTTCAGGTTTCACTGTAATCATAATCTTGTATTATTGTCAAATATGATATATGTGTTTAAATGAAGTGTTAAACTTTTACTAAATGTGATTTGAAATGTTATAACTGATTTAGTTTATGCATAAATTGAAATTAATTGAAAACAAGCCATGAAATGCACTGTTGTAGTCTGTTTAATGATGCATTAGTGGTCTTCTACTGCCATCTAGTGGTTAAAATTGCAATTTCGTGGCGTTTTAACGACATAGCTTAGTTTCACTTTGCAATCGGTTAAAAATACAAATAAATACAGGAATTTAATTCATACTGACAAGCTACACCAACATATCTGATTATTATCAGGTCCATGGCTCATGAATGATGACTGTCTGACCAGTGAACAGTGTAAAACATCATAGATCTGTGACCGCTTCGATCAGCCAGTGCTATCCGCACGCGCTCACAAAAAATATATATAAAAAAAAAATATTCCAGCGATTGTATGTAATCCACCCATTAGAACACATCAAGACATAAATTCAGGTGTTTGTGGGCTGTTTTATTTCAAACCTAAAGCGCTGTCTTTAGCGAGTGCGTTATACTGACATGAGCTTCACGGCTCGGAGATCTCCGTCTGTGAACTATACATGACTGAACGTCTTTTAAAAGCATTTAAATAAAAACACTGCACCTACTGTACACAATAAAAATTGATAAACATTTTAAAGAGCTGCACTGAGTGCAAATGAGCTGTTTCATATGTTTACTAACATGGGCGACAAGGCTCAGTTCCCCGTCTGTCTCAACAAAGACATCATTTGCACGTCTTTTAAAGGTATTTAAATACAAACACTCCAGCGATTCAACACAATAATAGTAGAGCAATATATTAAAAAGGTAAAATGCTTGATTATTTGTGCTTTAGTGCTCAACTCCACAGCAACGCGTCGTGGCTTTGACGCACACGTTCCGAACTACATTAATCCTCGCTTCTGCCAATAAGAAACACTTCTCTCCGACAAACACAGACAAGATCATTTCGAAATAAATCATAGCTTAACGAATATAATCGAAAATAGTCGTTTATGTCTCAAGTGAACATGAACTGTTGAGAAATAAATCGGATGTGGATCATTATATTGGATTTCAACATTAAAGAGGCCGCATTCTGCATTCTGTCTTCAATGTTACTCCACAAAAAAAAACAAAAAATCGTTCATTTGTCTTGGCTTCTGTTATATATTTATGTATGCATTTATTTATTGCTCTAACAAGAATCAATATTTAATGAAAACTATGCAATGTTAATATGATTCAGAGATGAAGGCAATAATGGTAATGTTGTCCACCAGAGGGGGCCACAGGATAACTAATCCTTCAAGATCTCAATTCAAAGACTATTTTACAGTGTTTCATTTAGATTACAGAACTTTGAAATAGGAAACAGGGAAAACAATTACAAGCATATAAAAACAATACAAATAATTATTTCACATCCAGCTAGCCAACTCTGTTGAACCTGTTGTCATAGCCTAGTCTGCTTTTTTATTAGAAAATGAAATAGCAAGGGCGCATTTTCGCAGCGGGGCAGCTCGAGAACGCCGGGCACACAAGTGCTCTGGCTCTTTTGCCCCAAGGCTGCCCGGGTTGGCTCTCTAAGCCAACATTTAAAGTTTGTTTTCGAACTTTAGCTTCTAGTTTTAAGTTTATAACTGTAACATTGCCTTTTTTGCCTTATGTTGATAAAATTGTATGCTTGTTTAGAATCATATGATAATGATTTTACTTAGGTTTGTGAAATTTTGTTTTCTTTTAAGATTTATAGATTTGTGGGTACAGTAGATCATGATGTTATTATTAAGTGGTGCTGTTTTTACTGACTAAATGCAAATGTTCAACATTTTTTTGACAAAAAATTAAATAGTTAAACTGTTATATCAATGTTCATTAAGCATTACTACACACACACATTTTGTTGCACATAAGAGATTTGTGTATTAAATGGTAGGTGACAAAATATTTGGTTCAAGTCTTGTCTTTTTAAGATTTTATATATCATTTTCAGGTTTCACTGTAATCATAATCTTGTATTATTGTCAAATATGATATATGTGTTTAAATGAAGTGTTAAACTTTGACTAAATGTGATTTGAAATGTAATAACAGTGATTTACTCTATGTATGAATTGAAATGAATGGAAAACAATCTGTGAATAGCACTGTTCATTTCAATGAGCCATTAGTGGTCTTCTACTGCCATCTAGTGGTTATAGTTGTAATTTCATGACATTTTAAAGAGCGATGCGTTGTTTTTAAGCTTTATAACTGTTACATTGCCTTTTTTTGCCTGATGTCTTTAAAATGCAGGCTTTTTTAGAATCATATGATGATGATTTGACTTAGGTTTGTGAAATTTTCTTTTCTTTTAGGTTTTATAGACTCGGGTACAGTAGATCATGATCTTATTATTAAGTGGCTATCTAAATGGCTATCTAAATGCAAATGTTTAACATTTTTTTTTTTTTTTTGATAAATGTTTATCTAGAGAGTCCAGGCAATTTTACTGCAGTGGTTTTATTTATTTTGAGTTAAACACCTAGAACTAGTTCCCAAAAGTAGGTTTTTTAAATAATATGAAATATTTAAAGAACAATTGGATTGACATTAATGGTCCAAGAGTCAAAGTTGTTCATCATTAGGAGATCTATCAAATGATATGAAGATCTAGTGTTTGTGTGAATATATGAGCATTTAGTCATTTGAAGCCATTTACCATACACAGCTTGTGTTTTTGAAGCCTTTTTAACTGTTATAGCGCCACCTATGGTCCGATCTTCACGAAACCTTGCATGCTTGTTAAGAATCATCTGACACATGTTCTCACCAATTTTCGTAAAGTTTTGAGTTTTTGTTTAGGTTTGATAGGCTTTTGGGTATATGTGGCCACGCCCCTTTTGTAAATGACCCCGTTATAGCTAACCAAAGGACAAAATTCAACATTTTTTTGATAATTATTGATCTAGAGAGTCTGGAGAACTGTGCTGCAGTGGTTTGATCGAGATTGAGTGAAAAACCTAGGACTAGTTCGCAAAAGTAGGTTTTTAACATATTTGTGAATGATTAATGAACGACTTGAATGACAGCAATGGTTCTTGAGGCAAAGTTGTTCATTATGAGGAGATCTATCAGATGATATTAAGATCTAGTGTTTATGTGAATATACTAGCATTTATTTTTCCATTTGAAGCCAATTACCATACACAGCTTGTGTTTTTGAAGCCTTTTTAACTGTTATAGCGCCACCTATGGTGCGATCTTCACGAAACTTTGCATGCTTATTAAGAGTCATCTGTCACATGTTCTCCCCACTTTTCGTAAAGTTTTGAGTTTTTGTTTAGGTTTTATAAGCTTTTGGGTATTTTTGGCCACGCCCCTTTTCTAAATGACCCCGTTATGGCTAACCAAATGACAAAATTTCACATTTTTTTGATAATTATTGATCTAGAGAGTCCAGAAAATTGTGCTGCAGTGGTCTGATCAAGATTGAGCAAAAAACCTAGGACTAGTTCGCAAAAGTAGGTTTTTCACATAATTGTGAATAATTAATGAACGATTTGATTGACAGCAATGGTTCTTGAGGCAAAGTTGTTCATCATGAGGAGATCTATCCAATGATATGCATACTGTGTGGATGTGTGAAACACCACATGATTACAGAGCCGTAAAACTCGTTAGCGCCAACTAGTGGCCAATTTATTTCAAAATTCTTACAGACCTTTAGGGCCATGAGTCGAACATGCCCAGTGAGTTTCGTTCCAATTGGCCTCCGTTAACCTTGTCTAATAGGTGCTCAAACTTCGTTGGCCGATGGCGGCCATGTTTTTTGAGATACGCAAATGTCCTCCTATAGACTTGTGCCAGTTTGGACCAAGATGCTGCATATCAATTTTCAAGTCGATTGGACCAACGAGTGCATAGTTATAGTCATTTTTATGTTTTTTCAGGCTAATAGCGCCACCAAGTGGCAGAGCTGTGCAATTTTTTTTATTTGACTAAAGTTTGAGCTTGTACACATGTGTACCGAGTTTGGTGAAGATACCTCATTCCGTTCCAGAGTTATAGTCTGAATAACATTTGGCTAACGTTAGCATAGACGCTAATTGGCCTACTGTTTCGCGGCAAAATGAAAATTTCAACTTTTTTTTGATAATTATTGATATTCAATGTCCACAGATTATTTCTGCAGTGGTTTGGTTCCGATCGGGCAAAAAACCTAGGACTAGTTCGCAAAAGTAGGTTTCGGATATAGGTCAATTTTGCGGGAAAACGGTGCGTCCTAGAGCAAAAATCGTGCCTGTGCACTTTTGTCCGGGCTATTCCAAGGATCGCAACGATGTCAAATTTTTGAGTCTACGGCAAGCGGTTTACGAGCTACGCCCAAAAACGTCTGAAATGTTAGTTTTTTGCACTGTAGCGCCCCCGTTAGGCCAATTGGGTTGGTTCTTTGCGCCTGAGTAGCGAGGGGGACTACTACCTTCTGACCAAGTTTCAGCTCTCTAGGCCTTACGGTTTGGGCTGCACGATCAGTTTTAGGGAAGAATAATAATAATAAATATAGCTGCAAGCAGCAATTACCGGGGTTCGAGCATATAAGGCCTTTCAGGTGGTATGCAAAGTTGTTCAGAATGAGGGGATATATCATACAGATGTAAGTGTAAGATCTAGTGTTTGTGTGAATAGATGAGCATTTTTTAACAATTTGAGTCCATTTACCATAGAAATCTTGTTTTTAAAGCCTTTTTAACTGTTATAGCGCCACCTATGCTCCGATCTCCATGAAACTTTGCATGCTTGTTAAGAATTATCAGACACATGTTTTCTCCAATTTTCGTAAAGTTTTGAGTTTTCGTTTTGGTTTTATAAGCTTTTGGGTATATGTGGCCACGCCCCTATTGTAAATGGCCCCCTTACAGCTAACCAAAGGACAAAATTCAACATTTGTTTGATAATTATTGATCTAGAGAGTCCAGAGAATATTACTGCAATGGTTTGATCGAGATTGAGCAAAAAACCTAGGACTAGTTCGCAAAAGTAGGTTTTTGACATATTTGTGAATATTTAATGAATGATTTGATTGACAGTAATGGTTCTTGAGGCAAAGTTGTTCATCATGAGGAGATCTATCAAATGATATGCATATTGTGTGGATTTGTGAAACACCACGTGATTACAGAGCCATAAAACTAGTTAGCGCCAACTAGTGGCCGATTTGTTTCAAAATTCTTACAGACCTTTAGGGCCATGAGTCGAACATGCCCAGTGAGTTTCGTTCCGATCGGCCTCCGTTAACCTTGTCTAATAGGTGCTCAAATTTCATTGGTCGATGGCGGCCATGTTTTTTGAGATACGCAAATGTTCTCATAGACCCTTATGGCACATTGGACAGAGACACTGCATACCAATTTTCAGGTCGATTGGACTGACGATTGCATAGTTATAGCCATTTTTATGTTTTTTCTCTATTATAGCGCCACCAAGTGGTCAAGCTCCGCAATTTTTTGGATTTTTTGGAAAAGGCTGAGCTTTTACATATGTGTTCCGAGTTTGGTGATGATATGTCCTTCTGTTCCAAAGTTATAGCCATTTTACTAAAAGTGGCCCCGCCTCTTTTGAACGTTTTGGCGCCCCTTTGCGACCGTGAGTCAAAAGTTTAACTTTTTTTTTGATAATTATTGATCTAGGGAGTCTGGAGAACTGTGCTGCAGTGGTTTGATCGAGATCGAGTGAATAACCTAAGACTAGTTCGCAAAAGTGGGTTTTTCACATATTTGTGAATATGTAATAAATGACTTGATTGACAGCAATGGTTCTTGAGGCAAAGTTGCTCAGCATGAGGAGATCTATCATATGGTATGAAGTTCTAGTGTTTCTGTGATTATATGAGCATGTTATAGCAATTTAAGGCAATTTACTTTTGAAATTTCGTGTTGTTGAAGCCTTTTTAACTGTCATAGCGCCACCTATGGTCCGATCTCCATGAACTTTTACATGCTTGTTAAGAGTCATCTGACACATGTTTTCTCCAACTTTTGTAAAGTTTTGAGTTTTTGTTTAGGTATTATAGGCTTTTGGGTATATGTGGCCACGCCCCTTTTCTAAATGACCCCGTTATAGCTACCCAAAGGACAAAATTCCACATTTTTTTGATAATTATTGATCTAGAGAGTCTGGAGAACTGCACTGCAGTGGTTTGATCGAGATTGAGCGAAAAACCTAGGACTAGTTCGCAAAAGTAGGTTTTTCACATATTTGTGAATAATTAATGAATGATTTGATTGACAGTAATGGTTCTTGAGGCAAAGTTGCTCAGCATGTGGAGATCTATCAAATGATATGCATATTGTGTGGATGTGTGAAACACCACGTGAGTGAGGCACATTACAGAGGCAAAAAACTCGTTAGCGCCAACTAGTGACCGATTTGTTTCAAAATTCTTACAGACCTTTACGGCCATGAGTCGAATATGCCCAGTGAGTTTCGTTCCGATCGGCCTCCGTTAACCTTGTCTAATGGGTGCTCAAACTTCGTTGGCCGATGGCGGCCATGTTTTTTGAGATACGCCAATGTTCTCATAGACCCTTATGGCACATTGGACAGAGACACTGCATACCAATTTTCAGGTCGATCAGACCAACGATTGCATAGTTATAGTCATTTTTATGTTTTTTCAGGCTTATAGCGCCACCAAGTGGCAGAACTGTGCTTTTTTTTTATTTGACCAAAGATTGAGCTTATACACATGTGTACCGAGTTTGGTGAACATATCTCATTTGGTTCCTGAGTTATAGCCATTTTAGTAAAAATGGCCCTCCACCTGACAAACTTTTCGGGGACCCTTCACAACGATGAGTCGAAATTTCAATTTTTTTTTAATAATTATTGATATTCACTGTCCAGAGAACATTTCTGCACTGGTTTGGTTCCGATTGGGTGAAAAACCTAGGACTAGTTCGCAAAAGTAGGTTTCGGATATAGCGCCATTTTGCGGAAAAACCGGGCTTCGTACGAAAAATCTGCGTCACTATACTTTTGTGCGTATTGACCCAAGGATCGCAACGATGTAAATTTTTTGAGTCTATGACCAAAAATGTACGAGCTAGGGCCAAAAATGTAAAAAAATTTAGTTTTTTGCTCTGTAGCGCCACCTATGGGCCGTTTGGGCTCATACTTTGATAGGTTCTCCCCAAATTGAGCTCTACCTTTTGGCCAAATTTGAACTCTCTAGGACTTACGGTTTGGTCTGCACGATCAGTTTTACGGCAGAAAAATAATAATAAATATAGCTGCAAGCAGCAATTACCGGGGTTCGAGCAGTTAAGGCCTTTAAGGTGCTATGCAAAGTTGTTCAAAAGATTTGTCATATCATATGAAGATCTAGTGTTTGTGTGAATATATGAGCATTTTTTCAGCAATTTGAGACCATTTACCATAGAAATCCAGTGTTTTTGAAGCTTATAGCGCCACCTATGGTCCGATCTCCATGAAACATTGCATGCTTGTTAAGACTGATCTGACACATGTTCTTACCAATTTTCAGAAAGTTTTGAGTTTTTGTTTAGGTTTTATAGGCTTTTGCGTATATGTGGCCACGCCCCTTTTCTAAATGACCCCGTTATAGCTAACCAAAGGACAAAATTCAAAATTTTTTGATAATTGTTGATCTAGAGAGTCCAGAGAATATTACTGCAGTGGTCTGCTCAAGATCGAGTGAAAAACCTAGGACTAGTTAGCAAAAGTAGGTTTTTAACGTATTTGTGAATATTTAATGAACGACTTGAATGACAGCAATGGTTCTTGAGGCAAAGTTGTTCATCATGAGGAGATCTATCAAATGATATGAAGATCCAGTGTTTGTGTGAATATATGAGCATTTATTTAGCCATTTGAAGCCATTTATTATACACAGGTAGTGTTTTTGAAGCCTTTTTAACTGTTATAGCGCCACCTATGGTCCGATCTTAACAAAACTTTGCATGCTTGTTAAGAGTCATCTGATACATGTTTTCTCCAAGTTTTGTAAAGTTTTGAGTTTTTGTTTGGGTTTTATAGGCTTTTGGATATATGTGGCCACGCCCCTTTTCTAAATGACCCCGTTATAGCTAACCAAAGGACAAAATTCAACATTTTTTTGATAATTATTGATCTAGAGAGTCTGGAGAACTGTGCTGCAGTGGTTTGATCGAGATTGAGTGAAAAACCTAGGACTAGTTCGCAAAAGTAGGTTTTTAACATATTTGTGAATAATTAATGAACGGTTTGATTGACAGCAATGGTTCTTGAGGCAAAGTTGTTCATCATGAGGAGATCTATCAAATGATATGCATATTGTGTGGATATGTGAAACACCACGTGATTACAGAGCCATAAAACTCGTTAGCGCCAACTAGTGGCCGATTTGTTTCAAAATTCTTACAGACCTTTAGGGCCATGAGTCGAACATGCCCAGTGAGTTTCGTTCCGATCGGCCTCCGTTAACCTTGTCTAATAGGTGCTCAAACTTCGTTGGCCGATGGCAGCCATGTTTTTTGAGATACGCCAATGTCCTCATAGACCCTTATGGCACGTTGGACAGAGACACCGCATACCAATTTTCAGGTCGATCGGACCAACGATTGCATAGTTATAGTCATTTTTATGTTTTTTCAGGCTTATAGCGCCACCAAGTGGCTGAACTGTGAAATTTTTTGTATTTGACCAAAGATTGAGCTTGTACACATGTGTATCGAGTTTGGTGAAGATATCTCTTTTGGTTCATGAGTTATAGCCATTTTAGTAAAAATGGCCCCCCACCTGACAAACTTTTTGGGGCCCTTTCGCAACGACGTGGCAAAATTTTACATTTTTTTGATAATTATTGATATTCACTGTCCAGAGAACATTTCTGGACTGGTTTGGTTCCGATCGGGCGAAAAACCTAAGTAGGTTTTGAATTTATTCAAAATGGCGGAAAAACCGGGCCCCGTAGAGCGAATTTGATTTTTTAGGCTTTTTATCGCCTTGACCCAAGGATTTAGGAGTTATGAGCGATTTCGCAATTTTGTTCGCTGTAGCGCCACCTATAGGCCGATTGGGCTATTGAGACTTTGATAGATTCTCCCCAAATTGAGGTCTACCATCTGACCAAGTTTGAAGTCTCTAGGACTTACGGTTTGGTCTGCACGATCAGTTTTACGGCAGAAAAATAATAATAAAAATCCTAACAATTACAATAGGGTTTCAGCACTGCGTGCTCGAACCCCTAATTAAAGCTGCAAGCAGCGATGAACGGGCCCTCGCACCCGGGCTCACCGCCGACTGGTGGCTTTAGGAAAACAGCGAACGGTGGGCACTATGCTTTTAACATAGTAAATTTAGGAGGAATATATCAAAGTCATTTAGATGTGCCAAACTTCATGCTGCCAGCTGGTGGCGCTATGCCTATAACTGAATATTGGTATGTAGACGTCTTCAGGTCAGCGCTTTTATCAAACATATGAAGTTTGTTGCAGATTGAACATGGTGTGCTTGAGTTAGTGTAAGACAAGTCATTTCCTGTTGCCAGCTGGTGGCGCTATATTTGTCATGGAATATTGGCCTTTAGATGTGTTCAGGCCAAGACTCTTATCGAACATATGAAGTTTGGGGCAGATCGGACATTGTATGGCTGAGTTACAACAACTTCCTGTTTCATGGCATTAATAGGATGCATTAGCACTTAGAAAGTGTTTCTAGCATATTTACCACAATATGGCATATTTTGCTGTGCTTTTAATAGACCATCACAGTGTTAAACATGTCACTTCCGGTTGCCAGCAGGTGGCGCTATGACTTTAACTGAATATGAGCATGTAGATATCTTCAGGCCAGGACTCTTATCAAACATGTGAAGTTTGGGGAAGATTGGACATTGTTTGCAGGAATTGCAACAACTTCCTGTTTCATGGCTTTAACAAGATGCTTTAGCACTTAGTAAGTGTTGCTAGCATGTTTGAGTGTGTTTTTAGCAAGTTTAGCACTCAGTGGCTTATTTTAGTGTGTTGTTAGTAGTGTGTCACAGTGTTAAACGTCACTTCCTGTTGACAGTAGGTGGCGCTATGACTATAACTGAATATTACGTAAATGTGTTCAGACCAGGACTCTTATCAAACCTGTTAAGTTTGGGGCAGATTGGACATCGCATACCTGAGTTACAGTAACTTCCTGTTTCATTGCATTAATAACATGCTTTAGCACTTAGCTAAGTGTTGCTAACATGTTATAGCATGTTTCTAGCATGTTGCTACCCTATTTAACACTTGTTGATATTTCTAAAATGTTGCGTTCATTACAGAGTGCAACATCTCACTTCCTGTTGCCAGCAGGTGGCGCTATGACTATAACTGAATATGGGCATGGGCATGTGTTCAGGCCAGGACTCTTATCAAACATGTTAAGTTTGGGGCAGATTGGATATTGTATGTCTGAGTTACAGTAACTTCCTGTTTCATTGTATTATTAGCATGCTTTAGCATATTAGCTAAGTGTTACTAGCATGCTTTACTATGTTTGTAGCATGTTAAATATTAAGTTTGGGGCAGATTGGACATTGTATGCAGGAGTTACAGCAATTTGTCTTTGTATTAATATCATGCTTTAGCTCTTAGCTAAGTGTTGCTAGCATGTTTTAACATGATTCTAGCATGATGCTAGCCTATTTAAAACTTGCTAATGCTTTTTAATATGTTGCTAGGAGTCTGTAACACCGTTAAACATGTCACTTCCTGTTGTCAGGAGGTGGCGCTATAATTATAACTGAATATGGGCATGTAGATATCTTCAGACCAGGACTCTTATCAAACATGTGAAGTTTGGGGCAGATTGGACATTGTTTACATGAATTACAAAAACTTCCTGTTTTATGTCTTTAACAACATGCTTTAGCATTAAGTAAGTGTTGCTAGCATGTTTGAGTGTTTTTAACTACTTTAGTACTCAATGGCTTTTTAGTGTGTTGCTAATAGTGTATCACAGTGTTAAACGTCACTTCCTGTTGACAGTAGGTGGCGCTATGACTATAACTGAATATTGGCACGTAAAAGTGTTCAGGCCAGGACTCTTATCAAACATATTAAGTTTGGGGAAGATTGGACATTGTATGCCTGAGTTAGAGTAACTTCCTGTTTCATTGCATTAAGAGCATGCTTAAGCAATTAGCTAAGTGTTGCTAACATGTTATAGCATGTTTCTAGCATGTTGCTACCCTATTTAACACTTGTTGATATTTTTAAAATGTTGCTAGGCATCCACAACAGTATTAAACATGTGACTTCCTGTTGCCAGCAGGTGGCGCTATGACTATAACTGAATATGGGCACTGACATGTGTTCAGGACCGGACTCTTATCACACCTGTGAAGTTTGAGGCAGATCGGACATTGTTTGCCTGAGTTACAGCCACTTCCTTTTTCATGGCGACACGTCAAATTTTGTCAGGCCGCCATGGACACGCCCCTCGACGAAAACTCAAAAGCTTCGCAATTTAACATCGCAAAGGCCTTATGATAACACTCAGCAAATTTGAAGATGATCGGATAAAAACTGTAGGAGGAGTTCGTTAAAGTACGAGGCCTGAAAATGGCAAAAACTGCACAAAAATCATACAGGAAATTCAATATAACGGACTTCCTGTTGGGTTTAGGATGTTGTACCAGGAGACTTTTTTATAGGTATTGGTGTGCTACACCTGTGTACCGAGTTTCGTACATGTACGTGAAACGCAGCTCGAGGCGCACTCCGTTGAAATTTTATAGGTGGTGCTATCGAGCCATTTTGCCACACCCACTTCTGAAAACCATATCAGATGTAAATGTTCGCCAGGACTGATGCGTGTGCAAAGTTTCATGAGTTTTCGAGCATGTTTAGGCCCTCAAAAAGACTTTTTACTTTGGAGAAGGAGAAGAAGAAGAAGAAGAAGAAGAAGAAGAAGAAGAAACAGAGCAATTCCAATAGGGTCCTCGCACTGCAGTGCTCGGGCCCTAATAAAAAAAATCCTAACAATTACAATAGGGTTTCAGTGCTACACACTCGAACCCCTAAAAAGTGCTTCACTGTCTTTTTTGTTTAATGCATCCTTGAAATAATTTCCTAAAAATCATAATGACCCCATACATTTGAGTTACTGTAAATATTACAGTAAGGTTACAGGAATTCAAGCAGCCAACTAACCGCTCACATATGAGTTTCGGAACCGCCTGGGCGGCAGCAAAATACTTGACAGTTTGTTCAGAATGGGCGGGTTCCTAACGGATAAAAAGTGGCTTTGGCGGTGGACAAACATCTAAATGACTAATAGATAACAAACAAACCCAAGTGTGCATGTACTGCATCAAATTAGTAATCAGGATGTTACTAAACACACACACACACATACTGCAGAGGCGAAAATCACGAACTGCATTATGAAGTGCTCACACGAAATCGTGGGAGAGTGACTCAACTCTGAAAACGTGAATTACACTTGTGGATTGAAATGACACGACGTCTCTTATATCACTGCAACCCTGAAATCTAAATAAACAGGTAAATTAATCAAAGATCAAAACCTAATATCTTGTTCTGTACGATCCTGGCTTTTATTTTCTAAACAGCCAAGTCTGGTAAATCCTTAAAAGCTGCGCTGGACTGGATTAGTTTAGTAAAAGTCAGCAAAGTTCTGCCCATGATGTTTTACTATGTACTTTACAAAGGACTTTCTCTATTCTGTGTGACGTTAAAGTGCGACACAAAGGTAAGCGCATTATTGCTGTTGATTTTTTTTTTTTTTGTCGGATGATCATAGTATGAATGAATGACACAGTTTTGTCTGTCATGGTGTGTGCATGAACGAGTGTGAAATACCTGCTGACTGCATTGCTTATTCCGTTCACTTACATACTTTTATTCTGTTGACACTGAAAATGATGCATGTGTTTTTTCGAAGGTATTGGTTAATTTCTTGATTGCCGTTTTGACAGTATCTGCGCTTGAATATTTGAATTATATTCGGTCACTCTTTTTTAATGTATTTGCCCTGATTTTATATCTTTACCTGGGAAAAATATTATTTTGTGGATTATTTTGTTTTATGGAGATAAAAATGCGAACAATGATCTATGATTCTTTTCTATTGGAGTCATTTGTTCCCATTTTTCTTCTGGGATACTAACTATTCTTGCCAGGTGTCACTGCCTTGTTTACTAAACTGGGTTTTCCTTTTCGCCATTTTTGGAGCTCTGATTAGTCCATTTTCCGGGACTAGGGCTTCTTTGGTTACTCTGCCTAATCTGGAACCCAATATTATATCTTTTCTATATTCCCCTGTTGTAGGTTTAAATGGTTTAATTACGATTTGCTGGCCGTAAATGCGAGGAATCTAGGACAAATCCTAAGCAGTTATAACTAAATGCACTGGGTGGCGCAGTGTATATGGTTATACGTACTGTTCTTGTTCTCTCTCTTTCTGCCAACTCCATTCCTTTTCTACCTCTTTATTCTCCTCTCTCTCTGTTTGCGCTGTCAATCATAACAACCAAACAAAGAATTTATTTTTCAGTGAGGTGATGACTTAGATCAAGCAGCATTAAATAATATCATTTAACTCCTTCACCTCTTGATTTAAAAAAAAAAAAAAAAAACTTATATCTTAAATACTTATATTTTCAATTAGTAATGGTTTGTTCCAATTTTTCAAAATGTCAAAAAGAGCTAACATCAGATAATCTTACATGCAATGTATGTCTAATTTTCTTTGACAGTATTCACACACCATAGCAGGTCTCTACATTCAGTTTTTCTTGCCCTCAGTTGTGCCAACACTTGCCCTCAGCCACATTGCCCTCAGCCTTTTTAAGGTATCGCTAAATATATATTTTACCATAGTAAAAGTAAATTTCTGGCTAAAATAATTTTTTCATCTCAGTTTTTAGTATTCATTTAAAATGAGACAAATCTGCTATTATTTTAATCGCCAGTCTGTTATTTATCAGTTTAGATTATTTATTAGTTTATTAATGCTTGGCAAGTCAGCAGACACTAACCAGTTTTATTTCCAAGTCGCACTGATGAGGAATGTTGTAACACTGCGTTACAATCTGCCCGTCTATTGCTATTCTATGACATGTAACTTTCTCTAATAACTTTCATGGATTTTAAAAAGAAACCACAAGAAACAGGTGAATAAAAACTGACAATCGAATTCAATATTCAGAAATTATTATTTCAAGAAATGTAAAGCATTTTGGCTCGTTTATGTGTCTGGTGTTCTATGAGAGCTGTGTTGGGAGGGAGGGGAGTGTTTTTCTGAATGTCTGAATGCGTTTCTTCTATTTGCGCACATTGTTTTCAACTCTACTGCATAGCTGTGTGTTGCGATCAGGGCCGTTCATTGTGAAACTCAAAAACTGGATTATTTTAATTTCTTCAAAAACGCCATTATTTTATTTGAAAAAGTTAATTGTTATTTTATTTTGACAAAATATTTTAGTTTGTGGTGTATATTTGGTCCGTGTACCTACGTATAATTGGTTTTCTCGTTTTTGTTTTCAAAACAAACAAACGAATAAATGATTGGTTTATGCAATATTTACATTTTCTCGGGAACACAAAAACGAATTTCATTCATATTTTCAATTTTGTTTTCATTACACGTCGTTCAAATGCAGATATTAAAAAGTCAACAAAACCAAATCGAAAAATTAAAGTTTTTTGGAACAAAGCGCGTTTTAGTACACCGGAAGCTTTCTGCTGCCGCTGAAGGTTTTCACTTGAGACGGGCGTAAACAGGCTAATCAGGAGAAATGGCATCGGTGCTGGAGAATTGCACCGGATAAACATGGTAAACAACGGGGCAACACATTCAGATATTTCCGCTGCCTTAGCGTCTTCTGGAACAAAAAGAGGACATTCAGTGGCAAATATAAAAAAGTTTCTTGGCGACCGCAACCTGAGAAACAGGGGTCGTTTGACCGATGAACATCTGGAGGTGGCAGTGGCCAGTGCTATTCGAGAGGTAGGCTACGTATATTTTTTATATTACTGTCTGCTGCTGCTACTACTACTAATTAAGAAATCTGTTCGGTTTGCCAGATATGATTTCACTGGCTGACATGTCCAATTTTGTTATTTTTTACAGACCGGACCCTCCTTTGGGCGAAAAATGATGACCGGCTACCTTGCTTCAAAGGGTCTCGGCGCTTCAGAACTGCCCGTGGGAGCAGCACTGAGGCTTGTCAATCAACCTGCTCACCAAGCTCGTTTACAGGTGTTTTAGTGAAGAGAGATAATGCTTTATGATGTTTTATTTGTACTGTACGGTGACCGGGAGGGGACACCTTCGGTTCACTTAAGTTTGTCGTGGCCACGAGATATTAATTCGTGGGAACGTCATATCAACTGGTGGGAACGTCATATTATGTCATTTTGTCGAGGTAATGACATCCTTATGTCGTGGCCACGAGATGCTATGATGAGGAAACGACCAGTGCTGGACTGGTAATCTGGCACACCGGGCATTTTCCCGGTGGGCCGACGCACTTTTGGGCCGGTACATTTCCCCCCACCCCCGCCAGGGACAGTGGCCCATCACAAAGCACTACAGAGTGATAAAGGATCTTGCTTCGCCTATGTTAAAATATCGCTTCACCTCTTTTCACCTCCTCTCAGAATGTACAGACCAAAGCGAAACGGTGGTGCTGAAAAGTTCATGGAAAAGTAGCTTAAAAATTTGAAGGCGGATGCCGCGAAATGTGCCTCGTCGTCAGCAATTCCGAAATGTACACAGCAGCGTTATCAAGAACAGGCTTGCTCTGCAGTGAGTAATGCGGGCGAAAGGGACAGGCAGGAGGAGTTTCATCGGTAAGGAGCTTGATAACAGGGGCTCGCATGAAGGGGAAACGGAGGGATCTAACCTGTCCCAATGCGTGTGCGCGCCAATACGTAAACATATTTTAATAAAACGAAAATTCGTCCCTTGCGCTTTTTTGGCCAAGTCAAGTGTGTTCACAGAGAGTATTTCATGACATGGGCCAATGCGAATAAATCTAGATTTAAATATGATCTGACGTTTTGTTTTTATCCAAAACAATGAGATGGGATAGGCAATTCACATTTATTTTTTTTTATTTTTTTTTGCAATATATTCAAATCAGGGGCGATTTTTGGATTTTCAGTTTAGGGGTCTCAGCCCCCAATGAGGCTATTATAATATATATATATATATATATATATACAGTACTGTGCAAAAGTTTTAGGCCACTAGTATTTTTACCAGCTAAAAAATGGTTTAAAGTAAGTTATTTCTATCTTTTGCTGTAGTAAGTAAAAAATATCGGTTTACATTTCCAAACATTCTGTTTGCCATTAATTGTAATAATCTAGTGAGATTTTTGTTTGCACAAGGAGTCTGACAACAGCCTGTGCTCCATACAAAAATCTCACTGTATTATTATAATTAATGGCAAAATTAATGTTTAGAAATGTAAACTGATATTTCCTACTGACACACTACAGCAAAAGACCGACTTTAACTGACTTTAAACCATTTTTTAGCTGATGACAATACTAGTGGCCTAAGACTTTTGCACAGTACTGTATATATATATATATATATATATATATATATATAATACACAAAATTACGGTTTGCATTTCTAGTACAACCCTATTTCCACATGCACTGGAATATGCATTATATTGGACGTTAAATTTTCAGAAGAAGCTGTGGAGGGGTGAACACAGAGAAAACTACAGCAGATGGGGAACCGATTGCTCCTTTTATGACAATGAACCGCACAGATGCAGATATTATAACAATCTATTGATAAACACACACCTTGTCTATCACTCTGCGCCGCCGCGGTCTGCGGATTGAAAAAGAAGAACGCGCTGAAAGACTGGGGGAACCGATCGAAGTTTGCCGCCACTTTCTTATGAAATTTAAAGGGGACAGAGGCGATCACGAATTCGTGTACAGTTTATGGAGCTAATCGCAAAATTTTAGGGGGGCAATAGCCCTCCTAAAAATGGCCTAGCGACGCCCATGATTCAAATACTTAACTTTCAGTATTATAGATACCAGTACTGTAAAAAAAAAAAAAATGCATACTTATTTTTATTATTTGGAAATGACACTTCGACCTTTTAGTTTCTTTCTTTGGGGATATGGTAGGCTATACCTATAGGTATATATGTTGAGGTGGGCCACCTGAACCAAAAAATGCCAGGGCCAATTTTTTGTCCCAGTCCAGCCCTGGAAACGACATCCATTTCTCGTGGCTACGAGTTTAATGCGTACAAACCTGCGTGACCATAGTAACCCGGGATTATCAGAGATTTATTACCATTTTATTTTGAATTAAGGAATTATTATATTCATTATTACAGAAATTAATACAATATTAAATGATAATATTATGCGATACTGTCTACGCGAATGTTGTCTGTGCCCGATGTAGACAGCATTCAAAAGAAGTTGATCATTAATAAATATTACATAAAGTATATCAAATAGTCCTACAAACATTTCATGCATCCCACAGTCTTGTAAGTCCATTAACTGATCCTCTTTTTTTCTGTAATATTTGTATCATTCCTTTGTTTTCTTTCTTTTTTTTTTTACCTTAATTTCTTTACTTAAAGTTTTGAATGTAAATGATACAGTAAAAATCTGAATATGCTATATGACTGGGATTTTTACTGGAATGCAGTTTAAAGGTTGAATTTGACATATATTCTATTTTATCTCGTCTAATTAATAGACTAGCCTATATATTCACGTAGTTTCATTTGTAAATCATTTATCGTCACACACGGGCATAAATACAATCAAAACTTCTGTCAAAACTTTATTGGCATAGTTGTCGTTTACAGTATTTGCAAAATATAGCAAATACTAGCATATAGGGCCTACAAACACACACAATCTTATTGCTATGATGATGACTTCGCCATGTCTATAAAACATTTGAAATCGCAATCACATCGAATATTTAAACCTGCTTTCCCGCAACCGCTGATCCAGAGAGAGCTCTGGTCATGTAAGTTAAGCTTTATGTTTAAACAAGCTTCATGAGCAGGATACACGGTATAGGCTACATTTCTTTGTTGCAAACATTAAATAATAACTTAAGTATTGGGATAAATGTTCATTATAGCCCAGCACGGGCCTCATATATATGCCCTAGCCCGGCTCTTGTCGGACAGCTTATCAGAATTCTCGGCCCGAGCCCGTCTTCACCCAGAACACCTTATACTACTGTTTCACCTATTGAAATAGTTCAGTTTTAATGGCAAAGCGATTATATTTCGTTTCATTCTTTTGTTAAGTTAATTTAGAAAAACATTTGGAGAATTTTTGTTCATTAAATATAGGCTAAGTTTTTGTTTTTTAAAGTAATGACCAAGTGGTCAGCGAAAGACTGATCCGACACATTGATCAAACACGCACAGTCTGTTTGATCAATTTTGCCTTCTTAAATCTCGACTTGCCTAAAATAAGATCTATAGATATAGGCCTAAAAGTTAGTTTCAACGTTAAACAGATAAATGTGCGCTATTAAACGCGTACCCAATCCTTTTTGCGGAGAGTAGAAAAGCCGAATTGCAGGAAATGGAGGCGCCAGCGCGATCACTTGCATTTTTTTTTTCAAGGGAAACAATTTAAAATGTTCCGTAATTTTTGCTCGTAAAGGTAAGAGTAATACATAATTCGGAACTGTTAAGGGTCTTTTATTTGTGTGCACTCACAATATCAACAAAACGTTGCAAACGGTGCTTTTATTAAATAAATAAAAAAAACAAACATGATGCGCTTTCTGTTGGCCTCAACAGGAGCGCTTCACAAATATTAACGGAAACTTAGCGAATACATACCTCACAGACGTGATACATATATCTATAGAAAGCTTGAAATTATTACTCAACGAAACAAAACTAATACTCTTTCACAAAAACAAAAAACCCTTTCAATATGTAATCTGTAAAGATGCATTTCTCTAAAGGCGCGTCCAAAGAGGAGATGGTGAGTCAGGATCCGCAACTTAATCCTTGGGACACTGACTCAGAAAACACTGGTTTGTTGATAAATAATTAAAATATCTCCTTTCTATTTCCCCCGACACACACACACCTTCCTGGGCCCCCCCTTCTTTTGATACGTTCCGCGATCAATGGTCGTGGCCACGACAAACTTAAGTGAACCGAAGGTGTCCCCTCCCGGTCACCGTACAGTACAAATAAAACATTATAAAGCATTATCTCTCTTTACTAAAAACACCTGTAAACGAGCTTGGTGAGCAGGTTGATTGACAAGCCTCAGTGCTGCTCCCACGCGCAGTTCTGAAGCGCCGAGACCCTTTGAAGCAAGGTAGCCGGTCATCATTTTTCGCCCAAAGGAGGGTCCGGTCTGTAAAAAATAACAAAATTGGACATGTCAGCCAGTGAAATCATATCTGGCAAACCGAACAGATTTCTTAATTAGTAGTAGTAGCAGCAGCAGACAGTAATATAAAAAATATACGTAGCCTCTCGAATAGGTCCGTGTATCTACGTATAATTGGTTTTCTCGTTTTTGTTTTCAAAACAAACAAACGAATAAATGATTGGTTTATGCAATATTTACATTTTCTCGGGAACACAAAAACGAATTTCATTCATATTTTCAATTTTGTTTTCATTACACGTCGTTCAAATGCAGATATTAAAAAGTCAACAAAACCAAATCGAAAAATTAAAGTCTCAGTGCTATTCGAGAGGCTACGTATATTTTTTATATTACTGTCTGCTGCTGCTACTACTACTAATTAAGAAATCTGTTCGGTTTGCCAGATATGATTTCACTGGCTGACATGTCCAATTTTGTTATTTTTTACAGACCGGACCCTCCTTTGGGCGAAAAATGATGACCGGCTACCTTGCTTCAAAGGGTCTCGGCGCTTCAGAACTGCGCGTGGGAGCAGCACTGAGGCTTGTCAATCAACCTGCTCACCAAGCTCCTTTACAGGTGTTTTTAGTAAAGAGAGATAATGCTTTATAATGTTTTATTTGTACTGTACGATGACCGGGAGGGGACACCTTCGGTTCACTTAAGTTTGTCGTGGCCACGACCATTGATCGCGGAAGGTATCAAAAGAAGGGGGGGCCCAGGAAGGTGTGTGTGTGTCGGGGGAAATAGAAAGGAGATATTTTAATTATTTATCAACAAACCAGTGTTTTTTCTGAGTCAGCGTCCCAAGGATTAAGTTGTGGATCCTGACTCACCGTCTCCTCTTTGGACGCGCCTTTAGAGAAATGCATCTTTACAGATTACATATTGAAAGAGTTTTTTGTTTTTGTGAAAGAGTATTAGTTTTGTTTCGTTGAGTAATAATTTCAAGCTTTCTATAGATATATGTATCACGTCTGTGAGGTATGTATTCGCTAAGTTTCCGTTAATATTTGTGAAGCGCTCCTGTTGAGGCCAACAGAAAGCGCATCATGTTTGTTTTTTTTATTTAATAAAAGCACCGTTTGCAACGTTTTGTTGATATTGTGAGTGCACACAAATAAAAGACCCTTAACAGTTCCGAATGATGTATTACTCTTACCTTTACGAGCAAAAATTACGGAACATTTTAAATTGTTTCCACTGAAAAAAAAATGCAAGTGATCGCGCTGGCGCCTCCATTTCCTGCAATTCGGCTTTTCTACTCTCCGCAAAAAGGATTGGGTACGCGTTTAATAGCGCACATTTATCTGTTTAACGTTGAAACTAACTTTTAGGCCTACATCTATAGATCTTATTTTAGGCAAGTCGTGATTTGAGAAGGCAAAATTGATCAAACAGACTGTGCGTGTTTGATCAATGTGTCGGATCAGTCTTTCGCTGACCACTTGGTCATTACTTTAAAAAACAAAAACTTAGCTTATATTTAATGAACAAAAATTCTCCAAATGTTTTTCTAAATTAACTTAACAAAAGAATGAAACGAAATATAATCGCTTTGCCATTAAAACTGAACTATTTCAATAGGTGAAACAGTAGTATAAGGTGTTCTGGGTGAAGACGGGCTCGGGCCGAGAATTCTGATAAGCTGTCTGACAAGAGCCGGGCTAGGGCATATATATGAGGCCCGTGCTGGGCTATAATGAACATTTATCCCAATACTTAAGTTATTATTTAATGTTTGCAACAAAGAAATGTAGCCTATACCGTGTATCCTGCTCGTGAAGCTTGTTTAAACATAAAGCTTAACTTACATGACCAGAGCTCTCTCTGGATCAGCGGTTGCGGGAAAGCAGGTTTAAATATTCCGATGTGATTGCGATTTCAAATGTTTTATAGACATGGCGAAGTCATCATCATATCAATAAGATTGTGTGTGTTTGTAGGCCCTGGACAAGCAAAGAAAGAAAACGGAGACAAGACTGCGTCCGAAAGCCTAGTCAGCTGACTTACTGCCTCGCTGCCCTATCAGGCCTATAAGTTGTAGTTTTGTAGAAAAACGATCTTAAACAGTTATGTATAAATTATTTAATAATACATAAGAACCTCAGTGTCATTGTCATTAAAGGTCTGTGCATCAGAAAAGCATTTTTTTTGCTTAAAAAATAAAAGCACTGCTGCAAATATTATTGCAGAACAGGTCATTGCTATTAGTGGCTGTTTCATTATTATTGGTAGTATATTGTAAATATTATTCTTATTTACTACTCATTTGAACCCTTTTAACATTTTTGTAAAATACTACTATTACAAACAATATTATTTATTATGCTTTTTACACTATTACTATTCATAAAGTATATCATGGTCAAGATCTCATCTAGTGACAAGTTTAATTTCACCAGAATATCTTTATTTATATAGCCTATATGATGCACACGCACCTTTTTAGCATTTTTTTTTAGCATTTTAGAGCTTTCAGACACAGCCAAGAAGAGAGAAGAGAAAGGGAAAGAATGGAAAATGTCTCTAAAATAAACTGGGCTGCATACACACATTTTTACACGGAAATTGAGGGTGAAAAAAGAGAAGGTCTAGATATGTATCCATACAAAATCTCTCTACAACATCAAAATCTCTCTAAAGAAAAAAAAAGTCTCTAAAAACATATTGCAGACAGTATGGCAGCAGGACAAGCAAAGGAAACACAGAAAAAAGAGGGAAGTGAAAGAAAGGTGCAATGTTAAGACCTAGCTACAGGAATTTTTTTTTTTTTTTCAGAGATGACAAAAATATTTGACAATATTTGACATCTGAGCTGCTGAAGACGCAGTAGATTACCTTTGTTTGTGAATGGAATGCGCCTCCCGATCTACATATATCCGTCTATGTTCCCGCAAATCATTCATGATCTAGCTTCACTTACAGCAGAAGTGAGTATAAGGGGTTTTTTATGAATCTCTGCAATCACCTTTCCTAATAAAGTGCTAGTTAGCAAGTTTAGCGGCTAAATGCAGCTA
The DNA here is from genome assembly GCA_012976165.1 of Labeo catla. Classification (NCBI taxonomy): domain Eukaryota; kingdom Metazoa; phylum Chordata; class Actinopteri; order Cypriniformes; family Cyprinidae; genus Labeo; species Labeo catla. The sequence continues at coordinate 1,194,464 of VONZ01000128.1, forward strand.
AATGCAGCTAAAGTAACCAGGCTCCTCACTCCACAGAGAGAAGAGAGGGGCGGGGCGAGCAGAGCTCATTAACATTTAAAGCAGCCTGGACCAGAATGAGATGATTTTTGCAGAGCTGATTTTTGCAAAGTAAAAAGGGTGTTGTTTCACACTACCATTGAGAATTTTTAACCAAAGTATATTAGAGACGTTTCATTAAGACCCTAAAGAATCATACCAACTTGTGGAAAATAGGCATCCAATGACCCCTTTATTATAGACTCTCACAGTCTCTCTTAAGTAACCTCTAATGGGTAAGTACGGTGCTTTCCATTGGGCAGCCACAATAAACAAGAGTGAACCAGTGAACTTCTGGTTACTACTAAGAATATGACAAAGATGTCATTAACAGCTATGAAGAATGGCCATGAGCATCAATGTGTGTGTGGGCACATGTGACAGTGAGAATCTGTGTGTTGGTCTGACTTTGTGTGTGCATGTGACAGAGAACTAAGTGAAAGTGTTGTGTATTTGTGTATGTATGGGTATATGTAAAAAAGAGAGTAACGCCGGTTTCACACTGGATGCGCAAGCAAAGCAGAGGCAGCGCAGAAGCGGTGCGTATGTAGGGCGTGAGCAGCACGCGCCCATTGCGCTTTCACACTGGCAGCGTTTGTCACGCGCAGCTGAACCGCGGCTTGTGTACTGCAAATACAGGCGAGTATCGTTCATTCGGTCACGCTTTTCAGGTGTTCGCCGACAACTGTCATTTGCTTTGATTTATGATATAGGCAACATGTGATGCGGCTGTGTTCCCCTCTGTCCAACACATACGTGCATATAACATGCTGTACATAGGTAGTTTACAAGATAAAAATAATCTTGAAGTTTAAATACTTTTTATTCTCAAACACTCGTCTTGCCTTGCAGTCCTTGAACTCTGTGTATTCTGGTTCAAGACAGTTAGGGTATGTCAAAAAACTCTGACTGTATTTTCTCCCTCAACTTTAAAAATCATCCTACATCGCTGCAGAAGTACAGACACAGTCTTTGCAAAGTGAACATGCAAAGAAGATTAAACACCCTTAACAAAAAAGGTAAAACAGTGATATAGGAGGATTTTGAAGTTGAGGGAGAACATGAGATGGGAGTTTTTCCACATACACAAACTGTCAAGAACTGGAACAAAAACAGTTCAGGCAGAGAAAGACAAGACGACCATTTGACATTAAAATTATATAAATTGTATTATTTTTATTCAAATAACCAACCCTTCTTCCTCAGCTGGGATCGTTTACAACCGCATTTGTGATCGTTTGAAGCCGCATTTAAACTGCATTTTGGAAGTTCAAACTCGGGGCACCATATCAGTCCATTATATGGAGAAAAATGTTTTCCTCAAAAAACATAAAAGTAAAAAACAAATTCATGAAATATCAGGATAATAATATATAAAAATAATGATATATATTTTTACAGTGTAAAGTGTAAATAAGAAAAAGAAAAGAAAAAGGTGAAGAAGAGGCATACAAATTCTAGCAATACAAGAAAAAAGATTTTTTTTTTTTTTTTTGTAAAACCATTAATCTTAAAATATTGTAAGAAAGATGAATTGAACATTTGAATATTCGGGATAGGAGTGTTTTGCATAGAGTTATCCCCATCTCTCACTTACTCAGTTTGGGCAGGAGGAGTGACAGCTACAGGTTGCAAATTTTGTTTGAGGAGGCCGTGGAGATTTGAGGCGTTTAGCTTGGGAGAAATCATAATTTGGACAAAAAGCAATCTTCAGTGGAAAGAATCAAAAGGCCTTGTGTTACCCTTCAAATTATTAACTAGAAAACACATTGTGATTATTTTAAAATATCTGAGACAATCTAATCAAATCCCATAAAGTGTGACAAGAAATAATAATCCATTGCATTGAACAAATTTACGAATCTGACTTTTAAAGATATCAACCCCAGTAGAGTTATTGGCTGCTAATCCAGCCGGTCAAGAGGCAATAAGGGAATTCTCGAAAAAATGGGCAGAAAGAACAAATAAACTGGCTACTAAATGGCCAGCAGGGGGAACATTTGATGTGCACTTGGACATGCAGCCTGGACATAGTCATGGAGAGACTGTAAGCGTGCAGAGCCAGTCTGCCTTCTCTAACACAGACTTTGGGAGTAGCTCTCCCTCTGATATTTGTGATGCACTGCAGAAGCTTGGTCTCAGTGCTCTTGATATTGAGTCAAGTGAGGTGACTCAGTACTGGAAAGACCAGCTTTTGCAGTTGATTCAAAGACATCAAGATGTGTTTTTTAAACATAAGCTAGATTGCGGTAAGGCCAAAGGGTTTGTTCACAGGGTCCATCTATCGAATAGCTGCCTGTTCAGACTTCCGTACTGGTGTGTCCCCCCAGCTCAGTATCAGAAACTGAGAAAGGTGCTCTCGGAGATGGAAGAGAAAGAGATAATTCGGAAGTCTTGCAGTGAGGGTGTCCCCGCTGGTCCTGGTATGGATGAAAAGTGGTGATCTTTATGTCTGCATCGATTACTGCTGGCTTAATACCCGGACCATCAAAGACACTCACCCCTTGCCCCACCAAGCGGATTGCTTGCCGGCCTTCGGCAGAAACACAATCTTTAGTGCGATGGATCTTACCTCTGGCTTTTATAATATCGCAATGGCAGAGGAGGACAAAAAGCTTACAGCCTTCACAACACTGATGAGTCTTCATGAGTTTAAGTGCTTACCGTAGGGCTTGTGTAGGATGGGATAACTCCCTCCCAAATGAAGGTTAAGTCATTCCGTTGGATGGTGTTGTATTACCAAAGATTCATCCAAAACTGCTCCACATCGCAAAACCCATTTGCTTTAACAGCCGTGCCGAGGGGCAAGAAATCTCTGGGCAAGGGTGCTGCTGCTTTCAAGAAGTTGAGCCCTGGGAATTGGAAGAAGGAACACAGTAGGGCCTTCCAGCAGTAAAAATGAATTCTGATGAATTCTGCTGTACTGACACATCCTGATTTTAGTCGTCCATTTATTTTGTCCGCTCAGGCCATCCGGTTTACTTAATGTAAATCATTGTCCACACTGCTTTACCACATGTATTGTTACAGAGAGAGCTCTAACGCAGGAAGTCAAGGCCCAACTAAAGCAAACACTGATCTTAATTATGGTGGCATCATGTATTGTTACAGAGAGAGCTCTAACACAGGAAGTCAAGGCCCAACTAAAGCAAACACTGATCTTAATTATGGTGGCATCATTTTAACCACTAAAACATAAACATCTGATCCTCTGTCATTCTCAACAAGAGCTTTTGTAGTTGTCTGACAGAAATAGTCAATCTGGTTAGTAATGAGTGAAGTTGGTGCTGCTTTTGTGGAGTTTAATCGTCCTGTGCTGAGATCTTAAGAGACTAAATGTCTTCTTTTATTTCAGTTGATTTCATGTAAGGCTGTGGCTGAAGTCAGCTGTAGTTCTTGTGTTTCTCTTTTTTCAATGATTCTGCTTGGTAACAGCAGGTGTTCATCACTGATGCTCAATCATCATTTAATTGATCACTTAATTATCTTGTTAAATATAACTCTGCTTCAGTGTTAATTTAACTCTGTTTAGAGTGGGACTAAATGTTTTACTCTGGGGATTTTACTGTGTAGTTACAGGAAGTGTGGATTCAGAAATAATGCAGGGAAATTCTCCCCTTAAGCTGGACTCTAGAGATGTGCGGATGAACTCAATCGTCACCCGAATCCACAGCTCCAAATAAATTATCCGCCTGCCACCCACACCTATATTTTTCTCTGATTTAGATAACCGCACCAGATCGTCAGTTACAATTATTCTAATTCTTAGTTTTCTTTAGTTCATTTTTAACAGCAGATTAATTCAGTTGATGTGCACATCACTGCACACTTATATTATCACTCATGCTTTTAAGCCAAATCCACGCTAAAAAGAATAACGCTAACTGACATCTGGACGTGACTCTCCGCAATCTCTGATGAAATCGGTTGGGTGTTTGAATGCCTACTGGATCCTTGGACAAAAGTTTACAGAAGTTCACCCAGTTTAAGAACATTCTGATAGTAAAAATCTAATTTTATTAATTTTTAAGGTATTGTTTTCATTATAATGTACTGATTCAAATTAGTAATCAATAATAATTATTATTTTACTACTCTGCCTGCCTCCCTTGACATGCTCTCGCGTATGAACAGGCAGCACATCTGGTGTGGGTGCGGACAAAGCGGGCGCGGACGTGGGCGCATCAGGCGCAATCATCAAACATATTCAAAGGAAGCACCACGGTCCTTACTGTTTTTACTGGGTGTTTTGAGCGAATATTTGCATTTATACACATACGATTGAATTAGAAATGGTGGCCTGTCATGATTTTGGCTAATGCAGGACACTACTGAATTTTGTGCATCAGAGGGGATTTAGAAGTGTGTATACGCAAAGCCGACTGATAAAGAAATGGGTATATGCAGGTACTGTACACCACTGCATATTACCCTACTCTATAGCATTAACACAGGCGTAACTCCCTTCAAACTTTATCTGGAATGTCACCTTTTCTGTCACTGTAACTTCTCAAACCCACCCGCAAATAATCATAATGTATTTTTTTATTACCCGACCCACCCTTGGATTATCCGCCATATTAAGTGTGAAAGGAGTCATCGGATGCCCATTTTCCACAAGCTGATATGATACTTTAGGGTCTTAATGAAAAGTCTATAATATACTTTGGTTAAAAATTCTCAATGGTTGTGTAAAACAACACCCTTTTTACATTGTCAAAATCAGCTCAGCAAAAATCATCTCATTCTGGTCGAGGTTGCTTTAAATGCAAATGAGCTCTGCTCGCCCCGCCCCTCTCTACTCTCTGTGGAGTGACGAGCCTGTTTATTTTAGCCACATTTAGCCGTGTTTAGCTGCTAAACGTGCTAACTAGCACTTTATTAGGAAAGGCGATGGCAAATATTGATTAAAAAAGCCCTTATGCTCACTTCTGCTGTAAGTGAAGCTGGATCACAAATGATTTGCGCGAACATAGACGGATATATGTAGATCAGGAGGCGCATTCCCTTCACAAACAAACGTAATCTACTGCATCTTCAGCAGCTCAGATGTCGGGAGTAAATGACGACCACTATGTTCATTATTACATCCAGCAACACAATACCTTCGCTCAATTCTTGTCTAACTTACATCCCTGCTCCGGTATCAAAACATGGAGGTTGGACAGTTACAACTGGTCTGAGGTAAGACACTCATGTCAATCAACTATTGTGGGAGCGGCCTCTGTCTGTGTGACGCAACAACGACAGGCATCTGAGAACGGCTCGTTTTAAAAAGGGGATATTATTTTTACAGATTAATTAAAAACCACTGCATGGATTTTTATCATTATAGGGTAGATTTGTACATACACTGCCAACACACATTAATGTTCAAACAACATGACAAATGTTTTAATGTTTTACTACGGAAGGAAAACGCTTAACCAGAGACTTTGCACATTGCGTTCACATTCTGCTGTTCTCTGGCCACGGATTTGCGGGTCTTGTCTTTATCTCCTATAGATGATTTGCAGAACCCTGTACGTCATGCTAATAAATTAGTTTTAATCGTTTAACGACCACAGCATCTTGTCTCCATTGGCAACATGCACGATTTGTAAGGTAGCAGAGAGTGCAAGTGGCATTGCGAGTGACATTGTAATTTAGTTTCTTTTTTCTTGTCTTCACCACCTGGCTACTATTTAAAAAAAATAAATTAATTAAAATAAATAAATAAATAAATTAAAAAAGACTTCCGGAAGTGCAGTTGTCTGAGAGTGCAAGTCTGAAAATACAAGTGCATGTCTGCTGCCAGACCCTGTTGCGATCTACTCTGATGGCCGTGACGGAGCGTAACACGCTACAGACGTGTGCAGTGTGGTAAGATATTTATTCATCATACAGTGTAGATAGCTTCACTTATACCGCAAGTGTTTTTTTTTACTAGGCTAATTAGACTAGGTTAGGCTCATTAGTGATGATGTTTTTTGATAACGTTAATGTTCTTTGCTCGTTTTCTGTAGCTGCTTTTTTAATAACTAAGAAAGTGCAAGCATTATACTGTAATTAGTAACTTACAATGTTTTTTATTCAATTGTTGTCATGTTAAATACAAATTTAGTCTTATTAAAAACATTGGACTGCTTTTAGCCTTATGCTGGAGCTGGTTTCGGGCAAAAAACTGAATATGTAAATAATCTAAGAAATTAGCATGATAATATCATGTGGGCGATCTGGAAGGCTGACGATAGAACCCAACACTACTATAGCGTCAACTATACCTTAATATATCCTTAACTATAATGGAGCAGACAGAACTTGCTACTTTGGTAAGGGGTGTGGCAGTACTGAAACACCGTCTAAGCTGTTCGCCAATCAAAACGCAGTTCCGCAACAGCTGACCAATCACAAAACATTTCATTTTTCGGAAGGCGGGCCTTCATTAAACCCAGAACTGATCGAGCCATTTGTGCCAGGCTGGGAGAAATGTATTGTAATAATGCAAATTATGTTAAAAATAATCCTTTTTTCGAACCACCAAGCATGAAAGCATGTTCTAGTACACCTGCAAAACTAAATCAAGACTTTGTAAAAGAGGACAGTAAGACCCCTTTAAAAATGGTAACAGTATCGACATTGCATGATGTAAAGCCTCAGTCAAGCCTCATAAATCATCAAAAATATAACATTATGGAGGAATGAGAGAAACATGCTTGTGTTTTAAGTGTTGTAATCCTGGTTGAGGGAGGATGTAACATCCTAGAAATTGTCACTTGAATGTACGTTATTTTACAAGGGCTTTTTGACTCATCAGGTCTCTCAAGTGGTTAGGAGTAGCCTGTATAGGGGCTTTTTCTTGTTGAACTGGTTTCCACTGGCTGACTAATTCAGCTAGCAGCGGCACTACAAGTAAGGGATAATAAACATCTTTATTTTGCGATAATAACCAGCTGGATGTACATTATCGCACTTATTACACAGCTGTTTGCCACAAAAGTAAATAATTAGACACAAAACACTGGTTTGAGCTGAAATATTTGAACGCAAAGCTTCTATGAAGAAATCAGTTGCTAGCAAGCCGCAAGTTCAAAGACAGACATTTACAGTGCAGTCATACCACTGTACAAGTACTAATACTTACAGTACTAGTTTGTTAGTTATCTACCAAAACAAAATGGCAGCAGTTGCGTTTGTATGAAATAACAGAATGAGTCCACAATACCAGGATGACAGAATTAAGAAATTTTAAACATAATATTAAATTGAGTTTTAATCTTTTATTAGCTAAACAAATGCAAAGCTTTCACCAAGAAAAACTATCAAGCTTATAGCGCCGACCTAAGTTGCCCAGATGAGTCTGTGTTATTATCTTTTACCAGTTGTTATCGGGGAATAACATCCCTTGGAAAGTCATGACTGACCAATCAGAATTAAGCATTCCACAGAGTTGTGTAATATTTAAGTTTAAAGCACAGCCACCACAAATGCAGACTTAACACTTCTTACTTACTTTGAGATCATTCTGAGGTTAAATACAGATTTGAAACCATAAAAATAAATAGTTTAATAGCTATGATACTGGTTTTGAAATCAAATGTTTGCGTAGTTATGACAGGAAACGCTATCATCTAATAATGCCTTGGAAAAACAATTAATTTAAAAAAAAAATAAAGTACACATAAACCCAATAGGAAATAAAACAGTCATTGAATGCATGTGTCCTGTTCTGTGTCCTAAATTCCTGAAACATTGGTGTCTCATTTTAGAGCAGTGAATGCAATTTATGAAACAAGTCAATTAAATCTGTATGTGGGTGTCTGTGTGAAAAAATTCAGATGTAACGCCCTTTGTAATCACTAACATTTTCAAAAGTAACTGTAATTTAATTACACTTTTTTTTCAGTAACTGTAACTAATTACAATTACATTTATTTTGTAATTAAATTACGTAATTCCATTACATGTAACTAGTTACTCCCCGACACTGTATATATATATATAGATAGATAGATAGATAGATAGATAGATAGATTATATATATATATATATATATATATATATATATATAGAAAGAAATCATACCTAAGTTTGCTGAATATACCAAAAAAAGGAAACACACACACACACACACATATATATATATATATATATATATATATACACACAAATATATATAACAAAAAAAGAATGTTTACTATTATTTAGCAATAAAAAAGACACATAAACAAACACACACTCAAAATAAATCACACCTAAGTCTGGTGAATATACCAAAACGAAAAAGGAAACCCCAACCTTTGTTTGATGTCAAGCTCCAGCTCCCTTATATAACTCTAAAAACAACTTTACCAGCTTCACTTATTATAAACCAGATTGACTTTATTTCTGTCGTACATTTACACAAGCTTTTGACGTCTCTCAAGTGGTTAGGAGTAGGGGCTTTTTCTTGTCAGGGTTATTAATGTTGAGCTGAACTTGCCCTTTATAGCATTTTTTTTTCCGCTGGCTGACTAATTCAGCTAGCAGTGGCACACCTTCCTCCCGCCAGTTTTTTCTTTTGGAATCCATGGTGGCTGATTATATCATAAAATATATACTATATATCAGTGTGTTTATCTTTTATTTCGAATGTCTATATCATAATGTATTCTCTTCAAAATTCTTTATTGTCAAATGTGTGTTAAATGTAAACTCCTCATACGAATTTCACCATACAATATGAATTAACCTGAGAATATTCTTAAATAAGGAAATCTATTTAGATTGGTCCATGACTATGTCGCCGTGACCACACCATGAACACACACCCAGAACAGTGGGCAGCCATATTGCTATGTGTGTGTGTACACATCTATCTATCTATCTATCTATCTATCTATCTAGATGGATAGATAGATAGATAGATAGATAGATAGATAGATATAAATATATATGTACAAACACACATATATGTACATATATATGTATGTACACATATATGTATATATATATATATATATATATATATATATATGCACATTCATAATCACACCTAAGAAAGAAATCATACCTAAGTGTGGTGAATATACCCACACACACACATATGTAAGAGTATATATATATATATATATATATATATATATATACACAGTACTGTGCAAAAGTCTTAGGCCACTAGTATTTTCATCAGCTAAAAATGGTTTAAAGTCAGTTAAAGTCAGTCTGTTGCTGTAGTGAGTCAGTAGGAAATATCAGTTTGCATTTCTAAACATTCATTTTGACATTAATTATAATAATACAGTGAGATTTTTGTGTGGAGCACAGGCTGTTGTCAGACTCCTTGTGCAAACAGAGATCTGATCTCTCCATCATTCAATCCAGTCTGTTTTAAGAAACAGAAAAAACAGAGACAGACTAAATCCAGAAGAACTGTGGCAACATCTCCAAGATGCTTTAAGAGACCTACACCTACAAAGCTACAGTACTGTTAAAATTTTTAGGCAGTTAGGCACATAAAATGAGGAGCTGTCAAAAACAATGTCATAAATAGATTTTCTTTATCAAAGAACTTCTATTAACCAAAATAAATCAGTATTTGATGTGACCATCCTTTGCGTTTAAAGCTTTTGCCGTTTGTGCACTTGTGCATAGTTTTTCAGGTAGCTTTGCAGGTAGGTTACTTGAAACATCTTGGGGATGTTGCCACAGCTCTTCTGGATTTAGTCTGTCTCTGTTTTTTCTGTTTCTTCGTGTCATTCCAGAGACAGACTGGATGATGATGAGATTAGATCAGTGTGGAGCACTGACTGTTGTCAGACTCCTTGTGCAATCAAAAATCTCACTAGATTATTACAATTAATGGCAAACAGAATGTTTGGAAATGTAAACCGATATTTTTTACTTACTACAGCAAAAGATAAAAATAACTTACTTTAAAACATTTTTTAGCTGGTGAAAATACTAGTGGCCTAAGACGTTTGCACAGTACTGTATATATATATATATATATATATATATATATATATACTCACACACAAATATATTATATATTACAAAAAACGAATGTTTACTATTATTTAGCAATAAAAAATATACATAAACAAACACACTCAAAAGAAATCACACCTAAGTCTGGTGAATATACCAAAAAGAAAAAGGAAACCCCAACCTTCGTTTGATGTCAAGCTCCAGCGCCCTTATATATCTCTAAAACAACTTTACTAGCTTCACTTATTATAGACCAGATTGACTTTATTTCTGTCATACATTTACACAAGCTTTTGAGTTTAACAGAGGTTTAGATTTTGATGTCTGATATTTAAAAGTAATAGTTTAAAAGTCACCATTATCACACACACACACACACACACATGTATATTTGCATGCTTTGTCGATTTCAAAAAAGCATTTGATTCTATTTGGCATGACGGATTATATTACAAACTTTTACAAAGTGGTGTAGGGGGTAAAGGTTATGACGTTATTAAATCAGTGTACTCAGACAACAAATGTGCAATACGAATTGGCAATAAACACACAGAATTCTTCACCCAGAAAGGAGGAGTGCGGCAGGGCTGTAGCCTGAGTCCAACACTGTTCAACATTTACATTAATGAATTAGCGGTGCAGTTGGAACAGTCTACAGCCCCTGGACTCACTCTGCAAGACAAAAACATAAAGTTTTTACTGTACGCAGATGATCTGGTGCTGCTGTCATCCACCCCACAGGGACTGCAGCAGCACCTAGACCTGCTGGAGAGCTACTGTCAGAACTGGGCCCTGGCAGTAAACCTCAAAAAGACCAACATTATGGTTTTTCAGAAAAAGCCCAGATGTCAGGAACACAGACACCAGTTCCATCTAGGCAGCACCGCCCTAGAACACACGATGCAGTACACTTACCTTGGCCTGATCATCACTACATCGGGGAGTTTCAGTATGGCAGTGAATGCTCTTAAAGTGCCCCTATTATGCCTTTTCAAATATGATCTTTCATGTAGTGTTTCATGTAGCTGTATGTGAACATAAACTATCTGCAAAGTTGTGAAGCCGACAGTGCACGATAGATAAAGTTATTGTCTATCAAAAAAAATAGTCGGCTCACATTTGCCTGAACGAGTCGTCAGGAATTCAAATCTTTTTCTGTTATGGCCACACGTCACAAAGTAACACATTTGCATAATGTCCGTCCACGTTCTACGTCGCGAACAACTTGCCCGCCCATACATTTCCATGTGGTTTACGTAACATGAAAATTTACATGCATACCTCAACTGCATATTTAAGATAGAAAATAAATCCTCATCATAAAGAATCTCTTCTCTACTCTTGATTTTCTAACCGAAATCTGATCCATATTTGGCCGCCTCAGCCAGCTAAAATTTTGGATTGCACAAGCGTGTCATGTGCCTGTCTGTCAAAGGGAGGAAGCCACGCCCTATTTTGGAGCACCCACCCTGTTTTGGAGTTCCCGCCCCCACTTGGAGACCTCCAAGCTGCAGTTATACCCCTCGACTGGAGCGCACTCGCCAACTGGACAGGGGTGGGAATTACAGCTACAATTTTACAATAGAACACAATAGAATTTTATTGATGTTTTGAAATCCTGTTCTATTGGTATGTCTCCAGTAGAAGTTCTATCAGTGGCTCCAACAACTCCAAGAAAGCCCACAATCCTCATAAAAGTGGCTTGTTTTTGCAGCATGGTTTGATGTTCAGTTGGATGAAGTCAGTGAACTGCCATTAACTGTAGTAGTGGCCAAGAGAAAAAAAAAAGTGTTACTGATTTCGTAAGCATATTGCATATTACTTGGAGTCAATTGTTTTATGTCTGATTATAATGCAGTGAAACATGCCAGATTGTGCGGTCATCATTTTTGGCCATGCTGTCATACAAAGAAATTAGGAACACACACAAAAACAAGAGAGGACCAACAAAATATTAATAAGTGATAATATAGTAGTCAATGTCAATGTTGCCAATTTAATGTTTAGTGACTTCCTCACTCCTTTTGAGATCAATTACTTGGACAAACCTTATTTAGATTACAACACTCTCCCACTGATATATTTATATTTATATAGATCAGTGAACTCAGCATTATGACCTCATTCTCATCAACTACATTTAGCGACTGTTTTAGCTACTTTAAATTGAAAGCAGTTAGCAACACTGATCAGTGTTTTTTTTTTTTTGGTTTAAGTGAAATGTGAGGTCATTACAAAAATCCTCCACACATCACTTTTGGCCATGGTCGTGTTTGGTGGGGTTAGTGTCATAATATTTTAATATTTTCCAGCAAAAAAAAAAAGTTATTAAGTTATTAAGCAAGAAATTGCTTGATGATCAAGTTCTTGGCGTTTTATGAATTCCATATCATCATAAAACACCAATACATCATACGTTAATTGGAAAGTGTGTCTCCTTCTCTTTGCTGCTATCTCATTACTCCTAACTAGGCTAGGAGACGTTTGTGGCTAAAAGGGATACAGCTCTGACCTGAAACTAACAGTGAATTTAATTATTCTACCTATAAGACTGTGTTTATGTCATTATGTCATTCTTAAAATTTCACTCTGAGCAACTTTATACATACAGCCCCTGGCAATGTTTTCAGCAGCAAGTTTTGTTTTAGTTCCCAGAATACTCTCCTAAAAGGTAGGATCACATTCTCTAAAAACATTCTACAAATGTTTATTGATAACATTATTAGAACATTATCTTCTAACACAGTGGTTCCCAACCACGTTCCTGGAGGCCCCCAAACACTACATATTTTGTATCTTCTCCTTCGCACCTCTCCACAGGCCTCATATGTCAACGCTGCGTATGCACAAAAACTTAGCTTATGCCAATTTTCACACTCACAGTTGGATTTACTAACAGTGAAATTAACGTGAGAATGTGCGTTCCTCCACGCCAACTTCATGTCTGGCGTACGTGCATTTCTCATGTTTTTTGTCCGTTGGAGGCAATGAAGTGAAGTTGCAAACAAAAGACTATGAAGTATTCTACAAGTCTATCGCAACACCACCTGAGAGAAACATTGCTATTAATTTGTAATTGATAAAATAGGCTAATTGACTTTGTTTGTTACACAAGCCTTATGGGAATGTTCTCAATTATGCAATTAAGTTAGAACATATAAAAGCATGTGCAAATTTATACAACCCTTTTGTCTATGGCAATGACAGCGTTGGCCTTATTAGAGGACATTGCCAATGGCAGAATCTGAAGAGAACGAGTTTTTAGGAACCAAAGTGATTTTGTGGACCACGATGATGATACGATACAGTTGACCAGCCAAACATTAAAGCGCAATTTGCAGCGATAGCCAGTTTTCCTAATGTAATCTGAGCGATCGACTGCACACACATTGCTATAAAGGTGCCATCTGAAGAAGAATTTGCATATGTGAATTGGAAACATTTCCATTCAATAAATGTGCAAATAATATGTGATGCACAAAAACAAATATTGTGGCCAGGTGGCCTGGCTGAAAAACATGATTCATACATCCTTACAAACAGCATGAGGCTCCAAGTTGGCAGGGTGCACGATGGGTGGCTTCTTGGTGAGTGACACATTTAAAGTTATGGTTCTATCTAAAAGATTTGTATTTATTTATTTATTTTTTTTTATTTGTGCGTATAATTAGTGAACTTCACATCAGGAGATTGCGGTTATGCACTGAAGACGTAGCTGTTAACTCCCCTCACCAACCCACAAACTGACCAGCGCAGATACAATGATGCCCATTCTCGCACTCCGTCAGAGCGGGCAATTGGGCAGCTGAAATATCGGTGGCGCTGCTTTGACAGGACCGGGGGGATGCTGTTATACCGCCCTAACAAGGTGTGTTGCATCGTGCTGGCCTGTGGTGTGCTGCACAATATCACGTACAGGCACAGCATACCACTCGGTGAGGTGGTAGCACCGGTGCCAGATGACCCCTACCCAGAACCAATGTATATGCAGCCTAACCAACAAGACATTCAGGCCCATCAACGTGTGATTGCGGCAACATAAATAAAATATAAATGGTAATCAGAGATGAAGTTAATTTTTTGACCAGTTCCCTTAATGAGTGGCTTATGTCTTTGAGTGACACTTTGTCGGTGTGCAGCAGTTTTCTGCTTAACTTTCACCTTTATATCTATATATCTATATCTATATATTTTTTAAGTTCATTTACAGTGCGAGTTTCAGATCCCACTGCGTTGACAGCGTCCGCCAAACTCTAACACTCATTTCTTTTTCTTTTGTTATTAATTCCGGAGGACAAAGTTCCAAATAAAATATTATTTCTAGTTTCTACCTCGGATAGTAGCACCTCCAATTCACTGTCGGTAAAGTTTTGCTTCTTGCTGCTTGCTTTTGGCAAAGTGGATTCATTACCATATTCAAATTTATTGATTTGGGAGAGGAGAGCTTTTGGGGTTTTATGCTTGTGCATGTGCGGCCAATTTCACCTTAATTGGGATGTATAAAGACATGCGTGGGATCCTGCGTACACAGAGTTTTATACATCTGTTTTTTTTTTTTTGTGCGTATGCAGAATTACAGCTTTGTCCGTACGCTATGTTTTAGTATGAATTCAACGCAAGTATTTGTACATGAGGCCCCAGGTCTTGGAGTCTCTACTAATGCGCTGATGATCTGAATCAGGTGTGTTTGATTAAGGAGACATGAAGTGTTGGGGGACCACTGCTCTAATGTTCTAATAAAGATTTAATCGGGAAGCTTCCCGTTGGACATTGGATGTGGTAACTGATGTTGCTTATATAAAATTTTGGTTGAAAGTAAAACCCAACATTTGTTTTATGAAGCTCCAACTTCAATAAATAACTCCAAAAACAGCATTACCATCTTCACTTATTATAAACCAGATTGACTTTATTTCTGTCATACATTTACACAAGTTCTTATTGAGATTAATAGAGGTTTAGAAGTTGATGTCTGTTTGAAAATAATAGTTTGGTTTGATGTCACCATTATGGTGAGACGCATTTGCATTAGTTGACCAAATTGTTCCTTGACTTCTTTATATTTTTCTCTTGTTGCTGCAACTATGTTTGTTATGACAAAAACAACAAGAAAAAAGGTGTTCTCAGATGAAGTTGATGACTTTCAGATATCATTATGTAGTTATTTGAATTTAATCAGTCTAAGCTATGGTGTTAGTTGCACGTTGTTTATTATAGCAATGCAATGAGGCAGAATTTTAATCAGATCATTTCAAAGTAAAAAAAAAAATCTCTTGGTAGAGATAATCTTTGGACCGAACCACATAGAAATGACTGAAGTTAAATTTTTGACATACAAAGGTTATGATGCTGTGAACTTAACCAAGGTCAACCCAAATTTGGTTTACTTAGTTCACAAAAAAGCGTTTGAGAGATAAAAATATTTTTGCAAAAATGCCTATAACTTTGTCCAAATTGTGTTATTTTTATATCATTTTATTCCCTGGATTATGCCAATTCTGATGATGTCTCATTTGTCATTTTCCATTAGTGTGTATGTCCGCCATACTTTTTTTTTCGCTACTCCTCCTACAAATTTTACCCAATTTTGCTCAGAATCTGACCAGATGATCTTTGGACCAGCTGCACAGAAATGACTGAACAGATTTTTGATATTCACTTCCGTTCCTGAGAAATACTTTTCGGAATTTGAGCATCCCTGTGTTTGTTGTCTTATGCTAATTAGCTATCTTATTTATTACAGGCTAACCAGTTACAGGCTAATCAGTTTCCATACTGTTTTTATGAGTCTTCAGCTATCATGTTAACCATAAGCTGCTTTACCATTAACTTAACTTTGTATGTTACTCTAGTTAAAATTAGGGTTGGGTATCGTTTGGGGATTTTTCGATACCAAATCGATACTTTTAAAACGGTACCATGGCAAAAAGGCGCCTGAACCGATACTTTTAAAAAAGCAACAAAATGGTAGATGACACAAGAATATCTTTTTATTGGACAAAAAAGTTATTTAAATTGAACTTTGTATTGAAAAATTTATAGTTGCTGCATTTATGCGCTTCTCGGATGGTCTCATTTCCTGACAATTTGTGCTTTTAATACGAAATGTGAAAATGGACAGCAACTACAAAGATGTCTTTGATTTGTATCATCAAAGCTTTCCGACATTCACGTGAGTTTTCTCATTCAGGACATAAATTTTCTGATGATTCTGACACCCCATAAATGTAGTATTTAAATTTAACTAGCGATCATGCATGTTGATGAATCAATGCTTTTTACATCCGTGTCATAGCACCATAAGACAAATAAATCAATCGACAGTTCAGGCATTTAAGTGGCACCAAAATGAGGCACCGAAAACTTTATCAGATAAGAAAACACCAATGCTTTGTAGAGAAAATATGTAACCGCACACTCACTTGCAAAGAATCTTTGTTTTACCAAAATTTTGGCACAAAAACTCATGGGAAATAAACAATCTTCTTTGCAAACAACACAGTGGTTGCTTGTGTTTTCTATAATACTTTGTTGCTGTTTTCACCATAGTTACAGCAGCTTTGCTAAAGCAAACACTTATCGCCATAATGGTGACATCAAACCAATCTATTATTTTCTAACAGACATCAACATCCTCTGTTAATCTCAATAAAAACTTAAATGTATGACATAAATAAAGCCAATCTGGTTTATAATAAATGAAGCTGGTAATGCTGTTTTTGGAGATTTTTAATGATACCGGAGCTTGACATCAAACAAAGGTTGGGTTTTCACTTTCAACCAAAATTTGACATCTGAGGAATGTCAGTCCACATCTAATATGATGGGAAGCTTTATTAGAATGTTTAAGGAACATGTTCTAACAATGTTATCAATAAACATTTTAAGAATGTTTTTAGAGAACCTATATATGTATAATGGATTTCTGGTTGGCACATACTCCGTCTGCGACAACACAGTCTGTACCTTTTCACAAGTTGTCTTGTTTGCTTTGTTTGTTTCACCGTTTTTCACCATTTTTGTTTGAGTTTGCGTTCATCTACATTTGTGTGAGTTAGTAATCCATGACTATGACCCACGCCTGGAAAAATGCTGGGGATTATTGTGATCCTATTGTGATGGCTGATTACTTGCGACCTCAGGTGTGCAGCGCTTTACCCAGATGTGTATAGCAGCAACAAACTTACCTATTCTGGTCAAGATCTCCTCTCTATCCGGGTCTCTGTCCCTCTTGGCCTAAAAGTTTTACAGTTTTCGAATCCATTCAGTCGATCTCTGGGTCTTGTGGTAGCATTTTTAGCATAGCTTAGGATAGATCATTGGCTCTGATTAGACCGTTAGCATCTCACTCAAAAATGACCAAAGAGTTTTTATATTTTTCCTATTTAAAACTTGATTCTTCTGTAGTTACATCATGTACAAAGACGGACAAAAAATAAAAAGTTGCGATTTTCTAGGTCAATATGGCTATGGTGTTCCTTTAAAATCAAGGAGAAATAACAAGCATTTCATCGTAAAGACTGGTCTGCACTGAGGAACATCAACTGGTCGGTGAAACGAAATTAAAAAGACAAACTAGCATATAAGGATAAATTGGAGCAGGATTTCAGTAGCATGAATACCTTTCAGAAAGTAAGAACACTTACAGGAATCACTTCAAAAGTGAAAGCACCTCTATTTACTGATTCTCACTCATTTACTGAAGATTTGAATACATCTTTGACAACCTGAACTACACCAGTGAGTGTGAAGGACTGCTCAGGAGCCTTCCCACACCTGAGCGGTCACACTTCCTCCTCTTCACAGTGGAAGATGTTTACCAGCAGATCAGGAGGTGTAAAACTTGTAAGGCCCCCACCGGATAGGATTTCTGGAAGGCTACTTAAGAACTGTGCCCTGGAGCTTTCTCCTGTTCTCTATTCACCCTTCAAAGAGTCAATGCTGACAGCAACTGTCCCCATGCTCTGGAAAACAGCTGCTATCATCCCTGTTCCCAAGAAGCCCCGTCCTTCTGAAATAAATCACTACAGGCCAGTAGCACTCACTTCAATAATAGCAAAATGCCTTGAAGAAACTTGTACTGAACATCATTCTTCCAGTTGTCAGCCCACGGCTGGATCCTTACCAGTTTGCCTACAAGGCTAAGAGAGGAACAGAGGACGCTGTTGCATGCCTCCTCCATTCTCTCCCCAGCATCTGGACACCCCTGGCAACCACACCAGGATTCTTTTCATAAACTTTGGTTCCTCCTTCAATACTATTCAGCGCCATATAATGATTACTAAACTTTACCATCTTCACGTGCCACCTCTCCTTAATCGCTGGAGTCACAATTTCTTAATGACACCTTAGTGGTGTGGACTTAGTGCTGCTTACTTTACCCAATGGTGTACAGACAATCATCTTCTTCTCAATGTTACTAAAACAAAGGAGCCAATTTTTGACACATGGTATAAATTCTTTACTTCTCACTGTCCTATATCCATCAATGCCCAGTCAGTAGAAACTGTTGACAGTTTCAGGTACCTCGGCATTATCTTGGATAATAAACTAAGTTTTGACCATCATGTCATGGATATTCAGAGAGGCTGCCAACAAAGACTTCCGGTTATACGTAAACTTAGGTTCTTTTCAGTGAAATCATATTTTTTTGCTTCTTCTGTACTGCAGTATCATCAAATTCTGTATTGTGTTTTTTGCTATTTTACCATGCTTTTTTGCACAAACAAAAATAAGCTTTTTAAAATCACTTGTTTTTGTTATAATGTACTAATTTTAGAGCCAGGTCTTATGAAAATGCATAACAATAGCATGATTTTCTGTTTCTATTTGGCGTGCTATTCGTATGCTGAAATGTGCATATGACATGCATATAATACGCATTTAACCCTCACATTTTTTTAAAAAGAAAAAAAAAACATGCTACTGCTACTAAACATGCTACCCCCCACCCCACCCATTTCAAGAACAGATGTCAAATTTTAAAAAGATGATTAACTATGCATAATAGTTAGAAATTTGTCTGATAGATGGATAGATAGATAGATTTATTCTGCGACATTAAATAATCAGAAAGAGCTTTACAATAGGAGAGGGCGAGGCACAAACTAACACAGGGTTAGTTGTAACACACATGGTTTTAATATTTCCACATATGGAAATAACCAAATTTGACATTACCAATGTAATTTTCACTATTTATTTTTATGTCTTTTAATAAGAAACCTCAAGAAACAGGTGAATAAAGACTGACAATCGATGTTTAATGTTGAAAAATTATTATTTCAAGAAATGTAAAGCATTTTGGCTCGTTTATGTGTCTGGTGTTCTATGAGAGCTGTGTTTGGAGGGAGGGAAGTGTTTTTTTGAATGTCTGAATGTGTTTCTTCTATTTGCGCACATTGTTTTCAACTCTACTGTATAGCTGTGTTTTGTGATCAGGGCCGTCCCACGCATGGTTGCAATGTGTTCACTGTCAAACTCAAAAATTGGATTATTTTAATTTCTTAAAAAACACCTTTATTTTATTTGAAAAAGTTCATAATTTTATTTTATTGACAAAATATTTCAGTTTGTGGTATATATTTTTTTCATTGGATCAGATTTTAAGCTGTCATATGGTCATGTTACAATGTCCCCCTCGTATGTTACAATGTACCCCACCTAAGGAGCATGTTGTCACATTTCCTTTCCTTTCTTTTGAGGTAAATAACGAAAACATATACACTGTAATTTTGAAACAAAGTGCCACATGTGTACTAGACAAGTCTGAAATTAATGTAGAAAAAAATTATACTCTGAACCCCACGTGGATTTACACAAACTGAGAAATTCAAAAACTGTTAGGTTGTGCCCCGTGCTCCCCTACCCCATTCGTGATTTTTTTCACATCTTTTACATAATGTCTGTATTTGCCTATTGAAGTAAAAGGGAAACATTCTATCAAAACCAGAGGGTTTTTCATGCTATCCTCTGCACATCAGCCAGCCCTGAGTGAACTATGTTACGGGTACACTTGACAATACACGATGCAATGATCTGTTAACGCCGGACGTGCCATAATATGACAGAGTTACAAGACGCCACAAAATCAATCAAAAATCACAGCCAATCAGAGCGGCGTGTGTGTGGAGTATAAGTATTAATAAACTAAACTATAAAATAAACTAATAAACTAAACTAATCTAAACTGATAAATAACAGACTGGAGATTAAAATATTAGCAGATTTGCCTCATTTTAAATGAATACTAAAAACTGAGATGAAAAATGTACTTAGCCAGAAACTTACTTTTAATATGGTCAAATAAATATTTAGCGATATCTTCAAAAAGCTTTTAAATTTTGGCACACTTTTTTCTGTGCAGTGTTGCTAAGGCAACTAATAAAATTGGCTATGCTAGCATGTGGGGAAATATTTAAACCACGTGTGTTACAACTAACCCCGCGTTAGTTTGTGCCCCGCGCTCCCTGCAAGAGCTTGGACTTGCAACAAAAGAACATAATCTAATCAAAGTTGTATTCAACGATTTAGGCATTGTTAAAAATATGAGACTGGGTAACTAATACAGTCTTTGTCATGTAATATCTGTTGACACTGAGTTCACAGTTTTACTGTCTATCTTTTCTTTAACCATTTTTCAATATCTGAGGTCAATCTTAAATTAATCAAAACATTTAAGATAGCCATCTTTTGTTGCGTATGTAGTAATTACAGTAATAGCGACCCAACGTTCTCCTCAGAATATTCAGCAAACTTACTTTAATTAGAATTTAGTGTCAATACGTAAAAATGCTTGAGGTGAATGAGGTGAGACGCTGAGATTATTGAAATAAATAAGATGATTGACAGGGGGCGTGACTATGTTGGACTGCAGTGTGTGTGTGACGTGAGCTCGCTGTCGGAGAGAGAAGCTGCATCTCATTTGGAAGGCTGCATCCTCCGGAGGTTGCATTTAAAGGTTGCACACTGATCTATAATAGAGAATATTATATTTAGATCAGTGAGGTTGCACACGTTGTCGGGGAGGTCTCATTTAAGAAAAGTAACCGTTAAACTGCACAGTAAAAAAGAAATTATAGTATTTTACACCTAAGGAATAACAGTCATTTTTATGGATACTTTTCTTAATAAGGCATTCTTAACAACGTGGGCAGCCTTCAAATGGGACTTACAGAGGATGTAGCCTCCGAGATGAGATGCAGCTGATATTGTTTTATCGATCCTGTGGGTACTGAACCGTTTTAAATATTTCTGTGTAATATGTGCTGAAAACGATGGTTTTTTTTACAAAACTATTAGCAAACCCCAAAAGATTCAGGGCTTTTGAAAAAACATTCGGTGCGGCACTCCCCGCTCCGCCCCAGCTACTGACACGCACATTCTTGAGATCGGGTGGCAACCCCTGAGGTAGACAGAGTCCACTTGCATTCATTCACGTGAATTGTCGAGATAACAGGTGACCCCTTCTGGTAGCATGATTTATATGGTGTAATTTCTAATGACACATTGACTCTGAGGGGGAGGGGTTAGGATTAAGGGTGGAGTTAGGATTAGGCAATCAGGTAGCGATTTGAATGAGAGGGTAATAATTTGGCG
Source organism: Labeo catla (assembly GCA_012976165.1). Taxonomy (NCBI): domain Eukaryota; kingdom Metazoa; phylum Chordata; class Actinopteri; order Cypriniformes; family Cyprinidae; genus Labeo; species Labeo catla. The sequence goes on from VONZ01000128.1 coordinate 1,216,067, forward strand.
GGGTCCAAAATGGGCACAACACCGGAGCTCGCCACTACTGGTCTAAACTGAGTCTCTGAGTCCTGCACTAATGAGTTAGAGGTGCAGCAAGAGACTGCTCTGATTAACTTTTAAAACATTTATAGAACAAAATTAGGGAAACGATTCTTCGAGTAACTCGAATACAAAAAAAAAAAAAAATACTTAAATATTGTGAAATACTCTAAGAGCAAAAATTTAATCCTAAATTTAGGACTGACACACCCATTATTTTTATGATTTTCTCCTAAATCGCCAAGTTATAAGATACTTTTAGCCAAGATGTTTTGTGAATACGGCCCTAGGCCCGTATGTATAAAACTTCTCAGAAATGCCTTAATATGTTTAACAGTCTTAAACTTTAACTTAAGTGTCAAAAATGCTTAGTAAAAAGTAAGTATTTTCTAAGAGTAGGAGACTTTTATAAAGAAGCTAAAAGCTACTTTCAGTAAAGTCTACGGCTTATTCTTAACTGTTGAATGAGGGGACACTTAAGTGTTGTGAACTAAGGACTACAATGATGTCAACCCAAAATGGCTGCCCTCAACATCTGAAACAGCAGCACATCACCAATCATTTGATTTAACTACAATAAAATCATTTAATTAAGACACTATTTAATATTTCAGTGTATTTTTTAAATGCTTTGCATTGTGCAAAATGATCACAGATCACAGATTATGTTGTAGTCAAGATATATTTGTATTTATATAGATCACTTTTGGCCACTGTTGTGTATGGTGGGGTTAGTGTCACAATATTTAAGACTCTGCTTACTCTGTTATCACTGATGCACTGCTGCATTTTTCCAATTTTTCAGCGAAAAAAGGTCATTACTTTAATTTCTGCAGTTAGAGCATTGATTGAGTGAGTGGAAAAAGTTGGTCAATAACGGGGGAAAAATTCTCAATACCAAGTTTCCCAATACCAAGTACGCAAAGTTCGGACTTGCGTCCTTTGTAGTTCGGATTTGGTAGTTTGACTTGGGAGTACGAACTCCCGAGGACGGGAGGACGCAAGTCGTGTAATTCTGCAAATGGAACAGCAGCGTACTTGATAACGTCTGTCAGCTCGCCTTTTCTACTCCGGTTATCTTCACTGTATGTATTTACAAAACGACGAAATATGATCAATAATATGATAATATCAACCTCCTCCAGTGCTGGACTGGTAATCTGGCACACCGGGCATTTTCCCGGTGGGCCGACGCACTTTTGGGCCGGTACATTTCCCCCCACCCCCGCCAGGGACAGTGGCCCATCACAAAGCACTACAGAGTGATAAAGGATCTTGCTTCGCCTATGTTAAAATATCGCTTCACCTCTTTTCACCTCCTCTCAGAATGTACAGACCAAAGCGAAACGGTGGTGCTGAAAAGTTCATGGAAAAGTAGCTTAAAAATTTGAAGGCGGATGCCACAAAATGTGCCTCGTCGTCAGCAATTCCGAAATGTACACAGCAGCGTTATCAAGAACAGGCTTGCTCTGCAGTGAGTAATGCGGGCGAAAGGGACAGGCAGGAGGAGTTTCATCGGTAAGGAGCTTGATAACAGGGGCTCGCATGAAGGGGAAACGGAGGGATCTAACCTGTCCCAATGCGTGTGCGCGCCAGGAGTGTACAATACGTAAACATATTTTAATAAAACGAAAATTCGTCCCTTGCGCTTTTTTGGCCAAGTCAAGTGTGTTCACAGAGAGTATTTCATGACATGGGCCAATGCGAATAAATCTAGATTTAAATATGATCTGACGTTTTGTTTTTATCCAAAACAATGAGATGGGATAGGCAATTCACATTCATTTTTTTTTTTTTTGAGTTTGCAATATATTCAAATCAGGGGCGATTTTTGGATTTTCAGTTTAGGGGTCTCAGCCCCCAATGAGGCTATTATAATATATATATATATATATATATATACAGTACTGTGCAAAAGTTTTAGGCCACTAGTATTTTTACCAGCTAAAAAATGGTTTAAAGTAAGTTATTTCTATCTTTTGCTGTAGTGTGTCAGTAAAAAATATCAGTTTACATTTCCAAACATTCTGTTTGCCATTAATTGTAATAATCTAGTGAGATTTTTGTTTGCACAAGGAGTCTGACAACAGCCTGTGCTCCATACAAAAATCTCACTGTATTATTATAATTAATGGCAAAATGAATGTTTAGAAATGTAAACTGATATTTCCTACTGACACACTACAGCAAAAGACCGACTTTAACTGACTTTAAACCATTTTTTAGCTGATGACAATACTAGTGGCCTAAGACTTTTGCACATTACTGTATATATATATATATATATATATAATACACAAAATTACGGTTTGCATTTCTAGTACAACCCTATTTCCACATGCACTGGAATATGCATTATATTGGACGTTAAATTTTCAGAAGAAGCTGTGGAGGGGTGAACACAGAGAAAACTACAGCAGATGGGGAACCGATTGCTCCTTTTATGACAATGAACCGCACAGATGCAGATATTATAACAATCTATTGATAAACACACACCTTGTCTATCACTCTGCGCCGCCGCGGTCTGCGGATTGAAAAAGAAGAACGCGCTGAAAGACTGGGGGAACCGATCGAAGTTTGCCGCAACTTTCTTATGAAATTTAAAGGGGACAGAGGCGATCACGAATTCGTGTACAGTTTATGGAGCTAATCGCAAAATTTTAGGGGGGCAATAGCCCTCCTAAAAATGGCCTAGCGACGCCCATGATTCAAATACTTAACTTTCAATATTATAGATACCAGTACTGTAATTGGTCATGCAGCCTTATAAAGGCTGCATTCTTTGAGGAGATCTTAACATATATGTTGTACACAGTTGCATACTTATTTTTATTATTTGGCAATGACACTTCTACCTTTTAGTTTCTTTCTTTGGGGATATGGTAGGCTATACCTATAGGTATATATGTTGAGGTGGGCCACCTGAACCAAAAAGTGCCAGGGCCAATTTTTTGTCCCAGTCCAGCCCTGGTTATGGACAGAGACGTTAATGGTTTTAAGGTAGTCACGTACATGTTACAGCAAAGTAATGCTGTTTGTGTGCACTGTTTAACATGGTATGAAAAGATTGCGGGATTGTTTTGCACACAATAGGCCTATTAAACATTCATGAAACTTCAGCCGCCACAACTCCGTTATGAATAATATAAAAAATAATAAACTAATCAATTACACCTTGTCCGAACTACACGCTACGCGACAGAAGCGCTGTGGTGTGCACTGCATTCCCAATGAAATGGACAAGTTTATAATTTTTCATAAATAATAACTACTAAATATTAAACATTTTTAACATTATTAAAACTACAGACTGAGTGACTGATACCATCTTTGTCATGGAAAACCTATCGAGTGAGTTCTGAGCTTTGTTTGCTTACATTTATTTTCAAGATCTGAAATAAATTATCCATCATTGCTTTCAGTCACTTAACATGATAAACTCACATTAAACACTTTTAACATTGAATAAAGCACATAATCAGTACACTCCCTTAATTATATTTGCAGAAGGCACATACTTTGTGGTCAAAATGAGCCTAAAAGCCTGGTTAGGGATAGAAAAGATTTATTTCCAAAAGCATCAAAATAATATTTTAAAAGTTATAATTATTGTACTCACAGTTGTGGAAATGTTAAATACAGTTCGAAAATAACACATTTGTTAAATACAGTTTTATTTATCATATGTTCTCATATTTATTCTTTTTTCTAATGCCATAATGTTATAATACTGCTGTTTTTTATATGTTTGCTATTTGCAATAGTTACTATTTACTATTGTATTAAAAACTACTAAGTTTGATCCTCAAACATCACTGTAATTATCAGTTATAGTAACAGGCCTATATGGAACCCACAACAGTTCCACAAACAAACAAAAAAAAAACATATTGTCCAAGTTTTTTAATTCGTAGATAATCACAAATGAGATTTCAGTGATATATTTTTGACCACTAAACTAGGAAGTGTCTCCGGTGTTCATTTTAAAAATCTGGTCACCTTAGTCATTAGTAGCATGGCTATTCTTGTGTTGTGTTTACTACTATATTTAGTCTTGTTTTGTGTTTGCTACTATATCTCGGCCTTGGCAGAAAGAACTGCACTAGAGCCAGTCGGGGAACTGGAGTACTTCGTGTGGTTTGTATTGTAATTAAAAATATTGTGTAGGTTGCTTTTGGTGTGTGTGCAAATTGTGAGATATTCTTTGTGGATTTCGTTTCAGTACTGTGGTTCCTCTCCTAGTTTATCAAGGCTGAGAAGCTAAGTGTATTGTGGTGCTAATTGTCTTTTTCAAGATTATTTTTTATTGAACGCTACGTAAAAAAATTTACTTCGACCCCTGCCAAATTATTACCCCCTCTCCTTGAAATCGCTACCGGATTGCCTGATCCTAACCCCTCCCCCGCACCTAACCCTGTACCTACCTATACTAGGGGGGTAGTAATCTGGCGGGGGTCAGAATTCAACACAACACCGGTACTGCGTAGGTCGGTCTGTAGACTACCGCCCCACTTCAAGCGGTTAAGGCTAGAAGGGAGACAGCTCTGGCTACTGGGCATGCGCACATCAATCTAACATTATTTTTGTCACACTGTACAACAATAATACTGTCTTTGTATTATAGTAAGGGCTAAGTTTAGGGTTGGGGTAGGTGTAGACATTAATAAAACACAACCTAATACTATTAATTTTATTGTTAGCCAAGCCAAGAACATGAAACATTTCTAGCTGGGATGTATTTTTATTATAATGTGTGCTCAAAACAAGTAGAGCAAATATTAGGCAGTGTGATTTTTATACATGCACAGTAAATGCGGCTTGATCTCTGCAAGCGACACGCCCCAAACATCTTAAACAGAAGCGTTTATAAACCTGTTGTCCAACAAAAGAGAACATTTAATAACATGTGGCTTCTTATCATAGAATTAGGCAGAAAATTAAATAAGTAGCATTGGATTATAAATATGCTTTATTGTTATGAAAATACCGACATGGCTTGAAGAACACATACCATATATTATTGCATATTGTCGTGTGTTTACTGTTTTCATGTTTGATCAGTCCAAGCGTTTATCTTTCAGCTATTGCTAGATGCCTTTGTCCATATTAGGGATTTATTAGAGCGTCATCAGTTCTTTAACTCCTGTTAGGCATATGTGGAGTTTCTGGCGTCCAGTATGAAAGAAACAGACAATACGCACTCAGTCGTGGGCATAAATAGGAAAAATAATATTTCCCTCAAAGAAATGTGTTTACTAATTTTTGCTTGAGAATGTTTTGAATGAGTCAAGAATGAGTTTGAACATTTTCAGTTTATTGGTACGTGGAGTATTAATAGCCTATTGCAAGACAAACTTTTAATCCACTTTTTTGTTCCATTTTTTTTTCCTCCAAGTTCATGTTCAGTACTGTTTTAAATAGCACAAGCAAGACTTAGATAAGTAATAAACTGCATTTCTAAATATTTCTTCAAGCAGTAATAAGCTACAGTGATGATATTCATACAGCACATGCTCTATAAGCCCCTCATCCTTCCTGAAAGAAATCAGAAACATGTGACCATTCCTTCTACAAAAATCACTTTTATGGTAATGTGTTTGCGAGTTGTTTGCATGATGCATTGTAAAAGTATCATGGTGAAATGGCCGTTATTTCCCAGAGCTGAAGAGGATATGCACGTGTTCTTCGTTTCGCAGGAAATCAAACCACACAGCCACCTGTGGTCGGTTCTGAGATCTTGGCCGTTTCTCAATATGCGTTCTTGTCTGTACTTGTGTTCTTGCGGACTTGTGAAACGTCGCCCAAGTACTGTTCCAATTTAAAGTTCACATCTAGCCAAGTACAGTTCAAATCCCCGGATGTGTTCTTGCTCCGCCCCTTTTATCAAGGATGCATCAAGAGTAGACTTGTGCGAACTTGAGGCAGCCATGTATCCCAGAATGTATTTCGCACCAATCAGCGAGCGTTAATGGCGGAGGCGAAAACCCGCATAATTTTCAAAATATTACTGTTATTCTGTCATGAAATGAAGTTTTAAGAGTATTTCAGGCGAGAATGTCGTTGTTTAAAACTCAAATCTGCAGTTTATTTACAAAGACAGCGCCTATTTGAAAATTTGTTTCGCCGATTTCGGAGATGCGAGTTCCAGGCGAACACCGGGTGATCAGTGCTCGTGTATCCCGCGGAGAGAGCCTCACCACGGCTAATCCTTCTGACGTTGGTCCTCACGTCTCTGTAGTGGTTAATCGAGAGGTATAATTCGTTTTGGGTAAATCTAACAGTTAATTTTTGGTCTCGTGAATCTTATCAAAGTTATGCTTCATAAATTATTTATCAATCGTAATTCAATGCTGACTTTTTAGCATGCATTTGACTGAATTGTTTGTTTTTGTCTTCATTTCCGATTACATATGTATCTTATACGTTATACCTATACTTTTATAATGGCTAATATTGTTAATTAAAACTGACATTTAACAAAAAAGGTAGAGCTGTGCTTGTCATGTTTCATTTTATTATATATAAAGTAAAGATGTATTATACACAGTGCACATCCCACTAAACATTGGACGTCGGATAGACGTGCAGATCATGTCTATATTGGGTCCGTCGGTCCATGACCAATTATGGACATCTATTCGACGTCCAAACTAGGTCCACTATTTGGACGTCTATCCATTACCCAACTTGGACGTCATTTGGACGTCTATGGCAGTTGCAGTAAATGTGTTTTACAAAATAGAGCCTATCAACATGATTATATATATGAATACAGATTATTTATAAACAAACAAGATTTATTATCTGTATTACTATTTATTTATTTGGTAGCCCATATGTTTTTACAAAACAACCCCATCAATGGACGGAAATTGGACGTCCAAAAATGACATGGAAAAGACGTCAATACGACGTCACATTGCGCAGTGGGATATCGTCTAAATCACATATTAATATGTTTTAATTTTTTTTAATGAGTACGAAAAGAGGGTTGTGATTCACGTTTTGAAGAAAACAAAGAGGCAGTGGTGTTTGATATCACTTCGTTTTATTGTAATGCGTGTAAGCGTTGCGTGAACCACATTTTTGTCGCTATTAATATGTTTAGATACAGAAACAGAAAAGAGGCAATGCTGTTTTATATAACATTTCGTTTTACTGTAATGTTGTACATTCCCTGAACTACATTTTTGCAGCTATTAATATGGTTAAATTAAAACGAAAAGAGGCAGAGGAGGTCAGGGCTGGACTGGGACAAAAAATTGGCCCTGGCATTTTTTGGTTCAGGTGGCCCACCTCAACATATATACCTATAGGTATAGCCTACCATATCCCCAAAGAAAGAAACTAAAAGGTCGAAGTGTCATTTCCAAATAATAAAAATAAGTATGCATTTTTTTTTTTTTTACAGTACTGGTATCTATAATACTGAAAGTTAAGTATTTGAATCATGGGCGTCGCTAGGCCATTTTTAGGAGGGCTATTGCCCCCCTAAAATTTTGCGATTAGCTCCATAAACTGTACACGAATTCGTGATCGCCTCTGTCCCCTTTAAATTTCATAAGAAAGTGGCGGCAAACTTCGATCGGTTCCCCCAGTCTTTCAGCGCGTTCTTCTTTTTCAATCCGCAGACCGCGGCGGCGCAGAGTGATAGACAAGGTGTGTGTTTATCAATAGATTGTTATAATATCTGCATCTGTGCGGTTCATTGTCATAAAAGGAGCAATCGGTTCCCCATCTGCTGTAGTTTTCTCTGTGTTCACCCCTCCACAGCTTCTTCTGAAAATTTAACGTCCAATATAATGCATATTCCAGTGCATGTGGAAATAGGGTTGTACTAGAAATGCAAACCGTAATTTTGTGTATTATATATATATATATATATATATACAGTAATGTGCAAAAGTCTTAGGCCACTAGTATTGTCATCAGCTAAAAAATGGTTTAAAGTCAGTTAAAGTCGGTCTTTTGCTGTAGTGTGTCAGTAGGAAATATCAGTTTACATTTCTAAACATTCATTTTGCCATTAATTATAATAATACAGTGAGATTTTTGTATGGAGCACAGGCTGTTGTCAGACTCCTTGTGCAAACAAAAATCTCACTAGATTATTACAATTAATGGCAAACAGAATGTTTGGAAATGTAAACCGATATTTTTTACTTACTACAGCAAAAGATAGAAATAACTTACTTTAAACCATTTTTTAGCTGGTAAAAATACTAGTGGCCTAAAACTTTTGCACAGTACTGTATATATATATATATATATATATATTATAATAGCCTCATTGGGGGCTGAGACCCCTAAACTGAAAATCCAAAAATCGCCCCTGATTTGAATATATTGCAAAAAAAAATAAAAAAAAATAAATGTGAATTGCCTATCCCATCTCATTGTTTTGGATAAAAACAAAACGTCAGATCATATTTAAATCTAGATTTATTCGCATTGGCCCATGTCATGAAATACTCTCTGTGAACACACTTGACTTGGCCAAAAAAGCGCAAGGGACGAATTTTCGTTTTATTAAAATATGTTTACGTATTGTACACTCCTGGCGCGCACACGCATTGGGACAGGTTAGATCCCTCCGTTTCCCCTTCATGCGAGCCCCTGTTATCAAGCTCCTTACCGATGAAACTCCTCCTGCCTGTCCCTTTCGCCCGCATTACTCACTGCAGAGCAAGCCTGTTCTTGATAACGCTGCTGTGTACATTTCGGAATTGCTGACGACGAGGCACATTTTGTGGCATCCGCCTTCAAATTTTTAAGCTACTTTTCCATGAACTTTTCAGCACCACCGTTTCGCTTTGGTCTGTACATTCTGAGAGGAGGTGAAAAGAGGTGAAGCGATATTTTAACATAGGCGAAGCAAGATCCTTTATCACTCTGTAGTGCTTTGTGATGGGCCACTGTCCCTGGCGGGGGTGGGGGGAAATGTACCGGCCCAAAAGTGCGTCGGCCCACCGGGAAAATGCCCGGCGTGCCAGATTACCAGTCCAGCACTGTCCATAACTGATAATAATAGCGCTCTGCTCTGGTCCAAGCTCTTCATTACAGTAGCTGCGCGAGGCCAAGTAATCACTAGAGCTCGCAGCGCCCTCTGCTGTTGAAAATAATCACAATCGTTCGATTGCCAGCTGGCTATATTGGTCGGGCTTTTACAGTGTATTTGTGGATTGTTTTGAGCTTTTTGTAAAACTGGGACATTTCCTGGGACAGCTCCAGTCGTGGACAGGACACCAAAAACCGGGACTGTCTCCGGAAAACGGGGACGTCTGGTTATAAGAGAACCACAATGGGTCTTCCTTTGACATACAGTCCTCTCAAGATTTATTAGAAGCTGTTCTGCGTTCCAGTGCTTCCTCATTGATTATATCATTGAGGTTTCATTTTACATCAAGATTTATTTATTAATTGATTTTTTTAATTAATATTGTTTTTAAAATAATTTTACAATTTTGTTACAATTTTATTATAAAATAGGAAAACAGAAAATAAATACAAAATGCAAGGTTTCACTTTACATATAAAATTATTTTAATGCAAAATTACATGCATATACAAATATGCAGAGTAAATATGCAAAAAGCATTTTTAAGATCTTGATTTATTTTTGCTGATTTCTTGCACGTTCGTCCTAAAGAACAGACAGAGGCAACAGAATCATTAGCATTAATTTCAGAGCAATGAATGTGTGTTCATTTACTAATTTATGCACAAAAGCACAAGCTTACCTCACATAAACAATGGTCAGAATGGAAAATCTAGTGACTGGTCTCACTGATATTATTCCTTCTGTATTCTTCTTTCTGCCACATGCTGTAAACACAGTGATGTGTGTTTGTATATATTAATTAGTGAGCTAAAACGTCACAAATCCCCAGCTTCAAATAAATTGTCCACCCACCACCTGCCCGCCCGAAAAAAAATAAAAATAAATAAATAAATAAAAATAAAGTCAGAAGGTTTTGGAAAACTCATGGTGCGCTGTTAAATGAATGCGACGGCACCGGAGATTTTGAAAACATGTTAACCCACCGCTCCAGGCAGGACTAAACGATCACACACTACAATCAGACATGCATCAGGATTGACGAACAGTCTCTGTGAACAGAACGATGCTTTCTTTTTTTTTAGTAAGTGGACACAACACATGGGAATCTATTTCACAAATCTCTATATAATAGGATTATGGGTAATGGGGTCCTGAATTTTGGTGCGGAATTACGCATGTATCGTATTACTTAATTTCGCATTACTTAATTATTCCCGCAGCTTTCGACTTTAAAGGGAGGGAAAACATTTATTCATTTTAAGCCACTCGGTAGGGGACAGCGGGGACGGTTGCAACGAGGGGCAGTTGCAACATGGCTTATTTCTTCAAGCAGTAACAAGCTACAGTGATGATATTCATACAGCACATGCTTTATTGGTCCCTCATACTTCCTGGAAGAAATCATCCACACGTGACCACTCCTTCTACAAAAAATAATTTTCATGGGAAAAAGGGTATTTTTTTAAAGATCAGATTTTTGGTCATAGTGTCTGAGTTGTTTGTGTGACGCATTGTAAAATCATTTTAATCAGTATTTTCTGAGTTTCTAATAGGCATAGCGTGTGTCAGTGATATTGTGTCAAGCTAATATAGCTACGAAGTTTTATCACAGCTATCAGTTGCAACACATTGTTGCAGTCGTTACAAAATGCTGTCCCTTCCCACAACATTAATTTAAAAGCTTCACTGTAAAAAAAAATCCCGTAGTTTTTACGGAAAAAAACTGGCAGCTGGGGTTACCAGAACAACTCCGTAAAATATACAACAAAACAGTAATTGCTTTTACCGAATAACATGTACATTTTACAGTTTAAACCAGCATATAACACACTGGACTTCTGTTATATTTACTGGTTTATACTGTAAAATTGACATGTTATTCGGTAAAAGCAATTACTGTTTTGTTGTATATTTTACGGAATTGTTCTGGTAACCCCAGCTGCCAGTTTTTTTCCGTAAAAACTACGGGACTTTTTTTTACATTTAACATTTTGTGTTTTACGGTTTTCAGTTAAATTTACAGGTAAATACCGTAATTTTATTCTGATATAATTTTAATGTACCAACCTATTGAAGTACTGAAATCTTTCTTGTACCTTTGTAATACACTGATACCCACCAAAAGCAGGTGGTGATGAGAAAGTCAAATGATGAACCAAAACTCATCACAAACAGCTTTTAAAAATTAACCCATATAGAAGGTGCACAGTGTCATTCACACAAACACTAAACACCATCATGGTAACAGACATGAAACTGAAATAATGCATAAACATTAATTTAACAACATTAGATGTAACATAGAACCCTAATGTACAAAACAGCTAAGAAAAAAACTAAGAAGAAAGGGTTATTTCAACAAAAAAACATCAAATTTAAAAAAAATGTAACACAGGGAATTCTGGGAATGTCAGTTTACGGTAAATTTCACTGTTCACTGTAAATTTTACGGCATTTTACCGTTAACCATTTAACAGGTTTTTACTGTAGCATTTTTACAGCATTTTACCGTTAAATTCACGGTCATTTTTTTTTTTATTTAAGTCTACAGAATTTAATTGTAATTTCAACACAGTTTCATTGCCATTTATACTGTATTGCATTGTATTGCAAAAACAGTGTTTGTTTGTCAAAATAACATCAATATGTCTTTTACACAGAGAAAGTATGTTTAAAAAACATAATTTTGATGTTGAATTTACAGTTACATTTAGTTTAACATGTTACTAAATTACACTGTAAAGTATACAATGTTTCACTGTAATTCAATTTACAGTATTTTAATGTTGTGATTTTACAGCATTTCACTGTTATTTTAACAGACATTTTTTACAGTGTTGTCATAAAATTACATAATTGTGATTTTATGGATTAATGATGAACCCCTTTCAATAGTTAGGTATCTCTTGTTTTTGAACAGGTAAAAAATCTACTTGTTACTATTTTTCCATTTACTATTCTTCGGTATACAACCACTTTACCTTATTAAAGACCCTGTCTGTGCACAAATAAAATAAAGAAATGGGGCGAAATGGCGTTACGAGGGCACAATCGCGGACCGGGCTGAGGAGCCTCTTCGGTAGCGCAGACCGGGGGGACGTAGACCTGACCGCAAGGGCACTTTGGCGTCGAAAACGGGCAAGGGTAACCTCTAAGGGTCACGCCACTGTGCAGTAGCCTATTGGATCCGTGCAATAGGTCTTGTGACAGCGGCCTAATAAAGCTGTCATTAATGTTAATCAAACAACAAAAAACAGTGAACATCCTTGTTTTGCTGAATAACTTTAATATGTTGATTTAAAGTTTATTCAGTTTATGTAGCCTATTTAAAATACGTTCATATTTTAGAAAAAGTAGTTAATATTTGCATCATTTATCTTATTCCAGCAAATCAGAATGCATTTTTTTAGTAGCCGACCCGCAGATTTAACCGCCATCCGCGCATCAGATACACTAGATACACTAGCTCTAACGTCACTGAATCTGCTGCTTAAAATTAACCATCAATTCATCATATCATCATGCAAAACTAAGAAATAATAATTGAAATGTGACGATCGGGTGTGGTTATCTAAATCAGAGAAAAAAACACATGGGGGTGGATAATTTATTTGAAGCTGCAGATTTGCATGACATTTTAGCTAATCCGCGCGCGCACGTTTGTTTTTGTAAATTGTAGGGACTTTCCATAGACTTCTAATGTTTTTATAGACCATTTCGCTAGATGTAAACATACTGGTCCCGATACACTTCCTGTTTCTTTTTTTTACTTTACACAACATCACAAACAATACAACCAACATTTGACTGTTACATTAGCACCTTTAAGATGCATCTGTATATGTGAAATAATAAATAAATAAACAAACAAACAAATAAATAAATAAATAAAAAACAGGAAGCGCTTCTGGACCAGTGTTGTTTCCATCTAGCGAAATGGTCTATATTGACCAAACGATATTGTCTATCCCCTAACCCAACCCTAACCCTTACAGAAAACATGTTTGCATTACATTTTCAGATAAACATCATTTACTATTTTTAATCATTTTTTTTTTTTTCAGGTTTTACTATCCTTGTGGGGACATTTGGTCCCCACAATGTAGCAAAAAACAGTACACACACATATAGACACACATATATATACACTCACAAGGCACATTTCGGTCGCTGGGACGGTACCCTAAGGCAGTGTTCGAATGGGGGGGGGGTGTCTCTTAATTGAGCATTAAGGGACCGCCCATAACATCCAAAAAAATACTTGGGTGGTCCCCTGGTTTTTCAATAAATATATAATACGTTAAACAACCGTTTAAATGATTCGGTTCAATCGCAATGACTCACTTATTAACTTACAAACACCTAGCGGTTGTAATTCCACATTTAAATTACCTTTTCCTTTTTGTTAAAGGAGTCATGGGATGCTAAATTCACTTTTTCATGTTGTTTGAACATTAGTGTGTCTTGCCAGTGTATGTACAAATCTACCCTATAATGATAAAAATCCATGCTGTGGTTTTTAATTAATCTGTAAAAAATAATATTCCCTTTTTCAAATCGAGCCGTTCTCAGACGCCTGTCGGTGTGGCATTGTCTTGTTTTACACACACACACACACACACACAGATATTATGAGATGCAAAACAGAAATTAATTCGATAACGTTACTAGCAAGCTGTCTGAACACAGGGAACTGTGTGAACACAGGGATCCGACGCGCGGCAGCCGCGCCAGAATGCCGCTTCAGGTCAGCGTGCCCATAACGTCAGCTCCTCGAGATATCTTTCCCACTCTAATGGACAAATGCACACGACATTATGTCAGTCGATGTTTAATCAATACGATATAATGGTTAAACGTTTTCTATGGAGCAGAAAAAGGCCCAGGATAAAGTTTAATAATTTATGTGCGCCTCGTAATTAAGGGAGGGTTGGGATTACCAGATCCTCGGCTCTATCATTTATCCTTTGAAATGGCCAAATTAGCCATGCATTGGCACAATAATACTCAATTAGACTGGGTTACTATTGAAAAAACCTTGTCATGGCCATACAGCCCTATTGAGCACCTGTCTCATTGTTTAGAGACAACCAAATCCTGTTATGAACCACTCAAGAGAGTGTTGTGTAAAAATTATCACAATGTAAACAACCATACTCTTCCCTGTGGTATTATTCTGCTATTAGTATTGGGTAATCACCCATATATTGGAAGAAATGGCATATGAGTGGCTTGTGTACTGTGACAGATTTGTTTGAACAAGGTGTATTTATGTCTTATAATAATCTTGTACAGAAGTATAATTTAAAGGGAAAAGATCATTTTTGGAAATATCTTCAAATCAGAAATTGTGTTTTCACAAAAATTCAGCACACGGACGGAAATCATATCTTGGACTTCCTAACATTGCCTCATCCTCAACAAAAAGCCTCTGTATTCTACAGGACGACCAACCATGTGCTCAGCAATGACTGCATTAATTTAAAGACAATATGCCAGAAGGACATTGGGATTGTAATCAGGGACGAAGAGTGGAAAAGAATTTTGTCAAATACTGGCAAATATGTAAGAGAAGCTAAAGGACAATTTACACAGTATAAAATCATACACAGGTTTTATTTGACATCTCATAGACTCAATAGGATGGGTCTGGCTAATAATACTGTTTGCTGGAAATGTCAAAAGGATATAGGTACTTTTATTCATTGTATCTGGGACTGTCCACTTATTCAGCCTTTATGGCACCAAACTTTAAATATTTTGAGCAAATGGCTTGGAACAACAATAGCATTCTCACCAAGGTTGTGTCTACTGGGTGACAGGGAGCAGATGCCAAATATTACAAAGGTCGAGTTCTCTGTGCTCATGGTGGGGGTCTCTGTGACGGCTATAGAGTCATTTTGAGACACTGGAAAACCCCCAAAACCCCAGAGTTAAAAAAATGGGTCAATATAATATAACCAAGACAGCTTAATAAAATTAAAGTTGCATTTGCAGTCGTTTGGATATTGCATTCTCGTATTTTAAACATGAAAAACAATAACTCGCACAGGTTATTTTTCTGTATGGAAGAGAGGTTTTATGTTTCAGCTGTTTGATCGCGCCGGCGCCTCAAGCGCACATATTCATTGCAAAGAGCGCAGCCTCTTTATTATTAAAATAATACACAGAATCAACCAAACATACAAAGTTACACTAGTCAGTTTAAATAGTCTGTATTTGTCTGTGCCGTACAGAGTATAAGCACCGGTCCAATCCACTGCAGCACATTTTTGTTTTGCAGTTTGTTTTTGTTTTGTATGATTTTTTCATGTCGATAATGGAACATACAAATCCCGGTTAATTTAATGATTTAGCTGCAAATACATTGTGAATATGGAAACATTTGGATTTGTGCTGAAGGAGAGCGATACGTGAGCCCATACTTTCAGTTTCGCTTTAAATTATTTATTTTGGTTTATTTAAACCTAAATACGCTTATACCTATTACTGCATTATTATGCATTAATGCATTATATTATATTTATTATATTTATTATTATATATATTATATTTATTCATTAAATAAATAAGTTATAGTTTTTTGGTTTTGGTTTTTGGTCTGTTCTGAATACGGTTAAATTTAAAGGATTTGTTGTTTGTTGTGGAGTGCGGGCAACTAAAATAGCCTAGGCTATGTGTGTTTATAATGTTGGTATTATAACATACGCTGTAGGCCTGCTGGTAGTATTATTTTTTGAATAAATTGGGACTAATAGGCTACGTGACTTATGTTTTATTTTTCCTTTCAAAAACTTAAAATTATGTTTTTTTTTATTATTTATTTATTTATTTTTTATTATTATTATTAGACAAGCAGCAAACAAATTACCATGATTTTACTACAAATAAAAAAAACAAAAAAAAAAAAAACATGGTTACTATACTTAAACCATTGTAACTACAAATACCGTCTTAATTCGTCCATTAGCCTCCCTTAAGCGCTTTCTGTATCCTAAAGGTTTTCTGTGCGGAGAAAAAGCTTAATGCGCATTAGCAAGTTGCATTTATGACTATCTGCTTTATTGAGAGTAATGCCAAGGGTATTGATATTAAAATTGTTATTAGTATTAATAGCATTTATTAATGCCGAATTGGGTCTCCGCTGTCACTGTTTTAGTACATTAATCCACATTAAGCGTTTTAGAATGATCCAAAATCGTGCCTTAAACTATAAGCAATTAAATGACTGTATTTCTATAATAGGCCTACTTTAGTTCAAGTTCAGTATAAAACTCTTATGTTTTGTCCGAACTTAACCGGTTTTGCGGGAGAACGCAAAAGTTTTGCGAGGGAACGCAAAATTCCTTTTTTCCGCCCACCCCGATTTTTTCCCCACCACCATGTCCCTTAAGGGGCTCCGTACTAACCAGACTATTTTCAAACAGGTTTAAAGTGATTTTTACCTTTTGTGGGCATTTTTTTTTACCTTTATAAAGCCATTCTTTTTTCTAAAAATGTGCATTATCTTTTATTATCTTTTGCGTCAAATTCTTATATTTAATCAATAAAGTCACTTAGAATAATAAGACATTTTAGGCTGTTATCACACAAATAAAATCATTATCAACAAAATTAATCTTTTCAGTATAGAGGAAACACAAACACTGCATCTGAATTGGCATTTAGATGTATTTACCCACTGTTTAATGCAGGACATGAATGCATTTAACCTGCAGTTACAAATGCATGAAAACTGTTTTAATACTTTAATCCTAAAACGTTGAATGCTGATATTTAAAATTATTTAACAAAAAGGAAAAGGTAATTTAAATGTGGAATTACAACCGCCAGTAGGTGTCAGTAAGTCACAGTTAATAAGTGAGTCATTGCGATTGAACCGAATCATTTAAACGGTTGATTCATTCGGAAACGAAACACCGTCATGTTGTTTAGAGACTAAAGGCAGTGGAGTGGCTGTGTTTGGAATGATGTTTGTTGGCGAAACAGAGCAAAAATAGGTAATATGGTGTCTAAAACCTAAGTTTCTTAATATTAACTTCTACTTTATTGAACTGTTTTATAAAATCAGTATCACATTTGTGATTTTTGAAAAAAAAAAAAAGAAAAAGCACTCTTCGTGTGATATTGATTAACTATATGAAATGATATAAATATACATTTCTGCACCCATATCCTGAATTTTGGGGGAAAAAAAGCATTTTATTAGACTGAATCACGCAGTAAGAACGCCCTCTAAATATGCACAGTCAGTCTAGCCAGTGTTTAAGCACTCATAAATGAAGCTGTCCATACACTGTATGATAAATAAATCTCTTACTTACATAGCTCGTACATCTGCACTTCGTTGCTTATAATGAGGGAATTCGCGAGTTCAATCAGAACAAAACTCCAGGTTTCAGCAATGACAGTTCTGAACTGTTCTGAGTCGTGATGCCGCTTACACTGGAATTCATACAGCAGTAAGCAACACGTTATGAAATGTGTATAGTTGTGGCATTTGGATGTGTTGCTGTTTATTTAGTTGAAAATAATAAAGTATATTGTAAGACATAGTTGGTCTGATAAGCTTATATGAGAGATGCAAATGAAGACTATTGGAAATGTAACATAAGCACATGTTTTAATTGGAAAGTATTAGGGTTAGCAGTTCATTTAACTTAAAATACTGCATGATTGCGTTTCCATCTCCAACCTGCATGTTACTCTGTAGCTCAGTTTCATTCAATTCATTTTTGTCATTTCCATTTCTTTTAGTTTTCCTGTGAAGAAATCCTGAACAAGGTTTGAGATGAAGGCAACCAAGTGGGTTTGTTTTCTGTTCTATTAACAGTTTGTATTTAACATTAGTGTTCAATATTGAACAGAAAATAGAGTCATTGAGTCATTTATTCTGTTGATGTTTACAACAATGTGAAGTTGTTTGCTGAACACATGTACCTTCAAAGGTGTTCAAAGCTACTTGTTGTTATGTATATGCCAATTTTGTAATGTCTTTTTATTTAAGGTGATGGGCAGTTCAAGATTGCTGTCGTTTAAGAAGTTAGTGACCACATCTGCTCTACTGTTGTGGTTGTGAGCTACAAATACCCAGAGCAGGCGGCACTTACGCTGGAATTCATACAGAAGTAAGCAACACATATGTTATGAAATGAGTATAAAGCACATAGTTGATCTGACAAGCTCATATGACAGATGCAAATGGAGACTATTGGAAAAGTAAGTTAAGCAATTTAATGAACTTAAAATACTGTATGACTGCTTTTCCATCTCTAACCTGCATATTACTCTGTAGTTCAGTTTCATTCATTTTAATTTTTTGTCATATCCATTTCTTTTAGAATTTTCCTGTGAAGAAATCCTTTACGAGGTTTGAGATGAAGGCAACCAAGTGGCTGCACATTCCTCCAAGACTCTTGCATGAACAATTTTGAAAATCCATGCAATATTTGAGCTTTTTTTTTTTTTTTTTAAATCTCAAAATGGCACTTGTATTAAACATGCAGATTATGGGGAAATAATACATCCCTTATAATGAATTTAACTTTTCTAAGGACCTTTCTGGACCTTGAAAATGGTAGTTGCATAGACTATCAATAGAGGGACAGAAAGCACCTAGATTTTTATAAAAAAAAATACTCTTCATTTGTGTTCTAAAGATGAATGAAAGTCTTATGGGTGTGGAATTGTATAAGGGTGAGTAATTGATGACAAAATTCACATATTTGTGTGAACTATCCCTCTAAACAATATTGTTCTCTTATAAGAAAAAAATGTTTTGAATTTTGACTATTTACAGTTTGAAGTTTAAATTTTGTGACCACTAATTAGTGCAACACCAGTATTGTATGAGTGCTCATGTTTTTTTTTTTTTGTTTTTTTTTTAATTCTGTCTGTTGCTGTTTAAAGCTAAACTGTCTTTTACAATACAGGCATTTTTCAGTGTTTGACACATTGTTAAATGAATTGATTTGACTGTGTAATTGTTTAATGAAATCATTTGTCCTAACCAATTTAAGCCATTGAATGCACTTTTTTAAGAATGTTTACATGAAGTAAAAATAAACCATGTTCAATTTGTATATTGTGCTGGATTTATTTGCTTAATTTATATATATATATATATATATATATATATATATATATATATAATTTGTAAAAAAATATATATTAAAAAATATATATAAATATTATATAAATATATTAAAAAGTTTTACAGAATTTTTTTAATAAATATATTAAAAAGTTTTGCTGTATTATCAATAACGAAAGAATAGGTAAACGGTACTGAGGATGTACTGTAAATTAACAGAATTTTCCGTTTTTTAATTGAATGAAATGTCCGTAATTTTAAAAGAAAATGACCTGGTAATTTTCTGCCAGAACATTTTGTACCTTTTCACTTTTGTACTTTAGGGTACCATCCTAGCGACATAACTGTACAGTTCTGACACTCCACTAAAGACGTAAAAATTGTATCCATAACTGTGCAAATTAGTTTGAATCCACTGAAGGAAAGAGATGAAAGATGCACTTACACAAAGATGAGATGCCTGTGAAAGCCACGGCCATCCCAACAATCGCAGTAATTGAAAGCTTGGCCAACATCTTTGTCTGTCCGTTAGATCCTGTGAGCAAGATTCAAATGAGAGACGGTGGAAAGTGACAGTGTGGTGGACCTGAAAACGTAGAGTTTCCTGTTCAAATTTGTCACTTTGGTGCATTTCTCAGATCAAAAATGAAATTCACAGAAGTACTTGTTCAATCTCCACATCATCTAATCACTTGTGCAAATCATAATAGCAGTTTTTCATTCTTTTGAATGTTCATTCTCTACACATTTCTATATTTTTGTCGATTTGCAATGAATTGTGCAAGTGAATCTTGACTTTCACTGATGAGGAGAAAGTTCTCTGAAATTCTTCATACAGAAATGCTTTTTTTCAAAGAATGTTCTGAGAACATTATGTAATGTTTTCAGCGGCAAGTTTTATTCTAGCTCCCAGAATATTCTAAAAGGTAGGATCACATTCTCTAAAAACATTCTACAAATGTTTATTGATAAAATTGTTAGAACATTATCCTCTAACATTCTAATAAAGATTTAATCCGGAATGTGGACTGTAATATTGCTCAGATGTCAAATTTTGGTTGAAAGTAAAAACCCAACTTTTGTTTGATGAAGCAGAAATATGACAGAATGACAGAAATAAAGTCAATCTGGATTACAATAAGTGAAGCTGGTAATGCTGTTTTTGGAGTTATTTAATGACACTGGAGCTTACATCAGACAAAGGTTGTGTTTTAACTTTCAACCAAAATTTGACATCTGAGCAATGAAAGTCCACATCTAGTGTGATGAGAAGCTTTAGAATGTTAAAGGATAATGTTCTAACAATATTATCAATAAATATTTTTAGAATGTTTTTAGAGAATGTTATTTCTACCTTTTAGCAGAACATTCTGGAAACTAAAATAAAACTTCCGCTGAAAACATTACCAGAAAAGGAAACTTTTCTAGCTGGGTTTCTTTCACAAAACAACCTCCTGCACAACAACTGTCGCCAGTCCGTTGGCGCCCTCTGGAGGTTAAGATGTTCAACCACATAATCATTACTAAAATAATCACTTCAAGTAATGATTTAAAATTATATATATATATATATATATATATATATATATATATATTTTTTTTTTACTTGTTGACTTATATACAAGATTTAAATGCATTTTTTTTGTAACTATTGTTTGTCTTTATTGCGGTATGAAACAGCCTGATGGGCACCCAAATTTTGATATGTTATGTTCTTTTTGTTGTTTTGTTTTTTCAGTAATGTTACAAGATGCCTTATTTTGATACTTTTTAATACAGTCATTATTGTTACATTAGTATCTAATTATTTAAAGTTTCCTAAAAAAATTGAAAATACTTTATTTAATAAAAAAGAAACCTAGTAGAGTGACGTTATTGTTCACGTCACAAGCTATTTTTATGACATAAGCTATTTTTATTAAAAAAAAATTGTTTGTGACATATTCTGTAAAACAAAACACATTTCTCACATTAAGCAACGTATTATCTTTTACTTTACAAGATGTCCCACTTTATCTGACATGGTCAAACTTGTAACTGTATTAATTGTATTAATTATAACACATTCAACAAACACATGTAAAAATAAATAAATAAATACAAATTAAAAAAAATAAAAATTGATTAATGATCACATGAAAAAAAAAACTGTAATTATTTAATGTAACATGCTAAATGTGGCTCAATTTTTCCTTATATGACAAGTCTGTCTGTGATCATGGGCATTGCTGCATGTAAAAAAAAAAAAAAATACTACAGCTATAAATATTATGTATATAGCAGTCAAAAAATAATTTTTTCCAGGCCTGGAAAGATATTATTTTTAGCATTAATTAGCATTAATGTGTAATAAGACTTAATTTCAAGAGACTATTCTGAGAGGCAATAATAAGTGATTTCCAAAATCTAAACTGTAACAAATCTGAACTGTAACAAAAAAGGTTTTCTGACATTATTTACCAAAAATGATAAAGAACACTGAGTTTGCTGTGCCTGTGTGTAGGACTGCACAATTTGGCCAAAACGTTGTTTTTTATCAATATGACTCATTCTGATTATTGCTATTAGTAAATAAAAACATTAAACAAAACAATAATTATTGTTACTGATTATCAATATATATTTACAGAAAACTGCAGCATGACCTGTTAACATGCAGGAGGCCTAACTATAAATGTTTAGAAAGGTATAAGAATTTAATATAAAATTAATTATGATCAGTGCTGGACTGGTAATCTGGCACACCGGGCATTTTCCCGGTGGGCCGACGCACTTTTGGGCCGGTACATTTCCCCCCCCCCCCGCCAGGGACAGCGGCCCATCACAAAGCACTACAGAGTGATAAAGGATCTTGCTTCGCCTATGTTAAAATATCGCTTCACCTCTTTTCACCTCCTCTCAGAATGTACAGACCAAAGCGAAACGGTGGTGCTGAAAAGTTCATAGAAAAGTAGCTTAAAAATTTGAAGGCGGATGCCGCAAAATGTGCCTCGTCGTCAGCAATTCCGAAATGTACACAGCAGCGTTATCAAGAACAGGCTTGCTCTGCAGTGAGTAATGCGGGCGAAAGGGACAGGCAGGAGGAGTTTCATCGGTAAGGAGCTTGATAACAGGGGCTCGCATGAAGGGGAAACGGAGGGATCTAACCTGTCCCAATGCGTGTGCGCGCCAGGAGTGTACAATACGTAAACATATTTTAATAAAACGAAAATTCGTCCCTTGCGCTTTTTTGGCCAAGTCAAGTGTGTTCACAGAGAGTATTTCATGACATGGGCCAATGCGAATAAATCTAGATTTAAATATGATCTGACGTTTTGTTTTTATCCAAAACAAAACAATCGGTTTACATTTCCAAACATTCTGTTTGCCATTAATTGTAATAATCTAGTGAGAATTTTGATTGCACAAGGAGTCTGACAACAGCCTGTGCTCCATACAAAAATCTCACTGTATTATTATAATTAATGGCAAAATGAATGTTTAGAAATGTAAACTGATATTTCCTACTGACACACTACAGCAAAAGACCGACTTTAACTGACTTTAAACCATTTTTTAGCTGATGACAATACTAGTGGCCTAAGACTTTTGCACATTACTGTATATATATATATATATATATATAATACACAAAATTACGGTTTGCATTTCTAGTACAACCCTATTTCCACATGCACTGGAATATGCATTATATTGGACGTTAAATTTTCAGAAGAAGCTGTGGAGGGGTGAACACAGAGAAAACTACAGCAGATGGGGAACCGATTGCTCCTTTTATGACAATGAACCGCACAGATGCAGATATTATAACAATCTATTGATAAACACACACCTTGTCTATCACTCTGCGCCGCCGCGGTCTGCGGATTGAAAAAGAAGAACGCGCTGAAAGACTGGGGGAACCGATCGAAGTTTGCCGCAACTTTCTTATGAAATTTAAAGGGGACAGAGGCGATCACGAATTCGTGTACAGTTTATGGAGCTAATCGCAAAATTTTAGGGGGGCAATAGCCCTCCTAAAAATGGCCTAGCGACGCCCATGATTCAAATACTTAACTTTCAATATTATAGATACCAGTACTGTAATCAATGTGTTAAAAAAAATAATCATAACTTATTAACTTGTGCTTTGCCTTCCTCTCTTATTCTTATAAAGGCTGCATTCTTTGAGGAGGTCTTAACATATATGTTGTACACAGTTGCATACTTATTTTTATTATTTGGAAATTACACTTCGACCTTTTAGTTTCTTTCTTTGGGGATATGGTAGGCTATACCTATAGGTATATATGTTGAGGTGGGCCACCTGAACCAAAAAATGCCAGGGCCAATTTTTTTGTCCCAGTCCAGCCCTGATTATGATTTAACATCTTTGACCAAAAAAATAAAATAAAATAATAAAAAAAAAATCTTAAATTTTAGTCAGAAAATCTTATGCATTCACATATGTTGACATGTAATAAATGTAATAGAATGTTTAACTAATACAGGAAATCCCTATAATATGGACAAAGGTGTACGCTTTGGCGTAGCTGAATAAAACTCATATAGAGACGTTTTAACTCATGAAACATGAAGACATATCTGTATGATTGCGAGTAAATGGATTATCTCTGTTCTTTGAGCCATATCGGGCATTTTAATATTAATATGCAATGCTAATCAACAGTCTTTATCACTTTATAGAATACTATATAAAATAATAATTTTGCCTCATTCTGTGATGTGAAACCACGTCAGGTCAAAAAAGGAAGTTATTTCAGAAACTCAACTGATGTTATTAAATGAATTTGAGCAAAATCATGTCATTAAACCGTTCTAGTATTGGTTTGTGTTTTCCATGATACGATGGTCACTAGATGGCAGTATAATGCAGCAGATTGACTGCGTAGGCCCAATCTGTATGTGTAAAAAACAAACTGTTGCAAATGTCTAAATGACTTGTTGTGTGTGTAGGACACAAAGTTACCAAAAAAATCCGATATGTACAGCTCCGTCTTTCTTTTATCTGCGCTTACACTTTTGGCACGATTCTCTCACTTACTGAGTTTTGCAAGCGTGAGGGGGAGGGCGGGGCCACCACCTTTCTGTAGCCAATCAAATGAGACTCTCGCGGACTCCATTTACTCTTATCTGATTGGTTCAATAAACACATCACACGCCAAAACATTTATCTTCATTTAGTTCTCGCTGCCGCTCGCTTCCGGTGGAATGGTACTTTTAATGTACACATACATTAAAATAAAATAAAATAAAGACACGATATAAGTTGTGTACCAGGCTATGTGTTCATACTGAATTTCGAGCTGTGTCCTTTTCCTCCGCAACAGGGAATATATGATAGTTTACTGAAATATTGTAATTTTGATGATACTTAATACTAAAACTGTTTTTTAAATGTAGCCTACACAACAGACTTTGAATAAAACATTCAAGTCTCACAGTCATTGACTTTTACTAAAATGGTGTAATTTACAATCTTCTAAAAATGGTTTAGATAAAAAAGATCAAAAGACGTGGCGTTTATATTATGCCTATATTTTTGTGCTGTCATTATCTTGCTACTTATGTTTTAATTGTAACTACATTGCTAGGTCAAAATTAGTAAAAGAAGGCGATTTATGGATGCTGAAGAGGTTAAAAGCACTAAATGCCATAGTCTGAGTCGGCATCTGACGACTCATCAGGTTTCAGCTGTGAAACCAAGCATGATGCGAAGTTAGTTTCCTCTTTTGTGTATGGAAGAAGGTGTGCCTTTATTCTCTGAGTCATTTACGGAGTCATCTGAGTACACATAGGGGTTGCTGGTGTTTGTTGGCGTTGTGTGGTGTGAATTGGGCTTTACTTTCATTTCCTGTAGCTAGGTCTTTGCACCTTTTTTTTTTCACGTCTCTTTTTTGTGTTTCCCTGTTGCTTCTCTTCCTGCCAAACTGTCTGAAATATGATTTTAGAGAGAGATTTTGTATGGATACATATCTAGGCCTACCTATTTTCACCTTCAATTTCTGTGTAAAAATGTGTGTATGCAGCCCATTTTATTGACATTTTCCATTCTTTCCCTTTCTCTTCTCTCTTCTTGGCTGCTTATTGCAACAGTGCTTTTATTTTTTAAGCAAACAAATGCCATTCTCTAACGTCTTTTCTGACGCACAGACCTTCAGTGACAATAACACTGAGGTCTTATGTATTATTAAAGCTGTGTCCGAAAGCCTAGTCAGCTGACTTTTTGCCTTGCTGCCCTATCAGGCAGTGACTTCGAAGGCTGCGAAGGCAACTGTTTCAGACAGACTTCAGAGGCAGGAGAACGCAAGTAGGGCTCGCTGCAGCCTGCGTTGGACATCCTAAGCTGTTTTCTGGTAATGTGTTAGACGTCCGGTTCATAATCCGCCATAGGAAAATAACAAGAAGAATATCGAAGTGCAGTAAACGGTAAAACAGTTTGCACTACAAACCGGTGTGTGTTCATAATTAAGATAATACACTAAAATAATATAGTAAGACACACCAGTTTGCAATATTAAGCAGCAAAATGAGCTTTTTGTGCAGCTAAAAATAGCTGGAACTGGATGAGACCGGAAGCCAGACACAAAAAATTTAGAAATGGCTGCACCCACTCTTATGGGAAAAAATAGGGGAAACCCAGAAGTATGTTGAAGCAACTTACGGTAGTTTTGGGGATCTATATAAAATAATAGGCCATTGTCCTTCGTTTTACTAATACACGTTTTCTTATTTGTGTAAAGGATGTCTAGGCAAAATTGGTGCAACTTAAATCTAAAATATTTAATATGTCTAATATACAGAGCTGATTTCATCATCATGACAGTCTGTAATACGCTTGCATTGACTACATTAGGCTAATTGTTAATAAAAACCTTTAAACCTTACCTTGTTCATTTATGTAATGAGATAAATTCACATTTATTATGATCGATTTTAGGCAAATTTTAGATGTATCAAATTTAAAGGGGACAGTTCGATTTTGCTATTATAAAGTATGTAAAGTTATTGTAAGAGTTGGTATTGTATAATTGTCAGTTATTTTTTTTACATAAGCTAAATAGAGGTTGATTATTTTGATAGTTTAAATAAGTAACATGACATTGACTTTTTAGGCCTTGTTCATCACAACTTGATATGAAATTTGTCCAGGTCCTCCACATACTTAAAGATGAATAAAAAGACATACATTACTACTTTGGGCATTTTATATTTATTATTTTACAAAAATAATTCAATTTAAAATGTTACAAAAATATACACTACAGCCAAAAGTTTTTGAACAGTAAGATTTTTATTTATTTATTTTTTTAAAAAAGAGTCTTCTGCTCACCAAGCCTGCATTTATTTGATCCAAAATAACACAAAATTTAAGGTTTCTATTTGAATATATTTTAAAGTGTAATATATTTCTGTGATCAAAGCTAAATGTTCAGCATCATTACATCATTACAGTCTTCTGTATCACTTGATCCTTCAGAAATTATTCTAATATGCTGATTTACTGCTCAAGAAACATTTCTGATTATCATTAATATTTAAAGCAGTTGAGTACATTTTTTTCTGGATTCTTTGATAAATAGAAAGATCCAAAGATCAGCATTTATCTGAAATAAAAAGGCTTTTGTTAGCATTATACAATATACCATTCAAAAGCTTGGAGTCAGTGTGTGTATATATATATATACACATTATTATAGAATTAATAGATTTTAGAAATTAATATTTTTATTTAGCAAGGTTGCTTTAGATTGATCAAATGTGATGATAAAGACATTTATAATGTTTCAAAAGATTTCTATTTCAGATAAATGCTGTTTTTCTGAACTTTCTATTCATCAAAGAAACCTGAAAAAAATCTACTCAGCTGTTTTCAACTTAATAATAATAGTAACAATAGTAACAATAATAACAATATTAATAATAATACTAATATTGATCAGCAAATTAGAATATAGAATGATTTCTGAAGGATCATGTAACTGGAGTAATGCTGAATGTCATATATGAAATCAATGGAATTAATTACATTTTAATAGAAGTATAGAAAAGTTTCAAAAAAAAGAGTTGTTTTAAATAGTAAAAGTATTTTAAATTGTTACTCTTTTTGCTATACTTTGGATCAAATAAATCCAGGCCTGGTGGGCAAAAGAGACTTCTTTAAAAAAAAAAAAAACATTAAAAATCTTACTGTTCAAAAACGTTTGACTGATTGTGTTTAACAAAATATATGTTCCAAATATCATAAGTCTGAGCAGTTGAATGAACAGTTGAATGATCAGACAAACAGTTTGTTATGCAGTACACATACATACATACAGAGGACACACAGAGAGATTCCTTGCTCTGAAAGACTATTCACAGAACATGACATGAGGCCTTGTTCATCAAGACAATTTGATATGAATGTGTCCAGCACCTCCAGATACTCAAAGATGAATAAAAAAGACATCTCTTGCTTCATCCGATTCTCCCCCCTGGTAGTCTTTGATGGAATTCTGTTGATTTTTACTGTCCATCTGTAGAAAGTCAGGACCTTTCACCACCCCACAGAATAACTCACAGTGACTCACAGTTTCCAGCACCACAATTGACCTTCGGTAACTTCTACTTTATGTCCTCTTGGCACTCCTGATAAAAATAGAGAATACATATGTGTTGGAAGGTTTATGTGTCCACTAAAATTATTTACCTCATCGTTCTACATACAAACATATGTATGATTTATATATATTTATTTATCTATATCAATATCTAGAGAAATGCCCTCACCCTACCTCCACTGCATGGCTTATGTGGTCCTCCAAGTGAATTGTAATGAGTCATTTTCTTTACTGGTAAAACTGCAGCAGGAACCCTCAACCCGGCAGAACTGCCCTGCATCAGGCTTGGACTGAAAATGTGTAGAACTCACAAAAACATTGACAAACGTTATGTGATCTGTCCATTACTATAGAAGAATACAAAGATCATTTGTGACATACACAGAGTTTGTGACACACTACAACACGTAGTGAAATGATGCGGTTACTCATCTTTTTTTTTTTTACTGTGCATGGGTACTGTGATCAATGTTTATCATTAAAGATGTCATATGTATGTGAGTGTTTTGTGTGGGGGGCAGGTAAGTATATATGTGTAAGAGGGATGAAGTGTGTGTGTGTGAGTGGGTGAGATGACTGTATTGTGTGGGGGTCAGGGTATAAAAAAAACTTGCACACTGATTCAGCATTCACTTTATGTCATAAGACATAGATAGATATAATAGTGCACTATCTATCTATTCACACATGCATGTATGTATGTGTGTATTTGTTTGTGTGCGCGTGTTCACACACTTATGTATGTATACACACACACGCGTACACACGTATGTATACAGACAGACAGAGACACACATAGTGCACTGATTCTTACATTCTTACGACGACATAAAATGAATGCTGAATGAACGTGCAGGTTTTTTTATACACTGCGTTTTTTTTAAACCCAAAACGTTATGTCTGGAATGTGTTATTAATTTCTTTATTTTATGTGCAAAATTCTTCATTCACACGCAAAACCGACATGAATCTCCTGTTTTCCTTTTTCTTGATGAATTTCTCTCTCATTTCATCACAGAGGCTTATAAATAACAAAAACAATAAAATTTTTAATGCATTATGACTATATGAATATAATGATTTTGTAATTTTTTCTGTGTATGTAATCTCATACTATGATGTACAAAACCCCCTTTTTTTGTCATTGATTGTTCATTGTTAGACATACTACCATCATTCCCTGAGCTTGTATGCAATTATAAGGTCTGCAGTAATAATAATAAAAAGAAAATAAGAGTGACAGGTGAACAAACACCTCATAGACAGTAACACAACAACCCTACCAAGTACGTTTTCATTCATGTTTGCAATGCTTGCAATATCTGCACAAAAGGAGACGTCAGGCAGCTGCTGGAAGATCTCATCATTGGAGAAAACTGCTGATTTTACACTCAAAAAATGTAAGTGTTACAACTCAGAAATTTCAGATTACCTCTGAATGCATTGCTAGCCCACCCCAACACTTATGAACAATAATAATGATAAATGCTAACCAATAATTAATTATTTTTTTGAGTAAAACAAGCAAAATGTAATTTTTGTCATGTGCTATAGCTATGCATGACTACACAATAGATAAATTCAGCCAAGGCGAACACATCTCAATTTTCATGAAGTCATGAATTAATGTATTAGTTAATGAAACAATTATATTTTATTTATTGGCAACAACAGAAAACATGAATAAATGAGTAAAAGAATAATGGCAATAAATAATGACACATGGAACAAAGCTTTATTCAAACATATTGTTCTGACAATCATGTATTTACATTCAGTGAACCCACATCCTACTGCCATCTCAACACTGCTGTGCCAATTCTGCAGCTGACCACCGCACCCACCTTCACTGTAATAAGAGCACTGTTAAGTCACTTTGCATGAAAGCATCTGCCAAATGCATAAATGTAAATGTTATTTTTAGGGCCCGAGCCCTAAAAGGGCGAACATGAGAAATACATGAGAAATGAGAAATGGTACATGAGAAATGAGAAACAGGAAATGGCTAATAACTACTGCACACATTGTCTGATTCGGATGAAACTTAAGCGGTTTGTTCGTTGGATGATGCCGATCGCATAGATGTGACTATTAGGAGTCAAAGTTATAGCGCCACCAACTGGCAACAGGAAGTGTGTCTCTTTTAAAAATGCTTTGATATCACATGGTTATTTTTACTCAATTTGCTTCAAACTTCATCAGAATAATGTCAAAACACGGCCGATGAGAATCTGTAAAGGGGTCTTTGATACATTAAATGCTGTTGCCGTGGCAACGTGTCAAACTTTAACATTTGTTTCCTGTGCTTTTGGGGCACTTAATAAGCTTAGATTTTCATGAAAATCAACACACACATCAGTATTAATAATAGCTAGACACTGGCAAAGGCTCATAAATGGGCGTGGAGGAGGCGCTCTATAGCGCCACATTTCGTCAAAAGTTGGGGGGTTAGTTTTAGCTACAGACACCAAACTTGGTATGTATATTGGTCTCATTAAGCCGGACAACTTTCTAATTTACATCCATTAGCTGCGACCAACAGGAAGTCGGTTTTGATTTGAATGTGGATTTTTGGAAAAATCAGGCTATAAACAAATTCATACTCCTCCAAGCAGGAATAAGTAGTTCACACCAAACTTTGTAAACATGATGCCAACATACTGAAGATGTTATATTGTGAGCGGATTTGGGATATCTTCAACGGTTGATTTATGGTGATTTTTTAAATTATCAGTAAAAAAACACAACTGTAATTTTAAAATGCAGCATCCAAATACTTCAAAACTTTTTACAGACACAGAACTAGTCATTCTGAAAAATAAATGCTTAATTCCATCGATATAAAATAGTCTACAAAAAATAGAAAATTAAAAAACTATTAAACATCTGCTCTCACTCTAACTCTCTCACTCTAACTCTGTGTCGGGGGATGGGCTTTTGCTGCTAAGTGTATGTGTTGAGCTTGTGCCTGGGTGGCTGTGTGTGTGTGTGTGTGTGAGAGAGAGAAAGAGACAGAGTGCATTTAAAGTGCATTATCCTAACTCTTCACAACTTTTTACATATGAAAAACAAGTCATTCTTAGGAAATATGTTTATC
Source organism: Labeo catla (assembly GCA_012976165.1). Classification (NCBI taxonomy): domain Eukaryota; kingdom Metazoa; phylum Chordata; class Actinopteri; order Cypriniformes; family Cyprinidae; genus Labeo; species Labeo catla. The sequence goes on from VONZ01000128.1 coordinate 1,246,957, forward strand.
ATGTTTTCAGAGACCACAAAAACATTTAAAATATCACACATGTAAACTAGCAGATGAAGACTATTATACCAAGGATGAACACAAGATGACCTCATAGGATAAGAAATCTTTTTCAGCTCATTCTCAGTCTGTCAGACTGATTTAAAAGAATTTTACTTTTAACCCTTTGATTGCTGTAACCCTTCAATCCAAACTGCCACAGGGTTACTGTCAATGCATGTGCCCGCTGGGCACTATTTTTCTGATGGCACCAGGGTTGCGGATGCGCTTGTGGCGAGGGCCCGCCCATTGCTGCTTGCAGCTATATTTAGGGCCCGAGCACTGCAGTGCGAGGACCCTATTGGAATTGCTCTGTTTATTCTTCTTCTTCTTCTTCTTCTTCTTCTTCTTCTCCAAAGTAAAAAGTCTTTTTGAGGGCCTAAACATGCTCGAAAACTCATGAAACTTTGCACACGCATCAGTCCTGGCGAAAATTTACATCTGATATTGGTTTCAGAAGTGGGTGTGGCAAAATGGCTCGATAGCGCCACCTATAAAATTTCAACGGAGTGCGCCTCGAGCTGCGTTTCACGTACATGTACGAAACTCAGTACACAGGTGTAGCACACCAATACCTACAAAAAAGTCTCCTGGTACAACATCCTACACCCAACAGGAAGTCCGTTATATTGAATTTCGATTCAATATAACGATTTTTGTGCAGTTTTTGCCATTTTCAGGCCTCGTACTTTAACGAACTCCTCCTACAGTTTTTAGCAACACTTAGCTAAAAGCTAAAGCATGCTATTAATACAAAGAAAAAGAAAATTGCTGTAACTCATGCATACAATGTCCAATCTGCCCCAAACTTAATATTCAACATGCTACAAACATAGTAAAGCATGTTAGCGACACTTAGCTAATATGCTAAAGCATGCTAATAATACAATGAAATAGGAAGTTACTGTAACTCAGGCATACAATGTCCAATCTGCCCCAAACTTAACATGTTTGATAAGAGTCCGGTCCTGAACACATGTCAGTGCCCATATTCAGTTATAGTCATAGCGCCACCTGCTGGCAACAGGAAGTCACATGTTTAATACTGTTGTGGATGCCTAGCAACATTTTAAAAATATCAACAAGTGTTAAATAGGGTAGCAACATGCTAGAAACATGCTATAACATGTTAGCAACACTTAGCTAAGTGCTAAAGCATGCTGTTAATGCAATGAAACAGGAAGTTACTGTAACTCAGGCATGCAATGTCCAGTCTGCCCCAAACTTAATATGTTTGATAAGAGTCCTGGCCTGAACACTTTTACGTGCCAATATTCAGTTATAGTCACAGCGCCACCTACTGTCAACAGGAACTGACATGTTTAACACTGTGATACACTATTAGCAACACACTAAAAAGCCATTGAGTGCTAAAGTAGTTAAAAACACACTCAAACATGCTAGCAACACTTACTAAGTGCTAAAGCATGTTGTTAAAGACATAAAACAGGAAGTTTTTGTAATTCATGTAAACAATGTCCAATATGCCCCAAACTTCACATCTTTGATAAGAGTCCTGGTCTGAAGATATCTACATGCCCATATTCAGTTATAGTTGTAGCGCCACCTCCTGACAACAGGAAGTGACATGTTTAACACTGTTACGGACTCCTAGCAACATATTAAAAAGTGTTAGCAAGTTTTAAATAGGCTAGCATCATGTTAGAATCATGTTAAAACATGCTAGCAACACTTAGCTAAGAGCTAAAGCATGATATTAATACAAAGAAAAATTGCTGTAACTCATGCATACAATGTCCAATCTGACCCAAAATTAATATTCAACATGCTACAAACATAGTAAAGCATGCTAGCAACACTTAGCTAAAATGCTAAAGCATGCTAATAATACAATGAAACAGGATGTTACTGTAACTCAGGCATACAATGTCCAATCTGCCCCAAACTTAACATGTTTGATAAGAGTCTGGTCCTGAACATATGCCCATGCCCATATTCAGTTATAGTCATAGCGCCACCTGCTGGCAACAGGAAGTCAAATGTTTAATACTGTTGTGGATGCCTAACAACATTTTAAAAATATCAGCAAGTGTTAAATAGGGTAGCAACATGCTAGAAACATGCTATAACATATTAGCAACACTTAGCTAAGTGTTAAAGCATGTTATTAATACAATGAAACAGGAAGTTACTGTAACTCAGGCATGCAATGTCCAATATGCCCCAAACTTAACATTTTTGATAAGAGTCCTGGTCTGAACACATTTATGTTATAATATTCACTTATAGTCATAGCGCCACCTACTGTCAACAGGAAGTGACGTTTAACACTGTGATACACTATTAGCAACACACTAAAATAAGCCACTGAGTGCTAAACTTGCTAAAAACACACTCAAACATGCTAGCAACACTTACTAAGTGCTAAAGCATCTTCTTAAAGCCATGAAACCGGAAGTTGTTGCAATTCCTGCAAACAATGTCCAATCTTCCCCAAACTTCACATGTTTGATAAGAGTCCTGGCCTGAAGATATCTACATGCTCATATTCAGTTAAAGTCATAGCGCCACCTGCTGGCAACCAGAAGTGACATGTTTAACACTGTGATGGTCTATTAATAGCACAGCAAAATATGCCATATTGTGCTAAATATGCTAGAAACACTTTCTAAGTGCTAATGCATCCTATTAATGCCATGAAACAGGAAGTTGTTGTAACTCAGCCATACAATGTCCGATCTGCCCCAAACTTCATATGTTCGATAAGAGTCCTGGCCTGAACACATCTAAAGGCCAATATTCCATTACAATTATAGCGCCACCAGCTGGCAACAGGAAATGACTTGTCTTACACTAACGCAAGCATACCATGTTCAATCTGCACCAAACTTTATATGTTTGATAAAAGCGCTGACTTGAAGACGTCTACATGCCAATATTCAGTTATAGGCATAGCGCCACCAGCTGGCAGCATGAAGTCTGGCACATCTAAATGACTTCGATATATTCCTCCTAAATTTACTATGTTAAAAGCATAGTGCCCACCGTTCGCTGTTTCCCTAAAGCCACCGGTCGGCGGTGAGCCCGGGTGCGAGGGCCCGTTCATCGCTGCTTGCAGCTTTAATTATTATTATTATTATTCTTCTCCAAAATGAATCGCATTTTTGAGGGCCTAAACATGTTCGAAAACTCACGAAACTTTGCACACGCATCAGAACTGGCGAAAATTTACGTCTGATATGGGTCTCAGAAGTGGGTGGTTCAAAATGGCTTGATAGCGCCACCTATACACATTCAGCGGAGTGCGCCTCGAGCTACGTTTCAACTACATTGACGAAACTCGGTACAAACATGTAACACACCAATACCTACAAAAAAGTCTCTTGAGGCAAAATCCGAAACCCAACAGGAAGTCGAATAATTTTAATTTTTCCCGCAAATTTTGTCTCATTTTTGCCATTTCCAGGCGTCATACTTGAACGAACTCCCCCTAGAGATTTATTCAGATCAACACCAAATTTGGGCAGTCTAATCTAAAGCCCTTTGTGACATTAAATTAGGAAGATCTAGAGTTTTCACCGGAGGGCGTGTCCGTGGCGGCCTGTCAAATTTCGATGATTCGCCATGAAAAAGGAAGTTGTTATAACTCAGCCATACAATGTCTGATCTGCCCCAAACTTCACATGTTTGATAAGAGTCTGGTCCTGAATACGTGCCCATAGTCATATTCAGTTTTAGTCATAGCGCCACCTAGTGGCAACAGGAAGTGACATGTTTTATTCTGTAATGGACTCCTCCTAGAGATTCACCAAATTCGGTCAGTCTACTCTAAAGGCCCTTGCGATGTTAAATTGTGAAGATCTTGAGTTTTCATTGAAGGGTGTGTCCATGGCGGCTTGACAAAATTCGATGTTTCGCCATGGGAATAGAAATTGTTGTAACTCAGACATACAATGTCCGATCTGCCCCAAACTTCACATGTTCGATAAGAGTCCTGGCCTAAACACATCTAGAGGCCAAAATTCAGTTATTATCATAGCGCCACCTGTTGGCAACAGGAAATGACTTATTTTACACTAACTTAAACATGCAATGTCTGATCTGCACCAAACTTCACATGTTTGGTAAGAGTACTGGCCTGAAGACACCTAAAGACCAATATTCAGATATAATCATAGCGCCACCTGTTGGCAACAAGATATGTAATGTCTTACACTAGCTCAAGCATACTGTGTTCAATCTGCACCAAACTTCATATATTTGACAAAAGTGCTGACTTGAACACATCTACATGCCAATATTCAGTTATAGACATAGCGCCACCAGCTGGCAGCAGGAAGTTTGGCACATATAAATGACTTTGACATATTCCTCCTAAGTTTACGATGTGAAAAGCATAGCGCCCACCATTCGCCACCGATCGACGGTGAGCCCGGGTGCGAGGGCCCTTTCATCGCTGCTTGCAGCTTTAATTAGGGCCCGAGCACCGATGGTGTGAGGACCCTATTGGAATTGCTCTGTTTATTAGGGCCCGAGCCCTAAAAGGGCGAAGGCCCTATTGTTTTTCTAAGGATTATTATTATTATTATTATTATTTTTTTTTCAATGTTTTTGGTGGTTTTGGGGCCCTTAACATGCTCAAAAACTCTTGAAAATTGGCACACACATTGGAATCTGCGGCCATTAGGACGTCGCAGAGACTGGGACCCGGGCGTGGCACAGGGGCTCTACGGCGCCCCCTGCAACGCAGTCAGAAAACTTGATGTATAGCTCACACATACTTGCACGTATTCATATGAAACTCAGTACACATATAGATCTCATTGAGCCGAACAACTTTCACACTTATATCAAAGACTCCACCCAACAGGAAGTGAGCTATTCAAGGCTGTTTAAAAAGTGCATGCTCTGGAATTTGATATACTCCTCTGAGGCCTTTATTCCGACGGCAGCCAAACTCGGTCAGCATGATCTCAAGACATTGGGGATGCAAAATTGCCAGGGGATTTTTGATATCTCGAACGGTTTGGCCATGGCGAGGCGACGAAATTATGGCGAAAAATGAGAAACAGGAAATGGCTAATAACTATTGCACACATTGTCTGATTCTGATGAAACGTCAGGAGTTTGTTCGTTGTATGATGCCGATCACATAGATGTGACTATTGAGAGTAAAAGTTATAGCGCCACCAACTGGCAGCAGGAAGTGTGTCGTTTTCAAAATGCTTTTAAATCAGCCTCTTAATTTTACTCGATTTGCTTCAAACTTCATCAGAATAATGTCAAAACACGGCCGATGAGAATCTGTAAAGGGGTCGTTGATATATTAAATTCTGTTGCCATGGCAACGTGTCAAACTTTAACATTTGTTTCCTGTGTTTTTGGGGCACTTAATAAGCTTAGATTTTCATGAAACTCAACACACACATCAGTATTAATGACAGTTAGACACTGGCAAAGGCTCATAAATGGGCGTGGAGGAGGCGCTCTATAGCGCCACCTTTTGTCAAAAGTTGGGGGGTTAGTTTTAGCTACAGACACCAAATTTGGTATGTATATTGTTCTCATCAAGCCGGACAACTTTCTAATTTACACCTATTAGCTGCGACCAACAGGAAGTCTGCTATTTTGATTTGAATGTGGATTTTTGGAAAAATCAGGCTATAAACAAATTCATACTCCTCCAAGCAGGAATGAGTAGTTCACAGCAAACTTTGTAAACATGATGCCAACATACTGAAGATGTTAAATTGCAAGCAGATTTGGGATATCTTGAACGGTTGATTTATAGTGATTTTTTGAAATTAGCAGAAAAAACATAACCGTAATATTGAAATGCAGCATCCAAACACTTAAAAAAAAATTTCATACATAGAACTAGTCATTCTGAGAAATAAATGCTTAGTTCCATCGATATAAAATAATCAACAAAAAATAGAAAATTAAAAAACTATTAAACATCTGCTCTCACTCTAACTCTCTCACTCTAACTCTGTGTCGGGGGATGGGCTTAAGTCTGTGTATGTGTGTGTGTAAGTCTGACTGAGGTAGTTGAGTGGCTGTGTGTGTGTGACAGAGAGAGAGAGAGCATTTAAAACGCATTATCCTAACTCTTCACAACTTTTTACATATGAAAAACAAGTCATTCTAAGGAAATGTGTTTATCATGTTTTCAGAGGCTGCAAAAACATTTGAAATATCACACTTGTAAACTAGCTGATGAAGACTGTAATACCAAGAATGAACACAAGATGACCTCATAGGATAAGGAATCTTTTCAACTCTAATCCTATCTCATTCTCATTGTGTCAGAATGACTTAAAAGCATTTTGATTTTAACCCTTTCATTGCTGTGACACTTCAATCCAAACTGGTACAGGGATACTGTTAATGCATGTGCCCGCTGGGCACCGTTTTTCTGATGGCACCAGGGTTGCGGATGCGCTGGCGGCGAGGGCCCGTCATCGCTGCTTGCAGCTATATTTATTATTATTATTTTATTTTTTTTTTTTCGACTAAACGGGGCATTTTGGGGGCCTTAACATGCTCAAAAACTCTTGAAAATCGGCACACACATTGGAATCTGCGGTCATTAGGACGCCGCAGAGACTGGGACCCGGGCGTGGCACAGGGGCTCTACAGCGCCCCCTGGAACACCTTCCCAAAACTTGATGTATATCCCGCACATACTTGCACGTATACATATGAAACTCGGTAGACTTGTAGATCTCACTGAGCCGAACAAATCACGCACTCTATGTGATGAGCTAATCCCAACAGGAAGTGAGCTATTCAGGGCTGTTTAAAAAGCGCATGCTCTGGAATTTGATATACTCCTCTGAGGCCTTTATTCCGACGGCCACCAAACTCGGTCAGCATGACCTCAAGACATTGAGGATGCTAAATTGTGGAGGGATTTTTGATATCTCGAACGGTTCGGCCGTGGCGAGGCGACGAAATTATGGCGAGAAATGAGAAACAGGAAATGGCTAATAACTATTGCACACATTGTCTGATTCTGATGAAACTTCAGGAGTTTGTTCGTTGTATGATGCCGATCACATAGATGTGACTCTCATAAGTCAAAGTTATAGCACCACCAACTGGCAGCAGGAAGTGTGTCGTTTTCAAAATGCTTTTAAATCAGCCTCTTAATTTTACTCAATTTGCTTCAAACTTCATCAGAACAATGTCAAAACACAGCCGATGACAATCTGTAAAGGGGTCTTTGATACATTAAATGCTGTTGCCGTGGCAACGTGTCAAACTTTAACATTTGTTTCCTGTGCTTTTGGGCCACTTAATAAGCTTAGATTTTATATGAAAATCAACACACACATCAGTATTAATGATAGTTAGACACTGGCAAAGGCTCATAAACGGGCGTGGAGGAGGCGCTCTATAGCGCCACCTTTTGTCAAAAGTGGGGGGGTTAGTTTTAGCTACAGACACCAAACTTGGTATGTATATTGGTCTCATCAAGCCGGACAACTTTCTAAATTACACCCATTAGCTGCGACCAACAGAAAATCTGCTATTTTGATTGTAATGTGGATTTTTGGAAAAATCAGGCTATAAACAAATTCATACTCCTCCAAGCAGGAATAAGTAGTTCACACCAAACTTTGTGAACATGATGCCAACATACTGAAGATGTTAAATTGCGAGCGGATTTGGGATATCTTGAACGGTTGATTTATAGTGATTTTTTGAAATTAGCAGAAAAAACATAACCGTAATATTAAAATGCAGCATCCAAACACTTTAAAAAACTTTTCATACATAGAACTAGTCATTCTGAGAAATAAATGCCTTGTTCCATCTATATAAAATAATCAACAAAAAATAGAAAATTAAAAAAACTATTAAACATCTGCTCTCACTCTAACTCTCTCACTCTAACTCTGTGTCGGGGGATGGGCTTAAGTCTGTGTATGTGTGTGTGTAAGTGTGACTGAGGTAGTTGAGTGGCTGTGTGTGTGTGACAGAGAGAGAGAGAGAGAGAGAGAGAGAGAGAGAGCATTTAAAATGCATTATCCTAACTCTTCACAACTTTTTACATATGAAAAACAAGTCATTCTAAGGAAATGTGTTTTCAGAGGCTGCAAAAACATTTGAAATATCACACTTGTAAACTAGCTGATGAAGACTGTAATACCAAGAATGAACACAAGATGACCTCATAGGATAAGGAATCTTTTCAACTCTAATCCTATCTCATTCTCATTGTGTCAGAATGACTTAAAAGCATTTTGATTTTAACCCTTTCATTGCTGTGACACTTCAATCCAAACTGGTACAGGGATACTGTTAATGCATGTGCCCGCTGGGCACAGTTTTCCTGATGGCACCAGGGTTGCGGATGCACTGGCGGCGAGGGCCCGTCATCGCTGCTTGCAGCTATATTTCTTCTTATTCTTATTATTTGTCAAGGTTTTGGGGGGTTTTGGGGCCCTTAACATGCTCAAAAACTCCTGAAAATTGGCACACACCTTGGAATCTGCGGCCATTAGGGCCGGGCAGAGACTGGTACACGGGCGTGGCAAGGGGACTCTACAGCGCCCCCTGGAATTTGGAGGGTCATATAGCACACATACTTGCACTTACACATATGAAACTCGGTACACATATAGAACTCATCAAGTTGAACAACTTTCACACTTTATGTCATTAGCTAATCCCAACAGGAAGTTGGTTATTCTGGGTTTTGTCAAAAACGCATGCTCTGGAATTTGATACACTTGTCCTAGGTTTTTTACCCAATTACCACCAAACTCGGTCAACCTCATCTCAAGACATTGGGGATGAAAAATTGTGACGGGATTTTTGATATTTCGAACGGTTTGGCCGTGGCGAGGCGTTGAAATTATGGCGAGAAATGAGAAACAGGAAATGGCTAATAACTATTGCACACATTATCTGATTTGGATGAAACTTCAGAGGTTTCTTTGTGGTATGATGCCGATCACATAGATGTGACTATTAGGAGTCAAAGTTATAGCGCCACCAACTGGCAACAGGAAGTGTGTCTCTTTTAAAAATTCTTTGATATCACATGGTTATTTTTACCCGATTTGCTTCAAACTTCATCAGAATAATGTCAAAACACGGCCGATGAGAATCTGTAAAGGGGTCGTTGATACATTAAATGCTGTTGCCATGGCAACGTGTCAAACTTTAACATTTGTTTCCTGTGTTTTTGGGCCACTTAATAAGCTTCGATTTTCATGAAACTCAACACACACATCAGTATTAATGATAGTTAGACACTGGCAAAAGCCCATAAATGGGCGTGGAGGAGGCGCTCTATAGCGCCACCTTTTGTCAAAAGTGGGGGGGTTAGTTTAAGCTACAGACACGAAACTAGGTATGTATATTGTTTTCATCAAGCCGGACAACTTTCTAATTTACATCCATTAGCTGGGACCAACAGGAAGTCTGCTATTTTGATTTGAATGTGGATTTTTGGAAAAATATAGCTGTGAATGAATGAATACTACTCCTACAAAAACCAATGAATTTACACCAAACTTTGTCAACATGAAGCCAACATACTGAAGATGTTAAATTGTGAGTGGATTTGGGATATCTTGAACGGTTGATTTATGGTGATTTATTAAATTAGCAGTAAAAAAAACATGACCTTAATTTTAAAATGCAGCATCCAAACACTTCAAAACTTTTTACATACATAGAACTAGTCATTCTGAGAAATAAATGTTTACTTCCATCGATATAAAATAGTCTACAAAAAATAGAAAATTAATAAACTATTCAACATCTGCTCTCACTCTAACTCTCTCACTCTAACTCTGTGTCGGGGGATGGGCTTAAGTCTGTGTATGTGTGTGTAAGTGTGACTGAGGTAGCTGAGTGGCTGTGTGTGTGTGTGTGTGTGAGAGAGAGAGAGAGAGAGACTGAGAGAGACAGAGTGCATTTAAAGTGCATTATCCTAACTCTTCACAACTTTTTACATTTGAAAAACAAGTCATTCTTAGGAAACATGTTTAGCATGATTCCAGAGACCGCAAAAGCCTTTGAAATATCACATTAGTAAACTGGCAGATGAAGACTGTAATACCAAGGATGAACACAAGATGACCTCATAGGATAAGGAATCTTTTTCAGCTCATTCTCAGTGTATCAGAATGACTTAAAAGCATTTTGCTTTTAACCCTTTCATTGCTGTAACCCTTCAATCCAAACTGCCACAGGGTTACTGTCAATGCATGTGCCCGCTGGGCACCGTTTTTCTGATGCACCAGGGTTGCGGATGCGCTGGCGGCGAGGGCCCGTCATCGCTGCTTGCAGCTATATTTATTTATTAGGGCCCGAGCCCTAAAAGGGCGAAGGCCCTATTGTTTTTCTAAGGATTATTATTATTATTTTTTTTTTTTTTTCAATGTTTTTGGTGGTTTTGGGGCCCTTACCATGCTCAAAAACTCTTGAAAATTGGCACACACATTGGAATCTGCGGCCATTAGGACGCCGCAGAGACTGGGACCCGGGCGTGGCACAGGGGCTCTACGGCGCCCCCTGCAACGCAGTCAGAAAACTTGATGTATATCCCACACATACTTGCATGTATACATATGAAACTCGGTACACATGTAGATCTCATTGAGCCAAACAACTTTCGCACTCATATAATAGGCTCCACCCAACAGGAAGTGAGCTATTCAGGGCTGTTTAAAAAGCGCATGCTCTGGAATTTGATATACTCCTCGGAGGCCTTTATTCCGACAGACACCAAACTCGGTCAGCATGACCTCAAGACATTGGGGATGCTAAATTGTGGAGGGATTTTTGATATCTCGAACAGTTTGGCCGTGGCAAGGCGACGAATTTATGGCAAGAAATGAGAAACAGGAAATGGCTAATAACTATTCCACACATTGTCTGATTCTCATGAAACTTCAGGAGTTTGTTCGTTGTATGATGCCGATCACATAGATGTGACTACTGAGAGTCAAAGTTATAGCGCCACCAACTGCCAGCAGGAAGTGTGTCATTTTTAAAATGCTTTTAAATCAGCCTCTTAATTTTATTCGATTTGCTTCAAACTTCATCAGAATAATGTGAAAACACGGCCAATGAGAATCTGTAAAGGGATTGTGGATACATTAAATGCTGGTGCCATGGCAACGTGTCAAACTTTAACATTTGTTTCCCGTGATTTTGGGCCACTTAATAAGCTTAGATTTTCATGAAACTCAATACACACATCAGTATTAATGATAGTTAGACACTGGCAAAGGCTCATAAACGGGCATGGAGGAGGCGCTCTATAGCGCCACCTTTAGTCAAAAGTTGGGGGGTTAGTTTTAGCTACAGACACCAAACTCTGTATGTATATTGGTCTCATCAAGCCGGACAACTTTCTAATTTAAACCCATTAGCTGCAACCAACAGGAAGTCTGCTATTTTGATTTGAATGTGGATTTTTTGAAAAATCAAGCTATAAACAAATTCATACTCCTCCAAGCAGGAATAAGTAGTTCACATCAAACTTTGTAAACATGATGCCAACATACTGAAGATGTTAAATTGCGAGCAGATTTGGGATATCTTGAACGGTTGATTTATAGTGATTTTTTGAAATTAGCAGAAAAAACATAACCGTAATATTAAAATGCAGCATCCAAACACTTTAAAAAAATTTTCATACATAGAACTAGTCATTCTGAGAAATAAATGCTTAGTTCCATCGATATAAAATAATCAACAAAAAATAGAAAATTAAAAAACTATTAAACATCTGCTCTCACTCTAACTCTCTCACTCTAACTCTGTGTCGGGGGAGGGGCTAAAGTCTGTGTATGTGTGTGTGTAAGTGTGACTGAGGTAGTTGAGTGGCTGTGTGTGTGTGACAGAGAGAGAGAGAGAGAGAGAGCATTTAAAATGCATTATCCTAACTCTTCACAACTTTTTACATATGAAAAACAAGTCATTCTAAGGAAATGTGTTTTCAGAGGCTGCAAAAACATTTGAAATATCACACTTGTAAACTAGCTGATGAAGACTGTAATACCAAGAATGAACACAAGATGACCTCATAGGATGAGGAATCTTTTCAACTCTAATCCTATCTCATTCTCATTGTGTCAGAATGACTTAAAAGCATTTTGATTTTAACCCTTTCATTGCTGTGACACTTCAATCCAAACTGGTACAGGGATACTGTTAATGCATGTGCCCGCTGGGCACCGTTTTCCTGATGGTACCAGGGTTGCAGATGCACTGGCGGCGAGGGCCCATCATCGCTGCTTGCAGCTATATTTATTATTATTATTTTATTTTATTTTATTTTTTTAAGGTTTTTGGGGGTTTTGAGGCCCTTAACATACACGAAAACTCTTGAAACTTTGCACACATGTTGGAATCTGCGGCCATCAGGGCTGGACAGAGTTTGATATGGGGGGGGTCATCTGGGGGGGGCGTGGCTTAATGTTAAAAAATGCGACTTTTGAGGGGCTCTGTAACTCACACCATTTGACCTACAGTTACCAAAATTCATACGTACATAGACCTCATCGGGCCAAACAATTTTCGTGCTCACAGTCCATGCTTCGCCTAACAGGAAGTCAGCTATTCAAGGTTTTGTGAAAAACGCATGCTCTGGAATTTGCGATACTCCTACTAGGGTTTTTTTCAGATTGCCACCAAACTCGGTCAACATCATCTCAAGACATTAGGGATGCAAAATTGCCAGGGGATTTTTGATATCTCGAACGGTTTGGCCGTGGCGAGGCGACGAAATTATGGCGAGAAATGAGAAACAGGAAATGGCTAATAACTATTGCACACATTGTCTGATTCTAATGAAACTTCAGGAGTTTGTTCGTTGTATGATGCCGATCACATAGATGTGACTATTGAGAGTCAAAGTTATAGCGCCACCAACTGGCAGCAGGAAGTGTGTTGTTTTTGAAATGCTTTTAAATCAGCCTCTTAATTTTACCCGATTTCTTTCAAACTTCATCAGAATAATGACAAAACACGGCGATGAGAATCTGTAAAGGGGTCGTTGATACATTAAATGCTGTTGCCATGGCAACTTGTCAAACTTTAACATTTGTTTTCTGTGCTTTTGGGGCACTTAATAAGCTTAGATTTTCATGAAACTCAACACACACATCAGTATTAATGACAGTTAGACACTGGCAAAAGCTCATAAATGGGCGTGGAGGAGGCGCTCTATAGCGCCATCTTTTGTCAAAAGTTGGGGGATTAGTTTTAGATACAGACACCAAACTTGGTATGTATATTGGTCTCATCAAGCCGGACAACTTTCTAATTTACACCCATTAGCTGCGACCAACAGGAAGTCTGCTATTTTGATTTGAATGTGGATTTTTGGAAAAATCAGGCTATAAACAAATTCATACTCCTCCAAGCAGGAATAAGTAGTTCACACCAAACTTTGTCAACATGATGCCAACATACTGAAGATGTTAAATTGCGAGCGGATTTGGGATATCTTGAACGGTTGATTTATGGTGATTTATTAAAGTAGCAGTAAAAAGCATAACCATAATTTTAAAATGCAGCATCCAAACACTTCAAAACTTTTTACATACGTAGAACTAGTCATTCTGAGAAATAAATGCTTACTTCCACTGATATAAAATAGTCTACTAAAAATAGAAAATTAAAAAACTATTAAACATCTGATCTCACTCTAACTCTCTCACTCTAACTCTGTGTCGGGGGATGGGCTTAAGTCTGTGTATGTGTGTGTGTAAGTGTGACTGAGGTAGTTGAGTGGCTGTGTGTGTGTGACAGAAAGAGAGACAGAGTGCATTTAAAGTGCTGCAAAAACATTTGAACTATCACACTTGTAAACTAGCTGATGAAGACTGCAATACCAACGATGAACACAATTCCTTATCCTATGACCTCATAGGATAAGGAATCTTTTCAACTCTAATCCTCATTCTCATTGTGTCAGAATGACTTAAAAGCATTTTTATTTTAACCCTTTCATTGCTGTGACACTTCAATCCAAACTGGTACAGGGATACTATTAATGTATGTGCCCACTGAGCACCGTTTTTCTGATGGCACCAGGGTTGCGGATGCGCTGGCGGCGAGGGCCCGTCATCACTGCTTGCAGCTATATTTGTACATTCTTTTTTATGTCTTGGGCACAAACGCACAATAAAGCTGCTAATTTCTTAAAGTTTATTTCTTCAAGGTACTACTATTATTTAAATGTTTACATACATTTCATATTATTTTTTGGGGGGGCTTTAAAGGGTTAGTTCATCAAAAAAAATGAATTCAGTCATTATTTACTCACCTCCACACTGTCCAATTTTGTATCTGTTTTTGTTTTTTGTTTTTTTCTGAACACACAAGGTGATTTTGGTTAAGTCTGTCCTGCTGGAGCCTAAGTTTCAGAAGCTTCATGACATTATTTGATGATGCTTTTGAAGCTTCTGAAACTCAGGCTCCACTGACCGATGAAACCAGCTGAACAAACTTGACCAAAATCACATCCTCAGTTTCTTTTAGTCTTTTTCGAGTTGCTCTCGCTGGCTCTGAGCTCACTGATGATGAAGAGGTCACAGCAACATCTGGCCCAGATGAGGGAACAAGGGCAGGTGGAGTGATGGAGGGTCTCATCCGTGGCACTGGACCATTTCCAGGATGCTGCTGTGGATTTCTCCTTTCTCAGTGCACACCAGTCTGCAGACATTTCAGATCATACAAAGATGCAACAATATAACACAAAACTGTCACAGCACAATATCATTTGATCTCTGTATTAGAAGAAACAAAATGATCTTACTTTATATTTTTATATCAGGTTTTCCTTTTTTCCCCCACAAATGCCGCCGTCACCGTTCATTGCAGGTCCTGCTCCACCACAGAAGATCTGCAGCAAAGCAACCCATTCTCACTTCCGAGGCGTCAAAAACTGCAGAACGGTCAAGCGCCTCTAGCGTCACTATGAAGACGTCAACGGCGCCCCTCCGCGTCATTATTTCGACGAACTGGGACCTACAGTTGTTGTAAGTTGTACTGTGATATTTTAAGTTAAAACACAGTAAACAGGACACTTACCATGTTTTTACCACAGTACCTGTAGTTGTACTGTGATAGCTGAAGTTAAAACACAGTAAACAGCATACTTACCATGTTTTTACCTCAGTAACTGCAGTTTTACTGTCATATTTGAAGTTAAAACACAGTAAACATGACACTTACCATGTTTTTACCTCAGTAACTGCAGTTTTACTGTCATATTTGAAGTTAAAACACAGTACACATGACACCATGTTTTTACCATGGTAACTGCAGTTGTACTGTGATATTTAAAGTTAAAACACAGTAAACAGGACACTTACCATGTTTTTACCACAGTACCTGTAGTTGTACTGTGATAGCTGAAGTTAAAACACAGTAAACAGCATACTTACCATGTTTTTACCTCAGTAACTGCAGTTTTACTGTGATATTTGAAGTTAAAACGCAGTAAACATGACACCATGTTTTTACCACGGTAACTGCAGTTGTACTGTGATATTTAAAGTTAAAACACAGTAAACAGGACACTTACCATGTTTTTACCACAGTACCTGTAGTTGTACTGTGATAGCTGAAGTTAAAACACAGTAAACAGCATACTTACCATGTTTTTACCTCAGTAACTGCAGTTTTACTGTGATATTTGAAGTTAAAACGCAGTAAACATGACACCATGTTTTTACCACGGTAACTGCAGTTGTACTGTGATATTTAAAGTTAAAACACAGTAAACAGGACACTTACCATGTTTTTACCTCAGTAACTGCAGTTTTGCTGTGGCAGTTTCAGTAAAAAAGCACAATAACCACAACACTTATTATGTTTTTACTGCAGTATCTTTAGTTTGACTATGATGTGTATAGTAATAGCACAGTAATCACCAAACGTACTATGGTTTTACCACTGTAATGCTAGTTTTGTTGTGCTTTTACGACAGATACCACAGTAATCACTACACTTAGTATTCCATGCTTGTAATACCTTTTAATGTAAAAACCAAAAAAAAGCAAGAATTTAAAAAAAAGTTATTTTTTAACCTCCTGCAGTTTATTCATATCAGTTTAAAACTTAAATATGTTGCTCACAGATCATTATTAACATTCTCTATATAATTGTCTTTTCTTTCCCTTTTTTTTTTTAGCTGAGAAGACCTAAAGGAAGCAGTCAGCCCAGTCTTGTTTGTGGAGAGGTCTTCATTTAGAAACAGAGAAAACAGAAAGCTGCAGAGGGAGACATTTGCAGTGGTAGGTCTGTGTTAGTTTTACCCTTTTATCAAACATTCCTGCTGTTATAGTTTCACAGCATATATAACATATATAACATGTTGTTTCTTAACTTTTGCCTTGTCCAAATACCCACACTTGCACTTGACCTCTTGACTAATTATATTACGTATTATAAAACTGTTTTACTACCAAATTATTTGTAATATCTAATTATTATAATTATTATTAATTTTTCACTTACATTGGAAAGGTTTCCGTGACATCTCACAAGATCTCACGATTTATTCCCAAACATGATGCACGATGGGATACGCTGAACCTCCTGAGCAGTTTTCAAAATGGTGTGGATTTAGTGTGCTTTAAGGGCACTGCAGTTTGGCATTATTAAGACCTGGGACAGTCTTGCGCACAAACTTCCTGTCGCATGCATGTGCTATAAAGTGGCCAAGACCGCAAGTGTGGGTAATTGGACTGGGTAAAAGTTTTAAAAATGCCCCATTAGTACATCAGAGTCTTAATAATTCAATAATTCAGCTGAACACTTGTATGATATTGTACAAATGTACTTGTAGACAGTCCTGCAACATTTACTCTACTGCTCATTGCCTCAGTCCCTGTACAGTCTCATTTGACACTATCACAATATTTGTAAATCAGTTGTGCCCCTTTTTGGAAAGCAGTCAGATGCCCCACACAGAAACTTTATATTGTCCATTGGCTTCTTAATAAATTACTTGAAATGGGTGAAGTGATGTCATGATGTCTCTCTGCACCTCGTAATTTATCTGTTTCCACGAGTGGAAATGCTAGTTTGATGTGTCCTGTTAGCGTGTAAACATGTTTAAAAGAATTCATTAGATATGTAGCTTGATTTTAAGGACTTACTATTAAAAATGGTTGCATTTAACATTTAATTATTTAATTTAACAGGTAATTTAATTATTTAATTTAACATATAATTACAGAGGCTGTTTTTACAGTCTAAAAAAAAAGAAAACCCACATTAATGTGTAAACCAACAAGTTGCATGTAATGTAATAGTATCTTCTTCCTTTTCTGTCTTCCAGGATTACTCACAGATTGTGCTGTCCTTCTTTTTCAGGTCTCTACAATATCTAAACAACAGCTTACGAACCCTCACAAACCGTCCTAAAAACTAAAAGAGCTATTACTGAGTCTCAGTGAATCTTGCCATGATCAGCCCTTCCCAGGTACATTTTATTAATCGACATTTACTCATCAAATGCTCTGGTCTGAATCTTATTTTAAATTAACTGAATTTTATTTTTAAGAGTAAGTAGAGAATTTCTTGTTTTACAGAAGAGAAGGAAGACCAAGGAAGTCCTTTGTTCAGGGTGAGGAATGAATATGGCCATCTTGCGCCCAAACAAAGAGGACAAAAAAGTGTGCATGTCCACTGGTATGTCTATACTGAAGCAATGCTGTATTATGTAGTACAGCATTTTATGATTATCTCTCACAGGACTGTTCATGCAGCAGTGATTATTCTTTTTTGTAATAATTTGTAATTTTATTTATTTATTTACTTATTTACTGGGTACAGCTTAAAATCTTTATCTTATCTTAAGTTTTTAAAAACCACACCATCTGGTTTTCAGCAGTGTTATAAAAGTGGTTTAGTTGATGTAAACAATTTACATTATTTAATTGTTTTGTAAATGTTGTGTGTAATAAATTGTTGATTAATAGTTGACTGGTTTCAAGCAAGGCCTTACACTACAGAGACTAAAACACATTTGTGTTTTAAGATGGAAGCAAGAAAAGTCATGAACTTTGGAGAAAGATTCTAGAAGAAAAAGACGCATTTACTGCAGCAATAGATGAATTCTAGAGGCAAATACTCCTGTTTCTGATAACTACACGTGGCACTTATGCCTCTGGAACACTTTAAGTCTTGCATAATGAAATTCTTTTTGCAGTACTTTAACCATTTTACTTTGTACAGATGATCTCATCAGCCAAATGAGGGGGTTTGACCAAGTGATGCCCTTGAAAGGAGAGAAAGAAGAGGATGTTGTAAATTGTCTTCAAAGAAAAAGCTTCTCAAAATGTCTTAAAATCTTAAAGGTATGTGTACAGTACCTTAAGGGCCATAGTTGTTCACCCAACATCATGCAGAACATAAGCTGAGCTGACTGTCCATTAAACAAATTCATCTGATTTGTTTGTGTTTCTTTTTGTTTTATTTTGACCAGGTCTGGGAACTGTCTGAAAATGGGATGTCAGGAGTGAGAGATCCTCTGGCTGAGAAAAAGCTACACCACATCGGTGCTGGATATCAACCACAAACTGTTTACAGACACGACAGAAGAAGATCATGATGGGGAAATGGACGGAGAAGAGCAAGACACCAGTTTAGATGTGATGATAATGAATCATTATTTTCTCACACGGTATCAAATGTCTTATATGTACCACATGATCTGTATCAAAGTTGACTGAATGGATTGTGTGACTTTAAGGACATTTCATCACTCATTTGTGTGTCTTCAGCTGCAGTCAACTGATTAATATATGATGTTAATGTATTTTTAATAATCCATTATTATTTAAATTATTTTAATAACCCAAATTTTTCTTAAATGTCAATTGTCTTGATGCTACTTTTTCATCTTTATGCTGTATGCTTCAATAAAATGAATATGGTGAATATTGTGTATTGAAAATTCTTGGTAAATACATAATTTTACTAGGTCGGCTCATATGTGTATATATGTTTTATACTTGGAAAAACTGCATATAATTAATAACCTGATTGTTTTTACTTAAGACATAAACATTTTTGATCAGACTAATGATATTGGGGACAACAATACACCAAAAAGTTATTATTGTATATATTTAGTGACAAAAATGCCAATTTTTGGTGAAATAAGATTAAATATTTTGCATTACAAGATGCTGCCATGGACTTTTGCTACAAACACTTAAAGGATAACTGAGAATGTACCAGGAATCAACGTACATCTTATACTGCATTAAAACCAAGAGCATGTGCATTACTGATACCCGGCCTGTGAGGAGCAAGATAAGGGGGTGAGGACGACATATTTACACTGATTTTTGCTAATTATTATTATTATTATTATTATTATTATATTGTGATTTTTACTACTGCATGAATTTGTCCTTGTGTAATAGTAATAGTGAAATATCACAATGTGTATAAATTGATTACTGCTTAACAGTGGGGAATAGATAATGGCAAGTTGTTGCAGGTTCATCCATTATATTTACTGGTGTTCACCTCAAAAATCTAAGTAATAATCTATTATTATTATTATTATTAAAGCATTTCTTTCTATTTTTTCTGTTTGATCAGATGGCCTCACATTGTCCTGTCAAAAGCTATATGAGGCATGATGTAAGAATAGAAGAGGGTGGACTGTGAAAACTGTCAGATATAAATGTGACTCAACACAGTTTTTTGTTCATGATAAGGAGAACACATGTATGTAGGTTTTACTGCCCTTCTACCCCCAGGGGCCCAGTAGCACCCCATGGAAGAGCCAAAAAAAAATGCATATTTCAAATGGCTGTAAATTAGAGTCTGATTAACGTATCAAAGAGAAAATCGGCAGGATTACTGCTTATGCTATGTTGATTAAATAATGTTGGGCACAGATTTCAGAAATATATGGAAAGCTGTTATAAAGGCATTTTAAATATTGCTCACAGTAAAATACCAACTTTCAGCCTGCCTCTCAAATATGTCATAGAGATTTGCACAATAAACATATTTAGATATCCAGTTTTCCATTAAAGATATTATTTATTTCATTTAATTAATAAAACGTTTTAAACTACATTACCCATAAGCCTCTGTCATTCTGTCGATAGAACGGGAAAACATGGCGCTGTTATTTGTAGTTCACTGAAGTTATGCTTAGGGTTAGGGTTAGGATCTCGCTAAAGGAGTAATTTCTCTCAACATAGCAATACTTCATTGTTAACTTAATATATTACTAACGTGATAACATCAGCAAAACATACTTTTGTAATTTAATGCGCTGTTTAATATGGGTTAAAAGATAATCCAATCACAGCGAGTCCTGCGGGTGACAAGGGAACTTCACAGCCACCGACATCCCAGCTTAACAGAGGCGTCACACTTACTTGTCCATTTATGGTCATTTATGACAAATTTCTTCTGTTTTTTGGCTGATGGGAACAGATTCGGTTAACAATAATTAAATTAGCTACCTATTAGATTGAGTTTTATTAATGTCTACACCTACAGTAATTATTGTTGACAAAAGCTGGCCAATACTGATTTGCTGCATCGCATGCAGCCTTAACCCATAGTTTTATCCAATTAAATTCAATAAATAACTTTTATTTATTTATTTATTTTGACCATAGACGAGTGCATTTACTAATCAAATGTGCTTCTAACATTTACATTGTAATTTACATTGTGTTTTAAAGTTATAAATATATTCACTATTGTGTTTGTAATTCTCTACCATTTTAACTCTAAGAATAAAAACGTAATAAATAAGTAAATAAATAAAGCATAATGAAAAGCATAGTTTTGTAAGCATTTCCCAGTATTTACTGATGTCAAACACAGTGCCCAAACTACTGCACTGCATCCTCTGTCACCAAGCTTGTTTTTGCCACTATGAAGAATGAATAAATAAATAAATAGAATAAGCAGTTAATTACAAAAATGTATTTAATTATAATTATACAATTAATTATAGTAAAATATAAAGAAATATAGAAATATATAACAAAAGTCCTTTATATATGTGTGTGTGTGTGTGTGTGTGTGTGTGCCAAACAATATTTTTACAAACCACATGCAAAATCTTACAAACCTTCACAAAATATTTTATTGTCTTCTCTTAAAATAAATAAATAAATAAATATAGAAACTAAAAGGCAAGCAATTAAGAACAACATTGTACATTTTTAACTGTAATACTTTTATTGTGACTAAATGCAAAGCAAATTAAAAATGTTAGTGATAATTATAATTGTAAACGTTAACAAAAACAAAACAGTACATATAGTTTATGTCTTTCAGAGAACACTGGAAACAAATGCATTTTCTTAAAAACTTAAACTGACAACACATATAAATGTTTCAAACTAACATAAAAAATAATACCAAACATATGACAGAATAACACCATGAAGTCATGCATGTCAAGTGTGTCATATCGTCTATAAAACTCCATAAAAATCTATAAAAATCAGCACAGCACCAAATAAACATTACTTGTCTGAACAATGGAAGAAACACCTGCTACATACAAACGCAGAAATATACATTTGACAATAGCATCATGAAAAATATCATTTTGTGATAAAACCATTAGGAAGACACCAAGTAAAGTTTGTAAGGCTTAAAAAAGAGAACACAAAGCTTTATCAATACGAAAAAGACTATTTTTAACTATTGTTTTCATTACTGGTTCTGTATACAGTATATGGGTTGCTGGAAGGTCAAAATGTATTCATTATAAGCTTATAATTAAAACAAAGTTGCATCTTCTGAAAAAAACAGAAAAACAAAACTAAACTGCAAAGTCTTAATATTGATCTGGTGCCATTTCTGTATGTGTGGGGGATAAAAAGTTAAAGAGGAGAGTCCTTGTGCATGATGGAGAAGGACAGCGTTATCTGCAAGAAACCCTGTAAGACAGAAAGAAAGGAAAAATTATTACATTACATGCAACATGTTAGTTTATACATTACTTTGAGGATTTTTTAGGCCGTAAAAGCAGCCTCTGCAAAGATGCTGTATAATCAATTTTACCTGCATCCATTATTAAAAGTAAGTCATTAATAACAAGCTTCATATCTAATTCTTTTAAACATGTTTACACGCTAACAGCACACATCAAACTAGCATTTGAACTCGTGGAAACAGATAAATTACGAGGAGCAGAGAGACATCATGTAATGTTGGACAATTAACTGACGGGGCCCGTTTGAAGTAATTTATTAAGAAGCCAATGGACAATATAAAGTTTCTGACTGTGGGGCATCTGACTCCTTTCCAAAAAGGGGCACAACTGATTTACAAATATTGTGATAGTGTCAAATGAGACTGTACAGGGACTGAGGCAATGAGCAGTAGAGTAAATGTTGCAGGACTGTCTACAAGTACATTTGTACAATATCATACAAGTGTTCAGCTGAATTATTGAATTATTAAGACTCTGATGTACTAATGGGGCATTTTTAAAACTTTTACCCAGTCCAATTACCCACACTTGCGGTCTTGGCCACTTTATAGCACATGCATGCGACAGGAAGTAAGTGCCCAAGACTGTCCCAGGTCTTAATAATGCCAAACTGCAGTGCCCTTAAAGCACACTAAATCCACACCATTTTGAATACTGCTCAGGAGGTTCAGCGTATCCCATCGTGCATCATGTTTGGGAATAAATCGTGAGATCTTGTGAGAGGTCACAGAAACCTTTCCAATGTAAGTGAAAAATTAATAATAATTATAATAATTAGATATTACAAATAATTTGGTAGTAAAACAGTTTTATAATACGTAATATAATTAGTCAAGAGGTCAAGTGCAAGTGTGGGTATTTGGACAAGGCAAAAGTTAAGAAACAACATGTTATATATGTTATATATGCTGTGAAACTATAACAGCAGGAATGTTTGATAAAAGGGTAAAACTAACACAGACCTACCACTGCAAATGTCTCCCTCTGCAGCTTTCTGTTTTCTCTGTTTCTAAATGAAGACCTCTCCACAAACAAGACTGGGCTGACTGCTTCCTTTAGGTCTTCTCAGCTAAAAAAAAAAAGGGAAAGAAAAGACAATTATATAGAGAATGTTAATAATGATCTGTGAGCAACATATTTAAGTTTTAAACTGATATGAATAAACTGCAGGAGGTTAAAAAATAACTTTTTTTTAAATTCTTGCTTTTTTTTGGTTTTTACATTAAAAGGTATTACAAGCATGGAATACTAAGTGTAGTGATTACTGTGGTATCTGTCGTAAAAGCACAACAAAACTAGCATTACAGTGGTAAAACCATAGTACGTTTGGTGATTACTGTGCTATTACTATACACATCATAGTCAAACTAAAGATACTGCAGTAAAAACATAATAAGTGTTGTGGTTATTGTGCTTTTTTACTGAAACTGCCACAGCAAAACTGCAGTTACTGAGGTAAAAACATGGTAAGTGTCCTGTTTACTGTGTTTTAACTTTAAATATCACAGTACAACTGCAGTTACCGTGGTAAAAACATGGTGTCATGTTTACTGCGTTTTAACTTCAAATATCACAGTAAAACTGCAGTTACTGAGGTAAAAACATGGTAAGTATGCTGTTTACTGTGTTTTAACTTCAGCTATCACAGTGCAGCTACAGGTACTGTAGTAAAACATGGTAAGTGTCCTGTTTACTGTGTTTTAACTTCAAATATCACAGTAAAACTGCAGTTACTGAGGTAAAAACATGGCAAGTATGCTGTTTACTGTATTTTAACTTCAGCTATCACAGTACAACTACAGGTACTGTGGTAAAAACATGGTAAGTGTCCTGTTTACTGTGTTTTAACTTTAAATATCACAGTACAACTGCAGTTACCATGGTAAAAACATGGTGTCATGTGTACTGTGTTTTAACTTCAAATATGACAGTAAAACTGCAGTTACTGAGGTAAAAACATGGTAAGTGTCATGTTTACTGTGTTTTAACTTCAAATATGACAGTAAAACTGCAGTTACTGAGGTAAAAACATGGTAAGTGTCCTGTTTACTGTGTTTTAACTTGAAATATCACAGTACAACTTACAACAACTGTTGTAAGTGTTGTGGTTACCATGATTTTACTACAAATACAACTTCCATCTTTGAACCTGATATGAATATAAAACTGATCGAAGGTCTATGACATGTCACGTGACAGAGTTTAATCGCCCCATTTAGCAGGTGTGTTCGTTTAGTTAAACACAATGAAACGCAAAGACAGCCTCGGATGACAGATATAATTACGCGAATAAACATACGGCGCTAATCAGATTAATAAAGAAGACAGGATACATTTTAAAACAAACATTAAGACAACGTATTTACGACTACTCACCCAACCTGTGGCACACGTAAACTGATGGCAAATATCGCGATGTGTGCTGAATGAGACTTCCTGAACGTGATTTCATAGCGATCATCATTTCATGTCCTTCGCGTCTGTGTTCTGACGCCAAAAGTTTCCCATTGAAATCAATGTAGGTCCCAGTTCGTCGAAATAATGACGCGGAGGGGCGCCGTTGACGTCTTCATAGTGACGCTAGAGGCGCTTGACCGTTCTGCAGTTTTTGACGCCTCGGGAGTGAGAACGGGTTGAGCAAAGGCACAGAAATCAAGTATCAGAAAAGTGATGTAACAGCTCTGTTTGAAATTACAACAATTCAAATAAACTACAGCTTAAGATTTAATGTTTAATTAATTTATGTATACTCACTCAAAGCCTTTGATGGCAGCATTTCTTCATCAGTCACTCTGCACTGGGTACACAGATGTGTGTCTTATCTGTCCCTGTAACATTCAGACATGATTCAGTTACCTCTGTGATTTCTACTACATTTACATGTTGAGGTAGTTGCTGATGTGTTAACTGACTTTCTATCCAACACAATTGCTCCTCAATATAGCAACAGTATGAACAAATGAAATAGATAACTCATGTTTAGTTACTTCATGTATGTATGTTTATTTACATTACTTACATTCAACTAAAGCAGTATTGGCAACAGTGAATTTACATAATAAGCACACATAGGTACACCACTCAGATTTATGTTTTATGTTGTGATGTTGTGATGTGCTCATCTGCAATTCTTTTAGAACATTTTCCTGTCAGATGTTAAATAGACATTTAGTAATCGTATTTAAGATGTATATGATTTGTGTAAATCAACTTTGTAGACGTAGCTACATGTGCTTACTGGAGCTCTGCTGTTCGATATACATAATAAATCGTCTTTTCACAGCAAAACCACAAATATACATATGCTGTTTAACATCTTACTAGACAAGGGTGAAATTAACGTGGACAAAATTATACTCTGAACCCCATGTGGATTTACACAAACTGAGAAATTGAAAAAGTGTTAAGCGCTGCGGATAATCCGCGGGTCGGGAAATAAAAATGCATTCTGATTATTTGCGGGTGGGTCTCGGGTGGATGAGATAAATCAATTATGACGCAAATATTAACTACTTTTCATCAGGCAAACGATTTCATTTGTGTGTGTGTTCACCCGTTCGAGAACTTAAAGCAGGGGCGGACTGGGACAAAAATTCAGCCCTGGCACTGTAGCCATACCAGCCCACATTACCACACCGACACAGCCCCACCCACGGACATGCACATTCACTACTTATATTGGTGTACAGATGGTGAAATAATATAAGCAGTACCATATGTAATAGATATTTAAACATTTAATGTATGTGACTGGAACAAAAACAACCCGTTTATAACAAATTTATACATACAGTAAAAACTAAATAAAAAATAATCTGTATATAATAATTTATCGTTAATTAGAGCCACAGTGTTAAAAAGGCTCACATGAGCTTTTATTTTGAAGTGTTTCTGGCAATCAGCCAGTGATCTCATACTCATGTTGATTGTACATGGAACTGTTTTAGTATCTTTATTTGTATAAGTTTTTCTGATTCCTTAATTTGTTTATTCTAATTTGTTGTAGACCACACATACACACCAACCCACATGGATACCCCGAAGTGATTGTTAGCACTTGCATGCTCAGTACTTTGGAAACTTTGTGGAAAGAATAAAGAATCAAAAGAATTCTGGATTGATTGCATCTCATTGTCTCTGACCGGACATCTGTGGTGAACTAGTCCCCCACTGGCAACCCCTAGCTGGTTTCTATATCAGTTTTCTATACACAGTATTAAGAAACTGTCAGCATTTGTGTCAGTGTGTGTCTCTCTCATTGCTGTCTTCCTACCTCCATGATACTTGACTCTGCTGCAGCAGCTGAGCTATCTGCACTGGGTCCAGAAACATTCTAGTTTTGAATAGATGAGCACACGATTCAGTCAAGGGAGAACATAAGCAAGCCAATGTCTCATTTTACATTGTCTAACTATTGCATAGATATATTACACTATTGCCTGTAATAGAAGTCTATGTTCCACCCTACCTAAGGATTAATTAATACTGTAACCTATGCATGTATTTAATGTTTTACTTTAAAGACTAGCTATGTATTCAGAGTTCACTACAAATGCCTACAGTACTATGGCTATAGCTATAGGTTCTTTTGCATGTTAGACTATATTGCTAGTAGCATACAGCAGTCTGTATACCCTAAATCCCACGTTATCTGCTGTTAATGACATTTTAAAATGTACGGGAGTTCTACGCTAAGCTTACAACTGTTAAACACAGTGTAGGTTACTGTCAAAAACTGTCAGAAGTAGCGTGAATGGCGTGAAAATTACTTAGTATATTTTAGTATAATGACTTAGAAGTATATTTTATGTTTTCTTCTTACCTCCTCTACCGCGCTACTGTCCTCCGATGGGTGCGGTAAAGTTGGTTTTATGTTGGACATTCGTTAGACATTCGATCTTTACTTAAGCATTAATTTTTATGTAATCGAATAATAGTCCTGGATCATGCTGTATCTCGTTAAGATCACGTTTAAAAGCACAATATCAAAATTAATAATAATATTATTCGACGATATAACTGTTTAATGCATCTGAAGTGAAAAAGTCCTCACAACGATCCTCACTTGCGCACGTCAAGTTAGGGAGCGTCTCAAAAGTGCAAACTCCACTTATAACCTTGGTTACATATGTGCATTCTTCATAAAAAAAACATTAATGCCGTGATCCTTTTACATGTGTAGTTTATGTTAGCAAATTGATTACCTGCAGAAAAGGATGATTGGTAGATTTTAAATTATTAATGTATCTGTTATGAATATGTAGCCTGAGAAAACTGCGTTGTGGTTGTTTTATGGCTCAAATCACCTACAATGTATTTAAACATACATGCAGCATTAAATTAATATATATATATATATATATATATACACATATACACACACACACACACACACACACATCTATTATACATTGTTGAAATTTTAAATCCTATTTAACTTCCCAATGATGTCACACCAGTTGTAAAATCTTCACACAATCTTGACACACATCATACACAATTTGGATTTTGGAAATATGATTTTGTGCATTTTTGGTGAATTTTTCAAATATTAAAATCTATTTAACTTCCTGGTCATGTGACCCGATGATGTCACACCAGTTGTAATATCTTCACACAATCTTGACACACATCTTACACCACTTGGATTTTGGAAATATGATTTTGTGTATTTTTAATGAATTTTTCAAATATTGAAATCTATATAACTTCATGGTCATGTGACCTGATGATGTCACACCAGCTGTAATATCTTCACACAATCTTGACACACATCTTACACCACTTGGAATTTGGAAATATGATTTTGTGTATTTTTTATTAATTTTTCAAATATTCAAATCTATATAACTTCCTGGTCATGTGACCTGATGATGTCACACCAGTTGTAATATCTTCACACAATCTTGACACACATCTTACACCACTTGGATTTTGGAAATATGATTTTGTGTATTTTTAATGAATTTTTCAAATATTGAAATCTATATAACTTCCTGGTCATGTGACCTGATGATGTCACACCAGTTGTAAACCAGATGTCACACTGCATGTATTTGATAAAAAAATACAGAAAAAAACAGTAATACTACAAAATGTCATTATAATACAAAATAATAGTTTTTATTTCAGTATACTTTAAAATATCTTAAGTACTCTTAAATAAGAGCTTAAATATCTTAAATAGTCTTCTTGAGTATCACATAATCCTTCAGAAATCATTCTAATATGCTGATCTATTATAAGATGTTGGAAGCAGTTGTGCTGCCAAATATTTTTTGGAACCTGTGATTATTTTTCCAGAATTATTTTATGAATAAGTTAAAAAAAACAGCATTTATTGAAAATATTATTTTTTTCTAACAATGTAAATCTATGCTATCACTTTTAATTAATTTCACATCCTTTGTGAAAAAAGTATTAATTTCTTTAAAAAAAAAAAAAAAAAGAAAGAAAGAAAGAATAAAAATTTACTGATCCCAAACTTTTGAACAGTATTGTAAAGTCAAGTGTTAGTCAAATAATCCTGAGAAACAGTCTCACAGGTTCCAAAAAAATACTAAGCAGCACAACTGTTCAACACTGATAATAAATCAGCATATTAGAATGATTTCTGATGATCATGTGACACTGGAGACTGGAGTAATGATACTGAAAATTTAGCTTTGCATCACAGGAATACATTATATTTTAAAGTATATTAAAATAAAAACCTTTATTTTATATTGTAATAACATTTTGCGATATTACTGTTTGTTTCTGTATTTTTAATCAAATAAATGCAGCCGTGATGAGCATTTAAAAACCATTAAAAATCGTATTGATCCCAAATGTTTGAGCGGCAGTGTATGTCTGCACAGCAATATTAACAATCCAGGGTCTTTCAGTCCAGATGAAGTGTCAAGTTCTTCAACAAAGTCCCCTTTTTTTCTTTTTTCTTTTTTTTTTTGCTTTTAAGTTTGTAGTGAACAGAATAGATTCACTCAAAAAAAGTGTTTCGTTCTAAGTTTAAACTCTATGTAATTCAATTACATACAATTTTTCCATCCATTTAGATTACATAGATTTAATATAATCATATTAATAAACTTAATGTGATTCAGATGCATCAGTCATATGTGAATGAAACAGGTAAAGTTTATGTAATAGGTTGCAGTGTTAAACAAACCCTGCTCAGTGTTCATGTGTTTCCACACTACAGAGTGTTCAAGTAGCATTGACACAGTGTTGGAGTTCAGAAGAAGAATCACTGAATGAAAGAGAAACATAAGAACTGACTTCAGCCACAGTTGAAGAAGAAATCAACTGAAATAAAACAAGACATTAAATCTCCCAAGAGATGATTAAACAAACAGTTTTACCAGTTTCACTCATTGTTGACCAGATTGACTTTATTTCTGTCAGAGGTCTTTAGAAACCCTTATTGAGATTTAACAGGTTTTTTTTTTTCATTTGAAATCACCATCAAGGAGACCAGTGTTTCCTTTTGTTGGGCTTTTGAACCTTGATATGTTGGTGTTTGTAATGTGCTGGTTGCTTTAATTGTTTATTTATAGAAAGCACATTTAGTGAAGCCAAGAGAAAGAAAGAAAGATAGATGAAATTCAATTTCTGAGTATATGGATGTTGTATTGCTTAAGCAGTATTTATAGTCTCACATCTAGCTGTATTGTGTAAGTCAAATAATCTGAATAAATATAAGTCACTTTATGCACAAAATGTTTTCATCTGCAGCAACAGAAAGACCACAGACAGCAAGTATCAGCATATGATAAAGCAGCTGTTGAATGTCACCACTGTTGAGATTCATATGCTGAGTCTTGATGTTTGTGTGTGTCTAAGTGATGCTGTAGATTTTAAGCTTTTGTGCATAAAATGGACATCCATAAAAATTCATACAGCTATTGAAAATTTCTTGAAACTCCATGAGATTGGTGAATTAGGCCACTGGATGATGATTAGTACACGGTCAATAAAAATTAACCAAGAAATGTCTAACCAGAATTTTTTCTTGGCTTCTTTTTGCTATAAAAAAAAAGTGCTCTACAAACACAATTACAGCAGCCATAAAAAAAAAATTCAAGGCTTAAGAGCCCAACTGAAGTAAACCCTGATCGCCATGACGGTGAGGTCAAATAAAACGTTTTTTTTTTTTTTGTAAATAAAACATCTAAAGCTCTGTTAAGACGTTCTCAAATAATATTTGTGGATATACGACAGAAATCAAGTCAAACTGTAATGTTGTTTGTGGAGTTGTTTAATCAGAGATTTAATGTCTTTATTTATTTAAGTTAATTTTATCTTGGGGTGTGTCTGATTCTTGTGTTTCTCTTTCCTTCTGTGATTCTGCTTGTAAACAGCAGGTGTTCATCATTATTGGTCAATCATGACATAATGATCTTCTTAACTCCAACACTGTGTCAATGCTACTTGAACACTCTGTAGTGTGGAAACACATGAACACTGAGCAGGGTTTGTTTAACACTGGGAAATATTACATCAACTTTACCTGTTTCATTCACATATGAATCACATTAACTTTATTGATTTGTTTATATTAAAACTATGTAATCTAAATGCATGGAAAATTTGTATGTAATTAAATTACATAAAGTTTAAGTTAAGCTGCAACATTTGATAAAATAAAGAATATCATTGAAATGTCATTGTATGAGCAATTCCAAAATAAATAAAGATGTTTCAGAACAGCTGGAATATCATTCTTACGGCTTATAGGAGAGCACTTATCTACAGAAAATATATGAATCTACTTATGTAGCTTTAACTTATCAATGTCACTTTTCTCATGTTGTTAGTTGTTATGAGATATTTGTGAGGTAATGACCAAACTTTCTTCAAAACGATTCTAGTTGAAGATTACATAAGGCACAGAAACAGACTCCTCCAGACTCCTAATTTTCTCATTGTTTTTTTTATTTAGATGATGACAGACACTGTTTACCTTTATAAATATTACATAGATCCAATGAGTGACAGAGATTGGAGGGGAAAAAAGATCTCTTAAAAGCATGTGCAAAAACTGCATGTGGCACTGCATCAGCAACAATTGAAACTCATTGTATGAGCAATTCCAAAATGCTAAAGATGTTTCAGAACAGCTTAATATTTTCTTATCCTTATGGAAGACACCATCAAAAAAAAATAAAAAAAAAAATGTATTTTAACTTATCAATGTCATTTTTTCATGTTTTTTTTATTCCAGATAAAATGAGGTAAAAAATGAGGTTCCAAGCTAATAACATTTGCATATGCAAAAATATCAAATATGATATGGATTTTCATCATGCTTTAATTACACATTAATAAAAAACTTAAACCACCTAGTTTGGAAAAAAAAAATAATAATAATAATAACATTAGGGATCACATTCCATATAGATGACAGCTCATTCATACAGTTCTTTATCCAATTTATTATTATTTATTATTATTATAAAGGCATAATGTGTGTCAAGATTGTGTGAAGATAATACAACAGGTGTGACATTTTTGGGTGACATGACCAGGAAGTTAAGTAGATTTGAATAATTTAAAAATTCACCAAAAATACACAAAATCATATTTCCAAATTCCAAGTGGTGTAAGATGTGTGTCAAGATTGTGTGAAGATATTACAACTGGTGTGACATCATCAGGTCACATGACCAGAAGTTATATAGATTTGAATATTTGAAAAATTAATAAAAAATACACAAAATCATATTTCCAAATTCCAAGTGGTGTAAGATGTGTGTCAAGATTGTGTGAAGATATTACAGCTGGTGTGACATCATTGGGTCACATGACCAGGAAGTTATATAGATTTTAATATTTGAAAAATTCATTAAAAATTCACAAAATCATTTTTCCAAATTCCAAGTGGTGTAAGATGTGTGTCAAGATTGTGTGAAGATATTACAACTGGTGTGACATCATCAGGTCACATGACCAGGAAGTTATATAGATTTGAATATTTGAAAAATTAATTAAAAATACACAAAATCATATTTCCAAATTCCAAGTGGTGTAAGATGTGTGTCAAGATTGTGTGAAGATATTACAACTGGTGTGACATCATCAGGTCACATGACCATGAAGTTATATAGATTTAAATATATACATTAAAAAAAAAACATTTAAAAATACACAAAATAATTTTTCCAAATTCCAAGTGGTGTATGATGTGTGTCAAGATTGTGTGAAGATATTACAACTGGTGTGACATCATCAGGTCACATGACCAGGAAGTTATATAGATTTTAATATTTGAAAAATTCATTAAAAATACACAAAATCATATTTCCAAATTACAAGTGGTGTAAGATGTGTGTCAAGATTGTGTGAATATTTTAAAGCTGGTGTGACATCATTGGGTCCCATGACCAGGAAGTTGGATAGATTTGTAGATTTCAGTAAATCAATAAAAATACACAAAATGACTTTTCCAAAATCCAAGTTGCGTATAATGTGTTAGAAGTGTTACTGAATGTAGTACAGGTGTCATAACAACACCCGTTTCTATCATTTAAAGGAAAATGTTGGAGTACTATGTAATAACAATGTAACAATTCATATTCAAAATCACATTCACAGCTTACAATTATGTATTAATGCATTTCCATGTAATTCACACCTTTACATTTTATTAGTTTGATACTTTGGATGTTTTGGAATCTTGGAATGCATACCTTTTTTATTATTTTATGCACTTTTGAGACAGTCCCTTAATTTGCTGTGTGAATGTCTAACGAATGTCCAAAATAAAACCAACTTTACCGCACTATACTGGGTGCATATATGTGAAAGTGCAAGACGTGTAAGATGATAAACGTGTTTATTGACACACAACCGAAGCGTGCAGAAAATATGCGATCACAGATTCATCTCTCTGTAGCAGCTTAGTTCGCTTAAATTGTCAAATACACAAAGTTATGTCAAAATGTGATTATTTACATAAACAATCACTTGTAGGTCTGAAATGAGAGTCAACGGCTGAGATAAAATCGCCTGTGTGTCAGTAAATTTGATCCGTGCATTAACGTTAGCCTCATAAACCTGCTCATATTTGTTCCGTTAATGTTACAAAAAATAAATAAATAAATAAATAAAACGACAACACTCACTCCTCTTGTAATGATCACATTACACATCACGCATTTCACACTAAATGCTGCTCCATCTCTGCAAGTGCTGTGAGTTTGAGCCTTATATAACATGTATTAAAAAAAAAAAAAAACAGAAATTTTATATTATTTTAGTTTTCTATACAGTGATAGCTTAAAAGCTATGTCAATTAGCACGGCATTATAAGTACACTCTAAAAAGATAGTTCTTTAAAGGTCTATTTAGAACCGAGTTTAGGTTTTTTTGTTTTTTTTTTATTTATTCCTGGCTTTTAAAAAAAAAAATTGTAACTGTCAAAACACCTCATTACTCATTTTCTGGACATCAACTATCCAGCTACACAGACTATCAACACAGTTTCAACAGGTGAAGTTCTTTCTTACAATGTCTATAAAATGTTAACTTTCATATTGTAATTTGTTTCCCATTGCCAATAATGTCTTTTTCTTTTTTTTAGGTTCTTTTTTGTGTGACCAGCTCTGTTCGGTTAAGGATACTCTCTTCTCCACTAAGTAATAGAGGTAATGAAGTTATTCATTGTTAGATTTTTCTTAAAATTATTACTTGAGTCTATGCTTAAGTGTTAAAGCTATATAAAACTATCCCAATATTTTTCTTTTTTTAATATTTTGAAGGGCATACTGCTTATATGTCAATTTTTGCTTATGGCCTTCATAAGCATAATTGTTTTTACACAAACACATGGGCACTCTTTAACTGTAAACTCAACTGTGTATTTCAGATGCATCATATTCACAACCTCATCATCTGCAGAGAAACTGCCACTCAATCACACCACATTGATGGGCTTAAAGGCATCACAGAGGATCCTGAAGATACATTATTCCTGGAAATTTTGTCATTTATTTTCTATTTCTATTTTTACTTTCTGATGTATTTTTTTCATGTTCATTGTCAACTGTCATTTATTATTTGTATTTAGCCAATAACTGTTTTTAGAGCATTTTCATTTTTGCTTCAAGCTCATGTCAATTAAAAAAATAAAAGTACCTAACTGAAACTACATGCTGTTTTGTTTAGTTTTTGTGTGAGTGTGTAAAACCCTAATACAGGCTAAAATACATTATAGGAAAAACAATGTTAATAGATAATATATGTAAATAATATTAATAAGTAAAACTAGTATCAAAGGTATAAATATACTAATATTAATGAAAATAAACTATTTTCAAATGTACTATTTTCTAAATCCTATTTCATGCATCCCTACAATTGCGTCTCCTCAGGAGACTTAAACTTATATATTTATTTAATTATTTATGATCTCTTTATGAACGCTTTGAAGTTTTGGGTGAACAGCCTTTCAATACAGGGATAGAAGTCTCTCAAATTTCATTAAAATATTTTAATTTGTGTTGAGTGTGAACAACGGTTTAGAACAACATGGGAGTGAGTAAATGATAAATTTTCAGAATAATTTTGGTTGAATTATTCCTTTAAGTGTTGTGTTATTAGTTGAAATATTTTGCTTCTTGATCCAGTGTGTTTGTTGCATTATGGATGCACCAAAATAATAGATGGAGCAAGATGAACGTTTAAAATGACGGTAAAGTTTAGCTTCCTTTAAATTATATAAAAGTTTTTTTGTGACTTTTGATTTAAAACTTTACTTAAGGCTGCAGAATTTTAATACTTTTAATGTTACATTTTTCTGGCACTTAAAAAAATAATTTTTAAGTGTGTGTTTTTTGTTTAAGAGTGTTTTTATTGTAAATAGTCACATCCTAGTTACATCATAGTTTTAGTGGAGAAAAGCTAAATTGTGTTCATTTTGCAGAATGCCAATAAATACTTTCTGTAATGATGACAAAATCTTGTTTGTGTTATATTTACAGTATTGTTCATACTGCATGCATTTGTATTCTTAAAGGATGTGGAGGAGCATACAATGTGGCTTAGAGTCTGGATGTAAGATTTAAAGTCATACAGTTAAATAGTAAAAAATGCAGTTGAGTTGGCTTAAAATACTAAAGCAACCGGCTGCAAAGCTTTTTTGAGGTTACTGAACTTCAAGCAAAAAATTACTGGCACAACTTAGTTCTTGAAGTTCAGTAAACTCAAAAAAGCTTTGGAGCTGGTTACCTTAATATTTTAAGTTGAGTCAACTTAACAATTTAAGCTAATCTGCTGCAAAGCTTTTTTGAGTTTACTGAACTTCAAGAACTAAGTTGTGCCACTAAGTTGAGTCAACTTAACAATTTAAGTTAATCTGCTGCAAAGCATTTTTGAGTTTACTGAACTTCAAGAACTAAGTTGTGCCAACTCTGACTGGTAGTTCACTCAACTTCACTGAAGTTCACTGAACTTTTATATATGAGTTGGCACAACTTCCCTCCTTTAAAGTTGAGTAAACTCAAAATTGCTGTGCAGCAGATTAACTTAATTTTTTAAGTTAACTCAACTTTTTATTTTTTACAGTGTATATAATGTTATATTGTCACTGCTGTACAGTACAGTATCAACTGATTCTGTGCATTGATTCATACAGATACAAATGAATTTGACTGGTCATGTTAGCACCAGTTAATAATAATAAAATCAAATCTGTATTTAGTTTGTGCCTTTTTTTAAAAAAAAATAATAATAATATTATCAGACTTTATTATTTAATTATTATTTTATTTAAATGCTATTTTATTTTCACTATTATTAATTATTTTGTTATATTTTCATAGTTATATTTAATGGGTCACACTAAGTGTAGTGTGAGGACCAGGCCACAGGCACCCCTGTAAATTATTTAGTGTCCCTCAGTAGTACATACATTTAGTTATGTCTGGCAACTTGGCAAATATATTGTTAATACCATTAAAATTAAGCTAAAAAAATAATGGTCTATAAGTAGTTATAAAATGTACATTTGCATACTTATTAAATGAAAATATAATGAATGTTTTTTTTTTTTTACTAAGTCAATTTAGTGAACCATTTTCAGTATTTAAACTGAGATCCTTAAGGATTTGCTATCCTGTGGCTCCCTCTTGAGGACAACATGAATTAATTTATTTATTAATTTGAGGAAAACATTTCAGGAATGTTCTCCATATAGTGGACTTATATAGTGGTGCCTATGAGTTTGAACTTCCAAAATGTACAGTTTAAATTACAGTTTACATGCAGCTTCAAAGTGCTCTAAATGATTCCAGGCGAGGAAGAAGTGTCTTATCTAGTGAAACAATGGTTATTTTCTATATATATATCTATATATATATATATAAGTTTATAAAAAGTGTATAAATTGTTGTTAGATAATAACCAATTGTTTACTACATTTCTTAGCACCAGCCTAATTTTCTATCAACCCTAGTATTACAGCCTTAACCTATTAGCTGAAATGTCTGATAGTTTTTCATTTGTTGTTAGTCCCCAGAGCATTAGAAATTCATGAAATTAAGAATGTTTCATCAGAAATGTTTGCAATATAGTATCTTCAATATCTTGGCATCATGTTGACAAAGTTTGGTATGAACTGCATGACTTTCCTATAGTATATAAGTATAGAATAACACACAGCCTGAATTTTCAAATAAATAAATAAATAAATAAAAATAATATTAATAATAATAATAATAATAATAAATAAATAAAATAATCTACATTCAAAACAAAATAGAAGACTTCTGTTGATCATAGCTAATGACTGTAAAGTAGAAAGTTGTCCAGCTTGATGAGAACAATATATGTACAGAGTTTTGTGACTGTAACTAAATGAACTAAAACTAAATTAGAAAATACTTTTTCCTCCATAAACCCCTATTTTACTGCTTATTAACTGTTAGTAATTAAGGTAGTTGTTACATTTAGGTTTTGCGTCAGGTTAGGGGATTAATATGTGCCTACTAATATAAGCTACTAGTTAATAATGAGAATTGGTCCTTATAAATTAAGTGTCACCCAATTTTTACATTTTCTGCAGACATGAATAAAGAAAATGAGCCTTTTTGTTTTGTTCAGTGAGTTTAGCAAAGAGGCTCAACATGCCAATCTACAGATCTGTTCATTTACAGCAAAAACACCACAGCACAATACATTACCAGCTGTAGTCGTCTCTTGTGTGATAAATATACAGGCCAAGACATCTGAAAATATTAAAAAGAAAGAAAAATTAATATAAATGAATCAACAAAATACAAATGGATCAGCATTTGAAACAGACAACTCTGACCAAATACAAAAACAAAGCAAATAAAAAGGTTTTCTGGGAGTCTGACTTGTGGAGTTTCTGCGAGAGGGCGCCCTCTGGCATTGAGTATGAATGGAACATATAATAAACTGTTCAGAAACAGTCTGTCTTGAAAATGGCTTTGAAAGTATATCTGCAACTAAATCAGTTTCTTTCTTCTCTGTCAGCTATTGTGGGTTAAAAACAGCTGTTAACTCTAAAGGAATATATTTTAGTTTGTGCAGTTCGCTACAGATGCGCTTTGCAAGCCCTTTTGCAAGTCCAGTTGTCCTGTCAAAGTGTGTGAAAATGCTGACGTTATCATATGCCTGCTAGATGGCCCCAGTGTCAACAACTCAAAATCTGATAAGTTAAAGTAAGAGTTTCACTTTTGACTGTGAAATTCATTTGACTGTGGCAACATGTGATGTCAGCAATTAGCAGAAATATTATTGGATAAAAGCTCTATTTTTTTTTTTTTTTGTTTGTTTGTTTGTTTGTTTGTTTTTTTGTTTTGTTTTTGTTTGTTTTTTTTGGTGCTCTCTTCTTGGGGCTCTGCCCTCTCTCCCTCTTTTTGCTGGGTACAATTAACTATTTATGTTAAACATCCTTCATCTATTTTTTAACTGAATCAAGTGTAACCACTGTTATTAAACAATAAATTATTTTATCATAAATTATGTGCTAACTTGTCTTGATTTAACATTAATACTGAAGTGGTACCTATTGCAATAGAACATAGTCACTCAATAACAACGCTCTCCCACATATTTAGCTATTTTATCTGTGCTTATTTCTGTAGTTGGTATAAGTGGCAGTGGGTGGTAATAGAGAAGAAATAGTACAGTTTTATACCATTGTATTACTTTCACACCACAGGTGTGCCTCAAACAAAATCAAGTGCACCCTCAGTTGAAGCTGTAATAATGCTTCAGTGTTTTTGCACAGAATCTAAGTAATTTTGTTATGTAATGCATTAAATGTTAAAGTTTAATTATCATGCGTTATGTAAAGTTTTAGTGAAAATGTAGTATAAAGTGTAATGTATAAGTTAAATTGAAATAACATTATGACCTGTATTTATTTATTTATTTTTAATTTTAGTCAAAATATTTTTGTAATGGTAATGTTTAATAACGAATGCAATATAATATGAATATGATAAAATTTAGATTCTGATCGTAGTGAACTTTATTTATTTATTTATTTATTTATGGTTGTATCAATTTATAACAATATAGTAATTAAAAAAAAAAAACTGCTTAGACTTACACAGCATCAAAGAGAAGTTAGTCTGTACTCTTATAAAACCTGTCAAGAAATACAAAGGAAAAAATTAAAGGGAAAAAAAAGTTATTAAAAAAAAATGTGGGATGCGGCCAAGAATCAAAATGTAAAAAATACATACTTTTATGAAGAGAAGAAGCCATTTTCATATTTTATCTTCAAACATACAACAGTTCTGAAGATAAAAAAACAAATAGATTTGGTACTGCTGCATGACCTTCTGTTTGTTCCCTCTTTGCATCAAACAAACAGAAAATTCCACTGAATGTATGAATTTGCATTAAACAAGTTATAATGCAATAAAGCACAAAGGATTACAGATTTCAAATGTTTCCAAGATGTATCATTAAATACTGTATGAACATTTCAAAAAGCCTAAAAAGATCACAGAAATTATTACAAATTATTGTAGAATTTCAAGCTGTTCCCCAAAAATATCACACCTGGAAATATGTGTAGATCTACAATATCGCTGCAGTAATTTGTAAAGATTTAGACATCCCTAAAAATGTTGAAAGACTCATAGTAAGAGACCTGACATGATCAAATTACACATGATCACACATCAACACATGACCAATACATTAACACATGCTGCAGGTTGTTTGTTTTACAGAGACTGATGAGGATAATTGTGAGCATAAAGAAGGTCTTACCTGATGTGAGCTGATATACAGTGATCCTTATTGACATGACTGACTGCTGAGTCAGTACTGTGTGTGTTTAGATGTTTACGCTTACAATATCTGTTCATCACCATTCTGTGGAAATATGAGCCCAAGTCCATTGTTTCCTTCTCACATTCAAATTGAAATGCAAATGTATATCAGTAGTTTACCTAACAATATTTTACATGTCTAGTTCCCATTAAGTTTATTTTGAGTGACCTTCCTGTGCAATTTAAAACAATGCACAGCATAAATGAGTACACTCCCTCTAAAACTTAACACAATCAGCAATTACTCTTTACTTAAAAGACATGTTAGAGTTTTTTGGAGATATAATGTTTCAACCAGCCTGCTTGATCAATTACCAAAGAATAATGTCAAATTTATTCAGCAAAATAAGATTTTATTATCAAAGTGAAAAATGAGTACACCCTCCTGAAAGTTACTAAGTAAAACTAAAAAAAAAAAGTGGTTTAAGGCTATTTTTGATCAACAGGTAAGTACTGGATAGCAGCAGTGATTTTAAAAATCATCATATTTGCCTACATATCTCCGTTTATGTTCGTTTACCCTCAACATTTTCATAAAGGTAAGTAGGATATTTTTTAGGATGTGCTTATTTTCTATTTTCTTTAGTACCTAACGTTATATCCACATGTTGTTTTGGGTTATCAATGCTATTCAGTGGTGTAGTGCAGGTATATGGCATAATGACATGTTTGGATAAATGCAAATATTCCCTAAAAGCACCCAGTAAAGACAGTGCGGTCAGGACGTGGCGCCGGATTTGATGGTTGCGTCGGCGCCGTCCCCCCCACCCCAGATGCTGTCTGTTCATACACGAGAACATGTCAGGGAGGCGCACTTACCGGTAAAATTATTATTATTGATAACTCATTTGAATCAGTACATTATAACAAAAACAGTACCTTAAAAATGTAAAGCAGGTTCTTAAACCGGTGAACCCTGGCACCACTAAGCAGACAGCCAGGGAGCAGAAACGTGTTATGTACCATGAAATGTCACGCAATTGTTTTATGCATAGGTGTGTTTTATTTTATTTCACTACTGAAATTCTTAACTAAATACTTAACTGAATACCTAACTAATTATATAGGTTGGTGTGACTAAACTGTAAGTGGGAGCAGTTAAGAAAAAAAAAAAAAAACACACACACACACACACATTGCAGCTAGCTGAGATGATAACCCACCAGGCTGGAGGAGATGGTCAGCTACACACTGAAGGCTGGAGGAGATTGTCGACTTCACAAGACACCACTCGAGGCCCCAAACTGAATGAAACTTGTGTGTACACAGAAGAAAACTGACTGCTTTTCATGTCAGATATAAGGGAAATTCTCACTTCATTTTAATGCACCTCAGACTGAATCTGCCTGCACAAACACTGTTTTATTCAACTATTACAGGCACAAAATTATCGCTCATTAGTTTGTGGAGTCCTTTGGACACAGTGTAGCAATGACTGACTGATGTCCACAGAGTAACCATTC
Organism: Labeo catla; assembly: GCA_012976165.1. Lineage (NCBI taxonomy): Eukaryota > Metazoa > Chordata > Actinopteri > Cypriniformes > Cyprinidae > Labeo > Labeo catla. The sequence goes on from VONZ01000128.1 coordinate 1,287,711, forward strand.
AGTGTAAAAGTGTGTGCCAGAATGTGTTCTACCTACAAACTTTTATATTAAATTTATTTATATAATTTATTCAACTTTCTTTGTAGTACTGTGTCCACTTAAGAAAACAGTATGTTGATGTTCATCATGCTTGTCACATCTTCTGTTATGCATTTTAAAGCTTTGCATTTATAATGAAGTATGTATAATGACATTTACATAAATGTGTTTTTGATTGTCTCCTTGTCTGTACTTATCAGCCAGATGAAGTACGGAAAATGTTGAACAAACAGGGTAAAGTTTAATGGTATCGACTCACATGACGTAATTGCAATTGTGCAAATTGTGTACAAATCAATGGTAAACAAAAACAGAACATATTATAATCAAGTAATATACGTAAATAATAGTAAATAATATACGTTTTTATACTGTAAACAAGAGCAAGTCATATTTCCAACGAGGTTGAACACTGGCAGTACTCAACATTTTGCGGTCAGGTAACGTTAATATGGATCAGTGTTAATTGTTAATGACAAATTATATAAGTTACGGTTCCTAACACTTCTGCTAAGGTTATCTCGGTCCCATATCTGCTTGGTTTGCTTCTGTTTCTTCAGTATGATGATTTAAACAGTCTTTACTTTATGGCTCTGTATACTTTCAGTTCACTGCTCAATACAACGATACCTTCAAAATGGCGCCTCGGTGGCAAAGACCGATTTTCTGGACTGTACGTACATCACGTTGTTTTTGTTTTTGTTTTGTTTTTTCGTGAAACATGCTGTGATTTATTCCAAAGTAACTTATATAATGCATTTAATGTCAAATAATCTTAGACTGTTAAAAGTTATGGTTCATGTCTGTGGCATACGCTAGGAAGATGTTCAAGGAGACGAAAAGCAGCGCATTCCATTGTTTGCTATATTCTCTCTCTCTCTCTCTCTATATATATAATAGCCTTTTTTGTTTGTTTCAAATGATGTCCTGCTCTTATCTGTATGACTGTAAATAACAGAGTATTAAGTTGTTTCCGCTGCTGAGGAAAGAAATTCAAGTGATGGCGCTGGCGCCTCGCACGTTCACACAATCAGAGCACTATTTATTGTCAAAGCAAAACATATTAAAAAATATTAAGCTTAATTAAATATGTCTGTTGTACCATAGCCTATGGGCTAAAGGTATCATCACTTGTATAGCTGCTGACTGTTATTTTACTTGCATATTATTGGGACCCGACTGAAGAAGCCTTCTTTACAAAAATATTTTAGCAGGTAAATCGCCTTTATTCTTGTTTGTTTTCTGAATACCATTAATTTAAGGATTTGCCATAAAGTGAGGTGAAGTAAATGCTAATGTTTATGTGTACAATGGCAGCGTGGAGAAAAGGTACAATGACCTGTTTTGGAAGTTTAGTTGGCAGAGAAAATAATACACATCAATTATTTGACAACAATTAATACCCAATATTAATGAAATAAACTCAGCAAAAACAAAGTTATGACTGCTGTATATTCACACTTCACTACTGGTCTGCACTTGACAGGGCGCGTTTATCTGCTTGGAGTTTATTTAACCCATTGCAACTTATTGGAACTGTATGAACTATAGGTTAGGCCTACTCACCTTAATTGTTATGTGATTTATTTATTGATTGATTGATCTATTTATTTATTGGATCTATTTAATTATTGGAAATAAATAAATAAATTGATTGATTGATTGATTGATCTATTTATTTATTTATTTATTGATCTATTTATTTTATTTATTTATTGGATTTATTGTATCTATTTAATTATTGGAAATAAATAAATAAATAAATGTCCTGCTTGCACTTTCAATGGCAGAGAATCATGACTTTCATTTTGTTTTTTAATGTGCCATCAAACCCTGCCGTCCAGCGGAGGACTATGTTAGCCGATTAACATAGCACTGCATGTTTTACCTGCTCGATTCAGTGTATTCGCGAATATTTCTGTGCTATTCCTCGATGTGGGATACTCATATGTACATGCTGTATATTGTGTTATTATTGAATATCCGTTTTATTATTGTGTGTGAGCGCGTTTTGCGACTGTTCTTGTTTGCATGTAACGATCACTTGCTTAGTACATGTCCAGGCATGTCCAGGCATGTCACGCTGCCATCATGCTGCATTCACGTGGGGATAAGCGCCCTCTTGTGGACATTTAGAGCATAAGCACCCAGGCTACATAGTGATATAGTGTTGTTGTATTTATATTGTGTGCTGTTCAGTGTTGATATATGTTTGTTGTGGAACATTTGCAATTGTATATTCATATCATTAAGTTTATTTATTTTGTTAATTCATTTCATAAACCACACACATATGCATACCCCAAAAGGTCTTCAGTAAATCAGTCATCAACCAGCCCCGCTGAGTGCTTCTCTTCAATTAAGACACTCACTCAGTTCTGACAAACTGCCTACTGGGTTTCACACCCCCAAAATTTAATACATCAACGAACCCCTCCATTTCACAAACAGCTCAATTAGCAAATACTCGTTTATTATTCTCTTTATATCTCCTCACCCACATGGAAAGAACCTATATGAGGATATATGCGCATATATGAAACCTATATGCAGTATATATGCACATATATGATAATATATATGCTGCATATATGCGTATATATGCCACATATAGGCAAAATTGAGGTGCATATATGTGCATATACAGGCCATATAGGTCTCCCGTATTGCTTCTTTATATCCACAAAAAAGCCCTATATGTACATACAAGATATGTCTCCTATATAGCTCATGGCAGGATCTGGTCATTTTAGCTCATATCTCACTTTGGCAGCTGTCATACATGATGCCTAGCTCATATTTTCTATTATCAAGGCAGTAACTATGAACTAACTAAAAAAAAAAAAAAAAATGCAAAAAACTTATGTGCGAACACGTGAAATTGGTATCACATGTAATTGCATGTTATGGAATTTACCCACACGGAAATAACCTATATAAACATATATGTTTTAATATAGGTTTTGATATAGGTTTTTAATATATGTGACATATATAAAATTGGCCGTTTTCCTATATGTACATATAATATAGGAAAACAGCCAATTTTATATATGTCACATATATTAAAAACCTATATCAAAACCTATATTAAAACATATATGTTTATATAGGTTATTTCCGTGTGGGCATATACACCTATTTGTATCTTTTTTTCATCATTCTTCTTGCCAACAGGTCTATGCCAATTTTCAATGCAAAAATCAAGTTTTTCTGGGGTATGGAAAATCCTACCTGACCTTGTCACTGTTCCACTGAGCATGTTTATATGCACATTCCTAAGCCAATTATGCTTAATAAGCCGAAAACGCATGTGGTCATGTAAATGCGGTAACCTGTTTTCTTTTATCGGAGTAAGGTCAGAAACAGCGTAAGCATAAACTGGTCGTCACAGGTAGTTATTTTTTCCCTTTTACTCTGATTTCGCGTATCATGTAAACGCATTAACCCGCTTTCTGTTGGCTTACTGAAGTGCACATGCTTGATACGTGACAGGAACACGTTGTTAGTGCAGATTTTAGGGCATCTAGAGAAAGCAAACTTTTTGCAGTAAAGATATAAGTAAATATTCGTGACTCAAAAAATAATAAAAATGTGTTCTCATCTCGTGCAGCAGAAGTACAAGTAGTTCAGTCAAAACGCTGCATTTTTAACGTCATGAGAGGATAATATATGAGCTGTAAGTTTCCCAGTGACATGTTGCAAGCTTTATTTAAAGCGGCCATCGGATGCTAAGTTCACTTTTTCATGTTGTTTGAACATTAATGTGTGTTGGCAGCGTATGTACAAATCTACCCTATAATGATAAAAATCCATGCAGTGGTTTTTAATTAATCTGTAAAAATAATATCCCCTTTTTCAAATTGAGCCGTTCTCAGATGCCTGTCGTTGTGGCATCACACCACCAGAGGCCGCTCCCACAATAGTTGATTGACATGAGCTCTTACCTCAGACCAGCTGTCACAGTCCAGTAACTTTTTCTTGTTTCGATGCCGAAGCAGGGATGTAAGTTAGACAAGAATATCTCGGATTGAGCGATTGAGGTGTTGTGTTGCTGGATGTAATAATGAACACAATGGTCGTCATTTACTCCCGACATCTGAGCCGCTGAACATGCAGTAAATTACGTTTGTTTGTGAATGGAATGCGCCTCCCGATCTACATATATCCGTTTATGTTTACGCGAATCATTCATGATCCAGCTTCACTTACAGCAGAAGTGAGTATAAGGGTTTTTTCATGAATCTTTGTGATCGCCTATCCTAATAATGTGCTAGTTAGCAAGCTTAGCAGCTAAACGTGGCTAAATGCGGCTAAATGCAGATAAAGTAAACAGGATTGTCATTCCACAGAGAGAAAAGAGGGGCGGGACGAGCAGAGCTCATTTGCATTTAAAGGAACAACCCCTTAGAATGAGATGATTTTTGCAGAGCTCATTTTGACAAGGTAAAAAGGGTGTTGTTTTACAAAACCACTGAGACTTTTTAATCAAAGTATATTAGAGACTTTTTATTAAGACCCTAAAGAATCATATCAACTTGTGGAAAATGGGCATCTGGTGACCCCTTTAACATCACTACTGACTAACATATGGAAAACACAGAGTCAGATATGCAAATGATTATATTTTGATGTCATGACAGGAAAATAACCTGATTTATTCATGAAGTCTTCTTATTAACGCAGCTCACTTGTGTTGTTAGGTTACTGATGTGCATGTAAATTGTTCCTTCTGAACGATTTCAGATTAGGCCACTTCAGAGCAAGAGATTTCAGTGTATTTCATTCATCGCTGATAAGGGTGTTAGCATCAGTTGTTTGATTTTCTGCTGCGCATTGTAAAGATGTGGAAAAACAGTCTTTGCGTTGCTTTCTTCTGATCCCACCATTAGGAAAGAGTGCATGAACTTTATTTTTAATGAAGTTCCAAACTGCATCAGAAGGAACTCGGTCCTTTGTTGAATTAATCTTACCGCTGATTCGTTTACAAACAAGGAACTATCTGAAATATATATCATGAAGAAAACTTGCCTTTCTCACAAATGTGTGCAGGCAAATTTTCTCACAAATGCAAAGGAGCAACTTCCTCTTCCAAAACAGCAGATGGCTGTTCATTCTTAGTTTGTGTTATCTAAAGTAGCTAACTAATGTTAACTAATGAATCTTGTTGTAAGGTGTTACCCATATTGTAAATTAGGATATTCTGCTCAAATTAATCAGAATCAGTCTAATTACATGGAGCTCTTTCAGTGTTTTGTGAAATTTGGGGGGGTACATGTTCACAGATGCACTTATTATATCTCACTGTTTATTAAGACAAAACTGTAACAAAATAATGCATTAAAACTACGAAAACCTGAGTGAAAGAAAATATCAGTCATCATTCACGTGTTTACATACAAAATTACAAGCCATACAACAATACATATTCACTTTAATTATGAGACATCAGCTGTTCCTTTATTTTAATAGGTTATTTATAAAGGTACACTGCCCTCCAAAAGTTTGGAAACACCCCTGGCAAAGTCTGATTTTGGACGATATCAGCATAAATCTTTATTATTTTTTGGTGCAAATACATTAAAGTAACTTGACATTATCAATGAAGACCAGCAATAATAATTTTCATTTTGATTACATAATAATGGCAATATATACACGTCAAAGTCAGACATGCCCCTTTGCCAGCTGTGATGCCTGGTTACTGGTTTAAACATGGCCCAGGTTTTTAAAAGATTTTTGGGTCAGCACACCTTAATAGCTTCAACAATTGATTGCCAATTAAGTTTAGAATACAATCAATTTAGGCCCAGATTATACAGAGCTGTAATAGCTGCTAATGGTGGATATTTTGATGAATCAAAAATGTACGTTTTTTTCTATGTATAAACTGTTTATGTAATAAAACATGTTTTCATAGTTTGTGTTGTCCTTTATCAGTGCAAAATTATCACAAATTAAAAAGGATGCATGCCAATATTGTCCAAAACCCCACTGTTCTAGGGCATCTCCAAACTTTTGAAGGGCAGTTTAAATCCACAACAACTTTAAAATCTGTGGCAATCCATTCTGAAAATATATTTTGCCATATAAATATTTAAAGTAATATAAGTAATAATATTCTAACCGCAAACAAAAATATGAGTGTGCAAGGTTATTAAATAATTAATATTAAAAATATTAACTATTTGACACAAGCCTCATATTAAAACAAAAAATAAATAAATACATTACTTAAAGTGTGAAATATCATTTATTTATTTCCCTTTACCATGCACACATGAAAAAGTTTTCAGGAGGGTTTTTTAAAATTTGTGGATTCTGTAAAAAAATATGTTTTTCACCCACCACCAAGAAAAAAGACTTATACATTCTACATTCATAGCATTTAAAACTGTCATTTTAAAAGTCCATTTTTACCATTTACAGAAAGGAACAGAAACTACAGCTAACATCCATAACATGAATTCTGTATTTTACTGTAAGAACGACATCACCTGTATAATAATGGCACTTCAGCAGTACTTCCTGAACATGATGCTGTTGTCCTCAGAGTTTTTTATTGCGTCCAAAGCAAAGACATCTAAAGATCTTCCTGTACTGCTGCCTGACCTGAACAAGAATGAGATGAGAGGAGCTGAGTGACTTCATGACATCAATTTAACCTCTGAAACTAATGAACCAGGATGGAAATTGTTTATAATAAACAGCTAAGAAACTACTGTACTACTACTGTCTAGCGGTTTACTGTTGTGTTTATAGAGTAGGGATGGAAAAAAGTCTGACCTCATTATTGAGGAAACAATAGATCAGGAAGATGAAGGTTCCCTGCTGGGAGTTCAAGATCAGAAAGAGGATCTCCAGCACCCTATTGCTTTTAGAGAAGAAACCCAGAATCCAGGGGCAACCAAGAACCACACACTGAGCCAGTGTTTTAAACACCATAACCCTGCAAAGAAACAGAGAAAGAACGAGAGTTAACGTGTCTTCATTGGCTACATGTTCTTTATTTATACAGTGTTTTGATCATGTTTGTTACTTGGTTTGTTTCATCTGTGAAACTTCAGCATTCAGTTTTTTGAGAGTTGAGTTCAGAGTGATGAAGATCTTGATGAAGAGAATTGTGTTTAACTGCAAAAAAAAAAAAAAAAAGAAATTATCACATTTTTTTAATCAAAATGTAGTGGCTCCAACAGCCCATGTGAAAAATGCTTATATTTAGAACTTACTGCTAGTATGACAGAAACAGGTCCCAGAAAACTCCAGATAAAACCTTTATCTAGTTTAATCCAACATCTGTTCAGAGGAAAACAAATAATAACAGAAATAATCAAATATTGCTATTTCAGATGTTGAAATCAGATTATAGCATGTCAAAAAAAAGTATTTCATCACATCGCAGAAAACAGCCCTAAGCGCTTTACTTCCTTCTAAACGAATGACCTCATAAACAAACACAACTCACTGTTCGCTGCCATAGCCTTCAGGAACCAGACCAGCAGACACACACACCACAAAGAGAGCAACCACATATCCAATCACACACAGGAATCCACTGCTAAGCACCTCCCTCTTTTTGGAGCTGATCTGTGATAGATTCTTCACACAGATGAAGAGCATCACAGCTTCAATGAACATCCACACAAAGCCGGAGAGAAAGAGGAAGTGCAGAAGGCCTGAGATCACGGCACACAACACCTGGAGACCAATGAGAGACGGTTATGATGATTCTCAGTGAGGCTGTGCTGAGCTGTAGGGCTCCTTCATCATTCTCACCTGCTGAGGCCGTATGACGCTCAGGAACTGCTGTGTGAGCAGGAACAGAAGGTGAGCCAACAGAAGACTGATGCAGATGTTGATTCGAGCCACATTATTCACTCCAGGACTCCACTGACAAAGAGCAAAGCTCAACAGGGCCAAACTGAAGAACACCAGCCCCACGATCACACACACCAAATTCAACAGCTCCAGCAGTGAGTCGTCCTGAGAAAACATGTCAGAGTACATGAGTGTCGAATTTGTGCTGTTCTTTAGTGTTCAACAGAAATGTTCTCGTACCTCTGCTGGGTGACTGGTTTGCATGATGAGAGCGAATGTTGACAGATGAACACAGGAACACACAGTGTAGTTGCTGTTGGTCTTTAAAACAGAACAACCATCTACAATCCACTCGTTGATATTCCAGTACACACACGACAGAGAAGCGCTGGGATTAAACTCCTGCAAAGGGAAGACACGACATACAGCACATCAGAGAAAATTTATTTTTCCAACATCCTTTTCTGGGTTCGCAGGAAAATTTGCTAGATTAGAACAGTGGCTAGTAGGAGTCAATGAAAGTAACTTACTTTGAGGTGTTTGAGAGTGAAGTTAACTGGTTCAGTCAAGTTGACTGGTATAGTGTTGGTGGTTTTGAAAAGAGTAGCTGAGATCACATTGGACATCATGGTCTTATTTGTGTCTTTTGCTAATTTGAAGAAACTGGGTTTTAATAGATTGCCTATTTCATTGTAGCTTATGAAACCCACAGAAGCTGATCCTGTGTTGCAGTCCAACATGAGATAAAATGTAGTAAAAAAAAATATATAGAATCAGTTTGCAAAGTAACATCATTCAGACAAACATAAAACATCGGGCATTCACAATGACAAACTAAAGTTCTCAAAAAGCTACTGTTTATGTGTGTATTTTTATATGCACTCAGGACACATTCACACTTCTCACACACCTGAAGGGCTGTTCTTGGCAATCTCAAAAAGGTTAATCTCCATTTGAGCTTTTTCTGTACTGACTGAAGGGATCTGTTTTTCAGATGCGTTTATTCCAACCACAAGAAGTGTCACTTCTAAGAAAAACACACAACAAAATGGGACTATGAGTCACACTGCCAGAGTTTTCCTATTAATTGCTATATATATATATATATATATATATTAATTTTAATGAGATACATGTTCCAAATTATTACACATTTGGCATATCAATAGGATATTTGTCAAATAAAAATTAGGATTTTAGTTCACTACTACTAGTTTAAACTACATTTTTCAACCATTAAAAAAGACTTTTAAGTTTTTGCTTTAAGCTTTATTTTTAACTGCAGAAGCTGCTAAACATATTCAGTCAACACAGACTTGTTGCTGCTGTAGTTTTGTTACTCTAAATTGACTCTGCATCACTTAAAGGGGTCATCGGATGCCAATTTTCCACAAGTTGGGATGATTCTTTGAAAATTTTTCACAAGCTGGGATGATTCTCTGAAAAGTCCATAATATACTTTGGTTAAAAATGGTTGTGTAAAACAACACCCTTTTTACCTTGCCAAAATCAGCTCTGCAAAAATTATCTTATTCTGGTGGAGGCTGCTTTAAATGCAAATGAGCTCTGCTCGCCCCGCCCCTCTCTGTCTCTGTGGAGTGACAAGCTGCCATATTTAGCGCCTTTAGCTGCTAAACTTGTTAACTAGCACATTATTAGGAAAGGCGATTGCAAAGATACATTAAAACCCTTATACTCACTTCTGCTGTAAGTAAAGCTGGATTATGAATGATTTGCACAAACATAGACAGATGAGCCGCTAAAGATGCTGAATGATTTGCATCTTCAGCGGCTCAGATGTCGGGAGTAAATGACGACCATTATGTTCATTATTACATCCAGCAACACAACACCTCAATCGCTCAATCTGAGATATTCTTGTCTAACTTACCCTGCTTCAGCATCGAAACAAAGAGGGTGGACTGTGACAGCTGGTCTAAGGTAAAATGCTAATGTCAATCAACTATCGTGGGAGCGGCCTCTGTGGGTGTGATGGCACACCGACAGGCATCTGAGAATGGCTTGATTTGAAAAAGGGAATATTATTTTTACAGATTAATTAAAAACCACTGCATGGATTTTTATCATTATAGGGTAGATTTGTACATACACTGCCAACACACATTAATGTTCAAACAACATGAAAAAGTGAACTTAGCATCCGATGACCCATTTAATGCACAGGTCTGTTCGACATTGGCTTGTTCATTTCATCCATTGCTACAGTTATCACCATCAACTGTGGAACAATTTAGCTAATTCACTCGCTTAATTTTTTTACACTCAGGTTTGTCATTCCCGAAAGAGTATACGTGGACTTCTGGTCCTCCCTGCTGAAAAATCCAGCATAAACCAGCATGGATTCCAAGCGGGTCCAGGCTGGTTTATGCTAGTATATATTGCTGGTCTGTGCTGGTTAGTGCTGGTCCAGGCTGGTTTATGCTGGTATAGTGCTGGTCCAGGCTGGTTTATGCTAGTTTATATTGCTGGTCTATGCTGGTTAGTGCTGGTATAGTGCTGGTCTAGCTGGTGGACCACGCTGTTCTCAAGCTGGTGATGCTGGTTCACCAGCAGACTCTTGCAGGGCTGAGAGTCAGTAGGCCAACTGTCTGTATGTAAGCAGTGTTTTGGGGACAAACCTAGTTTTTGCTTGCATATTTCTCTATTTAACTCAATGATGCAAAAGAAAACAATATAAAGTTAAAACATATAATTTCTTTTGCTCCCTCTGCTGAAAGTAGAACTTCAAATTTTAGTGCTTCAGTTATGATTACATTATTAATCAATGTCACTGGTAAACTGGAAAACATTTCAAAGCATCAAAGGAATTTTCTCCTGTTTCATAAGATCTGTACACAAATCAGTTAAAAAGAGTTTGAGCTTGTACCACCCCTTACTTCACACAGAACATTCATAAAAATAAGGAGTTCTTTATTGGCATCAACACTTCCGTGAAAAACCTTCAAAACTCATAGAACCGTTTCATTTCACAAAAGGTTCTTTAGGTTCTAAGGTTCTAACACTAGAACAAACTGTTCAATGAAAGGTTTAGGGAGCCCAAAAAACAGCATCCCAGCAAAATCCCCTTTTAGACAATTGCTTATTAAACAAACATTAAACAAAAAAAAAAAAAATAGAAAAGCGATAACTTCTGGAGAAGAAGTTATTTGAATATGACTCACACAGTGTGACTGATCCCGGAACATGTCAAAAACTCAAATACAAAGAAGGCCTTTCACCTGTATTGTTAAGCATAATATTCTGCAAGGAGTAATTGTTCGTTGGCACCACCAGTGCAGACACCAGGTTCTCAAAGGCGTTCAGATAAGTGTTTCCATATGCCACCAATTTACTCTCTTCAGCACTGACCGACGCTGAAACTGTTAACTGGGTGGCATCAACAATCTTCAAATAGTTTTCTGCTGCCTAAATTAAATGCCAAAATAAAATTAAATACTAAAAGAAAATACTTCTGTGGGATGAAAATGATTTCTGTGGCAAAAGAGATTTATCAAATCTACGGGTCATTCTCAAAATTAAATTAGAAACCTGCCCCTTGACTTCACAATCATAGAAAAGATTTCAAATAGTAAAGAAACTCACTGTAAAAGGCATATTTATATCACATAAGAGTTTATAAAATATATATATATATATATATATATTTTTTTAAATTACTTGAAAATATCATTGATCATTTTTTATTTATTTATATCAAATTAAATACTAATATAAATAATTCGAAGAATGCAAGAAGAGGCTGTTCAAATGTGCATATGGGGATTTTCCACAATGTTGAAAATGTTACAATTTTTAGAATTTAAATATGTGTTATTGGTGTTAAACTGCTTAATGTTTGTGTTAAAGATTTACATTTTTAAAAAAAAAATATTTTGAAGTTACAGCTCGGGTATTTAAAAAAAAAATCCTAAAGTGTGAGATAAAATATAAAAGACAAAACATAAAACAAATAGACTTTTAGAAAATAAAAATAAACTGAATTCAAACAAAAACCTTTTTTTTTTGAGAATGACCCCTATATTGGTCAAGGTCAAGAAACATTACTTACTTCCGTAGACATCAGACCTGTCATATTTGCAATCTGTTCAACCAAATTCATGATTTTTTCTGTAGTGTTCTGCAGCTCAAAAAAAAAAAAAAAAAAAAAAAGATGAAAAAAGATCCATAGTTAATCCTAATTATCCTTAGTTTTTAAATAATGATTGTATAACAATTACAGAGTAACAACTGTCTTTTAGAGACTTGTTCCCACACACCTCTTTCTTGTCTGGATTATTAATCACATCTGGAATGAAAGAATTGGGGTAAATTATAAGGATGCATGTGAATAAAAACGGAATATGACACATAAGGGCAGCTGATGAGGAAAATGCTGTACACACCGTTCAGGCAGCGGCAAGTATCTGCATTGCAACTGCAGAGATCTGGAGAAGCTGTGTAGCTGCAGTTACCACTGCATTTGTAGGATCCAATCATGCAGGAGCAGCCGGGAATCTGAGGGATGCAGGAATAGGCCATGCAAGAGACATTTTGTCCACGACAGTCCACGTAACTGGAATTTGTGCAGTAGCTTGTGTTCGCCAGAGGAGAGCAGTACCAGGGTCTTTGAGATTTGTTGATTGCTACATTACTTAGGATAATCATCAGCGGCAGCGCTAGAGAGATAAATCCATCAGTTATTGTATCACTTCTACATTACAGTGTGTCTTTTATCATTAGAGAATTACTACAGTAAAATCTACTACTGGAAAGTTCATGGAGAACAATAAAAAAAGCAAACTCTTGCTAAATTGCACAAGACTGTGTCATGAGTTGCTCTGTTACACCTGCCAATTAATTTACAATACAGTACTAGTTATCTACAATAACTAAACATGATTCTTTTTTTTTTTTTTAATGGTTTAGAGAATTTGCAACAAGCAAAGTATGAGAGAGAGAGAGATGGAAAGGACTGGGAAAAGACCACAACCGAGGACTCCAACTCGAGTCGCTCAAAGCGCAACGAGGCTATCGGCTACGAGTTTTGCTCATTTTGCATGTTGACGCAAGCCCAGTTCAGACAGTTAATCTTACATGAATAATAGCTTTTAGGAGTAGTATAGTAACATGAGCTAGGATACTTACCAGTTAAATGACGGACGATGTTCATTTTGCTTTGCATTGACGAAAAAAGAATCCTCTAAAAAGAATAAGTGTCCACCGTCCACTGCTGTATAGCAAACTAACTGCTGTTCACTGAAATAAACACTTCTACAAACTCCTAGGATTTCTTCCTCTAGTTAAAAAAAAACTCACATAAACAAAACAGTGGCTTTTTATGACAGTGCTTCTGTCAAACATCATTTTCATAATTTCAGGAAGATGTCGAGCCTCAATAAATGGTTATGTTGTTTGACAGCAAGTTGGAAATGTTCTGACAAAGAAACATGTCTTCTGTATAACTAGCGTATTTAAATAATAGGAAAGCAAGAGCTGGTGATTTAAATAAGCATCTACTATTTTGAGTGCATTTTGACTCATTTTTCTTAGCCCATGTATCATAAGGACTGGTTCCTGACCTGCACAAGAAGAGAAAAAGCGAATGACCATCTGTTAATGCAGTTTCAGCGGTCTAATCACAATGCATCTTGGGTTTCTAATGTGTTAAAGATCTATTTGACACAATCACAAAAATGTTATGTTAGGGGTCTGTGGGTTTCACCAGTGTACTGGCAGGCCATGACAAGCTGTGAATGATGTGAGAAGCATTACTGATGTGTAGTGCATGCGCTTGACAGGCTAACTCATGCTCACATGAAAGTCGCCTAATAAAAGCTTTGCTTTCAGACTGATCTACTGAGCTCAAATGTGGTCCACAACAACTGACAATCACCACAAACTGATCTCAGATGTTAATGAGAAAGATAACAATGCCAGCAGGATGTGGTCATTAGCTTTATCAGTCTGTGTATGAAAACGCTCGAGGCCTTTAACCACACACAGACTTATGCTCGCGTCATTGCCAGTCAACCACATGAATCTAAAAAAATAGAAGTCCATTTCAGACTTTTATGAGCCTCCAAAACATCTCCTATAATAAAACAAAATATTAGCTATTTAAATTTTGTTTGCAAAACATTGAGCTAACATGTTTCTGAATGGCTGTCAGAGAAAGATGCTCTTTGCGGGCAGATTGAGTAGTTATTAATTTGCAAGCATGGTAAAATCACAAGTGTGCATGCATGTACTCATCTGTGGTCTACAGACTTGGTGACAATGCACATCTCTCCATTTCACACTGATCTAGAATCAGACTTCACATCTCTTTCACAAGCAATATGACAGGAAGCAAAAACACAGACCTCAGATCTCTGTTAAGAAACTTGTCTACATGCATTTGTTAAAGGAAGTAGATGCTGTTCAATTATTTAAAGTACATTTATGGGTGTTAGACAACCAATCTATTTAGCTTTGAGTTATGACAAAAGCTTTGCACACCAGTAAGAGCCATCAACGCTGCTAAGAGTATAATAGTGACTTAAACTAGGAAGTACTAATGTAAAGTGGTCTATGCAAGAAAATGAAGTTAAGTGTTTTTGGAATCTGGATTTGTCTGTCAGGTGAGTTTTCTCCATGTTTACATTGCTGTTTTGTCATGTTTAGTAACTTGTCTTTTTTTCTCTGTTTAAAATGATCAGTTACTGGATTGATACCCTTGTTATTGCTTATCAGTGTATTGTAAACAGAGGAAACCAAAGCAATGTTGATACAACCTAAATCAATGTTATTTCTGTAATCTGTTGCCGAAATTGGAGCTGATAAACCAGCTCATGACCAGCATTTATGATTTAAAACATACCTAACCAGCATATGCTGTTTTTTTTTTTTTTTTAACAGGGTAATCTTGAGTTTTTATTGTGTGAAAGGACTATTTGACACAGAGTTCATTTAAATCGTTACCGCTGTAATCCGTTGCCAAAAACAGAGCAGATAAACTGTCTCCACACAGTGTGAGTGAATCATTGTGCATGGTTTCGAAAGTAATATAGCTGCTGCTGAGACAATAACAAATACAAGTCGCATTTTGTCACAAAACAACATTACTAAGAAAATTTATGGTGCCGTATCTCTTTACTCCAGGAAGAGGAAGTGTGTATCATGGGGTGTAACTAGAATATAACATGGTGCAGCAACACATCAAATCTGATTAATGCTCATTTCAATTTCACTGATTAACTCAAACCTTTCAAACTTTTTATAACAGATGCTTTTCAGTCTATTCCATCTATGCAAGACTAGATAGTCAACAAGTACACAAAAACTGCTGTACCGAAAACCATGAAATGGGACCGTGACAACTATAATATTGAGAAAACAATATGCCAGCAGACTGTCAGATTAGCATAAATATGCCGCCATGTTGTATTATGTATGCACTGACCTAAAAAATATCTATTGATCAAAATAATCGGATATTATTAAAACATCAGGCACAGAACTGAGAACAGCATGTCTCTTTTGAATGATATATATGATGTTGTTTATTGTATTCAGCAGAAATTGGGATTTTGGCTACAGATGGAGCAGATATACATGTACATGGATACATCAGAAAAGGCGTCATAATTACATGTTCCCACCAATTGGCTTCAAGCAGTATAAAGTATTTCTGCAGAGCTACCTGTAAAAACAAAGATATTTTAGTCAAATCTGACCAGGCACCTACAGGAAGATACACACTGGAGGACTTTAGAAATGGGACCTTCACTGTGAACATCACTCATCTACAGGAGTCAGACTCTGGGACTTACTGGTGTGGAGTGGTCAGACTCATTAAAGACACATATAATAAAGTCAGTCTGACAGTATCTAATGGTGAGAATGATGCATGGTTGGTATAAATTTAAGCAAGTGTAAAATACTCATCTATATTTCAATAACTACTTTAGACTCAGACACAAACACAAACAGACCCGCAACTCCTAAACCAGCAGGAAGTTCTCCATCCTCCATGACACAGAGTTCATTCTCCACATCTTCAGCATCTGGTGACATCACAACCTCATCATCACCAACAGGTAACACTGTGCTGAACAGGATATTACGTGTATTTATCCATCTATCAATTTAAGGAATGATGTTGTTCCTCTTTTACATTTAAAGATCCTGTCATTTCACCCAGACCAGCATTTTATGAGAACACACAATCTTCACTCTCCTCAGGTATGAATTCATGATTATTACTCTGTACACCACAAAACAAATTAATAGATATCAGCTGCCATCTTTTTGCGCGTAATCTGTTTCCACACTATGTTCTTTCCTTTAAGAATGCTATCATTCTGTTTTTCATTCAGGGAGACTGACTAGTGAGATATTATGGTAACATCAGTGTTTCAACAGTGTTTTTCGATAATCACATGACTAATATCATAGACAGTCTGTCATGTTTCCCATGCGTCTGTACATTGTAGGTCCTCTGACGTTCACAACCGTCAGTCTGACTGTGATGGTGATTATATTTGGAGCAGTTCTCTGTATATGGAATAAACAAAAGAGGAAGTCTCACAGCTCCAATGGTAATTACAAATGAGTTTTTTTGTTTGTTTGTTTGTTTATTTTTTAAGCAATATAGCCTACAATACATCTAATGAGCATTTCCCTGTTTCAAATTTAAGTTGATGCTGAAATCCAAGGCACCACAAATACCACAGAGGTGAGAAACGCAGAACACTTATTTATTATATTTACCCTTAATTATTAGGGGCCAAGCACCAAAGGTGTGAAGGCACCTATTATATCCGTTGGCGTTCTTATTATTATTCTTCTTCTGTTTCTTACGATCAAGTCTGTGTTTTTTTTGTTTGTAAAACCTACTTTTTTTAACTTGTCCTAGACGTTTTGTCTGATTTTCACCAAAATTGGCTTCAGACCATGCTTGCAAAAAGTTATGGAATTCAAGTTGATTAGTCAAACCATTGTCGAATAATGCTAGAACGATTTCTACGAAAAGCACGCAAAAATGGATGTGAGGCTATATCTCCGCAACAGTTTGGTGTATTGAGACCAAACTTGGTGTGTGTCATAAGACGCTTGATCTGAGGCTACCTGCAGTGTTTCAGCACAGTGCCACCTAGTGGTCAAGAGATACAAAAAAATTGCTCTTTTTGCTTAAACTTCTGAATGCTTTGGCCAAAAATCATTAAACTGGTCTCTTTAGATTCGGTGCATCATGCCAAGTCCAACCATACTAGATTTTCCCATGTCAGTCATTTTGGGTGTCGGCCATTTTGAATTTTGTCCAAAAATGCTAGACTTTCCGAACGCATTGACGAATTGTTATGAAACTAGGCATGTGTCTTCGGCACCATGCCCTGACAGTACTCAAAGTTTGGAGGCAGCGCCACCTTATGGTCAAAAGTTATCAAGAAATTTTGAAAAATGCTAATAACTGATTGCATTAGCCTATTGTAATGAAACTGGTCTCAAAACATTCCTTGGGTCATGCCGACAACATACATACCAATTATACCATAGTTGGCCGAACTTCCTTTCCGACATTTTTATTAATGTGCAGAACGTACTTGTTCGAACTCCTCATAGACCGTTGGTCGAATTTTCACCAAATTTGACTCAAATCATCTTCATACTGTGCTTACAAAACGTTATGGATTTTGTGTCGATAGATAAAACCGTTTCTGTATAGCACCACCACACAGTTTAGCCTTGATGCCAAAATGACTCTGAGGCTGTATCTCCACAAAGCTTTGACATATTTACACTAAACTTTGTGTGTGTTATTATCACCTCACACGTCACATCAATTTGAAAATAGCATCACCTATTGGTCAAAAGTGATAACCCATTAAATTATATGATTGATGGTTGTATTTATGATTTTTCAGCCATTTCAACTCATATCATCTTAAAATGGCTTTAATTACTCATTGATGTAGTCGGTCTGTTGCTCCATGCCATGCTTAGCTCCTCATTCTGCCTCTTTTGTGCTTGGCCCCGCAATTGCTGCTTGCAGCTATATTTATATTTACACATTATATTATATTATTAGTTATTTATTATAACTTTCAAAGTATGTGAATTTACTATAGTGCTTTTTGGCTTAATTGATTCTTTGAAAAGTATACAATATTAAAAACACTTACATTTGAAATTACACTGCATTCCATTCAAAAACAGATGTGCGATATCACCAAAATCTGAGAGTAAAGGTCCACTGCAGACAATATACAGCATTTAAGTGGGTTCACATTTACTGTTGCTCTGCGAAATTTCATAGGTGAAATACAATCATCTCAATAGGAATCTACAAGATCGGGAGTTTTGCTATGGGTGATAACGTTACGTTTATGTTTATGTTGGTCATGTGAAATCACATGCGCTGTCTCGTCTGGATCACTTCCCTCAGGTCTTGCCTACATCCCCTCGGCCCACGCCTTCTCCTAGGACCACCTGCAGGTGGGGGAGGGGCGTGAGTTGCGACAATAGTCTTCTGAGCTTGTCTTCGTTCCTCAGAACGAGACGGGCCAGAACCCCGGGTTGTTTGGGCTGAGATCTGGACCTTTGAGAAATAAAGGTATTGAAGGCTGCTGAGCGCGCCCTCGCCTCCCTGAACTTCTCGACCACCTTCTCGACGGAGGCACCAAAAAGCTCGGAAGGTAAGACTAGCACATCGAGAAGAAAGCCCCTCTTTTTCTTCCCAAGGTCAGCCAGATTCACCCACAGATGTCTCTCCGTAACCACCATGGCCCCCATGGACCTCCCCATGGCAGTGGCAGCCTGCTTGGTGGCACGGAGAGCAAGATCTGTGGTGCGGCGCAGCTCAGCAATCTCCTCAGGGGAAAGACCCTGACCTTTGTTCAGATCTTTCAACAGATCAGCCTGGTAAGCTTGAAGCACTGCCATAGTGTGCAACGCACCCACAGCCTGACCTGCTGCTGCTTACACCTTGCCATTTAAACGAGATGTTACTTAAAGGGGTATGGATGGCAAGGAGGGAGTTTTAAGAGAAGATGTTTCACCCATAGAGAGATAGCTAGCTAGTGTCTCTTCTACAGGGGACATCCTCTCATAGCCATACTCATGCATCCCCTCAATGTTAGCATAATTAGAATGAGGAAAATTATGGATGCATGAAGAATGCGGCCTCTTCCATACCCTCTCGATCTCCAAATGGAGGTCAGGAAGAATTGGAAGACTCACCTGAGCTAGGAGGATATGGTCAGAAAGATAGCGTTCGTTGAGACGACCCCGCGGCGCCACCTTTCTGGTTTGCTTCCACGGCAAGTCAAGCCTCGCCGTGGCGCGATCCATAACCTCCAACAGTTCATCGTATGCAGAGCAAGAGATTAGAGAGGGCTCAGCCTCAGCTTCTTCACCGTCTGACATCTCCTGCTCTTCTTGGGTAGGACCCAACAGAGCACTAGCCGTTGGATCAGATGATGTCAGGGAAACAACGTTATCGTCAGCCAACAGCTCATCCTCACCCTCAACCAACAAGCGTGAAAGGGAAAGTCCCCTTTTTTTTTTTTAACTCATCAGCGAGATCTGCTTGCGATCCCCACAAGCTCATTCTCCTCTGTGTCTCAGCAGCGGTGGGTCCTGAACCGCGGGAAGCAGATGGCTGTCCCTCCTTCCTCGAAAAGAGAGGAAAAAAATCTTTAAAATCAGCTGTCGGGTCAAAATGACCCGAGGGACAGATGAGGGATTAACAAAAAGTGAATTTATTAATTATTGTCCCAATATAGCTGTAATTTTTAAAATAAAAATGTAGTTGGTCATTTTATAATGCAGTACTTTATTACCAAATCCACAGACCGCTGGTGATTATGAGGAGATCATGGAGACCCAACAGCAGACAGAAAACACAATCACCACCATTTATTCTACTTGCACGGCAGCCAATCAGATCCAAGAACCTCCCCTATACTCCACCCTCTCCATCTAAGCAGGGTCCAGCTGCACAAAATGAGCTTCAAACCCCAAAAGGTTGTGGATTAAGTGGATTAAGTTCGTGTCAAAAAATACCTGACCTACACACCTAAGACACCTTTTCCAAAAGCTACTCTTAATTTGCTCCAGTCAGTTGTGGATGTGTTTGGTGTAAGTACACTGAAAAAAAAAATCTGTTGGATTAGCATAAAAAGAAATATGTACATCGGTTGCACGTATTTTTATTATGTTCTTTCAACATAATTTATATCCGTTTATGTTACGTAACTTGAGTTCGTCAAATGAACATGATTTTTTTATGTTGTTTTTATGCTTTTTATGCCATGTTACCTTATTGATTTAACATGATTTTTTTTTAATTAAAGCTTTATCCACCATATGCAGTGGTGTTTCAATAAATTACATAAAACTATGATAAAATGTACAATAAATCCAGATAAAATTAATTACAGAATAAAAAAAAAAATTAAACTATAAGCACTACATAAACATTAAATAAATAATAGCATTTTAGCAACCTTAATATTGTCGATTTTTAAGCAAGGCAATAAGCAAAAACATTTTTTGGAAAAAAAAAAAAAATTTAATAGTACACAACAATCCATACAGATTACAGACATAGCTAATTTGCTTGAAATGCATCTGTTAAAATATTACACATAAAATATTACACAATAAGAACAATAACAGCATAAATAAAGTAATTGAAAATTTCTACATTTTTATAAGAAGGACCTTGAAAGTTTGCTGATTTTAAAGATTCACCATTATACTCCTCAAAGGGATCATTCACCAAAAAATGAAAATTCTGGTATTATTTACTCACCCTTAAGTTGATCCAAACCATTTTTTAGTGAATGATCCCTCTCAGTTAGATGGGCAGTTGAATTTTGCAGTAGCTAATGCCAAGTTATCCAAATCACTGTAAGATTATCTGGCCCTCATTGATGATCCTGATGTCCCCTGGTCTATCATGGGCATTGTCTCCTCAATGCATCCTGGGATGAGAGCTTCATCTGCAGCCTGGAAAATGCACAGTTAAAAAAAAATTATATTCAGTACTTCTCTGGAAATATCAAACATAATTTCAATGTTTAGTAACATTAGTATTCTAAGAAATGTAAACTTGAATATAATAAGAACCAGTTGTGGTCAACAAAGACTGATTACAGATAACTGTTAGACCTCAGTTCTAGGATTGTGAATGGTAGGCCAAGAAATACAATACTGTCTTCCTAAAACGAACAGTAAAATTATATAGAACACTGTGAATACGTACATGAATGATGGTAGAAATGTCCAAAGTGTGAATGTTTTGGATGTTTCGGTAACTCCAATCTAACTGCAACTGCTACTGTGCGCCCTTAATACACTGACACATTCAACAGACAGGGAGAGAGAAAAATAATAGATTGATATTTGCAACATTGTCAGACAAAGAGATTTTAAAAGTAGCAAAAATGTGTTATTAGAGTTTCATACATACCATTAACGTAAAGGCTTTGGACTGACTTTGGACTGACAGTGAAGTGGATGTCAATAAGTGCACTCGTCTGGTGAAATATCAGATATCTGTAAAATATCAGAAGTATGCATCAGTTTTAAAACAGTTAAGAATTACTATAAGTAAGAGTATTGGATTATGCTTATCAAATAACATGAAGATGCATATTATTCAAAGCAGTCATCAGAGATATGCATGTGAATGCAACCTCTTAAAACAAAAGTAAAAGTTTTTTAAATAATACTTACTACTACTAAACAGCATTCCAAAAAAAAGGAGAATAAGAGGTCTTCACAGGACAGGAGAAACCAGACATCTAAAAAGAAAGCATATTTGATGTTAATTTTCTTTACAACAACATGCATTGTACTGGCGTTTTCGTTGTCTGTAATAAAGTCTTATTCATTATAAGTTGTCATAAAAAGCAACAGAACTTAAATAACATCCAATTTATCAGGAACGCAGCATGTGTGTAAATCACGCGATATCCGTCTTTGAACTCGTATGCGTCTGATCCACGTCTCGGCTGCAGTTTTTTTCCACTCGTCCCCTGACTGCAGCCCCCTAACGTTACTCTCACCTACATTTCAGCTAATGTTAGCATCTCAAAGAAGCCCATCTTCTACACTAAATGCGGCACAGCGCGACAAATCCCCGACAGTTAATAGAACGGATTCCCTGTTCTACTGTATTTCTGATGTAGTTCACGCACTTTGAAACGGCCACTTCGTCGCGTAACGTTAACGTACACAGCTTGAAGCTGCTGCGGCACGGCAAGGCAACGGTAACGTCCGGTGTACACGGTTCAGTTTCTCATCATTCTAACTCTTTTAGCTAACATACCGACATGCAAATAAAAAGATTACACGCATTTCGAACACTCAAACGGTAATATAGACAACATTTTCAGAAGAGGCTAAAGCTAGTGTTAATGTTTACTAACGTACAAACGCATAAAAGTAACTTAAAAAAACAATGTTGTTTGATATTACAAGTATATAAAACCTGAGTGAAAATCTGCACATTTAAATACAGAATGGCTACTCTAAACTAAATTTTCAAGTTTTAATTAACTTACCTCAGTGCAGAGCTCAGATCCCATCCACAGCGAGAGACAAAATGGCGATGGGTGCGAATCGGTTTCCTTCGCAAAGGGTATGGGATTATTTTTGTGCCAATAAGAATGAACGTAACTTTATAAAACTGAACGTTACTTTCCAAGAAACGATCAAAAATATGCCACTGCAAAAGAAGAAAAACACAATGAAAATGAAAAAATGAACTCAGTCGCACGAATTTAATATGCTCTTCAAATATGCTTCATTCTTTGTTAATGATTTTCAAAGAATCGTTTTCGCGAATCATGGATTCTGAATGCGTTGCCACAGCTTTCGCTTACGCTTCGCAAATTTTCGTTTGCTGTTTTGGCACAAACTTCTCGTGGGGGCGGGCTTAACAGCGATCTACTCTGATTGGCTAATGAGCTTTTGATGGACAGTTGCTCTCTGACCTGGAACACGGACGATGACGTCACTGGCGCACATATTGGAAAGTTGTTGCGGTGTGCAATACGTCGTGCTTTGTTTATATTAAGTATTAATGTTATTAGTATTTCACCTACGGTCGTCTCTTAGTTTCTAAAGATGAGCTCCCAGGAGAGCCACGGAGCGGCATCATCTTCCACCTCAGCTTGTCCCTCAGGGCAGCTTGAAGTAAGTTCGTGTTGCTAAAGTAACGTTAATCAATAACATCGATAAAAGTTTTATTCATGTACAGTGTGCAACAGTTCTGATAGTTTCTATAAACAAAGCGCGACGTATTGCACACCGCAACAACTTTCCAATATGTGCGCCACTGACGTCACCGTCCGTGCTTCCAGGTCAGAGAGCAAAAGTTACGTTATTGGCACAAAAATAATCCCATAAAAGGGGCGGGGTTTATAAAGAAAACATAACTACTTCATTTAGCTTCAACATGATTGATTCTATAAAATTGAACATCCTTACAGAATAAATACATGATGCATGATTAAAATATGTTTAGATGAGAAGCATAAATTAATCATGTAAGAAATGCGAAATGCATATTTAAAAATTCAACAACCTCCCCATTGCCTTTTTTTCAGTGTAGTTAAGGTCTTGTGAATGTGCTTTTGTCCTTGTGTGAATAAATACATTCTGGAGTGGGTTTAAGACGTGGCAAATCACCTTTTTCGGATGCTAAAAGCCAATGTTTATATGACAACTAAAAAGATATACTATATCTTTAGATGTGGTTTAAAAAAAAAAAGAAAAGAAAAAGGAAGTGGCCATTAGACTCTCATAACCAATGTTCCATCTAAGGGAACACGTATGCTCATGACGTAAAAAGTGTATGGCCATGTATGCGTGCAGAAGAAATATGTTGCACACAGGACACATAAAAATGAGTTGGGAAAGCAATTGAATTGAATGACCCTACAGAGCGGTTTACAGGTTTCACAGGAAGACAATGACCACGCCAAATAAGTCGCTGTTGAAATCAAATATTTTAACGGCTGCAGACGAAACATTTACAGTTACACAGGTGTTTTACACAGTACAAACTCTACTACATGGGGATGTATAGATAACTGTATAGAAAAGTCACTTTCATGCTTTTTGTAAATATTTAGCTTACAGATCTGTTTAAATGCTTAAATTTGTATTCTACTATAGACTTATTACATTATTGTGTTACATAATTATAAAGAATTGAACTGTTCTGCGTGAGTTTTTTGTTTGTTTACAAAAATAATGACTTTATTTAACAATTTTTGTTGGTGACTTGGAGGAAAAGAATTGTTGAATAGTCATTATTTTTATAAAAAAAAAAAAAATCATGCAGACCAGTTTTCTTTGGGCAAAAAGTGACTGGTAGTATTCTTGCTGTCTATGCAGGGTCAGAAAGCTCTCGGATTTCATCTAAAATATCTTAATTTGTGTTACGAAGATGAACAAAGGTCTTACAGGTTTAGAATGACATGAGGTTGAGTAATTAATGACAGAATTTTCATTTTTGGGTGAACTACTCCTTTAAGCCCAGAGTATACTTTGGCCATCTGCATTCAGTGATGGTCTGCGTATTGATCTACTGATACCAAGGGGGAGTGCTAACAATAAATTATGAAAAAATGTGATTTCTACCAATGGGAATGCATCTCTTTCTACGGAGGGGGACAGGTGCATGCAAATACTGAATGGTTTAAACACTGACAAGACTTAAAAATAAATGCAAATGATAAGCATTAGTGATGATGTGACACTATGTAGATTATGCAAGTGACAGCGCTCTTACGCTACATTCACATGGGCCGCAGACGTCAATTCTTGACGGAGGGCATGGCTGAAGCTTGGTGCTGATGCAACCATCATAGTGACAACAGCCAATCACATTACTTTTCTGGTGTTGCATGAATGCGGTTGGCTAGCTTCTGCTCTAGTATATGTGCATAAGGCGATCTGATTGGCTGATGCCTCTGCTGCCACTTGAAAAGTTAAAAAGTTTTCAACTTCTGCTGTAAGCAATGCCATTGACACGACATAACGGACCTCGCAACAATTGGCGTCACTCCATTCAAAGTAAACGAGAGGTGTTGACACTGACGCCACATGTGAATACACCGTTATAGTGCACACGCAATGTGGTGCTTTGAAGCCATTTGCGCAATTTGAGAGGGAAAGAAAGAGCGCGCAGGATGATTCACTCACGCGGTTTGGGAAATTACAGAAAGATTTCAAATTACTTTATGTGTTATTTAATGAAGGAATATGATTTGTACCTTACCTGCAGCATTATAATTACTTTACCAATGCTACTGCTTGAGATTGGTATTTGAGGCCTTTATAGAGACCGCCGATCAAACTTTCCACAGCAATTATTGGCCGATAGCGATCAGTAGCCGATTAATTGGAGCACCCCCTTTGTCTTTTTGTTGTTCATTTGTAACTGTGTACATATCCTTTGTTGCTGTCATGCATTGCACTTTTACAAAGCAGAAAACTTAAATTTTTACCTCTAACAGACAGAGAGAGAGAGAGAGAGAGAGAGAGAGAGCGCCCTCTAGTGTAACACATCATTTATGTGCATAAATGCTAATACATAGTGAACTGACTTGTGATTATATATAAAAAAACAGAAAAATTGTTTGTTTCTTTGTTCACATTATAATAAATCATGATTGACTTCACAGACTGCTGGTGATTACAGGGAGATCACAGAGACCCAACTGCAGATTAATACAAACACACACCCAAGCACTTATACTACAGTCATTTACATATGCTTCCATTAGCATACATGCTCAAGGTTTTGAACCAAGTACTGTTATAAGGTCAGAAGATATAGTAAACTTTAACACCGGGCATTTTCCAAAAGTTACTCTTTTACATGCTTCCAACAATATTGTAGACTAGAACCTGTATGTTTGAACTGTCTGAATGTTTTTTTTTTCATTGTGTAAATAATGAAAGACAAAGATATTTTAGTGAAATCTGATCAGTCACCTACAGAAAGATATACACTGAAGGATTCTGGAACTGGAACCTTCACTGTGAACATCACTGATCTACAGGAGTCAGACTCTGGAACTTACTGGTGTGGAGTGTGGAGAGCTGGTTTTGACACATATATAAAAGTCAAACTGACAGTATCTAAAGGTAAGAATAACAGACATTTTTTGTAGCATCTTGCTTTTTTTGCCAGTGTTAATCTTTTTTATTTTTATTTTTCCATACACAGATCCAAGCAAAAGCATCACTACACCCACACAACCCTACAAAGACATACAAACATCCACAGATTTACACACAACTACACCAGCAGTACATTCAGAATCTCCATCTACCACAGCAAGCAAAATCACCAGATATTCAAGGACTGATGACATTACACTGTCTCCCTCAGCAACAGGTAATAACTTAATTAGCTGTTTTTTTTTTGTTTTTTTTTTGGATTCACACTCTGAAGGAATACCCCGAAAACACATGGACTAAAGACATGACACACCCTACTCACAGGTGTATTTTAAACATACTTGTCCCAGTTTAAGCAAATATTTATAGTACTATATATTTAGTCCTCTTTATAAGTACTTTAATTACACCTTTAATTGAAGGGGAACAATGCAAATGATAGTAGTATCTGACTGACTGTACTTTCAGGGCCAGTAAAACATACAACTACTTTAATGATACAAGAATCTTATTCTCTCTCCTCCTCAGCATCTGTGAATACTACAGTATATATACTATATGCTGGCGGTGGTCTTCTTATAGCAGTGATTGTATTTGCAGTTGGACTGGTCGCTGTTCATCAACACAGGAAAAAAGTCAAGACATCAGCAAGTACGTGCACAAATATTTTTTTAAAAAAGCCCTGTCTAATTTCAACAATTAAAAAGTAGATTTCACCAATGTATTTTTAAAATACAATTAAATAAAACCATAATGTTTGTCCTGTTTCTGTGCATTAATATTTCCATATGCTTGTTGACAGGCATCACACTGCCTAATGAAAGTAAAGCTGAACAGGTGAGTAATGCCAAAGACTTTGTGCATCACTCACTGACCTTGAAATAGATCTACATTACCCTTCATATTGTTTTGCGATGGCCCAGAAGACATATTACAAGTGTTCCATTTGTTTTCTTGATGCAGGACGACTGTATATATGAGAATGAAGCTCCTAAGACAAACAGCACACCGATGAAACCCATTAACAGGACCATGACCAGACAAGTGCAAAACAGTGATACGTATTTAGTCTACAAGAATTCCAGAACTCCATGGAAATCTTTGATGGTTATAAGATCAAAAACGCATGTCCAGCAAAAAGTTTATGCAGAATAAAAAAAAACAAATCCATTAATGAAAACATTCTAAGTATTTTGTACTTCCTCGTATGACCTCACGGGGCACTATGTCTGATTCTGTTTCTCTTATTTTACTTTTTTTGCTAAATATTTGATGTTCCACAATTTATTGAGTCAACTTTAAATAATTTGTTACCATGCTGCCTTATCCAAGTCATCACTTAGTACAGCTTAATATTTCAAGTTGACTAAACTTTTTTGAGTTGACCAGACTTAAAATTTTAAGGCAGCTGGGTAACAAATTGTTTTAAGTTGACTCAACAAATTGTTTTCACAGTGCATACAGTAATTAAGCTTCAAGGCAGATGGACCAACTCAAAATATATCTCTTTTTACAAAAACAAAAAGGCTTCTGGGTGAACAAAATTAGCTCCACACTAGCTAGTGGCCACTGTCTGTCTTAAACCAAAACCACTAATGCCAATTACAGGATGTAGTAAGGTCCTGAAAGTAAGCTTTCAGATGGGTTCAGTTTGCTGACATATCAGTACATACAGACATTACAGCTCAGACCAATGCAAAACATCAAGCATTACAAAGGAAGTGGTCATTGAACTCTGCATGCATGTGTGGTATTTCAAGGCTGTGAAGACACAAACATACCCCATTATCGCCATTATCTGAAGATTAAAGGCTACTCAGTTAAAGCTGAAAGCTCACACACAACAGGATCACTGCTCAAAATGAAGTTATTCTGTGTTGCTTGGCTCTGGATCTTCCTGTCAGGTCAGTTCTCTCCATATTCACAGTGCGAGGGAAGTATTTTAAAGAAATAATTTCTCAATCCTGTATAACTTTGTTTTTCCTGCTCAACACAAAAATGTTTCAACTTTGGGAAAATGGGTCCCTAAATAAGATTAGACCCCACTGACTTTTCATTTGTCAAAATATCTTTTGTGTTAAATGAAAGAAAGAGACAACATGATTATTTTCATTTTCAGGTTCCCCTCTAGTAAGTCGCCAAATTATTTAGTTTCTTTAATAAACTGTGTATTGTCTGATATGAAATCTGATTTAAGTTATCACTCCACTCAGTGTGAAGTTAAACTAAAGTGAAATGCTACATTTTTAACATGATTTCACTTTGAGCTTTTTTCCATCCATCCAACAGGATTTGGGATCGCAATCACACGAGAGATTAATAAACATGGATACAGTGGAAAACATGTTGTAATTACATGTTCCCATGAACGGGCATTAAAAAACATCAAGTATTTCTGCAGAGATCCATGCACATATAAAACTGGTGTTCTAGTCTCATCTGATCAGTCATTTAATGGGAAATACAGTCTGGAGGATTTTGGAAATGGCACCTTCACCGTAAACATCACTGATCTACAGGAGTCAGACTCTGGCATTTACTGGTGTGGAGTGAAGAGATTTGTTAAAGACACATATGATAAAGTCACTCTGACAGTATCTAAAGGCAAGAATGACAACTTTTCCCTAATGTATTTCCATTTTTTTTTTTTTTCTTTGGTGATATTTATTTGTCTTTTTTCACACATAGATCCAAACGAAAACATCACCATTTTTACACAAACATGCCTGGAATCATACACAACGACACCAGCAGCACATTCAGATTCTTCATCTACCACAGCAAGCCTAACCTCCAGAGATTCACGTCCTGATGCCCTCAAACTTTCCACCTTAGTAACAGGTAACAACTTCTGCCTTTTTTAAAATCATACGCAGTACATTTAGCAGCCTTTGCCAATGATAAAAATGAACCAGAATAGCATCTGCCTCGCAGAATGTTTCAGATGCCTCTTCATTTAACTACTTAAAAGCTGAATCAGGTTCGTTATTTGGTGAGACATCTAAAACTCTCTGGAAGCACCATGGCAATGGAATATCAGTTGACTAGCACAGGGGTGGCGAACTCCGGTCCTGGAGAGCCGCAGCCCTGCAGAGTTCAGCTCCAACCCTAATTCAAACTCACCTGCCTGTATCTTTCTAGTAACTCTTCAGACCTTGATTAGCTTGTTTAGGTGCATTTGATTAGGGTTGAAGCAAAACTCTGCAGGGCTGTGGCTCTCCAGGACCGACATTTGCCACCCCTGTACTAGCGACTTGTGCTCTACCACTGTTACCAAGGCATGTATATATATATATATATATCTGCATCTTTCAATGGAAATGTACATGTGTAAGCAACAATATACATTTAATTTATTTTGATGTATAACAGTAGTGGTTTAAACCCAGTACTACATATCTTAGATGCTTTCAACTCATTTGCTGATTAGAAAGGTTTCCGCAAAGGAAACATTTAAATTTTGCAATTACAAGACAAGGTTTGATAACCAAAGATTCATATAACATGAAGCTTTCAAGCATTCCTATTTGATCTGCAAGTACTTTTATGCCAATTTTCTCTCACTCACTTCCTCAGTGTCTGCCCACTCTTCAATATATGTTGTCGGTGGTCTGGTCATAGCAGCGATCTTATTTTTAATTGGACTGGCCACTGTTCATCAGTGCAGAAAGAGAGTCGACTCTTCAGAAAGTATGTGCACATGTGTATACACACAGACTGGGCTAAACTGTAATAACTCAATGCCTGATTTGAATTAAAAAAAATAATAAGCCAACACTCTTATTTCTTTTCACAATTTTCTTAGGTTGTGCAACAGCAACGCCTGTCGACAGAAACAATACATGCGAAGAGGTTGAAGAGGTGAGTAATGCGAGTGATTCTGCAAGGCAGTTACTGAACACAAGCAGGAACTGAACGTCTTCATATCTGATCTTGTCGAGCTGTCTAATCTTTATATCATTTTGCAAAGCCCTGGCAGCCGTATTAACAATGTGCTTTCGTTTTCTCACAGAACAGCACAGAGATGAAATCCACAGACGAGACTGAATGCCACTCAGTTTCTGTCTATCAGACCCTAAACCTCAGAACGGTCCAGTCAAATGAAATATATGGAAATCTCTGATTGCAGCAGTCATTAATAAGGTTCAGAGTACCAGTCTCTAGACCAACAATCCCAGATCTCAAATTTAAGACAAGTACATTTAATTCAATAAATCTGTAAAATACAAGTTTATTATGTATAGAGATGATTATTATGCATGATTATCCCAACTCCATCAGAAGAGCTGCATCCCTCAAACAACAGCTAAAGACCAAGTCTGTCAATCTAAAAAGTGGCTTTAGATATCAATATCTTGCTTTATATTTGTATATCACTGAACAAAAGTCAAACACTTGCCTGCAATTCACTGTAATCCATTTTACAAATCTGTTAAGACTGTCATGTTAAAGGCCTTTTTTTTACTGTTGCTCCATGTATACATGCATCACGTGTGTAACGCCACTGGTTGCTTTATAATTTTAAACTACTTACTAAGTTAAAAATGTGCCGCTCTTAAATACCTAACGGTATATCACTTCTGTTCATCTGCTATTGTTTATCATTTGTATCTGGCTTTTGAAAAAAAAAATCTGCTACATGAATAAACTTCAATGTCCCAAAGAACGTAAACATGGTGATTTCATGGTTTCTAAACATATGTTAAGAAAAGAAAAGTTTAACTCAATAATTAGTGAAATCTTCTGCAAACAATCAGAGAGACTAAAGCTATGTATATAAACACCAAACAAAAACAAAAAAGAAAAGTGAAAGTGTGACCATAGACACCTGAGGGAAATGGGTAGTAAATGTTATGTGGTTTTCCAAGCTACTCTTTTGATAGAAGTCTGAAAGTATCTGAGTCTGAAAGTATCTGAACTATTTTTTATCATTTAGTTTGAGTAGTAGTAGGTTAACAGCATTAAATAACTACAAAACAAAAACTTCATAAATGAAAAACACTGATTTCATTAAAACTTATTTTTCTGACATAATGTGACATTGTCACACCCCTGTGGACTGTTTAGTTGGTTTCTCCCTCTGTTGCCCATATTTGGTCATTCCTGTGCCTGTCCTTGTCAAGTCATTATTAGTTAATCACCCACACACAAATAATGCTTTTATAGTTTATCAATGTGTATTTGGGTAAAGACACGGTTTGGAAGATGGACTTTTAATTTATGACACAGTATAATCAAAATATGTATATACCGAGGGTAAAAGACAGATTATTTTCACAGAGATGCATCTTTGTGCCAATCCTAAAAATAGATACTGTTCAACTGTTGAAACAAGTAAACCATACCTGGTACATCCAAAGTGCTTGTTGCTTCTTTCCATGGATTCAAGAAAAAAAAAAACAGCCCCATCATGGAGCTCATTTTTTATCATCGACCCCAAGAGGTTAACAATACTGTAGAAAAACAACACTGTAGTGTTTTGTCACTATATTTTCTTGGAAAATGTAGCTTATTGCTTGGAAAACTTGAATTTGGTGAACAGCTTTTGGTATACTTCCTAACTACTGAAATATCATTCAGACGGGCGGCACATGACTCTCTCTGAAGGGGTAATTTCACTACACTCTTAAAAATAAAGGTGCTTTAAAAGGTTCTTCACAACGATTCCATAGAAAAACCACTTTTTGGTTCCACAAAGAACCATTCAGTCCAAGATTCATTAAAAAAAACATCTCTTTCTTACATTTTTGTAATCTGAAGAATCTTCTGTCGCCATGAAGAATCTTTTGTGAAACAGAAAGGTTCTTCAGATGTTAAAGGTTCTTTATGGAACCATTTAGACAAAACAGGTTCTTCTATGGCATCGTGAAGTACCTTTATTTTTAAGAGTGTAGAATCAGACTGAACACCTCAAACCTTACATTATAAACAATGACAGGCAAACTAACCTGACCCTGGTTCTGTATAAAAGGGGAATATCCATTCAAACCAAAAGTTAATCAAGAGGAAGTGGTCAGGTTCTGGATATGAGTGTGTGGGCGTCTAGAAACCGGCCTACATGTAAGAAAGAGTGCACAGGACGACATAGGCATACATGTTTAGTACTACTTGATGGTATAACAGGGCTTCATCATCCCCATCAGTCAGTCAATATCAAAGCGAAAACGAAAACTGGAAAAGATTGGACATAAAAGGATCACTATTCAAAATGAAATTCCTCTATGCTCTCTGGCTTTGGATGTTTCTGTCAGGTAAGTTGTCTACAGATGTGTGATAGAAACTCTAGTGAATAGGAGACCCTGGACCTCAAAACCAGTCATAAGGGTCAGTTTTTTTTAGAAATTGAGATTTATACATCATCTGAATGAATAAGCTGAATAAACAATTTTCTTATGGCTAGGACAGGACAATATTTGGCCAAGACAACTCTTTCAAAATCTGAATTCTGAGGCTGCAAAAAAAAAAAAAAATCTAAATATTGAGAAAATCGCCTTTAAAGTTGTCTAAATGAAGCTCTTAGCAAAGCATATTACTAATAAAAAATTAAATTTTGATATATTTATGGCAGAACATTTTCTAAATATCTTCATGGCACATGATCTTCACCATACATCCTAATGATTTTTGGCATAAAAGATTTTTGGCTTTTGCTACAAAATATACCCTTGCTACTTAAGACCGGTGTTGTGGTCCAGGGTCATATGAGAAATTTTCCATTTGTTGAGCATGATGAAAGCAAATAAGAGCAACAACAAAAACCAGCATGCAAGTTTTTTCCACAGACCTCTACCTTTAAAAGGCCTGATCTTCTTCAGGGTCACATTAGGGTTTTTTTTTTTTTTTTTACAGATAATTCAAGGTTGTCGTGCTATTAATTAATTTAGGCTAGCTTAAGTAAGTAATTTAGGCTAGTTAACATTTAGTGTGAAAAAAATTCACTCAAAATTGCTAGTGAATATCACGAACAGCAATACAACATTATTATTTTTAACTTTTGAAACAGCTAATAGCTTGATTAAAACAAAATTTTAAGAAGAAAAGCTTAAGTACAATTGTCTTATAAAATATCAGTAGTCAAATTTTGAAGTGGATCAAAACCTTTCAACAAAGTTGTCCTAAAACCAAAACCAAAACAATATGTATATAGTCATATTCATATTTACATGTGTTTCAGTGCCTGAAATTAAACAATGATTGAATGGTAATGCATTAACTAGTGACTATACTGTTTGTTTGCTTCTGTATGTTTTGCAATCAGTGTTACTAAACTTCTAAACATACAAATAATTGTTCACAAGATAAAACCTTTATCCATCCTGCTTAACCAAGTGATAAAAAAAAAAAAAAAGGTATAACTTGATTACATGAGTTCAATTTATAAATTATTTGTTAACAAACAGAGAAAGGTCATAAATGTGTGTTAGTTAGCAAATAGCTCCTCCATTGATTATATCTGTCTGTTTACATTTGTACTATAAATAACACATTTATAGGAAATAAGTACAGTGGTTGTGAAGCATTCACACTTCCTATTGTAACATTATCGGACCATAAGTACAGTATGTTTAACAGAAAGTTAGTTTTGCAAATGAATAACTGAAACCCAAGAGTCTTGAAGAGGAACTGACAGGACAAACACAATATTTCCAACAAAATCCCCAACCCTAACAATCATATTTCATCAAACAGTATTCAATTCAACTACTGGTGCAATTTCTAAACAAGGATATAGTGAAGGAAACATCACAATTACATGTTCCCACCGCTGGGCTGCAAACAACAGAAAGTATTTCTGCAGAGATCCATGTGGACACTTGGACATTTTAGTCAAATCTGACCAGACACCTACAGGGAGATACACACTGAAGGATTCTGGAGATGGCACCGTCACCGTGCACATCACTCATCTACAGGAGTCAGACTCTGGGATTTACTGGTGTGCAGTGGACAGATTTGGTTTTGACACATTTGAGAATGTCAAACTGACAGTCTTTAAAGGTAAGAATGATGAACATTATTATGCATTTCATTGCATTGCCAATGAAGAGTTGCAGTACTACCATGTTTCATATTAAATGGCAAATAAGAAGTGTTTTAGAGCTATTCTTTAGGCTGACCCCAGAAATACAGACATCTTTGAATATTACTCTAACACTTACAAATAGCCAACACTGGAAATGTGGATAAAGTGACTCATCACAGGATGACAGAAACACAAACAAGCACTGAAATGTACTTGACTAAAACGAGACACTCCATTTTCGTATCTTCAACTACTAAGGACAGCACACTCTCACACACAACAGGTAGTCAAACGTCTTGTTTCAGTGCCTGGATTCTATCGCAATGGTTAACTGATGTTGTAACATCCTCCTTTTCTAGGATCTGCCAAAGCTTCTGGTCCAGCAGACAAAACAACAGGCAAGTTACAACCCCTACTTTGATATTTTACATATATTATGCAATGCAAATTAAAAATGGTATGACCCCAAAGGTCTTTATCTAATATACAGGTGCTGAAAACAGAATCACATCCTCATCTGCCGATAATATATTCCCAGTGCCTTTATATTATATCCCTTATATTGTTGCTGGTCTGGCCATCCTGGTGATCATATGTGTACTTGGACTGGTCACTGTTTGTCAGTGCAGAAAGAGAATCAAGAAATCAAGTGTGTGAACATTTAAATACTACATGCAAAAAATAAATAAATAAATAAATAAATAAAAGTTTATATATATATATATATATATATATATATATATATACATGAATTTGTTGCAAATTGAAAAAAAAAAAAGCTGTATTCTTTGTTTTCAGGATGTGTTACTGCAACATCTACATACAACTCCCATCACAGCGGGGAGGTGAGTGGAGCACAGGAACATCATTATAAGATCTGAGCCACCAAAATCACACAACTTCTCCTTGCTTTGTAAGTCACTTCATCAGCTTAATAGCAACAGAATGATGCACTATGTCTTTTATTTAGGCTAATGGTGTTTATCGGAACGCTACTGATGACAGACCCTACGCCACTATAAAGAAATCCAGCACTATGTCTAAGGACGAGAGTCAATCAGACCCGGTCTACCAGAACCTACACTTCAACACTACCCAGGAAGAAGCTATCTACGGCAATCTTTAAAATATATATATACATATATATACGTTTAATATATATTTTCACACCATTATTTGTCAATAAATATCGCTTTTGCATGTAAAGTTTACATGTGAAACAACAATGAAGGGCTGTAATACTTCTAGGCTGTTCATTTTAAAGTTTCTGACAGAGATTTTAATCTAAATACTCATGCACTTAATTGGTTGAAGCTGTTCCTGAGTTTACAACAAGACTCAAAATAGTCAAGAACTGTTACTGTGTTGTGTGTACATCATCTACTCACTGCTAACTTGGTTGTGCATTGCTGAGAGGTATCCAGATCTAGAATGAGTACAGCACATTTTTACTCACCATGACCTCCAGACATATCCTTACCATCTAAAAAGTGATATGACTTTGTTTTGCAGCACCTACCCAAAATCATCTGCCCAAAAAAGGAGCTCCTTGAGTAGACCTTAAGTTATGGTTAAGTATTCTTAGTTAGTTAACTGCAGTGTATGCTAGACCCAGGCTCTCTTTATCAGGCTTCATATATTTACTGTAGGTCCTCGCCATCATGGCAAAAATAACATCTTTAGTCATCCTTTGCTGAGATTTTGAGATGTATTCTTCACTAATGATCAATCAATTATCACTTAATTAATCACTTAATTATTATCTCATTAACTTTAACTCTGCTTCAGTGTTACTTTAACACTATGTAGAGTGTAGAGTTGAATTAGTATATGTGGGTAGTATAGCATATGTATATTCATCAATATGTAGACCAGACTACTGCATTAAGGCTTTGAATGGATGTTAATGGAGAAAGACGCTCTTTGTAGACAGGTGGTGTAGTTACAGCATTGACCAGCAGGGGCTCATGTGCAAAATCCCTTGGATTCACATGCAGAAAGCTTTTCTGATTGATTGGTTGAAGACTGGTCATATGTAACTATGTGACAAATACTCAGTCCATGATATTTATACTTGATATGTTGTTTAATATCAGTTTTCATTGATCTAGTGTATAAATATCTACTCACACATGACAGTGATGTTGACAGCAGGAGAGGGCAGATGTTCTTGTCCTCTGACGGCGCAGCTGTAACTGCCAGAATCACTGCGCTCTGACTGAAGCTGGAGTGTTTTGCTGTGGATGTTTAAAGCCTGTCCATTTTTGTACCAGATGAATCCGTCTGTCAGATTACATGTCGTTTCACAGGTCAGATTGACTGTTTGTTTCTCCAGCACCAGCTGTGGTGCCTTTACCTGAAGAGCTGAAAGAAAAAACACATCTTTATAACCATGTACAAGAAGTAAAATTATTAATAGAAATGAAGTGGATTACCAGAAACGTTAAGTTGAATTCCTGATTGACCAATCCATTTTTCTTTATCTGTTGTAGTTACTAATCTGAAACAATACGCTCTCTCATCATTTTCAGTGACGTTGTGCAGTCTTAGAATGGCAGTTTTGTTTTCTCTGTCTTCAATGTATTCAACCCTGTCTTTATACTCAGAGTCTTTTGTTAAACTTTTGATATCTTCTGTTCTGTTCTGTCTTTCACACATTATCCAAAAAGTATCATTCAATACAAGCCCTTGAGGGAATGTATATGAGCATGACATGTTTACTGTGGATCCTTTAAGAGCACATATTGATTTAGTTTCATAAGTCACAGTCCAGTTCTCTCCAAAAACTCCTGAAATACAAAACATAAATCAGTGATAAAGCTTGAGTTTTTGCAGACAATAAATAAATAATACCAATCAGTTGTTGAGAAGCATTTTAAAAGCCCAGCAGATGAGTGTGAACAGTGCAAAATTATCATGTAGAACAAGAAGCACATCAACATGCAGAGCAAAATATGAAATCCAACTAAATCCAGGACATCATTAGACAAGTTGACATAATCATCATTTAATTAATAAATTTCACCAGTTCAACACTTCCTCTCTCTTAAGCCTTGCCCTCTAAAGACAATTGAGCCAACCTAATTGCAGCAACTATGAACATGCAAAGTGATTGACAGGCTGAGAACATTTCTGATTAGCTGAAAAATGTAAAAAAAAAAAGGAAGAAAAAAATGGGGGAAAAAAAGGCTGCCTAATTGGGCTGCTTGAGTATAAGCAATATTTTATGTGTGCTATTGCAGAAAACATTTTAAAAGTGATTCTTTAACAACTGTGACTCACCAGAAATCATGAGCAGAAAAATGAGAGGAAGAGAAAGAGTCATTTTGATGTTCATCACCACTGCAATCTTCACAGCCACAACAAATGAAATTACTTAACAGTCATTAGGTACACTATGCAGGATGGTAACAATCACTGTCAGTCTATGTTAGTGAAGTTATGCACATTGGTATAATAAAATATTATTATTGTTAACAGCAGGTCATTTATACGGTGACCGGGAGGGGACACCTTCGGTTCACTTAAGTTTGTCGTGGCCACAAGATATTAATTCGTCGGAACGTCATATCAACTCGTGGGAACGTCATATTTTGTCGTGGCCACGAGATCATTTTGTCGAGGTAACGACATCCTTATGTTGTGGCCACAAGATGCTATGATGAGGGAACGACATCCATTTCTCATGGCCACGTCTTATTATGTTGAGGAAACGACATTCGCTTCTCGTGGCCACGAGTTTAATGCGTTATATGACGTTCCCACGAGTTGATATGACGTTCCCACGAATTAGTATCTCGTGGCCATGACAAACTTAATTGAACCGAAGGTGTCCCCTCCCGGTCATCAAATCATTTATTTGTTCTAATTCATTTGTTGTCTAACAGAGGTTTATGTGTTGCTCTATTAAAGAGTTTGATTATATCAGATCATGTCTGTCAAAGATCTTTAGAGACTTCATAAAAAAACAGTGATCAGACAATATTGAAATTGTGTTTTGTAGTTAAAGTCTAGCATCTAAAAAGAGTTTGTTTTCATCTACAAATAACTTTTTTTTGTTCTTCACATATTTAGATTAATTAACATGTAAAATGTACAAGCTCTTTAAATAAAATGTAAAAATGTAATACCTTGTTCACAGTGGCTTTCATCAGTGGAACACAACCGGGAAATGTTCAGTTTAGAACTTGTTAGACGAGTTAAGAATATCAATGATTATAATAACTTCCAGTTTCTATGCAAATGTGTTTTGTATGTAATTTAGCTCAAATAAAAATTTCTCCATATTCATAAAATGACCTACTTTATTGCAAATGTCAATTCAAATGTCAGTTTTTATTTGTAAGGCATTTCACAATCATTTTAAAGAAGCTTTTCATTAATGTTAGTGTATAAATGTTGTTAGGCCATATAGTGAACAGGAATCTAAGATTCAAACAGGAGATTTTAGCTGCATTAAAGGATGAGTTCACTTCCAGAATGAATTTTTTTTTTTTCTTTTGATAATTTACTCATCCCCATGCCATCAAGGATGTTAATGATTTTGGTAAAAAAAAAAAAAAAAAAAAAAGATTTCTCTCAATATAGTGGACTCTCAATGGGATCAACAAGTTGAAGGTCCAAATTGCAGTTTCAGTGCAGCTTCAAGGGCTCTATACGATCCCAGCCGAGGGATCTTATCTAGAGAAATGATCAGTTATTTTCTAATATATATATATACACATTACCATTCAAAAGTTTGGGGTCAGTACATTTTTTTTGTTTCTTTTTTTTTTTTTTTTTCAAGAAATTAATACTTTTATTCACCAAGGATGTATTAAGTTAATAATTAAAAGTTTATTAAAAGTTAATAATAAATAATTTACATTGTTATAAAATATTTATATTTTGAATACTTTTTAAACTTGTTATTCATGAAAGAATCCTGAAAAAAAAAATCACAGGTTCCAAAAAATATTTGGCAGCACAACTGTTGATATTATCCAACATTGATCATTCTAATAATAAATCCGCATATTAGAATGATTTCTGAAGGATCATGTGACACTTAAGACTGGAGTAACAGCTAATAAAAATTCAGCTTTTCATCACAGGAATAAATTCTATTTTAAAGTATGTTAAAATAAAAAACATTATTTTATATTGTAAAAACAATTTGCAATATTACAGTTTTTTTTTTTTTCAATATTTTTAATCAAATAAATGCAGCCTTGATGAGCATAAGAGACTTCTTTAAAGACTATTACAAGTCTTACTGACCCCAAGCTTTTGAACGGTAGTGTATATACACACACATTTTGATATTTTTTAACTACAGATGGTCACGTTGCACTAGCTTGGCCTCATGCATCATGTAATCACGCACGAGTGATATAGGCGGAAGTGCCGACCCAGTGTTTACACAGTGAATGTGCTAAGAAAGGTTACAAAAAAAGGTAAAACACCAATGCTGGATGACTTTGAAGTTGGAGAAGTAAATGAGATGGAATTTTTTTTTTTTTTTTGCCTTACCCTACCTTTTTGTACATCCCAGATCTAGTGCAAGATGTTTTACCAGTACTGTAAATATGCCTAAAATGTATGTAGTTTGCAGATGGTGTAGCATTTAAAGGTGTTGTGCAAGGGTTGACCTCTAATCCATGTTGTGGACTAGAAAATTTGCAATGAAACTTTGCAACTGCAAGTTTTTGTAACTATAAGTAAATAATTTTAATCAGTTGTTGTGAAGTAAGAAGTGTTTTAAAGGAAAGTGCATTGACAGGCTGAGAACATTTTTGATTGGCTAAAAAATATTTAGGGTTTTTTAAAGTTTGCTATTGCAGAAACATTTTAAAGTGATGCTGTAACAACTGTGACTCACCAGAAATCATGAACAGAAAGATGAGAGGAAGAGAAAGAGTCATTCTGACCTTCACCACCAGCTCGTTTGTGGACGCAAGTTTCCGTAAAAGATGCTGTAAATGATGGCTCACTCACAACAGCAATTTTATGCATGGTGTAATTTATTTACAGTGTGAAAATGAATAGTCCACAGTGAAGTATTTACAGGTGTAAAATAAAACAACCCAAAAGTATCAAAGAAACAACAAAATATATATAGAGAGAGAGAGAGAGTTCAGATGCAAAATCCTCTAAATCCATCTGACGTATTTCTTTCAAATGAGCATTTCTTTCTGGCTACTTTGTAAAGGTTTCTATGTAAGTACTGGTACTTCTGATTGGGCTGAGGCTGGAATTTAGCAAAAGTTTAGTAGAAGTACTTGATGGATGTATACCATGTGTCAGGAACATTCACTTAGTGTCATTATCCAATATATATATATATATATTGGATATATATATATCTGTGTGTGTGTGTGTGTGTGTGTGTGTGTGTGTATACATATATGTCTGTGTGTCATTTCTGATTACTGTGCATATTATCTGTACACTTAACACATATTAATGAAAACAAAAAATACAGATACAAACACAACTGAAGTTCACTAAATAGTTACTATATGAATGCAGACAATCTATGAATAAGCAATATTAAGAAATGTAATAATTACCAGTTAATGTTATAATATGTAGGATCCTGAGCTTTAGGGTGACCAGATTTCTTCATATTCTAGAGAAGAAATGAACATATTCATTACTAATAAGTTCTCATGTTAAACATCCACATGATAAGCAGCATTAGTAGAGGAACTCACATCCAGTGTGTCGTATTCAGAACATTTGGACTTGGCTTCAAGGGTCATGTAGGCATCCCCAGGAGACTCGAGCTAAAGACACACAATGATGAGAGAATTAATTCTCCCTTCAGAGCTGATAGACACAGATAAGAAGATACATGAGGAGATTTACACACCGTCTTATTGTG
The DNA here is from genome assembly GCA_012976165.1 of Labeo catla. Lineage (NCBI taxonomy): Eukaryota > Metazoa > Chordata > Actinopteri > Cypriniformes > Cyprinidae > Labeo > Labeo catla. The sequence goes on from VONZ01000128.1 coordinate 1,328,642, forward strand.
TTGTGATCCTCTGTGGTTTTGCTCTTCTGATGGAGTCGCTCGTTTCCTGTGAGAGAAGAAGAAATTAACATGAACACAAACTGAGTCTGAATCTTTATAACAGTACAGACACAGAGTCTCCTTCACCTTCTGATCTGCAGCCCGATGAAAACCATCAGAATCACAGACATCAAGACAACAGCTGCAGTGATTACCACTGCGACCCTGATCAGAGATGAGCTGCTTTCTTCAGCCGTGCAGACAAGAAGAAAAAAACTGTTCTGAGAAAAGTGCTTTTACTCAGAGACTCTTATTTCATACAGATAATGACTTCATTGAGATAAACAGAGATGATTCTCACCTTTAACAGTGACTAAAACAGATGCTGATCTCTGAGATCCATATTCATTCTGAGCCTCACAATAGTAGAGTCCACTGTGACTGGAGTTAAAGCTGGAGATTCTGAAACTCTGTCCAGATCCAATAGTTGAGGTTTGATCCTCCTTAAACCAGCTGAAGTTCAGAGCAGGAGGGTTTGAATCACTGCTGCAGATCAGAGTCACTGAATCTCCCTCCACTATTTCAGCAGATGGACTGATGGACACTAAGGTGTTTTCTGGTGGATCTAGATGTAAATCAACATAGTTTTATTTTTATTTTTTTAATTTTGTAATTTTGTCTTATTTTATATTCTCAATTTTCTGTAGAAAAAGAATCACATTGGTAATATGCTCTTTGAAGACATATGGTGTAGTTACAGCACTGACCAGCAGGGATGTGCAAAATCCATTGGATTCACATGCAGAGAGCTTTTGTGATTATATGTAACTATGTGACAAATACTCAGTCCCTGATATTTATACTCAATATGTTGTTTAATATCATTTTTCATTATTCAGATGTATAAATATCTACTCACACATGACAGTGATGTTGACAGCAGGAGAGGGCAGATGTTCATGTCCTCTGACGGCGCAGCTGTAACTGCCAGAATCACTGCGCTCTGACTGAAACTGGAGTGTTTTGTTGTGGATGTTTAAAGCCTGTCCATTTTTGTACCAGATGAATCCGTCTGTCAGACTGCATGTCGTTTCACAGGTTAGATCGACTGTTTGTTTCTTCAGCACCAGCTGTGGTGCCTTTACCTGAAGAGCTGGAAAAAGCCATTATATAACCATTATTATAACCATGCCCAAGAAATTAAATTATTAAAAGACATAAAGGAGTGAAGTTGATCACCAGAAACTGTAAGTTGAATTCCTGGTTTACCAATCCATTTTTCTTTATCTATTTCAGTTGTTAATCTAAAACAATACTCTCTCCCATCACTGTCAGTGACGTTGTGCAGTCTGAGGATGGCAGTTTTCTTTTGTCTGTCTTCAATGTATTCAACCCTGTCTTTAAACTCTGGATATGCTTTTAAACTTTTGATATCTACATCCCCTCTCTTTATCCAGAATGTATCTATCAATTTAAGATGCTCAGGGTATGTATATGAGCATGACATGTTCACTGTGGATCCTTTAAGAGCACATATTGATTTAGTTTTATAAATCACATTCCAGCCTTCTCCAAAACCCCCTGCAACACAAAACATTAAGCAGATATATGGTCAGTTATTGTGAATCAAGTAATGTAGTAAAAGTAAAAGCAGATGAGTATGAAAGGTATTACCAAAAAGCACAAATTATCATGATGATGTTGAACAAGAAGCACATCAGCATGCAGAACAAAATATGAATTCCAACTAAATCCAACACAGCACTAAACAAGTTGATTGGCTAAAAAATATCAGACCTTCTAAGAGGGCAGGTTGAGCATAAAATATATTTTATGCGTGCTATTGCAGAAAACATTTTAAAGTGATGCTGTAACAACTGTGACTCACCAGAAATCATGAGCAGAAAAATGAGAGGAAAAGAAAGACTCATTCTGACCTTCACCACCACTGCAATCTTCACAGCCACAACAACAGTTATTAGTTACAGTATACAGGATGCTAACAAGCACTGTCAGTCTATGTTAGTGAAGTTAAGCGTGTTAGTATAGTAATAAACACTGTTAATAGAAGGTAACTTGTCCTTAATAATTTATTTGTTGTCATACAGAGTCTTATGTGTTGCATTATTAGACTTTGATTACACAGTATCAGATAATATGTGTCAGAGATCTATAGACATTTCATGAATAACAGTGATCAGACAATATTGAATAGTGTACTGTTGCTCTTGTTTTGTAGTTAAAGTCTAGCATCTGAAAAGATTTGTTTTCATCTACAAGGAACATTTCTTTATTCTTCACAAATTTGCATATTAAAATTCACATGTAAAATGTACAAGCTCATATTATTAAATAACATATAAAAACTCTCATACCTCATTCGCAGTGGCTTCCATCAATAGCACACAAGGGGGAAATGTCCAGTTTTTAACATGTTAGACAAGTTAAACCGCCAGTAATTATAATAACCACCTGTTTCTGTGGAAATGTGTTTTGAATGTAACTCAGCTGAAATAAAAACCTCTCCATATATGTAAAATGACCTACTGCCCTTACTGTAAATGTCAATTCAAGGTAATTTTATTTGTATGGCATTTTACAATTGTTTTAAAGAGGCTTTACATGTATGAATGTTTAAATGTCCTTACAGGAATCAATCACATTCAAACATTTGCTATCTTAAAACTCTTAATGTAGCCTATATCTCCTATAGGCTACATTAAGAGTTTTAAGATAGCAAACATTATTTTGAAAAACCATCACGCTCACAAGTCCTACAGCCTCCTCTTGTCAACCTGAAAGAAAGAAAAAAATGACTGAAGTTGCTTTATCTAAAACAGTCAATTTCAGCCCCACCCTGCTGCCTTAGCTAAAGTTTCTAAATGTAAAGACCTTTCAGACAAGCTTTTTGTGTTATTTGAATTTTCATACTTATTAAATAGAAATTTAATATTTTCACACTGGCATTGAAGAACATTTAATTTCTTCTGGCTAAAGGTGAACAGGGTTACGAATGAGGAACTCTTACCCTTACATTCTCATACACAGGTTCATTTACGTCACAACGTCTGTCGTGATGAGGTCTGGAATGATTCATCTTTGCCATTAAAAAAAAACAGAGTAGAGAGATCATAATTAATGTCTGAAATCAACCTGAGTCATTAATTTTAATTGCCAGTTCATCTCTATGATATGTAAACTACTGATAAACTCATATTTCTAACCCAACACTCAACTTAATCATTTCTTTTTCATCCACCTGCTTCTCTTTAAATAATAGGCTTACAGTATACTTCAAATTTCTGGTGGTGTTAAATAACTTTTCAAACAAGCTTTTTGTGTTATCTGAAATTCCATATAAACATTTGATATTTTCACACTGACACTGATGAGCATTTAAAGGGGTGGTTGACTGGGTAATTTTTCACATAATTTAGCTTTATTCTACACCGTTCTGTCCCTTCTCTGATAAACAAACTGATGATTTCCAGGTTTTGTGAAGCCCCTCCCTCAGAAATATGCAGTGGGCTAAGGCTGGTTAGCTGGCCCAGTGTGTTGTGATTCGCTAAAACGCTAGAGCGCATTCATAAACATTACACCCCTCACATGCGATCCAGCTGTATTGTAAACAATGGTGTCATCAAAATTGCTTATAAATTTGAGCCCGAACGAGACTATTGTGAGAATATTAGAGAAGAGGATCACACCAGAACCTGTGCAAGGACAGCTCTTACAGGATGTTTCAAAATGGTTTGTGTTTTTGTTTGTTGTTGTATCATATTTTTAGATATGCTGTGATTTGTAAATGAAGAGTTCAGATGCAAAACCAGCTAAACTCCATCTCGGTCAAAACTGAGATAATGATACTGAGTGAATGCTCCTGACACATAGTATACGTCCATCAAATACTTTTACTTCAGACTTGCTAAATTTCAGCCTCAGCCCAATCAGAAAGTCCCAGTATTTACATAGAAACCTATACAAAGTAGCCAGAAAGAAATGCTCATTTTAAAGAAATACATCAGATGGATTTAGCTGGTTTTGTATTTGAACTCTTCAAATGCTACTGCTTATGTTAGCTTTTAATATAACTGTTACGTTACGGTTTTATCCTGATTAAAGCTTTAATACAGCAGAATACATGATTGCATTGTAGCAGTTTTGTAAAGTAATGGTTTATTTCGTAACAGTAAGAAGTGTTTGCCAGCAAGTATACCACAGCAACTGCATGTGCGTCCATGTTTAACATTTTTCGTAGCTATGTGGAAAATATCTGTCTGTACACAAAGTGTAAAATACGAAGGCACAATCGCGGGTCCCCTTTGGCAGAAATCGTGAACCTGGGACACCTAGACCGGACCAAAAGGGCAGTTTAGTCAGAGCTCAAAGGGGCAGGAGGCCTCGAGTCACACACACAGAGATGCAGTGCAGAGCAGGGGGCATGCGAGAAACAACATTAAGAACTGCTGCTTTACAACACTGATTTTGAAACTTATGAATCCATTAATCGTTAGAAGACAGAATCGCGATTCATATATGAATAGATTTTTTAGTTTTGACGAAATGGCAACAACTCTTCCTCTTCTTGGTGTTTTTGTAGGCAATAAACTGCCAAGATAATATCTTCGTTTGCACTGAACTTTCGTCCTTGCAACTTTGCAGATATTGTTTATGCTCAAACAGCAACACTAACTAAAGTTAAAAAAGTGAAATCACAATCAACCACCCCTTTAATTTCTTCTGGCTAAAGCCGGGCTCACACTACAGGATTTTTAGCCCGATGTTGGCCCGATTTTGCCGTTCCGAGAATCAGAGCAAAAATCTTGTCAAGCACCTCGATTGGTCCCAACGTTTAGAACGGATTGTCTGGTAATGTGAGACGTTCAAAGATCGAATCTTGCACCTCCCGATCTGTTCTCACACAAATCGGGGCCACCCAATCATATCAAACATGTTTGATATTCAGGATTTTAAATCGGGATGATCACAGCTATGATTACGTCAGTACTTTCACAACAGCCAATGTGCGACCACAAAACAGCTGCTGTACGGTCCATTAGATAGTGGGGATGGAGGAAACTGCTTCTTGTGTTTTTGTAGTAACACTGTCTGTATAATATGTTGAAAACGTACCATAACTGCACGGAGCAAGGAAAGCTCTGGAGTGAAATCGTCTCAGTTTTCAACATACTTGGTGAGTGCATAAAGCTGCTTGCACGCTAACTAACATTTGTAAACATTAGTTGCCGAAATGACGATCTGTTGCATAAGATCACATGAGGCGCTCCCTCTGGCATGATAATCTTGTATTGTGTAATGCGCCACAGTTTTTAAATCTTGTAGTGTGTGCATGTTCAAGATTTCAGGGAAGATAATCTGCAAAGATTCTCCTTATGTGTGTTTTTAAAAATCCTGTAGTGTGAGCCAGGCTTAAAGGTGAACAAAGTTTACTCTTTCTTACCGTTACATTCTCATACACAGGTTCAGTCACATCACAAACTTTGCGTCTGTCATGATGAGGTCTGGGATGATTCATCTTTGCCATTGAAAAACAGAGTGAAGAGATTATAACTAATGCATCTCCAAGATCAGTAAACTACTGTTCATCAAAATCATTTTCTCACCCAGGACTCAACTGAATTGTTTCTCTTTTTCATTAACCTGCTCCATTTTACATGACAGTCAAAAATGACTTTTTTGTAAAGGTAAATGTTAAAGTGTGCCCATTAAAAGCACAAGAGGCTGCTGCCTGGTCCACTTGTTACAGTACTCTAGTAACAGTACATTAAATCCTGCCCGTTTCTAAATTTGAAAACCTTTTAAACAAGCTTTTTGTGTTATATGAATTTCCATAATTATTCAAAAGACATTTGGTGTGTTCACACTGACATTCAAGAGTATTTAATTTCTTCTGGCTAAAGGTGAACAGGGTGTCATCTATTATGAATGAGGAACTCTTACCGTTGCATTCTCATACACAGTTTCAGTCACATCACAAGCTTTGCGTGTGTTATGATGAGGTCTGGGATGATCCATCTTTGCCAAGGAAAAACAGAATAGAGATCATAAATAACTAATGCCTCCCTGATGAGTAAACTATCAATAACCAAACCCATTTTCTCACCTGAGGATCCACTGAATCACTGCTCTTTTTCGTCCACCTGCTTCTCCTTAAAAACAATGAATATAACAGTGAGTACATTATGTAGAATATATAATATGTTATCAAAAAACAAAGTGTTAACAGCTGACTATAAAGACTGGGAAACAAAAATGTCTGTATTAGCCTACATCATTATGTCCTGAACAGTTATAACCATAAATTAATCAATGCACCAATCAGATATATTTCCATATGTGTGTATATATATATATATATATATATATATGAGACAATTATATAATAGTTTATAGTTTTTGGATTAAAAAGTTGTTCCAGGGTCAACAAAATATGATCATCTTGCGCCATTGATTTAAATACTTTCCTCTACTTTATATACTTCATGTGAGAGATTTTCTGACATCTTACCTAATTAGAAATATCGCAGTGCCAACAGCAGCTCCACAAATCACTCCAATGAATATGTACAGTATCACCAAATGTCCTACAATTGAGACAACAGAGGAAAACATCTAAACACATACATTTGAGTCACTTTAGAAAGACTAATGTAAGCAAATAGGCTGCTCTACCTTGTGCTCTAACAGTGACTAAAACAGACGCTGATCTCTGAGATCCATATTCATTCTGAGCCTCGCAATAGTAGAGTCCACTGTGACTTGAGTTAAAGCTGGAGATGCTGAAACTCTGTCCAGATCCAACAGCTGAGGTTTGATTCTCCTTAAACCAGCTGAAGTTCAGAGCAGGTGGGTTTGAATCACAGCTGCAGATCAGAGTCACTGAATCTCCCTCCACTATTTCAGCAGATGGACTGACGAACACTGAGACACTCCTTGGAGGATCTAGAGGTAAAACAACATGTGTTTTATCTATCTTCATTAGTAGAGACAAGGGCCAGTTTCTGAATCATTTGTGTATATTTCAAACAACACCATCTATAATTAAATTTTGAATGAAAAGCAAGCAATTCAGCCATTTTGGAAATCTTCATACACAAACACAAAATCATATTTCATTAGAATGCATTTCTATGCATTCTGTCAATAGAAAAAGATGCTCTTTGCAGACAGATTGTGTAGATACAGTACTGACCAGCAGGAGGCTAGTGAGTAAAACACCTTGGATTCAAATCCAGACAGATTTTATGTCTGCTTAAAATATCTACTCACACATGACAGTGATGTTGACAGCAGGAGAGGGCAGATATTCATATCCTCTGACGGCGCAGCTGTAACTGCCAGAATCACTGCGCTCTGACTTAAACTGGAGTGTTTTGCTGGGGATGTTTAAAGCCTGTCCATTTTTGTACCAGATGAATCCACCTGTCAGACTGCATGTCGTTTCACAGGTCAGACTGACTGTTTCTTTCTCCAGCACCAGCTGTGGTGCCTTTACCTGAAGAGCTGAAAGAGAAAACAGATCTTTATAACCATGTCAAAGAAATGAAATTATTAACAGAGGTGTAAAATCCAGGGGTCAGAAAGTAAAAGTCCTGCCACTTATTTATTCCACTCAAGAACTCAGCCAGATGATTTAACCAATTAGTTCTACCTCCTGCAGTTCCTTTCAAGTCACGGCTGCATTCAGCCCCAACAAAATATTGCAAAATGTTTTGTAAACTGAATCGGTGGTGCATTGAACATGCTGATCTGGTGATGCAAGAGTTGCAACTATGGCAGCTGAGAAGGCCATTCTTTGTGTTCCTTTTAAAGAATTTTCGGATGAAATCTCATTTTTACTTAAAGCACTTAATTACCGTTGTGTGTGAAATTTGGGTAACACTTTACAATACGGGTGCAGAAATGTGCATTAATTCATGCTTAACTAATGCAGAGATAATCATGAGTTAATATATAACTCATGAAGAATTTATTAATAATTACTTCATCAGCAACAAATGAACATTCTATGTGATTCATAGATTAAGTAATCAATAAATTATTATTAGTTATAGGCATAATGTATTAGAATTAGTTAGTCATGTGCCTCAACAAGTGAAGTCATAACATAATGATACATTTGCAAATCATTAACTAATGAATATTTAAAGCAGACAACTGGAAGGTGAAGTACATAGCTTTGACCACTGTGGTAATTAACATATGAATTTACATCATTAGTTAATAAAAAAAAATGAGTTATTACCATTTCCAGGAAACAAGTCATTCAACCTGGAAACCGTAGCAAAACATTGCACACCTGTTTGAGCTTGAACGTGCCCCAGAAAATCTAGTTAAGCAAGTTAATGAGATAATTAAGTGATTAATTAAATGATGATTGTGCATTAGTGATGAACACCTGCTGTTATTGAGAATTACAGAAGATCAGATGTTGGTTTTAGTGATCTGTGTTTGCTTTAGTTGGGCTCTGTACCCTTGACTTCTTGTGTTAGATCTCCCTTTTATGTTTAGGTTTTGCATTACCAACCCTGCGAAACAACAGGATGCAAGCAAAGTGATGTTTTAATAGTTAAAGTGAATACATTTTAAATCTACACAATTTGAATTCATGTACAATCTAGATACACACAGACATCAAGAACCAGCATATGAATCATCAGCACATGTTTTTTAAATATTGAAGCAATACAGTGGTGTTTGTTTAATATGACTTTTTTTTTCTTTTTTGCAGTTCTGTAATAGCTGAATATCAGTCAATAAACCAAAGAGAAAACCACTTCATGAGGTCCATTCAAACAAGTTCTAAGTAAAAAGCATAAGCTAATCTACTTCAAGCTTTTGATTCAGCAATGCACAAATGTGCACAAACAGTATTACAGTCACTTAGAACCAATTACTAAAGGGTCAAGAGACAAATTAAACCAAACCATGACCACATTTTTCTTCCCTTTCTTGGCCAATAAAACATCAACATCTAAACCTCTGTTAATTCTCAATAAGAAATTAAGACTTAAAATAAAGTAATTTTGGCTAGTAATGAGTGAAGCTGGTGTTTAATCAGATCTTGAGAGATTGTGCCTGCATCCCAATGTGCATACTATCCATCCTAAATTCTATGTGATACTCGGAATTTTCAATACTTTTTAGGGCAGATAGGGTGGATAGTATGCACATTGGGATGCAAGGTTAATGTTTTTTGTTTGTTTGTTTGTTTGTATGTTTTTGTTTTCAGTTGATTTCATCCAAGGCTGTGGCTGAAGTCAGTTGTATTTCTTGTGTTTCCCTTTTCTTCAGTGATGCTGCTTGTTTATCACTAATGCACAATCATCATTTAATTAGTCACCTAATTATCTCATTAACTTTAACGCTTTAAGGACTTGGGATTTGACTCAAGACTTGCTTGTGACTTAAAATGAATCATCTCTGATCTCCTGGCTAAAACACTGTGCTAATTAGCAAATCCAGGTGATTGAAGCAAAATACTGATGAGGACTTTTATTTTCTGAACATGGACTTACCACCTCTGATTATTAATAAACATAAAGGAGTGAAGTGGATTACCTGAAACATTCAGATGAATTCCATTCAGACCAATCCATTTTTGTTTATGAGTTAGTAATCTAAAACAGTACACTCTGTCATCATGTTCAGTGACGTTGTGCAGTCTGAGAATGGCAGTTTTGTTTTGTCTGTCTTCAATGTATTCAACCCTGTCTTTATACTCAGGGTATTCTTTTAAACTTTTGAAATTGTTCAGTTTCTCACACATTATCCAAAATGTATCATTCAGTACAAGCTCTTGAGGGAATGTATATGTGCATGACATATTTACTGTGGATCCTTTAAGAGCACATATTGATTTCTCATAACTCACAGTCCAGATTTGTGCCAAATCTCCTGAAACACAAAACATAGATCAATGATGAACTCTTGAGTTTTTGCAGTTGTAACTAAATAATACCAATCAGTTGTTGAGAAGCATTTAAAACACACAGTGATTGACAGGCTGAGAGCATTTCTGATTGGCTAAAAATATCAGACCTCCTAAGAGGGCAGTTTCAGCATATGAGGATATTTTATGTTTACTATTGCAGAAAACATTTTAAAGTGATGCTGTAACAACTGTGACTCACCAGAAATCATGAGCAGAAAAATGAGAGGAAGAGAAAGAGTCATTCTGATCTTCATCACCACTGTAATCTTCACAGCCACAACAAATGAGATTACTTAACAGTCATTAGGTACACTATGCAGGATGGCAACAATCACTGTCAGTCTATGTTAGTGATGTTATGCACATTAGTATAAATATATTAATTGTTAGCAGGTCATTTATCCTTAGTCAAATCATTTATTTGTTGCAATTCATTTGTTGTCCACAGAGGTTTATGTGTTGCTCTGTTAAAGAGTTTGATCGTGTGTCAGAGATCAATAGACACTTCATGAATAACAGTGATCAGACAGTATCGAATCCTGTACTGTGACTTGTTTTGTATTCAAAGACTAGCATCTAAAAGGTTTGTTTTATCATCTAGAAAGAACATTTCTTTAATGTTTACATATTTACATGACTTAAATTGAAATTCACATTCAAAATGTACAAGCTCTTTATTAAATAATATGTAAAAACTCTCATACCTTGGTCACAGTGGCTTTCACAAGTACACAAAGAGCAAATGTTGAGTTTCGGGCAGAACATGTAAGATAAGTGATTATAATAACTTCCCTTTTTTATGCAAATGTGTTTTGAATGTAACTCAACTGAAATAAAAAAAAAAACTTCTCCATATTCGTAAACTGACCTCCTGACTTTACTGTACAAGACAACGCTCACCATTACATTCTCATACACATTTTCAGTCACATCACAAGCTTTACATCTGTCATATGTCATATGATGAGGTCTGGAAAGATTCATTTTTACCATTCACTACGTTTACCCGTCGTCACACCACAGCTGTCTCTCCAGCAAAAATGAAGCCTTTAAAGTGCCCCTATTATGCCATTTTAAAGGTTGCTAATATTGTTTTAATAGACTCCCAAAACAGGTTTACATGTATGCAAGGTCAAAAAACACTTCAGTTTTCTCCAAAAATAGATTTAATTTTACCCCATCCGTGAGCCCTCACTGCTGTGATTGGTCAGATGGCGTAGTCCTTTATGATTGGTTTACCGCGTACAGCGTGTCGGAAAACGAAACGCCCATTGCCATAACTGACTGACAGCCCTGGATACTTGTCAATACATAGAAAAGATGGCATCGATTTTACCATAACAATTCCAGCCAGAGTCTGACGATGAAACGGCTGAAGTGCCTGATCGACAAGTTAGCACGGTCTACCGTGGAAAGTGCTCGCAAGTTGCTTTTATAACCGAACTGGGCACACCTCTATGTTGTAAACTTCAACATTGTATAATGCATTATGCGACTTTCACACCGAACGCGGAAAGCGCCGCGCTGATCGCTGGGTTCAGTTCAGCCCTTCAGAGCAGTGGCAAAAGTTAATTTGAACAACTTATTTGGACTTTGTCTGAGGCGTGCGCGCTCCACTGTGCGTCCGCTTTGGTCGAGGCAGAAACAAGCCGTCCTCGCGCGGCGGAAGCATTTAAAACGAATGGGTTTCATAGCACAGCGCTTTCCGCATTCGGTGTGAAAGCCGCTTCGTACGCCATCCTTTATCATTACTCCAACTAATGAGACAGACAGACAGTCAAGCTGCATCAATCACAAACTGTCAGACTACAGTGGGTCCACAGCTAAACAACAGAACTACAGAAGCGTGATTTAGCCGGTTAGCATGACGTGCAGGGTTGTTACACAACATAACATACACAACTACGTATTTTGAACGATCGCTAGAACATACAATTTTTGTAGATTCATCATCTTTTGGAAGTGAATATAAAACAGTTTTACTCACAGCGTAGGATACAGCGTCTTCCGTATAATGTACGTGTAAATTTCCACGTGACCTAAATCCCATGGAAATGTATGGGCAGGCAAGTTGTTCGCGATGTAGAACGTGGGCGGACATTATGCAAATCTGTTACTTCGTGACGTGTGGCCGTAACAGAAGAAGATTTGAAATCCTGACGACTCCTTTAGGCAAATGTGAGTCGACTCTTTTTTTGATAGACAATGACTTTATGTATCGTGCACTGTCGGCTTCACAACTTTGCAGATAGTTTATGTTCACATACAGCTACATGACACACTGCATGAAAGATCATATTTGAAAAGGCATAATAGGGGCACTTTAACACATATTCAATTCAAATTCAGTTCAAATTTATTTGTATAGCGCTTTTCACGATACATATCGTTGCAAAGCAGCTTTACACCAAATTGACATTTCTACAATATATGTAGTAGTAATGAACGTATACTTTATAAAATGATCATGTTGCCATTTTCATTTGAATTTTATACATAATACAGTGCATTTGGCAAAGAGGTTTGCATACTTGAGCTAAAGAAAGAGGGTTGTACTAGAAATGAAAAGAGTAAAATGTTGTGTTTGTGTTTGTAAACAGGCTTTGTGTGTGTGTGTGTGTGTGTGTGTGTGTGTGTGTGTGTGTGTGTATGAGAGAGAGAGAGAGAGATCAAGAAGACTTGCTTTTGGCTTATTCAGTACTCAAATATACCTATCTAGGCTAAAGTGGAATACTTCATTAAGTTTAGTAAACCACCTATTAGTTAAATATTTTTATTTTATTTATATAGTTGTTATCATTATTATTATTATTATTATTATTATTATTTATTATTATTATTATACCCCCATTGGGGACTGAGCCCCCCTAAAATAAAAATCCTAGAATCGCCCCTGATCAAAGGTAATTGACTAATACTATTTAGACGGCCACTCCATTCTGAAAGTACTTTTATTCAGTCCCCATAGATCTGTACACACTTGAATAAAGCTACATTTTCCCTAGTCAGAGGTCACGACCACTATTACAGATACAATGGTCACTATTATAACAAGGTATAGTCCTGCGATGGTTTCCCAAGTACACTTAGCTAGAGTAATATTACAAAAAACAGGTAAGGCCAACCATCCAAATTTAGGTTGGTCGAACAACATTCAGGTGATCTAAATGGAAATTCCCTTTTTAGCCATTACTTTCTAAGTACACTCAAACTAATGTCAATCCTTTACTAACCTGACGCAGATATGGGGTAACAAGGATACAGTGTGATTTACTAGAGTCAATCACAATGAGTACTACTAGAGATTTCACAACAATTTATTATCAGTCAGGTAAATATTAATATCAATCAATACAAGACATAAAATTCTCAAAGATAAATCTAAGAGTAAAAGATTGCATGAAAGACACTGGGAAATGGCACACTCTCTGCAGTGAGCAAAATATCTCTTAACTCTTAAAATCTGTATTACCTTTTAGTCTAACTCTTGAAAAAACTGAGACCATTGTACCAGTTGCACCGAGACCTTACAAATGATACCAAACATGACTGTGAATATCACTTGTGTTCATGTATAACATTATATCATGCTGTTGACCATTCTGTGTGAGCTAAGTGAGGGGAGATGGGGAAGGGGATGGACATGAGGGGAAAGGAACAAATGTGAAAAGTGAAAAGGGATTTTTCATGCATCTCCTTTCAGTGAGAGAAATAAATCTGTATCTCAGGAGATTGAAATGTCTGAGGTTCTTAAGCTCACTAGTTTTACGGCCTCTTCCTGTTAAGCTGAAAGAAAGAAATAAAGAAAGAAAGAAAGAAAGAAAGAAAGAAAGAAAGAAAGAAAGTTAAAACATTCATAACTAATAAGAAAAACTTTTCCGACAAGCTTTTTGCGTCATTTGAATTTCCATACTTATTCAATAGACATTTGACATTTTCACACTGACATTCAAGAGCATTTCATTTCTTTTAGCTAAAGGTTTGTTCTTGCACTCTTACCGTTATATTCTCATACACAGGTTCAGTAATGTCACAAGCTTTGTCATGATGAGATCTGGGATGATTCATCTTGTCCATTAAAAACAGAATAGAGAGATCATAAATAACTAATGTAAGAAAACAACTCGAGTCAGGAATGTGTGAGTTGCTAGTTTATCTCCCTGATGAGTAATCTGTCAATAACCAAACCCATTTTCTCACCTGAGGATCCATTGAATCACCGCTCTGTTTCATCCACCTGCTTCCCCTTAAAAACAATGAATATAACAGTGGGAACAATTAAAAAGTGTTATGATGTAACATGAGATGTGACATGAAATATTTCCAGCTCAAAGTAATTTGTCTGTACAAGAATTACAGCCATAAGTGAATCAGTACAACCAATTAAAACTTTAGTTTAAATAGTTTATGTTAGAGATTATGGACCACTCAATGGACAAGGGTATTGATAGCCCGAAAAAAAGAGATTTCTGTATAGTCTGTCTGCACTATGGGATATGGCACTTCTTGGATGGGTAAATGTTGGTGGTATTGAGGTAAACGAAGATGGCCTCACTCACAAAGGCACTATAGTGCACATTCAATCAGTGTTGCCAAGTCCACTGTTTTCCCTTGGGCTACTTTAACACTGTTTCCGGGGGTTGTTTTTCATGTCCTTGGGTTGAAGCGACCCCAGTAGTAGTGTGTAGCCCCTGGAATGCTAATTTTACCAGGGGAACCCCACCAAAAAAACATGATTGGGCTACTTTTAGGCTAGTTTTGAGTAGCAATTGGGTGGGTTTTGTTGTGAAAACCTGGCAACCCCGCAATCAACTTTTATTTCCAGTTGGAAACAGTACAGAACCACAGTGCATCTTGGGGCAGTTGTGGCCTAATTAGAGAGTCGAACTTGTCACAGGTTTGATTCTCAGGACCGGCAGGAATTGTAGGTTAGAAAAGCGTTCTATTCCACATTTAATTCTCACAGCTGAGGTGGTACATAGTATAAACAGGTATCCACAAGAGGGGTTTGGCTTGTTTGCGCACTCATCGCGTGTCTATGTTGCTTTAAGCTGAAGCTGTCTTTCGGGGTTGCCAGGTCTGCACAACAAAACCAGTCTAATTGGTACTTAAAACTAGGAATGTAAAGTGTTTGACAGTGCCATTTAGTCTTCAGAGCTACACTGTAGTTTTGATCAGATTTCAGACTTGATCAGATGTCAGACAGATGTGAATATCAAAAGTTAGTCTGTCCAGTAAATTCATCCTTTATATTGGATGTTATAAATGCAGTTAATTATCTGGAATCAAGTGCACATCTTACCAAATTAGCACCATCATGATGATAACAGCAGCACCACAAATCACTCCAATGGATATGTATAACATTGCCAGACGTTCTACAACTGATACAACAGAGTAAAACGTCAAACTGAATTTGCCTCACTTTAGAAAAAGTAATGTAAGCAAAAAAGCTGCTCTACCTTTAACAGTGACTGCAACAGACGCTGATCTCTGAGATCCATATTTATTCTGAGCCTCACAATAGTAGTGTCCACTGTGACTGGAGTTAACGCTGGAGATGCTGAAACTCTGTCCAGATCCAACAGCTGAGGTTTGATTCTCCTTAAACCAGCTGAAGTTCAGAGCAGGAGGGTTTGAATCACTGCTGCAGATCAGAGTCACTGAATCTCCCTCTACTATTTCAGCAAACGGACTAATGGACACTGACGTGTTTTGAGGGGGATCTAGAGGTAAAACATGATTTTTATGAACTTTAATTTGAACTTCAAGCAAAATGGTCAAACATGTTTTATACAATTATATTTGTGACCCTGGACCACAAAATCGGGCAATATTTGGCCGAGATACAGCTATTTGAAAATCTGGAATCTGATGGTTCCAAAAAATTGAAATATTGAGAAAATCACCTTTAAATTTACAAAATATCTTCATGGAACATGATCTTTACTTAATATACTAATAATTTTTGGCATAAAAGAAAAATCGATAAATTTGACCCATCCAATGTATTTTTGGCTATTGCTACAAATATACCCGTGCAACATAAGACTGGTTTTGTGGTCCAGGGTCACAATTAAGCTACAAAACCCAGTTTAGAATTAGACTTGCTTGAACAGTAAGCAATATTATCTTTTTTGTCACTTCAGCCACAACTCACACCAAGACCTGGAGTAAGCTATTCATATCCATTTCCATGCTTTTAAAAGCACGTCAGAAATAATTGGTAAAACATATATATATTTATATATAACATATATAAATATATAATATTTGCAACATCTATGTATTTAGTCGGAATGCATGGTTAATGAATAGAAAAATGTACAGTACTTCAACTGAGAAAGAGCAGTCAGATGGTGTAGTGACAGGATCTACCAGCAGAGGGCTGATGAGGCTATTCTGACAGGTTGAAGGCAACTTTTTATTGCCCTTTACAGAGGCCAAGAAAAAGATAAAAGGAAACCTACTCACACATGACAGTGATGCTGACAGCAGGAGAGGGCAGATGTTCATGTCTTCTGACGGCACAGCTGTAACTGCCAGAATCACTGCGCTCTGACTGAATCTGGAGTGTTTCGTTGTGGATGTTTAAAGCCTGTCCATTTTTGTACCAGATGAATCTGTCTGTCAGATTACATGTTGTCTCACAGGTCAGATTGACTGTTTGTTTCTCCAGCACCATCTGTGGTGCTTTTACCTGAAGAGCTGAAAGAGAAAACACATCTACCGTCTGATATTTTGTACAGTTTGGGCAAATGTAAAGATAAGATCTTCTAACCAAGTTCTAAAAGTACTAACTTTTGTTAAATGTGTAATAGAAGTGAATTACCAGAAACATTCAGATGAATTCCTTCTTTACCAATCCATTTTTTCCCTTCAGTTTCAGTTTCCAATCTGAAACAATACATTGTCTCATCATGTTCAGTGACATTGTGCAGTCTGAGGATGGCAGTTTTCTTTTGCCTGTCTTCAATGTATTCAATCCTGTCTTTATACTTAGGGTCTTCTTTTAAACTTTTGATCTCTACATCTGGCATCTTTATCCAAAATGTATCAATCAGTTGATACTGCTCAGGGTATATATATGTGCATGACATGTTTACTGTGGATCCTTTAAGAGCACATATTGATTTAGTTTCATAAATCACATTCCAGTTCTCTCCAAAAACTCCTGAAATAGAAAACACAGAGCATCAAAGCTTATTTATACATGTAGCTGAATACAAATAAATTTTTTTCTGCTGGAGAGATGACACACACACAGTGTGAAGACTGTAAAAAGTACTGCAAGAGGGTGTTGCAGAAAAGCAGAAGTGATCATACCGACACAGAACTGTGCAAACTGAACACATCTGCCATTTGAAGGGATGGTTGGCTGGGTGTTTTCTAAGCTTAAGACTGTGTTTATGGGGTACAGTCTAACATGTGTCATCATTTCTCCGATGAACGCTCTGATGATTTCCTGGTTTTATGAAGCTCTTCCCTCAGAAATTTGCAATGGGCTCAGATTGGCTAGCTGGCCCAGTTTGTTCTGACTCGCTAAAACACTTATAGAGCTCGTTCAGAAATGTCACGCCCCTCACCTCAG
Source organism: Labeo catla (assembly GCA_012976165.1). Taxonomy (NCBI): domain Eukaryota; kingdom Metazoa; phylum Chordata; class Actinopteri; order Cypriniformes; family Cyprinidae; genus Labeo; species Labeo catla. The sequence goes on from VONZ01000128.1 coordinate 1,346,167, forward strand.
CTCCATGGTGGGCGGGGCTCCCCTAGGGGTGGGGTTTATGTAATCTTCTAGGTTTGTAGGTTTGTGATGTCACCAACCCGGGAAGTAGCTTGTTGTAGTCCCTACAAGCCATTTTTGTAGGCATTAAACTGCCATAATTTTAACAGACAATATCTCTGTTTGCATTGAACTTTCAGCGTCATAACTTGGCAGATATTTTTTATGCCCAAATGGCAACATTACACACTAACGTAAAGTTTAAAAAGTGAAATCACAATCAACCACCCTTGAATTTAAAGAGATTTCAGCCATTTTGCCAACATAACCACACACACTTTCTCCAAAGCTCCGCCATGTAAATGTCAGCCAACCAAAAATGATTGACGGGCTGAGATGCTTTTGAAGAAGTGTAGAAAGGATGCTTAATGCATGCTTTAAAGGGGTCATCGGATGCCCATTTTCCGCAAGCTGATATGATTCTTTAGGGGCTTAATGAGAAGTCTATAACATACTTTGGTTAAAGTTTCTCAGTGGGTAGTGTAGAAAACACCCTTTTTACCTTGTCAAAATCAGCCCTGTTCATAGCGAGCCATTCTGTTGCATGTTCCTTTAAATGCTAATGAGCTCTGCTCACCCCACCCCTCTCTTCTGTACCGCGACGAGCCGACTGTTTATTTTAGCCGCATTCAGCTGCAAAACTTGCTAACTAGCACATATTAAGAAAGGCGATTTGCAAAGATGCATAAAAACTGTTCACAGCTGCATGGAAAGCTGTTGCAGATGGCTTAACAGAAAAACTTCAAGATGGTAGAATTTAATTTGGGGTATAATTTGAATTTGCAAACCTCTGATTATTTATGTGTTATTCTACTTATCTGTCTGTTATATTGCACATACAGTATCTGCATCTCTATTTTGTATTCATTTATTTCTTTTTATTTTATAATATTATTATTGTATGTATTATGTATTTTATTTTGTTTGATTGCAATTTTATTATAAGATGGCCTGGACTTGGGGGACCACTGGGGGGTGGGGGCGGGTGGTTGTTTGAAGGGGTTCAGAGGGTCAGACCGAGCTTTTTTTGTAAAGAAGCAATTGTATACAATTGTATATGACCCTTTCTATGCAAAACCAATAAAAAATTGATCCCAAAAAAACTGTTCACAGCTCACTTAGGGCAGGTCTAACGTAAGACGGTTGTGTTATTTAACTATCATGGGGGAGTCTTTTGTCAGTATGACATCACACCGACAAGAAGCTGAGAATGGCTTGATTTGAAAAAGGGGATATTTCTTATAAAGATTACAAAAATACCACTGGGTGGATTTTTATCATAATACGGTGTTGTGTACACACAGTGCCAACACACATTTATGTTCATACAACATGTAAAATTGAGCTTTGTATCCGATGACCCGTTTAAAAAAACACAAGAACGCTTACAGCACTATGACAACTGTGACTCACCAGATATCAAGAGCAAAAAGTTCAGAGAAAGAATAGTCATTCTGACACTCATCAGCACTTGAACCATCACAGCTCTGTAAATAAACATAAATACACACACATCCACTGTATAAACACCACATCTAGCAATAAAGTTTCTGAAAAGGGTTTGTTATTGTATTTGGTTAGTACTGGGGATATGACGATATCCCCATAAAACATTTTGCAGTGTTTAGAACTGCACAATTCATCCTTAAAATATCAAGATCTTGATTCAAACACCCACGCGATCTTACTCCCAAATGACAACCATTTAGCTATGTATATTAGGACTGTTTCACATCGCGAATGTCAGTGGAGCGTGAGAAGCACGTTTTGTCGCTGCCCATGTTAATGAATCAGAGGGTCGGGGTAAATGTGAACGCAGAAAGAGCAACACAAACAGTCTTTTCAACCACATTATAATCATTATTTCTGTGTTACACCCCAGTGTTAAGGACCCAATTTTATTTATGTTCACACTTAAATAAATATATTTTTTAAAAGACTTAAGCAATGAACAGTTTGTCAGATACTCTAGTAAATTACGTTATTTTGTTTAGTTTTCTAATCTTTTTTTCTCCAGAATTGTGAGAGAATCATGGTCTCCAATTTATTAAATATAACTGGGATTCTCAATTTATCCAGAATCATGAAGCTCTTGTTTAAATGTTGTTTATTACTGCATATAATTCATAAAATAGAAGTTCAAAATGCATGTACCTTTTTTTTTTTGCATTTTGTCTTTTTCAGTTGAATAAAAGACTATTGTCCCTATATATGTCATCATTGAGGATTTCTTAAGAAAAGTTTAAAAATCTTGTCTCGTCTCATTCTCGTGAACCCAGTCTTGTGTCTCGTCACACCCCTAATTTGTACTAAGGAGCCATTTTTAATAGCACAGAAACTGTCTTGTGACTCGCTATCACCCAAATAACTGACATGACCAGGGGTGTAGCAGTGGTGTTGCACTGCTCAATTGTGGTTACATTGCTGATGCATGTTAAAAATTAGCCTCAAACTATCTTACGCCTTTTCCTCTGGCCTTTTCAGTTGTCTTTTCTTTTTGCGGCATCAGATTATTATGTTTAAAACATTCTAACACTGTGTCTACAATGGATGGCATCAGTTTACTGTCAGTGATTTTTCATTGTTTCATGCCACATCCAGTACAGAAAATATCACTAATTATAATGTGTTCTGTTGGCTTTACTGCCCGCGTCTAAGTAGGCACGGCACAGTAAGAGTCAACAGGACATATAACAATGAATAAGAGCTTAAAGCTTAATACATTGCCCATCTGAGCTTTTACCAAATCATATTCATCATAATATTAAATATCTACATGTTTACCAAGCTTAAAGTGCAGCATCCTCAGCCCCTGCGATATAAAGCTCCACTAAGGTTTGTTTGGTATCACATAAGTGAGAAGTGACCCAACCACAAACATTTTATACCAAAAACTATCAGTTTCTTCTCTTTCACACCCCTGCATTTCACAAACTCTTTATCAAATAAAACTCTCCTACCTTGTTTGCAGTAGCTTCCTTCACTAGCAGTCAAAGTGTAAATGGTAAGTTTGAAGATTAAACAGGCGTGTTAAGCAGAGGGGTATAAATGATAACATTTCCTGTCTCTATGCAAATAAGGGTGTTTTCACACTTAGGTCCTCTTTAAAAGAACCGAACCCAGACCCCTTTAAGTGGACCAAGAGGTGGACCAAGTGAAAAAGGACCCAGTTTTCTTTATGTTCACACTGTCACTGTGCCTGAAAGAGGACTCAGATCCTTTTTTGGACCACTTAAGCAGTAATGGCGTCTCAGACCTCTTTGTGTTCAGACTGTTGCTTTTTGGATCTAGTCCAGTTCAGTTTTTCATGGCTGACATTATGGCCTCCAAAATTGGAATATTTTTATCTTTTGCACAAAAAAATATAAGTTTTGTACACCTTTAATATTTTATTTTGAATATTTATTTTGAATATTTTCTGCAGGATTTTTAAGCACAAATTTAAGTTTTTTTATGACCTGCACAGATAAAATTATTGCCATATGAGTGGGGTAGGGTGATGTCTACAGTAGCATATTAACTGTAAAATGACTGTAAAAGGCATGATTTACAGTTCATATAGGCCTACAGGTTTTCAAAAAAAAAAAAAGATAAACTTAACATTTCAGCCTTTAAACTATTTTTAAGAAAAGAGTCAAAAGTATCAATTATTATATTTATTATCTAGTGGTTTATTGGCTGGTTTAATATCAATTATAATACTGAAATAGAAGAAGGGCTGATTAAAAATACTAATTCATAAATATCCCCCATTTGTTGTTGTTTACCCTTTTTTTTTTATTGTTTTGTTGGGATTATGGTTGTACTGTTTGGTTTACTTCGTACTCTTTTAGGTTAGTACACTGTGTAAAAAATTCAAAATAAAATATAAAAAAAATAAAATAAAATACTAATTCATTCTCTACCAGAAGGTGGCGCTTTTTTCACAAATATAACGGTTTCCCCGGTAATGACAGTACACAAAGCAGCACAGCACCTCACTTTGAAACGTGCAGCGCTCATATTTATCCAATAAAATCATACCATTTTTAATTTAATAATCACATTAAGCTATATGGCAATACTTGTTTTTTCTTCCCTATTGTATTTTTATGGCCTTAAATTTTTAAGGACCAGCGGAAAAAGCATTGATGACGTTGAAAAATAAATAAATAAATTGGACAAATAAAATAAAAGAAAATACAGTAAACTGCTTTAAATTGTTCAGGAACATTATAGGTAGGCCTATCCTTAAAAACAGCATTTAAGAAAGAAACTAAATAATCAAATAAAAAAATTAAAATGCATATTATTAATCGTAATTCTCATATTAGGCTGCTGTACTAGAGCTACAGTAATGCACAGATTAGTATAGTGATACACATGCAATTACTTTCTCAGATGTTTATGTTCGATTGAGACAATGTAAACCATGGGTGTTTTGACAGTTTAAAACATAATAGACGCTAAAGAGAGTGTAGTTTAGTTCCCCCTGAAACGTGCGTGCTCGTAAAAACGTATATAATAATAATAATAATAAGTTTCAACTGGCAAGGCACACAGCCGCGTCACTTCTACACAGTTTGAAAGTGGTTGAAATGAAAATAAACGAGTGTACATTGTGAGCGAATAATTTGTAGCGATCTGCCAAGAGAAGCAGTCATTATCAACAGCTGATTTGTACGGAAACATCTGATGACCAAACTACATCGGAATTCGCGAATGAAAAAATCAAGTGAGCCCGGGTCGATTTTTGTTCACACTGACGTTTTTAGCGAACCGTACTCAGACCACCTCCCAATATGGTCTCGATTCGGTTCGCTTCTGAGGGGTCTGAGATCGTTTGGAGTGCACGTATGGGCCAAAAATCACGCGAACCATGCTCAGACCCCCTGAAAAGGACCAAGTGTAAAAACACCCTTAAGTCTCAACTTTCAAGGAAAAAAAAAAATTGTTTACTTGAAATTGTGTTAACCCTGGGTCATTTTAGGCTCTGGGTAAATTGAATCCTGGTTATATTGCTTCATGTTTTACAGTGCTGATAATTAACCCGGCCTATTTATAAGCTACCATTACACACTGTCCATTCCTAAACTCTGGGTTAATCTTCTTATTTGCATATTTGCAGTGTCAGTGTTATTGTGACCGCCATGGTCACAGGATGCTGAAACAGCGCTCACGCTACACTTGCAGATCGTTTTCTTTCTTGAAAGCAGTCCCACCCCTCATGTCCTAGAGAGTTTAGCTCTAACCCTAATCAAACATATCTGAACAAGCTAATCAAGGTCTTCAGAATTACTAGTGCTACAGGCAGGTGAGGTTATTTTTTTCAGGGTTGGGCACCCCTGCCATAGAAGAACTATGTTTGGTTCCACAAGGAACCATTCAGTCAAAGGCTCTTTACAGAACCATCTTAAACGGAACACTATTTTTCTGTTAATACTGTAAATTTACTTTGACACAATCTGCATTGTAAAAAGCGCTGTATAAATAATGGTGATTTGACTTGACTTGATGAAATGGCACTTAGTGTTGATTTATATAGGCAGTCGGCTCTGCCCGTTTTGGTGGGTTGAAATTCCATTTGTTTGTGAAGTTACATGAACATGACCAGATCAGGCTTCAGTATTCTGAGAAAATTAAGTTTTCTCTCTAGCGTGGTAAATGCAATGCTCATTCCCGTTATTTCAGGGAACCGAGGTTATGTTAGTAACCCAAGAGTTTCTATAAAATGCTGAAATAACTGTTTATATACAACACCCTGTGATTCTGTCACAGTACAAAGCTTGTGAATATGAGGCATGAATATGTCTGTGTAAACATTCTAACACCACATCGTTTCACACTGTACAAGGTTGGTGTTACAATGTGGAGTTAAAGGGAACCCTGGGTATTAAGACTTGAATGGCTTAATATAGTATAAATTATGTCTCTTACTGAAATACGTAGTAGAAAACCCATGAAAGATTCACGTTGTTTTAAAAAAAAAAGGTATTTGAGAAAAATCTATGGTACAGCATTTTGTTTAAGCCTACGCTTTTATCCATTGCCGCCTGTAAGCTCTTTCAGTAGCTGTGGTCATCATATATATGCTGTCCTAGCAACTACTTTGCTCTGTAAGACAGCTAGCTAACACAAAGCAGTTTATTCTTTCCAGAATATTTACTTCTCTGATTGCTTGTTTCCTTTTCATTTGTAAAACCTAAATACAATAACAAGAAATGAAATTACAAATTGTAAATTAATTTATTCAATATACATATGAATATGAACATGTACAGCCTGCATGTGTGTATACTGTACATGGGATAGAAAACTTGCTGCCATTATCATATTATATCAATTACAGTCTTTAACTTTAAGAAGTGATACTGTATTGTCTTAGCACATAACACTCTTATTATTAAACTATTAAAAATAGTCAATAAATTACAAGCATATCTTTCTCCAAGCCAATGACCTTTCATGAGCTGTACTGAAACCGTTGCTGCACGTTGTCCGTGGCCAGACTAAATTAGGACAAACTGCAATATTGAAATGCCTGTAGGTGTTGGCCATACACCATGACCTGACAATGGGCAGAACAGTATCAGTATTTTATTTTCCAAGTTGTGTTGTGTTGTGTTGTGTAATTACAAGTGCAACTGTAATTAAATAATGTAGTCCAAAATATGTATGTGACAATGTGGATTTTTTAATATCTTTAATGGGTATACTACATATTTCAGTACTAGGCATCATTTATGTTAATATTATGCTATACAAGTCTTAATACTCAGGGTTTTCTTTAACAAAGCAAAAGTGCTAATCCTCCAAAGCAGGGTTTGGTAACCCTGGGTAAAAAGCAGTGCTACTTCTACCTACTAATCGGTGCTACTTCTAAATTACAAGTGTAAAACCAGGGTTTACCATAGCATGTTTGCACACATTTGGGAAATATATTAAGTTCATATACTTTTTTCTTCAAAAAAAAAAAAAAAAAAAAAAACTTATATGCAGTTATTCTACTTTGAAAAGTGTTCCGTGCAGAGTTGCCAGGTCTGCATAACAAAAACCATCGCAACTGGTACTCAAAACCAACCTAATCATGACCAAAACTAGCCCAATCATGTTTCAGAGGGAAATGGATATCAAAATCACTCCAAAAATCAGTGAAAACTTGTCTGGAGGCCTTTGCTTGAACCCATGGACTAAAAAAACTACCCACAGCAGCAGTATAAAACTAGCTCGGAAACCACAAACTTGACAACACTGATTCCATGTCGGAATGTCTGTTTTTGTTGTGGTCTGTTTGATTCAACACTGTCAGTTTTTCCCAATAGTATTTTGACACTCCGGGTTGACAGTTGGTGGAAAACACAACGTATTACAGCCATGGAAGCTAGTAAATGAACTGGGTCAGAGACTGCAGATTCTACCCATCCTAAAAAGCCTCAGCATCCATCTAAAAGACTCCAAAACCAGAGGCAAGTAAATCAACTCATCAACCAACAATGTAAAGCTTGCCGTCTTCCATTGACATTTTTTGTAACTTTATTTAAAAAGGTTAAAATTATGGTTACAAGTGATCGCTTTTGTGTAAATGTCACTAACAACATCAATACTCTCAAAAACAAAATAAAAACAGATATCTGGAAAGAAATATGTCTTACAAGCAGGTAGCTGGAAATAATTATAACTTGGCGAGGCTATTTACAGGCAAATAGATCAGAGCAGCAGTTACTGGTAAAATCTTTCTGATAATATTAAAACTGAATTTATTTATCAATAAAATCACACAGTATGAACACACAAAAGAAAACATCTGTTCTACATTGACTGTACAAAGCGAGAGCTAAAAGGCCTTTGACTATTACAGGTCTAAGTGAAGGCAGTGTGTGCTTATGATATTCACAATCAATTCAGATTTTAAACTGAAAGCCATTAATGTCTAAATAGCAGAACAGTCTCATAAATGTGTAAATAGATGAAATCAAGATGAGAGGGAGCTGGGAACATGACCTGGGCTGGACTCAAATCCAGGTCTCTCTTAATCATCAATAGGACGCAGCTCGATTACATGTTCTTCATTTGACTGAGCTGTAGATCACGTCCTCAGATCTGGGGAGAAATTAACGAATATGTTAATGTGGCATTTCAGAAAGTCCCACCAGCAGGTGACAATCCATCATTTTGACAACACAAAAACAAGAGGTCTGATTAAGCACTGAATGTGTTTCATTTGGGTTCAGATGAATCGTTTCTCACCTTTTGGCATCAGACGGATGTTGCATCTCAAAGGTCTCTTCAGTCTTGTTCATGTCTTTGTTCTTGAAGTAATGGACACTGGCATACTGAACCTCTTCAACATCTCCAGAGTCTTTTTTTATTTGTTCTCTCCCAGAGCGTTTGGGTTTCTTGGTTTTAACCTTGGCATACAGATCATCCATCTGATTGTCTGATACGAGTGAATAGACTAGATCGTCATAGGTCGGAGCCGTTTCTGCTGATCTGCCAACACGATCCTCCTGCTGTTCCATAAAATAACAATCACACAGATATTGCAAGATCAACCTGAAACATCATGTCAAATATTTGTCAAGCGAAGCGACAGTATATGATTTTGTAAGTATTCAGTTTTATAGTTAAAATTAACATCTATATTACGATCTCGCTGTTTTTGTAGATTCTGCCATGTATTATGAAACTTGCCTGGTTTTGTCTGACAACTTCAGCTCCACCATCTCCCTTCTTCTTCCTGGAAAAAAAAAAACATTTTCTTATAAAGTACTGAAAGTAATTTTTTGTGAGTAACAATTTTTATATTTTGAAATAAGTTTAACAAATTCTGCATTCATTTTAACTTTTGAAATGACTTTTGAAATGCAGGAGCTCACTTAATGAACACAATGATGATGATGATGATGATGAAGATCAATGCTCCACATCCTGCCACAATCCCAGTAACTGTGTGTTGAGCAGCTCTCTGAACCCCTGAAACAAGATCAAGTTCATGAAGATCATTTCACATCAGAGACAGATGAAGCTCAAAGAGTGTGTGTTTATATTGAATACCTTTAACAGTGACTGAAACAGACGCTGATCTCTGAGATCCATGTTTATTCTGAGCCTCACAATAGTAGTGTCCACTGTGACTGGAGTTAAAGCTGGAGATGCTGAAACTCTGTCCAGATCCAACAGCTGAGGTTTGATTCTCCTTAAACCAGCTGAAGTTCAGAGCAGGAGGGTTTGAATCACAGCTGCAGATCAGAGTCACTGAATCTCCCTCTACTATTTCAGCAGATGGATTAAGGTTCACCACAACATTTCTTGGTTTGTCTGAAAGAAATAAAAAATAAAATGGATTGGAAAAATTATTTGATAAATCACTAAAACCAGACATTTTATTATCATAGCTGAGAATTTAAGTGTTCACTAACACATCACCCTCAGTATCACAGCATCAGAGTTTTTCTCTCCATGTTTATTGATGGACTTGCAATTGTATTCTCCACTGTGATCAGAGCTGATTTTTGAAATGCTGTAGATGTTTCCAGATCCTACAGACTTTCCTTCCTTAAACCAGATGAAGTTCAGAGCAGGAGGGTTTGAATCACTGCTGCAGATCAGAGTCACTGAATCTCCCTCCACTATTTCACCAGATGGACTGATGGACACTGAGACGCTCTTTGGAGGATCTAAAAAGACAAAAAGTATAAAATGACATGCAGCATGACAAATAAATAAGAAAATATTTAACTATATCCGATCAGAAATAAAGACAGACTTACACATGACATTCACAGTCACAGCAGCAGAGGCCTGAGATCCATGATTATTTCTTGCAGAGCAATGATAGTTTCCACTGGCCTCAGACTTAATGTTAGTGATGTTGTAGGTGTCACCAGATTTCAGAAGTGTTTCTCCTTTATACCAGCTGATTTCTGCAGGAGGGTTTGAATCACTGTTGCAGATCAGAGTCACTGAATCTCCCTCCAATATCTCACCAGATGGACTGATATACACGTTCTTTGGAGGATCTAGATTAAATATATTTAAAATATAAACAAAATTATTTTATTTATACCATGAATTTCCATTATCATTATTAATAGTTATTGAAGTGTATCTGTAAGTAGAAATCAGAGACTTTATTTCAGTGATGAGATCCGAAGATGAAAATCTACATCTGAACTGGTGCACATTAAATAAAACAGTATTACATTTACAGATTTATAAACCTAAGGGTCATGAAGATAGTCTCTAAACACTTGATTCTTGATTCACATTCATTTAACATATTATTAGGTTATTTAAATAATAATAATAATAATAATGTCTAATAAACAAAACGTCTGGCAGTCTGATTGGGCCTGAAAGAAATCTGAAATCTGAGTAATTTAATCTGAATAATCTGATACATTTTTTATATTTCACTAATGTTAATGAGTCAGTTTGTACTCACATTCTACTTTGAGATTAACAGGTGGAGACTTCAGAAGTTCATATCCTGAAACAGCACATTGATAGTTTCCAGCATTATCATGACTGACTGACTGCAGCTGAAGCTGATTCACTGTGACGGTTCCTTTAGTTAATCTCTGTGTGTTTCTGTACCAGATGAATGTTGTTTGTTCAGGCAGAGAGCAGCTGCTTTTACATGTCAGAGTGACTGAATCTCCCTCTTTCACACTCTGCTGTGTCTCCACCTGCAGGTCTGACAACAAAAACAACACCCTATTTCACCATCATCTTATAAAATACAGTGTCATCACAACATCAATATTATGGCGATAATATTAAAACAATGAACTCAAGCAGTTATATAACAAATAGCTTGATCTTTCTGTGGCACAGATGTTAATTCATCACTCCTGACATATGAAGAGCTGCTGTGCTCGTGGAGACTTGAGTTTGAGTCCAACCTGAATCATGTCCTGATTCCCTCATGTCTAATCGAATACATCAAAAAAGCTAATAAAAATTGTACTATGACATTACTGTTAATGTACCTGTGACGTCCAGCTGAGTTCCAGGAATCACTGTCCATTTTCTACTGTTTGTAGTGAATCTGCAGTAGTACACATGTTTATCAGCTTCTGTTACACTTGTCAAAGTAATACTCATCTCTTTATCTTTACTATGACACTGAACTCTTGTTCCATATTCTGGGTCTGAACACAGGTCAAGTGGTTCTCCAGCAGCGACAGCAGTTTTGGTCCAGAAGACTGTTGTGAGCTTATCAAAAACAGTTTTTGTTGACATACAGGACATTTTCACTGTTGATCCCTTAATTGCACAAACATATGAAGGGCTGTAATTCACTCCCCATTCCAGACCATCAACCCCTGAAACACAGAAATGAGCAAAATAAATAAAGAGGCTTTCAGTAACAAACACAGAAATCTTTCAATTTCTTCCGCCGCATTTACAACACACTACTGCAGATTTTAATAGGCGTCTGAACTCATAAACTCGTCCAATCCATGGTTCAATACGCACTTATGAATTGCGGTTTTGCATTGAAATAACTTCCTTGTTTTATTTCTCTCGGAATTTGCTGTATGTGCGCCCGCCATTTCACGTGCTGAAATGAGGAAACGCTTCCCCACTTATATCTGAAAAAGGACGCAGAGCATCTTCCCTTCTAATGACATGCAATTATAAGCCTTTCTAAACCTGCTGTCCAACAAAAGAGTTATAAAAAAAAAAACATTATAACTTGTTTTTAATTCACAACTTCAGTCGAGTGTTTGAAATAACTTCCTTATGTGGTCCATACATTTCGTCATTCAAAAAGTTTAACGTTATATCTTGTTTTTAATCAGTTACAGCAATAGCAATGCTTTTATCCACATTAGAGAAGCTGGAAGGGAACGTAATCAGTGCTACTTCTTTGAGCATATGTGTTTTGTTTTGTTTTGTTTTTGCACGAGGGCGCCCTCTGGCGTCCAGAATGAATGAAACCCATTCTATTTTGCGAAAAAATAATACCTCTCTCAAAAGAAAAATTAAGCAGACATACACTAAACCACGCTTTTTCGTTTACAGGAGTATTTGTTAATTTGTTACAAAAAAAAAAAACACTGAAGTGGCAAGCCGAACCGAACCGAAAACCGTGGTTAAAAACCGAGGTACGTATTGAACCATGGACTAACTGTATTGTTGCATCCCTATCGTCCAAACAAAACAAAAGTTAAATATTTCACTAATGTTAATGAATACGTTTGTACTCACATCCCACTGTAAGATAAACAGGTGGAGAGACCAGATGTTCATCTCCTGAAACAGCACATTGATAGTTTCCTTCATCATGACGACTGACTGACTGCAGGTTAAGCTGTTTTACACTTTGATAAGGTAATCTTTGTGAGTTTCTGTACCAGATGAATGTTGTTTGTTCAGGCAGAGAGCAGCTGCTTTTACATGTCAGAGTGACTGAATCTCCCTCTTTCACTCTCTGCTGTGTCTCCACCTGCAGATCTGACACAACAACAACAACTCTATTATTCAACATCAGATTAATCAGAACATGATAAATAACACTTGAATCTTTAAGGTGATGAAACTAGTAAACAATGAAGTATTCACATTTATGCACTTGCTTTTATATGAAGTGACTCGCTTTGATTCAAGGTAAACATTTTATCAGTGCTTGTATTTCCTGGGAGTTGAACCCATGACTTTGACATCAGTGTTGTGCTCTACTGTTTGAGCTCCTGGAATAACAGGTGACATAATAATGTGTGTTTGTGTGTTCATTTTACCTGTGACGTCCAACTGAGCTCCAGGAATCCCCGTCCATTTTCCACCCTCAGTGTTTGTAGTGAATCTGCAGTAGTAGATGTGTTGATCAGCTTCTGTTACACTCGTCAAAGTGATACTGAGAGTGTCTTTAGTTTTATTGAAACACTGAACTCTTTTACTGTTTTCTGGGTCTGAACACAGATTAGGTGTTTCTGTAACATCTACAAAAGGTTTGGTCCAGAAGATTGTTCTGAGCTGATGATCATGAGGATATTTTACAGTACAGGACATGTTCACTGTTGATCCCTTTAATGCACAAACATTTGAAGGGCTGTAATTCACTCCCCATTTCTCCAGACCATCATCCCCTGAAACACAAAACACAGAAATGAGAAATATAATTAGGCTTTCAATTACATCAGTTTTTCATTTTCTTTTAGATTTCAGTTGATGTCTAACTTTAAAACTCGATTCTAAAGAAATACAAAAATTATATTTCTCGTTAATGAGTCAGTTTGTACTCACATTCTACTTTGAGATAAACAGGTGGAGACTTCAGACGATTATTTCCTCTTACAGCACATTGATAGTTTCCAGCATCAGAACGACTGACAGACCACAGTTGAAGGTGATTCACTGTTTGATCAGTTAATCTCTGTGTGTTTCTGTACCAGATGAATGTTGTTTGTTCAGACAGAGAGCAGCTGCTTTTACATGTCAGAGTGACTGAATCTCCCTCTTTCACACTCTGCTGTGTCTCCACCTGCAGGTCTGACACAACAACAACAACTCTGATTCATCAGCTTAAAATGAAAGTTCACCAAAGTTCAAAAATAAAAACACAGTCATTATTTATCACTCTGCTGTTGTTCTGAATCCATTCATGACCTTCTTTCTTTTTCAGAACAGTCCAGTTTGTGATTGTCCATTCAATAGCAGTTCAATTCTTGTTTATATGTAAAGCACTTTTCACAACACAAAATCATTTCTGATTTACAGCCAATGCATGTTTCAATGAAACTTTGGGGCCAAACGGAATCTAATTACCTCATTTAATCTCTTCCTTTAATCTCTTCTAATCACAAGTGACTGTGTCAAGACAAAAAACTAATCTCTTCTGACAACAACATAATATCATACAACAATTAAAAATATCTCTATGATAATATAAGTCACATGTTCAGTTAAATGACATGTGAATGATGACCATCTTCATGCTTTAAAAAAACTGGATGCAAAGGCATAAAAAACCACTCCCATTCAGCTTGTGGCGGAATTAAAAATGTGGTTGAAATGTGTGATTGAAAAAACAAGATTTTTTTTTTTTTTAATGAATTACGGCCGAGCAGGAGGAGTAGTAAATTATCCGGAAGTAGAGAGGTGTATTTAAGGTGGAGCTGCACGAGAGAGCGGCAGTATTGAGCAGAAAGATGCAGGTTGCCTGAATTGGAAAAACGCCGTTGCTGCATTGTGGAGAGCTCGCTGTGTTTGGGTCGAGTGGATCGTTTCATATGAGGCGCCACGTAGGATTAAAATCACATGTCAATCACTTGCATATATGTATATACACAACTCAAGCATGCGTCTTACCTGAAATTTATTTTGTATGTTTGCGTGAGTGTTTTATGGGTGTATATGCGCGCAACGAGTTGATATGTAATATGTGCGAGTGTTTTTAGGTGTATATGCATGGATCAAGTTTATACGTATAAGCGAGTGTCTATTAGCGTATGCATGCGTTAAGTTTATATACAAGTTATTCACAAGTGTATATGTATTCATTACTAATAAAAGATGTATTGGTATGGATTTCATATTAGTGTGCACGTGTATTTCATTTATATATATTGAACATCCAACAATATACATGTATATGCAAGTAACTTCTAGGTGTATATGCACGTGTTTTATGTATGTATTGATAAGCGAAGTTTGATTTAATTCCTACGTGGCGCCTCATAGTTTCAAGCCTGGGTTGCTGAGCGATCATTTGGATGTGTCTGCACCTCCGAACACCGGCTGCAGAGCGAAACGAATCTCTTATACTGACGAATGCAAGCGGGATCGTAAGGTGAATTCCTGTTCCACATCACTTAAAAGTTATATGTTAAGGAAAACTTCCTCCCCTGCCATTAGCGGCCAGCAATCCGCACGTAGTACAATCACACACACACTTTCTGCCTCACATAAACATCGCAAACATACACAAACATTAACGCACGCACTTTCACGAAGCACGTAATTCTTTGTTTTGTTTATTTGTATTTTCTACGAATACAATACAGTGTTTAATTATATTTGAAGTGATCGGAAAAAAAATAGTATTTATATGTATTAATATGTATTAAGAAATTTGTGTGTTTGTTTGTTTTAACTTTGGACTGTTGAATATGTGAATGTGAATCAAAGAGATTGTATTTGAATTTTTAAGTACTTTTTTTGTTTTTTGTTTAATTCCATACTAATTGTTGAAAATATCACACCTAAAAACAGAATACACAGAATGTAAAGGTTCTCTCTCTCTCTCTCTCTCTCTCTCTCTCTCTCTCTCTCTCTCTCTCTCTCTCTCTCTGAGAGGTGCATGCTGGGAGTGCGTATGCGTGGGAGTGGAGCGCGTTTGTGACTGCGAGTGTAAAACTTGGTGTTTCTTACCCTTTTTTATTTTTCTTTTCCCCCTTTTTTTTGGCTGACATTCTTTCAGATTAGATTGGCGGTAGTGTAAACGTGTCCGCGCTTAGCGCGGCCCTTTTTTGTTGGCCGGCATGGCTGCCCCCGGTCAAAGTGTATCACACCTGACTCGGCGTAATGGGTGCAGGTGTGTGCCAGATTCTGGTGTAAGCGTGGAAGAGGTACTTGTAATAGTGGGAGAACAAATCGGATTCGACAATATTATATCAGCTTCACGAATGAACAAGGCAATTGTTGTGTTTCTCAAAACGGAACAGTTAGTTAATCAACTAACTGAGAGTGGTTTATGGGTAAGAGAAACGTTTGTGCCAGTGACACCTTTAGCTTCACCTGCAACAAAAATAACTATATCTAATGTTCCGCCCTTTGTCTCAAATGATGCTATTGTTAAGGAATTGGTGCGATATGGAAAAATTGCAAGTCCAATTAGGATGATCCCGCTAGGATGCAAAAACACTGCTCTTAAACATGTACTTTCGTTTCGACGGCAAATATTTATGTTTTTGACTTCACCTGAACGCACTTTGGAGATTTCTTTCCGTGTTAATCACGGAGAGGATTCTTATATGGTATACGCGAGCACGGATAACCTTAAGTGTTTTGAATGTGGTGTTTTAGGACACAAACGGTTCTCCTGTCCACATAAAAACGCGAGTAATGATCAACAACAGTCAGCCGCTGACATGCCTCAAAATGAATCCAATGTTAATAACAAGAGACTGGAAGTTACTGTAACACCGCATGCAAAAGGAGCAGAGGAGCAGGCTGAAACGTCATTAAAAGAAGTAGATGCGTCAGATGAGGTGAGTGGAAGCGATAATAATGCAAACATTGATGAGAGAGCTGGATGTAGTTCTGCTTTTGATATGTGTCTGAATAATCATCCTGATAAAGTTAGTTTTTTGGATGATACTGAGGTAAGGGATCAAACAAACATACAGGCTGTTGAGGGAGGCTCTGGAGATGAGTATGATGGATTGTCACAATGCACTGATGATAGTATGAGTCTGAGAGATGAGGAACAGTGGTCTGAAGAGTATGAGATGACAAAAGCTAATAAAGGAGATATGTATACTGTAGAACAAATCAATGCATTTCTTGATGAAACAAAGGGGAAAAGTGTTGAAGTGAGTGATTTCTTTCCAGATTTGGATAAGTTTGTGGCTTCTGTTATGTGGGCAAGGAAAGTAAGTAGTGACAAAGAGCTTTCACAACAGAAGCGTTACAGATTAAGGAAACACATCACCGCTATACGAAAAGGAAAGGGTAAAGCGATGCCGAAAAGGGGGAAAAATAACTAGTCACTATGGGTAATAGGTGCACTTTTTTCCTGACTTCCTTCTTTCTTTTCTTTCTTTTTCCTATGGAGATTTTCCGGGTGGGATCTCTTAACGTGAATGGGATGAGGGAAAAGAAGAAAGCTGAAACAATTTTAGAATTTATTAAATTGAAACATTTAGATGTGATCTTTTTACAAGAGATCCATAGTGATTCTAAAAATGAGACTGATTGGAGACTGTGGTGGGGAAATGATCTGTTTTTAAGTCATGGATCTAATTTGAGTGCTGGGGTTGGCATACTTTTTTCGCCATCAATTAAGGCAAAATGTTTGTTTAAGAAAGAAATTGAGCCAGGGCGATTATTAGCAGTAAAAGTAGAAATTAGCAACCTTTGTTTTGTTTTTATTAATATGTATGCACCTAATGGGGGACCTGATCGAATAAACATTTTTAACAAATTGCAGTTTTTTTTGAGGCAACAGAAAGATGGAGATTTAATCATTGTTGGAGGAGACTGGAATTGCACTCTTGATTATAATGTTGATAGGAATGGAGAGGAACCGTGTATTCAGTCTTCACGTCTCTTATCTAGTATTGTTAAAAAATATAATTTATCAGATATATGGAGAGAAAATAATCCCTTAATAAGACAATACACTTGGGTAAAGGTTAATGCTGAGAGAATCTCAGCTGCTCGTTTGGATAGATTGTATTCATCAAAGAATATGAGAAACAGAGTTGTACACACAGCTATTGTCCCCACACCGAGTACTGATCATAAATTGGTTACTGTTGATGTTTTATTAGCATTGAGAAGATATAACAGTGTTTACTGGCATTTTAATGTTAAGTTATTGCAAGAAAAAATGTTTTGTGAAAATTTTAAGTATTTTTGGGAAACATGGAAAAAAGAAAAGTACAGATATGACAATGTAGTTTTATGGTGGGAGGTTGGTAAAGCTCATATTTGAGAATTTTGTCAACAGTACACATCCTATTCAGCTGTATGTTTGAAATGGACTCTGGAAGGGCTTGAGAAAGAAATTCTTGTTACTGAGAATGATATGATGGAAAGTCATTCCGTTAATGTACAGCAGTGGACTGAAAAGAAACAAAGATTGAGTTCTATTTTAAATGAAAAGGTTAAAAATGTTCTTGTGAAAAATCGATTTTTATCATTGAGAGATATAGATGGTCCAACTTCTTATTTTTTTAACTTGGAATGTAAGACGGTACAGGAAAAACAAATGTTAAGTTTGAAGAACTGTGATGGACTGGTTACAACTGATCCTGTAGAGATGCGTAAAATAGCAGTGGACTTCTATTCTCGACTTTTTGCTGCTGAGAAAACAGATGATGAGAGTCAAAATGAACTATTACAGAATCTTCCCTGCTTAAATTCTGAACATAAAGAAAACCTAGAGTCTGGACTTTCGTTCGAGGAAGTAAGTGCTGCAGTGATGGGACTTTCTTCAGGTCGTACCCCTGGAATAGATGGACTTCCTGGTGAATTTTATAAACATTTTTGGAATATAATTGGGATTGATTTGTTTGAGGTACTCCAAAAATGTCTTAAAGAGGGCTGTCTACCCAAGAGTTGTCAACGAGCAATAGTAACTTTGCTGCCCAAGAAAGGAGACCTTACATTATTGAAGAATTGGAGACCAGTTGCTTTGTTGTGTTCAGATTATAAAATTTTATCAAAATGTCTTGCTACCAGATTGAACAAAGTGTTACATAGTGTCGTATACAAGGATCAATCATACTGTATAAAAGACAGATATATTACTGATAATCTGCATTTAATGCGTGATACTATTGATTTAGCCTTGTATGATAATATTGACATGGGCATTGTGTCATTAGATCAAGAGAAAGCTTTTGATCGAATTGATCACACATATCTTTTCAGTGTCATGAAAGCTTTTGGGTTTGGTGATAATTTTATTTCAATGGTTAAGTTACTGTATAAAGATGCAACATGTATGATAAAAATGGCAGGTGGTCTTAGTGTCCCTGTTAAGGTGCAAAGGGGTATAAGACAGGGCTGTCCAATTTCAGGACAGCTCTACACTTTAGCTATTGAACCTCTCCTTTGTAAATTGAGGACAGAGTTAATGGGCTTGCAGATTACGACAGATTTGAATATCAATATAAAAGTTTCAGCATATGCTGATGATATTACAGTCATTATAAGAGACGATAATGATGTTCAGATACTGAAAAGAGTCTTGGAGTGTTATAACAAAGCTTCATCTGGCAAAGTAAACTGGGAAAAAAGTGATGCCCTTTGGTGTGGTGTGGAACATAAAAGACCTTTGCTTCCAGGCAAACTGCAATGGGGAAGATCTGGTTTTAAATATTTAGGGGTCTATTTGGGAAGAGAAGAGTACAGAAGACAGAATTGGGAGGGACTTGTGGAGAAAGTATGTGCTTGGTTGTCTCGCTGGCAATGGCTGCTACCCCAGTTATCTTACAGGGGAAGGGTGTGTAATGACCACTTGCCCCTTGTTTTATTTTAAGGCGTCACTAGAGGGCGCAAGGGAATTTAAGGTTAGAGCTGCGGTACAAGAGAAGAAAGGTCTCGTGCGTTGTATAGTGCTTGCTTCAGAGCAGCATTTAAAGTTTATTGTATCGTGAAATTGTGTTTAGCCCCCCTTTTTTCTTGGCAATAGCGGGACGAGGTACGTTAAATTTATAATGTATTTCATGCTGTTGTGTTTACTTCTTATTTTGTGGAAAAATAATCCTGTTTGAGTGCATCACGCTGTTTAACGCTGTTAAGTTTATATTGTCACATATTGCATACGTACTGCTGGAGTTTAATTTCTGTTATGTTTCTTTTGTATAGTTTTACGGTGATAAAGGATGCAGTATGGATAAGGTTGAGCGTGGTGCATTGAAGTGCTGTGATGTAAAGGAGTAAAATAATCACGGCATTATTTAAGTTTATTGCACCAAAGCTTAATAAAACTGCAAACACCCGTCAAGACTCTCTGCTTTATATCTTGGACGTGCCAAAGGGGCCGCTACAGTAAAACTCGCCGCTGCTACTTAGTGGTGCGAGTGCGACGGGAGGCTGCATCTGAGGTTTATCGCAACGCTGCTGTTCCAACGAGTGGATGACGCGACGCTACATCTGAGGTTTTGACAACATCGCTGCTGTTTCTTCGCGCGAGTGAGACGTGCCGTTGCATCGGAGGCTTTCATAACATCGCTGCTGTTTCATGATTGCATCGTCTGAGCAAGAGACCGATTATGATGTCCGATGGTAAACGTGGAACCATTTGCACACATCAGTGATAAGTCAACAACAACACACGGTGCGCTAAGAGTAAGCTCCGGAAAGGGGAAGATAAAAGAAATAAGCTGCAGATACAATATCTTCTTCCTTGTGAGACTGTGTTGAAACTAAAATATTTAAAGAGACACCACCTAATATTTGGGTGATCACACGGTGAGAAACATAAAGATCTTAAGTCATTGACTTTTATATTTTGTTTCACAGTTCACAAATTCACAGAACCTACAGATTATATCCTATGTTGATGTTATGTTATGGTGTAGTCACTGCATGCATACAATGTATATGTCTGTGTGTTGAACAGGACATTTGCCTTATTGTTGGCTGCTAAATCTTTAAGTGTTTAAACCATAGATGTCTGATGCGAGTGAGTCACAGCTCTTCCACAGTGAAAACAAACATCTAATGGAAGACACTGCTAAGCAATCAACAGTACCATTAGGTCAAATGCTTACCCCTGCAGAAGAACTGCAAGAACTAAGAGAGCAATCTGTCAGGTCAAGTTCACGCAAGGGAAGTTTGACAGAGAAGGGCCTAGAAATGCAGTATCAACAGGCGAAGAAACATGAGAAAGCCTTTTACAAGGCTTATGACTCTTGGAAACAGACGGCCAAGGAAACTAGGTCTAAATTAAAAACCCTGTGCTCACTGCAAGATCTTGGCAATCTCCAAAGAAACATCCAGTGCAAACTTGACGCAGTTAGCCAGTGTTATGCCCCCTTGTTACGTAATCGGACTGCAACTCCAGATATTGTTAAAGGGATTGATGCCTGCACTACACTAACTGCTGAAATCTGTGATTTGTTGAGCAGACGATTGGAAACAATTGATCAGAGCCATAATGAAAAGCTTATGAAGGAGAGAGTTAGACAAATACTAAACAAAGACGAGTTTGAATCCATCTTTGGTTGTACGAACACAAATACTATGGTCTCAGAGTCGTCAGATGCAGAATTCCAGTCACGGATTTCCTCCAAGGTTTCCAGTAAGAAGGCTGAAGCAGAAGCTGAACTTGCTGCCAAGGTTGAGCAGGCAAAGGCCATGCAAGAAATTCATGAGCAGCAAGCAAAATTACACCAAATGGAGAATGACTGGAAACTGAGAGAAGCTAAAATGCTAACAGAGATCAAAGAGAAAGAAGCAGTAATGTGCTTAAGAATAGAGGAGGAGAGAGCAAAGCTGGAGCGGCTGAATGCAGCAAAGGAAGTCAAAGTAGCAGCAGCTCGCAGTAGGGCATACAATGATGTCGAGAGCTATGCTGAAGAGCTCCAGGAGGGACGTGAACATGAAGCTGACATCAAACACCAGCTTGATCCTGAAGCAGAGTCATTTCATCCACAGCAAACGTTTCCTGAAATGCGGAATACTCAAGAGTCAGTGGACGTAGTCCAAGCACTAGTGAACTCTTTAAGTATAAGTCGACTGCCTATTCCAGAGCCAGCGACCTTCAGTGGTGATCCTTTAAAATTCATTGATTGGAAATTGTCCTTTTTGACACTCATTGACCGTAAATCAATTCCAGAGGGTGAAAAGATGTTCTACTTGAAAACCTATCTTGGTGGAGAGGCCAGAAAGGCAGTTGAAGGATTCTTTTATCGAAACTCAGAAGATGCATATAAGGGAGCCTGGAAGGTTCTCGAAGAGCGGTATGGAAATCCCTTCATTGTCCAGAGAGCCTTTCGCGAAAAGCTCATGAGGTGGCCTAAGATAGGAGTTAACGACCCGGTAGCCCTGCGTGAGTTTAGTGATTTTCTACAGGGCTGTGTAGAAGCCATCCCACACGTGAAGGGTTTAACCGTTCTTAACGACTGCGAGGAGAATTACAAACTACTCAAGAAATTACCCACTTGGATTGTGAGAAACTGGAATAAGATTGTGGTTGAAGAGTTGGACTCGTCGGGGGACTTTCCAAATTTTAAGCGATTCTCAGAGTTTCTGCAAAGAGAATCTAAGTTAGTATGTAACCCTGTTACCTCTTCGCTTCTGATGAGTGTCAAGGCTTCTGACGAGAGATACCCCAAAAGAGCCAAGGCTTTCCATACAAGAGTTCAAGTTAAGGGTGCAACACACCAGAGACCAGAATTTCAACAAGAATTACAATGTCCTGTTTGCCAGAGTAAAGCCCACAACATTGTTAAATGTCCCAACTTTGCAGTAAGATCCATAGATGACAAAAGATCTTTTATCCGGGAGAACCACCTCTGTTTTGGATGTTTGAAGAAGGGGCACATCACCAAAAACTGCAGAAGACGACACAAGTGTGGTACGTGCGGCCTAAGCCACCCAACTTGCTTACATGAAGAGCGAGATAAAAACAATGTAAGGACATTGAGGTCAAATCCTGAAGTAGAACATTCAAATCAAGAAACACAAACTGTTATGTCTCATGCCCTGACCCAACATGTTACTGCGACCTCTAGTATCGTTCCCGTCTTCATCTCCGTTGCAGAGGAGCCGCAAAATGAAATTCTCACATATGCGCTATTGGATACTCAAAGCGATACGACTTTCATTATGAAAGACTTCCTTGAGGAGCTACACGTAAATTGTGAGGAAGTGAAGTTGAAGCTTAGTACCATGACTACTACCGATACACTTACCACAAGTCACAAGATTAGAGGCCTAAGGGTTAGAGGACTACAGGGTGAGAAATACATTCAGGTTCCACAAGCCTATACTTGCGATTTTATTCCTGTAGACAGATCTTACATACCAACCAAGAAGACTGCCTTGCAGTGGCCTCACCTCAAGTGCATAGCCCATGAGATGCCTCCTCTTCAGAGCTGTGACATAGGGATGTTGATCGGTTACGATTGTCCTTCAGCCTTAGCTCCTTTAGAGGTTATCACGGGTGGTGACAACGAGCCCTTTGCACAGAAAACAAATATTGGATGGAGCATCATAGGCCTTTGTAATCCTCATCTCGACAGACAAGGTAATCAAAGTTTTGTGCATCGAGTTTCAGTGAAGGAAGTGTTAGTCCCATCTGCAATCGATGTCCTAAAGGTGTTGGAGTCAGATTTCAATGAAAGGCATCCTGAGGACAAACACGTGTCTCAAGAAGACATTCGGTTCATATGCCTTCTCAGTGACAACGTTCAGCAGAAGGAGGATGGACATTATCAGCTGCCCCTGCCCTTCAAGAGTTGCAGTGCTCCTTTACTGCCCAACAACAAGAAGCTTGCAATGGCACGATTGCAACACCTAAAGAAAAGACTGAAGAACAATCAACAGTATTATGAAAGTTACAAAACCTTCATGGAAGAAATGTTCAACAAGGGAGAAGCAGAACCAGCTCCTACGCTTTCTGAGGAAGAAATAGCGTGGTACATACCCCATCACGGTGTTCTCCACCCTCAAAGACCTGACAAGTTGAGGGTGGTGTTCGATTGCTCTGCAAGGTTTCGTGGTGTTTCCCTAAATGACACACTTCTTACTGGCCCAGACTTGATTAACTCTCTGGTGGGAGTCCTTAGCCGCTTTAGGAGAGAAACCGTCGCTGTGACATGCGACATCGAAAAGATGTTCCATCAATTCTTTGTTCCCCCTAAGGAAAGAAATTACCTGAGATTCTTATGGTGGGAAGACGGAGATCTGGGAAGTGAACCGCAAGAATACAGAATGGCTGTGCATCTTTTCGGCGCAGCTTCGTCTCCCGGATGTGCCAATTTTGGCTTTAAGTACTTGGCAGAACAATACAAGTCAGAGTATCCTTCAGCTTCATCATTCATTCAGAAAAACTTCTACGTGGATGATGGCTTGATGTCGGTTCCTTCGATTCAGAAAGCTGAGAAGCTAATCATGGAAGCCCAAGCATTATGCAAGCGTGGAGGCTTACATCTTCATAAGTTCAGATCAAATGAAGCAGAAGCCTTACATTGTGTAGATCCATCTGAATGGGCAATGCCCCCCAAACCACTCGATCTCAATCCTGGAGCGACAGGATGCGTTCTTGGCATTCAATGGGCTGTGGAAGACGATACATTTCGATTCGACGTCAAACTGAAAGATCACCCTTTAACTCGTCGTGGAATCCTGTCAGTTACTGCTTCTTTGTATGATCCTCTCGGGTTCGTTTCCCCTTTTCTTCTGAAAGGAAAGATAATTCTTCAGGAGCTCTGTCGTAGAAACATCAGTTGGGATGACCCCCTTCCAGAGGACATAATCCCAGGGTGGGAGAAGTGGAAAGGTAGTCTTCAGAAGCTGAGGGACATTAGCATTCCGAGATGTTACCACCCACCATCCTTTGGTACCATCATTAGGGTAGAATTACACCACTTCTCAGACGCGAGTAATGTGGGGTATGGTGCATGCTCTTACCTTAGGTTCAAAAATGACAAGGATGACGTACACTGCAGTCTAGTGATGGCCAAGGCTAGGGTTGCACCCACAAAGATTCTAAGCATTCCAAGATTGGAATTGTCTGCTGCTGTAGTTTCAGCCAGAATGAGTGCTATGTTAAAGACTGAACTGGAGATGAAGATCGATCAGGAATTCTTTTGGACTGATTCCCAGGTGGTGTTGGCGTATGTTAAAAACGAAGCATCCAGATTTCATGTGTTTGTTGCAAATCGTGTACAGTTAATCAAGACAATCACAGATGTAAGCCAGTGGTATTATGTCAACACATCTAAGAATCCCGCTGATCATGCCTCCAGAGGCCTTTACGCTTCAGACATATTGTCAACGTTCTGGCTTTCAGGACCAGAATTCCTGTGGGAACCAGAGGTTTGTTCAACACCTCACCTCTCAAATGATTTACTTGTGGGAGATCCCGAGGTCAGATTAACCCAAACCTTCGCAACCAAAGTCAGTGATGGTTCAGACTTCCTTAGCCGATTCAGTCGCTTTTCCTCTTGGAGAACACTCGTTAAGGTTGTCGCTAGAATAAAGAGGATGGGTTCAACACAAAGGTACCCCAATGACATTCTCACTGTGGAAGAATGTGAAAGGGCTTCTGAGGCTGTAATTAAGCTCGTCCAACAGCAAGCTTTCCCCCAAGAGATAAAGGTGATTCAAGGAGGAAATGTTCTTCAGAACTCCAGTGCACTTTTTCCTTTAAATCCCATCCTAAAGGGAGGTCTTCTTCGTGTAGGAGGTAGATTGGGACAGTCGTCTCTGAGTGAAGAGGTAAAACACCCAGTGATCCTGCCAAAGGACAGTCACATAGTTAAACTTATTCTGGGTCACTTTCACGCTAAGGTCTGTCATCAAGGAAGGTATCTGACACTCATGGAGCTCAGAACAAGTGGATTTTGGGTTGTTGGCGGCAGTAGATCAGTTGCTAAATTGATTCATGGATGTGTCCGTTGCCGTAAACTGAGACGGCCAACAGAGCAGCAGCAAATGGCTGAGCTGCCTAGGGAGCGGGTTGAAGCCTCTGCGCCTTTCCTCTACGTTGGCATGGATTGCTTTGGTCCGTTTAGTGTAAAGAGGTTGCGGAAGGAGTACAAGAGGTATGGAATCATTTTCACCTGTCTTTCATCACGAGCGGTTCACATTGAAATGCTTGAAGATCTGTCAACCGACGCATTTATCAATGCCCTGAGATGCTTCATTAGTCTAAGAGGAGCTGTTCGTCAACTCTTCTGTGACTGCGGGACGAACTTTGTCGGAGCTAGAAATGAGCTCAGAAATGCTCTCTCAGAAATTGATGTCAAGAGTCTAGAGTTGTTTCTCAATGAAAACCAATGTGAATTCGTCTTCAATGCTCCCTCAGCGAGTCACACAGGTGGGGTCTGGGAGCGCCAAATACGGTCCGTTCGCAGTGTGCTGAATGCCACGCTTGCTCAATGTCCAGGTAGACTCGATGACTCATCTTTGAGAACATTGTTTTATGAGGCAATGGCTATCATCAACAGTCGGCCATTGACGATAGATGGAATAAATGATCCCAAGTCTCTGGAACCTTTAACCCCAAACCATCTCATTCTGATGAAGTCCAAAATTGCTCTTCCTCCTCCTGGGAAATTTCAAAGAGAGGATATGTATGCTTCAAAGAGGTGGCGCAGGGTTCAGTACCTAATTGAGCAGTTCTGGAGCCGCTGGAAAAGAGAATATCTCTTAAACATTTCCACGAGGCAGCTTCCACGCTTCCACGCTTTAGGAGAGAAACCGTCGCTGTGACATGCGACATCGAAAAGATGTTCCATCAATTCTTTGTTCCCCCTAAGGAAAGAAATTACCTGAGATTCTTATGGTGGGAAGACGGAGATCTGGGAAGTGAACCGCAAGAATACAGAATGGCTGTGCATCTTTTCGGCGCAGCTTCGTCTCCCGGATGTGCCAATTTTGGCTTTAAGTACTTGGCAGAACAATACAAGTCAGAGTATCCTTCAGCTTCATCATTCATTCAGAAAAACTTCTACGTGGATGATGGCTTGATGTCGGTTCCTTCGATTCAGAAAGCTGAGAAGCTAATCATGGAAGCCCAAGCATTATGCAAGCGTGGAGGCTTACATCTTCATAAGTTCAGATCAAATGAAGCAGAAGCCTTACATTGTGTAGATCCATCTGAATGGGCAATGCCCCCCAAACCACTCGATCTCAATCCTGGAGCGACAGGATGCGTTCTTGGCATTCAATGGGCTGTGGAAGACGATACATTTCGATTCGACGTCAAACTGAAAGATCACCCTTTAACTCGTCGTGGAATCCTGTCAGTTACTGCTTCTTTGTATGATCCTCTCGGGTTCGTTTCCCCTTTTCTTCTGAAAGGAAAGATAATTCTTCAGGAGCTCTGTCGTAGAAACATCAGTTGGGATGACCCCCTTCCAGAGGACATAATCCCAGGGTGGGAGAAGTGGAAAGGTAGTCTTCAGAAGCTGAGGGACATTAGCATTCCGAGATGTTACCACCCACCATCCTTTGGTACCATCATTAGGGTAGAATTACACCACTTCTCAGACGCGAGTAATGTGGGGTATGGTGCATGCTCTTACCTTAGGTTCAAAAATGACAAGGATGACGTACACTGCAGTCTAGTGATGGCCAAGGCTAGGGTTGCACCCACAAAGATTCTAAGCATTCCAAGATTGGAATTGTCTGCTGCTGTAGTTTCAGCCAGAATGAGTGCTATGTTAAAGACTGAACTGGAGATGAAGATCGATCAGGAATTCTTTTGGACTGATTCCCAGGTGGTGTTGGCGTATGTTAAAAACGAAGCATCCAGATTTCATGTGTTTGTTGCAAATCGTGTACAGTTAATCAAGACAATCACAGATGTAAGCCAGTGGTATTATGTCAACACATCTAAGAATCCCGCTGATCATGCCTCCAGAGGCCTTTACGCTTCAGACATATTGTCAACGTTCTGGCTTTCAGGACCAGAATTCCTGTGGGAACCAGAGGTTTGTTCAACACCTCACCTCTCAAATGATTTACTTGTGGGAGATCCCGAGGTCAGATTAACCCAAACCTTCGCAACCAAAGTCAGTGATGGTTCAGACTTCCTTAGCCGATTCAGTCGCTTTTCCTCTTGGAGAACACTCGTTAAGGTTGTCGCTAGAATAAAGAGGATGGGTTCAACACAAAGGTACCCCAATGACATTCTCACTGTGGAAGAATGTGAAAGGGCTTCTGAGGCTGTAATTAAGCTCGTCCAACAGCAAGCTTTCCCCCAAGAGATAAAGGTGATTCAAGGAGGAAATGTTCTTCAGAACTCCAGTGCACTTTTTCCTTTAAATCCCATCCTAAAGGGAGGTCTTCTTCGTGTAGGAGGTAGATTGGGACAGTCGTCTCTGAGTGAAGAGGTAAAACACCCAGTGATCCTGCCAAAGGACAGTCACATAGTTAAACTTATTCTGGGTCACTTTCACGCTAAGGTCTGTCATCAAGGAAGGTATCTGACACTCATGGAGCTCAGAACAAGTGGATTTTGGGTTGTTGGCGGCAGTAGATCAGTTGCTAAATTGATTCATGGATGTGTCCGTTGCCGTAAACTGAGACGGCCAACAGAGCAGCAGCAAATGGCTGAGCTGCCTAGGGAGCGGGTTGAAGCCTCTGCGCCTTTCCTCTACGTTGGCATGGATTGCTTTGGTCCGTTTAGTGTAAAGAGGTTGCGGAAGGAGTACAAGAGGTATGGAATCATTTTCACCTGTCTTTCATCACGAGCGGTTCACATTGAAATGCTTGAAGATCTGTCAACCGACGCATTTATCAATGCCCTGAGATGCTTCATTAGTCTAAGAGGAGCTGTTCGTCAACTCTTCTGTGACTGCGGGACGAACTTTGTCGGAGCTAGAAATGAGCTCAGAAATGCTCTCTCAGAAATTGATGTCAAGAGTCTAGAGTTGTTTCTCAATGAAAACCAATGTGAATTCGTCTTCAATGCTCCCTCAGCGAGTCACACAGGTGGGGTCTGGGAGCGCCAAATACGGTCCGTTCGCAGTGTGCTGAATGCCACGCTTGCTCAATGTCCAGGTAGACTCGATGACTCATCTTTGAGAACATTGTTTTATGAGGCAATGGCTATCATCAACAGTCGGCCATTGACGATAGATGGAATAAATGATCCCAAGTCTCTGGAACCTTTAACCCCAAACCATCTCATTCTGATGAAGTCCAAAATTGCTCTTCCTCCTCCTGGGAAATTTCAAAGAGAGGATATGTATGCTTCAAAGAGGTGGCGCAGGGTTCAGTACCTAATTGAGCAGTTCTGGAGCCGCTGGAAAAGAGAATATCTCTTAAACATTTCCACGAGGCAGAAGTGGCACGTGCCGCGACGAAACCTTAGTGTCAACGACATTGTCATTATCAAGGATGAAATGCTGCCAAGAAACCGCTGGCAATTAGGTCGAGTTGTTGAAGTCACCCAGGGAAGTGATGGCTTAGTTCGAAGAGTTAAGATTCAGATAGGTGAGCAAAAGCCAAAGAGTAAACAAGAGCAGCACTCCAAGCCTACTATTATTGAGAGACCAATTCAGAAACTGGTGGTCCTGCTTGAGAGTGAGTGATTCATTTAAAAGGGTGACACTCCTGCATCAGACATTTTCTAAAGAGTAGTTTATCAATGCGTTATATATTCTAATGCAATGGTCATTCAGATTGAAATCATGTATGATTTATTCAGTGTTCTTTTTTGTATGTTAAATCTATCAACATGATTGGTGGGAGTGTAATGACCACTTGCCCCTTGTTTTATTTTAAGGCGTCACTAGAGGGCGCAAGGGAATTTAAGGTTAGAGCTGCGGTACAAGAGAAGAAAGGTCTCGTGCGTTGTATAGTGCTTGCTTCAGAGCAGCATTTAAAGTTTATTGTATCGTGAAATTGTGTTTAGCCCCCCTTTTTTCTTGGCAATAGCGGGACGAGGTACGTTAAATTTATAATGTATTTCATGCTGTTGTGTTTACTTCTTATTTTGTGGAAAAATAATCCTGTTTGAGTGCATCACGCTGTTTAACGCTGTTAAGTTTATATTGTCACATATTGCATACGTACTGCTGGAGTTTAATTTCTGTTATGTTTCTTTTGTATAGTTTTACGGTGATAAAGGATGCAGTATGGATAAGGTTGAGCGTGGTGCATTGAAGTGCTGTGATGTAAAGGAGTAAAATAATCACGGCATTATTTAAGTTTATTGCACCAAAGCTTAATAAAACTGCAAACACCCGTCAAGACTCTCTGCTTTATATCTTGGACGTGCCAAAGGGGCCGCTACAGGGTGCTTGTTTGCAACAACCTTGTTGCTTCTTCTTTATGGCATAAAATGACTGTTTTAGAACCTCCTGAAGAATTGCTGAATGTTATTCAAAAGCATATAGTAAATTTTTTCTGGTCTGGTCAACATTGGCTTAAAGCTCCAGTATTGTCTTTACCCAGACAAGAAGGAGGACAAGGATTGGTGGACATTAAAAGTAGGCTAATGGCTTTTAGGCTCCAGTCAGCTAAAAGGCTACTCTATGGAGACAACATAAGCTGGACTGAAGTAGCCTGTGCCCTCTTGAAAAAAGTGGGTAATTTGGGGCTTGACCGACATCTTTTTCTCATGAATACCCAAAGCCTTGACTTGTCTGGTTTGACATCTTTTTACTACTCAATGATGAAAGCATGGAGGATTTTTAAGATTTTAAGGAAATTAAATGGTGCTGAAGGACTTTGGGCCAAAGAAGAACCTTTGTTGTATAATTATGTGTTGGATTTTGAAATCTTACAATCACAATGTGTAAGAAATGCTTTGAGGGATGCAGGAATTCTCAAAATTGGAGACCTAGTTACAGCAGAAGGTTGGATTTCAGCTGAGAGACTTGCAACCAGGATGGGTGTCAGGTCAGTTCGACTGGCACAAAGGTTATTGAAAAGTCTTGTGGAACTGTTGCCAGCAGACTACATATCTGCCTTGAATAGAGCGGATGATGACAAGGAACATTCTTTCCCAGGGCTTGAAATTTCACTTGCTGTTGATGAGTTTCAAGAACAAGAGGGGAGTTTGCTCACTTTAAAAACTCCCCAACTTGGACTTTTTAGCAGTGCTGGGAAACGAGCACTGTATATTGCGTGCATCAAAGGATTACATTTTCATTCCTTGAAAGGACTTAAGGAGTCTAAATGGCAGGAGTTTTTTGGACTAGACGCTTCCCCTAAAGGTAGCTGGAGGACCTTGTACAAACCTCCAATCGAGAAAAGGTCTGGAGACCTTCAGTGGAGGATTGTGCATGGTATAATAGCTACAAACAGATACAGAGCACATATTGATCCACAGGTAGGGGAGGGGTGTCCTTTTTGTGGAGCAACAGAGACAATTTTTCATTTATTTTGTCAATGTATGAGACTACAACAACTGTTTGCCCAAATAGAGGAATGGTGTCAAATTTTGGGGGAGGTGTTCTCTATGATATTTTTTATTTATGGACCCAGATACAGCTTAAATAATAAACAAGTTCATGTTTTAACCAATTTTTTGTTTGGACAAGCTAAAATGGCAATATGGCTGTCCCGTAAAAGTAAACTTAATGGTGTGGGGTCAACTGATGCTGTGTTAATTTTAAAGGGTTTAGTAAAAGCAAGATTGAAAGTAGAATATGCTTTTTATTATCTAGTGGAAGATTTAGAAACTTTTAAGAATATATGGGGAATAAATCAATGTATTTGTGGAATTGATTATGATGGATCCCTTAAGATATGTATTTGAATGTATATGCTTTTATTTTTTCTATGTATATGATGCTAATTAATGTATGATGGTTTCACTTTTTGGTAATTAAAGTGGCTTGAAAGGTCTCTCTCTCTCTCTCTCTCTCTCTCTCTCTCGGTGCATGCTGGGAGTGTTTGGGTGTGCGTGAGGTTTTCACGAGGGGAGGGTGATTGTTTATTTCTAACTTCTTTTTCTAAACTTTTTTTTTCAGTTTTCTAATTAAAGTTTTTTGTTAGTGATAGTTAAACATTTTTGAGGATGGCGTCACTTACGCCACCTGTCTCCCTTCGCCATGGAGTTGGGGTGAATGTGGAGGAAGTTTTGCTGGCCGTAGGAGAAGAAATTGGATATCAAAACATTTCATCAGCTTCGCGTATGAACAAGGCGGTAGTTGTGTTTGTAAAAGAAGAGAATCAAGTCAATCGTCTTATAAGCAGCGGAATAGTGGTGAGTGGAGACTTTATTACAGTTTCGCCGCTGGTCGCTCCAACTATTAAAGTAACTGTTTCAAATGTGCCTCCGTTCATTCAAAATCAGGAGATAGAAAGAGAGCTTTTGCGATATGGGAAGTTTGCTAGCGCAATTAAAACCGTTCCACTAGGATGTAAACATGAAGCGCTTAAACACGTAATGTCGTTTAGAAGACAGGTCTTTATGTTCTTAAATGAACAGGAGCTAGATGTGTCTTTTAGAGTTTGGCATGAAGGAAGAGCGTACATGGTGTATGCAAATACTGGAAACATTAAATGTTTTGAGTGCGGAGATATTGGGCATAAGCGATTAGCATGCCCACATAAAGTTCAAGCTGTTGAGGAAGATGGTAGACATAATGAGGAGGTTGCTGTGAATGATGTTGAAAATGTGCAGTTGGTAGATGTGGTAGATAATGAGGTTCAAGAAGTCAAGGAATTGGTAGAAGAAAATGAGGCCCAAGGAGCTGAGGAAGTTGTAGAATTAATGGAAGAAAATGACAGTCGAACTGATAGTGTGATCTTGAATGATGAAAAACTAGAAACAGTTGTAAAAAATAGTGAAGATGTGGAAAACTTTAGGCCTACAACAAGTGGAGAAAGCGGTGCTGGAAAAGATGAAATTGAAGATAACTGTAATGAAGAAATGAGAGATGAGGATGTACTCTCTGAGATCTCAGACATTGGGTCACAAGTGATGGAGGACACATATTCTTTAGAGGAAATTAATGAGTTCCTTGACACAACATTTGGTAAAACTGTTGATGTTAAGGAGTTCTTTCCGGATGTGGAAAAATTTATAGGATCAGTGTTGTTGTTGCAAAAAACAATGAGCTATGAAGCCTTGGATAAAAAGAAAAGATTTCGGTTAAAAAAGATGCTAACAAAGTTAAGAAGTAGTAAAGTGAAAACTTCAAAAAAATAGTTATATGAACAAATCACGAGTGGCATTCTTTACTCTGTGCTTTTTTCTTTCTGTTTCTGTCTACTTCTTATTTCTCTATATGGATGTGTGGAGAGTGGGATCATTAAATATCAATGGGGGTAGAGATAAGAATAAATTAGTACAGATTTCAGAATTTTTGAGGATAGATAAGGTTAATGTTTGTTTTTTACAAGAAACGCATACAGATAAAGATAATGAAGTTGAATGGAGATTATGGTGGAAAAGAGATTTTGTCTTGAGCCATGGGACAAGAAATAGTGCTGGAGTAGCTATTTTATTTTTTGAAGATGTGAATATTTTAAAGACAGAAGAAATTGTTAAAGGAAGATTACTATTAACACAAATTGAGTATAAGGGAATTGAATTTGTATTTGTAAATGTATATGCTCCTAATAATGGTCCAGAACGGCTGATTTTTCTAATGGAATTAAGGAAGGTCATTGAAAAATATGATGATAATGTTTGTTTAATACTTGGAGGTGACTGGAATTGTACAACAGACTTTATTTTTGACAGAAATGGTGAAGAGCCACATAATAAGTCTAGTGATGTATTAAAACAAGTTATTAATGAATTTCAATTAACTGATGTGTGGAGAACGAGGAATGAAAGAGTAAAGCAGTACACATGGTTAAAAGTGGTGGATGATAGAATTAGTGGTGCAAGACTGGATAGGTTTTATTTAAAAAAGACATGGAATAATAGGGTGATGAATACTTTTATTAGACCGAATGGTTTTTCAGATCATCATATGGTTACATTAGATATAAATCTGAAGACGTCATTCAAATCCAATTATTACTGGATTTTTAATGTTAGGTTATTACAGGATGTTTCTTTTTGTGAAAAATTTAAATTATTCTGGAACATATGGAAATTGAAGAAAAAAAATTATGAAAACCTAAGTCAATGGTGGGATGTGGGTAAAGCTAATATAAAAATGTTTTGCCAAAACTATGCTTTTCATTCATCAGCTGTATTGAAAGCAACAGTGAAAACTTTGCAAATGGACATTGAGTCTCTGGAAAAACAAATCGAGAATAATAATGAGGCTGTTCAATGTAGTGGGTTAAATAAGAAGAGACAAGAACTGAGTTTTTTTCTACATGAACAAGCTAAAGGAGCATTGATAAGATCAAGATACTGGTCCATTAGAGATATGGATGCTCCAAGTAGCTTCTTTTTCAATCTTGAAAGGAAAAATGTCCAGCAAAAGATGATGTGCCATCTTCGTCGTGCAGATGGATCAGTTACATCAGATCCTACAGAAATGAGGAGAATGGCAGGAGACTTTTACAAAGAGCTATATAGAGCTGAGAATTGTGACACTGATTGTATTGAAGATTTACTTAAAGACTTACCTCAGCTTGAAGAAAAACAGAAGCAGGTTCTGGACGATTTAATTACCTTTCAAGAGCTCACAGAGGCCATGAGGCAACTATCTAAAGGCAGATCGCCTGGAATTGATGGATTACCAGTAGAATTTTATCAACAATTCTGGGATTTAATAGGACCAGATTTATATGAAGTATTTTTAGAATGCATCAAATGTAATCTACTTCCAATAAGTTGTCGTCGAGCTGTTTTGTCATTGCTTCCAAAAAAAGGAGACCTTGGACTGTTAAAAAATTGGAGGCCAGTTGCTCTGTTGTGCTTGGACTATAAGATTTTTTCTAAATGCTTGGCAAATCGACTTAAGCACTGTTTACATTTGCTGATCCAAAATGATCAAACATACTCTATTCCTAAGAGATCTATTATAGATAATTTATTTCTATTAAGAGATATAATTGATTTTAATCAAAATAATAAGAATGATTTGGGAGTGTTATCGTTAGATCAGGAAAAAGCTTTTGACCGTGTGGATCATGCATTTTTATTCAAAGTGTTAAAAAGTTATGGATTTGGTGATGTTTTTATTTCATATGTATTGTTGTTGTATTCTAATGTACATGTGATGGTGAAAGTTGGAGGTGGTTTAAGTGGTCCAATACCTGTAACAAGAGGCATAAGGCAAGGTTGTCCAATTTCTGGATAACTATATAGTCTGGTTATTGAAACCCTATTATGTAGGTTAAGAAAGAATTTAAAAGGAACCTTAATTCCTCATGTTAATGGTTACTCTAGAGTGGTTTTAACAGCCTATGCAGATGATATTACAGTTTTTATTACAGGTAAAGAAGATATTAAAATTTTAACAAATACTATCAGTTTATATGAAAGAGCCTCTTCTGCTAAGGTTAACTGGACAAAAAGTGAAGGATTTATAGTGGGTAATTTGGAAAAATTTCCACAGCTTCCAGGAGGGTTGCAATGGAAGAAAGATGGACTAAAGATTTTAGGAGTTTTTTTAGGAAATGAACAGTTTCAAAGAAAAAATTGGGAGGGTTTGAAAGAAAAGGTGTCTGCCCGTCTGTTGAAGTGGAGATGGCTGTTACCACAATTGTCGTATCGAGGAAGAGTTCTGGTAGTAAACAATCTGGCTGCTTCTATTTTGTGGCATAGGACTATTGTCATGGAGCCACCGGAAGAGTTGATTTCTAACATACAAAGGACAATAGTCAACTTTTTTTGGGATGGACAGCACTGGACTCGTGCTGCAGTTTTGTACTTGCCAGTACAGGAAGGTGGCCAAGGACTGGTGGATGTGCGAAATAGAATTCGTGCTTTCAGGATACAAGCTGCGCAGAGATTTCTATATGATAACGATGTGATATGGGGGAAAACTGCAAGTGCGATCATGAGGAGAGTCGGTGACTTTGGATTGGATAAGCAACTATTTTTAATGAATCTTGAAGAGATGAACTTATCTGAACTTACAGTCTTTTATAGATCGATGTTACAAACATGGAATAGTGTTATAAGAAAAAAACGGGATGTGGTTAGTCTAGAACAATGGGCACTGGAGGAACCACTCTTTTTTAATCCATTGATTCAAACAAGGCTGCTGTCTTCTGTGACTGTACGGAATTGTTTATTGAGGAATGGAATTGTGAAGTTGGGCCATTTATTGAATAAAGAAGGGTGGAAGTCCCTTGAAGAACTTAAAGAAGTAACAGGTTTGAGATCGTTACGTCTTGTGTCAAAATTAAAGGAAGAACTTCACAATGCGTTACCAAGCGGATACAGGACATTTATTGCACAAAGACTTGAGAATATCCAGGATATGAGGAATAATGTGGAATTTCCAGAGCTGCTCATTTCTCCTGCAATAAAGGAAGATGAAGTGGTTGATGCTATTTTATTCGTTCAGACTTCTGATTTTTGTTCGTTTAAAAATGTGGCAAAAAAAGAAATGTATAATATTACCATAAAAGCAATGCATCAAGATTCATTGAGAAAAAAACAAGTTTCAAAGTGGCCAGATTTGTTGAACCCAGAATTCCTAATAAGAGACCGGTGGAGGACCTTATATAAACCGCCGGTAGAGAAGCGCACTGGTGATTTACAATGGAGGATTATTTATGGGGCAATAGCCACAGATGTGCACGTAGCACACATGAATACATCTGTGAAGGGGGAATGTAGATTTTGTGGGGAAAAAGAGGATTTGGAGCATTTGTTTTTAAAGTGTGTGAGATTAAAAGGTATTTTTAATTTGCTTAAGAGCTGGTTTAGCAAATTTGAGGAAACGTTTTCTAACAAAGTTTTCATTGGAGGAGTAAAATATAAATTTTCAAGAAGGAAAAAAATGTGTTTATTAAATTACCTGATTGGAACAGCTAAATTGGCAGTGTGGAAAACATGGAAAAATAAAGGTTTACAACTAGCTAATATAGATCCTGAAGAAATGTTGAAGTGGCTAATAGCAGGGAGGTTAAAGATTGAATTTGCCTATTATAGGTTGACAAATAATTTGTGGGGTTTTTGTGAAACATGGTGTGTAAATGAAGTGTTATGTATATTGTATGATGATCAGCTTGTTTTTAATTTTTGAAGGTTTTTGGAAATTGGTTTAATAGAAAAGGCTATATTGTTTAGAATTGTGAAGTAAATTGTATAAATAAAGGTATTGTTAAACCTCTCTCTCTCTCTGTCTCTCTCTCTCTCTCTCCGTTTATTTGTTTGTTTTTTGTTTTTTGTTTTGTTTTTTTTTAATACAACTTTGAAACTAAACTTATTTTGTGCGGGAATTTCATTCAAATTATTTTTTTGTACCGGTGGCTTAAAGTGTTATTCTGGGTAGGAAAAAAATTACATTTGACTAGATTTAGCTTGTCTGACGCCCAAACTATTGTTAATTTGTCTAATTTTTGTATATATAGTTAATAGTCATTTTGTTAATATATTGATAGAAATTGTCTTAGTGCCCGCCACCGCTACAAACTCGTTGTAAATTCCACGTGGCATAGGACTGTTTTGAACTGTAATGTAATTGATTTAAATCTTGTTCTCCTGTACACATTCATGAGTAGCATACATACATACCAGAGTACAGGCAAGCTTCATTTATAGACGTTGTTTTTCATGTCTCAAAATTATGTGCATGTGTGCAATGACCAGAACTGCTGCAAGGTAAGAAATTACATTTCGGTTTGCTACTTTGTTTCTTGATGAACCCTGTCACACAATTTAAAACACTTGAAATGTAAGTGAAAATTATGTTATTTTACTACAGTTTTGTAACTTTTTTTAAGCATGAAGAAGGTCACCATTTATGGTAATTATATGAACAAGCAATCAGGACATTTTATGACATTTCCCTTTTTGTGTACAGAAAAAGAAAGAATGTCATACAGCAGATTCAGTTACATGATAAAGTGTTGGATGTGTGTGTGTGTTTGTATGTGTCTGTGGTGTATTTCTGAGAGTTCACTAAATCTACCTGTGACGTCCAGCTGAGCTCCAGGAATCCCCGTCCATGTTCCTCTGTTTGTAGTGAATCCACAGTAGTAGACGTGTTTATCAGCTTCTGTTACACCAGTCAAAGTGATACTGTAAGTGTCTTTATATTCATGGAAACACTGAACTCTTCCTCTGTTTTCTGAGTCTAAACACAGGTTTGATGTTTCTCCATCAGTTACAGCAGTTTTGGTCCAGAAGGTTTTTCTAAACTCATCATCATGTGGATAGTTTAAAACACAAGACAATTTCACTGTTGATCCCTTTAATGCACAAACATATGAAGGGCCGTAGTTCACTGTCCAATACTGCTGACCATCAACCCCTGAAACACAGAAATGATCAAATAAGAGGATTTTCAGGTATGCAAAAAGTATGTTTTCATTTTGACCATTTGTGTATGTTAGCTGACAGCAAAAACTCTCATGTCAGTTTAAGAGTGACAAAGTGTGAAGAGCTCAATCAGCTTTTCAAGAGTGTTAAAGTGTCTGTAACTGAAGACTCACCCACAGTCATGATCACGAAGATCAGAGGAACAGACATCACGAGAGACATCAGCATTGTGATTTCTGCAGTCATAAAACAAACATATGAGCATCGTCTGTACGCAGCATCACTAACTCTATTATCTTGATAATCAGTAGATAGAGATTATGATGATTTCAGATTAATTCACTGCTCGTTGAAGGCTTGACGTGTACTGACGATGTTTCTCATGTCAGGCCTTATGTGTCTAATCGTGGACACACTCTAGATTTACTCATCAGTAATGGTCTAAACATTTCATCCACTGTTTTTAAGGACATGCCTGAATCCAGATCTGTGTCTTTCAGAAAGAGGTGCATTAATAAGAACACTAGTGTGTTATTTCATCTTTAACACTATTTTTTACTTGATTTCTTTAACTCACAAGTTCATGTTATTGATTATATTGCTCCTGTGAAAGTCAGAAAGAGGACTGGTTGACAAAAAGCACCTTGAAGAAACTAAACAGCAGTGCAGAATATGAAAAGACATTGCAGGATGCTAAGCAGATGTGGACAAAACTTGAAATTCACTATAACATCTATAAAGATTATAAACATGATTTCAGTGTGGAACTAGCAGAGCTAAACAGACCTTCTTCTCAAACCTTATAAACAGCAACTTAAACAACACTCGTACTCTTTTTGCACCTGTTGAGAGACTAACAAACCGCCCCAAGTCAGATTCCCACTGGAATGCAGTGAGTTTGCTTCCTTCTTTTCTGAGAAGTTCAATAATATCAGAAAGACAATCAGCACATCCTCAAGTTGCACAGAGGTCAGACAGATCCGATCACAATTTCAGAAAGTAGTATGTCTGATTTCAAAGCAACTGATGACAAAACTTGACACACTTCTTACATCTGTTTTTTAAAGTGTGTTTAACTGTTCAGAAGCAGATCTCTTGGAAGTGGTAAGTGCCTCACTTCTTTCAGAGACTTTTCCAAACTCCCTGAAAACTGCCATTAAAAAGTGATAATTTGCTCAAAAATGAAAATTCTGTCATTAAGTACAATTTCTAGCGATTTCTGATGCTGCAGAGACAGCAGCGCAACTACCACATTCAAGGCCCAGAAAGGTAGTAAGGACATTGTTAAAACAGTCCATGTGACATCAGTGGTTCAACCTTAATGTTATGAAGCTATGATAATACTTTTTGTGTGCAAGAAAAGATTACATTTACATTTACATTTAGCAGATGCTTTTATCCAAAGCGACTTACAAAAGAGGACAATGGAAACAATCAAAATCAACGAAAGTGTAATAACATGTAAGTGCTATGACAAGTCTCAGTTAGCCTAAAGCAATACACATGGCAAAAGTTTTTTAAAATTATATAATAAATAAAAAGAAAACAAATAGAATAGAAAAACAAAAAAGCAAGCTAGTGTTGGAGGCCTTACAGAAAGAACAGAGAAGCTACTGTTATTTATTTATTTATTTATTTATTTATTTATTTTAAGAAAACAAGCAGTAAGCAAATGAATAGAGTATAAGTCTAAAAGGGCAAGTCAAGTTTTTTTAAATAATAGAATTAGAATAAAGAGTGTTAGAGTTAGAGGGTCAATTCTGTATCAATGGATGTGTTGTAGCTTGTTTGCAAGTGGAGAAATGCACACACATGTGTCATGGTTCTCTCGTGAACACGTGTGCAAGACTGACACAGAAGAGAGAAATTGCTGAAAAAAGTTGTTATCTTTGTTTTCTTTGGGCATAAAAAGTATCCTCGTAGCTTTATAAAATTGCGGTTGAACCACTGTTGTCACATGGACTATTTTAATGATGGGCAGTTGACTGTCTATGCAGGGTCAGAAAGCTCACAAATTTCATCAATAATATCTTAATTTGTCTTCTGAAAATGAACAAAGGTCTTAGAGGTTTGGAACGACATGGAGGTGAGTAATTAATGACAGAATTTTCATTTTTTGGGTGAACTATTCCTTTAAGCCCCTTCTTGAAAAAGAGCAATCTGGATATAATACCATATTGAGCAACTAGACCAATATCAAATCTTCATTTAATAGGCAAGATCATTAAAAAAGTTGTTTTCAATCAGATGAGCAACTTCTTAAACTCAAATGGAGACCTGAAGAGTTTTCAAGCAGGTTTCTGACCTCATCACAGCACAGAGACATTATAAGTGTCACAGCCAGCAGCTGGAGCGCCCGTGACAGCCACCAGAGGGCACTCCTTCAGGATCATTTTGTTTGTTTGTTTTGCCCTTGTCTTTGCTTGTTGCCCTGTTTTTGGATCATTGTTTGGATCTAGTTAATAAAGCTGCTCTTGGATCTTCTGTTTTTCCTGAGTAATCCGTGACAGAATAATGAAGTTTAGTACAAATAAACAGTGATCCAGAAGGAGAGCCCTCTGGTGGCTGTCATGGGCAGTTCAGCAGCTGGCTGTGACAGTAAGTGGACATCTATGACATGCGGATATGCTCCCTTAAGAAACCAAATTGCCTATCACAGCTATGCAGAGGACACCCAGGTTTACCTACACTCAAAAAAATATTGCAGCCCTTAATTTAATTACATACAAAAGTTCCATGCATTTAGATTACATAGTTTTAATTTAAACAAATCAATTAAACTTAATGTGATTCAAATGCATCAGTCTTACGTAAATGAAACAGGTAAAGTTGATGTAATATTTCCCAGTGTTAAACAAACCCTGCTTAGTGTTCATGTGTTTCCACACTACAGAGTGTTCAAGTAGCATTGACACAGTGTTGGAGTTAAGGAGATCATTATGTCATGATTGACCAATAATGATGAACACCTGCTGTTTACAAGCAGAATCACAGAAGGAAAGAGAAACTCAAGAATCAGACACAGCCAAAGATAAAATGAACTTAAATAAATAAAGACATTAAATCTCTGATTAAACAACTCCACAAACAACATTACAGGTTGACTTGATTTCTGTCGTATATCCACAAATATTATTTCAGAACCTCTAAACAGGGGTTTAGATGTTTTATTTTTTATTTTTTTAAGTTTCAATTGACCTCACCATCATGGCGAACAGGGTTTACTTTAGTTGGAATTTTGACTTTTTATTATTATTATTATTTTTTTTGGCTGCTGTAATTATGTGTATGAAGCACACCTATTACAGCAGCAAAATAAAAAGCCAAAAAAGAAATTCATTTAACTTTTAAGTAATTTAGTGACATTCAACAGCTGCATGCTGGGTAACAGCAGATTATAAAACTCACCCATGACTCCCAGCATGCAGCTGTTGAATGTCACCATTGTTGAGATTCATATGCTGATTCTTGATGTCTGTGTGTGTCTAAGTAATGCTGGAGATCTTAAAGTAGTAATAGTAAGAGTTCATACAACTATTGTAAATATCATGAAACTAAGAGGTAAACCATAGAACGATATCAGCAAATCAGACCACTGGATGATGATTACACCATCAATAATAATTAACCAAGAACATTTAATAAGGCCCTCCCCTTGTTTTTTTTTGCGCTATAACAAATGTGCTCTGTAAACACAATTACAGCAACCAAAGAACAAAAAAATTATATTAAGAAAGTCAAGGGTCAAGAGCCCAACTAAAGTAAACCCTGTTCGCCATGATGGTGAGGTCAAATGAAACATTTTTTAAAATAAAACATCTAAACCTCTGTTTAGACGTTCTCAAATAATATTTGTGGATATATGACAGAAATCAAGTCAATCTGTAATGTTGTTTGTGGAGTTGTTTAATCAGAGATTTAATGTCTTTATTTATTTAAGTTCATTTTATCTTTGGCTGTGTCTGATTCTTGTGTTTCTCTTTCCTTCTGTGATTCTGCTTGTAAACAGCAGGTGTTCATCATTATTGGTCAATCATGACATAATGATCTCCTTAACTCCAACACTGTGTCAATGCTACTTGAACACTCTGTAGTGTGGAAACACATGAACACTGAGCAGGGTTTGTTTAACACTGGGAAATATTACATCAACTTTACCTGTTTCATTTACGTAAGACTGATGCATTTGAATCACATTAAGTTTAATTGATTTGTTTAAATTAAAACTATGTAATCTAAA
This sequence comes from Labeo catla, assembly GCA_012976165.1. Taxonomy (NCBI): domain Eukaryota; kingdom Metazoa; phylum Chordata; class Actinopteri; order Cypriniformes; family Cyprinidae; genus Labeo; species Labeo catla. Next base: position 1,388,142 of record VONZ01000128.1, read on the forward strand.
TGCATGGAACTTTTGTTTGTAATTAAATTTTTTAAATAAAGTTAAGGGCTGAAATATTTTTTTGAGTGTAGCCTTATTTCCTAATGACTACAGCCCCACTGACTCCCTCAGCCAGTGCACTAATAAAATTAACAGTTGGATGTGCCAAAATCTTCTTTACTTAAACAAAGAGAAAACTGAAGTCATTGCATTTGGAAACAAACATTAAGTTCTGAAGGTGAATGCATACCTTGACTCTAGGGGTTAAACAACTAAAAATCAGGTCAGTAATAACTCAATAATAATAAGTCAATAATAACTAATAGCTAAATCAACATACTATCATCTCAAAAACATTGCAAGAAGTAGATGTTTTGTTTCCAGTCAATACTTGGAAAACTTGTTCTTGCTTTTATCACCAGCAGGGTGGAATATAGTAATGGACTCCTGACAAAGAAGATCATTAGACAGCTGCAGCTCATCCAGAACTCTGCTGCCAGGATTCTGACTAGAACCAGACAATCTGAGCATATCACACCAGTCCTCAGGTCACTACACTGGCTTCCAGTTATATCTAGGATTGATTTTAAAGTCTTATTTCTCATTTATAATTCACTCAATGGCTTTGACCATTGCAAATATGCTAAATATAAACAGACCACTCAGATCATTAGGATCAAGCCACTTAGAAATACCAAGGGTTCACTCAAAGCCAGGAGAGTCTGCTTTTATGCAGATGGAACCAGGTTCCAGAAGAGATCAGATAAAACTGCAGCCATATTTAAATCCAGACTCAAAACACATCTGTTTAGTTGTGCATTTACTGAATGAACACTGCGCTTCGTCCTAATGATTGCACTGCATTTTATGTATCATCATCTTTTACTCTTCTAATTCATTTTAAATCAATGTTTTAATCATTTTAAAATGTTTAATCTCCGCTTTTATCGCTGTGATTATTTTTATGACTATTTTAATTGCTTTTTATGTAAAGCACTTTGAAATACCATTGTATAGGAATAAACACGGCTTGCCTAAAGAGCTTCACACAATATTTACGTATCTATGTAACTGATTTTGAGCTTCTGGTATTAAAATCCATTCATCAAATCAACATTCACCAAACAATATTTTACAAACAGCGGTAAAATGGTAAAAATGGTCTTACCGCGGTCAATGTCTCAGGGTCGACGCCCAAATGACAAAAATATCAGCACCTTCAAGTGTCGAATGGCTGCAGTTTTCACACTTTAAAAAGTGCAGTTAAAATGTTTGTCTTCCTCTTCCTGGTATGTGTGACGCCACACTCAACTACATAAGAACAACTCGAAAAACTTACCTCCTTTTGTCAAATGTAGAATTCACTATTGTTAAATCTTTGTGAGAGAATATGTGGAACATGATTGCTTTGAGAAAGATCTGTGTAAAGATGCTCATCATGGCTGTAAGAGAGTCTGAGGAGGTTTTGAAGGTTTACAGCTCTCACATTCACTTCCTCTTCTAATTCAAACTTTGTGCTGAACATGTGAAGTGAAGGCACAGCACAACGACATGTACCACAGTCATGGGCAAATATATTGTGTTTAAGTGGGTCAATGCCAGTTTATGACAGACAACACAAGCACTTACGCTTCCAGACTTATGACAGACAGAGGAAAATAGTACTGATGTTCTCCAAAAACACTAATAGATCAGTTGAATGAGAATGGGACTGATGACTCAAATTTTTTCTGCACATCTATTGACTTTATTGTCATCTGGTGGCCACAAAGATGAAGCACACGTTACTGCATGTAGAAGTCTGATTGTTAGGCAACATGCTGATTTTGGAAGCAATAAAAGTTATCAAAATAATTGTTGTTTTTTACTTTATTTTACAGTGTGAGCATTTTAACTTACAATGTTCAGAAAATACTGGAACATATAAAGTAATTACATGGGGGTTAGGTTTAGGGGTAGGTTGAAGGTTAGTACAAAGTTATTACCCAGTTATTGCCCAGTTATTATCCCTTGACAAATAAAAAAAGTGCAAACACATATCAAACACAATGACTTGTTTTAGCAGTGTCAGCAAAATGGAAAGTGGACTAAGACCATCTAAGGTCACTTTAAGGTCAAAGATAATGAGAAGCAAAACCAAAACAATCTAGGTTATTTTTAACAGTTTATTTTGAATTTGGACCCAAAACCAACTGACTGACTTTTTAGAAATGCTTATTTTATCTGTTTATTATTTCATTCATTGGATGAGATCAGTAGCAATAAGACAGCAAATATTACACCAAGCAAAAACACAATTTTGTATAAAATTTTTGTATAAAATGAGATGTTAAACTTCAAAAGCATATCGCCTTAATTCTTTGGAAGGTGAGTAAATGATGACCAAATGATGTAAATGTTGTTATTTTGCTCTAAAAATTCTAAATACTGGAGGTGAAAATAAATCCTTGCATCTTCAGCTGTTTGAAACTTACTCCTAAACTGACTGCAGCGAACACAATGTCAATATCATAATCACACTCTGGAATAAGTATTATAGCATAGGTATTGTCATGCAAACTTTAGCAACACTTAGCATGACTGAATAGCAACACCTCAAACAGCAGCTTCACTGTAACAGCATCTACAGTGTTTTACACAGTGTAACACCACAGATCTATAACAGAAAGAAGCGAAACACAATATTTTTGAAGCAATTTTTGTGTTGACAGGCTGGAAAATAATAAAGACATGCAGTATAGCAGTAAACATTAGCAGTTTAAGGCAGCTGGGTTACTTGCCCATCTGTTAAGTTTAGCAAACACAAATATCTAAGTTGGTTCTTAGTACAACTTATCATTTCAAGTTGAATAAACTTATTTTAGTTGACTGAACTTAAAATTTAAGGCAGCAGTGTAACAAATTATTTTAAACTGACTCAACAAATTGTGTTTTTTATTTTTTACAGTGTAGAGGGCAGTCTGGACACACGAAATACTAACCACGGTAAATATATGGTGGAAAAGAGAGAAATACTTATGTTGGATGTCGGTATTGTAAACCATACAAACATTATTACTTCAGCAAAGATACAGTAGAACAAAACCCAGTCAGATATCAGAGCAAACAGAGACTTTAATACAATCAGTTACAGATTGGCCATAGTTTAACTTGAAAACGCTGCTTAGCTGTGTCATGAAATAACAATTAGAAACCATAAATGGAGTTAAATAAGAGACACTAAACTGTGATGTTACTTTAAATGCCAGAATACAACATTTTAAAAAGGTATTTGCGGGTGCACAAATATAAAGAAAATGTGAAATGTACAATATAAACATCTGAAAGACTGAAAAAAAAAACAATTCTGCAAACTGTTATAAGCTTGATTACAGTATACACAGTTACTTCAAGAAGGTTTAAGAAAGTCATTGATAATGAAATAAGCCTCACAAAAGGATATTTATGAGTTTCTGAGGTATTTTAAAAGGAGCAGTAATACTGTGAGAAGAGTTTAATGTGGATCTGCTGAAGCTCCAGGTAGAGTCTCATATTCAGAAGATCTGGACTGAAGCTGGAGAGCCGTGTAGGTGTCATCAGGAGCTCTGGAGTCACCAGACTGTGAGAGACAGATGAACAAAACAGCCTGTGTTTATATGGATCTGCTGAATGTGAGTGTAAAAAGTGTTTGAGACATTTACTGACTCTGATCGTGCTGTAAATGTCAGTAGATGTTCTGGACACTGGATCCAAAGCTGTGTATGTATCATCACTCGTGTCAGCCGTCTATAGAGAAAGATTTACATACTAAGTTAGATGAAGTATTTTATTTGTAGTTCAGTGCAAAAATATCATCCAATATTGCAGTTGTAGATGGAGGTGTGTGTTTCTTGACTCGCCTGCTTTTGATTCACGTCTTCACTTCCACCTTCGCTTCTCCTCTTACTGAAAACAGGAGAAAACTATTAAAAATGTGTTAAAATACATAAAATAAATAAAAATACTAAAAGTCAAGAAGTTGTTTATTTACTCTAGATGTGAGATCAGGTTTGTAGATGTTTTAAATTTACTGAAAATACTTCAATTTAGTGTCCAGACAAACTTCACTCACCTTATGAACACAATGATGATGATGATGATGAAAATCAATCCTCCACATCCCACCACAATCCCAGTAACTGTGATTAGAGCAGCTCTCTGAACCCCTGAAACAAGATGTTCATGAAGATCATTTCACATCAGAGACAGATGAAGCTCAAAGAGTGTCTGTTTATATTGAATACCTTCAACAGTAACTGACGCTGATCTGTGAGAGCCGTATTTATTCTGAGCCTCACAATAGTAGCGTCCACTGTGACTGGAGTAAAAGCTGGAGATGCTGAAACTCTGTCCAGATCCAACAGCTGAGTTTTGATTCTCCTTAAACCAGCTGAAGTTCAGAGCAGGAGGGTTTGAATCACTGCTGCAGATCAGAGTCACTGAATCTCCCTCCACTATTTCAGCAGATGAATTAAGGTTCACCACAACATTTCTTGTTTTTTTCCAAAAGAAATAAAATGATTTGGATAAATTGTTTGATAAATCAATAAAACCAGACATTTTATTATCATAGCTGAGAATTTAACATAGTGTTCACTTACACATCACATTCAGTATCACAGCATCAGAGTCCTTTTCTCCATGTTTATTTCTGGATCTGCACTTGTATTCTTCACTGTGATCAGAGCTGATCTTTGAGATGTTATAGATTCGTCCCGATTCTACAGACTTTCCTTCCTTAAACCAGATGAAGTTCAGAGCAGGAGGGTTTGAATCACTGCTGCAGATCAGAGTCACTGAATCTCCCTCCACTATTTCAGCAGATGGACTGATGGACACTGAGACGCTCTTTGGAGGATCTAGATTAAATATATTTAAAATATGAGCATAATTGTTTTATTTATACCATGACTTTCCATTATTATTATTAACAGTTACTGAAGTGTATCTGTAAGTAGAAATCAGAGACTTTATTTCAGTCATGAGATCCAAAGATGAAAATCTACATCTGAACTGGTGCACAGTAAATTAGACAGTATTACATTTACAGATTTATCAACCCATGATTCATAAAGAGGGTTTCTAAGCACAGAATCCTGATTCACATTAACTATACATTTTTAAGAATAAATCATGTCTAAAAAAACAAAAATGTCATGCAGTTTATATTACTGGACCTGAAACTAAATCTGAGTTATTTAATCTGAAAAATCTGTGAAACATTTTACTAATGTTAATGAATCAGTTTGTACTCACATTCAACATTAAGATAAACAGGTGGAGACTTCAGAAGTGCATTTCCTAAAACAGCGCATTGATAATTTCCTGCATCAGAACGACTGACTGACCGCAGCTAAGGTTGATTCACTGTTCGATCAGTTAATCTCTGTGTGTTTCTGTACCAGATGAATGTTGTTTGTTCAGACAGAGAGCAGCTGCTTTTACATGTCAGAGTGACTGAATCGTCTCGGTTACGTATGGTAACCCTCGTTCCCTGATGGAGGGAACGGAGACGTTGTGTCGAGTAGTGTACGACACTAGGGGTCGCTCTTGAGAGCCCAAACACCTCTGACAGTATAGCAAACAGGCCAATGAAATTGGGTGTGCAGATTTCACAGCTGGCCACGCCCCGGCCATCCGGGTACAAGTAGGGCAGCCTGTGCATCTGCTCACTCGTTCTGATCTGAGGAGCCGAGCGTCTCAACTCACTCAGAGGCGGTCCAGAGTTGTGGCATGGGAGACACAACGTCTCCGTTCCCTCCATCAGGGAACGAGGGTTACCATACGTAACCGAGACGTTCCCTATCTGTCGTACACTCCGAGTTGTGTCGAGTAGTGTACGACACTAGGGGTCCCCGTCAAATCACGCCACAAGTCTGGCCGCGTCACGAGTGACCGGGCGCAGATAGTAACAGGCCAGCGTGTTAACATAAGTGCGACTCACCTCTTCGTGACCTTCCAACGTCCAAGAACTGACCTGTTACAGCAGTGTCCTGCAGCCGGGCCTGCCTCAGTGGAGCGGCTGAGTGTCTTGGCGGACGTTGGGGAAGTGACTATTTCCCGAAGGAAAAAAGGCACTACGGAGCTCACAACCTGCCCAGAGGGGGGGTATAAAGTGAATATCATTAGATATGGGACCTGATGTGGGTCTCACGCTAGGGGAGACTACCAAATTCAGATCCTAGAGACAAACCTGTCATTAGGGGAAACACCGCACCATAGAGAGTTATAGGTGGAATTACACATATGGGGCCACATAAGGAGCCACTACATACGGGGCACAAATCCGACCAAGAGTTAGTAAAGTAACCATACCTTGTGTTGGGATTTTGCAGCGAGTTCCTCCGCCGAACTCCGCCACGTCCAGAAGTGCCAAGTGATGGAGAAGGTGTCCAGGGTTCGCGTCAGGAAACCTACTGAACTTAGAAGCGTAATCACCATTTTAGGGGAAGCGCTTAAGCAAGCTCTACACCCGACCAGAGCTTGTGACTGAAACTCTAGCTGACACTGGTTCCATGCGCAAACTGGCAAGTAATAGGTGTAGCCCAACCTGTAGCTCTTGAAGATGTCTGTTAATGAGGCTACAAGGAAAGCCCCCCGGCCTGGTAGGCCGTACAGATCGCATCCACCTTTTTTTTTTTGTGGGAGATCCTGGTTTGGAGACAGCCTTCCCCTTCGCTGTGCTCCATAACAGACAAGAGCTGACCAGGACGTCTGAAGTGCTGAGAACGTTCCAGGTAATGCGTGGGACACGGACCGGGCATGATAGGATCAGGTTGGGGTATTCCCTTGGTAAGGAATAGCTTGCAGGGTTACCACCTGCTCAGAGGGAGTGGTGGTTACCACGGGCATGTATCCAGGCCGGGTTCCCAGGACAACGTGAGAGTTCACCGGCCCGAATTCCAGGCACGAACGTTGATGGAGAGGGCTTGAAGGTTTTCCCGCTCTTAACAGGGGTGCGCACTACCGGGGGGGGGCCGTCTCACAGAGAGGGCACCGAATCACCCAGCTGAGGGCTCAACGGGTCTTACTGTAGGCCCGAGGACCACAGATAGACCAAGAGGGGATGTGGTGTTACCAAGCGTGCCCCACCGATCTGCCTTCTACCAAGTCATGGTGGCTGTACACGGACCCTGATATAGAAGCAGAAAGGTGCCTATTCAGGCCTCCTTGGAGGAGGGATAGCACAGATTTGATGCCGCAACTCCGTGGGTTCTACCCTTAGGAAGAACCTCTGCGCCAACCCCGGGGCATGCCACCGTCTGGCTCAATCCCGTATAGGGTGCTTCCCACTGTGGGTGGAAGGTTTCTGGAGGCTTTCTGGTCGCATTTAGGGACCAAAGAAGAAGCTCCAGAAATCTGGGCGCAGGTGCCAGATTGTGCCCCTCCCCTGAGGAAGGAGGTTCCTTCTCAGGGGGGTGTGTCAGGAAGGCAACGATGGTAGGAGCACGCGCTCCGAAAACCAAGTTCCGTTGGGCCACACCGAGCTACCAAGAGAATCCATTTCGAAACCTTCCTGACATTGCACCGTGTCTGTGCAACAAGGCTTACTGGGGAGTAAGCCGTACGGTCTGCTGAGTATTAACGGACCTGAACCGAGGGAGTCCTTGGTCAGGCCGTATACCCTACTGCAATGAGTGGATTCCGGTGAGACACAGAACCCCTGTGCCTGGCCGAATCGACTCTAAAACAGCCGGTCCGTCTGAGGGTGGAGCTCCCCACTCACCTCGGGGCGAACCTGTCACCCGGACAGTGAGTGGCGCACCACAGCCTGAGGCTCCAGGGTAAGAGATGGCGGGTGAGTTGTGATATGTGAAAGTAGCGTACACCTTCCTAGTGTATGCCACAGTCACTGTGTTGTCAGCGCCGACCAACACACGTTTGTCATGACCGAGGCCGAATCCCTTCAGGGCCCAAGTATTGTCAACAACTCCAGGCGATAAAATGCCCAAGCAGCCGAGGGCCCAACCGAACCCTGAGGCTGCAAACCCGTTGCACACGGCACCCCAGCTTGACTTGGAAGCAACTGTTGCGACACAGCGCGTCTAGACACCTGTCCCAGGGGCAACCTGCCCGCAGGACGAGCTTGTCCCCAAGGGCTGAAGGTTTGCAACACAAAGTGTGACGTACACACGATGTGAGCTTAGTGCCGCGTCCATCTCGGGACTCGGTATGAAGTCAGTGCTACAGCGGTTTCATATGGATCAGGTCAGCGGCGTAACTGCGGCTGAAGCTGCCATATGTCCCAGGAGCCCTGGTACATGAGGGAGACCGCTGTGGTGAACCCGGAGTGCACCCACGCACAACAGCACTGACTGTACACAGTCCTAGGCAAACGCGTAAAACAGTGACCGAGTCTATATGGAGAAAAAGGCAACCCGCGTCCTTCAGGTCTCTGGCCACAAACCAACCTTGAACTCTGACACATGTGAGAATGTGCTTGAGGGTTAACATCCTGAACGGGAGCTTGAGCAGGGCCCGATTCAAGACCCTCAGATCCAAGATTGGTCTGAGACCGCCACCTTTCTTGGGTACAATGAAGTAGGGGCTGTAGAACCCCTTCTTCATCTCGGCTGAGGGGACAGCCTCTATCGCACCCTTCGCCAGAAGGACTGCGATTTTTTTGCTCGAAGAACCGTGGTGTTGGGGCCCTGAACCGACATAGTGAGAACACCACGGAACTTGGGTGGACGCCATCCCAGAAGACCTGAAGTCCCAATCCAGCCAGGTGGTTGAGAACCACATCCCTGAGAGTGCAAACCGCACCTCGTGAGTGTGCTAAGACAGCCAGTCACAGAGATAACTGAGAATGCACATGCCCTCTACCCCGGAGGGGGGGGGGGCGAGGGCAGCCCCCTGACCTTCGTAAAGGTGCGGGACGATAGGGATAGGCTGCAGGGGGAACCTTGTACTGATGAGCCCGCCCTTGAAGACAGAGTCTTGGAGGGAAAGGCATAACAGTATGCGTCCTTCAGGTCCAACGCCACCGACCAATCTTAAACCCTGACCACACAAGAGCTATGCCAGCCCTATATCCAGGGCTAACATTTGAATGGGCGCCCGAAGGGGGCCCGATTCAAAAACTCTTGTTTCAGATTGGCATGCGTTGACCACCCATCCTGGTATAACGAAGTAGGGGCTAGAACCCCTACCCTCATTTTGGCTGCCGGGGTAGGCTCTATCGCACCCTTCCCAGGGGGGCTGCGATTCCTGCTTAAGAACCACAACATTCTCGCCCTTCTCTGAGACGATATTGAGAGAATGCCATAGACTTCAGCGGGTGCCTTGCAACCTGAGTTGCTTAGCCAAGTCAGTTAGTTCTTGAGAAGCTAAGGGAGGGATCGCACCCACGTAGGGACTCAGCTAGCAGTCTCAGTGAACTATACCCGATGTACCAGGAATGGGGATGTCGCTGAATAAGGCAAGGAGCATCGTGCTTGGAGAAGAAGCCCCAAGGACAAGGTGTGTCTTTGCCAACACGCAGAAACCAGGTAAGTGCCCAACCACCCTGGTCTGCAGACTCAGCACCTAGCCGTCAATGGAGGGCTATTGCTGCAAAATCACCGGGATAACCGGGCCTATATACTGACCCGGCCGTGACTGACTGTGGAGACAGACAGTCAGAACCGTTGTGCCGAATCCACCTCTCATCCCCGGGTCGAGAGTGGATCTGGGTGGGTCAGTTAGGCTGCCTGCTCTGGATTGCTTGTCTGAGGACAAGCTAGAAGCCTAACGAGGGTTCTAGCCAGCCTACTGACAAGCTGGTGTTGCCACCTTCCCACAAGAACTTTGACCGTTGGGCGGGTCTGGCCGGAGGCCCGGCTGTCGCGGGGCCTCAGGAGTTCTATAGGGGGCCGTCCGTGGCGACGACAGACAGGAGTAGTCGGGGGACAGGGCCGAAGCCTGACCCACAGCTGCTCCTTAACCACCGTGAAGGACTTGCGCACAAATGCTATCACGGTGTTGCCAGAAGGACCGACCTGGGAAATGGGGGGGGGAGCGAACTTCCAATTTCCCGCATTTCCGACAGGTGAAGCCACAGGTGGCGTTCCTGGACCAACAAAGTGGACATCGCCCTCCCCAGAGCGTGCGCCACGACCTCATAGCTTACCGAGCGTAATCGGTATCGTACGCAGTTCCCGCAGCTCTAGGTTGGCACCACCCTCGTATCGAATCGCAGCAGGTGGACGCAGCTTGGCCAGAAGCCATGCAAGCCTTGCCCGGAAGAACTTACAGACTCTGGACGGGGGTCATGGGAGGAACCCAACAAGCGGCGGCGTATTGAGGGCAGTGCCCCTCAATCGCTCCCTCCGCCCTGTGAACCTCTGAAACCCCCTCGCTGGACCCCCATCGAGGATGGTGTAGGAGGAGAAGTTGGACTATCACGTCCCACCCGTTTTCTCTTTTTTAAACGGACTTTCTGCGATACCATCAACCTCTCGTGCACCTTCGGAAAACAGGCACTGGAAACGAGCATACCGGTCGTTACCCAGATGTCTATTAACCAGCCCTTCCATGACCGCCATATTAGCGTCTGCCTCCAACTGAGAATCAACGCTCCACAGAGGTTTGCTCAGCTGAAGCTTCAGCTTTAAACAGTACACGCCCTCCTAGCGATGCTGCCGCTAACCTTTTCCGCCCATTTAGAAGCTCCGAATAAGAAAGTCAGCTGTACTGAGACAGACTAACAAACTCGTCCGAAAGCTCGACCGCGGGACGCGAGGAGCGAGAGGTTCGCGGGGTTTTCACCCGGCGAAACCATCCGTGCTTCCTAATACTCGCCACTGACGCCCCTAGCAACGGCCTCGTACCCGGAGATAGAAGGACCGTAGCGGAAAGCAGTCAGGGTGAGCCGCGGCTTCGTGAAAAGCACACGGCTCGCGAGCAAGCGCGTCCATGATCATGTTCTCGCCAGCAAAACATGAATCAACAACAAAGGCTGTATCAGCGTGAGCATAACTTCAGACTGAACACAACCGTCGTGTTTGATCGTACGGGAAGGTAAGCCGCAACCAGGATGGCACGGAGGGAAAGATATGTTAACCAACACACAATCCCACCGCGCTAGCTCTTTCAGAGAAATACCTTCTTAGAAGGAAGATTCCTCCTCAAGATCGCCGTCGACGCACGCAGGGGAACTCTCACAACACTTATCTGTGTATGAGAGGGAGAGACCGCTGCCTGTGCTGCTGATCCAACGACGAAAGAGGTGAATGTTGCCGCTTCTCACGCAGAGACGCTGCATTCGGCTCCGAAGAACAGAACGAGTGAGCAGATGCACAGGCTGCCCTACTTGTACCCGGATGGCCGGGGCGTGGCCAGCTGTGAAATCTGCACACCCAATTTCATTGGCCTGTTTTCTATACTGTCAGAGGTGTTTGGGCTCTCAAGAGCGACCCCTAGTGTCGTACACTACTCGACACAACTCGGAGTGTACGACAGATAGGGAAATACAATTACAATATTACAAATATTTTAAAGCTATACAATTTGTGTGATTCACTGATAATCTGCCCTTTTTTCCTCAAATCTCATTTTGTATGTTTATTTTACCTGCAGATGCATTGTGGTGGATTCGATTTCATTGACATGGTTCTGACACATGAAAAATGCAGCTGTGATGTGCAAACTACTGCAGAGGAGAAGATCAATACTTCAAAACACTAGAATACAGCACATGAGTCACATGGTAAGTCATTTGATTCCTTTTGCAAAGACCAAAACAGGACTCCAACAGTGATCTGAACTCAAAATCAGCATTTGACTGCTGACATTGAGTCTAATTAAGTCTTATAGGCAAACAAAGAGCTCAAAAATGTCTGTGTCGTCATCTGAGAAAGCGTTCGGTCCAAGACAGAGATGATTTGAACCATTTTCGTTTTCTTCTCTTTGCTCGCCTATTTAAAGCGGATCAAGTACCACAGCAAAAAGTCTTTTTAAAAAAAAAAGTTGTCAGGAGATTCGATCTCAAAAGAACGAGCGTAAAGTCTTCACAGAGCTCTTTAAAGTCGGCTTGTAAACTCATTTGTGCCACTCGGCTGATAACGTGGATTTGGGGATGTAATTTGATATTTTCATTTGACCTTTGATCTCGAACAGACCTCTAACTGATAGAGCGCTTGATGTTTCAATTGCGTTGGCGCTCCCTTTTCAACCCTTCTTTTCAAAATAAACAGCTGATGTAATTCAACAAGTCTTAAGTAATCTCCAAAAACGGTGTTTTTGATTTAAGCCCAGCGGCAGGGGTTATCGCTGATTCATAGTCGGGGTGGCAGTGAGGTGCATCTTCAATTTAGTTCCTGTGAATTGGCTAGCCATTGGAGATCATTTTCTGGCTAATGTTGTGCTTCCTGGAACTGATGGCTGTAAATTGCTCAGAGGCAGAGATGGTTATCGCCCCAGAACCTCCCCAGGGGACAAAGAGACAGGGCTGGTCGTGATGGTTAAATTATATACCGCACTGACTTGTTCGCATTGTGAAAGGACGATTTGGATGTGGAAATGCCACTTGTGGTGAGAAGGGAAGTTAAAGTGCTTCACAAATTAGGGCTGGGTGGGATGACTTGACATTTATTTAGTTGGTAGGACTTTATTTACATGACAGAGCGAATTTGCTAATTTTTTTCACAACTTTTCCATTCATTCAGATCAGTTACTATTATTGATATAATATTACAGTTTTTATAAATATTTTGAATAGGTTTTATCTTTATATTTTCTGTTTTCACCTTCATTTTTGTTAAAGATTTAGTAACTTTGTTGTATTTTTGTCAGTTGTATTATTTTTTTTATTTTTTTTTGCCTTTATTATGACAGGACAGATCAGAGTGATAGGTAGGCTATCAGCACCGACGTATTATATTTTTTTAATGTCTTTATTTATTTATTTATTTATTTAAACAAAATGGAGAAATGTTACCTTGGCAACTAGCTGAAATAAAATAAATGTATATGATGTTTTGTTTTAATTTTATTTTAAGTAAAGGTTTTTAAAAGTTTTTATTTATTTAGAAATGAGAAATGTTACCTTGGCAATTAGCTGAAATAAAATAAGTTTAAGATTTTTTTTTTTTTAAGGTTTATGATGTTTCGTTTTAATTTTATTTCAAGTAAAGATTATTTAATTATTTGTTTGTTTGTTTATTCCATGGCTTTTCCATTTATTCAGTTCAGCTGTTTTAGTATTATTGATATAATAATATAGTTTGTGTAAATATTTTGAATTAGGTTTTACTTCTATATTTTCTGTTTTCACCTTAATTTTTGTTAAAGCTTTAGTAACTTTGTTGTATTTTTGTCAGTTGTGTTAGCTTTTTTTATGTCTTTTATTTTATTTATTTATTTATTTATTTATTTATTTATTTAAACAAAAACAGGAAATGTTACCTTGGCAGCTAACTGAAATAAAATAAATTTATGATTTTTTTTTTTCCAAGTAAAGATTTTTATAAAGTTTTTATTTATTTATTTATTTATTTAAAAATGAGAACTGTTACCTTGGTAACTAGCTAAAAAATGTTCATGTTTTTTTAATGTTTATTTATTTATTTATGTATTTATTTATGCATTTATGTATTTATTTATTTATCATTATTATTATTATTATTGTCATCATCGTCATCATCATTTTATTATTATAAATATTATTATAATTTTATATTTTATACATTCTCAAAGAGCAGTATCTGTCAAATTACATTTTAAAGCATTAAAGTTGAATGAAAGTTTGGGTTTGGTAGGTTTTAGTAATTTTAAAGTTGCATTTATTTAATCAAAAATACAGTAAAAACACTAATATTAAAAAATGATATTACAATTTAAGAAAACTGGTTTCCTTTTAAAAATATGTTAAAATATAATTCATTCCTGAGATGCAAAGCTGATTTTTTTTTTCAGTATCATTAATCCAGTCTTCAGTGTCACATGATCCTTTAGAAATCAATCTAATATGCTGATTTGCTGCTCAAGAAATATTTATTATTTCAATTTTGAAACCAGTTTTGCTACTTATTTGTTTATTTATTTATTTATTTGAAAACTGGTACAAAATATACAAATAGTTCAAAAGTTCAAAACAACAGCATTTAGTTTAAAATCAAAAATGCTTTTCAAAGTTTTAAATAAGAAATTAAGAAATGCTATTTTAATCTTTCTACTATAATAATAAATAATACTTCAAAATGCAAACAAAGTATGATGCATCACATAAAAGGTCGGAAACGCTTCCCAACAATGTTTCCTAAGGGTTTCTGACCTTTTAATGTGAAGCATCATAATATTTAGTTTGTATTTCTGTGTACAAATCCCCCTGAATGCACCACTCGAAGACAAATGCCTGCTTCCTGGCGTCAGTGTCACTGGAGAGTTTGGGCTCTGACTGCTACTTATTGTGCATTATTTAACTTCTGCCTTACCATTTGCTCTTGTCCCTTGAGACTTACAAGGCTGCTTCACATTGGACTCTGTTTGAGTGACAGATGATGGCAGGCCAGGCTTGAACCGCTGCAGCAGGGAATCATGGGAGAGAAGGGCAGCGCAAGAGCTCTGGTCTAGCAAAGAGGGAGCTTCAAACAGCATGAGAGCTGTGTGACTGGGCCTGTGTTTAATGTAGGAATTAATGCATGCTTGGGCTGGTCTCGCTCTCGTACGTGACTGGCATATTGTCCCCCGCTGTCTGTCAAAGACACAGGAGGACCTGCACATCTGAAAAAGCGGAAAGGAGGAGGCACCTTGGAGATCACAACTGGAATGTTAACTTGCAGTCCAGGTGGTCATTCTTTGGGTTATAATGCATGCAAATGGTGTCGCCTGAGAAAATGCTTCACTTGAGAAACACTCAAGAAACCTTTGTAGTTTTTTCTTAATTTGATTTTCATGTAAAATGATAGCCATTTTGAGAAATGATTTATTTAGATTTTATTTCATATATTTATAATATAATATAGTATATTATAATAATATTTTATTTTATTACATAAATATTTTTTATTTTTGGAATAAATATATAATAGTATATTTATATAATATATATTCGATTTCTGAATTAATTTTAATTGATTTGTAAAAAATAAAAACTCTTTTTTTTAAGAATTTGATTTTAATGTAAAATAATATTCATTTTGAGAAATGTAGGGCCGCCTTTGATTTATTGGTAAATCATTGTGGGTGTTTCCAGTTGATTGTGTTGTGATTTTATATAATATAATATAATATAATATAAATATTTTATATTTTTGGTATAAGGAATGTAATAATAATAATAATAATAATTAATGCATTCTGATGATTACATAATATGTGGACTAATTTTTTTTTTTTTTTTTTTTTGGAATAACATGCACACTGAAGAATATTGACCCAAAATAAGTAACATTTTATTTATTTTTATTTCTAAAAGCTGCATTTTAATCAAAAATGTGGGTGTTTGTAGTTGATTGTGTTGGCAGTTGACTGAGGGATTTAGATTTTATTCCTTATATTTTATAATATAATATGGTATAATATAATAATATTTTATTTAATTACATAAAATATTTTTGATAAATGTAGGGCTGCCTTTGATTTATTGAGTAAAATCATTGTGGGTGTTTCCAGTTGATTGTTGTGTTGTGATTTTATATAATATAATATAATATATAATATAATATAAATATTTATATTTTTAATTATAAAGGAATATAATAATAATAATAATGGCAATATGTAATAATAATGATTTGGCATACATTCTGATGATTACATAATATGTGGACTAATTTTTTTTTTTTTTTCTTTTTCTTTTTGGAATAACATGCACTGAAGAATATTGACTAAAATAAAATAAAATTACATTTTATTTTATTTTATTTTATTTTATTTTATTTTATTTTATTTTATTTTATTTTATTTTATTTTATTTTATTTTACCAAAAGCTGCATTTATTTAATCAAAAATCATTTGTGGGTGTTTGCAGTTGATTGTGTTGACAGTTGACTGAGGATTTAGATTTTATTTCATATATTTATAATATAATATAGTATAATATAATAATATTTTATTTAATTACATAAATATTTTGATAAATGTAGGGCTGCCTTTGATTTATTGGTAAATCATTCTGGGTGTTTCCAGTTGATTGTGTTGTGATTTTATATAATATAATATAATATAATATAATATAAATATTTTATATTTTTGGTATAAGGAATATAATAATAATAATAATAATAATAATAATAATAATAATAATAATAATGATTTATGCATTCTGATGATTACATAATATGTGGACTAATTTTTTTTTTTTTTTCTTTTTCTTTTTGGAATAACATGCACTGAAGAATATTGACTAAAATAAAATAAAATTTAATTTTATTTTATTTTATTTTATTTTATTTTATTTTATTTTATTTTATTTTATTTTATTTTATTTTACCAAAAGCTGCATTTATTTAATCAAAAATCATTTGTGGGTGTTTGCAGTTGATTGTGTTGACAGTTGACTGAGGATTTTGATTTTATTTCATATATTTATAATATAATATAGTATAATATAATAATATTTTATTTTAGTACATAAATATTTTGATAAATGTAGCGCTGCCTTTGATTTATTGGTAAATCATTGTGTAATCATGCACAGTAAGATTGTGTAATCATGCACAGTAAGACAAGAAAAACACATCTGATTTAATATTGACTAAAATAAAAAAATAAAGTATATTTTTGGTTTCTGGACTAATTTTTATTTGTTAAAAAAATTTTTTTTTGATTTTCATGTAAAATTATATTCATTTTGAGAAATGTATGGATGCCTTTGATGTACTGGCAAATCATTTGTGGGTGTTTGGAGTTGATTAGCAGAGGATTTTAATATATAATAAATATAATATAATATATTGTATATTTTATATTTTTGGAATAGTAATAAAAAATAATAAAAATAATATAAATTTTATTTCTGGATTAATTTTAATTTTTTATAATTGTGTTTACAATTGCTTGATAATTGGCGGAGAATTTTGATTTTGTTATTGCATTATATTTTATTATATAAATATTGATGATTAAATATTATGTGGACTATTTTTTATTTTTTGGAATAACATGCACTGATGAATCATGCACAGTAAGACCAAGAAAAATACATCTGATTTTAAATTTGAGTTAAAATAAAATAATATATATATATATATATATATATATATTTAGATTATATAATTATATCATTTTATTTTATATTATATTATATCAATATTATTTTAATGATTTAATAATGTGAATCATGCACAGTAAGACCAAGAAAAATACATTTGGTTTCATATTGAGTTTAAATGAATGAATAAATGAATTAATTGATTAATGATTTTTTTATATTATATAATTGTAACATAATATTAAATCTGTTATTTTAATGATTTAATAATGTGAATCATGGACAATAAAACCATAAAAATAAGTGTGTGTGTGTGTGTGTGTGTAGTATATATTTTGACATTTGATATTCCTTGCGTGCATGTCTTTGAGACAAACACAAACCACTGTCATATTTGACAGCCTAGACGTCGTGCAACTTGTTGTATTTGCTCCCTTGACAAAACTGTCATTATGAATATCAGGAGAACTATATGCACCAATAACTTCTATTAGTTCTGCATGTTTACGTTCAAGAAGAAAAGAGAAGATAATTAAAACCGTAAAAGAGAGAGTAAATTGAAACAGCTGGAGGTCGCAGCTCCAGTCACTGTCGCCCGTCTCTCAGAGCTACTCCATATAAAAACGGCGTGAATAAAAAAGATCATTTCCACACGCATTCAACAATTATTTGACTCCCAACACGAGTACTAAGCTAATTTTACCCCAGCAGGCACAGAATGATGATCCAATGCGCTATGACGTGCCTTTGAAGTTTTCTGAGTGTGCTTATTAGTGGACTCTGCTAAGGTGCTTTGCACATGAATTCCACAAAACCTGTCTGGGTCATATTTTGCCCAAAATCAAAAGAACTTAAGTAAATAAAATATATTTTCTTAAAGAAAATAAAGCCTATTGCTGCAGATTTTTATAATGTGACATTCCCCCAAATTTTCCATGTATCAGTGTCATTTTAGTATCATTGATGTACTATTATACTATTATTAATTTTTGTTAATATTGTACATTAGATTTTCTTTTTAAATAAATAAACTCTAATTTTGGTTAAAGTTTCAGTAATTTTGTGTGTTTTTGTCATTTTTTAAAAATTTGTATTTATACATTTTTCTATAAATTAATTTTTTTAACTTTTATTTTTTATTAATTTGTCAAAAATGATGATAAAGACATTTATAATGTTACAAAAGATTTCTATTTCAGATAAATGCTGTTTTTCTGAACTTTCCATTTATCGAAGAAACCTGAAAAAAATCTACTCGGCTGGTTTTAACATAATAATACATGTTTTTGAGCAGAACATTTGAATATCAGTATGATTTCTTAAGGATCATGTGACTGGTGTAATGATACTAGAAATTCAGTTGAAATCACAGGAATAAATTATGTTTTAAAATATATTCAAATAGAAAACAGTTATTTTAAATAGTAAAATATATTTTAAAATTTTACTGTTTTTGCTGTACTTTGGGTCAAATAAATGCAGGCTTGGTGAGCAGAAGACACGTCTTTTAAAAACATTAAAAATCATACTCTTCAAAAACTTTTGACTAGTGTGTGTAGTATCATTGATGTACTATTTTAGTTTTTGTTAATATTGTGAAGTAGATTTTCTTTTTAAATGTTGTGATTTCATTTTAATTTTGGTTAACGTTTAGTAATTTTGTCTTTTTTTTCTTTTTTTTCATTTTTGTTTTTTATTTATACTTTTTTCGTTTTATTTGTGTCAGTTTTAGTTTTATATATATATAATCTTAAACTATATTAATGATATTAACAATATTATCTTTAACTTTAACTAAAATGATAACATTACGTAATATGTTTTGTATTTTCTCCCTTATTTTTTCATTTTTTTAATTTTATTTATTTTATTTTTTTATTCCGTTTTTGCTGTACTTTGGATCAAATAAATGCAGGCTTGGTGAGCAGAAGAGACTTTAAAAACATTAAAAATCGTACTCTTCAAAAACTTTTGACTGGTATGTGTTATTTTAGTATCATTGATGTACTATTTTAGTTTTTGTTAATATTGTGAAGTAGATTTTCTTTTTAAATGTTAACATTTTTTGTGTATTTTTTGTTTGTTTGTTTTTTATTTGTTCTACAACAAATAAATATATATTTATTGGTATAATTGATATATTTTCTATGAATTATTTTATTTGTTTTATTTATATTTAAATTATTTTTAGTACTTAAAAAAAGCTGTTAAAATCACAGCTATCTATATTAATATATATATATATATATATATATATATATATATATATACATATACATATACATATTTACATAGTTATGCCTAACATCCCTGGTATATTCTCATTATGTATTGATCATACAGTCCTTAACAATAGTGATATTAAAGCACATTGTAGGCTTAAAGTTAAGAAATGTGCACTGTGCACAAGTAAAACTCCAAATAAAATTTAATTATAATTTGATGTGTGATATGTCATTAAATATGTTAATAGACTTGAATTATACTTAATATGAAATAAATGCATTTTAAATATATTACTTTTTTACTAGCGGCTATTGCAGTATTTTTTATTTTTTGTCTGTAGAAATGAATGCAATGAAAAATGATATGAAAATAACAATCCATTTCATAAAACCTTTATTTTTTTGCTAAATTTAGTTTCTATTTTTCTGTCCTTTCTATTTTTAGGTGTAATGTGACCTGCTTATCATGAGATTGGCCCTTACCGACGCTTCTTGCTGAAATTATAGTAAGTGTAATCTATTGTGACTTATTTTCTTCTGCTTCATTCAGCTTGTTGCAGATGCTGCTTACAATGACCAAAGAGAGCATCCATTCATCCATCTCTCCTCATAGTTTAAACAATGTATGACAGACGCAATACAATAAGAACACAGTTGAAAAATAAAGCAGACTATGAAAATCAATCAAAGTGCTCTTGAAAATCATATT